>JACSVZ010000001.1:14504897-15839813 GCA_014706295.1 Lycocorax pyrrhopterus obiensis
AGCAGCTGGCTGAACTTCTCATAGTTTTAGATACATTCAGAAGGCGTAGGATGTAATCACAACTTTAGCATCCCACTGGGCAGTTTATGAATTCTGATAATGATATTAAAATTTCTGGATATTGGCACTCTAATTGCTGGAACACACGGAGACTTAAGTAACATAAGCCTATGGGACAAGCCTCACCCGGGAGAAGTCTATGCTACATCCAAAAGACAAGCACATGAGGCATGTATCTAATGGTGAGATTCCTTTCAATACAATTCTTAGTACTGTTGTAAGCTAAAACCAGCCAGGCTATGACTGAAATGGCATATAAAGCTCAATTTAATCTACCAAACTTCCTGCATGGTTTATTCTGAGAACTGCTTGAAAAGCCATGTCTTTGTTTCCTGACCATAAAGCAGGAATTGTAGCTCCAGTCTGTCACCCCATGAAAGAGTTAATGTACAACACAAAAATGGGAGCTGTGTCTCCCAACTAATGCTTTGGACATCAAACCTGGAAAAAAAGCAATGTACTAATTTTTTGCATTGTTCTCAATACATCTTTTAATAAGGAGTATTTAAGGAGAAGTGGTCTTATTATTGTAACAAACTATTCTCCGTACTACTTTTTAAATTACTTTTTTAAGCAGTGTATTTCTGGGAATTTTCTTACATTAACTTACTTTACAGCTTTAGAAGCAGACAGAAATATATGGAATTAATTATAGCATGAGAAATTTAAATTTACACAAACAAATTTTTAACTTCAACCAGTAGAAGCCCCTTTGGTTAGGGAAGGCTTTAGCAGCCCATCATCAAGTAACATAATTGCTTTTTCTGGTGGTGCTTCCCATACTGACAACAAAAATACCAATACACCGACAAAATCCCTGGTGTGGCTAAATAACACCAGCCAGACTGCCATGTTCCCACTGCCAGACTACATCCAAGGGCAGTGGATGGAGATGCTGCCCCTGCCACAAATGCTGAAGCAATCTGCCATCCTGGCCGGGGATCCCTTCTCTGACTGGGTCAATAAAAGAGCCACAGATCATCTGAGCACTGCAAATTAATAGTATCATACGATGTGGTTAAGGTAAAATCAACGCTGAGAAAAAAGGGTTATCTTCTTTGTGCCCCATTTGGCTGAGGCTTTTCAGCAGCTTTTGCTAAAAACCTCCAACAGGAACGGTGCCAAAACCTGCCCAGCTGGGGAAAATTGGGGAGGCAGGTTATTATTATTGTTGTTATTATTATATTAATATTGATCATGTTGAGATATTTTAATTTAATTTGGAGCTCACTGGAGGGGCACACACACAAAACATGGACTCTACTGTTACTCTTCTGGCAAGGCCAACAAGTGAAATGTTGGCACCACTCCTGGCTGGTTGTTCTGTGTTTAACAAAGGTACTCCCTTCTCTTCTCCTCATGTTCTAGCACGTTTGACCTGTCAATCCACTCGCCTTGACTGTTCCCAGGCAAGTATTATCATTCTGCTCCAACTCTATTTTTGACTCTGTCAGGTCTCTTTCAGGGTCGAGGAGGACCACATTTAGCAACAAAAATGCTATCAGACCTGAAACCCTCCCTCATATCAACAACCTGAAATATACTGCACAAAATTAGCATATAAAGAAAATGCTTTTAGAAGCCTTGCTTTTAATTAGTTCGGTTCCCATAAAAATAAGACAGGAATCACCTTTCCTGTTCTAAACCAATGATTCAGCTGCTTTCTCAGGTATCTATGGTGTCCTGAAAGCTCATCAGACCAACAAAGAAATGAGCTCCTTGTCTTCCTGGAGTGAATTCCTTACCTATTTGGGAGTATAAAAATCAAGAATTATTGATTAAATGTGTCACACCTGTTGGATACTGAAGGCATGTACTTTCATCTGGTAAATTTAACTTATTTTTTATGAGAATAATTATCTCTATATGAAAAGCTTGCACTGAAAGGTTTGATGTAAGGTACTCTTCTGACAAGCCAAACATCCCTATGTTGTTTGTTAAGAATTGCTTGTATATTTTTAACATGCAAGAGCTGTTTTCAGAGGGGATCCAATTTTTCCATAAAAAGTATATCTTAAGCCTATCCTATTCCAAACAATCCCATCAGTAGTGTAATGAGAGAAATTCAGGGTTGCACAGGGATTTCATTGGACTAAAGATTCCTGTTACAGAAGTCAAATGCTGAAAATGTCAGAAGCTCTCGACTGTATTTTAACTTTAAAGATAACAACAAACAGAAAATTTTAAATTATTTCAAATCCCTGAACATGCTATACTGAATGAGATCTAGCATGGATAATATCTCTTCAAGCCTGCTAAGACAATACTTCTATATGCACTTTAGGAGGGGAAAAACCAGCAAATTAATCAAGGGAGTATTTTTTTGTATCACCTTATGCGTTCAAGCTCCTGGTTAAATACTCTTTCAGAAAACCATAAGGCTGCCATTCATGCGTGGATGGCAAAAGGCATTTGTCAGACTGGCCAGGAACCCAGACAAAGCTGAAGGATGCCATGCCAGGGTTTCATGACCCCAAGATGCCCAGCCATGCAGGAGTCCTTGGCCCTCCTTCCCAGCCTTTTCTGAAATTCAGACACCCACCAAAGGCCCTCTTGGTGAGAGGACATGCTGCACCTAGTGGTTTTTAAGGAAAGATCCCGAGTTCTTGGTGAATTGGTGATAACCAGTAAGGAGTTTCATCTACACTTCCATCAATTCCTACTCTTCCACTAATTCCTCCACCAGTTCAGGAGGTTTTTACCCTCAATGACCTTTGCACAAAGGTACAAAGACATCGGTGTGGAAATTGCTTCTCATTAGCCTCTTCCTTGCTAAGTCATCCCCAGGCATCTCCAAAACACTCAAACTGCCTGTCACACACTGTTTGGTGCGATGTAGCTGCCATACTTCTGTATGATGGCATTGTTTCACAGAAAAAAATAATCCTGCACTGAACATATTACAGCACCAATATGTGATTCAGGCCCTGGTTCTCTTCTCCTGTACATCTGACCCCTTCCCAGTGTTGAAGGGTAGAGCCTGGGAGAGACCTGCAGAGTTGTGTTGGAGATGGGCACTTCTTAAAGCCTTTTGAGTTGTTAAAAGTGGTGTTGTTTTTCAGGAGAATGAAAACAGGATCTCTGCAGCTTTCAACTAGAAATGAGAGTGCCATCATCTTAGAATGTGCACAACTACTTGCTAGCTCCTGCTATCTCAACCAGGTCTTTAGATCACAACCAGGAAAAAATAGCTTACTCAAAGGTAACAATATCCAGGAAAAGAGAAGCCGTATTAAAATGAGGGCAGCTCTTCCTCAAAGGACTGCCCCAGCTCTGGGAGCAGCTAGGTGTTGTATAATGTATTTAAACCCTGTTGGTATGCACTAGCCAAACTCTCACTCAAGACCAGGATCCACACCAGGATCCAATTATTGGCTCATTAACCTCCTACAAACAGCTGTGGCTGCAAGGCGGGCATTAGCCCTGTAAGTCAAGCCGTGGGAGGAGCCAGAGGAAAGGAGGTGGTTGTTCCTGGTTGCTGAGTGCTGCGTGTTGCTGGAGCTCTGCGATGAGAAATTATAATCCAAGAATCAGAAGACTGTGAGCTCTGGGAGCAGCTGGGCAGCAAGGGATCTGCTAGTGTGGCTGAGCAGGCTGAGGCAAGGCAAAGAAGTTTGAGAAAGGCAGGCTCTGTGTGGGAGGGAGCACCCACTGCAGCTCCACCACTGACACCTGACCCTGGCATTGCTGTAGCAATCTGCTGGGAGGTGGGGACACATTTTAGACATAACTAGTTTTACAAGAAACCTCTCGATCTGGGTAACGATGTGGAGGGCTCAGCCCGCTCCCCTGTCATCCTCCAGCAGTGCTGGTCCCCAGAGCTGCTGAGCACTCAGCCCTTGGTCCTGCCAACAGCGACAGAAAGGGCATCAGGAGGCTCGAAGACAAAATCCCTTACTGTCACCACAACTGGTGACTGTTGTCTGCAAGGCAATCCAAATGGACCAAAACACCCTGAGATGCCGGGGGAAGGGGTTACCTGTAAAAACAGCCACCGTTTGAAAATGCCAGGTAAGAGTGCCCTTCCCTCAGGGGACGGTAAGCCAAAGGATGCTTGTAATGAGGGGTTTCTGCCGTCCAGATCAGTCACATGCATGGGCAAGGCTCCCCTGGGCAAGCTGCAGCATGACCCAGAGCTGTTACGCAGGGGATATATTCCCAGCAAATTGCTACTCACTCCTGCTCTGGTTTAAGTGCTTTTCACCAAAATATCACCACTAAACAAAGAAAATATTAGGATCTCTACAGCCTGAAAAACACTATCATGTAGCTGAGCTCTGTTCTCATCCCGTAACAGCAACCTCCCTCCTATGGATTTCTCAAGCTGCTCAGTTAGCTATTGTCCTATGCTATTTTCTTCACAAGTTACATTGTCTTTTTTACTTTCCTCTCCTCTGCAGTCTTGCACATGAATAAGCATTACACTTCTCTTTTCATGCATCAAAACCAAACCTTCTTCTTTTTTCCCTATCAGGCAGAAACATCTCATACCAAACAGTTCCCTTTAGTTCTCTTCTTGGATTGCACTTATGAAAAATGTCAAATCAGCTTCTACAAAAACAGAGAACTAGGGAGGTTTGGCTTCTACTTATGAATAAACACAGGAAGTAGCGTAGATAAAGCAGAAACAAAATAAAATGAGACTCAGTTGTGACACCTCACCTCAAAAAGCAGTACTGAAAAAGGCAGAGAAGGGCTGATAGGATTATTGTGATGCAAAAGGATTTTCCTGCAAGGAATGCATGGTCTAGAGCTAATCAAGACTTCTCCCTGATAAACAAGGGGGATGGAACAGAAGCCTGTATAATTACGAGGACCTACATGCAGAGAAAAGGTTGATAATTGCCTCTTCAAGTAACAGAAATATCTGAAAGTTTGTGTGCTAGGTTTAAAACTAACCAGAAGAGATGCTTGTCTTTCTAGCCTGGAGTTAAAATGTGCAACTCCTTATTGCCACATGACAGAGCTCAAAGTACACCTGAGTTCAAAATCGATACAACTATTTTGTGGAAGAATGATCCATCAAGGGTTACAAGCAAGACACCTTTAACTCTCCCTAGAAATATGTTTTTAGGCATGGTTCACAGCAGGCTAACTGGGTTAGCTGGGATATGGGGCTCACCTCTCTTTAGTACAATCACTTGTGCTTGCAGGTGACTTTTTTAAACCCAAAGAACTCAGAGATCTGATACAGAACTAGACAAATCAATGTTTTGGACAATTTTTGCTGAACACACATCTGCTGTGCATAATGGAAATGTTAGGTTGCAAGATTAAATAGTAAAAATAACAGGCTCAGTGAATTTTTAATTTTGCAAGGATTTGGTTTTTTTTCAGAAGAATGTAGACATCCCTGTTAAAGAAGTTGTGTATCTAGTGTCATTAAGTGCATTTATTTTCCCGTATAATGCCAGGACTTGCCATCAGTATAAATAGCTATTCCAAAGAGTTACAGAGTAACCAAAAAGTTCAGTGTATATTATATGATATACCTATTCGACACTTCTGTGAAAAAGTCAGAATTTTCTCAATTCAAGTTTTCTATGAAATAGTACATGAGAAGGTAGGATCAGGTAAGAATTTATCTGTTCTGGTTACATATCAACACAACAGCTGGTGATGAAAAAAATGTTGGTGACCGTGATTTATACACTTCTTTGTGAACAATAAAACACAGCAAGAGCACAGTCAGCTTAAGCTGAAGGTGTTTAAAACAACCCCTTAGCAGGTGTGTGCAGAAATCTTGGGGGGATTTCAGAACTGGAACTACACAGTTACAAGTCTAAGTGCAGAGAACAATCTTGCCTGCTCAGCCTGGAACTACCACAACCATTGTAGTTGCCTTGGAAGGAGGGAATAGGCGTTAGTAAAATCCAGGAGGACCAGAGACGAAGATCTGGCTGTATACTTTTGTTCATTAATAACAATGCTAAAGATGAGCAACACCAGACTAGAGAAATGCAAAACATACGAGGACAAAATAAAGAAACAGCCTCATGAATTTGTCTTTAAAAAATCTACTCTATTTCCATACAGCACAACTGAGTAAGTCATCAGAAGAAAAAGTCTCAGCATGGCCTCTGCTAGTACCTTCAGAAGACAAGAGCTAAGGGGCCACTATGAAAAGGTTTTATTTGCCAAACATAACTGTCGCCCCAACTAATCACGGACATTGATATTACAGGGTTTTCAACTTAATCACAAAGTTATGCCATCCTCCTTGGATGACAACTTGGGCTGAGCAATATTTCAATGCACTGGCATGGTCAATGCACAGAACATGGCCCCAGCATAAAATCCATCCACTTGGCTCACCTGTGCAAAATGCTAAACTGCATAAATATTTGAAAGAAAGGCTAAAGCAGCACACAGTAGGTTATGCTGTAAGAGAAATGTGACACTGTAGAAACAAAATACTTTTAAAACAGTTTTTCTAACTGGGGAAAGATTTATACCAGCATCATCCTCATTTGTGGCACAGAGAATTAGAGGCTGATGGGATTTTCATTTCAAAAACCAATCACAACTTAATTAAACTCGTTCCATAGCTTATCCGCACCATTACAGATTTATGCCCTATTTCTAATCTTCTACCTTTTGCTTCCATCTCACCCCACTCAGTTTTGCAATCTCCTCCCCAGCTACCGTGATGTTTCCAATTCCCACGTACTTCAGATCAGACTGCACAAACTGTTTCTTTTTCTTTTTCAAGAAAAGGGGTAAATTAAGCCTCCATCACCTTGGGGGTGTGCTTTCTTTGTTCACTGGGTTACTCTCAGCAACCTCCTACTCCCCATCATTCCAAGGTGCAGTGACGCTCAGAAATGCACACAGTCTTCTGACAGCCTTGGCAGCAAAGCCAAATCTATGTAGAATATAAAATCTCACCCCTCCACACCTGTTTTCCTCCAAGTAGAAACTACAGGTGTCACAGATGCTGGCTGCTCAGGGCCATCCACCCATGCCCTCATCCTCCCACATTCAACCTCCACTAAATTTCAGGAATAATAAAATCCATAAAGATCCAAGTGCTATTTTCAAAACTGAAGAGTCTAATTTTTACTTCAAGTAACTTTTATACTCTCCTATAAATCCCATAATCTTGTTTAGCCACAACATACACAAGCTTAGGAAATTGGTCTTTTGGGATGAGACAGGCCAAGAAGAAGGTGGCTGACACAGTTCTGAGTTGCATTAACTGTAAGAACCATTTCCAAACTGTGAGTCTTCAAGGCAATCATTTTTTAACTTTATGAACACACTGACACTTCCTTCCACCTTCTACCAATAGTTCAGATATAACTGTACCGAAACTTTCAGCCATTCTTTATACAAGTGTTCCCAGGAAAGCTAACACACATCTTTTTTCCCCTCTCCTTTTACTATGGAGACATTTTACAGATATATTACAGATTGTGCAAGACTTTCATAAAATGAATTTTCTCAACTTCTTAGAGTTTGCACAGATACAAGGATAACCTGTTTATGCTGTAAGATTCATGATAGCCACTATAAGGTGTCCTTATCTGCTGGCAGAATTTGTAAATTCAAGGCTAAAACATAAAGTGAGCAGAGAACTTGGAAACTATTGATTTATTAATCCATAATGTGCTAATGTCTAAAGTGCATTTGTGTTTGTTGGGTCTTTTTTTAAAAATTTTATTTTTATTCCACCATGTCACCATTTCATAAACCATGTTAAATTTTCAATGTGCTGGTATAAAAAATTTATGGTATGGTTAAATTAATCTAGTTCATTAATAAGTAGTTATAGCCGCTGGAAGAATCACATGAAACTTTTGAGGATATATTAAGAAATAGGACATTAAATACCTAGATCATACAGTGACACTGGAGAAGGTAAGCAGAACATGTAAAAAAATTAATAATTTAGTCTTGGATAGTTTTAGTTTGGAGTGTAAAATTTAAATGGAATTTTCCCCAGGCTCTTCACACAGCCAGAAATAAATAAATAAAAATACTCTCTTCCATCTTCTAAAGAGACAGAAACAAGCAACTCCAGTTGTCTTTAAAGCCATACAATAAAGTTAGAAATATAAATGTTTTGCTGTAAAATTATGTACATGTACTAAGCTTGATTAAAAAAAAAAAGAAAATGTCTTGAAAATATATATTTTTTTAATTAAAAGTTTAAAATAAATGGCAGGACACATTCTTGCAGGGAGGAAAGAAACAGAAACTCTCAGAATATCAGCTTCAAGCTTTTTTAGATTTAGTATGATTTTTATATTGGATTTCAAGTGTGCACATTACTACAGCAAAAAATCTCACTTTAATGCCAATTGTAGAAGCTATTGAAATACTGCTATGTGAATTCTAAACCAGATTTTGCTATTTTTACTACAGGAAGACATTCTCTAATTCTCTATGTCTCATATTCACCATCTCTCAAGTATTCCAATAAAGACCACTCTGCACATGTAGGAAACCCCACTGACAGGGGATTCTGGCATCGCCAAGCCTCTGGGTGCTGCGCCAGGAGCCGTTCCTGGAGCCTCCCCAAGCCATCCCTACTCACTCAAAATCTGAGCTCCTTTAAGCTGGAACTAAAAGCACAAAGATCCCCAGTCGTGTTTTCTTACTTACTGTCATTAGCGGTGCTGGGTAAAATGATGAGGGTAAACTTCCTGCCCTTGCCACTGCCTGATCTCTGTCCATCCCTGAATTTACAACCTGGAGAAATCTCCTAAGTGAGGCTTCCTTCATTTTGCTTCCTCCTTGAGGCCTGTAAATCATCTCATGATTAAATGAACATTTCAAAAACTGGCTGAAAGGTGGTTTAAATTGAAGTTTTTTGGCAGCCTCCCTCCCCACTCTCTGATGGTGATAACAACTCAAATACTTTTAAACAAATCAGCGGTGATATTTTATATTTCAAAAGCCCAAAGTTTACCCCTCTGGAATCCAGAAGAGAAAAAATAGCTGGTATTATTTTGTGCCAGCAGTACTCAAAGTGTGGAGCCAGAAAGCAAAAATCCTACTTAAAATGCAGCCATTTTCTTAATATAAATACAGTAAGATCCCGCAGAGAACTTGTTTCATGCTTTGTTCATAAAATCATGGTATTTCATAGCACCACACTGGTACAAAGATGCTGGACTGCTGACCATCATCAACAGATTCCAAAATCCGCAAATTTGGGGCACAAAGGGAGACAAAAAATACTTATCTTCTTGTTTTTGAACCATGTTTTTTTTTAAAAAAGCCAGGAACCTATTTTATTAATAATGAATGAGAACCGCAAAATTACCTGATTACAGGGCGCTTTTTTTTTGGTTTGTTTGTTAATACTGTATTATCACATTGTTTCAAAAGAACCAGAAATTCTTAATGTTAAAAACAACAGAAGATCTTACAAATAAAACACACACGGCTACTATAAACTCTGAGCTTTAAAAACTTTTGAGGGATGGGTGGAATCCCAAGTGACAAAAGAATGAGCCTTCTGCTCCCCACCTATCTCCAGGTAACATCTTCCGTGGCTATTTAGATGCAGAAGGTCTGTGACACAGGGAACAATCTCCTCCTTCTAGCAGTTCAGCTCTCAGAAGTGAGCAGTATTAGCCACCTTCCCTATGCAAGGTGTCCTCTGACAGCAAAAGCCAAGCCCAGATGGAGGAGACACCAGAGGCTCACTGTTAAAGGGAGGGCTGCACCGTGGTGTTCCCCTGAGGCTGCTCTGCATCCAGGAACAGTCCCAGATGGTACCAACAGCATGAACAGTGCAAGAGAATAAACTTATTAAAATCCACAGGCACCAAAGTGTGAGGAAACATCTCCTAGACTGCTGGAGGACAGTCTCAGAAGCTAGAATGATATGGAGGGATGAAATCCCTTGCCAAATTTTATATAACGATATGGTAAATGCTGTGCTAACAGATGCAGAACCTGGCAAACACCAAGTTAGTCTGCAAGGCCTTTTCTTTTTTTTTTTTTACCTAGTTAGGCTGTTAGTTTTACAAAATGTCGTATTTATTTGTTGGCTGGTTTTAGCCCAATTAATTTGACATTTTAATTCAGTTGAGACTTTTATTAACATGAGCTACTTAACGTGGATAGGTAAGAGGCCCAGAAAAAATCAGAACAACTACAATTAGAAAAACAACCATTAAGCAGAAAAGCATCTGGGATACTGTACATCCCAAAGTGAAATATGAAGTACAGTATGGTTGCCAAACAGATGCTTATCACAGTCAGAGCATAAAAGAGCCAGGGCAGAGCAACCTTCCTGGTCTCAACCAGATGTGCTGCACCCAGCTTGGACACTGCCATGGCAGAAGAGATGGGAGTCAGCCTGGAAAACCCAGGGAAGCTCAGCAAGAGGAGTCAGAGGCCTAGCAAACACTATCTATAGGAAAAACTAAACCAACCTTCACAACAACCTTCCAGCTCAAAAGAAGGGCTATTATAATGGAGCAGTCTGTTTTCTGTGCCATAAGGGAATGGAAATGCTGGGCTTAAATTGCAGAGGGAACAATTCAATATCCATTAGCAGAAAATAAAAAATATTCCTTCCCAAAACAGCAAAGAGGAAAAGCACTGTCTGGAGGGGATGAAGAATGCCCACAGCTGGGGGTGTTTAAGATATGGAAGGCATGGCAGCTCCAGATTTACATGGCAGAGCTACAATGGATAATCTTCCAAATCACTTCCAGTTCCCTGGCTCCAAGACATGCACACCACACTTACAACTTCACCAGGGTCCTTGCAGGGACCAAGATTTTAACCTGTATACACTGCTCTCCTGCACTGGAAAGGTTTAGGAAACCAGTAGGGACATTACGATGCCAAAAGATAATCATCTAGTGCCGTTTTAGCTGTCTAGGGGTATCCAAGGAAGCTGCATAGGGCTGGCAGGTAGACACATCACCTCCACAAGATCTGTGACCCTCTGGAGCAGCAGCTAGTGACTGCAAGGAAAGTCAGTCAGAAAGCCAGGCTAGCATGTTAGGACAACTCACAAAAAATTGTCCTACAACACTGATTGCACAGGCCTCCATGAAAATATTCATCTTCAATCCAAAAATTCTGAGGACTTCTTTTTTAAAAAAATAGATCAAACTAAACTGCTTTGTAACAAATGTGGCTTTTCTAGAGTCTTCTGTGCAGTAAAAAAAAAAATTGCTAGGATGCCTACTGTTTGCACTGAAGTCCTTAATATCCCATCCTGCTTCCCATGATGAACATTAATTAAACAGGAATGCATGTTTACATGGTGACCCTTCAGACATTCAGCATGGTAGTAGTTTAATAAAACTATATCCCTCCCATGTCCTTCCATGCACTACTGACTCAAGTTCATCCTTGTTTTAATGGCTGCCTTGAAAGAACATGAGAGCCACACACAACAGATGGTACCACCTGGAGATGTAATGAATACATTCTGAAAAGATTTTAGTTCTCCTCTGTTCTCCTAGTCCTACTGGTACTGTGCCATCATCTTCTGATTTAATTACCATTGATTATAGAAAGGATTTCATCTTTTTTTAGCTTTGAAAATTTAAAATTATACATTTCAAAAGAACATTCTCATGTACATGACAGGTAACTAACTTTTTTATTGTAGATTTCTGTTTCCTTTGCATTTGGAAACCTTCAGATCAGGCCAAGTCCCCACTGTATATCAAAGAGGAACTATCCCAGTTCTGCAAAAATCCCAGTGAGAAAGGGCTTTGTCATGGAAAAATTCCAATTAAATTGCAGTAGTCAAATCTAAGAGTATCTTTAAAACAATCTTCAGCGAGTTTCAGTGAGAAGGTTTATATACACGATTAAAAAAATGCCTGTTTTTCATGTTTGAAATCAAAATGAATGTGAGTTTCAATTTTAGGACAAGAAAACCCTCTTTTCAATGGAAAATTATGTGTTAATTAAAAAAAAAAACAAGTTGGGTTTTCCTTTTCATCCATGAAATAATATCAAAAAAGCTACATATCTTCATTTAGGAAATTTGACTATCGCTTCAGAATTGAAAGCACATTTGGAATCGAGGAAGTGGAAACAGCAAGCACAAAAAAAGGCTTTCTTATATTGCTATTGAGACTTTTCAGGCCAACAAACTGGGAAGAAACAGCATATCCTTCAGTGGGGTAAACAGAGAGCCCTAGAGGACTTGGACTGTCTTTCCTCTATTGCTTGTGAAGTGTTCTAGCATTTATGAGTGGCCTTTTCCCAAGGAGAGCATCTCTGCAGCCAGACTCAGACAGGGCAGCAGCAGAGACAGAGCTTGCTGACACCAACAAGTGGAAAAATTACGCATAAACCAGACCGGTTACACAACACCTGGTGAGGGAATTCATGCAGAACATAAAATGCCCCACCAGAAATATACTGTCACATGTATAGATTCCTTGTTTCACCACCCAACCCGAAGGGGTCTCTGGTAGGGAGTAGCACAGCTCCATTGACAGTCCTCAACTTAGTAACTGAATTCAGGAAACTTAGCAAGAAAAGCAATTTAGAAGAATGGCCATGTAAGAAATTCTCTTGTGCATTACTTTTGCTTATAAAAAGACAATTTAATCCACGTATTTCAGGCAAAAGCAGATGACCTTTGTTGGCAATGACACCCAAAGTTATTAAAACCAAAAGAAAAGTAGGAATTCATCTCTCCTTTGCATTTTTAGCAGCATGGGCAATGGAAATCAAATAAAATTTTAAATGTGGCAACAATATATTTGTGGGCAAAATGCATCTATATGTATAAACATTAACAAGCATGAAATTAAACTATTCTTATTTTTGTTGACAGCCCATATTGCTTTCTGAATTGCTATTCAGTAAATGATTCAATATTTGGCTTTCAAACACTGCAGGCAATTTTTTCCCCTTGAACTGAATTTTTAAATCAGGATATGGAAGTTTTGTATCCCATCATTTTTATTTAGAATACAAACTCACTTCTGCAGTGGAGTTGCTTTTGCATATGAGAACTGAAAAAGCTTTATTTAATAGATTTTAAATTTTAATTAAAGAACATGCTCAGAAATAAACATATCTACACCCAGTATTTGTTTATCTAAGGTAGTCATATTTTTGAACATAATTAGGCAACATTTTTAGGTAAAATCAATCTGAGCTAACAGCAAAAACAGTGCCTTGGAGGCAATGGGACAAGTAGACAAGGCATAAAAGGCTGATGGTTTTCAGCCCATAGGAGTGTAAATGACCAGTCAGGTGCCATAGGAAGGCTCAAATGGGAATTAGGAATGAAAAATAAGATCCCAAAAACAAACCTCAGAAAAAGCAGACATGTCAGTAACCTACTCCAGTGTCTGAGCATGCACGGGCTGTGTTGCCCAGAAGGGTGTCAGGCAAAAACCTGCCCTGCCCCAACTTGGCAAATGCTCTGGGTTGTACAGAGCTGATAGTGGGTGCAGTAAGTTAGAATAACACCCTCCTTAATGTGCCAGAAGGTGCTGCACCTTCTTCATATGGAATACCTCTAATGTGAAACAGTACCTCAATTTCTCATAGCTCTGCTTGTTTAAGACACCCCTGGGCATTAATTCCAGAGGGGAAGACATCCCTTGCCTCTCAGTGAGGACAAAACTAGGTGGTCAGATGACAGGACATCACTAATGATGTCCTCTCTAAAATGGTAAGAGGCTGTCAGAAAAGCAAACTGCCCTACTAATTTCAGCCATACATCTTCATCAACTCCAGAGCACGCAATCCAGGCTTTATGCATTATTCATCCTGACTCCCACGTTTCACTGTTGCCTAAAACCTGCCAAAGTGAAGACATGCTAACTAAAATGCAGAGAAGCAAAACCTAAAAGTGTACACAGGGTACCACTTCATAACATAGTGTTTAATCAGCAAACACTGATGCTTCTGAGACATACCACTTGGACTGTGCATCACCGCCCTCTAATTAAAAAGAGGGAAACCTCCCTCTAGACCTGTATTTTAGAATTTGAAATACCTGATCTTATTCGGAGTATATCTTTTACTAGCACTAACTCCTTCTTGAAGGCAAATGCTGCCTAGGATGTCCCATGGATACACCTTCTTGGGCACAGTGCACGATGCCTGTTGCTAGTCATGGGAGTCCTTAAACTCCTCTGTCTCAGTTTTGAGAAACTGTTCTCAGTTTCTCTTATTCTCTTGCTGGTTTGTAGCTTTTCACTGGGGAAAAAAGGGAAGGAAACCTCGCAGACTTGGTACCTCGGCACAGTCATTTGATATCTCTTTCAGTGACCAGCCCTCCCTGACATCAAGGTGAGCTTTCCTGAAACCCTTCACAGGGACTGGACATCTCTCTGAGCTGCAAAATGCCAACATCAGCTCCTGTTCTGGCTTTTGACAAGTGTTTTCAGTGGTTTAAGGTTAAAAGCCAAGTTTCAGAGACCAGAGCATGAGGCTATTGTGTTCCTCTGAGGCAGCATTCACAAGACTATGGGACTAAGCATGGGATGCCAGGAGATGTTGCAAACCTGAACAAGAGCTTGTGGTGATGGAGAAAAATGCCAGGGAATACGTGTGAGTGTGCCCAGCCTTCAGAAGCACTGTGAAATCTTTTGAAGGTGACAGAAGTCCCATGAGGAAGATTGTTGCATCTTGTAAACACTCTGGAGGGTGAAATCAATGCAGCAAACAAGTGGCTCCTAGCCTTTGATTGCTCCAGAAGGGCAGCCATTGATTTATTAAAATTCATATAAGACTTTGAAACAGTTGTCCATCCTATATAGAAGGCGCTCCAAAATGATGATGGGGTAGGAACAAAAAAATCCTTAAACACGTCAGGAAGAACTACAGTACTTAAGAGTGCAGAAAAAGGACTTAAAACTTGCAGAACAAAGAGGCAAGAAACAACACAGAAGGAAATGGGGTTTAACAGTGGGAAGACAGTCTAAGTAGTTTCCTCCTGCTGCAAATACCTTTTCAAACTCAAACACAGACATCAATGCTTTTCTATCCATGTTCCTGAATTAATTTTATGGAGCCAGCACAGTAGAAAGCTCCCTTGCACACTGTTGCAGGTCTCAGGTGTGAGTTCCCTGGAAAGTGTGCCAATATTGCCCCAGCCAATCCTGCAGTAGAAGGAGCCACCAGAGAGCCCCTGTCCCAGCAGCCTCTGGGCAGATGACAGCACCTGAGACTCCCACAGACACTGCTGTTCTCCAAGGACTTTTTCAGGGAGTATGCAAAAAAGGTGCAGGCTTTTCTGCAGCTAAGTTGATGGGATCAACAGATAGTTACACTCTGCAGAGAGCTAGCTAGTTATGTACTTCTTTTAGATGCTGAAACCCTAGTAATGCACAAACCAAAGAAGTCTTTGAAAATGAAGGAACCATCTCCAATGATAATTTCAAAAAATAAAAGCAAAAAATGAAACAAGCTTTCCTGGGAAAAAAACCTGGAAGTATTCTCTCTAGAAGTGTTCTTTGCATGAAGTGGTGACATCTATCAAACACAGAGTGCAGACAGTGGTGGGGCCAGAGGGGAAGGGGGTGACGGTGTCATGATACACTGCTGTCTCCTAATACCTCCCACTAGCAGAAAAAAAAACCTGCAAAGGCCCAAGTTGTCCTTCACAACTGAATCACAGAAGTGCAAACACTGTGCCACAGCCTCCAACCTGCCCTCCATGTGCAGGCTGCCCCTGAACAGCACAGCAAGGGGCATGTTTGGTGCCACAGGTCTGAACATGGTTTGCCATTTACACAGTCAGGAGCAAACACATGGATGAGCTCAAATATCCCACAAGAGAATCCTCTTTGATTACAAGGCAAGAGACCATTACAAGATGGTGTCAATATGGAACATCTAAATGATTTACACAAAAGTCATTTGGGAAATACAACAATCCATTAAGGATTAGCAGTGCAATGTTAATGTGATAAGACAAAAAGAAGCAACTGAACACACAACAAAGTTAGGTCCTGAGAGATAAACATAGGAAAGGACAACCCATATTTTCAGTTTACCCTATATATCTAGGCATTGTAGCACAGTTGATACACAGAACTATTTGCAGGGTCAGGAAAGTCTTGCAATATCTATTTAAGACATAAAGTGGTGACTGACCGAGAGAAGATGTTTAATTGTTGCAAATCAGCATAGCTTTAGTACAAAGTCAACAGAACTATGTTAAATTATAGCAGGTGGGGACAGCATCTGAAAAAAGTGTGGAGCTCCTAGTTTGTGGTGCAGTTATTTGAAAACAATTCTGCAAAAGAAGTTGGAAGAAACAAGACTGCATTTTACTACTTAATTTAAATTCATGTGGTTCTAAAAGTGAGAATGTAAAAACAGAAAGCTGAGAAAACAAACTTTTGGCAATGACATCTGACTTGTACAGCAACAACTGCAAAGGAGCTGCATTCTTGTCCCGCACAAAAAGCAATAGGAATGATTAAGCTTTAAAACACACACATGTACACACAAGAACACACATAATCATCCAAGAGCCCAGAACTATGTCAGCATCACAAACATATAAGGCAAATAAATATATTTAAAAGATTCTGATATCACATGAGGGAACATTCAAGGTGATGTTAAAACATTTCTGAAAGAGAGAGGATTTCCTTTCTCCAGCCAATTGCAATGTTTCATTTTCCCAGAGCAATGGAAGTGAAGGGGGCAGTGAGAAAGCACACACACAGTCACCCATCCTGTTAGTGACTTAGCAGATGTAAGCAAATCTCTCAACTCAGAAACTCTTAAGAACACCACTTGCAGGAAATCCTCCTGCCTTTTACTGGTAAGGGCACTGGAAAAAGTCAGCGTTGCAAACAGGACATTGCAGTCATAGCAACAAGCAATTCAACACTTAAACTTTTCAACAGACAAGACAGTACTTTACTTCTGGTTTTATAATTTCAAGGTCAATAACTCATCATGAGCACTTGACTTGTCCAGCTGGTCGTCAGTGTCTCAAAAATAATCTCCTGTTAAAGCTTCAACCAAGGAAACCTCCTCCCTCAAAAGTATGTGTATACAGGGAGACCACTTCAAAAATTAAACCTTTGTTCTCCTTTTCTGGAAATTAGTAAAGAAAGATGGAGAAAAGCCCAGGTTCTGGCCCATTAAATCAAGCACTAGCCTTTTACTAGTAAATAGCATGCTATAAAATGCTACAACCAGGTACACAAAAGCATTGAAATTGAGATTTAAAACACCTAAAAACTTAGACCTTGCAACAGTATCTGTAAGTAGTGCCCAAAGAGCACAGTAAAGCCAGTGGAAAGTCTCTTTGACTCTTTCCATTTTCAGTAAGGACTTTCAAAAAAAATCTTTTTGTATTGCTATCAGTAAAAACCCATTTGAAAACCAAAACTGAAGGCTAAAAATAGGACAAAATGTTCTGCATGGTTGATGAAATTTAACCCTGTTAATTAGACAGCTTCATTTCACAGTCAGTAAGAGTCTAATATTACCTTAATAAATGTATCAGTTTTTTGCAAAGAGTCATGCATGAACACAACTGAAATAGTGCCTTTTTAAACTTTTAATGCCATCAAATTTAATATCTGCAAAAGAAACCACTGCTTTCTCAAAGCAGCAGAAGAAAGTCAAGAATTGCAAATATTTAGAAAGTAATGTCTAAAGCATAAGGTCAAGGGAAAACTGTGGGTTTCTCCCAAGCAGACTAAATAACATCCACATGAATTTTAATGCTCAACAAAGGTGCTAACTTTAGTGAATCAGCTTAGGTAGGTAGTTAATTCATTAAAGCTTTCATTACCCTTTCCTATCTCTTAACCATTTTTATACTTCTTTACTGCAGTGAAAAAGCTGAATTTGAAGAAACAGCAGAAAACCTTGGAGAGCTTCAAGGGTCATCCTGCCTTCTTTGCCACTTCAGGTAACTTAATTGCAACAATTGTAACCCCACAAATCATGAGTGCAGGCTTCACTGACTGACTCCACAACCTGGGTGTGGACTCAACTTTGCTAGCAGCACATGCTGAGAAGCTCCACGAACGACAGTGAAGGACAGAGCATGAAACAGACACAAAAATGTGTTTACATGTTCAGGAGGGACAGGGACCTTCTCTAATCCCTGGTTATTTGGATTATATTTGATAAACAGCACTAATCTCTATGGAGTTTATGTGCCATGTAACTGAGAGTTACTCACCATTATAATTTTTTTTTTAAGCCTTGCTGGTCACATAATTGTTCTCTATAATTTGTTTGTTTGAAATGCTTTTTGAATTTCTTTCTTTATAAATCACAATGAGAGGAACCGAGAAAAATACCCTCTCTATTTCAGCTTCTTACAGATTTTGGGATGGCTTGTGACCTGCCTGCCTGGATACTACACAATCACAGCCTGACTCTGCACTCTAGGATTTACCAAGAGGTTTTTACAGCTCGGATGGGGTTGGCTGGAAATCTCACTGTGTCCTGAAACACATGTGTCAGTGGGGGAGGATACTGTGCAAGTGTAAGCATGAAGAAGGCATGGAAGCAAAATCCATTTAAACTGAGAATTACTAGTAGGAGGGGATTGGTGACCAGCCTATGGGGAAGTGTCTGGTGATCATGAGAGGTCATGCAGCACTCTGGTTATTAAGCCTTATACATAAGGCAGTCCAAAGAGGTGTGTGACAAGGGGGACCTGGTAAAACACGGGGGATGTTGAAAGACTGTTGGGGATTTTTGATAGGAAAAAGGAAAAACAACCTCTACATTACACGAACAAGACACTTGAAAAGCCACAGAAATATCCCATACTTACTTTTCTCTTCCTGGTTTTCTTCTGCTGCTTTGCCTTCCTCTTCCTCCTCCTCCTCAACCTCCTTCTGCTGTGCTTCTTCATGGTGGTCGGCAGCACCGACTGAAAGGCTCTGGCAGCAGTGGTTGAAGCCGCTGTCCCGAGGCAGAGTGAAACTTCGGGGCTTTCCCCCATTCCCGTTCAGCACTTGCATCCGCTCACCCTCCACGAGGGGGAAGGGGCCGTAGTGGTCTTGCAGGTGGCACTTCTGGGTGGGCAAGGTTGACTGCCGCCGGTGCTCGGGGGACACCACGGCCACCTCGGAGAACACCGAGTCCTCCAGCGGCAGCGTCTGCAGGTAGTGCAGTCCCGAGCTCGTGAGCGGCGTCTCAATGAGGTCCTGCCAGGAGCGCCGCTGGCTCGCGGTCTTGCGCACCGGGGACTCGGTGGTGCTCCCCGCCACCTCCGGGCGGAACTCCTCGTGCGACGACTGCGACTGGGACGTCTCCGTGGAGGAGAGGCGGCTGTGCTTGGGCTCCACGTAAGGGCTTGTGCAGCTCATCTGCAACGCCAACAACGAGCAATCTTCAGATCAATGCACAGCGAGACCTACTGCGAATAACAGCCTCTCACTTTTCATTATCACCCATGGCACCTGGTTTGTTAATGAAGGCGCAAACTTACCTAATTAACCTGCCCTATTCCTAATTTTAATGCATACCCATGTCTGTATATGTCACCCCTGTAGGTCAAATACTGATACTTATTCATAGTAAGTATCTTTACTATGTCCAATCCATGAAATAAGCCAACAAAATGCGCAGAAAACTTCGCAAAATAGTGCAAAATATGGCACTATGGAAGACTTACAAGAGACGTACCTGGTTCATTCAAAATCTTAAAAATGCTATCCAAATGCCTGTTGTTATCCTATCTTGCTTTTCTTTGGAATCATGCTTGCAGTGCTTCAGTACTGTCATTCAAAGATCTATAATTTTGTAAGATCAAGTACTGCCTTCAAATTAAACATCATGAATGCTCTCTTTCCCTTTAATTTCCCGCTTGTGCATTCCAAAAACCATATCCAAATAGATGCATTAGTTAACACTTGAGCGTGCAGTATGAAAGTTAAAATTACCAGTGGAGAGTAAGTTAGAGGTCTATAATATAGTTTTATATCAACAACTGCTTCAAGAAAAATGAAAAACCCAAAATCCCCCTTTTTTCTAATTTCTATTTCTCTATAAGAGAAACCTACTTTTTCACAATAACAGAACACCCGGTATTGCTGTTTGCAGTACAGAACAGAACATTTTTATGTTTGCATTTCTCTGGAAATTCAGGTGTAATTTGTTACTGTAAAGCTTCACAGCACAACTGCTGGAGCCTTAGAGAAGAGTCTGTGTTGTTCCTGAGGTAATAACATTTTCTGTTGATAAGGGGGTGGTGAGGGATTGCACGGATGAGTAGCTGTCCATCATGAATGAAGAACAAAAAGAAAGAATTCTGTAACTTAATCTATTTTGCACAGCAAGTGGGATTATAAATCCCTGTTCTCTACAAACCAGTGGAAACAGCAACGATGGCCATTGAGGTCTGCAATGTGCGTTACTTAGCAAATGCCTTAAGTCAAGCACTGACTCAAAAAGCACGGTGCAGTGCCATCCTGGGCGCGTGCACGTGCTCCTGGGCAGGAGAACAGGTAGAAGTGGCCCTTTGGGTACACATTCCTAGGGACAGCTGCAGGTGACTTACTGAAGGTGGCCGTGGGTAAGTGTCGTACGGGGGCGGGGGGCTGTCCTGCTTCGGTGTTGATGGAGTGTCAGCTTCCTCCTTGTCACTCTCGCTCCAGTAATCTACAAGTTACATAAGGATCAGGTCAAAAACTGCCAACACATTTTGATGCATTTTTGTATCAGTAATGGATTTTCGAACCAAAACCGTGACAGTATCAGAGACTTGCTTCCACAAAAGCAACTGGAAATTCCTCCTTTGGTGTTATTGGCAGTGAAATACCACAATGCTGATGCCATCAGTGGTAGCTGCTGCAATTTGGAATTGTCTTAATCTAAAGAAGGAAAATTCTAAACACTATGGTGTATACTAGATCCGCTGTCCCATTACAGAGATATTAAACCACAACCTGAAAATGAGCCACAAATTTAACTCTTGTACACACCTTACAAATAGAATAGGCATATAGAGTACTCTTAATACAAGTATCAGACTTCTAAATATTTATACAGCCGTAAAAATAATTATGATTGGACATGTATTGGCTGAAGAGTACTGAAAATATTTTTTGAATGGAAAAGATTAAAAATATAGCTTTGCTAAAGTCTCGTTGACTGAAAATAACATCAACAAATGTATTTAGCCAGCTGGCAAATCAAACAGGTAGGGGTTTTTGCACACATGAATAATCAGTGCTATTTTTCTACCCATTTTCTCCATTCTAGTCTACCAGTTACACAAGTTTTTCAATTCAATTTCTAATAACAAACAGCTGTATTTAAAGTAAGACAGAAAAACTTTGTATCATATATCTGCTTCATAAAACAGCTGCTGCCCTGCTATCCATGCAAGAACACAAAGGTGATACGGTAAGGAAAAATACGACAATGACGTTTAAGAACGGAGTTCAAAAAGAAGGATGAGAAAGTACAAAAGACACAGATTTTGTGGGCTAAATTTAATGGGCTACAACATTTCATTTTTTTCAGGAAATCAAGTCTTGGCCAAGCTTATTTCAAAGGGGAAAACACGTGGAAGAATATACCACATGGGAATTTATATTTATTCTGTTACAAATATTTTTTTAAGCAGAACAGCATCTAACTAAAAGGACACTGAACCTTAATATTCCTTACAAAAAAAACCTGTTTAACTGCTGACTCAGTTCAAGACAGACAACTCTTAACATTTTTGCACACTGTAAGACTTTTGCAAACATTTCTGTTGCCACTTTGTTTCTGACTGCATTACCTTCCAGTGTTTGGGTAAATCATTGCATGAGAGGACGCTATAGCTCAGACTACTCACAGATTAATCACAGGCAATCTTCACTTCACCTAGTAAGTGTTCAACAAAGTGCATGATTGACTACTCTCTCTTTGATAGATAAGGAGAAAAGGATTGATTGCTGCTTCATAAACGATCTAAACTAAAACTCTGAGTTGGCACAACATATAATTTTGACTTTAATGATTTTTTATTACAATTATTGTATTGTATGATCAATGATCTACCATATTTAATCTTACTCAAGATTTAAAACATAAACTTACCTATAAATGACACCATCTTGAAACAGGTGTCCCTATAGTTTTGTATTTTTTTAGATTTTAGTAATGGTGGGGACAGTCTTATTTATCTGCTTAATTTTTCCACGCAGTAGCAATTCTGTTTTTACTCCAAGCCTCTTGATTTGCTTCCTGCAAGCTTATAGCTGAGAGATTCTCTTTAAACAGTATAATAAATAAGTTGCACAAATAAAGTTTTTGTGACTACAGAATTTAAAAAAAAAATCCTAACAATTATGTTTCTAGACACCTGCAAATAATTAATTTTTGGCAAATGAAAGGCTAAATCAGTGAAAACTCTTTTTCTAAATAAATCCTAGTTTTAAGAAAACTTGTTTCCAGAAACTTAAAACACTTGAAAATACTGGCATGTAGGTAATGTTTGCTCCTATTGCAGTAAAGCCTAATGGTGCAAAGTGTGGTGAGAGACCTGTCTGAACTGCCTTGTTCAGTGACATTTCTGCAGACTTCGAGCTCAACTGTTTATTCTGAAAGCAAAATTTAGCAGTCTCAGTGCAGGTTCCAATTTTGGCTAAAAATACGAAGGTGTTCTTGCTGTCAAATCCCCATACAAGAAAACACGGTATGATGATGCTTTTGCACACCTTATCTCGGTCAGGGAATTCTGTTGGCAACCCACAGCTTGTCTTGTAATTTCTGCAGTAAAAGGGGTCAATTTTCAGATAAAGTGTATGAAAATGGCCTCCCACCAATTTTTAAAAATGCTCTGCTTTTGGCAACTGACTCTAATTAGAGTTTATCTAAAACATGTATGATGCTATGAAACAGTTGCTGTATTTCTCTCTGTAGATTTTTTCCAATTCAGTGATGGACAAGTTCTATGCATCAGGCAAATCCTGAAAGTTTTCTCAATGACTAATAGACTGAATATATTATATATAAACTAACACTGACCTGCCGTTTCCCAAATAAATATATTCTATTTATATAAACCAGGGTTTTTTTCCCTTTGATTTAGATGACTGGAAAGCATGTAACTTCTCCATCCAAGGAAGTCTTTTGCTGTATTGCTAACATTCATTGTATTTCATATGAAAACTTGATGGTATTTTTATAAAACTGTTCTGTACAGAATGTAACATTTTATTCAGCAGTACACCCACAATTCGGTGATTCGTGCATCTCTGAAGCTCTTGAAATATATTTATGCACTTTAGATTCAGAACCATTCAACTCTTAATTGAGACAGATTTGACAACTCCTGTTGAATTGTTTCAGAGGTATTATAAAGCTTTGCTGCAAAGGGCTGAAATAAAAGACCTTTTGTCAAATCAAATATGCAGATGACAATTGGTACAGTCACTGAATATAGAAAATTCCAGCTTCACAGTTTCTATAACTGCAAAAATAATTGACATGATAGAGAGGTTTTACTTTGCTAACTTGATGCCTCTGCTAATTAGGGACACTACTGAGCTGTGTAACAGCCCTTGTGCTGGGAGCCAAGGAAAATCACCAGAGGCATTAAAACAGTGTACGGCAGCGAGGGGGGAATGGATACTACCTCCCACACTAAACACAACTAAGCAACACAAAGAAGCTATAGTTCTGCCTACCTGCATAGAACAAATCAACATGAGTGAATGGTGTTAGAGTGGTAATAAAGAACTCTGTCAATGCCTGGGATATAATTTGCATTGTCAGTGGGGTTTCACTGATTATCTTCAATAGGGAGACATTTTAATAATAAGCTACCTGAGGCCTGAATGCACATCCTAGCATGTCCAGCTGGATCATCTGCTATTTTATTACTCAGTCATTTCTTAGTAGGAAAAATATTTCTCCACGTCCATCTGGATTTTGAAAGGTGTATCATGTGTGTAACTGTGCACTTGGACAGCATTAGCATAACATACACCTTTTCACTTACTGTCCCACATGGCATTGTAATTCTAGTGCCAACCTACTGTCAATAAAAATTTTAATTTGGCTTTGAATGCCAAAACAGAGGGCTTCCTAGAAGACTCTGAGATTCAGAATTTGTTCACAGCCTCTTCAAGCAGTGACAACAGATGGTATACAGGTTCTTTCAAACAGGTTACTGTAGTGCTGCTTAGGAAATACAGATTCCCAAACTGATTTCCAGTTCTGGTGAGGCACTGAGAACATGACTGAAGAATAGTGAGCATGGTGCTGCTACCCTCAGCTGTGGGAATGCAGAGGGTCTGGTGTCAAAAATGGCATGAGTTTTTCGGGCCAAAACCCAGAACCTTTCTGATGAAGGCTTCAGAGCCACAGAATTAAAAACAGAGGTTTTGACTGAGCGGGAAGCAGGCAGACAGGCGTCTGGATAAGCTCTGGATCATCACGACCATTGCAATTTTCTGGTGCCTGCTGCTAGGTGCATATGTTAAAAAGAGCATGAATTCAAAAACGATCTGCTTGCCAAAGCAGATACTTGGATAGGAACACTTCTGTGCATCCATGTCACTGACAATTCTAAGAAACAGCCTCCACAACACAACTGGACTGACCCTTTCTTTTTTCTGTCTGCAAACAGGATTTCCACTGCAACAGTTCAAAGCAAAGCAACTCATTATTTTATATATGCTGCTGTTTTAACCCATGAACTATTAGGCATAAAAAATAAACACGTAAAATGCTGTAACCCTGCAACTCCAAGTGAAATGCCAACAGGGCTGTAGCACACACTGCAATATAGTAAAACCAGTAGAAATCACAAAATTTAAGTGGCCTTAGGGTAAATCCAATTATGTCAACAGGCTTTAGAAGGACGGTTTTGTTCCCGAGACCAATTTCATGCACTCCTGCCCTCTGTGAATTCAAACACCAAATGCAATGTTTGGAATCTTTTTTTAGCTTGCAGATTCTTAAGTTTCTTCTGATAAGGGATGCAGATTCCTTGGTACAACATGGAGCTTACTGGCAGTATATCTGCTGCTTTTAGCTATCTTCTGCAGCCTTCCCACAAATAATCCAGTGTCTGCAGATCAGAGTCTGAAGGAGTTAATCAAAACTCCTGACAGAGAAGGAATCCTCTAAAGCAATAACAGTGGTACCCATATGTGATTTGCTTTCAGATGACGAGAATGAAGCCTGATACACAGCAGGGAAAAGAAAACAGATGAACTTGTGGTAAGAGCTGACAGAAGAAACCAAAATAACAACACATTACCTTGCTCTTGTTTGATCCTCTCTCTTTCTGCATAGCCAGCAGCAAGCATGTTAATTCTGTTGAGCCATCTGAAATAATATTAAAAAAGCAGTGATACCGATCCAGCCTCTTAATTTTTGGGTGCATTTCTAGCAAAAACAAAGCTAGAAGCATCTGAAGGAGATTAAGGACAATGTTATTTTTCATATCAGACAGCTGTTCTCTTTGATACTCTTGTTCAGGGAGTCTCCAAAGATCTATGATTTTGCTGTTGAACAAACTGTTTTCACAGCAAGAATTTTATTTCAAATGGAAAACCACGTATGATGTCAAACATCTGTAAAACAAAGGATTTAGAGATAATCAAAGAGCTGTTAAGTCTGCTGCTCACAGATATGCCATCACACAAATACTCCTCCTGTTCTGATTTCTTAGGAATAAATACCACTTTTCAGAGATTTAAGCAATATTTTAAGGCCTGAATTGGCAACTTAGCAGAGGAACAGAGCAGAAAACAGCAGTAAAAAGAACAGGTTCACTCCCAAACAGACGGTGTGGTTTAATTATGCCATTATGTGTTTTAGAGCTTACCTACAGTGCGGTGTACAAAGAGAAGGAGGCATATCAGAACTCACTTTTGTGTTTGTGTCAGATAAGTGGGGGGGGGAGAAAGATAGTTGCTTCAATGCAATTCACATCTAAGGCTTTAATCTCAACATAGACTTGAAAAAGTGCTTCCATAAACTGCACAAATTAAAAAAAAACCAACCCAAACAAAACCATACAAAACCCCAACACCCAAACACAAAAAAAACCCCCAAAAACCCAAACCAAAAAACCAAATGAGCTATTGCTGCTCTCTTCTAGCAGGGCTGTCATGGCCAAGCATACACTGAACTGTCTGTAGCAGGGCAGTTTCACCTGTACTCTTCCCCCATGGGGCTCTCAGTGTATTCATCAGCCAAATGCTTACACTGAATCAGGTCCTTCATCAACGAGGCTTTAAACCACCATGGCAATCTCCCGCGGTTGTCCATTCCATGGTAAACCTGGAATTACTTGCTCCAGTCATCCCATAGTCAGGATTTGACAGGCCTGGTTTGCCAACCTACTGGCTTGCAATTTAACTGCTAGGGTATACAGAAAGACAACTCCAGTCAGGTTTGCGTTTTCTTCAGGAATGGCAAACCCCTGTTTCAGAAAACTGTGCCTGATGGATTTTGTTCGCATACTGCAGGCACAGAAACAGGATGTTTGTCTCAGCAGTGACTCCTGCATGCCTGTCTTCAAGACATTGCAGTGCAGGGCAAGCAGGCAACAGATCATAAAATACAGTTGCTTTCCTAGAAATTAACTCCTGTCATCATGGAGTCAAAGAACTATAGAATGCTTCAGGCTGGAAGGATCTTAACAATCTTCTAGTTACAAATGTCCCTGGCATGGGCAGGGACACTTTCCACCGACTGTCACTGTCCTTCCACAAACAGTGACCACATTTTTGATCTGTAAACCATGTTAATGGTCCATAAATTGTTGTACATTGGTAAGAAAGCTAGGGATTTACTCCTAAAATGATTGCAAAATACTTCAAGTTACCACACAATCAAAATTTCTGCCAGAAGAATAGGGAAGCTGAAGAGGATAGTTAAAATTTGACTTGTAATTGTTAGGAAGTGCCATACAGTTATAAAAACAAGAAGCACACAGGAACAGAAATCCAACAAACCATGTCTCAGACAATGCTTTCACATCTTCACAGCAGAAAGATGACCCACGACAAAGCTATCTTTTAGGTTCACATTCTTAATATGTGAAGACTCCTTTGGGGAATAAAGCTCAGCTGCCAGCTGAGCCAGCTCTGCCAGCTCAAATCAAAGGCACTGAGGCAGGAACCTCACCCAAAGCACTCCAGCCTTGTGCTGCAGAGGGACCAGCAAAGGCCATAGACTTGTCTGTGTCCAAAGGGTAAAGCAACACAAGATGACAAGCATCTGCCCTGTCAAATGGCATGGCAGACAATGGGGAGGGATGGTGCTTTGCTTGCCTCTCGCCTATTCAGGATTTCACGTTCCCAGTTCAGCTCCCAGCTTACCACCCTCACCTGCGCTGCCAGCAGGGAACAGCCACCTTCGAACCCCATCAGGTAGGGCTGCTGACCACAAAGTATTAGACAATACAGCTATAAAGGTTCTCCTGTCCTTCATTCTGTCCTAAACATGAGATAGCATTTCCTGGTAAGCGTGCTTGTTAGTGAGGTAACCAATTAAATTAACAAACACTTAAGTGACAGTCAATTGATGCTGCTTACAGAGATGACAGATGACTGTTTCCAGAAAAGCATTATTTCCTGAAAAGTACAATCTAATGAGAGCCCAGGAAATGTGTACCATTCTCTCACTCTGAGAAAGAGAGCAGAATGAGTTCCCCTTTAACGAATTTCTGCAGGTCATGATCTGTGCCAAGGTTTGGACTACGACCTGCAGTGCCTGTGGAGTGAATGATGGTACTGATGTGGTTGTAAACTGTGAACAACCACAGCTCTTGAGTAGTTTGCCAGTCTGGAAGCTAAAAGAATGGTATTGACTTCTGCATATTTTCTGGTATGTGGCTGCTAAACCTTCTTCAGATATGGTTAGAGAATTAATATTATTTTAATAAAGCATGGCCAGAGTTCTGGTTCGTTGAAGTTAAAATTGTATGAGAAATCCAACACACTGCACTTGTATCAAAAGGGAAATGTAAAGATCACCTGCAGAATGGAAGAGGAGTAATACATGCCTGGATTACAATGCACTGGGGACAAGAGTTCCAATCGTACAGCTACACAAATGTTTCTTAATATGCATATTAATAGATACAAAGCCCTAGGATATGGGAAGATTTATATCTTTCTTCCCTTCAGTGTGTGTGTCCTGGTAGCCACTGACCTTTGGAGGGCAAGAGGTCAAGAAAATATTGCCTCTTTACAGCAAATGCAGCTTTAATTTTCTTGTGAGAATTGTAAGATGTGTTTCCTAGGTACGACAATAAATACAGTGTCACTGGTAGCTGCAGTAGTCATTCAGATTTCCTTTTTTTTTTTCTTTTTAAGAACAGTACATTCATTTCTTGTCAATATTTAATTAAAACCGTTTTATGACACAGAGAACAGGATTAAAAACCCCTGATTTTCTGCAGACCTGCAATTTCTGTAAGGAAGCATGCACAGTACTCTCATTCTCACAGACTAGTAGGAAACACTTCTCTGTCTTATCTCACATTCAGGTAGATGCAATACTGTTAGTAAAGCAAGGTGTCCAATTGTCCTTAATCATAAAACTCAAGGCTATAGGATGAACTTGCTGTATGGGAATATGGATACCTCAGCGTGTCTGTGAGTACCTGAATGCAGTTTAACCAGAATGAAGAGAATAAAAATGAATTTCCAAGCAACGTGTTTCCATGACCATACACTTACACTAGCAAAATAGTACTTTGCATCTATGCAGGATGTTCTGTCCTTCTTCTCACCCAGACTAAGCATGCTAATGGGTAAAAGGAACATTTTGCTAGCGTGACCATATAGACCAAAGGGACTTCAGATGCCACAGCAACAAAGTTCAGTGATTACAGCTCTCCAGACTCCTTACCAGCACAATGGTGTGGCACAGTCATAAAAGTAGTAAGAAAATTTGAATAGTGACAGTTACTTGAGATTAAAATACCCTTTATGCAAGGAGATACACACAAACAAAAACTTCATAGCCTGCAAACATTTTTTTTAATATAAAAAACTGAATAATTTTATACAAGGGATGAAGGAATTGAACCATTTTGAACTTTCAGTCAGACTATGTATTAGCAGTTTTCTGCTGTTGTTTCTTCTGCTTAATGTATAAACAAAACTGAAATGACTGCCTGATACATAACTAGAATCTGTGCCAGAAACTTGACAAAAAATAGAACATAAAATGACCAAAAGAGTATTAATTCAACTTCATAACCTCATTCTGTGTTTTACTTCATCTAGGCTTCAAAATGCTTTTAGACAGGAAGTATTTTATTATCCTTGCATTTGAAAGACTATTTTTCAGTCACTTTTTTCCAATCTATTGAGTTAATTCAATGTTTGTGAAAGTGAACTAATTTTTCTAAATACTAATCAAAGAGAAAAATAAAATTCTTTGGTGAGACTACGATGGCAACTCAAACGTAAGAATTTCAAATAATTCCATAGACCTTGACAGAGTTTAAATTTACATGTGTATAACTCAGATCAAAATTTTGTCAAGCTCATTCTAAAGGAATTAATAAGCACTTATTTCAAAATATGATTAAAAGACTATTTGTGGTGGGAAGATAAAAATCTTTTAATTCCTGGGTTTTACACTATACAATAGATTTTTAAAATATTGTTCCATATTTGCTGCTGCTTTCGGATTACTGAACAATTATATAAATTTCTATCCTTAAAAAGAAGGTGTCTTGTCATACTGACTGAG
This sequence comes from Lycocorax pyrrhopterus obiensis, assembly GCA_014706295.1. Classification (NCBI taxonomy): domain Eukaryota; kingdom Metazoa; phylum Chordata; class Aves; order Passeriformes; family Paradisaeidae; genus Lycocorax; species Lycocorax pyrrhopterus. The sequence goes on from JACSVZ010000001.1 coordinate 14,534,568, forward strand.
GACCTGCTGACAGAAATGATTTAGCTACTGCTGTTGTTCAGGATATGTCATACATAGACCATGCCATTATTCTGTTTGCCGGGCAGCACACTGCATTTTGAGGGACTGGCTTGACAGAATTATCAAGGAAAGGCAAGCCTAAAATCTCACAAACAAATACAAAGGTTTTAAGTTTTCTAACTGAGAAGAGACTTTTGAAGTGAGCCTCAGTCCTGCACAAACTTCTGAAAAAATGTTAACAGACAGCTACTTCTAAATGAAAGCAAGCACAGTATGGTATCAGCATGCTTTTCCAGCCAAATATTACCAGTAGTGCACTGGCAGTACCCTGAAGGTGCTCTGCCAGGTAAGTTGAATCTAGTACACACAAGAGATATTAAACCATGATTATAGGACTTACTAAGTTTTATTGATTCAGTTTTACCTCCTTTTTCCTCTGTTTTTTAAAAACAACTCTGGTCAGTGAGGATATCAACAGACATTATCTAACACAGAACAATTCTCAGGTTGCAATAAGAGATTTTTGTTTGTGTCCCCTGTCATTTGATGAAAATGGCATCTTATTTTGAACTACATTAATTTCAGTTTATATTGTGAAAACAAATAAAATAAATCCCCTAACATTTGAATAAACATGGGATTCATGTTCTAATTTACCATTCAAATGAATTAAGAGGAATTGTGTTTATTTTGTGCTGAAGTCTCAATCTTTTTTGTGAAAAATTGCACAAGTGGCCCAGAATAGATACAGTAAAATTCAATACTCAAAGAACTAAGACTTTAGTCCTTGTTCTTTTTTGAAGTGCTAAAATTTCCCTATCAAATTCAATACAACCAAAATTTCACTTCAAAATTCATGGAAGTAGAAAGAATCTGCAAAATTCATTACTTGTAAACCCCACTCCTTTTTCAAGACTGGCATAAAAAACCTGACTGCTTTAAATCTTTCTCCAACTTCTTATTCCCTCCAGGGCAAGAAACAGAAGGATGCCCAGAGAAAGCATCACATGTGTTTGGGAGTATGTAAGGAAGCAGAGTTGGAGATACCTCACCTTTGCAGGTGCCACACAGCCAAAACCAGAAACCTGGAATTCTGAAATTGTGTTTGGATGTTGTTTCACACACTGTTTTTATTTCTTTTTAGAAACAGGGAATCATGTTTCTAATGATTTCAAACCTTTGCATCAAAAAGGTAATTTTTGCATGAATTGAATAATTAACATGAAGCCAGTCAGAAACAATGTTACTTTGCATCTGTTTTCTGAGCAATTAAACTTAACTTTTTAGATTAACATGTAATTTATTATCATTTTGTTATTAGTAGCTTCAAGAACTGTCACATTTAAGGAATGGGTCCTTGAACTTTGCTAGATTTCCTTACCTGTTCATATCATCTAGATGTTCAGCAGCAAAATAAAAACTTTTGATCTTAGGATGGCAGGCTTTGAATGCACTGTAGAGGAAAAACATAATTAAAAAATGTAATGGCACAACTCTTTTTTTTTTCTTTCTGAAATGTAAGATCACATGGTCACCAAGGAATGAGATGAGTTCATATTTCTGAGTTGCTGCATGCCTCCAAACACTATATGAACATACAACTTTTAGGATTGTGCCAGATTTCACCAAGTAAAGTGCTCTTCAACTACCTCTTTCTAAATAATCCTTGATTCATATGTGCATACATAATTGTTCAACCATCACCTGCAGTGCACTGTATGTGGATAAAGTTAATCAGGTAAGGATGTAATTTTAGGTATCAGGTAATTTTGCTGATATACATATAGCTGTCAATTTTTTCTGAACAGAAAACTGACTAAACAGTTAATTCAATACAACAGAAAAATTCTCAGTCCTTGTGATTTCTCACATCCCAGTGACTTTGACATTACCTTTAGCAATAATGACTGCATTTCAAGCAGGAAAATGTGATGTGCTGACTGACTTCTGAAAAGCTGTCATAAATCAACACTGTGTTCATGAGGTCATCTTAAGCAATGGGCAATTACATCTCATCTTTTCTTTCCACCAAAGTAATCAACATGACTGGGCTGAGAGAATTACTGCATTTCATACATAATATGAAATAAATTACTAGAAAGAATCTTTTTACTATGTTGAATAAAGATTTATGGTGAAGTACCTGAAGAGGAAATGCATTTGAAATAATTAATAATTTACAGTAGAGAAGAATCACTTTGAGAATAATCTAAAGGTGTCTCTTAAAATAAGAACAAAAAATGTAACAGTCCCAAAGAAAATAAGGAAAACTGAAAACGATACATGACGAGCATCATCACCATTTTTCTGAGACACAATGGATTTTATATATATATATATATATATATACATATTCATATAATATAATAATTCTCTCTCTAATCCATTGTGTCTCAGAAAAATTGTAATGATGTTCTTCATGTGTATCATGCTTGCAATTTTCAATATATATGTCTGTGTGTGCACACAGATTTACACACATCCATGTTTTAGAAATCAGGCAAATGAAATTGATAACGGGAAAGTTACTGCTAGAGAAGGTAACATAACATTGAAACTAAAAGAATTCCTCTAACACATGACAGCATGACACAATGTTATGCAAGTCAAAGCAGATGTACAGTGACATCTGCTCAGTTTAGAAAGACATCATCAGGTTACTGAGACCTAAAACTGGACTTCTTAAAACTGTTACAGCATCTGTCATCTGGATTCTTAAGAGGGTTTTTTCCCCTTTATCTGCCACCCAAGCAAAGAATCTTAACAACAACATTTTACGTGCAGCTATTCAGTTGACACTAAATCAAGTAAAACCAAACCAAAACAATTTAAGCAGGGTGCAATTCTGAGAAATGAGTTGACATTATGCTGCTGCCCCAACAAAAAAGAAAAAATGAAGCACTTTAACCATGTGGCCCAAGGACACAGGACAATAGGCTCAAGCTAATGTATCTTTTTTTTTTTTTTAAATGCAGTTTTTATCTTCTGCCCTTTGAGACCAGCTTGAAGTGTGGAGTTCATCCTAAAGAGAGAGACAGATCAACTGATACAAGGTCGGTGCTTTCTGTAGAACTGTAGGTACTACAAAAGTGGTATGCCACTTTACATTTGCAAATGATGTTTTGCACAAATTTCAGCAATTCCAGTCTTGTTAAAAAAACTTTACAAATCATTAGAATGCAAGGCAAAACGTTTTTGAACAATAATGACTAAAAATATCTCTGTGGGAGCCTGCACCTGTCACATTGCTACATATGCCTGAATTTATCTAAATAATAAATGGATTTGTGCAATGGCACAAATCTGGATAGCAGCGTAAGCAGGTGAGAAGAAATGTTCTTTGAGACCTTTAGGTCATGTAACAAAAATACAACAAAGCACTGTCATTCTTTTTTTTTTTACTCTGACTCAGGACTGAAATAATGTCTCAGCAAACTTCGAGGTGATGTTAACTAATTTGGAGTTACATTAAACATTGATGCCTGGCCATGAACTTGGGGACTTTCTTATTTGGATGGTCTCTGTATTATGCTTAATGCTCTCTATTGAGTATAAAGCACACACTCTCCAACCCCAACAAACAAATAAAAAAAATTGCAACCCCAAACAGAAAGGAAAAAAAAAAGAAGAAAGGAAAACTAGGAAAATAAAGAGACAGAAGCAGCCAAGCAGTCTTCTTGCTCATAATTCATTTTGATCTAGTCAAGCACTTTGATTCATGATGAAGTGAAAAAATAGCCTTCTTTGGGCAAGATGGCACACACAACACAAAAAATGAATGTTCTTTTTCTGTATGAGCTTATTCTGTGATACAACCTCCCTCATGACAATTGTAACAAAGTCCATTATGTTCCTGTTTTAAGGGAAAACCTTGCCCTTTTTTCTACTTTTTTTATTGTATCATTGCATTATTTTTGAGCATGCTTACTATTTCTTGCGGCATTCACTGGCTCTGTCAATTTTAAATTCAGGTAGGCTGATGAATCCTTCTGCTTTTTCATCCTGCAAAGATAGTTCCAGATATTACTGTACCTAAAGTGTCAGAAAAAAACCCCCCACCATGCTGAAAACTTACAAATATTTTCACTTGCCTGCTTCTTACATAAGGAATACCAATGTCTGCTCTGCTCTGGCAAACCTCCCACAGAAGTCACTGGGACTTTTGCCAAAGTAGCAAGACAGATCCCTTGGTATAAAATACAATTTTAAATACCCATTTTTCTGAAACAATTCCACAGCTGAACCAACATTTGAAAATATACAAAATGACCAAATGTATTCAGTCAATTAGTTACTGTAATTAGTTCATTTTCTGGGGAAATGGACTAATTAGTAAGGAGATGTGCAGCCTACTGTAAGAAATAGAGAAAAAAGCAATTTCAGTGTGTGTTATCATTTTTATGTATCACAGCTATGAGGCATATCTCATCTATTTTCATCTCTCTGCAACACTCAGAATACATCTGACCTTCCTACCCTCCTCTAAAGACTTACACATAGTTTATTTTATCAGCTACTCCGTCTCCCTTGACTTCTCACAGTTTGAAAGCATTATTTATATTAAGCTACTATTACATAAATAACACAGACTCTGTTATTTAACTGCTCATAACTTTGCATGCAAAATTAATACAGGATTATAGAAATTAAGCTGCAGAAAACACAAATGTATGTGAAGGAATTCCACAAAAATACACATTTTTCTAAGAATTCAAATGGTTATTTACACCACGTACGTAGTCCATATGATCACATGCCTTCTTAAAAATAAATAAAAGGCAGAATTCAGCATGTAAAACTGGAGCTGGAGTCATTAGGTGTTAAGGTACAGGGTTGTAACAGGTTCTGCATTGGCAGGTATTTTAAAATCAAAAAGACACTTTTTAGAATAATCTTGCTATTTCTTCTTTGAATGGTTGCCTAGAGAAACAAGAGTTTGGCAAGAGCAGTGTTGGCTTGTCTGTCCACCTGCCACTGAGGCATCCCCTACCACCCTTTGAGTCTACTGGTGATGACAGACACTGTGCTGAAGGGAGAGGAGGTCTCAGAAATAACCAAACTCAGAAAATCTCAGGGAAACTTGGGACAGGGTGGGAGATGGAGGTGATGAGAGCACTGCCCTCCACACGGGGAAGTATGGCAGAGTCAAAGGTTCCATCTGCTCCTTGGACCCGGCTGTTGACCACTCACTGCACTTGGAGGCATCAGTTACTGCCCTGATGAAGACCTTGTAGTAGCCAAGGGAGGGAGAATGGAGAGGAGGGAGTTAGGGTTACTGATCTGAAGCTGGGATCTAGGCACAAATGGAATGAGTCTAAGAAAACAGGCTCTGATAACTCTTGTCATGGAACAACTTGCTTTCTGTTTACTCAGGGAAAAGTTGGGGATTGCTTTGGAAAGGTTATGTAGAAATGCTTGCTGTGATTAAAAGAACAAGTCCAGGACAGAGTGCATGCAGATGTTAACAATGGTTTTATCTCAGCATAATTACTAGTGAGTCTAACAGGATTTAAAATCAAGGTATCCTAACACTGGCAAAAAGCTTTGCTGCTAAAGCTGATATAACAAATGTGTACCAATGCAGAAAATGTTGCATAATCAAAGCTGTACAGAATTCAGCTGGGATGCTCCCGTGCTTTTAAGTTCAGCATATATGAGCACTGAAATAGTATCAAAAGCTACAAAGAAGGAACAACAGGAGAACTGTTGAAAACAGAACTATCTTCCTTAATTGCTTAGCACAGATAAACAAGGAACACCAGGCAGCACAACATTAAAGTTTACACTCCCATGACTAAGCTTGAATGACAAGATTAAATAACTACCTTTTTGATTTCAAGGGCTGGAGGATAAATTTATTCTGAACTGGTGTCATGAGGACACAGAAAACTGTTATTTCTCCATGTAGTAAAAGGTGAATTGGAAGGAACAAGTATCTCCAAACCTTCATGGTAATTTTGTCAGGCATTTAATATTAATTTCAGTATGATTATTTGGGTGAATGAAGTTATTAACATATATAAGCACTGAAAGCATTGTTTTCCCACTAAATCATGACAACAGCACTACGCAAAGCATTCGCTGAGACCATGAGTACAGATGTTTACCTCTTCATTGATATACCAATATAGAGATGTGTCCTTCAGGACAAACCAGTACTTTTTCCATTTTTGGGAGAAATAACTCTTGGCATCTTTCTTTTTCCAAAGCCAGCCTTCACAGTCCCCTCGACCAAGATCTTTACATGAGATCCGTCTTTTGCTTTTACCAGGAATAGGAGCTGAAAATGACAATGAGGTGATGTGAAAGCATTTGATTTGTCCACTAAATCAACAAGATACCTAATCAGAAAGCACTATATATTTAAGAAAATCAATTCAAAATTTCAAACTCAAATTGCCATGAAGAATTATTACAAGCATTCTATTTTGACCACAAAGCTTATGCACGCCACCGTAAGTTAAAAGCCAAAGCAAACCAAACCAAACCATGTTCAGCATCTCAGAGCTCATATTCTATGGATAAGACCACAAAAAAAAAAAAAGCTACACAGAAAGAGAAGACACTACAGAGAAAAGAAAGGCAAGATATTTAAAAATAAGAAAAATGGTTATTTGTAATTTTCAACAGATTAATATTTCACATCAGAATAAAGCACACAACATATAAACTCATGTACTTCCCACTTGGTTGCCAAATACAACTATTTAAGTACTTCACAGGTATTCATGAACTTCTCTTTGCAGCTCCTTTGGAAACTAAACAGTTCCTAAGGCCTTTGTACTTCTAAATCAAAGGAGGAAAATTTACTATGATATAAATTACCTGAGAGCGTAGGTAATGAGCAAGTGCTGCAGTGAGGCATTACCTGAACACAGCTGGAAAAACCAGCCCTGGCCCCAAAGAGGCTAGAGTCTAAGTATTCAAAAAAAAAGATAAAAGCAGATACATGAAGGTAGAGGAGCATTAGGAAACTATGAGACATCAGTAATGGACTAATACATTCTCAACATGATCAACTGCACGGAACATATTATTGGAGCTAACAAGTTATAGTTCCTCACATACTGCAATACCATAAAATTAATCTTTGCAATTCTTTTCCTACCAATACATGAGAACAAATTTATTTTTTACCTTTGTTCTTCTTTTTACTTTTCTGCTGTAGAGAAGACTGCTGAAATGTCTACAAGAAAATCAAAATGGAATAAGTGAAAATACAATATTTATATTTAACCACATCTTTATAATTAAAAAAAGTTACGTGAAGTCATCATCAGGTAACACCAGCCAAGAGACTTCTGGGCCTAAGAAAAAAGGTAATTTTAGTTCACCTGTTCATAAGGTTATAAAGCAAAAGTACACTGTGAAACATCTTAAAACAGACCACCAATGTGTTTGCCAAAGCAACTGTAGTTTCTGTCCAAAATGGTCACTCTCGTCTTGTGGTAAAGAAGGAATGTCTTGCTTTGGTTACTACGATAGTGAAGCTACACAGCCCATGTATTTCTAATGTACACATGAATTAAAGTATTCTTGACCTATATATGTAAATATGCAAAACATCACACTGCCTAATGCAGGTATGAAATATACAATGGTCATTAGACCATCAGACAATTGTCTCAGAACCAGGCCTAGTATTTTGAAAGACACCAGTAAATTCTGCTAAATCACAACTGGGAAGAAGTCTCCCAAATAAAAAGTCTGAACTAGGACTTTATTTTTCACCAGGTTGTAAGTGGAAGTATTTCCCTCCAGTTGATCCACTCCCACGAATTAACCCATTGCCTCGGCAATGAGACAGGATGGAAGTTACTCCTTTATTCAAGATCTTAGCTTATTAATAATAGCAATAAATATTAACACATTTTATAGCCATTTCTGTTGAAAAACTTCGACTCAGATAAGCACAATTCCTACTGAACTAAAAAAATTATTCTGTAATTAATCAGCCAAAATTTAAAGACATTATTTCACTAGTTTTGAATTTTAGTTTTCTATAAAGGCAGACAAACGTATTAGTGTTAAAACTAAGAAAAGGCTACATTAGTGTCTGAGTATGAAAACTCCCTATTTCAGCTTACCATGAATCAATGCAGAAATCAATACTTTTGTGCCACTTGGTAAAAATAAATCTAAGCAAAAGCACTGAGAGCTCTGCAATCCCAAATCCTGTTCCTCCTAAGTGAGACAATCCCTCACCCTAGTTTACAAGACTAGGTTCAATTCAAAGAGCAGCTTTGGTTTTGCACATGGCATTTAGTGCTATGGCTTAGTTGACATGATGTTGTTTGGTCAAATGTTGGACTCTATGACCTTGGAGCTCTTTTCCAACTTTAATGACTCTACTCTGTTCTAATTTTCTCCTCCCTGCTTCCCATACCTGTGAGCTCACATGCAGCAGACTCAGCTTTGAAGGGATCTTTTGCCTCACAGCTGAGAGATTCTCAAGCAGCAAAAACTAACATGCCATGGGGAAAAATTACCAGCAAGACAATAATTAGGTGTAATTAAAAAATTTAACTGACTTGCTAAATGTGCTGATCCCCTGGACACCATATCTGACTAAAGCTACTCCATTATATTGCCACCTCAGTGGGTCAAAATAGGCCTCCACGGGGAAGAAAAAAGGATCCCATTCGTTTTCATTCCGTCTCTTGTTGTTTTCTTCCCCTACTGGTACCAATTAAATCAGCACCACCTCTCAACAAACCAAGACAGCAACATCATCCCAACTTACATCACATGAAATATTGCAACCTGAGAAGGACTAGAAGAGATCTTAATGGCCCAGGAATAACAGAGTGGCTGAGCAGAAGTGTGTAAATAACTCCCTCTGAAAATTTTACCTAATTCAAACTGGCTGAAAAAATACACACATATACAAATCCAAAACTTTAGCACTTCTCATTTCACAACTCAGACAATTTCATTCTGCTGGTTGAGTTTTCTGCACTATTACTTTCACAGTGTCAAAACAGAAAAGGAGACTCTGCTCCATTTTCTCACAAGTGATTCTGAAAGCAGGTGAGAACAATATGAAAAGCCTTCTCTTTAGATGTTTTGTCTGTAAATTGAACCTGCAAACCTGAGTTCACACCTCTCAACTTCTGAGTCAGTTTTTGGGAAGAAAGGGTAATGAAGGGGTATCAGTTTTTAATAGGAAGAAAGCATGTAATTTAGATGTCTAACCATTTTTCCATACATTATGTTATACTGTAAAACAGAAAGTTTTTATTGAATTCAGTTATTATTCTAAATTAGCTCATTGAATTAAATCATAATTAAGGGCAAATTCTACAACTGAGTGAAGTTCCTGGGAGCTATTTCAACTGCAGTGATTTTAACTAACACTTTAGATTATTTTACATAGACTTCAGGCTTCAAGTTAGTTGACCCTTTGCAAAAAAACAGCACCAGCTTTTTTCTTAACTCTGAAAATGTATATGTAATATAAAATATGTAATTAGAAAACAACAACAAACAAGTGAGGATGAAATCTAAAAATGCTTCTTCTGTTGCTTTTTAGGAAATCATTTAATTGAATACAGCCTCTTACCAGTTGTAAGATAATGCTTAGTGCCGTTTTCTCAGTGGTGTCAGGAGGTCACGTCCTTCCTCCTGATCAGAGCAAGGCTTGCTTTGAAGCCAACACTGGATCCTGTTCTTCAGGGTCATCTCTAACCTAGATCCAACTATCTCCAAAGAGGTAGAGTCCACAGCTTTCGACCGACCTGTGCTAATGCTGGCCACCATCATGTTTCCCCTTTTATAGCTTAATTCTGTGATGTGGCAAATACGGAAATAATATAAATACTACTTCTTAATGCCATGAACCCTAAAAACATGGATCTACACCAAAGCGAGAAATTTATTTGTGCTAATGCAAACTTGCTGTAAGATACTGTTTAAGCACTCGCCCACAAAGCCAGGTTCAATGTAAGTTCCCTGCATTTTGATTCTGATACATTTTGAGCTTTGAGCAACTGCTTTCCTAAACACCTTGTCCCAGTTTCCAAGAATCCACCTCTTCGACTAATTCTGAGAACAAGCATGAAATAAAATAGAAAGCAGCATTCCACATTAAAGAAAGTTGTTAGTAACTCAAAATAATGAGTCAAATGGAAACGACTGACACTGAAAAGATTAAATAGCTGAGTACCTGAAGACAAGTGGAAATTGTCACTCCAGAACAATATTTGAAACTGTTTAATCGTGTTCTGAATTATATGCTTTCCAGTCACCCAAAATACAACTAGAAAAACTTTCCATTACCCAAAAGCAAGGTGTCACTTGATGTTTAACATATATCAAAACCCCTTTGAATACACTGAGACTCAGTCAGTTTTTTAGACACAATGTTTTTCTCCTGTAATAAGTGATCTTTGAGCTTGTTCTATTTAATAATATACCTAGACTAAGACCTTTGACAAATACATGTCTAAGTAGAATATCAAAGAAACATTTCATGTGTGTAAAGGTCTGCCTTTCCTATTAGCAGCCTCAAAGGACATGTATTTTAAAAGGAATAAAACACCATTTACTAAAGGGATTTTTCCCATGTTTCTGGTTTGCTGTTTTGGTTTTTGTGGTGGTTTTTTGTGGTTTTTTGTCTGCTTGGTTTTTCTTACAAAGGTACTAGTGTACCTCTAGCCCCACCTTTCTGAGGTCTTAGGTGCACATTCCATGAGCCAATGGAGATTTCATTGTGCAGGCAAGAGCCGTAACAGTTCCTCTCTTTATGCAACTGTTCATTACCAGACTTGCTATGTGGGTTGTACTTACTTTAACAGCCTTCAAAATGATTGACAGAGTTCTGAAAGGCCAGCAGAAGACTGCACAGCTGTAAAGGGCAACCTGCCCCAGGGCAAGCCTTTCAGAATCACAGAACAGCAACGCAGCTACATTGTAAAAAACTTGCAGGTGAAGGCTCACACCAACCAGAGATCACCACTGGCCTGTAACCATATTTGCTCTTTAGCAAGAAAATAATCCCATATAGGTGGCATAATCAATACTGTCTGCAGGCACACAATCACACATCAGCATCTTTGTATGTATAACACAGCATTTTCAAGAAATGAGACTATCATGTTTTTGTCTCATTCTTAGAGTTATCCATCTTTCTTTCCTGGGATAAAGTATTTATTATTGGTTAGTACTATGCCTGCTCTGTATCCGCTCAGAAGGGAAACAAGATTGAAAGTTAGTCATTAATGTTCAGAAGCCTGAAAATGTATTTATTATTAACTTATTTAGTAGTAATTTCATAGCTCTCTATTTGGAAAACTGTATTTAAATGAAAGTATGAAATTATTTAAGTTTCCAATTAATTTGTTTCATGACAAACAGGAAACTTAATAAATTGATCTTTCAATACTAATATTAAATTGGAGTGAAACTGGTATCAGGAGAGAAGAATGCTTGATAAAACTGCTATGATGAAAGTTCGAAAACTTCTATTCCAGTTGATAGCTCACATAAAAGTAGAAAACAAATAGACTGGCTATGGAAATGATAAATTTGAGAAGACTGGTTATTTTGACAACCTTCAAGAGACTGAGGAAGACGTCTAAAGATTTGAGGTCAAGCTGCTCCTTAGAGCTTCTCCAAGATCTAATATAAATTCCAGGTGTGACCAACAGAACATTACATCCATGTCCAAAAAATAGATATATTCTAATAGTTACATAAACTCCTTCATGGTTACAGAATTTGTAGGTCTACCAATAGAAGACCACAACTGAAGATTCTCTGAAGGTCTAGACTGGCCATAGCAATTAGTACTAAATTGGACAGCTCCTAAAATTCTCATTCAAGGGCTTTTTTGTTTCTCCACTTTTCTTCAGAGATTTTTCACTCACTCATTTAAAAAAAGCTGGAAGACAGAACCAGGTTATGGAAAAAATAATATCCAATTCTTCTACCCAAATTTGAGCTCAGTCTGATTGGAAGGGAAAATGCAGGTATCTTTATAGTTTTATTTAGAGCTCAAGTCAAATCCAATTTTTCTCAAGCTGCAAGTTAAGACACTAAGGAACTATTTACAGTCAGGCAGTTCCCCCCCATCACTGTAAGATAGCTTTCTCTAGTTTCAGCAGGGTAGCTTGTAACACGTCTGATTACTGGAATTTTCTGCTACAGATGGAAAAGCCAGTATCTGGGAAAAAAAATGAAAGCTGGTTCTGCCAATTATATGATTGATCTCTCACTTTGAGAGATAGTTCTCAATTCTTTGAGAACACTGGCAATGTTCTATTTTCACAGTTTTGATATACCACATACACATTTCTCTGCATTTGGTGTGCTGAGATCCAAAATTTCAGAGCTGAATGAGGAGTGAAAGGGGAGAAAATGCAAACCTATTTATATACAATGTCACACTCTACGTCAGTATTAACATCCCGTGCTTAAGGGTACTTGTGACAGAAGATTTTGCCAATATCATTTTTGGTTACCATCTTGTTTAGTCTCCATTAAGAGCTAATAACAGACAGGACTAATTATTTTCATGGATATTTGTAGAAAATAAAGTTTTCAAAGACTGTGTTACAAAGATGTGATGAGGGAAGACCTCTGTCAGATCAGAAAGCTTAAAGCCTGCCAGTCAGCAGCAGAATTTCATTCATGCGCTTTGTTAATGACCACAAGGAGAAAGAAACAGTATGTGCCCTAAGAGTTTTTTACTGTAAAAACAGGTAGCCGGAGCTCTTGAAGCTGCCAACTTCCTATCTGCCTCTGAGGTAAGCAATGGCTATATGAGCTGTGCAGGATGGTCTCCTTATTTCATAGTCTACAAGGGCTGATAATATCAGATGTCTGTTCTTTCATACAACTGCTGCTACGTCTGCTTATCCACAAGGAATAGGCTAGCTAAGGGCAGAACTGTGGTTGTGTGAAATGTGATAGCAAGCATAGCTTTTCTGCTCAGGGATTCTTATTCATTCTCCCATTTCTAAAGGTTTTCTTGTCATTTGGGGGGGGGGCTCTGTGGCAAATGTTACATTAGCTGGATACAACTTAGCAGTTGTGCAATCTAGTGCAAATATTTTGTGCAAAGTTGTTAGTATAATGAATGAAAAAATAAAACATTTTTTTAAATCTTCAGGCTATTTGGAAAAATTATATACAGTGGTGCTGCTTTCCACCACCAGGGAAAGATTTTCCTTCTTAGCTATTAAGCCACAGGACTCTTTAATTGAAATACCAAAGCAGTAAAACTCCTGGACAACATTAAGTTTATATGAGAGTTCTCATATTCCCCCAGTCTTTTCAACTGCCATAACAAGGAATGCAGCAGTGTCATAGCTGCCTGAAGCAAATGAGGATAAAAAGTTAAACTAGACAAGTGCTGTTCATTAGAATAATTTATTCTGAGATCATTCTTCTGCTCTACATCCTCTTTGAAACATGTAATTTTGGTACCTCCCACACTACTTTTTATTGACAGTAAGTAATCCAGGAGAGAAAGGGAGGATTCAAAAACTGTATGTACCCTTTAATGGCAAAAGTTCTAGATGCATCAGTTGCTCCATCGCTGTGTATGTTTCAAGTGCACACATTAAAGAAGGAAAAAAGAAACTAAACTATCACCTGTTACAGAACAGTATTTAACCCTTTATTTTGACTTCTACTCTGCAGCAGTTCCCAGTTTAACCTCTTACTGAGGAGAACGGATCAGTCCGAAAAAACACAAAACAACTGAGGCAGGAAGGCACCCTTGGAGATCATCTTATCCAGCCTTGTTGCTCAAAGCAGACGCAAGTAGAGAAGGTTGTTCAGGGCTGTGTCCAGTTGGGTTTTTAGTATCTCCAAGATGGAGACACCACAAACTCCATGGGCAACACTGAACAATCTTCACAGTAAAAGTATTTTTTTCTTATTTTTATATGGAATTTCCTGCATTTCAATTTTTGTCCACTGCCTTTTGTCCTTTCAGAGTGTGTCTGAGGCAAGTCACTCCAAAAGCATTTGAGAAACTTTGTGGATACTTGTGCCCTGCTGCTATGCCCCTCCAGCAGATATCAAACTTTGCAATTTCCTCCAGGAAAAATCTTGGTTTGCTTAGAAAATTTCTGTGTTATACATAGGGAAGGCAGATTTTCCTCTTATGCTTATCTAAACATTAAAACAATAAGACTATCCAAGCAGATTTAAGAAACTTATTCTTCATCTATTATTGGATTAGAGAAGTGGTCCGTGGCACAGCATGGAGCCAATCCCGGATTTTCTCAGAAGAAAACAAACTGCTGTAAAACACTAATCACCCCCAGGGCATTAACAACATCTTGCACCAAGCCCATGGTCTTTGTAGAGAAAAAATCATTAGCCTGAAATAAAGGTCCCATGCCCCCTTACAACAGCTCGGTGCTTGCTCATGGTGAAGAGCACATACACCTCCTTCTGCAGGAGGAGTCAGCAACACTTCTGATTGTGCCCCTCAGTGTGATCTCCTTCATATTGCTATGTCTCATTGTGTGACACAGAAAAGTGCAGAGGATGTAGCTGCTCTGAGAAAACAGATTTCTACTTTAAGAAAGATACACTATTGCAAGTCATTCTCTGTCAGCACTTGTACATCATATGCTTTAGTGAAAGAAACAGAAAACTCCTTCTGGCTTTCAATAGAGGGGAAATTTTCATGGGGAAAAGAAGGTAAGAGCTTCTGTACATCAGGAATTGTACATTCTGTTAAAATTCATACCAAACACTTCCATTGCCCTTATGAATTAAGGCAGAAAAAGAACAGTTCATTCCAGGATAAAAGTCCCATTACTTGCTGGAATTCAGTAAAATTTCCTCTAAGCATAAGATGAAACAGCCCTTTGCAGAAGGTGGGGAAAGATAACATTAGGTCTTTTTAATTCTGAGCTGGCTATGGTGACCTTATGGGTACAAACCAGCTTACAAGAAGTTTTACACATCATTCTAAAGTCAGAATTCTGTAGTGTTGGAAATGCTATCTACTTGGGTTAATCTGAAAGCAAAGGGATATACTTGAGAAGTGGACAAAAAGCAGTTACTGCTTTATGAAAAATACCAGGTTGCTTTTTCCTCCGCAGCACAGTAGCAGAGATGGATTGGCTGACTCAGGGATCAGGCGCTAAGCAACAAGCTCTTCTCTCCAGTAAAACAGAAACACCCCATAAAACAGCTTCAGTTCAGGAGCTGCAGTGCTGCAAAGAGCCATTTTCCTCCCAGGTGGAACCATACAATCTCCCATACTGTGTGTTAGCAACAGGCTCGAGGGGCCACCACTGTGTAAGTGGGGTAGAAGAATGGGGCAGAGACTCCTGTGGAGTCAAAACCACTACTTAGAAAAAATCCCTTGTTCAGAAACAATGGAGCTGTTTGCCAAAGCATTTTGATAAAACGGCACTCTGAAACAGGCATCTGTGCTCCATTAATTCAAACAACATTTCCACCACTCAGCACAAGTTTTTTAGAATGCCGAATTTCATGACACATGCCAGCCACTGTCCTTGGTTGAATGCCTTCATAGTCCTGGTACCTCCCTTTCCCTCGTGCAGAAAGGAGGGCAGAGGACCCAACAGAGAAGTCAGGCCCTGGATCAAAGTTCTCCTGGATGTGACACTCCCCACCATATCGCAGTGGTAACTCATGCTGAGTCCCCTCTGTGCAATACCTGACATAAACTACTCTGTTACAATGTGCTGCACTTAATCTCTTCTTTATCAAAGGGGAATAACTGAGGGATGAAATCACTTGTTCTACATTAGTAAAAAATGAAATCTCAACTGTGCTATTGTGACTGTACCAGCTACAGGAAAAGTAGTTTACCGATGTACAAACAATGGTAATACCTACAAAGGCAATGGTCCTCTATCAGGTAATAAAAGCAGGATACAATCAGGAATGATTCTATGAAATAGATAACAGAAAAAAATACAGAATGGGGATGTGAAAGGAAATTAGGAAATGTTCTGAGAGATTTATTAGTGTATAGATCTACAGCTCTAGACCATATTAAATTACACTTTCAGACCATTATATTCTATGCAGTGAGGAATAAATCTAGACTGGCAGAGCTGGACTAGATGACCTTTACAGTAACTCTGTCATATTTAAAGAATCTCCCAGCTTTGTCATGGAAAGAAATTATGACAGGCCATTTTCCCCCCTCACAGTCACAATGCAAAAGAAGGTAATAGAAAAAGTTTAAAACAAAAATTTTCCACAAAAGACTCCAATTGTGCTTCATGATGGACCATCAACCAATCTTACCTCATCTCTAGAGGATTTTGCTTTGCAGCAATAATTAACTCGGGATTTTAGTAAAGATCAGAGACTATACAGAAATAGATGTAAAATCTCCCATATCCAATACCTTCAAATTTCATTGGGGCAACCATTTCCCTAATAAGAGCAAATTGATAGTATTAACTATTTCTTTCAAAGAGAAACAATGCAGATGTGAAAATATTCTCTAATCTGTGACAGGAATAATATACCTCAAGAACAATGCAGATATTATTCCATATAATTAAAAGAACTTAGCACTCCCTTCTGAGGAGACTAAGTATTACTGTTTCACAAAATATATGCTTAAACAGAACTCAAATATAAAAGCTGCATATGCACATCTACTCTCTTCAGTCTTGAGTTCAAAGGAATGAGAGCCTAGAACGGGCAAAGCAGATGTGAGATTACTGACGCACATTCCCGAGACGATTTTAGCTAAGCAGCGACGAAACAACAGAAACCATGCCTTAAATCCGAGCAAGTTGCTATCCTCTCAGCTATTGCCAAAATATCTGTTTTGCTGTTCATCTCCAACTTTTCTGCCATGAGGACAGATGAGTAGTGCCGCAGGTTGGCCAAGAGCTCCTTCAGCCTCCATCTCAGGAGGTGCTGAACACCCAGCTGGGCAAAGCCCTGAGAAGCCTTGTCTGACCTCGGAGCTGGCCCTGCTTTGAGCCAAAGACCAGAGCACAGAGCCTCCTGAGGCTGCTCCCACACTGAATTATCCTACTATCCTATGCAGTTTATGCTGGTTTCTGAGGCATCTGGGTTTTGTTTTCTGTAGCAAATTCATTAGACACCTTTCTCTTGCTGACATCTTTCCTCCCCCCTGTCCGACATTTCACTTGGAATTATGACACCTGGCTATCCATTCACCCAGTTTATCACCTTTTTCTGGTCCCATCATTAGTAACAGCAATTCATGCCATGTTTGAACGTGGAGTTTAATATAGATCTGAATAGGATTAAGTGAAAGAGATTAACTGTAATAGCAGAGGACTAGACCCAGGAGGCCCCTCTATTCCTCTATGCTGATTGCACTAGTCTAAAAATAATACAAAGCCATCTTCCATAAGCAAGGAATTTATATGCTGTTTCTCTCTTCCTTTTTCTCTCAGAAATGTAGAAGATTTATTTTGAACCAAATTTTTACCAAACTCAGCTGGAATAGCAAAAATTACCTTTGAGCACAACAATCTTATGGATATGCCAACCATTTTCCAATTGCCACAAGAAAGGCATATTTTGCTTATTGGTTAACTGTTTTACTGTTTTGTTTGTTTTATACGATACACAGTTCACTTATGACTTAGAAATAAGTTCCTACACAGATTTTAACAACATGAATACTATTTTTGTAATTTATTTTGTGTCTGTTAACTTTGTGAAGTGCTGCATTCAAATGAAAGGATACATACGGTATTGTTTAGATGGTTTCTTCTGGGCGTTTAGAAGCTGGCCAAATCCTGGAACCACTATTCCAACTTGAGAATGTGAGACATGCTGCTCTCCTGTCTGAATCAGATATATAAACCCACAAGTATCCAACTGAAAGAAACTCCACATGTGCCAATGTGTAGGCATTCAAAGCTGCCTGTGGCCAGTGGGATGATTGAGGCTGTGGGACATGATGGTGTTTCAGACTCATGAAAGCAATAGGTAAAAATTTCCCATTATGTTTCTTTCCCTTGTCCTACTTTCCCTTACTTAATTTTTTAAGTGTTGTTCTTTCTAAATGTCTCTCAGAGCAAAGGGCTGTCTATACCTGAACTATACTAGATTAGGCTGATGAGAAATGGATACAAGCTCGTGATGCCTTCACAGGACAATTGCATTTTCTTCTCTGCATTGCATTATATGAAACATTTTACTAGCGCTTTTGCCTCTGAATAGACTTTGAGACTTTTAAAATAACTCCAAATCAGATTATTCTATAACTTCATAAGCCTCTCCAGTTCAGTTTCCACTGCAATGCAGTGAGTTTCTTCCATTTCCACACATGTAGACCTAGTTACCATCACAGCCTTATTTCCTCATTACATGCTCACTGACAGAAAAGGGAGCAAGGAGTTGAAGTCATAGAACAGGCCAAACAACCCCCTAAGGCTACAAAAACTGAGGTGAGATGTGACCAGTATAACCTACAGAAGAAAGATGTAAATGTCTTAAATGCTCCAGCCACCTCCAGAGAGGGATATCCTGGTGCTCAGCTTTTACCAGCCGAGCTCTGCGGGACCTCCACAGACATACAAGTACTTGAGAAGAAACTCAGGCACCACAGCAGCTCAGAGTGTTGGACTTTTCTACTGAGGCACCCAAGAGCCTACTTGGAGTCCAGTCTGAGACAGGTATTTTCGAGAAGTCTACACATCATGAAAAATTACAGATTTTTCACTTGTGAAATTTCAACAGCATATGTGTTACTTTTGGTTAAGGTTTGTGTTTTCCTACCTTTGCAGTAGAAGCTAGAGTGTGCACAGTCACATTTAGACTGTAAAGGGCTAACTTGCACCAAAGCAGTGAAGAAATGATTTTTAAAATAATTTCTTACTGTGGTAATTAGAGATGGAATTTTTTCCCAATTATTTCCAAAACTGTTCATTATGTTTATTTAGTTTCTGAACAGTTACTTTAAATTCAGTGCAGTTTCTTAGCTGGGAATATAAGAATGCCAATGGTTTTTAACTGGAACACAACTATAATTTTTTTACATTAAAAAATTATTTCATTTTTTAAAAAGAGTTTAAAATTTCCTTTGCTGATGATCAAGGCATGTAAGTCTGTAATCTATCTGCAAATTTCAGTATTATTTTAATATATATATTTAAATGGAGATGAAAGACCACAGCAAAGAAGTAATACTAATTCAAATATTAACAAAAATTATGGAAATACTATTGGAAAATATTTCTCACTATGCACATAGGTTAGACTGGACTTTGATACCAACTGCTATATTTTTATTCTAATAACAATTACATGTCTAACTATAAACTATTGTGAAAACACGGAGGAGAAAAAGGGAGCTTTGTTATTTAAACACTGCCATAGCTGGACTCCAAACATTTTTAAGAAGAAAATGTACCAGCTCCATCTGTTGTAATGGTACAATGACATTCTAGATTCTAGACACCTACTTAAAATCTGTGCAACTGATTTTTATTTTTTTCTCTACAAAATTTTCTTGTTTATTTATAAATATCCATAACAAAAAGTACACCAAATAGAAATTCTTTAAATACTGTGATATTTACAATTATAGGAAACTGTTAGTTTTTCAGTGGGGTACTTTTGTTAGGGTTGGGTTTTTTTGGTAAATCATTTTGCAGTATGTAATGTTTTTTAGATGTCATTTTTAAAAAGAAGATTTTTGCAATAAATTGATGAATAGCTTGTGCACAAGTTTATTAGGAAACTAATATGCACATGTTCTGCACTTTTAAAAATGCTAGTTACTGGGGACTACAATTAAAGGGTTTTATAAAAACATGCACATTTGATTCAAGAATTTTCATCAAAAAACTATGTAGTTTAAGTATTTTCACTTTTTACTTCCCTTCAGCCTTTCTGCACAGGGGAACAGGAGGAGGAAGGGAAAATCGACCACTTAAGTAGAGTTAGACTTTAAAGTTTTCAAAATAACGAGTTTTTGGTAAATCCTCTGTATTGACAACACCTAAATATATACATTTTGAATTCAACTTTTAAACAACATCTTCCTGTATTTTTTCTGGAGGGGTTTGTAAGAGGCAAGAAACACCTGAAAACACACGTAATTTAAGTAGAAGTTACTTTGGCTAAAAGTTACTGTCTCCTTTCCAATTTTATACAATTAGCTAAAAACTGATTTTTGCAATAGGTCCATAAACAAATCTTCTTCACTTAAAGTATTCTCAATAAGATCTCTGTTGCAGCCAGCTGCCCCTTGCCTGGCCAGACGGACGCATCCCCACCAGCTCTGCTGAGAAAACCCAGCGAGCTGAGCTGGTGCAGGCACCTTGGGAGGACTGGAGAGAGGGACAACTGCAATTGCAGCCCTGCTCAAAGCCCTTGTCCTTGCTGCCTCGCTGGCAGAGTAGAAAGGAGAGTCCCTGGCTCTCCGTGGGTGCTCGCTGCAGCAAGTATTGCTGTTAATTATGTGATTGAGAGTCACCAGGCTGCACTTCAACCACATGGATGGTTATACACTGCTAAAGAGGAAAAAAAGCAAGTTTGCCGAAGTTGTGCCAACTTAATTCAATTTGCAGCACAAGGACTCCAGCTGATAGCTTTTATTTTATTTTTCCCTTATTAAAAGTAAAACTGGAACACTAAAGATAGTGCACGTGTACATATCTACACATGTAAATTCAGCAAAATCCCAATGGTACAAAACCTTGATTTATCTCCTCCACCCATTACTCAGCGACCTGTTTCAGAGGTATGAACTGAAAGTGGCACATTTTACTACTAAACTTACCTTATTTTCAAATGCAAATAAAATAACTAAGAAAACTCCTCTAATTAATTAAACAATTTAAAATAGACTGGTTATCACAGCAAAGTGAGAAGCTGTTTTCTGTCACATTTCCTACAACAAGCAAGTCACTATGTATTGCTAAGAACACGTGAACAAGCGAGCATACACTGGAAAAGGCAAAGGGATAATGGGAGGCAGGAAGGGAGAAGAAACAAGGTCAATAATGTAAGTCTATTTGTGTAGGTTGCAGCCTGTTGTATGTAGTAGGGAGTTATGCAAGAAAAAGTAATCTTGCTTACTACTACATACAATAGCCTGTAACCTTTTCTTCACATTGCAATGCTGTTTCTAGGCTAAGGGAAAGTTGTATTGATCCAGTTAGGAGCAAATTATTATCAACCTGATGTTGAACTTCTTTTGACCCATGACTCTTATCTCCCTCCTAAATAACCACATTATTTTCCTTCAACAGAAACAAAGCACAACACACCAAGAAAACTCCTGTGCAGAAAACATAATGAACTTGAGAAACAACGATATGTCAGAGCCCCAAAAGTTCAAGACAATTTTAACTGCGCTGTTTTCTACCTGCAGAAACAGATCACATTGAACACTTGCTTGCACATCAGATTAGCAACAGCTTGAACAGTTTGCCTCAGCTTAATAAAAACATTAACACTCTGTGTTGGTTTCTTTTACAAATAGTGACTATGAAAAATAGAATGCAACAACAACAACTTGGCTAGAAATCAACATCACGCTGGAAAGAATTTCTAGAATGGGAAAAAAACCAAAGCAGTGAAGAAAATTTGTATGTGAGGATTCAGAAACACCAGAAGAGGGTACAAGAGATGTTTAGTTCACAGACACAACACAAATTAGTTTTTGTTTTGCTATGGTATCAGCTACCACATTGGTTATGTTCAGTGGACACAAGCAAACCCTGTTCACCTTCCAAGGCTGCAACTGAAATGGACCCTTGACCAGACAGTTTTTGATTGCAATGGCAGGTCAACAATATAAACAAAACTGTTAAAACCAGTGATTTTATGCAAGTTTAGTATCCTGACAGTCAGAAAAATGCTAGACTGCCACATTCTTGCCATCAGTTTAAAATATAACAATTTGAACCTGCTGGCATTTTACAGAATAGCTTTTAGCAAATAAACAACAACCAGGCACTTCTGCATTACCATAGCAATTTTTTTAACACCATCCACTTTGTTTACAGCACAAAAAATAATACCACTTCTGCTGTGGTAATTTAATTCAGCAGTGTAGTTTTTTGATCAAAGATTTTTCTTTTCTGTAGAGCCATGTATAAAAGCAGCAGAAGGAGTTGAAGTCAGCATAATTGTAAAAGCTGCTTTTTTGCAGAAAACCTTCACAGTAAAAAGGTAATCAACCTGCTCACATCAGTGGCTGCAAAATTCAAAAGGAAAGAGGCCTGGAATTGTAAGGGGAATTCATCATTAACCAGTGGGATGCATTTTTAGTCCAAAGTTATTTAACATTTATATCAATGGAGTCAAAAAAGAACGGAAACATAACTGAATAAAGGTAATGCACAATCAAAGACCAGCGAATGACACAAAACCTGAATGCTGAGTGAGCAGCATGGCTTCTACTCCAGGGAATTCAGTAAAAGGGAAAAGAAAATAGAAGGAAAAAAGAGAAGAAATTAAATGTGCATGCTTTCTATTTCACAGAATATGCACATTAAAAATATAATTTCAGAACAAGGAAATGCCACAGCAGACCCCCAGATTCCTGGAGCTTCAATACTCCTTGTTATGGACTTGGGAATCATGGGGGCCAAGTTTGAGGGTCCAGAGCCCTTAGTCTCACATGTTTCATACTTAGGGTTGCTTCAGAGACATGGATTATTCAGCAAGCAAACCCAAGAAGACACCTGTTTCAACATGACCAACCATAAACAATGTTATTGTATTTAATAACAAAGAATGCAAGATAGAAGCTTTTAGATTGGGAATATCAGTCTTGCAAGTAAGTGATTTGAAACAGTATCATTACAGAAAAAATAAAACTAAAGCCAAGTAACAAACATACTCTCATTCCAAGGCTATGCTTAAAAGCAGTAACCAGTCCTTTAAACATTTAAATAGAGAAGTAGTGAACAGGAAAGGTTATGTAACCTTTCCATGCAGCTCCTAGAAATTTATGTGCTGTGCTGGCACATATACTTTAGGAAGGATGCTTAAGATATTTTAGGATTAAATACGAAGATTTGAATGAATTATGAGAATGAAGAAAGGATGTGAAAACACAGTCTTTGAAGAAAAACCTAAGATGCTCGTTCTAACTCTTTTAAGCAAGAGAAGTCTACAAAATTATTTTATTATAACCTGTAAAATCCTATATTGGGGGATAAATTTGGTAACAAAAGATGTTTAAATCCAGAGGATAATGGTATATTTATAACTATGGCTGGACACAGAGGCCAGGTAAACACAGGCTAATAGGTGAATACTTGTAACAACAAGAGCAATCAGGGATTGGAGCTACTTAACAAGCCTGGTGGAGTGTTCTTTAGCACTGAGACCTTATACAAACACTTGAGGCACTACAGGTTCAAATTCAACCAAAGCCACCTGGTAGAAGCTGCTCTTTACTTCAGGAAAATCGACTGGCTTGCGGTATACACAGCACAGAGTCACAGTATTCTCTCTTCCCCTGATATTCTAGCATAATGAAAACATTGACTTCTGAAAAAAACACAAACCAAACCCAACAAAAAGCTCCAGCTCTTTCACTACTATCAGAGCAGTTCCTTTGCACTCAACTCATGTGCATCCAGGGGCTTCCATTTACAAATAATCTGAAATCTTTGTGAAAAACTATAGCTGCTGGTTGTAAAAAAATATTTTGTAATAGGACAGCCACTCTTTTAGTGATCTTCAAGACACAATTTGAGCATAAAGTATGCTTTCATTGTCTTATTTGTTATCCGTAGCTTAATAAAATTTTACTGTGGACAGATACAAGTTCCTCGTGTGTTATCTGTACTCCCCCATTCTTTATCTGCTCACTGCACTGTTTATTTAAGATTTTAAGAAAAGTTCTGCCCAATTTATTAGAAAACCTTTGGCTCTGCTATGTGGCAAAGATGTATGTGCCAAAATACTTGGGTGTCATCACTCCAGAAAAGAAACTCTGGTCCTGCACGATAGCAGCCAGCTTCCAGAGACAGCATCAGCAATATTCAGCTGCAGAGGGCTGTAAATGCTTTGTGAAGGGCTCCTTTCCATTTCCCCTGGGACAAATCAATAGTCCAAGCTTCCTTTTTCTGTTTACTTCATGCATTTTGCTCCACAGCCAGTCAGCAGATCAATACTGATTTGTATTCTGAAGAATTAATAAACTTTATTTACTTTTATAAAGCAAAAAGCTCCAACTAAACTTTCAAATAGATGCTGAAGATTTAACAGCATTATAGAGAGAGATCATTTAATGGTAATGATGCACAAGAAGGCTTAGCTGATACTGGTGGAATTTGGGGTGTTAACAGTTCAAGTGTTTTGTGGATGGATATCCAAAGTAAATGAAAAATGCTTGTTGTCCGTTCTATGCTTGCTGTTGCTCATTAACTTCCACACCAGAGTTTTGAGAATCTTCCAGTTCCTGTGTGCATCATTTATTTTTGTACAGAATTTGGAAACTACACTTATGTGAGAGAACCAAAGAGAAAAAAAAGATGATACCTTAAAATAAAAGCTTTTGTCACTGCATAATGTCAGGAACTTAACATATACTGAGAAAGAAATGTCACTGAGAGATGAGTATTCTCGCTATACATGGAAAGTGCTATTGGGCGAATGTCTTATCACACCTAAAATATGTCGTGATCTTCTAACTCCATTTTTTGGACACACTTAACAATGAGCAAATTACTGCAATTTTCTTTTTGCATCCTATACAGCAGAACCCCTTCCTTTATATTTATACTTGCATCCCTGAGGTCTGAATGTTAAAAACAGTCACGTGCATTAGAGCTCGCCTTACCTCAAAAGAAAAACAAACGCCTCCCACAGGCTTTCCTGCCATCAGCAGGCCTTTCAAGGACCTGCAGTAAAGGGGTTGTCTGACAACATTTAGCCTATTGCAGTGACAGAGATGCTGGGAAGAAGGTTTCTAGCCACTCAGGAAACTGCTGCTACTTCCCTTTCCATCAGCAGCAAGTTAAGTCAAGGCAGAGATACCACACTGCATTTCAAAAGTGCTACCTTCTAGATAAAGGAAGTAAAACACTGCTGTCCATCCCGCATCTTAACAGCAAAATGGAGAATTCTAAAATATTTCTTTGAGACCTAGTTATTGCCTGAAGAATAGAAATCAGTGCAACAGCAGCAGTCCAAAAAAGGTTTGAACAGCACTATAAAACCAAGACTGTCTCATCACAAGCACAGAGCAATGACTTTTGTCAATGTTATGTTTACTCACATGGTACAAAGCAGTTTCTGGTCCAGGTGTGCCCATGACTTCTTGTCTCAATGACTCCATTTGTAAACTAGGCAACAGCGAGTAATGACTTGGACTACTACTCTTGTCTCCCTTCTTTTTGGACTTTTTTCCAGTATCCTTTTTGCTATTCCTTTGAAACATGTAGTCTTCTTGACCTATTTTCTCATTGCTCATATAGCGAAGCAATGAATTTTCTATTGAAAGAGAAGTAATGGAAAAAATCATTGTGAACTGTTGCATGCATGTAAATCCTGCTTCCAAAACATGCAATATTCTTGCTAAGATCTGTTGTCAATTTTAACTCTTCAGGACTATTGCACTAACAAAACCCATTTGCTTTTTTGGTTCAGATATAATAAGAAAGCAAACTTTCGGTAGGGAAAATTCATGATTCTTACAGTTTTCTGGTATATTTTAAATAAAGAATATAAAAGAAGTTACACATCAATAAATTTTGTCTTGGAGTTTTAAAAAAATGAGAAATGATGGACTTAGGATAATTTTGGGGGGTTTGCTACTTTTTTACCAGGAGTCCTAATGAATACAAAGGTCAGTGGTGCCACACATTTGAAAGTAATTTGCTATGAACATTCATTGGAGATCATTCACCATATCATACATACTTTCCCTGAGTACTCTTCCAGCATGTACCAATTTGTAGCTGAGACATCCTGAGCCAGAAGCAGTGTCTGTCAATTTAGGAAACCTCAGCAGATTTCTCTTTCACAAATTGTCTGTTTTTTCCTTGCATGAATGTGAACTTCTAGTATCCACAAACTGCTGTGGCAAGAGATTCTTTAACTTCAACATGAACTGCATCAGCTCATTTTCTTTTTAACCAGCATCTGACAGAGATATTTGATCTCTTTGCTCTTGTTTCAGATTAATCACTGACAAACCTATTTCCTTACTTCATTCCACACAAGGTTTTATAAACCTTTATTATGTCCTGCTTAAGTTCCCCAAACTGATAATGGCCAGCCTGCTTAATTGACCCCAGTTTGGAAGTCAACTCATGCATCTGATTAATTTTTGTCATCTCCTAAACCTTCTTGAATTCAACTGTATTTTTCGTAAGAGATTAAGAGACTGGAATTGCACACACAAACCATGAGCAACAACTGACACAGCAGCATAAGAATACTTCTAAATTTGTCTTGTATTCTTTTCCTAATAATTCCTAAGTTGTTTCCTTTTTTGATCCCTACTGAATATTTAGTTAATATTTTTACAGAAATAGCTATCATCACTGTAACATCTTGTTCCTGGCTAATAAGAGCAATCTCAGAGGTCATAATTTTGTATGTGGAGTTATGTATCCAAGCCTCACAAACCAAAATTATGAAGAACTTATCCTCTTTGATTTTGAGGTAAGTCCCATGCTGCTCTAGAATGCTTCCCATACAAAAAGAACTCTTAAAGACAAAGAAATGTGGTATATAATTCTCATTTAAGCATAAAAATTATTTATCAGTAGTAATCATACATTTTGTTCTCTAGTATTATAAAATTAAGACCAGTTTCAAAATGGATGGGATAATACAGCTGTATCATTGAAATGCCAACATGAATTTAAGACAAACTGCATGGCTTTGCAGTCATGACTTTCTTTTGCCTGGTTGATCAACTTCCTCAATCCTAAAATAGACTCTGCAAAAAATTAAGCATACATAATAAAGAAAATACCAAAACAGGTTCACAAACATATATAGCTAAGCAAGCTGCAAAATGATGTTGAAGTATATAGCTTAAAGCAAGACAAAACCCATAATGCCTTGTATAAGATGTGTGTTCAGACCACTTACCTCTCCTAGTATCCCTTTTTATTTTATTGGGGTCTTCATAATCTCCCACCCAGTTATATTCTACTGGCATAGAAATAGGCCTCAGTTTCCCTGGAAACAGAGGAAAAAATCGAGATCATGCACCATAAGGCAGCACTACCCTAACATTCTTTAGAAGAAAGAACAAATTACGTGCTAAGCTGCTGTTCTACAGGGCTGCTTACGAAAGAGGATCCAGCGTTGCCTCTGAACAAGAGGTTAAGACAGGAGTTCTGTTCTCTTCAACAGAGAAGAAGCAGCTAAGTATTTGATGGATTTTTTTTTAAGTTTAGAAAATAAATCCAGTGCCCTACAAAATCATCACTGGAGTGACGTCTGACACTGACAAACGCACTCAAATTACTTTAGTCTTCACTGAGCAATATCTATTTTTTATTCTGGAAGCCCCTGGCACCCACACAGGAGAACTGTTTTAAAGCATTTGTGAATTGTTAGTAACAGAAACTTGTGCATATCATTGAAGCACCTTCACAAATGGCATATCTGCTGGTGGGCTTACAAGATCCATCAGTGACTGAGTAAGAAAGGAAGCAGAAAACCTCTATGTGTAATTTCTTTTGTAGCATTTCATCCACAGAAAGCAAAGTACATTATCATTGCTAAATTCACCTGGACTTCAGACAGCAAAAGACAGAATAGATGAAGACTATCCTATCTTTTAAATTTTGATTGGAAGCTGCTGAATTGATTTTAAAAAATGCTGTAAACTATGATTTCTGTTTAAGGATTGGACATATATAGTTGGAAATCAGTGAAATCAATGTGCTATGGAACTTAGTGGGGCCACTTAGAGTGTTCTGAATTCTTTATCAAGTTAAATAATGTATTGAAACAAAACAGAGTAGTATAGCACATGGCATATATCTGACAGACTGAAAACAAAATGTTTTCCCAACAAGATCAGCCCTTGCTCTTTTTAAAATCAATCTACCAGTCACAAACTCAAAAAGTGAGTAAATAATTTTATTTTAGAAGTAGCAAAGCTAAAAGTAAAAACTTCAAAAGTCTTGCAAATTATTTTAGCAGAAAATTCCTACATAAAAGTCTTACTCCACATTTTTGAGGTTAAATCTATGATACACTGAAAAAAAGAGACATGTTTATAATGAAAACAAATACTCAAACATGTCTATCTCCCTGCTGAAGTACTGTGTCCATGGGAAACACACCAATATCATGCAGGCAGCACAATGGTAAAACTTTTTATTATCTTTTTAAAAAGAAATTGACAAAAAAGCTGTATGTTCTGTACAGAGCATAGGATCAGCTCACAAATACATCACTACTCAGGAAAATCACATATATTTTAAACTTTTCACTTAACATTCATTTTACTATTTAGGGACACATATTTAAGTCTGATTGAAGCCGGTGAGATTTAGTGCACACAGTTACAAAGTCATTTCCTGAGTGGGGATGTATTTGGCTCATGTTTACTTGATCAGAAGCAGTTCTCAACAGTTTCTTCTTCTAGAAATAAAACTTTCTTTTCTTTGTGAGGCTGAACAGTATCCTATTAATAGGAACTGCACACTTAATAAAAGAGAAAAGCTACAAAATTGCGTAAAATCTGATTGTTATCAAAAGTAACAACAAAGTTTCTGCAAAACCTTCAGCTGTTCAAATGACCTGCTTTTGTATCCGGCAGTCAAACTGCAATGATCAAATTTGTTTCTTTCCCCAAACTCAAGTTTCATTTCCTTGTTACCTCTCCTGACAACCCCATTTTTAATCCCTACGGATTCCCTAATCTCTTTTCCATGTGGAGGACATTCAGCAAAATTTTTATCTCTGTGTGAACAGAAGCTTTCCAAGGCCAATTAACAGCAACTATATAACAGCTAGAAGCCAGTAAGAGCATGAAAGAGAAATATCTTTGTTAACACTGTCAAAAAATGTCAGAAGATTCCAATAAAGAAATTACAGAGGGCCCTATTAACCTCTCATGAAGTAGGACCGACAACATTTTTGTAAAAAAATTGACACCATCACAAAATTGATGATAAGTACATGTTAAAAACAATTATTTCTCTAGGCCTGGGAACTCTCTTTTGACCTTCTTTAATGGGTCACCATAAGGCAGAAGAGCGTTATTGTCATTTTCCAGATTTCTGTGAAACCCTAAGGTCATGCCTACCCACAAACCTTATGTTAACAAATGCCATGTGGGAAACTTTAGAATGTAATGCTGAAATGGTAATATTTTTAGAAAATACACTTAAATGAAAATGGACTTGATGATGTGAATTCATTAAAAAAGAAGTGAGATCAAAAGTGAAAGGCTGTAAAACAAATGTGTTAAATAATGACTGATTTCCAGTGGAGTCTTCGACCCATGTCTTTATGACCCTTTCTGCTAACAGAACAAAAAGGCTAAAAAAGCTGTCCTATAACAAAATAATGGATTCAGCAGTCCTTGAAGAAGAAATGTGTTCTTCTTCACTCTGGACCACCAGTGTTAAAATTTAATGTCTGGAACAGTGAGTACATCTCTGTTAATGGAACTGACTGCAGACACCAATTGTAATATCTGAAATACTGCAGTAATAAAATTGATATATCCATTTTGAAAACTTAGCAGTTATTTTGCACAGAATGGGCATGGTTAGAAAACACTTGAAAACACTTTGAAATCAAAAGGATACTGAAGATTTTTCAGCAGGATGGTGCACTTGTGCAGAAAGGGTGCATTTTGTGAAAATGCAACCTTTAATGTTGTGCAAGCACATTGCTCCAGGTCCTGAGGATACTTTACACAGCTCAATTTCAATTTATATCAGGGTTCCCAGGTGATTTTGGTGCTTGGCTGCATGATGTGCTAAATCTATGCTTCCTCATAAATTACATCTATTTTCTCCACAAAGGGGTATGATGACAGGATTCCTATAACAACTCTAACATACAGCTTGTGCTCACTTTAAAAACTGAAGTAACATAGCAGGTAGACAGAAAAAATATTCAAGTGTGTGCTCAGCTAATGCTACAGCAGTCAAAATACCTTTTTTAAACGTGAGATTTCCTCTCCATTTTCTTCTATAGCCTAACAACTCTGTGTCTGTACAATTTTATACTTGGCAACAGAAAATCAGTTCTCCCAGTCTAAGCTGAAGCAAGTTACCATACTAGCTAAAGGAAGAGTTCCAACAGTTTCAAGGGTAAAATAAGTGGGAGTACAAGGGTTTTAGCATCAAAACTCTCACCAGAAATTGTTTCTGAATTCTCATCCTAAATAAGCCAAAATCCAAGATGTGGATGTAGCACGAATACACGAGTGTTAACATGCAGAATTCCTTCTTAAACAACCTATGATCTCAATTAAAGAGGAACTGCTACATGTAAAAAGCCACCACTTGCAATATAGGAAGTTACAGGAGGTTAATACAGTATTACCAAAATAAAGCACAGTGTCATTAGTCATACTTCAATTCTGGGACTAAAGACAAATTAAAGCATTTTAGAGAGCACTGCAGCATGAAAGCAGCATGTCATCTCTTGGTAAATCTGAAGAGATCGTTATTATACCTAGAAAAGTTTTTCCAAAGCTGAATTCCGAAACTTATTCAAGTCTTGCCATTAAAATGAGAGAACATTTCCATTCTGTATTTTTAGTAAAAAAATATGAGCTTCTGGCATATGCTTTTTTCAATAAAATGATACTGAAACAGATTCTGGAAAACTAAGCTGATAGGAAAATAGAATTTATATTCAGAAAACCCATCAATTTTAAACTGGTCTTACCTATCATAGTAAGTTTTTTTTTCTTTCCTGTAACAGAGTAAGCTCTTAGGCTGAAATTGGACTAAAGTGGTATTGAATTCTTAGCAAAATCAATGGCCACCAGAAATATTTTCATGGTTAAAAACCAAAAGCAGATGCATGAAAATCCTAAAATCAACAAATGGTGATTATCTTTACGAGATCAATGCTGTACCATATGTCGGTGTGCTCTCTCTCCTTCCAGGACCACTTGTTCTTCCTTTCTCATATTCATAGCAGTATAAAACTGCATCTTCTTCAACCACATTGAAGCGTTTCCGATATTCCTGGTCCAGAAATGAGTTTGGAGATTCAGATCCTGTATGAACTGGTTTGCCCACTATATGTCTGCCAACATCGTCACAGGGGAGATTTCCCTTTTCATCCCTTTAGTTAAAAAGAGAAGTTTTTAATATAGTGAGATGAGACACTGATTTTTTTTTAAACTGTGAATATTTCAATAAACATGGGCCTATGTCAACATTTCATGCACTCAGATGAAATCCACCCCACATCAGGATCACACAGCATATATGCATATGTATGCATTTATACGCCAGTTACCTCACACGTCTCTGTTCAATTCTTTACAGATTTATCCATCTCATTGGTTTCTCTTGAAAAGAATTATAGAAATAAAACTGATGTGCAGTAACTCTTTTTATTTTTCTTGGTTTTTCTGGAATATACCTAGCATTTTGTGATTTAGGGCACAGGAATAACGATGGCCTTACATTTTTATACTTGCATTTTTAAATACATCAGATAGTTTTAAGACATGGCTACATGGCAAGCATCAGCAAACTCAATCTGGTTCCTTACACTTTAACCCCAGATCAAGAAGAACCAGGCACAGAAGATGTACAGACACTTTTACAGATAGTACAGATAGTTTTGCACAATCATTTCAGGTCTGGAAGTTGTATACATACATCCATGCAGTTTCAAATACCCTGTGCAGCACCTGCTTATCAGCTGCTACCCCAGGACAGCGCTCACTTCGCAGTTTGTGTCAGATCCCCAAGATCTTTTTGCTTTCCTGCATCCCTGCCCCATTCTTTGGAAATGGAAATTACTCAAAGGCATCAAACAAGAGAGCAAGCTGTGCTGGGTTAGGAGTCCTTTCTTGCACTACATGAACCAGGGCTCATCTAGTAAATGTGCTGGTAGAACTGTGCCTGAAAATGGCTGCAAAAGACCTGATCAGACACTTATTTCTGGGTAGCAAAATGCCCAAGAGGTAATCAAGAGAGAAGCTGGGCCATATGCTCCTGTTGGAGTCCTTCAGCCCCTCTAGACTCCCACGTGAGCTCCGAGCCAGCCAGCTGACCCCTACTTCCCTTGACACCTTGAGACTCCATCTGAGGACCAAGCAAAGTCTCCTCACGGGACCCAGGCAGCCATGAGGGATGAGAAAAGGCCATCCTGCCTCAGTGTGACAGTGCACCATCACAAACCCCCACTGATCACTACACTCACTTTGGCAAGCTGCTTTCTCAGAGCAGGGATGGTGTTGGCTCAGTGAGGGGGGCTGGTGCAGCCCCAGTGGGGCTGTGGGCTCTCCTCCAGTCACAGAGAGACCTTCTGTGGTGACAGAGCTGGGTTACCCAGCAGGTAACACGATGGAGACTGACATAAACCAGCCAGATGCTAATCAGTGCTGCAACCACCATCAGGGGCTGGCACATGGAAGGCAGGGCAGCCTGACCTAGAGGGATCTTTAGTGCAAGCATGGAGTTAAGTACAGAGCCAGGCAAACACCCTTTGCCACAGCCCTCTGGAGATGAGGGCTCCAGTTCTCACCCCCAAAGGTACTTGATAAATATGAACAGGCACTAACATACAACCAGCACTCCTAAGTAACCAGCACATGGAAAGTGTTGGTCCCTTTTTCGTCATGCCATCCATGTGAGGATATGTCAGCAGCTGTACTGTCTGCGGGCATGACCACCAAGGCTCTGGGCTTTACAACTTACATCAAAATATCAAGTCCTTTCCTCTATTCCAGGAACAAAAGGGGGGCTTGTTTGCTTGCTATTTTTCCTTTGGAATGGCAACAACAAACTGAGAAACAAATGTTGAGCAGTTTGATAATACCCAAAATACACACATGATTTAATATAGTTAATCATGGACAAAAAACCTGATGAAATGCCCAAACAAATTATTCAGAAACACTGCACCCTGTGTGACAGGTGAAATCAAAGAATAGTCCATTTGGATTAAGCTGATGAAAAAATTCAAATGTACAAAGCTTAATCTCTCTACAAGATTACAACTTGTACTAATATGTATTATAAGATTTAATCAGAATTGGTCCAAACTACTGCATTATCATAATGACTAAAGAGATGTTATTAATAAATAATCAAAATCCATTTGGAAGATCTCAATTTTCAGAGCAGAACTCAAAAACTGAAGAGCAGTGAATGTTCACCAAAAATACTTTAAAAATGAGGATGCACTTCTTATCAAATAAAAGTATTTTTGTGATGGTAAACATAATCTGAAGCAGTACAAAGATACTAATTCTTTTAAGATAATATAGTTTCAGGAGCACTAGGTCTTTACCATATGACTACTGCATTCAAAGAGAAACACACCTAAGACTATGTTTTGGTTGAGTTTTTCTTCTTTTTTTTATGTTAATGGATTAGAATTAAACACTTGGTTCTTTTCTGTCAATTTTCTGAAAACCATGTCCTTAAAATATTTATGTGAGCACAACAAAGAAATGTTATCAGGGAGATAAAATACATAAGCCATTCCTGTGCACAATTCAAGTGTCATGACTGAGAATGTTTTTATTGAATTAAAAGAAAAAATAATAGTTATAGTAAACTAGAGTACATGTAAGTTCAACTGAGTTATATGTGTCACATTTGAAATAATTTTTTTTTTTCTCTGAGAAATAGCAGCCAAGCCAGGTACAGATGAGGCAGGGATAAGGAAGGAACATGGGACACAGCTTAAGGCTTCACAAAAGGTTTGTGACATCCTCATGAAGTCAAAATCACACTTTTACCCTGGAAGGTTTTTCGTATCTCTGAAGAGTGAGAATTTATCATAGAATCACAACTTCTCCTCCCCAACAGGCAATTTAATTTGCCATATACCTCAGTCTTGGACAACCCCCTGGAAAGTCCTGTCAGTATCAGGTTATACATTTTATTAACTGGCTAGAGGAGTTGCTGATAAGAAAGTGTAAGAAAAACTCAGCTACGAGAAACTCAGGTACAAGAAAGAACATGCTGCCCTTATACCCTTTCCAAGAAAGGTAACTAAAAGAAAGGCAAGAAGTAATTTAAAAATACATTAACTGGACATATGATAGCCTGTGTCTAAGAATAAGGAAGCTTTAGGAATTCTGATTCCTCTTAAATACATTCCTAGACCTCTAGGTAGCCACTTCTGTGTTATTTGTAGGCCATAATTCTCTCAGAATGTTAGGAAAGCAACATCTGTGTACATCATGGAATTATACTGAATCATTTGTGGCTGTGTAAAGGTAGGCTAATGAATCTACAAGGAGGATCTGCTGCTTTTCTGGCTCAGCAAGTCCAGAGGCCTGGGAGAGATGGAATGCCTGTTCCAGGTGGCAGGTCAGAGTAGCAGGTATATTGACAGGGAACAGCATGGTCACTGCACAGCCTAGCAGAGTGGCCACTAAAACACAAACCTGAAATTTGCTCTAATACTATCTAATCAAATAGATCTAAAAAAGAAAACACTGTGGCAGGACTGAACAGTGCTGTTGTTGAACGTAAAGTTTCTTGCATTTAACTCAGACTCCCTAATCATCACGATTATTGGGCAAAGGGACAGACAGGAGCTGCTTTCCTAGTTACAGATTCAGGGTTTCAGGTAACTTTTGCTCTTCTGAAAGAGGATGAGACTGCTGCAGTCAATTGATTACCCCATATTTGAGAAAATAGGGTCCTGAACCTTCTTTTCTAAAGGCTACTGTTCATTTTGTAGACAAGATACCAATTCAGAACATTGTGGGTCTCATTCAACACATCTACCCTTAATAACCAGGTTACCTGCAAAATACAGTATTAATACAGTATTATCTGCAGGGCAGACTAATAAACAGTATGAACAGAGTGGTCAGTTACTTCACAAGTATGTTTTATATCAAATTGTACTGTGAAATGATCTTTTTTACCTTGGAACATAAGGTTCTGTTGGAGGAGGGGGTATGTAGAGATCCTGAAGGGCAGAGCTGTCTCTTTTTGTAGGTGTGCTGATAGTGCTGGATGGAGTAGCAACACTGCTTGTAGGGCTTCTAGGAATAAGAGGCTGGTTCAAAAGAGAGAGAGAAATAATCAAGATTTTCTTTATATTTTAATCAAGATTATTCTTATATATTATACATTTTTATTTGTAAAAGCCAAAACCAGACTATAGTTCAGAAAGCTAAAGAAATAGAGAGCAGTTCTAACGTTTTGTGTGCTTTTAAACTGACTAAAAAACCACTCATGCTAAGAAGACAGATCTACGAATGGACATGTATTGTGCTTATAAAATTGACTCCTTTGATTACATCTTTTTCCCTTTAGCACAGCAAGTTTATTGCCAATGCCCATAAAATTAGTGATCACTAGAGCTACTGGTGAAATCTTAACGAGTAAATAACATACAGAATCCAGTTAATTCCTTAATTAAACTGACATTGTAAAGAAAAAGTCTAGTGTTTACAGCAAAAGGTGCATAAGTAGGCATTAAACTGAATGTCAAGTCCTCCCATCTGCTCTACAGCTTAAGAATTAACTGTAAAAGCTTCAGTTTATGCCTGCAGATGCTGTTAAATCAGGTACTGCATCCTCAGAGCACACGCACTATGAGAGAATCAACTGGAGATTATTATTATTCTTCATTCCCCTGGGCACACTCCTCACAAAATAACATTTACTCACAGGTAAATAAACTGTACCCTCCTTGCAAAATAATCATGCAGTCTAGCTATCATTCCAGTCCAGATAGGATCCTTCCTCTTAATCACATCTCGCTCTCTATCTCGTGAATTAAGCACACCTTTTTCTTCCTTAATTTAACTATCTTTATTAAATCACTGTAGGGCTGGAAATTATAGCAAGATTTTCTAACTCTCTACATAGATACAGAAAAATCAAATGAGAAGAAAAGTTTGATTGTTTTAGTCCACTTAATAACATGTGTGTCTAAAAACAAAAGCCTTGTGTGGCTTGGTTTGTGTGACAGCTAAACTCAGGCAGAAGAAAAAGAGCAGAACAGCAAGTACAAGAGTAGCTTCATACACTCTAAAAAGAATCTAATATTAAAATATACTAAGCTTTGCTTAGAAAGAGTTCTTTTCTCCTCCACCTTTTTAGAAGTTTACTCCTTGAAGAAAGAAGTGCTGGGATTGAAGAGAGTTCACTATACCTATAATTTCTGTCCTTAGTAACTACTTGAAGACACAAACATTCCACATTGTGTTGATGGCAGAGAAGCTCTAAATGTGGACTGAATGGGTGCATAGAAAGATCCTTCTCCCAGCACTATTAACAATACTTTTTGACAGACCAAAAGAGCATTCTTGTGCAGAATAATCAGTTCTCATTTTCTAGATATTAATCTTGACACTGTAGCAGAAAACCCCAAAAGTTTAAAGCAGGAACATTGTCAGAATGTTGGCCTTTTGTCAGCTCATGATAAGCCATTCGAATCTATGCCTATCAAGCCAAGGCCCCACCACCATGTTGCTTTTTTACCATCTGTACGTAGGAACAATGAATATCACTTAGGAAACATCACCCTTTAGCCAGTTACTGCCTTGTTTTAGGAACAGAGCTGTGTCAGATGTTATTTATCTCTAACACAATAAAATGCATGCTTAAAATTTGCTTGTTAAAACTTTGCAAGTCCACTTTTAGAGCAACTATAAACTGACAGAAGTTTTCTGGTTTTGAATGTTCAAAATCTGTCTCCTATAAACAGCGATACTGCTTAATTCTTTCCTTGCTCATTAGAGTTAAGGTGAGTATTCTACAGCCAGGCCAAGGAAAGACTGCCAGTATTTACAGGAAGAGAGGGAGAAAGACACACACAAAAAACCAGACAGGTAAGACTTTACAACCACTAAAAACAAGACAAGTCTGCAAAAATAAGAATAAAGTTGGTGGTAAAAACAGGTCAAAAACCCCAAAACAACCCAAAACAATAAAAAACACCCTGAACATCACCCCTTCCTCTTTCAGAGAAACAAAAATCTTATCCTTTAAATTTTCATCTGTGACACCGTAGCCATAGATGTTCCTGAACCACTCACTAATATAACACTGTTTGTTACCTTTCTGATACCTTGCACTTCTATAACAAGAACACTTTGTGACTTGCTGGGTGGGTAGCCTGTTGAATTAATTTTCATTGTAAGCCACGACGATTCTGTGACCTAGACCCCGTTTACACTTGTTAAACCCAAGCTGTTTGCTCATGGCTCATACCAGCAGAAGCACTGAGAGGAAGACAAACTGTGTAGATGGGCTTGCTCTTCTCTGTTTAGAGGAAGAAGACAACCCTTTATTTACCTTCATGAAAAGGCAGGTAAGAGGAAAGGAGGCCTTAGAGACTGGAATGGTGGCAGTCAATAGGAGCTTATAGTTCATGTTATGTAGGGAAAATCATGCTCAAGCATAAAATGATCTGGACTTACAAGGGTTTGATGTGTCTCTGGTGGTCCTGACAAGCTGCTGGAGGGCTCGAGGACACAGGTAAGGAATTTCCCTTGTGTTACAGCCTAGAATACCTGGCTGCAACTATTTAAATTCTAATAATATTGCCCTAATTTTGGTATTACACGCAGCCCTGACATACAAGTCAGTTTGTCCTCCAGGCAATTTGCTGG
Organism: Lycocorax pyrrhopterus obiensis; assembly: GCA_014706295.1. Taxonomy (NCBI): domain Eukaryota; kingdom Metazoa; phylum Chordata; class Aves; order Passeriformes; family Paradisaeidae; genus Lycocorax; species Lycocorax pyrrhopterus. The sequence continues at coordinate 14,572,243 of JACSVZ010000001.1, forward strand.
TTGATCCTGGAAGTCAGTTTGGGCTTGTACATCTTTGACAAATGCATATTTCGGTTTATCTTTCAGCACAGGAGGGTGGTTAAAACAGTGAGTGCAATAGGAAGAAATGGTGTTCAGTCCAACACAGAAAGCCACAAGCTGTCCAACTTACTGAAGGCAAGCGTTCCCCTGTCAGACACTTCCAGAGGTGAAGATACAGTGAACTGGGGACACCCTGAATGACTGTGGTACCCCACAGGACTGCAAAGCGAATTCACCTTCCCAGGGCACCTGGACCTCTCAAGGGCACAGAAATCGTAATACAATCCAACCCAAGTGGAAGTACAGTCCTGAAGGATTGTCTCAAAACATACTAGGATGTCTCATATATTTTGCATAGTTCTTTAGAATTGCCAAATTCAACTCCCTGCTTATTTCTCCAGAAACAGAAAAACTGTCTAACTAGGAAAAAAAGGGAAATCCAAACTTAAAAATAGGTCACCACCCCCTTTTTTTAAAAAAACTATTTATCATGATTACACCAGTAAATTAGCACGTCAGTAAGAATTTTTACATGGTAAAAACATTCAAATGGTCTTTCCTGAGAGTGGCTCAATACACCGAGAGCACTGTTGCAACTACCACCTTGTGCTGTGGAAGTTCAGGTTTCATTTTTATATACAGAATTAAAAAATCTCCAGATCCCTCTGGCTGAAAAGAAAGCCTTCAGAACACGGTCTAGAGGTATGGTACATCTACATGGCATTTTGCATTGAAATTTAGAGACCTCAGCTGTTCACTTCAAGCCAATCTGGTCGCTTGCAAGAAACCAGCACATGCAGCTCTCAATTTCAATGGCAGCCACTCAGTGGGCCACACGCAGGCACATTGGACACAAAAACACATGCAACTCCAATCAAGTATTTCTCAATTGGATGCCTTGGAGATCAGTGATGTCACTGAGTTAATTCTCTTCCAAGGAGCAGAGGTTCTCCTGCTGCAGCTCCTTTTGGCACGCTGGCCAGGGCAAGTAGGATTGCTGAAACAGCAATAAAACTAAAACATTATCACGTCCAAAGAGTTGAATACTTGGCCCATGGGAAAAGCCTGACAGAGAAAGTTCAGAAGTTACATTAAAGTTATATTAAAATTGGACCAATCTAAAAAATGTCCCACAAATGACCCTGCATCAATCTGAATCCACAACGACAGACACAAAATCTGTAATTCAGTATATTTTGGAGTACTATTTCTCAAACATTTTGAATGCACCACCCTCCTTCAGGTTCATTAGTCTTTACAGAGCCTTCCCTAAACTGTCACTTGGCTGGAGAACAGGGGACTGTCTTTACTCACAGCAGCTCAGTTTCTCTAACACGGGGAAAAAGGAAATCCCTGTAAGTACTGACTGACAGCACGCAAGTCCCTTCTCCTTCAGAAGCTGTTCTGTCCCTGGCTGGCTCTACCCTGTGGTCCCCACCTCCCTCTTGCTAACAGGACCTACTGCTGCTTTTTGTACCCCCAGTCCTGAAGGAACTGAGAGGCTGTCCCAGTGAGTCAGCATATTATTTTTGATTTTTCTATCTAAACAATTAATGTAGTCAATATTTAATATATACTATCTAAAATTCTTTTTAGTGTTTTTTAAAACTCTTCGAACCTTTCATTAACTCTCTTGGAAGCTGCAATATAAGTTTGAGAAACATTGCTCCAGAAAAAGACACACAATTTTTCAAAATACAAGCAAAACTAAAACAAAAGTTTAAATTACATTATCTTTATACAGTATTTGCATCAGTAAGCAGATTATACTGCCAATATATTTTTCATATTGGATCAAGTTTACAACAATACATTGAACAAAATGTTTCCAATAAAATAAACCTTTTATAAGAACAATCATGACACGAAGTAATGAGATTCTGTAACTAATGCAGTCAGAGTTCATTTTAACAGTGCTACAAAGAATGCCCAGTTCTCATGCAGTTAAAAGACAACTAAGTAATTTAAAAGCAAACAAGTTAGTATTTTATTCAAATTTAATTATTAAAAAGTGTAGGATCATTAGTTCTAGTCATAAAACAGATGAAAACAGTATATAGCATTGTGTCTAGATGAATGAAGGAGGCAATATAATCAAGTAAGAAAATATATTAAATAAAAATAATAAAAGTAGCATTTTCTCTCAAACAAAGGACTTGTTATTGTTGCTGCTGCTTCTTAGGAAAATGAAAAGCTGAATATTTAATAGTAGAAATATGAAGCACATCTAACCCAAAACAAACTGCTTAAAAAACTACAGATACTGAGCTGCTGGTCATTTTATAACAGTACAATTTAATCAAATACAAAACAGTACAGCAAACTATTAAGATATACAAAAGGTAACACTTAAAAAGGCTTGGTGAAGGAGGGGTCAGAAGGTTTTTTTCCAAGTCAACACATCAGATGTGGCTGGCAGCTGGACCTGCCCCCACCTCACTGCCATGAGGAGGAGCCTTCTCACTGACACCGGCAGGTGCCTCCCAAATTAACCTTGTGAAGCACGGCACACGTTGCTCTAGCGCTCCTTTTCTGTATTGAAAAAAAACTCGATGAAGTCTTCCACACTGTAATAAAGTCCATTTTCTTTTTGAGTAACGAACAAAGCATTTTCCAGAAGGCAAAGGAGGACTTTGCAGCCAGGTTCTTGTTAGTATGATGACAGCGACTTACACAAAATTTCATATGCTCTGAGAATCTTCTCTATTGAACCTTCCACCCTTATTCAAACAGGACTTCAAGGGGCCTTCCTTTGAAACCTCCCCAAAATAACACAAAGTGGAAAGGAGAAATAAAACAGACAATCTAGAGTAGAGGACATTTATTTAAGTTAGATTTTGAACCAGACAAAAATTTGGGGAGCTCAAAGATAAAGTCACCTCTATGTCAAGCAAGAAAAATTTTAAAAAATAAAGGTTAATTGGTTTGCACCATATTCAGTAGCAGTCAGAAATACAAATATTGCAAACTGCAATATCATTCTAGGTTCTCTCACAATGGATCAGACTATCAAAAAAAGTAACTGAAAGGCAAATTTAGTAAGGTTTGTCTTGCAGGCATAACATCTTAATATTTATGGTACAATACCATATTAATGAATACTTTCAATTGCAAAAGGCAACCACTAAATTCCCCAAGGCCACAGCTGCCTAATTCAACTGTAATAAAAGCAATAACACAGGCTGAAAAATCCCTTGACTTCACAAATTTGGACATGATTCTAAAGTGCATCATGGGAGAACCTTGATTATCAGTAAGAGGTTGAATACTGATGGATATTAAAACAGACAATCAACTGACTGAAAACAGGAAAAAAAAAACCAACCAACCGAACAGCACTTCCTTTAATCAGGACACAAAGGGGAAAAAAAAGGAGTTTTTTATTTCTGTACTGATTGACCTTAGAGCTGGAATTAATGCGCTTGTAAATACAAACTCATTATGTAATGGTGCATAGTATAGCCATAGGCTAATTGTATTATTTTACTGTACATCAAGCATTCAATTTCATTTTCAGGACCGCTACACCAGATGCATAATTCTTCTTCTTCTTTCTTTCTTTCTCTCCCCTAACCTTTCATGTTTATTATAAGGATATTTATGAAAAGAATAAATATTCTGCTAAAAGGGAAAAAAAATCCCCAACTCACAAAGAATTAAGAATTATGCAGCTTGCATTTAACTGCTAATTCATGGCAAGACTGCAATGCAAAGGCACAACTGTTCAAAGTAAACAGATGAAAATTCTAAGAAGCATTTATGCCAATTAAAAACCAGTTAATATCTGAATGATCTAAAAGCATTTTCCACACTCTGAGACCGTGAATGTTTGGCTGGCATATGGCTAATCTAGATCACTAACAGTGGGCAGAAAGCTCTGAAGCACTTCACTATCAGTGTATAATTTAACTGCTGGGATGCCCTGTCACTCACACACAAACTAGCTCCATACACTGGTAGTACCTGCACACTGCCTGAGCTGGAAGACTCAGCGAGCACTTTCCCAGCTCACAGGCATATTTAGTATCTCTCCATTAAGCCTAGTTTGTCATGTAGCTGCAAATGGCAAACTTCATGTTCTTATACACAATTACTGACTGAACAAGCAGAACGTAGTTTACCAATAATGCCTCCACATTATTCACTTTAAATTAAAATTAAGTTTCAAAGGTTCTCAATTTAAACATCATAATGTAAATTTTAATGTAAATGAATCTCCTAATTTAATACGCTGAAATATTTACCTTCTACACCTATGGCATCAGCTGTTAAACATATTGATTGGTGAGATGCACACAAAAAACCCAAGTCTGATTTTTTGTCATCCTCCTTACATTAGGGCAAACTTTCACCTTCCCACCTTGCTCATCACAATATGATTAGGTTGTGACACCACATTTTTCCTGTGTTCATTTTATTTGCAGAAACAAAAAGACCACAGCAGTCTTTTCGCTGATCCTATTTTCCGTTTTATCAGAATTTCATCCCCGTATCTCACTCTATAATCTTTTGAATATTTTGCACTTTAACAGAATTATTACTGAATCATAATTTCCTTACAGCTTATGTCTGCTGAATAATACATATAGTTCAATTAACTCAGCTCTGGGATGACAGCACAGTTGTAATGTTCTCAATTATTTCAAGACATCCTGATATGGGAAAACAAGTTACCATAACCTCCCCTGCTTGCAAAGGTGACGTTAAGCACTGCTTTCCCTTATGGTTTTTGGTATTTGCTATCACTTTGCTTCCTCTCCTCTCACACTACCTCTCAAGCTTTATTAAAGAATAGCTCCTTTATGTGAATCAGGAACATAAGAAATTTCAGACCAGCCATAGCATCAAATTGCAATTGTTACACTTACAGTTTTTCTGAAGATTTTTTTCCAGAAAATTTGTTAAATAAACATAATTTCTTCCTATTTTTACAGCTATAAAATTACACTGCACTCTGACTTCTTTTGATGCTTGTTATTGATAAAACATACAGTACTGATTTCACACTTAGGCTACATTTAAACTTTAACATCAGCTGACTTTAACATCTGTTCAACCCTGATCTGCATAAATCAACAACAGAAATTTCCACATTATGCATCTTCTGAAGTTTGTCTGCACTTCACCCTGGAGCTTTGTCCACACTCCGCCTACCTAAGAAAACTGTTGTTTCTCACACTAAAATTATAAATTACAACAGACACACATATGCCCACTGCACACATAAGCACTGAATGAGGTTCTGGCGTTTTCCTGGTGCCATGTTTGATAAAATCAGAGTAATATCATCGTGATACCAGAATTATATCTGCAATGTTTAACAGTATCTCTATTTGTGTTCATATTAGCCTTGAAAATATTCATATTTTTCATGCTAACAGCAAGAACCAACCCCCCACCCCCAATACTCCCATTGCCCCCCATTCCCCAAATCAGTAAGATTACAGAAAATCACTGTCTAGGGTCAATGTCATCCAGTACAGATAATCTACATTCAAGCTAGCTGTCCAGATTCCCTTTATCATCAAATGCTGAAAAAGAGGCATGTGCAGGGGCAAATTCACCATATCCTAAGGTAGATCAGTCAGAACAGGCCAAGATGAATGAACCAGTAACTGCTAATGCATGTCTGCTGCCCCAAAAGGATTTAAATGAGAAACCTGAATGACATGTAGATATTTACATAGCAGATCTAAAGTCAGATCAGTTGAGTAAGACCCAAGTACCTGTCAGAAACTTTTGATGTGGGGTCTGCAGTGTAATTATTCTGGTAATAAATGATAAAGTGAAGCAAAATGAAGTATTTAGGAGCATGGCCCAATTTACCCAAAAAAATACCAAACTCACCCGAACTCAGGATTTAGACTGAAAGCATTTGAGCCCTTTTAAAGCAATTATGTGTATTTTACATTTGCATTTATAGTCTCACTAAAGCTAGGGAAAAAGTGCAGCCTTCAAGTGTAGACATTCATACATTCATATCACGCATCCAGATTTGCAATTTTATCTTCAGACACTAATTTCTGGTTGAAAGTTTTGGTCACATGTGTAGTCAGTTCTTCATATCTGAAAGGCTAAAATATCTCCATCATTTAAAAACTTAGTTTCAAAGATATAATGCATTTCACCATTATAATATGTATTTATACACACACACACACACACACATATAGATACACACACACATATGAAAGAAGTTCTTCATGGCATTAGTTCTTTTTATGTATCTCTTAACATTTCAAATGGCATAGACCATAAAAAAAGGCAGTGGCGTTTCCACATCTCATTTTCCTTTTGTCCAAACTTTGCAGAAGTCTTTTCTCTTTCAAATGTACTTAATTTCTAATTAGAATTTTTAGTATGGTAATAAAAATGTCCCAAAGAATGCACTCTTTATGCAAACAAAATAAATTCCTAAACAGTATTGTGTCTGAACTGAATAGAAAAATGGATTATTTGTTGGTTCCATCAGTTGGTTACAGGCCTTCATCAGTCTGAACACAACTTTTATTTCCTAGAGTAATCCATCACAGTGACATTTTATCCTAGAGTTAAACATGAAAGCTTTAATGAAACCATTCCAGGGCTTTCAGCATGTTGCAGGCTTACTAAAACTAAGTGCCCAGCCAGACATCCAGTGCTATGGCTCCTTATGTGCATGCCTTCAATCTCAAGGACAACTTTGACACAAGTACAACTTTATTTACACGAGGAAATTTTGATGGTTAACTGATTTATTGAATAAAATCACCTTATAGATTATCCAATAACTCCACGAGTGATCAAACTGAGAACTCAAACATTTTCATCCCCTCTTTTTTGAGGTTATACTGTACTGGGATCTTCACAAGAACTCAAACTAAAATTTATCAGTTTGTGAAGTATGTTTGTTTGTCCTTAGCTAGAAAAAATTATCTGAGGCTACCTTTCTGCACTGTAGAACACTGGGATGATTACTTCTGAACTTTGAAAAGTTCTAACAGGTTTAATTTCAATTAAGCCTATGAGAACAAATCGCAGAGAAATAATTTCAGAAACAATTTTTCCAAGTATACAAGAGTAAATCTATATGCTGCTGAGGATGAAGCACAATAAAGCATCATTGAGATAATCTATAGTTAAAATGATGGTGTATGACTTATGATTAAGCTTCATTACCTGCAGAGCAAGGGGCTTCCATCTCATATTTTTCAGTAAAGCTGGTGCTGAGGTAAGCATGCTCTGAGGTCGCTTTTTCAAAGTTAAGATAACACCACTCGGATCCTCTCGTAGTGCATTCACCAAATTTTTCAACTGCCACCCCACCTGGTAACCAGTAAAATCATTACAATAAAATTGAGGTACAGTATTCAATATGTAATGTTCCCTTTTTAAATAAGATTAGTAAATAACATAAAGGAGTGTATATATATATCATAAAGGAGATTAACTCTAGAAATGTCAAAACTTAATTACTGCATAAAAATCACATAAACTAAAATAATTATTGTAATGCTTTAAGATGTATATGCATAATTTCAGGTTTTAGAATTAATGAACTACTGTTACTTCACTGCAAATGCACAGTTAAATCTCAAAGGGTTTTCAAACTTATCTCTGGTACATAGACTTTAGACACTAGAAAGTTAAAAAGCCCTGGCTTCTGCATTGACAGTTCATTTCAAAACTGAGCATTTTGTACTTTGTGGTTACTATTTAAAGTCCACTAACCACATGTAGTAATACACTACTAGTCCTAGAAGCTTATGCAAGCACAAACCAGTTCAGAAAAATCTTCTACTCTTCACACTGCTATAAAAATGAAGTCAGAATCACAAGGCCTTTTTTAAAATAGTGCTTCTTTCATGATGATTTCAGAAACAAATACAGTAAATCAATGACAGAAATGTAGTCCAGTCACTACCTATTAGCCCAAAATAAAATTTTCCTAATTTAATTACAGCATTTTGAACTATTCTAAAATTAAGACCTTGATTAAAATGGTAAGCAACAATTCTCTATGTATAAATACAAGATAGAACTTTCTGAATAATTTATTTTGCATTTTTGGAAAAAGTACTTCAAATATTAAAACATTATAAGTCATGACAATGGTTTTAAGTCCTGATTACTTATATAGAATGCCTGATTACAAGGTACCTATTGTGAAATGCTTTAGGATATTAAAAGTATGCTTTTTCAAATTTGGCATCTAGACTGGCAGTACATAGAATCATACATCCCTTCAAAATCTTGGCCTGTAGACTCAGAAAGTGATTAGTTCTGTAAATTTCACAGCTTTTCTACTTCTTTTTGCTCTGTCCTCCACCCACCCCCCAGTAAACAAACAAGTAAATTTTTCCTGATGTGTAAAGGATCACAGTTATGAATATTTTCCTTCTTTCACAGCTCGTACAAGAACAAGAAGAAAATTACCCAGCTGAGAAGTGGAAAAACAGAAATCTAGAACTCTGAAGTGATAAGGTTACTTTATGCCATATCAATACATTTGAAAAATCAAATTGGCAGTGTGAACAAAGAGCACAGATGTTCCTTATCACTGGTAGAGTGCAATACGACACAAACATGTATTTGTTACCTATGCTGAAGCAAGAAAATCACATGTAGGTTGTTGCTACTTACTTTGTACCTTATTCCCTGTTACACCAAGCCTCACTTTGTTTAGTATCACTTATTTTAAGAACTGCTTCTCCCATACAAGCACGCCGTTTAAGCCAACACTAATCTCACCAACAACCCTGAATCACAAACATGGCTCATATCTCATCACCCTTTCTTCAGCTCCCATGAACCTACCTGTCCTGTTTCCACCACAGCAAAGCCCATTATATCCAGGATGCAATTCCACAGTAAGATTATTGTATGCAAAGAAAAAGGGTATTGATAACATGCATCTTTATAGAATATTTTTCAGCTTTCACAGAAGACTACCAAGCATGCTGAAATCCTTATTTTCAGTCCCATGTACAAGGCATATGGCTATTATACTTTGAATAAAATGAAACATTATCTCAACCAACTCCAGCCCAATTCCCACATCCACTGAAGTCTCCACTGTGTTTCCACAGCATTTAAACAAAAGATTTTCAAGTCCAAGCTTTGTGTGTAAGGACATTACGATTTTATAAAAAAAATACCTTGCTATTTACAACGCTGTTTTCTTACTTCTAGAGCCTTCCACCACTGCTTAGAAGCAATAAATTCCCCATGGTTACATGGTGTCACTGTGGGCATATGCGAGGTTTCATCTGCTATCCAAAAGAAGGAATTAATAGCCTACAGTTCATGTAAGCTATCTTTGCACCTAAGCTACTGTACACTGTAATTCCCTAATGCAATGGCTGAAGAGGGATTCCTGGAGCAGAATCCTTCTGCTGAATAAAGCAGCACAGGGAGCCTTGAGGAGAACATGATTTGACCTCACTTATGGAGTCAGGATGTAAAGTTCTTCCAATTTAAGTTGGTAGGACGCTGCACGTGAAAAATGTACTTTAAAGCCATCTGTTTCTCACTGAAATAGCCAGAGGAATATAAATAAAATTGGGGCTTTTTGGTTATGCTAGCATTTTAAAAATAATTTTAAATGCACTTTCATACTTTGCAGAGATAAACTGTCTCGTATTTGAAATATGCCTTACATTACAATAAACAGGAGATTATCTAGTCTCTTTGTGAGAGTTAGGGGGATTAAAGAAAAAAATCACTTCAAAGCACAAAATCTGATGTATTTAATTTAGAAGCTCATGAATAAAAACACTTTAACTTAATTTTTCACAGTGAAATTCTGAGTTTACTATAAATTTCAAATGAAGTTCATCCTCTGCTTTTATCTAGTTCCCTGACAAAAGTTTTCTGGCTGTTGAGACAGGCCTTGATGGCTTCTCATAATCTGAACAAGAAGTACTAAATTGGCCTAAGAGGAACAAGTCACATAAGAGGCAGTCAACAATCAATTGAACGAAATCGAGGTCCACGCAGGAGGCCTGTTTTTCAGTTCCAACATAGTTCAGATCCTCTCAAAATTCACTTTGGCACAAACAAATTTATTTGAGGAGGTCAGGCTGGAAAGAGGAAAAAAGCAGTGACTGTATCTGGAACTGAAAACTCTTTTTCAGAAATCCACTTCAGTGACATGTAACCTACCCTTTAAATGTGATTTGATTTTATTCTCTCTAACATCTCCTTTCTTATTACCACAGTTAACAATTTGCAACTTCTAATCATCAAGTTTTTCAGGCAGAATTTTCAAAATTGCTATCATATCCTTTATCCTGCCCATGGACTGCAAAAAAAGGACAATAATAAGAAAGTTTTGTCACTGGTTTGAAAATTCAATATGTATGTAAGAGAACTGTACTAGCAGACAACTTTACTTACAATAAAATAACCTGAGCAATTTATTTTGAAAACAGAGCACCATGCTGACCAGGTGCCCATTTTTAAGGGCCAAGGAAGTTACTGTTGCTTGCTTTAAAATCAATTTACATTGTTGAACGAGTGCCATCTAGAAGCAGCAGTCGGGAGAAGTGTCTTTGATGGCAGCCTAAGCCCAGTGCTGGCTTTCACTGCCCATGCCTGAATCCCCGCTGTCCGCCTGTGCAGCTCGTGGCCACGTGCAGGGAGGGACCAGGGCAGCCACTGGTGTCCTTAGGGGTTGTGATGAGCTGGTTTTGCCCAGATGAGGACCTCTGCTGCAGGAGCCTACCAGGCAGAGGAGGGACAGAAGGGGTAACCCACATCTAAGGACCGATGGCTCAAGGCCAGATCAACCGTGCTGCTGGGGTGGCATGGGCAGGGGCACCACGCTCCCAAAGGGGAGGGCAACACTGTGCAGACACACAGGCCTGCAGACAGGTGCCTACAGCATCAGCATCAGGCCACCTCCACGTTTCTCATTCATTCCACCACTACATGTCCAGAGACTGTGGCCAGGCTGGGAAGCCTCACCAGAGTGCTCCAGAATCACTCAGGGACACCCAGGTTGCTTCAGCAGGGCAAGACAAGTACACAGGAGCCCTGCACAGCCCTGACACATCCTCCTCATCTCCTTGCCAAGCACCCACTAACCCAAATTGCAGAAGCTTTAGCAGAGGATGCAGTTAGAGGTCCCCATCCACCACCTGGAAAAAGAACATGACTCCGAGCAAGCTGAGATATGTTTTAAAAGATCTCTCTGTTTCCTTGGCTTGCAGCAAGAGCATCTGCATGACAATATTACAACAGCCTGAAATTAAACTATTATTTTGAATTCCTATTCTAAATTGTCAAGAATTTAACTTTTATATATTTAAAAGTTGCTCTTAAAGAGTTATTTTCTCCACATGAATCTACTGCTGCCCTTATGACAAGCTTAGAAGATTGGCAATAATCTTCCTTTTTCCTGAAAGTAAGCATGACCATTCATTGACTCTTTTTTTACACAGCTACACTCAAGACAGTATTCCCATATTCCTGTGCTCATTCATGAGCACTGCTGTATGATATGATCCAGAAAGGAGATCTGTAAAGTATTAACATGCAGGCAGCTCAAATACAATTGGATGGACTTACACGAACTATTTTTAGGATGCTGTGAAATAACCTCCAGTCTGAAAAATCTAGGACTTGTATCCCCAAAGAACAGCTACATCATTTAAAAACAGTGTGCAAACCCAATATACAGTGAAACTACATCATCAAGAGGGTGGAATAACAGTCAAATGGTAAATAGAAGAGAGTTCATATTTTTACAGGCATAAATCTATTCAAAGGGTGTCCAGAGTCCCGTGAAAGTTAATGAAAGCTTTCTGCATTCATGAAAAGAAAACTGGGGTTTTTTTCGCATTACTTTAATTATTTCCTGACCTGCAGATTCGTAAAAGGTAAAAGTAGTAATATCTTTACACTTTTGAAGGAAAAGTAACACCTTGCTGCTAAATATATCCTGCTAAGCCATTTCCTATTTTCTAACTAATCGAATATGCAAAATCCACTCTAGTGTCTAATTATAAAAAAGTTAGTGGACTGGGAAGATAACCAAAATTCTTTTTCTTTCAATGTTGCCTGTAATTAGTTGCATGCACCCAGAGTGCTTTGACTTATCAACATTTCAGGCTTCAAGCTTTTACTCATTTTTCAGCTAAAAAGACCTGAACAATTTCTAGGACGAAAAGTATATTCACCTTAAGAAATGGGTGTTTTTAAAAGAACTTCCATACCAAACACCATCTTGCATTTCATGAAAAAAGAATAGTGTGTAAGTGCATAAGAAAAAACCCCAACACTGCACTTCAAATAACTATCAAACATAGCATGTTGTTAAGCAACTCAGAATCTGACAAGAATTTTAACAGCATCCTGCTGCTAAATTAACAGACTGATTTCCACAAACACTGGCCAGAAATGAGGATGGTCAGCTGGTAGCCCCATGAAACAAATGTTAGTAGCAAGTATCTTCTTCCCTTCCCCCAGCTGCAGATGCCTGAAAAGGCCAAAAATTAATGGAAAGCCATAGGTCTTCTGCCTCCAGAAAATATAACTGGTGAGGAAACCACAAAAGGATGTTTACAGCATGGACTACCACAGAGATGAAAGCTGTATCTGTATGCGGTAGGGGAAGCAGTGTCAGGAGAACAGTAGATGTCTCTTCAGGGATTTATCCAGGTTCTTAAGCTAGCATGGTAATAGCATCCACACTTGCATAATGGTTTTCTCCCAAGGAGGAGAGGTTAATAATATTGTGATTGCATAGACTGCAATTCTAATTAAAGAGCATCCTGGCTATATTATTTAAATCAGTGCAATTTTAATTCAGTGTTAAAAGTAGTTCTGTGCATCCTCAGAATGTCACTGATCACACTGCACTGTATCATTCTCCAAAGTCACAATAACACAGTTTGTATTTAAAGCACATTGAAGAAAATCACATCTTTTACTTGAATAATTCCTGGTATTTCCCTAAAACCTTTGCTTACTACCACCAAATCATGAAATAAGTGATTTTTACATTAATTTTTGGCTATGTACATTAAAGATCACAATTAAGAGACTTTCCCAAGAATAAACTAAGTTAGGATCCAAATTGAGAGTCGAGTGCAGAAATCACTGCCTCTCATTAAGTTGCCCTAAACACATTTTCTTGCCAGAAAATGTATCTGACCCAGAGCTTAACTTCTGACTGATTTTACTACCTTGCTCCTTTTAAGTATTTGCACAGTGAAGTACCACCATAATTCAACAAACTTGACAATATTAGTAATATGACCACAGAGCACCTCGGTACAGGAGGCAACCGTCTCTATTTTCCATGGGGGAACTAAAACTTGATTTATCCAGGAACACAGAATCAGTTCTGTATTGAAGCTTGGACACTGTTTAATAGCAATGCTTACCTTTCATTTTGTACTGATACAATCAACCTTCACCTCAGAGCTACCCCATTGTTTTGCTTTTGAGTCACTGCTAGCACAACACCCTAGAACAAATAAATGAGCGTATTTGTTGGAAGAGCAAAGACTCCAACGTCATGCGTTTGATTATATGTTTTACAGACAGAAACGCCAGTTACTAGGTACAATTTTCTGAGGAAAAAGGGTCTCAATTCCCCATTTCAGAGTATGGCTCTGAGAAAATGGGGCTGATTCCAGTTCACTCAGATTTGGTGTACCTCTGAAATTCGAAGTATTTTCCCTCAGTTGGGTACCTGCAGTGACTGGCTGTCTCCAGTGTGGTAATTATAATGTATCTGTCTCTTCAAGCAGGAGAACAGATAACCAGAAAAGACAGGCAATGGCAATTTGGAAGGTTTTCATTCAGCCTTCTACCCACTTGTAGAACATGGATCTCAGCATTATTTATCCTCAGAGGGACTAAACTCAGTCTGTCAAATGCTAGGAAGGTGTCCTAAGCACCAAGATGTGCATAACTTCAGGTCAAACACCTTCCATGAGGGCAAAGCACTGTGCTGATGGGACTATGCAAATACAAATCCCAGGCACACAACACGCAAGAAACCATCAAGTCCTTGCACTGGGATACAGGAAATGAGGGGCCTGGTCCCAACTCCCAGCGATCACTTTTTTTTGTGTAATATAAATGCAATACAAACTAACACATACTGCAGAGAATAAGAGCCACGTTGTGATGAGCAGGCCCTGCCCCTTCTTCAGCCAGGGCAGAGACATTAAACTCTCATGAACAAAGGTGCTGCAACCAGAGTCCTTGCTTGGCCTCATTTTCAAGAGCTTCCAGGGAATATACGGAGAGCCCAGGTGTCTATCCATTTCAGCAGGGCTCCAGGTGAAGGACAGTATCTCCCCCGCCTAAGAAGAGACATTTCAGCATCCTTGGGTGGCCTCAGGTGAGTGCTGAGAAAACTCAAGTGCTGATAAAAACCTAAGCAGGCACAGAGAGCTGATGGCACGAGCTGGAGGCTCAGGCAGGATTTAGGCAGACGGGGTCACACCCTGGTTTCTCGCAGATTAAGCTGCAGTACGGACGTGGATGGCTTCCCCCTTCCTCAGGGGAGAGGAATAGCCAAATCCTCCACATTTCATATGGCATATGGAATTTGCTCCTCAGGAGTGACCCTGCAGCATTAACCCCCAGCCACACTTGCCTTACAGGAACTCATTTTTGTGGCCCTATGCTTCATCTCACAACGGGAATTTGAGCTCTGCGTGTGTGCATTGCACAGTCTCATATTTTAACTCCCCAAATGCTTGTCCTGGAATTAAAACAACAAATATATGTAAACATACATGCATACACATATATAAATAATTTTTTTTCAGATTAGGTTTACATTATCACAACTTAATATTTTAGAATGATTCCAGTGAGTCAGTAATTGCAAGTATCTTTGACCTCCCCCTAGCTTTTCAGTGTATAAATAAACTACTTGAGATCCCCAGATGTCCTGCAGCTAAACAGCGCTGCTACCCTTGAAACAGATGTTTCTTGAGACTGAATTCATATAGTGAAAATAAATTAACATGTGTACAAAGAAATTGTAAAAAAAAAAAAAAATCCTTAAGGTCACTAATGACCAAGCAAACTGACAAAAAAAAAAAATCTAAATCCAAAAAAAGCCTTTAAGTGAGCCACAAACTTATGCAGCATCACTTAGCTAAAGGAAAGACAAGGATATGGAATTAAAAGAAACTGTCATTAAAAAAACAGTAATTATTTAGTCATGAGAGATGCTGGGGGTTTTTTTTCCATTTTACTGCTATTAAAATAATCAGCCGTACACTATGTACTCTGTTCAGGCCATTGAGTTGTTTTAATCCAATATATTGAGTTGTTTTAAGTAAAAATTTATGTATTCAGAGTACATCTATTCAAACCATAGAATTTCCCTTGCTTTAATTTTTCTTCACATGTGACACAGCATTAATTTGCTTTTCTTACTGTTTTGATCTATTTTTACAACAACTATCACTGTTTTATACTTCCTCACAGTTACCTCGGAATATCACCAGAATAAGACAACAGATTATGCAACAGAAGATCAAGCTGGAACCTGAAGATCAGCTGTGTAATGTACACAGCTACTACCTGCATAAAGAGCAGAAGTATTCAAAATTATTCCATCCTAACTCATATGTGGTCCAGGCTGTGCACAGCTGTAATGTCAGTTGTGTTAATATGCACAACTTCGAAGACATCCCTCCTTAAGCTTTCATCATCCTTTCTACAGTGTACTTCAATTTTCAGCAACCTCATTTAAAAGGAAATTATTAGCAGCAGAATAATACCTGCCTTCCTTTCCAAATACACATACCTGAACTTACACTAACAATAAGCCTTTTTAACCTGTTCTTATGAGACAAAAAGAGAAATATAATCTGTATTCTGTTCTACAGGCATCAAAATATTTAACAACACAAAACTCTAATTCCACTTAATATCTGCTACCTGGCATAAAAAATATACTCTCGTTACATATTCTGGAATAATCATTTTAACTGCAGAATTCACAGTATTCTCACTATTGAGAACATACTTTTAAAATTTTAATTTAAACTACCTGCAAATACAAATTGTACCAAGATTTGCAGCCAGTAGCAACTACGGAGAATATTAACATAAATTTTATCAGGAGTATATGCAAAAACATTTTGGCAGCATATTGTCTTTCAATATTTATGTTGAAAAGATTAATACCATTTACAGCACCAATTAGAGGACTTTTTTTTCTATGGAAATGCTACCATGTGGGGGGAAAAAAGCAAAACAGAAAAAACCCTCTAAAAAATAAAACCATTAAAATGCATCATCTTCCAGTGCTTTCTGTGCAGAAAAACGAATTAAACAATTAGGTCACAAAAATGCTCCACAGAATACTGCAGCAGTTTTTAGCAAACACATCCTCAGGAGTATAGTCCTAAGTATAGCTTGTATAAAAATACCAGACTTGGAGATGGACTCAGGAACGTGGCTATTGCCAGCAGTGACACTATGAAGGCCCACCAGTGACACTCGCAGAAAAAGTCAACTGGTGTCTGCAGAGGATTTCTTACTACAATTACACTGCTTTCAAAATATACTTTGGTGGCTTAAAGTCAGCCCAGGTGTGTATTCCCAAAATGTATTTGTACAAAGCAGTCTATGTCCTCAATTACAAAAGAACTTCTTTTCCCCGAAGAAAAAGAATGTAAGAGCTCAATAGTCTCCTGAATGTTGTTCCTGTATGTTTATATAATCACACAAGTAAAGTACCAGGGCTCAGGAACAGTAGAGTTGTCCATTCTGGGGTACAACCAGGACAGAAAAAAAAAAAATCTCGTTTTGAGTGAGCTGTAGTATGCAGTAAATGGCATTAGGTGAGCAGGACCACAATCAACTGGCAGGGAATACTTCTAGAAATACAGTGTATGGCCACGTCCCAGTCACACGAGACGATGAGCATCTCGTGTTGCACCAGCTTCTTCTTGAAAGGACTTCCTGAAAGGACTCCCACAGCAACATCAACCTTTCAGTGCTTGACTGTTCACAGCTCCATCACTGCCATACCAACCCCACAGATGAGGCTTACCATGCCCAGCACATACTCTAGTGCACCGAACTGCAGCAGAGGGTTGGGATCAGGTGCTCTGGAGCACAGATCCAAGAGCACACTGGATGTGGGACGCCAGTGCCCAGGTCACAGGACCAAATGCGCCATTCACAAAACCAGGGGCAGTAAGGAGCAGTTTCCACAACCATTTGTGACTTAAAAGTGACACTGACAGTGTTCCCTTTCCATTCTTGGGCACAGTCAACCAGATTTATCGCTTTCACCTATGACAAGCAAGTTGACTTTAAATTAAAGTAGAAAAACTGGCATAGTTTAGTTCTGTTATCATCTAGGATGCAGGTAGCTGCTGAATGGCAGCAGTGGCTTTCTGCTACAACTGGAATTCCACTGGAACATGACACAGGTGTGCTTAAGCGTGAGCATTTAATAAGGAAAATTATTCAAAGTTTGGCAGAAACACGAAGCAGCATGGCCTGGCCAAAGCTTATGCTGGTTTAACACAGATGTGACAACGACTTGTTTGTTAGCTGTTCTGTCCTGCCAGAGACAGAAGCGCAACTGCATGTCCACACTGACACACCACACTATTTACATAAGAAAGAGCCTGTGCTCACCAAAGTGGTTCGTGTTCCACACATCAACTCTAAACAAGCCTCAGGGATCAACAGAAAAGAGATTCCATGGACGAGAGCATCCAGCATTTGTTCCCATGGGGAAATGAAAGATCATGTTCCCTCACACATTTAATTTCTGCAATATGACACTTCCCTGACATATGCAATATAAAATAATGTATTTCTGGGTGTATCTGCACATCTATTTAAAAAAGTTAACATAAACAACACCACAGAATCTCAACACAAATTCCATGGTAAAGGGAAATTGACAAAAATATTTTTTCTTTCAAAGGGAACATGACAATTTAGTTCTTTTCTCAGTACTACACAATACTTATGGAAATTGTAAAAACAGGATAGGGAATTATACTGAAATTTTGAGAGTGTGGTTGGAGGACAGACTACAATTGCCAATAAGTATGGACCCCTTACCCTGGCGAACTACAAAGAGTTTAAGACAGAGCCCTACAGAACTAGGTTACTTCCACAAAGACTTCCATGAACATTTCTGAATAGCCCTAAAAAGCTTTTAGATGTAAATCCCACCCACCTTTAAAATTAAATATGTGTGTTAACATTTACCAAACCTTTATAAACAGAGAAAGCCCAAAGATTAGGAAATTATTAAAAGCATGATTTGGGAGCTGTTTGTCTATCTCCTCTTCCATAAAAGCACATGCATGACAGCAACAGAGAGAAACTGAACATAAAGCTTATTTCCCTTGAACTTTTATGAGCTTGTTTTTTTTGTTCAAGTTAAGCATCATAAGAAAATAAAAATACTGTTTTAAATAAAGATGTTGTTAATGGAAGTTGTATAAGGTGTCAAACATCTAATGTTTAAAGCTTGGACTGACCCTGCTGTCCCCTCCTTTATATTATTCCAGCCCACTTCCTCACTAAGCCTCTTTAGAAAATATTGCCTCATTAAAAGCCAGGGTAACAAGGCCTTAAATCAAATACTTGTGTTCACAAAAGCCTAGCTGGATCTGAAACAGTGCAGAAAAAACCAAATAAACAGAAATATTTGCAACATCATTCTTGTACTTGGAGGTGTTTTGCTTTGTTTGGTTTTCCCCCAAAACAAGAAGCCATCTACTGCAAACTCCATTTTGGATGCAGAGATTCATATGCACCCCAAGTTCAGTATTATTTCCCATGAGCTGGAATTTACCATCTCCCAGCAAATCCTAAGACATTCTGTGGAAGGTGAACTCTCCTCACTAATTGTACAGTGAAACTTAAAAATCTGTTCTCTTATTTTTCTAAACAAAGATTTAATTTAGGATGAGTATTTAGAAAGGCATCACACTCTTACGTGTATACCCTTCCAACAAAGCAAGGTATGATCTTGTAAATGTATCTGTCATGTTTCAGAGGAATTTTAGCAAAATCTCCTCTAGGTTTTTGTACTGTAAATATAAAAAGAGTTCCTGTAAGTCAATTATGTGGACTTGGTTCGCACACTAGAGTTTCCACATTAAGAAACCTGCTGTATAAAAGCTAAGTGTTATCTACTACAAGATTCTGAAAAAACCAATTCCAACTTATAGGTGTTAAATACATTAAACCTACCAGCTTCTACATGCAACAGATTGATACTTGACCATAGTCACCTTTTTTTTTTTTTCCATCATCAATATTTACAAAAATTCTGATGAGTTTTAGCCAACAAACACAAATTTTGGGAATCCACAAGTCTATCATGTCATAACAAATGTGTATTCAATCTATAAGCCATCATACTTGTATTCCAAGTATATGGAATGTACCAAATATGCCTCCAAAATAAAGAAACTATTACACAAGAACTGACTGTTAATCAAGAATCCTGTATCATCCCTAGTCTGTACACCCCTGTTTTCTGCTTGGAGTATTTTCTCTACTGTTTTAGCACTGATGCAACCAGAAAGAGTACTAGGGAGAGTACTAATTCATCTAAGCAATAATATAGTCTCCTGCAGTTTCAGTTGGTTAAAAAAAGGACTATCTTGAGCCAAAAAACGCTCCTGAATTATATACGGGCACTAGCATGAGAGCTGCAGTACAGTGTAAATTCTGATATACTCAAGTGAGGAAGGTGTTTTTGCCTGTTTGTTTACACCAGAAATATTTTAGACACACAGGCTTTTAGAGAAGATTAAGAACAAAATTTTCAGAGAACTTTAGGAGAAGACATTGTCTAAAACCTTTTGAATCTTAATAGAGGAGTCACAGAATCACAGAATCATTTGGGTTGGAAGAGACCTTAAAGATCCCCTAGTGTCAAACACCCTGTCATGGGTGGGAACATCCCCACAAAGCCCTGTCCAACCTGGCCTTGAACACTTCCGGGGATGGGGCATCTACAGCTTCTCTGGACAACTTTTTCCAGTCCATTACAAGCCTCCCAGCAAAGAATTTCTTCCTAACATCTAATCCAAACTTGCCCTCTTTCAGTTTAAAGCTATCCCCCTCGGCCTACCAATACAGGCCCTCGTAAAAAGTCCCTCTCCAGCTCTCTCGTAGCCTTTTTAGGTACTGGAAAGTGCTACAAAGTCTCCCCAAAGCCTTTTCTTCTCCAGGATGAAAAACCCCAGCTCTCTCAGCCTCTTTTTACAAGAGAGGTGTTCCAGCCCTAGGATCATCTTTGTGATCTCCTCTGGACTTGGTCCAACAGGTCCATGATGGAGGGAGTTATGACCCTTAGTTACAGAGCTAAGTTATTTAAGAATAGATCTGTCGTGCAAGGCAAAACTGACACAGAAGATTCACGTAGCTATTTAACCTCAATAAACCACTGCTTAAAGAACAATTTTCTGAACATTAACTTTTCACTGATTTTAGGCCGAATCAATTTTTTTTATTTAAAAAATTTAGAAGATATT
Source organism: Lycocorax pyrrhopterus obiensis (assembly GCA_014706295.1). Lineage (NCBI taxonomy): Eukaryota > Metazoa > Chordata > Aves > Passeriformes > Paradisaeidae > Lycocorax > Lycocorax pyrrhopterus. Next base: position 14,592,747 of record JACSVZ010000001.1, read on the forward strand.
TACATTCTAAGCATCCTGCTAGCAACAAGTGGAATAATCCTGTTATGCATGTTTTCTATCGAAAAGCAAACAATCAAAACAATCACTTGAAATTCTTTGATTTCACTGCCAAATGAAATACTATGAAGATTAAGCTTCACTACAAGCAAAGGATGTCAATAGACAATTTAAAACTATTCAACACCCAGTATTAGGACACGCATAATGAAAATCAATATAAATCACTTAACTATTCTACTTTGTCATGCTGCTTATTTGAAAGCCAGTGGGCTTTCTGAAAAAGCAGCCTTTTCGTAGTTATTAAAATGTGATTCTTGTAAAAAGTACTACCTAATAAGCTGTATTTTTAAACCAAATGTATGGAACTTCTCCTCCTTGTATTTGTATTTATTCTTTGAAATATAAAGTATAAAAGACAGACATTAACTTCAATTTGAACTGATGTTCAAATTGAATAACTGAAAATAACTGAAATAACTGAAGAAATTTTTTTAAAAAAGGGTTTAATTCCAAAAGAAATTAAAGTTAAGATTTTTATGTTTTTTATATTTTGAGTCTTCATTTACAATACATCACCTTAATAACAGCTACATGTGAATAATACTTCCTTATAGCTTTAGAATCAGATATCTAAAAAATTTAGTCAGTTATTTCTATGGTCAATACTAGTGATATAAGTGTGATGAGTTACATACAATATGTATGATAAGTTACAGGGAGCAAGCTGTCCTGTATTTGCAGCTCGTGAGTAGTACATCAAGTGTGAAAAAAAGTCAATAAACAGTATAAACGAAATGTAGTATCTTCAGAATTATTTATCTCCTAAGCAAGAGTCACTGTAAGGAATAACACGTCTTCCCAGAAAAACAAATTCCTAGAACTGGACAGTAAATTCCTCATGACAGGGGCTGGAGTACAAAAGGATTTACTTAGACTATTGTCAAATTCTGCAGAATCTATACAAAAAATGAAATATTGGGGCTTTATAAATAGAAGAGTGAATGAAGTGTACTTTTGCAAAGGTAACATGGGAGGTACTACCACATTTCTAAGAAAATCCTAGTTGACTTTCACTGTGGAAAATCAACATTAGAACACAAGAAAATGACTTGTATACATTGGATACAGTATCAATGATGACAACTATTTCAATTATATTGTTGATAAAACAAAGAAAAGCATAAGTAAATGTGTGATTTAGTCTATTACTATACGTATTCACTTCACCATATTAAACTAAGTTTGTCTTAGCTCCCTATGGTCCTTTTCCCTAGAAATACAACCAACATTTTTTTCTGTGCCTCTGAAAATACTTCACTTATGCAAAAACCAAGACACCCAACTCCTACATTAAATATTCCATCCAACTAGGTAAGAAAGCTCATCTTAAGGCTAGTCAAAACATTACTGTTAGTGTTAGGGGTAAGAATCTGAACTTTCCATCAAATAAAAGCAGTGCAGATGTGCTAAGAAAACTAGAATAAATACCTAGCCAACTGGAAATGTTCAAGTTGACAAGGCAACTTTACAGCACCATCAGAAATTGTTGGAAAAACTAGCTAGTGTAAGTACTGAATGTTTAATGATGTGCTTCTTCAGATGTGTATATATTTTAATAGCCAAAATAATAATACTCTAAAATGTTTTTCAAATTAAATCGATGTCATGAGCTCTCTTAGTGCAGAAAACCAGAGAAATTAGTCATCAACTGTACATGAAAAGTAATCATGGGATACAACATGGGATAAAGAAGCTATATGGCCAACACAATATTAAAATTCACCCTGACCTGCTCAGATTTACCAATTTATATTGCATAGCTCAAAAGATAGCTTCTCATCCATTAAGGTCCAGATATGTACAGGATATTTGATTTCAAACTCAGCTGGAGTGAAATAACAGTGAAATACTACCCTAATCTGTGCAGAGGAGCTGACATGATGTAAAATGGCCTAAAGCTGGAAGTGGAGCCCCGTGTGGAATGTCAAAACACAACCTCTAACAAACGACCGCTGCACTAATAACAACGGGACAGGGTATTTTCTTGTCTGTTAAAATGCTTGCAAGAACACACGTAACTAACACCACATATTGACTTTCACTACTCTCAAGAAACTTCATACCCTGGAAAAAGAATAGCTGCTTTCTATACTGAGAGTCTGCTCTTTTCTCTTACAAAGCCTTACCTTAGAAAAGGTAAATTCATTTTAACAGTTCACTAATCCTAAATAAAATCACCAGGAACTAACAAGTATCTGTTCCCACAAAGGGCAATTTGCATGGTGTTAGTTTTCTTGACTATCATATCTGAAAGTTTTGTTTAATTTCATGTTTCCAAGTTTAAAAACCTGTCTTTAAATTAAGTCAATCATCCTAGGTACCCCTATGGGAATTTCACATGCTTATCTTCTTAAAAAACACACTCTACACTTCCCAGTATGTTTGGAAAGTAGTAAGTTTTCCAGATTCCAGGAAGTATTCTTGATCTTAAACCCACAAGGGCACAATATTTCCAACTCCCTGCATCCCTTCGACCCAAAATTTCCATTACACTTAAACCAACTGTTTATTAACAGAGCATGGGGAAGCAGAAAACAGCCTAGCAGATCTCCTGAGTCACAGCTATTTAGCCTAACTTGGTATCTCCTGTAATACTCAGATGATCAGGGTTTAGCTTAAGACTTCAGAACTATGTGGTTTCAAAAGAGAAAAGGAAAATTTAGATGTTAGAAGAAATAATGATTTATAAAAACACACTTTTCTACACATTTCTTCTCTACACATGCTAATGTGCCACGACACCTCTATCTCCAATGGACACAGAACATAGTTATACATACCACAGTTTGGTGGTTAACTTGAATCACTTCATCTCCAGCATGGATTTTCTTGCACCGATCTGCAGGTGACTGAATTTAAAATAAAAGAGATGATCAAGAATACAGGTCTTACCGGTCATCATCTCTCTTTCAGCAGTATGATTGCTAAGCTATGCAAATCAGGTTAGATTGATAATGACATTCTACTGTGAAATAAAGAATTAAAGAAATACTCAATAAATCAGTTTGTTCTGGTTGAAGAAAAATGATATGCACTATTCTACACAATAAAATCACATGTTAAGAAAGGTGTGAATATATATGATATCCGAGTCCTAAGGATTTCTTTTGAATTTCATTCTGACAGAAGGATGCTTTAATCTGCCTGACATCTCTTAAGCCTCAAAAGTCAATCTTTGGCTCACTTCTGAACCTACCAAGACTAACTGGCAATTCCGTATAAACAAATTTCATAAAATTATCTTTTTGGTCTACAACGTTTCAGTATGTTGCAGAGAGCTTCAGTAAATTACTGTTCTGCAGAGAGTACACAAGAAGAGAAGATTAGGTTAGGTAAAACCTAGGAAGAGCAAGTACGTCAATGGTAACTTTGGTTTTGGAACATTATTAGGGTGAAAGAAATGCAACCATCATCAAAATCCTACAGCGATCACACTTTCAAAAAAGCAAAGTAGTTTTGTACTTTGCTTTTGCCTCAAAAAAAATCTCAGTAACAGCAAAAAAACAAACAAAAAAAAAAACCCCACAACAAAAAAACCCTCTTCCATAAAGTGAAGGCCCCCAAAATTTTCCCTTCTCTCTTTACAGTAGACCAACTGTTTGCTGAGGGGAGTATCTGTAAGTTTAAAGGAAAATAAATTCTTTCAGTTTTTCAGAAAGTCACACTTTAATTTTTGTCACAATACTGTGGCTGCCAGGAGGCACCTAATTGACTCCACAGTAGAGGGTGAGACTGACAGTTTTAAAAAAATAATGCAAACGAAACATGTTGCTCAGGAGCAGGTTTCCAAAAAAACCTGCTACAAATTTTATGTAAAGGAGTGAAATGAAATTAATCCTCAGGTAAGATAACAGGTCATCTAAAGAAAATGCTCCAGGCCTGAAATGTGGACTTTTTGTAATAACCTATGTACTACATCCCCATTCAAAACACGTCCCATAGCTAGGCCATGACTTTCTAGTTCAATTGCACATAATTCTTGGCCTTAGTTAAGGACAGTGTTCAAATGAAAGATATCCAAGAGACATGAGAGGCTGAAAGAAGGGTCACTCATGACTCAGCCCTAGCAGACATTGCACAGAACATCCTAAATCAAACAGGGCTGGTAAGAATTTCATTTTACTTAATAAAGAACAGCAGCCTTGACATTTTGGCATTATTTAAGCAATAAAGGCATTGGCCGAGTGACTTGGGGAAAAATTTTAACACTGGTGATTATGTCCCAATAATCTGTCTTCTGTCTGCCATTTCACTGCTCACACTTACTCATTCATACCTCTAAAATCTTTATAATCCTCCTATGAAATACAGCTCTTTTAGCTCAGATGTAGTTACACCTAAGACTTCTAAAATGCAAATGGAAGTGAATCCTGTGTCATTACCCTTGAACTCTTCAGGACTGCATTATGATACACCATTTGCTTTACAGTGTCTTCAGCATTTGCAGCTTAAGTCTTGACAAAAAAAGCATTCTGTGTAGCAGCTAGCCAAGCCATTAAAACATGGTCTAAGAATCTTCAAACTGGAAAAGCCTCTATTAAAAAAGCCTCATTGCAATTATGCCTCAAACACAAGGCGAGGTAAAAATCCTTTATAAAGAAATGTCAAGGCTGTGGTCTTATGAAGGGGTTGTAACTCCTGTTCCTTACTGCCTTTTCCTCTCCAGCAAAAAACAGATCTTGCTGTAAAATAGTACCTTTTATCATGGCTATTTAAGGAAAACAGAGGAGAATTGATAAGGTCTTTCTTTTTTAGATGTATATGCTGATCATTAAGCACAGAATCCACTCATGAAGTCCTCCTGGGGGGACCAAAGTGTGCCACACCACAACTGTATCTTCATTAGCTGGTAACGCGGTTCAACAGGGAGTTGAAGAGATGGCAGCACCTGTCACTGAAGCTCACACATCAGAAATTAAAAGCTATTCAGAATCTGCTTAGGATTTATTCTTTAGAAAAGATTTATTTTTGTCCTTTAGGCTAAATGTTGTCTTTTTCCTATTCCCCACACTGTCTCAAAGTCCAGTTAAGAGCCCCTGCAGCACAACTGCTGCATGCCCACAGTGGAGATTTTGGTGCTATTTCTTCTAGAAAGTCTCTTCCCTGCGATCTAAGGGTACCATGCAAAGCCAACCAGATCGCAGTAAATGGTGACACTGGGAGCACCCCTTCACAGCCACATTCCTGCTGGAGATGCACTGCATGCTATTACTTTAGAAAAATGCTTTTTATTGGAAAACCAAAGGACAAAATTGTCTTATTTAAGGACACATTTGGTTTGTGAATTAAAAGAATCTCTCCAACAAGGTCTAGAAGCACTACTCAACAAGAAACCTAAAATCTTTTGCTGGACCAATACACCCTTTAGATTGTTACTTCCAAATGAAAGACAGATGACAGGAACTGGAAAGCTCAGCTTGCTCTAATGCTACAGGGCCACCGGAGAGAAGCCCTTACAGGGCAGTGACCTGTGAGGAACATTGCTCTCTCTCAGGCCAAGCCTCAGAGCTCAGCTGCTTTGATCTGCAGGGCTGATGTGTTGGGGGAGATGACTCCTAATGCCAAACAGCAAGATCCAAACTCTAACGGGCTTTGCAGCTGGACATCAAACACCTCAAATGCCAGACAGAAAAATCACAACTGCCTTTACAAAATTACTCTCTTACATTAATGTGGAGAGGACTACCATGATACTGTGTTTAATACAGACACATGTTCTTCTCCAGGATCTTTCAGACAAAAAAGCCTGTCATTGTCTCACTTGGAAGAGCAGATTTGGAAATTAAAAGGACATAAAACTTCATTCAAATGAAAGAATTTGGATTCTTGTTTCCTAGAAGTTAAACTGTATGGCAAGGAGTAAACATGTCAAGACCAGCAGGTCAGATCACATGTGCACCATTGTGATCTTGCTCTGGCTATGCTGCTTGGATGTTTCTCTTCCCATCCACTAAAACCAAAACCCTGTGCGTGTGTGTGTGTGTGTGCGCGCGCGCGCATGTGCATGTATGTGTGTGTTAAAGAAAGCAGCTAGAAACTGTGTTCTTAAAAGCAGGAGACACTCTTCTTTCTCTAAAGCACTACTCATTTTCACAAATGCTTTAACACACAACAGCTTTTTCCCTTGACAACAGAGCGCAGTTTCTTGGTCTGCTGTGAGCACCTCCAGGGTGTCACAGTGAGTGAAAGAGTCAGTAACAACAGCAGAAGAGTCATCATGACTGAAGCTTCCTGACATAGCTTTAAATTATATTCATGAATCACAAAGATAAGAGTTTTGAGGGAATGCATTAAGATTTTATTTTTATCTCTGCCCCTGGGAAATTAAATCCATTAGTAAGTTATGGAAAGAAATTGTTCCTTCTTTAATTTGAGAGATTCAACTGTAAAAATTGTTCTCTTTATTTCATACATTTTCTAGATTAAGCTCAACTGTAGCTTTGTTTGGTTTGTTTAGTTTTGCTAATTTCACTAATGATGCCTGTAGCTGTAGGCCTGACTGTCTAGAATTTTTATTTTCCTTGAAATTCCTTACATTTTCTTATTCCAAGACAGGTGGCATTCACACAAATTCTACAACAGGTATTATCTGTTGGTTATAATCCATGGATATCCTGCCCACAGCAGAAAATAGAAGGGAAAAAGGCTATCAGATTGCAGCTCCTATGAAAGGATGAAAATAATACTCCTATTTTATAGAGATGTTAACAGAACCTCACTGCAGATCAGATGCAGCAGCTGTAAATGCCTTGTAGGTAGTTTGCACTTCCCACAGGATGACACAGTAGCATGATAAATCAAACATTTCTGACAGCTTCATTTTAAGAAAATGCCATCAAAATCTTTGAAAGGAATTGCCTAAACCATTATGGAACAGTTCAGTGTTGTTTAGTGATTGTTCCACATTAATTGAAGACCATGGATAGAAGCCTTTTCCCCCAAAATTATAATTTTGCTCAACTCCTAACAGACAGACAGTTCCCTAAGTATGGTGTACAAGGAAAGGAAGTTGTATTTCAAGGGGTTTTGAAAAGTAGTCTATTATGTTTCACTTGCTTTTTAATGCCTTCAGTGAGAATTAGTACACTGGTAATGTGTTCCTTTCCATAGGCATTACTCAGAAGTTCATGCAGAAATACACGGCTATTTGTCAATGTGAAGGGATGTCCATTTCCATGCACTCATTTATTACAAAATGAAGCTTGATAAATGGCAAATATAAAAGCTGTTTGTCTAATACTGCAGCAAACTCCAGCGTAACAGCCTAAACATAATATAGACATTTATGTTTTATTCACAGAGCAAAGTAACTCCAAGACAGCTGCTTCCTGTCTTGATGAACTAAAGCATTCTAGGTGTCTTGCAAGAACAAATCAAGACTGATTCTCTTGGTCCTTAACTGGGAACAACTCTTTCAGTTCTGAGGTAAACAAGCACAAGCATCTCTGCTGTCCAACATGCCACTGGTTCTTAACAGCCAACTAGCACAAGTTTGCAAGCAAAATGTAGTTTATAGCAAAGGGAAAGCATTAACCACAGGTAAGGTCAGAAAGGCTTCCAGGCCTGAACATACAGTATTAACAATACTTACATTTTCTGTTGTTCCAGTAATTACATGAAGACCATCATATGTTGACTTAATGTACATACCCTAAGAAAAAGACATCATGGGAAAGAATTTTTAAAGTGTTTCACAAACCATCACCATCCAAACAAAACTTGCATATCTCTTAAAGAATCTTTTTCTTTTTGCTTTCTTTAAGATTTGTGGACTTTAATGCATGCCATGAGGAATTTGTCTCTGAATAAGAAAGCGCTTTTTGATACACTTCAAGAACAGCCCAAATCATTTTGGCCCTAATTAGCAATAGCAAACTAAAACATTTACCACAGTTATGTCCAAAAATACTCCCCAGTTTTTCTAATACAATTCTTCGGCTACAAATATAACAATGCCTTACAAAAAGCCCCAGAAATAAAAATTGCCTTACTATGATCAATATGACCATTTTGCTTTGAAAACTACATTGAGTTTTAAAAGATCTGGAGTCTTCAGTAGGCAACGCTGCAAACACAAATTTCAAACTGCTAACCAGTGCTTGGAATTGTGCCTGCAAAATGGCTGTAAGACCTTCTCATAGCCCCACTCGTCCCAGCGAACACTTCAGCTACAAAACTCAGTGATGAAAACTTCAACATCAACTTTGTTAGCTATGTCACTTCTTTCAAAAAAATACGAAAAAGGAGGGATAGCTTATGAACAGACAGAAGTTCCCGCATGGGTAGTCCAAGACAGTGTCTCGAATATGCCTTTTCACCAAGCCTTAATTCAAACATTTTAACAGCATCCACTATGACACCGAGAGAAGGAAAAAGCAGAGATAATTGGCATATACTGAGCATTCAACAATTTCTGAGGAATCTCCTTTCCCTCAACCACTTTACAGAAAGCAGGAAAACATTGAGAGTCTGAGTAAATATCCTCTCCATAACCTACTTTTTCTCTTTTTATTCAGAGTGCCACTGAGAAGTCTGTTCCTACTCGAGGAGCCCAGTGCACTCACTGGTGAGTAAGTATGGTAAAGAGGCAAAGAAGACATGTTGAGTTGGACTGATCTGCGTTGGGACCAGAACTGACAGACATTTTGGTATCAGAAATGAGGAACTACGCCTCAATTAACAAAGTGGATAATATCCCCAGTAAAACAAACCAGGGACTTCCTAAGTTTCTCAGGACAGGGGCTCAAAAATGAACTCTGATTTTGTTCTGCACAATTACATAGCGTTAATCACATCAAACCCAGGTGTCATGTTCAGCTGCCACAGCCAGAAGGTAACAAATCCAGAATCTACTTATTACTACACGATCAGAAACCCCTGAAATCATCCTTCAACTTCCAGCTCCCCTATGTACCTTCAGTGATTCGTCCATTGATTGGCTCCATCACACAGCTTTTGCTTAAGTCAAATACAGAATGGCTCTTTCACACATTTATCCTCACAACACCCCTGTGAGGTAGGGAAACACTAATATACCATACAACTTAACATTAATATACAGATATCTTACAGGAAGCATAATGAGCCACACAAGAGGCTGAGATATGTTGGTATCTGTTCCTTGGTACACACACCTACCCTCAAACCACCACCAATCAGGGCCTCAATCCCTCTCAGTATCCCCATCTAAGTGATTGGGCCATGTCTCCTGCAACATGGCAAGAGCTAAAATCACAGTGACCATGGTGACAGGAACTTTGAGTCAGGTCCCCCCACACAGAGCAATTTCTGAAGAAAGCCACATTTTTATTCTTACTGACAGTGAGTTACTGCTTTCAACCTTAAACATCAGGGTGAAAGCCGAAAAGTCTCACACTTTACGGTTACATGGTGTTTAGTTTTGTGCAAAGCATTATTCCAAAGGATAATAAGTTCATCCAAGTGTGCTACCATTCCAGAGTACAATTCAATTCACATCCAATCTAATCTCTTCAACAAATTTAAAAGACTTTGAAAATGCAAAAGAGGAGAAAGAACTTTTGCAGAACGCTTTTTAAAGGCCAGGATCAAGGTTTTGCACATATTAAGAGAGGGAAGAAGGAAGCTGAAAAATATCCACCCTAGATTATATTTATTCCACATGTGCAAAATCAATAAATGTTACATTAGTACCATGTCACATTAATTTTGCAAGAGCCAACATAATTCTTGTTATAAAGCAGCTTTTAAATGAGGACAGGCAACATTTTGCAATACAAAAATGAGCCCCTTTCACCCATGTTTCTGAACTCCTCATTTTAAGTGCGCAATATATGGGAAATGGTACAGAGAAGAGAGTGTTTCTGGCTTCCAATTGTTTGATCTGGAATGGAAATAAGAATACCACAGACATTTACAAGTTTTCCTCTCTCTGCCTCCTTGTGGCTGCACAATATCAATAGTATTTTTAGCAATCAAGAATACAGGGAGGATCGGTGTGTGCTCTGTCCATTTGCACTGAAGGAAATTGGTAGATACACATCTGAGGTATTCAAAGATAAGTCCCTAAGAATTTACAAGAATCAGTTACACCAGATAAAAGGAAAGATAATTCAGCTTATATGACTAAAAGAACCATAAGCCAACCAACCTAGTAGTCAGGAATAAATGTATGCCTAGATTAAAAAACTAGTAACTCATGCTTAATTACATGAGAGATTGTCCTGATCAGTTATGGGTAGAGCTCTAATTTCAAACCAATCATTACAATTTATCTTGGTGATTAAGGGTTAGAAAAGAGACCTTTTGTGCTTTTTTCTTTTTTTTTCCTTTCTTTGTTTTTGTTTTTTTTTAAGAATGAAAACAGAATGTGATACATTTCTAACATATTTTATGCAATGCTGGATGGAAAGGGAAAGAAGATATTAATTCCATTTTATCACACAAATAACTGAATTTTTACTTGCACTCCATTTTCATGAAGCCCTCCAAAGTTGCACGTGCCTCTTTAACCCCAAACAGCTCCCAGAATGCTGTTCATAACTCTTTTCCAGCTCTTCCAGTATTTCAAACTAAAAAATTCAGGAGAAAGATCAGGAATAGTAGTACACTGGAATCCTGGAAGGAGAGTCAGCAGTGCACTTTAATCAGCTGCCACACCCTGCTGTATCTATGACTTGTACTTTATGAGTGATTTTTACATGACAAGCTTCTTTTGTGTTTGCTTCCGCAAGCAAAAAGGAACAATCGCTTTCATGTTCTGATGAATTTACCTTTGCATTTCTGAACCCAGCAAGCCTGAAATCATATCACAGTCACTTACCTGACCGGGATTAAAATGATTATATGAACAAAAACCAACTGAAATTCAAGATTAACCCTTGCTACAGTTCTCTGATATTCTGTTCTATATTAAAAATAAAGTAGAAAGTGACTGTTGCATAAAAACTATCCAAGAAAAACTTGGTTTCCTGATTTTTGTCTAAATACACTCACTGTTTTCAGTCAAGTAGCAATATTTTTAAGTTTGTTTCATGGGAAAACATACTACCTAAGCAAGTCAGCTTTGCCTCTTTGTATATCAGTAATGGAAAAACATACAAAATTAAATTCTGCTTACTAATACAGATTAAACAACTTGCAAGTCCTCAAGAAAAAAGAAAAAAAGAAAGGATTACACATGGAACCATGTTGGTGATCGCAAAATTGACCCCATTAATCCATTTTAAGGCTTTTTAAATAACTTTCTACCATCACAACTCTTTTCACCCTTACTGCACAGCCACTGCAGGCTATATCTCTTCCCCCAGTAGCACTCACTGGAGAACACATGAATGCAGCCAGTCACAAGAGACAAGGATAGAGGAAACAAAAAAAAAAAGGGAAAAAACCAAACAACAAAACCAATACCAAAACCCACCCAAAACATTGCTTTACCCAGTACACAAGAGGCTCTCCACATTACACCCTAGCAACATTTTCTGCTTGACAGGTTGCTTTAGTTGCTTGAAAGGTTATTTAGTCGTAGGTGCTAGCTAGTTTTAATATCTATAAGACATGGTAACACATTTACTTGTTCCTTCTGCATTCAGGTATTAGTCTGACAATTTACATTTACCTCTGACAAATACTTACGTTTCCACAAGCAAAGACCAAACACAGTGAAGGAACTACTGGCGCTGGTTAAAACATCGTGATCACGCTCCAATCTTTTTTAAGGTGCAAAATCTTCAAGCATTTTCTTAATTCCATCATATATTTACCATGAGTTTAAGGAAATAGCATTGCTTTCCAAACTTTTAGTTGCCTTCTCTTTTCCTTTCCTTTTTCTCTCCCAGATTTACTTTAGTTTCTTAGCTATTCAATTTGAGATGTTAGAAATCCTGTTTAGGATAGGTGACAAAAAAATCTTCCCAGTTAGCAGCCATTCTTGTCTTTTTTCTTCTGCCTGAAGTCCTTCCATCTTTATAGAACATTTTACTTAGTGATCGGTAAAGTCAGCACAGAACTGTCATGTGGGTCAAAAATCTACAGGAAAGTTGACAAAAAACCATTTTTCCACCTCCATCATTGCACAAATCCTGGAAGAAGGTCCAGAAATGATTGAGCTTCATATTTATCCCAGCGCTTCTGATGTGCAAAGAATATTCACAACTCCAAGCTCCACCATCAACTCTTAAACTGACACCCTCAGCACCCAGTGGGGCAGTACTGATGTGCATTCACTGTGTCTTAATTCAAAGGTATTACTTTAAAAAGCAAACAAACAAAAGCCCAACAACCCAAAAGCATATAAAGCACCAAGAACCACATGACAAAGGTGATCTGTTGGCAAGATTGGTGCTGTTACAAAGGGAAGGGGATGATTTTCACTCTCCCGGCGCGAATCCACCATCCTTGGTGCCTGCTCTGGAGAGCTCACAATCTAAAGGAGGCGGCACAATGCCGAGGCAACACAATAGTGGCACGCAAGCAAGGATGAGGGGAAAAAACATTACTGTGTCAAAATGGCATTGTATCCTTCTAAGGCTTGTATAATGCATGGTTGCTATTTTCCTTTTTTTTAAATAAGAATTATTTTTATGACAATGACATCAAGACCCTGCTAAATTGGTTCACAAATACATAAAAAGAAAAAGCCCTGCCTTGAAGAGTTTCCAGTTTAAACAGACAAGACAGACAGAGGGTGTAAAACAGAGACACAGAGAGGGAAAGAGATTCTTTCATCAGCTACCCAGCAGGAATAGACCCATGAAACATATTGTTATTTACAAAAATACCATGCAACATTTCTCAATCCCTGGGAGTTCATACCAACCTACATGAAGACTTAACTGAGGGGGAAAAAACGAAAAAAAAAACAGCCACAAGACAGAAAGAAAAAAAAATTCAAGTTCAGATAAAATGACAGAACTCATAAAAAGGTGACCAAGAGAAAGGGGAAGAAGATTTCCTCATTACAGTAGAAGAAAGGGTTTCAAAACGTTGACTGCAGTTAGGTGGTGCAAGAGTTAAAATTACAGGAGAAAGGGAGGGAAAGAGAGGAAGGAGAGAGTCTGTGAGAAGCTGAAATCCTGAAGGACAGGTTCAAAATGGATTCAGAGATGAAGAAGGCCAGAAGAGGAAGGGAAAACAAATTGCAGACTAAAACAAAGGATGGGGCGTATTTACTCATCCAAGTGTCTGGGGTTTTTCTCATATTTTAATTGCGATTTTCCAAAAGAATGGAAAATGAATTTAGTGTACAATTGCTCTAAATAACTTGGCATACCAACCGTGCCAAGAAAAACAAATTGAACCAAAACCCAGCAACAACCAACCCGCAAACCAAAATATTCTCCAAAACTACAACATCCAGACAACCTCAAAAACCTGCTGCAAAGAGTACAGCAGTCCTCCTTCAAGACTATCCAAGAAAATGGAATAAGAATAAGCTTGGGCAGAAGTTGCAAAAGCTCTTTCTTCAGACAAAAAATGTTCAACTGTATTCTGATCACCTTCTTTTCTACCTCCAAAATTATGCGAACAGGTATTATTAACGATGTAAAGTCACACATCTGGAATTGTTACCAGTGTTGGTTTTTTTCATGCAGAGGGTGTTGGATACTTGAGTAAACAAGAGATCAATGGTCAGCTCTTGAACAACAAACACAGGATGGCTGCATTAAGAGCCTTTACAAGCACCTGATTTAAGAATGCAGAATTCTTGCAATAAAATTCAATGAGTTACTTATCAGCAGTGCTGTAGAGCTTGGAATAACTTATAAAATAGCTTTATATCCCAGAGATACTATGAAACATTTTCCAGAATCTGACAGGTTTTGTGCATAAGCCCACGCAAACTTCTTGGTTGAGTTGATCTTAGCAATTTAAGTCCCTTCAGACTTCAAGATCCTAGAACAATCTGAACCATTTTTCAGAAGCTGGTATAAATGGCAAGAACTTTTTACTCATTTCTCCCTGTTCACGGAACTCTGCGTACTTCAGTCAGCTTCACAAAATACTTCCCTGTTGGCCCAGCTGCATGAGAAACCAAACTAGCATAAGAAATCAACTGTTTTCAAACTTTAAAACAGAAAAGGCTAAAATGTCCTATTAATTTTCTCGTATACAGCTTATTTTAAAAAAAATCACTTTCTCATCCTGGATGATGGGTTTGATTAACTGCGTACTTCTTACCAGCCCTTCACTTGGCTTGATGTTTGTAAGCTGGATCACTTCAAGATGGGCAGACTGAGAAACCAGTGGATCAGAAGAGAGAGAGATAATGTGATCACAGACGCCAGAGAGAGTTTTACACTACAAAAGAAAAAAGAAAAGAAAATGTCACAATAAGCATACCACTGCTGACTATTTGAATGTCGATGTACAGATTAAACCATCACTTATTTCAAGTACATACAAGGCAGAGGGGGAAAGGCCTCAGGCAGCAATACAATACAAAATACATCATCTGTGATGACCCTGAACTAACAGCACCAGACCAGGGAAGAACAGGAGGCAAATGCTTTTGTATCTGAGCAGCGACAGAGAGGGGTTCCCATGCACTCTGAGGGAAAGGTGCCCTGCTCAGGCACACAGGGAATGTGTGGTGAGCTCCAACCCCCACCCTACCCACATCTTTTGCAAAGACAATAAGTGCCTCAAAGCCCCCTAATTTCCAATGAATGTGCAGCTGTTCAGCACAGATGAAAACCAGGCTCTTAATGATGACAGGTAACTCCCATTAACTCTGAAGTTTATTCTACACTAATAAAACATGCTAATTGTCTTTGGACTGCGTTTCTCATGTTCTACAGCTGCCAAACCTGATTTACTATTGCAGACATGAAGATTATAATAAATCACCATTTCACAAGGGGATAACTCTTAAACCAGTTATTGCTGGCAGCCTCTGCAGCAAGACAGAAAAAGTTTCTAAAAAGGATGAGATTGTGAAACTGATACTGTTTTATCTCCTGATCTCTCACTCCCTGAACACCCTCTTCTCAGAAGCAGGAAAGCTGTGAGGTTTTCCTATCATTCTCTGTAAGAAAGTGATTTTTGAGAGTTTCAATGTTTTCCAGGAAGTCCCCTTTCAGCAACTTTAAACGATTTCTCTGTTCAGGTTTCCAAATGCATCTTTTGCCAGCAAATTCAGGAATTAGGACATTCTTCTGGTCCCAAAACTGTGGGCATCTCCAAAATCAATTAAGAATCAGATTAACTGCTCTGAAATTCAAAAGATGAAAGCTAACCAGTCTCCTCAAATGACTGAAACACAACTGCACACAACTGTTGCACCAATCAATCTTCCAAGACTCCAAAGTACAGTTCTTACAGTAAAAAATATCTGCAACGATGCTACGGAAAAGTAATGTACAACTGGACAGAACCTCCTGCCAAATCACCATTTTAATTCCCAATGTCAAACTACAGATAACTTATGTAAAAAGGAAAATTTTTAAAAAGTGATTAAAAAAAAATCCAGTGACAGTGACATCTTAATCCTGTTACAGACCAGTACATGGAGATTTTTCTCCTCTTATAAGTATTTACAAACAGTTGAAAGTTTAGGTTTGTATACAGATCACTTATTTTATTGAGCAATAATGTTTCAGGATGAATAAGCAAATCAGAATCAAATGGAAAACATAACAAAATTTATATTACCAACATGACCTTCTTCCAGAAAATTACTACCTTCAGGCACAGCCACACATACCACCCTTCTACTTTTTCAGGATGCAGAATCATTACTGAACAAAGAAATATATAAAATGAGGTTAAGAATTGTTTGTGCTTTACCTGAACTACAAAAAAGTGAAAAAGAAAACTTTATTGAAATTTGGGCTTCTTTAATGGCTTTTGGACACATGAAAATTGCTTTGAGATGACATTTTTTACAAGGTAAAATTATATAAAATTACATAATAAAAATGAAAGCTGAGGTTTCTGCTTATTTGGGTTTTTAAATACAGTTTTGGCATGTTATTTCTATTTTCATCTTGTAACTGCACTGACAATTATTGAAAAACTGCTTTAAAAAATTACACAGCATTCAGTTATTCGTACAAGGTGAAGAGACCCACATTATAAATTATTCTCTGCAGATGAAAATGGAATTTTTCGTATCTCTTTAGACTTGTATTCACCCACCTGTTTTTCCTATTAATCTCCTCTAAACCCACTAAATTCATGGGGTTCTTAGCAGTTTCAGAGAGACTTGTGTTTATAGTGAATTACTTTTTTTCTCCAATTTTCAACTGTTGCATTGCAGAGAGATGCCAAAACACACAGAATAAGAGTGTTCCTACCACCTAACGCAAGGTATGAGATTTCTCAGATGTGGCTCCTCATTAAAAACCACGTTCTCAGCTGCCTTGACAGATGAGGAGTCGGGCAAGTCCAGGATGTGGCATGGAGCAGAAGCCTAAGCTGAGATGCATTAAATAGCTCCCCGGGGCAGCTGCTCTCCCTCTGCCTCCCCATGAGAGGGGTACAGACAGTCTGTACAGTAATGCCTATGGTGATCAGCATTCCAGTGCAGTTATACTGGTTGCAATCCTAAAACACGGTGGTGTGAACATTCCCCAAGAGGAGCTCTGGGAGTATTGGGTTCCAAAATCACAAAGATAAAAAAATCTGCCATATGCTTCAATGCATTTCTAAAACACTATTGTCTTTCGGATCTCTCAGCATTCTTAGATATTCCCACTGCAGTCCAACAGCATGTTATCCCTATAAACCATTGCACATTTAAATATTTTCATTAACTATTCCTTGGTTAAAGAGTTGAACTATAAGTAGCATCAAGCACCTATTTGGCTTATGTTAAAGGCAAATTTTCATGAACTCTGAGCTTGTCCAGAGAGAGCCAGGACAGCAAGGAGCACACATTTACACAGCAGATATTCTCTCCCATTGCAAAGGCAGGGTACGTGGGCCCTCACTGGAAACATGTCCAAAGGCTGACACAGGCAAAACAATGCTTTTTCCTTGCCTTTACTCTCAGGAACATCTCATTCACAGTTCATGTTGATAATAAGCTAATCAGCATAAATCGGCATACAAACAAAGCAGTCCGTTCACCAGGTGCATGCTGCCTCCCCTTTAGGCATCTGTATGGGAAAAGACCTTGGACCTCTTCAGTGGATCAGGGCCTTCCAAGGCAAAGATGTTGCCACGTGGCACCCAAAGCACTCAAACATTGCACTTTTTCTACTCGTTCCGTTCCTAACAATTTATGAACACATTACTTCTCAGCATAATTACTCAGGACAATCTGTATTGTAGGCATGCATTTTAGTTCCACTAAAATCAGATGGTAGTCACCTTTTCCGTCAAATGGTAGTTACCTTTGGAGGCTTTGTAAAAGTACACTTCTGGTTATGAAAACATTGTTAACGAGATCAGGATCCTTTACCATTTGTAGGTGTTGACTGCCTGCTGCAATGCAGTATTAGTTACAGTAAAACACACAAGAAGCTGAGGATCCAATTGCTCCCACAAAAATCAGCAGGCATCAAAAATTCCCAGCCTTTTTCAAGCTGCACTCAGCTCCCAGCGTGCAAGGTATCTGTGCACAGGGAAAGGATTTGTCCAGGCCAAAAAAAACCAAAAGCAAGTTACAAAAGATTAACTGAGAGAAACCAACAGATAATTACACTTTCTTCTTTTGTCACATCGTCCCTGTTCTCACTATAAGCCTTAAAGCAATGATTTCAGTTCTCTTTTGCAGTAACTCATCACTGCACTTCAGTAATAAATTCTCCTCTCTATTCAAGTGACACACTTATAATTGCAGATTGAAGCTACACCACAGCCTTTATGTGCAAAGCTAAATGATTCAAAGGAGAACAAAAAATATCACCACACAGCACCTTGTTTGGTAGAAATTCAAAGAGAAACATTATGTTTCCCTCAGTAGGCAACTACTTTATGCCTCAGAGCATGAAGAATGACAGATAATACTTCATTTCTACCTGTATTTTTGGACTGTAAGGTACCAATTTCTAACAGCTTTTCCACAATTGCTCCTTCTTTCAGCCAGGGGGATAGGGACCCAAAGGTGACTACATTAGATTTGCATCTGTTCCCATACTCTGGCTGCTCCAATTTGTGCTGGGAAAATGTCTGTGTTCTGCAGCACAGTGAAGTGCCTATGGACACAGCTTCAGAGGCCTTCCCTCAACCTGTCCATCTGCTGCCCGTTCACCTCGGGCAGCTTTAGGGTCACCAAGCATTTCTGGTCAAGCAAACAGACTTAGGTTTGTCCCTGTCCTTCATTTTGCCCTTCATTTTACCCTATCAGGCTAGTGACCAAGGTTAAAATCTACCTTGCCAAGTATTTGCAGTACTGAAGCATCCTGGCTTAAACATGTTGCCAGGACTGAGGGCCAGAAAAGCACCAGCCTCCCTCATGAGCACCCTCACCCATGGCATTTGAGTGAGGGATAGCATACCAGTAAGACATATGGACTTCCAAGACTAAAAGTAAGAAAAAATGTCCAGGCAATGTTAAGCTTAGTCTGTTATTTTAGTTAGCTACAGCTGTCCAAGATGAATGAAGTCTAATTAATTAACTTACGCCAAACTAAATAATTATTAACCAATTAATTTTAGTCCAAAACAATTGTTATATTGTAGAGAACATATCAGTAACTCCAGCAGTCTTAAAACCAAGCGGGCCTGAACATGCACTGGTAATATATGAAGGTTAAACAGTGAACTGTATCTTCTTTTGGATGCAAAAAGATAAGCTTCTATTAGAATGAAGCTTGTTCAATTCAATTTATAAGGTACAGACTCCTGAAACGCAGAAGGTGGTTACTTTATCTTTTTTTTCTGAGACTATAAAAGTGATACCTTTGACAACGTATTTTAAGTCCATTATATTTCTATAACAAATATTCAACAATAGTGGGCAGGAGCAAATTATCATCACTGTGGTTTCAACAAGGCTCTTGGAAAAAGAGAACATTCTGATCCGTTGCTTTTTCTTCTCTTTTTCAACTTAGTAGCTCTTTTTAAATTTACATAGCTCATTTGTTTTTCAAAAAACTTTTGAATATTAGCTTCCCTCTGCAGATCCACTTTCTACTGCTTTCCAACTCAGTAAAATTGTATTTTCTTTTTTGCACAAAATGCAGCCTAATTTTAAAAAAGTGAAAATCCTTAAGACAATAGTATTTTTTCTTATGGAATCAAACAAAAAAAGTTAAAAGAAAAAATATTAAAATTTTTCAGTTAACACTTATTATTAATCTGACTGGAGCCTGGCTTCTACTTTCTATAATTAGTTCTTCTAGCTTTGTTCTCCCTTTAATACTCTACTTCTTCACGTGCATTAATCTGAACTGGATATTTCCATCACATACAGCCTTGAACAGCTGGATGGAATCAATGCATTATTCTTCAATTGTTTTAAAGCTCCACTCAGACATGTGAAACGATTAACTTATAGTCCCCCAAATAAGCAGATATAAACTGATAGCCTTTTAAGTTGAGCAGTTTTCCAAATATTTTATCATCTCAAGTTAAATCAATATAAAGATTTTAAATACGAACTAGCAAGAGCACACTAATTTTCAGTTTTGAAGCCAGCACCACACCTATGGCTTATCCTTTCCTATTTAGGCCCAGTATATTATAAAACCTGTTCTTTTGAAATTAATATTTTCTACTGCCATCTACTTCTGTTGGTATTATTTTCTGCTATTTATTTTTTGTTTATATCAAGAAATTATTATTATTATTTAACTATTTATTTATTACATGATAATACACATGATAGAGTCACCCCAAGACACTTACTTAATAAAAGCTACCCTGGAAAAAACATACTGAGAAATGAAGTGGCAGAAATGCGAAGCATTTCTCGTTATTCATTAATATTTCAGAAATATCAACATTTTAATAAGCAAAACCCAAAACATTATTCCTGTGTGGTTTTATGCTTCTTATTCCACAAAAACCAAGTGTTTCTGTGAATGAAGTCACAGGAAAAAAACCCCAAAACTTTAAAAAAGGTAGTTGTCTTTAATTTTTTCAACACTCCTACAATTCTAGGACAAAAAATTATAGAACAGATGTTTTTCCCCAGACACACTTTGAAACTCCATTTAGAAGAAATAAGCAAGTTTAAGTAGGTAATTTCTTCTTAAAACTTCATAATCTTTCAATCAGACCTTTTTCTTTTAGATACATTTTGTGTTTAGTTGAATAACACAGATTAGTTTACTACCTAATACCACAAGTGAAAATCAAAATGCTTTTTTAAAGCATTTGAAACTCAAATTACTTGGAGCAAACAAAAATATTTCTTTCTTGAATACAAGCTGAAGCTATAGAGTTCTGTCTCCGCAAAATAACATTTCTTAAAATGAAAATACCTGAAAAGCTAACGTGAATACATTAATTCACGTCGACACATACTATCTGTGGACAAGGTGATTCAGCAATCTCCACATGCACACCCACACCATCATTTCTGAAGGAAAGAGGGCGTTCATTTGCTTTTCAAAAAAAATCAGTGCTGTTAGAATATGTGCACATGAACTATTTTTTGGCCCTACCTAATTAAAGCAAACCAATCAGCCATTTATTTGAGGATCTTGCCTTCTTCACCATGCTGTAAAGGAAGACATGAAGACTCAGCGATGGGTTACCTTTGGAGGTTTCCTTGTTTGCGCTTCACTAGTGGAAGGACAGTCTCACATCCCCGCTGTGCCCACGCATCTTCTTGCTCCCTGATTTGGCACAAAGCAGGCTCGTTCCAGGGGAAACAGGACAGCATCCCCACAAGAGATGTGTGTTTACAGAGCTCCAGCCCTTGAACCACAGCACGAGTCCAAGAAAAGATCCCTTTTCACTCTGTACAATGGAGGTGTTCAACCCAGAACATGGGTTCAATACAAAGTAAGCCACTGGACCGCCAACAGGTAATATGGACAAAAATCTACTACTCTGATCCAACAGTGTGCTCCTAAGCTGGTAAATATCCTGGTGTCCTAAAAAGTAAGAGTACACAACCTTTCTTTAAGTTGTTGGGTTTTTTTTTCACTTCTGTAGCTCTAGTTCTTTTTTACTTATGTAAGAAGGACATCTTAAAATTTAACTTAAACCTTTAGTAAGAACAATACCTTGCAATAATTATTTCCTTATGGTAATTGCATGAAATGCTAATTGATTGTAAGTCACTGTAAGTAATTTCGTCTCACTTTTTGAGAAACTTCTTTCCTTGTGTCATGAAGAGAAGAAAGTGGTACATGAAATGACATGGGATGAGCCCACAGGTTTGAATGCAACTTCTTGTCTAAGTCACCTCAGCAAATACAGCTCTATGTTTATATCTGATTATTCAAAGGCAGCTGGATGGGATGCTGGTCAAACACCACTTCAGATGGGAAATGGACTCTGAAAATGGACTTGGAATAGAATGATCTTGGGATTTAAAAAGAGAGAATTTACCTTCTCTCATACAATATCTGTGCACATGTCCTCTCAATCTTTCCTAGTTCTCCCAGTATTTCTCTACTCAAGGTTCCTTCTACACCTTTCCCAAAATTTACTACTATTCTTTTTGTATCAGAGAACCTTATTTTTACTGTTGGATTGCTCCCCCCAGATTGTCTAATGGGCTAAACCCACAACACCTTTTTCTGTCTTCCAAGGAGAAGGGTTAGAGGGAGTTGTGACTGCTTTCAATTCCAATTCTATCATCAACCTTTTCACCTGCACTTGTAAAATATTACCTTTCAAACTAAAAATATGAACTCAAATGACATTCGTTTGATTAGTCACAGATTTACCTCTTTCACCACTTGCTTTTGGTCACCCTTTCCCCCATCAAATCCCACTGATCAGCTGATATGCAACATGGTCAGAAATGATCCAAGTTACATGTAATACATATATTCATGTTTAATCCACATACAGTCATGTTTAATCCACGTAGGGTCATTTTTAATCCACAGCTTCACTACAACATTCAACGCTCTGTTTGTGTTCATGTTTCCTTTCAAGCTTCAGTAGTAATCACAGAGGATACACTTACACCTATGTCCACCTGTGACCACAATGAAGTTACTGAAATAAACCTACAAGAGTCTGAATGATGTAAGATAACTTTTGAAACCTGTCTCGATTCTGTGCATTCATGTATCTCAAATTAATCCCTCTCAGTTTCTTCAAAATTGTCTGTTGACTGCATAAAGTGATGCTTCATCAGCCCTAAACTCTGGCAGTTCCCTTTACAATCCTTTCTGCTAACTTGTAAAAGGTGTATAGTGTATATAGCACATGTCAGAACTCTCAGCTCTTACAGCAGACAACAAGCATGCTTTGAAATGCAGACTATATATACAGATTTCAAACCTATAGCACTTCAACTTTTGCCAAGATTACGTAATAAAAGACTTTATTGCTTAAATACTTGCAGAGATCGACCTAGCAGAGATGACCATGTCGGCCTCACTAAATTTGCTAATTGTTTATGTTTCACACCTGAAAAAATGTCAGTGAAACTTAAAAATACAAGGAGACTTTTTATTCCACATCACTGTGAAACCACAGCATCAAAATCTTACAGAATTCAGCCTGCCCAGCATTTCATATGGGTACACTACGAATAAAATAAATTACAAAAAAAAGTATTTAAAAAATTTACCTAAAGAAATGCAGTATGTTCTTGCTTAAACTCTGTTAATAAGAACAGTAAGATATCAAAACCTACCTAAATGTGAAATAAGTTAAACTAATTCATTACTCACCCTTAAAGAGATTACCTTCACTTCTAACTTTTAAAAACAAGCTGTGGGTTAACTTAATACTCACTAAAGCTCAGGCACAACATGAAACACAATTTAATACCTAAAACTTGGGTGCGGCTCCCAGACAAGGTTTACTCGATCTTTTGACTCTCTATGCACCAGCCTTTCAAACTCATCGCATTTTCTGATTCCCTGATAACTTTCATCTGCTTTATTTACTACCAATAGCACTACAGATTCTGAGAAGAGACCACTGTATTTATGCTGAGAATTCAAAAGGAAACATTGCATTAATTTTCCTATCATTAGGTTATCTCCAGGTTCCTATGGGGAATAAAGCTGTATAAATGAAGCTATATCACTAACACAAACAGATATGATTTCATAGAAGCCTAGCAACCATCTCTCTCAAAAAAAGTGCCTTTTTAAAAAATCACTCTTCTAATCATGGTTTACAAATAACAGATGGGCCTGAGCCAGATGAACACAAACCCTTTCATAGCTCCTGACCTACCCACAAATAGTTCCATACATTCACTCAGTCATACGCAGTCTAGTTAGTTATCACACTGGCACTGCATATGAAAAGCACAAAATACACAGCTCTAAAATTCTGTGTGGTCTATACAAAACTTGTTATCAGAAATACAAACAGTACTCACCACATGAAGAATTTTATTCTCTGTTTCATATACTGTGCAATCCTGAAAAAGTAAAGCAGAAAAAGCAGATTAAATCAGCCCAATCATTCTCCCTCCCTTGACTTATCCTTAAAAGAACTGAACCAAATTGGAAAGTCTTTAGGATGAAACAAAATATTTCAAAGACTTAGACAGAAAGGAAAGACAGCATGAAGCTACCACTGAAATGAAAGGAAATATTGGTAAATGTTTATATCCATTCACTAGCTCTTCTTGCTTCCTTCCCTGAGACAGACAACACTCTCTCCACTTTACATGCTTTTGGCACATACCAGTTAGTCACATGTACACCAGACAAGTGCCTTCCACCAGCCATCCCTGAGCACGGATGAAAATGACCTGCTTCTACTGATAACACTGGAAAACAGAGGTACCAGCAACAGTCTGAAGGGACTGAGACGAACAATTCTTGCTGAGCTGAACTGGCATTTTTGCACACTGCTGAAGAGGGGAAGGAAAACCTCGGTGGAGGGGGAAGAAGCGCTGATTGTTCCTAACACACCGTGCAACAGGAGGGAGGAGAAACACCGCACACAAAGCACAAGGGAACCTTGAGGCACACACAACCTGCTGGGACTGCGTGTACATTCTTGGTACCTCACACATGGGAGGCAGCTTCCATAAGCAAGACTAACAGATGGGAGGCTGGGACTGCAAAAGTTTTTCTGACAGTCCAGAATCTCAGTGGATATAAGGAAATGGAATTACCAAGGCAGAGAGCACATGAAATACAACCAATATTGGTGAAAGAACCACTCTTAAGTTCATTCAGACACTGTAACTTTATGGTAATTAGTGCAAGCTCTGTTTAGAACAGATGCTTTATAACCTATCTAATAAACCACATGAAAAATGTGACTAAGTTTTCATGTTTAAAGTCTCTTTCTAAAATCAATTTATCCTGCTAGAAAACAAACTCTGTTATATGCAACTGTTTAAAAAAAAATGAACTTTTAATCCATGAAACTTCAAGTGTTACTCAGGCAAGAAAAGCCACCTAAGCAGAAGCAGCAGGTTGATCAGGGAGCATTTTCCTAATAACAGCTGTTGGCATTCAGAAAACATTTGCCAGTAAGTTCAGCCGGAAAGAAAATCTAACACATTTAATTATATGCAGACATCAATGAAGTATTTGCAATCTTAGTAGCAAAACACACATTTCATTGTTTTATGTGGGAGGGCATGTAACATTTTCAATCTGGATACATCTATTTTCTGCATGGTTACTTATGAATCATTTTGCAAAAATAGCAGGAAGAGATTGCAACATTTTTATTAAAGGAAAAAAGTGCTTTCAAGCAGACATAATAATTTCATTGGTAATAGGAAGAGTTTACTATAAGTTTAAACACTCAGTTTAAAGAAGATACTGTTTGAGTAGTCTCACTACTAAGGCAAGAAGGATTCTGGGTTCTCAAATGCTGTAGTGGTTCATGACAAACAAGAAAGCAGTGAATAACAGAGAAATACTGCTAAATCCTTGAACTGAAACTCCCCAAGATCATGAAAGACGCTAAAGAAATACGCTGTTTTCTGAGAAACCAACACTATATATATAAAAAATTAAAATATTTCTGAATCCACAAAAGATAGTAAAACAAGTGGAAAACTTCTCAGGCATCCAGTCTATGAATAGATTCACCCCGAACTTCCCTCCTCAACACACAATTCCCTACAAATCCAGGGACTGGGTAGAGGAATTTCTAAATGAGTTCATCACATAGCAACAGAAGATTGTTGATACTACATCTTCATATTCAGGCAAGAGAAATATTAACAGTTCAGTAAACCATAAAAGACAGAAAGACTGGAGGACAGCAAATGCAATGCTTAGGTAAAAAAAAAAACAATTCCAAAATACACTTTTTCCATACACGAATGACATCCAACTAAACATAATTCAAGCATGAACTCTGGGAAATGTGCAGGAATGTCAAGAACCATGCTGGCATAGCCCAGAGCAGCCCTGAAGTCTAGGATTCAAAGAAACCTAGGAAAAGGTCACACAGCTGATCCCTGCAGCTCGTTTCCACTTCCTGCAGCCATCCCTAGAGATGAGGGCTGAGACTGCTTCTGAACGACCCCAGGAGCAAAAGCCACATGCCACTTTCTGTCACAGGCAAGAGTTTATTCCCCCTTTGCTGCCTTGTGCTTTATCTTTAAGCAAGGGCTGAAGACAACTGTGCCCACCCTCCACAAACACCCCTTGGGTGGAATGGTAGGCTGGCTGCTTATTACTGGGGGCCTTTACCATTTACAGTTATTGCTTTTTCATACCCATTTCGTTTCAACTAAAAGAGCTTAAGGCACTTGAGAACTATAAAAAGTCTTTAACTATGCAATTAGAAATAAATTTTTATTCTTAGCAGCATACCACCCACACCTGGAGAATGTCTCTTTCTTTCATACAAGCCTATATCTTACTCCTGAAAAATTTTCTTTAGTATCTGTTTAACTAGGGTTTCAAAACATTGCAATTAAGGTAAGAAACAGATCATATGCAAGTTTAACATCAACTTTTTTTCTACTTTAGAACAGCAAGAACACACACAAAAATCTGCAACCAAGCTTTACTCCTACACAAGCTAAAAATTTGCTATTCACTTAGTTAAACCAATACTGTGATTATCCCTGAACTGAAATACACAATTAGAGCGAGAAGGAGATATATTACTTCTACCTGTTTATTCTCTGAACTTTGCATATATATTCACTGCCATCCTATAACTGACATTAGGTTTTGTGATCTTCTAACCAACCAACCAAAACTTCAGCTGAAATGCTACAAGGTTATCTTCTAGTTGTGGATTATTTTCTAAAACATTAATGACACCGGTTGTTAACAAAGCAACAAAAGAAGTAGTGTTAATTTACTTTTCCTGAAGATGTAGTCAAATACTGGCCATTAGTAATTGAAGGGAGGGAAACGGGAGAGTATCATCCACAAGAAAAAAGGGAGAAATAAAGGGAAATACGATGAAACAACTTTATGACTAATATCAGACCTCCATGGTCACTCTTTCCAGCTCTGCCTCATGTGTAAAAATGGCAAAAGTGACCTTTGTCACCTAGCTGGAAACAGGCTAAAATCCTAAAAAAAGAGAAACAAGTGGTTCAAAACCGTAAGGAAAGAAAAAGCAGTAAGGAAGACAACAGCAGCAAGAACAAACCACACAAATCAAGGAGAGCGTTCTTCTGCATTTTCAATCCCAGTATAATTTCAAAACCTAATTTTAAGACTAGCAAGACCTACACCACACTACACTGTAACTGAGAGGCATTACTTAGTTCTTCCAGAAGCTCTGACCTTCATAACCACAATTTCGCATTGTCTCTACAAAAAAAATTGTATCTGCACAGATCCTAGAATAATGTCATAAGGAGTAATTGCTAAGGACATTTAAATTAAACCCTCTGAATTAGACAGAACTGACTGGTGACAATGCTGCAAAATGCACACATCTCACCCATCCCACCCCAGACATTGCTGGAACAAATCAGACATGAGACAACATATATAAAATACAAATATCTGTAGACTTATTTTTCAAAAGCAGTGTTTATGATGCTATATTTTTCCTTTTTTTCCCCCTTAACTATTACAACCTTCTTTTTAAACATTTGTCTTAGTATCTCACAGAAGTGGGGAATGCAGTCAGCTAATTATATTACCACTTTTCATATTCTTTAATTGTTTTCTTTGCACCCACATTGATTAAATCTCAAATCAACTCAAAATGTGAACTACTGAGATACAACCTGCCGACTCACCCTACTGCTCCCATCTCCCACAGGTTAAAAAAATGTTCATGCAGTTCTCCAGTACTATAACTGTGGGATAAATATTCTGCAGAAAACATTTCTATTTCTGCATCCATATGATCTGGTTTACAAGTCCAAGTTGGCAACATGTCAAATTACCTATTGCAATTACTTGTCAAACACTTCTCTCAGGATACTTGCAGGCTATATAATCTTAAAACTTTCCATCATTATTACCACTACTACAACTATTATTGTTATTCATGGTTTTGCCACATATTCCAGGCAGCCGATGCACCGCACTCTTCATGGCAGTCTTAAGTTCCTGTCAACCCATAACTTTACTTCAGAATAAAATTATGATAGTTCAGAAAATGAAATATATACATAGAAATAGCGAATGGAAACAAAAAGGGAGAAATGCAGAAATATATACATTAGATCTTTCAGCAGTGTTTCAGCATTTCTAGTAATCCTTAGATCAGAGTGCCCAAGAGATGGCATGGACTCCTTTCACTATATTTTCTTGTTCAGCAGAATGCCTTAGTTCCTCATGTATATGTAGTCATCCTAATTTATTTTTTCTATAAGGCAAGGCAAGGCAAATTCCTAGGCAGAACTGACAGAGAAGCAGGCTACATGATTTTCAGGAACAAATCCCAAATGTCCCAATTCTCAGGTAACATATTAGCCCAAAGATGTCCTTTGTAAATTCATCTGATAGCAATATTGCCTAAAAGCATGCTGTGTGATTGAGTCGACTGGAGCAACTTGTGAAGAGCAAGACCTTGCCACAAAATCATTAATTCTCTAGGCAGCTTTTATGATGTTTCTGGTGGAGCTTCTTCACTTATTTCTTCATTTATTTTTCTCTGCAGTCCAACTGAATTTACAGGAAGGCAATATACATGTGTGTGTTTGTGAATACCGCACTGTTTTTTCAAATGTGTTGCAGATAAAAACGTAGGCAATTGTGTTAGGAACACCATTTAAAAGTGGTAGTAAAATTACCTGGAAAACGCATGAGCAATCCCACTCATCTTCCATGTCCAGTTTTAAGAGGGCACCAGCTAGATTTTACGTACTGCTTAAAAACAGATGTCTGATAGAATTGTTGTCACCACTGTTTTTGAAGTCATGCAAAATATTCTAAGCTATGCAACTCCAGTTTTCTATTTGTAACAAAAATAATGAATTACATGACTGCTTAAAAGAGGGTTCAGACTCTCATGGATTGCCAAACCTTTGGCATAAAACTCTCTTGAGCAATGTAGCCATTGGTTGGAATTAAGCCAAGCCATCCTTTAAATCCCTTTGCTTCTCAAATTGATTAAAACTTTAACTGAATCCTTTAATAGCAGCATAAGTCAAATGGATGATCTGTCGGTCTTGCTACTTAGCAATAATAAAAAATAATTAACTTGAGAATGCCCAGATCATAACTTCCAGCCCCTCCAGTCTCAGTACTGCAAAATAAGTTGTTCTTGCTTCAAGGAGCCTGTTCAAGTGTCACTAGCTCTAGGGAATTTATGCCATTGGCTCTAGAAGGGCTCATTTGGTTTGAATTCTGCCCAATTCAGCTACAGCAAAAGAGCCACAAGGCTGAGGTTTGCTGGAGTCAGCACTGAAGGCTCTCACAGAAGTTCTCAACAACGATGACAAAGTCTAAAGCTTTGCCAACACACAAATGTGGCAGAAGTTTTATAACTTCTAGTGTACCTTCATTTATTATTATCCTTTATCACTTTTCTTGGACAAAGACACTGGTGCATAGTTTCCAAACAGGTACAAGGATAAGACAGGTTGAGTTCATTTAGCCTTTCACTAATTAGAAAATACATGGAAAATATATCTAATACAGCTGATGGCAGGAATAAACAATGACAGCTTTGAAACAGTAGACTTGAATGATATCCTAGAATGGTTTGGGTTGGAAGGGATCTTAAAGACCATCTAGTTCCTATATCACTGCCATGAGCAGGGATGACACCCACTAGACCAGGTTGCTCAGGGCCCCATTCAGCCTGGTCTTGAACACTTCCAGGGATGGGGCATCCACAGCTTCTCTGGGCAATCTGTGCCAGTGCCTCACCACCCTCACACTAAAGAACTTGTTCTCAATATCTAATCTAAAATTGCCCTCTTTCAGTTTAAAGCCATTCCCCCTTAACCTATCACCACATGACCTTGTGAAAAGTCCCTCTCCAGCTCTCTTGTAGCCCCCTTTAGGCACTGGAAGGCTGCTTATAAAGTCTCCCTGAAGCCTTCTCTTCTCCAGGTTGAACAACCCCAACTCACTTGGCCTGTCTTCATAGCAGAGGTGCTCCAGCCCTCTGATCATCTTTGTGATCTCCTCTGGACTCCTCCCAACAGATCCACATCCTTCTTACATGGGGGCCTCAGAGCTGGATGCAGCACTGCAGGTGGGGTCTCACAAGACCACAGTAGAGGGGGGGGGATCACCTCCCTCAAGCTGCTTTTGAAGCAGCCCAGGATATGGTTGGCTATGACAAAATGCTGTGTTCTATAGAGCATGATGATCAGAAAACCAATGGATATTATGGAACCCTGCTCAGACTGTGATTTACAGGTATGTCTGGGTACTTACTGGAATAACAGAATACAAATTGGCACATACACAGCTCTGTTCAACCCCCTCCTCCAACCCCCTTTACAAAAACAAGGAAAAAAACAACTTAAATGCCCCAAAAGCTACAGAAGCTGGTGAGCAGGTAACATTCTCCTCTGGCAACATGCAAAGAAATAAGAGCATGACACACTCAGAGGTTTCCTGAGGTACTTTATTGCATCTTATATTTTAAGAGGTCTAGCAGGTCTTTGGATACAAAAGGTGTGGGCCCTGGAGACACTGAAAATTACAAATGTTTGGAACAGAAAGAGGGGGAAAGGAAATACCTTTCTTCTGTCTCTTACCTAAAATGAAATAGCAAGCTCCTCTAAGCTATACAACACCCAGTGCTTGCACAGGTAACCCCTGGCTGCTGCCACACAAAATTAATTTTTAAAATTACATAGACATCGCCAAAATCTACACTGTATTTCTAAGTAGCCATCCCAAAATATGCTCTTTCCATGACTTTCTTTCCACTGGGCTGCTCAGAAAAGTCTCCCATTACGGCTGTTTCAACTGCGACAGTCCCAGGGAGCTCTATCCTCAACTCTCCCCTTTTCTGCAACCTCTTCCCTATTGCTCAGCAGCCTCCTAAAATCATGCTGCTTTAATTATCATCTCTGTGCGGATGAGTCACAGATCTCTCATCCCTTCTGTTCACATTTGCAGTTCAGAATCTCCTTCTGGCTATTTGCCACCAGCCCTAACACAGTATGCTGAAAAGCTGAAATCACGTTTCTTCCCAAACGCTCCCTGTTCCCCTTTTCTTTCCCTATCTCTGTCAACAGCTCCACCACCTTATGTCCCACAAGCTCACAACCTGGGTGCCATTTGCAACTCCTCTTCGCTTCCCACACAAATCCTGCCGATTTTATTCCCACTGCCGTTCAGAAATATTTGCTTTCTTTCTCATGTATGCTACAGTTATTCAATTCCTGCAGTTTCTTGCCACTGGGTCTACAGCATCCTCATTCCATTATAATTCCCTTCCCCTCCACACTGAAGTCAGAACTCATCTGAACCTGAAGAACCCTCTCTGTCCTCCCCCACTGGAAGCGTGCATAAGAACTGAGAGAGATGGGAGAAAGCAGAATGGTGAGGAGGCATCATAGTAAGAGGAGAAGGAAAAAAATCTCTGTTGGGAAAATACAATGCAAGCTACTAAATAAATGCTACAAAAAAGGACATTTCTTATGCAACCTACACACATACTTCTAAAAGTCTAGAGCCTTTCCCTGAAAATGCAATAAACCTTCAGTACTCTAAGTCCATAACCCTCGTGTACAAACTAATAGCAATTACCCAGCTTACCGAGTACAAAAAATTGCTTTAATTTTATTTAAACAATCTGTGTGGAGTGGCACCTATCACCATAGTAACAGAATACTTCATGTAGAAATTTAATACAACTTACATAAATCACCCACAGATCAAGCAACTACTGGGAAAAATTGCTTGCTGGGTTAAGAGAAATGCAATGGGTACACTAAGCTCCTTTATTCTATCTTTCCGAAGTAATTTTCCATTTCCAATTATTTCTCCCTTCTGTAGAAGACATCATGTTGCTTTCCTTAGGGATCTGGTCACATATTAATTCTTACTTCGCATGTAGAGAGCTACACCTCTTCCTTGTTTCTAAAATGAGCCAGTACACCATTTGGTCAGAAACCACAGCCAGTATTTCAGCACCAACTAAAATCGCTGATACTTGCTCACATATCCTGCAAAATCTAAGTGCTTACATGGTCTAAGTCAAATTTCAGCTCCTCAGATGATTTCTCTACTTGATGACATCTCAGCAGGTAAAAAAAAAATCCACTGAAACTATCAACAGATGAGAGCTTGGAATTGAGGAAAAAATCATCCACCCAAGGAAAAAAAACCAAAGACAAAACACTTTTTTTCTCCCACACCTCTAAATAAGCCTGCATTCAAAACTATGTATTTTATTACTGGCATGCAAAATAGACCTTGTAGCACAATGTGTTGTGCAGTTCTTAAGTTTTCAATGTCACTTCCAAGACCATTTAGAGGTAAATAACTTCTTAATTTTTCAGTTCTGCTTTTCCTCTAATACTGTCATGAGAAATAATTCTGGTTTAAAAAATACAACTGCAGCAAAATATTTCATGTTTTATATTTGTCTAAGTGGTTATTTTGCCAACAAAACAAATTACATTAATTGAACTGAAAAAAAGTAATAATGTTTAGGTAGATGGTATTCCAGGCTCAGCTACAACTTGAATGTTTCATATTGGATCATCTGAAATGTATGTATTTGTAATGGATTTAAGCAAACAAACACACACAAATCCCTGAAATAAAGACAGACACTACACTTATTTATGCTTAAGGCTTTTACTAGCTACTTAGCAACACATGGTTTCTGTAACTCACTGTACTGAACTGGAATTCTGCTTCACTGTACCTGGCTACAGAGACTGTCCTGCCTCTGGGAAAGGGGAGCAGTTTCCAAAATAAAAGAAATGCTGAGTCTCGGTCTTCACATCTCCTGACATGACCAACACAATCTTAATACATCACCATTAACCATTAAATTTACCATTTATAAAGAATTACACAGTAAGATGGAGACTGTGATGCCACTCAGTGTGCACGGACACAGTGCCCACATCAGTCTAATAAAAAAAGCTTTTGTTTAAAGGAAGCATGAGATAAAAACCACATTTTCTCTCCTGTCTACACTTCATCTCAGTTTCCAACAACTTTCTGCTACTTTCTGCATGTGGTTCCATGAGTGGGTGAATTAATAGTCCCTGAACTCCTTCACTGTCACCTTGACCCACTCAGGCTCCTTTTCTTGGAAAAATTGAACAGCTGCATTGGTTTACCAGCACATGCCCTGTCAGAAATGCCACAATTTTTTCACAAATTATTCTGCTTTGTGTTTCATTTTCTCCCCGTGTTCAGAGACTGTCAATCATTAAACTGAAAGAAAAGCAAGCAAACAAAAAAAAAGCCTAAAAATAACCAAACAAGCCAACACCAACTCATTTTTGCTTTCTGGTCACTACGTATTTTACATACTAAGCAACCTTGAGTATTTTGGTGTTTTTTGGTTTTGGGGTTTTTTTTCCATTCATCCACTAGGAAAAGAAGTTACTTTCTCTGAGAATGGAAAAGAAAAAAAATTCACAAGGCTTTACAGGGTGGTAGCTACTTTTAAAATGTCACATCACAGACATACAAAGCACTGCACAACTTTAGGAAGAAAACCCCATACCTCTTTACAGCAACTATCTCAATGACAACTAATGAGTCATCAAATTAGTTCTAGTAGTGGTTCATCCCAATAGACTATTATTGACATTTTAATCTTTGAGCTATTCCATGTCTAATTCCATTTCAAAAAGCACTTCAAAACTTAAATCAAAAGAGAATATATATACAAGTAAGCTATTTCAAGGGGAAAAAAAAAGTGTAGTCAAAAAGCAGAAACAAACTACCAGAATCAGAAAAGGGCATCAATGCTAAGTACCTCAGGTACTTTTTACATCACATTAAATTATATCTGAAATTTTCCATAAAAGTGTGCTTTAAGAGAAATAAGCTATTCCACTACGAAAAAGAGAAAAACATTGCTAAAGAGCATAAATTGAAACTACTTTGATATAGCTTCTTGTAAGCAAACAACAGTTTCATGCTTCCCTTACAAACAATCCTTTAGTTTCTATTTTTGACTATATATACATCATATGCATTACACATTTCCTTTTAAAAGTGAAGAAAACAACTGCACAGAACAATAGGTATCCTGACACACCACTACTGAGAGCTGCTTTGAAACCTATATAACAGAAAATCTTGCCTAGGAGCAGCACTTGAAGGATATAAGATGAGTCTGAATTCCTGTCAGCATTACTTACAATGAGTTCTAATACTCTCATATGAAGACCCTTTTGATTTCATACATACATACATATATATATATATATAGAGAGAGAGAGATAGAGGCAGATATTGCCTGGGAATTGTTTTCAAGGGGAGTTACTTGGTTCTAACTTTCCCCCACATCCACCTAAGCTACCTACTTGTACACTGACCCCTTACTTGAACACTTATCAAAAATGGGGTGTTTTGTACAAACACTGTATTATGGATATATTTTAAAAACTACAAGAATGTGGCTTCCATGTCACGAAGTATTTTTATCTAAAAAAAGGAGGAAGGAAGGGATTATTACCACAGTAGGCTAACAAAGTTTTTTCTGCAAGCATTTGCTAATAAAGTTGGGGTGGAAGGAATAATGCTAAAAATTTAAATAAAAAACTTTAAAATTTAATATGCAACTGTTTCCAGCAAACACGTTGCTTTGAAAATCCCGACAATCTAGAGGTGCAAAGCAGCTTTAACGATGATCTAATCAAAGATTCACACCACTAAACTATTAAAACCGTTTTATTAGCTAAAGATTCTTGAGGTAATTAGCAACTTGGTATGACCTGAAATTTAAAAATGTTAAGCTATATTTAGTGAGTCCTTAAAGTCCTTAACAATTAGGACTTAAAAACAAAAGTGAAGAATTGTGATAGAGAAGATTATATGAGAGATAACTTGCAAGAATGGTACTCAGGGTATTAATCATTCTTCTTCATTCATGTATTTGATATTGTCCTTAAAAAATGAATAGAACCACTTTATATTACTGCATTTGGATTCTGAGTCAGAGCAGGGAAGCTAAGAAGGTAAATTTCCATTTTATCCTTTTAACTGGAAAACAAGTCTGAACTTAACATTTCTCAGTGAAACTTCATATTTGAAACATTCCTCTTCTGAGTTACAGCCATGTGATTACAAAACCCACAATGATATAAAAAATAGTGCATTGCTCAAGAAATAATTTGTGATCCTTTTCAGTATCTTTTATCTGAAAAACAGCCATGGCTAAAAGCCCAACAAAAATATCCCCTGGCATGGGAAGTGTGTCCATTGATCAAGGGTGTTGAAGACGCTTTCTTCTTTGTATCTCAAATGCCTTTAAATGGGAAAAAAGTTCCAAACCCCTCAGCTGAAGCAGTGGACAGAGCACTTCTGTGTGCTTCATAGCACAGCTTTTTGCTCAAAATCACAGGTGTCCATAATGTCCAGACAGTGCATTTGTGTAGGATTATCTTGGTTTCTCTTCACTATCTTCCATCCTGGCTGCCATCTCCCAAATTGCATCACTCAGGTTCTCACCCCATGTCATCCAAAATCTGAGGTTACCTCCAAAAACTGCTGTGAGACAGCTGATGTCAGAAGTGTACCCAGTGACAACAATGCAACACAGATCCATGTCAGCCAAGTGACTGCTCTCCATCTCCACCCCGGTTACACAGCATTGCTTCTACCACAGCCCTTCAAAGAGGTGTTCAGGCACAGAAGTAAATGTAGTGAAGCTTTTCTAAAGGAGTATTTACAGGCCTACAGCTATGCTTCTACTGGAACATATTCCTTAGTAAATCCCACAAGACACTAAAGCTGCAAGATAAACATCGGTGGTTTTAAAACTAAACAAACACCGCAAATCATTGTGAAAGCTGATCAAGGAAAGTAAAAAACATGTGATTAGGGCTACTAATGCTCACTATTAAAGAGCAGTAAAAGAAATAGTGTGTTCAACAGCTCAGCAGCAAAGTTTTCTTTAACTGTCTGGTAAGTTACAAAGTCAATATAAAATTAGACTTTTCAGATATTCCCAAGATTTCCAGTGTTTTAATTCTAAAGAAGAAAGCTTCTTCAGTGAAACCTTAATGACTTCCTGAGGAATACGAGCACTGAGAATGATAATAAAAGCTACCTACAGATTGCCTAAGAAAGCAAGAAATCGTCTGTTCCTTACAGTTATCAGCATAGCTACTGCTACCTTTCTAAACCAAAATGAGCACATTTAAAAGGACCAGTTCTTGGCACCCTCTGAAGCTGAATAACAGCAAGACTTTCATGAACACCATCAAGACAGTCTCTCATGTTCTTCCTGATACACATTTGCGACTGGAACAATTCTGTCAACACAAATCTAAATTCACAAATTATCCAAATGGGAACAAAGCACAACCCAAAACAATATCACACACACATCTCCAACCTGTTCACCAATAGCCCTTTAACATCTATCTTGTACCATGAAAATGAACAGGCCTTTTTTATGCATTACAGAGGAAACAGAAAGTACAGCCTTCGATGCTCAGCCTTCAAACCTACAGAGAGGCAGGTATGTGTAGGAGAGAGACCGCAAAGAAATGGTAGCAAAAATCATAATAGTCTCATGCATTTGTTTGTTATTAAAATCCTTTTCTTTCTCTCCATTGTTCTGCTGCGAGGAAAGAGTTTATTATAAAAATGAACAAGAATGCAAGCCCTGGATTAAAGAAGCCATCAGCAAGGAGGACAGTATTAAGAGTCAAAACCTGCAGGAAGAGGCTGTGAAACAACATCCTAAAATTCTAAGGGGGAGAAAAAAATACCTAGGCCAAAACAAAGCAGCTGCATAGAAGCAGATGATCAGTGCAGGCTGCAGTAATAACTTGCAGTGCTCTGAGGGACCTGCTCTCACTGGCAAATGTCCACTGCACGCTGGCCTGTCAGGCCTTGGGCAATGTGCAACACACATAGAAAATTTAATGGCTGAAACAAAGCATGTGTCTTTCCACATTTTATTCCAAAGTCTGTCTCTAAACCCAACTTTTCTAATTGTTTATAGGTTAAAACATAGACGCTCAATAGGTTTTCTTAGACTTCATACTTGTAAGACTGATGCAATACTGTCATTTTGCTTCATTATCCATTTAGCTCTGATAATGAGGGGGACACAACCCAATATTATTTAATTCTATGAAGAAACATGGTATTACAGTTAGCTTCAAAATGCACAAAATAATTCAAGCAAGCCATCTTAAGTTTAGAGCTTTTTATTCTTCATCTTGACCAAGGAATCGTTTTTTTGGCTTTGGTTAAAAAAATCTGAACATTGACTGTAATTTAAACAACGCAAAAAAAATCCTAACGGAACCCAGCTACTGAAGTCCTATTTTTAAATTTTATAAAAGTCTTAAAAAAATTCAAAGTTATTAAAAAATGTACAGACTATATACCTTTTATAAACCTTTAAGCATTACAAAAAGCTTTTCACTACTGTTAAAAAGAAAAACTGCAACATTGCCTTCTGTAGATCTTTCATAAAAAAATATTAAGCCAGTAAAGTACTATAAAATACTCTGCATACAACAGAAAACAGAATTCTGAGACAGAAAAAACACCTGATGAGGTGATACTGAAAGATTAATTTACATCCTTAAGAAAGAACAATGAGGATTCTCAGTGTGTTCAGTGATCATATAAAAAAAATATCAGCTAAGACATTTTGAAATGCTACATTGGAATGCATTTGTTTTAAGTAGAGCTCAAACCACGTGTTCAAGACTACTAATGGAATTTTTCATGATCATTCTTCTGACTACAGCCCAATTCAATTTCAGTACATGCTTAACTTTGGGCACATAAATGCTCCTTTTGACTTCAAAGTACAGATTCATGAACTGCTTCCTGATTGCAGAATTATGTCATTTTTGGAGAAGGTAAAATGATGTGCTCCAAAGGTATTAAATAGTAGCAATCACTCTCATTCGCACTGAAAAATATACATAGAGAAATATCAACCTACACCACAGCAAATTAGCAGTATCATGGATAGGGATGAATTTGTAAGATTAATTGATACTGAGCTAATTCCTGGGAAATACTGCAGTGGTTGCTACTTTACCCACTTTCTCACTAATAGGGGACACATAGAAATAGATCAGGTGGCTCTTTCCCTCATCTAAAAACTATCTAAAGACAGTGATGCACAGCTACTGTGGAAAATTATCAGTCTGGACAGACAGGTCAGAAGTTTAGTTTTTCTCAGTTTGGAGTGACGCTTGTGAAAACCAGAAAAAGTCTCCTCAGTGCTCCTACCTAGCCCACTCTCTCCCTTTTTCTCCACTCTACCTTCTCAAGCGCAAACAATCCCTCAAACTTCTGCCTGGCAGCCACGAGACTTTACATTCCAGCAGAACAGGCAAACACAGAGACAGACCCAACCCACACATGGAAGGGTGGGCAAGGTGCTCAGGTTTGCACTCCCAAATGAAGCTCATTAAGCAAGTGTTTCTCAGTAACTACTTCTGGATTTCTTGAAGGCGGGCTGTACAAAAATGTATTCAAAATATTCTAACCCCCCCATGTGAACATGTGTCTTCTTAACAGGTGTCTAGATGATATGAACTGTATGAAACAACAGATTATTAAAGTCCAATATATACAGATGTTTTGAACCAGACAGGTAACTAAAAATTAAAGACAAAATATAAGAAATTAAATATGCAAATTATCAAGTAGATATGCCAATTTTATAGTGGTATTATACAAGATGAATATTACTGCAGAGCCACAGCACAACACAAACTAGCACTATAAAACCAAAAAACAGAATTTTTAAAAAGCATTTACTAAGTACTAGCATTCCCTTATTTTGGTTGGACAATGATATAGCCAGTGTAAAACAAAATTGTGGGAAGAAGGTAATAGCCATTTACAGTTCAGGAAAAAATAAACTGCTAAGCAGACTGTCTCATACCTGTTGTACTATTGTTGTTAGTTCCAGACAGAGCTGTATGACGTTATTTCTTGTTACTGAGTAATCTGTGACAGCAGCAAAAGGTGATCTAAAAAAAAAAGAAAAAAAAGAAAAAAGTTGAATAGCACTAGCATACATCCACTTGCAGTTTTTAAGTTCCTCTTAAAGAAATTCCATTTATAAAAGCATTATTTCTAACAGTTTACTCCTGGACTGCCTTTACTCCCTCAGAAGAAGCCCAGCTGGCCTTCTGCATTGGTTTGGGAATACCCTTATGAAGGCAACCAGAGGTACTGCTTCTTCCTGTGACATGAATGGTGACCAGACGTGAATCAGATCAGAGAAGCTTTTGACTGATTCACTGGGATTTTTGGGATTCGATCTGGTATCTGGTGGAAGTAGCAGACAGACTCAGAACAAGTAAAATCTTTATCTAGACGGGGAAACAGCATTTAAAGCCAGAGATGCATCAAGGCTGAAAAGCACCTGCAAAGCCTAAACTGGAAGCACAACCCAATGTGCCCACGCACCATGCTACAGTCAGAACTGCTTAGTGAAATGAACAATGTAATCCAACATTTACAGACTTTACCTGCATGTATCCTGAACCTTAAAACTTCATATTAGGATGTTTAAAAGCTTGCCTACCTGGAAGCTTGCTTGCTTTCTAGAGGCACTGCTAAAATGTATTTTGTTAGTGAAGCTGGCAGTCATCTGATTTCTGTCCTGCAAGCCTCTCAATCTATAAACTCATATATATGACCTATATTCTTTATTCAAGAAGTAGCCAAACACTAGGCAGGGCTGGTACTTTCTGTAAGAGGAGTCAAGAGCTTGACTTTAACCTTTTAAAATGAAGTTTTTATGGGCATTATTAGCATCACAAAGACAGCATTTGTCCCTAGTATACCTGCTTCGAACAATTAAAACAAAAAAGGTGGTAGTGTGGTTGTCTTTAAATGAGGATGGGTGACTAATCCCTTCCCCAACTGCCTTCTTTCATCACTTCACATGCAGCTGTATATACCTTGAAGAGTTTTACAGCACTGCTTGGTACTATGCCTTCCTTATTTAAGCCTAAAGACAAATTTCCAGTACAAAGAACTTTGCTATAAGCAAGTCCAAGTGATAGCTGTAAATACAGTTCTACTGGTACTAACAGGTTTCTAAATTACAGTAATTCTAAACACAGAATTACTGAAATTTTAGTGCAGGCAGATTTGGATTTGTCCATTAATATCCCCATGTGAACTCCCCTATCTCTTCTGGTTTCATCACATGCTCTCTTTCTTCTCCAGGGCTCACAATCCAGCCCTGATGGTTCATAAGACAGAATTAACTCTGAGGTGCATAATCGAGTCTAGCAGCTTTAATTTTGTATAATGCATCACACAATGACATACACTTTCTGCCCGTATTTTCTAGAGAGAAAAGCAGTACATTCTTTTAAAATGGAAGTACAGACATTGGAAGCTAATGTAAGTCCAAAAGGTGCCTTACAAAAGTTACTGGACACAGATATATCCTCATAATTCAGAGCCCAAGTTTTCTGCAGCATACAACAACTGCACAGTAGGTACACACCACAGCAGGCCAACCCACAGACACACCCACAGATTATTTCTGAACTTGAGGAGATATATGAGCATATTAAAGGATGAAAGGTAACTGAACCGCTTGGTTATGAACCATAACTGAGTTCAAGAGGCATTTGGACAATGCTT
Source organism: Lycocorax pyrrhopterus obiensis (assembly GCA_014706295.1). Taxonomy (NCBI): domain Eukaryota; kingdom Metazoa; phylum Chordata; class Aves; order Passeriformes; family Paradisaeidae; genus Lycocorax; species Lycocorax pyrrhopterus. Next base: position 14,632,973 of record JACSVZ010000001.1, read on the forward strand.
TCAGGCACATGGCATCATTCCTGGGGTGTGCTGTGCAGGGCTGGGAGTTGGACTCAATGATCCTGATGGGTCCCTTCCAACTCAGTGTATTCTGTGATTCTATGATAATTGTGTTTAAAGACGTACATTAGTCAAGATGTACAAAAACACTGATTTTTCCTTCCCTTATTGTAACTGTTGGGGTTCTGAAATCTACCTGAAACCTTGATTTAAAAAGGTCATGTTCATTTAGGAACTTAATTTTATTGAAGATGAATGGAATCAAACCAGCAAATACTATTACTTTACTTTAAGTGTGGGTGTTAATACAATTTGATCCTGAAATTACACAACTGCAATCTATTTGACATTTCAAAGCCTCCAGCATTTCTCTAAACAAAATCACACACTAGGCTTTGGCTTCTAATATCGCATCATCTTCCCTCATACTTTTGTAATTTAGTTTGGTTTCATGGCTCATGGGGAAAATAATGGTATTTTTATCATCATTACTCTTAGTGAAGATCATTAGAAATGCTCCAAATAAACTTTGTTGACATTAAAGAACAGACAAAGGGACTGAGACATTACTCAACTTAGTTACATTTAAGTTATCATAGTGAAGAATTACTGGCAACAGCATGTCAAGCAGGCAGCAAGGGTGTCAGCAGGAGGGAGAAGACTACTAAAAATCAGTAACTAAGATACAAGATTTTGAGAAGTGCTTGACAACTTAGAAAGACAGGGAGACAGGTCCATGTTTTATATAAACTTTGCTCCCGCAGAAAACATAAGGGATCCTCCAATTGCCTCCTCTGTAGGTCTCTGTAGCTTATAAACCAACTCCCTCGCATCAGTTTCTGCATGCCTCACTGGGGTACTGCTGCAAACTGGACCAGCAAAATTGCAATGCCCTTTTCTCCCCCTTCCCAGTTCAGACCACACCCCTGGAGGCAATCTGCACGCACAATTACACAGCCACTACCACATAAGCAGCTGGAGAAATGGTAAGGGCCTCCAAAGGAAACGTATTTTGGTATTCCATCCCAAGCCTCAACTTCAGTAGTCAAAGTCCAGCAAGACTTAGTGTAACAAAATGCCAGCAGTTTCAATCAAAATATCAAGAGAAACTTCACTGTAGGATCACTGACTGGATTTCATATGAGACACAGCGTAAAATACCAATCTGACAAAAAATCTCTTCATTGGTAATAAACCCATTGTTTATCATTTTAATACAGCACTATATTATTGACTGTGAATAGATGAATCAACTTGCATAAACACAAATAAAGCCTACATATACTATGACTTCAGTTGGATGCTAAAACATTTTCTTCCTCAAGGCACACACCAAGTATAAGAAATTCCCTGTTTAATCAGACCACTTCTCTCTACTTTAAAAAAAAATATTTCCTTGGCTTGGCAGAGCCATTTCTATCACCTTTCAATTTCTACACTTTTCTTTCAAAGCCACATTTTTCACAGTCCCTTGGACCTTCAGGTCTGAAGTACCTCACACAGCTCCAGGGAAGAAAATTCCCTGAGAAAAAAATCGCAATTTTCAACATGTGTACTGTCCAATTCGGTGCTTTTAAAGTTAAACAAGAACTAAAGAACTGCCTTGGACTGGGGCCACATGTTGCCCCACTTCCTGCTGTGGCACTGATCTCAGTGTCTCATTGTGTCACCTCTCTCAGTCATTTCCAAGATATTTCCAATACACATTTCCCTCTTTGTGGAACCTTTTTTACTGTTTCTCTTGTAATTCGTTTGTTCTTCCTTCAAAATTGTGATTTTCTTTGCAACACCCACATGGAAACACCTTTGTAGCTCCACAGCATGTCTACCTGACCACATGCCCTTTCCACTCATTTCTCCCTCCAAACCTCTGCTGGTTTCCTCTTTTCATTGTCTATCCCTTCTACACCTGATATCTTAAGGAAAATAAGTCTACACAATCACATGAATGTTTCTGTGAACAAACGCAGGGTGTTCTTGCCTTTAGTCCCACATTTTTCCCATCGTTCTCCTTTCCAACACTTGAAGCCATTAGTCACTTTCAAACTCTCCCAAACGAGTGGGTAACAGGTTTCAAGGATAATTAAGTCCATACACATTTGTGATCATGAATACAGCTGGAAAAGCGGGAACCTCTGAAGTTTTCCACTGTGCAAATCCACATTGTGAACCTTTACCTTATGAGACACCAGGGCAAGATGAAGAGCTTTGAAACACCTCATCCACAGGGAAAAAAATGGTGCTGACTTTTTTGTTGTTTTTAAACATTAAAGTCAATCAACTTCAATATGCTTATCTATAAGACATAAGGTATTCCTAAGACAAGGCATGACAGAGCTACTGGTTCTTTTCACACTTTTTTGAACCAGTGTTTGACATAAATAATCTAACACCTCTGACATGTGAATTTATTTAGACACGTGTAATGTAGGCTGCAACCCTCATGCATGCATGTACGCTTTTATGAATTGAGACCTAATTATCATTTTTAGCAGTATCAGCATCTTTCAGAATGAAAAAAAATATATATTATCAAATATTCATTAATTAAACCACCTCGAAGGACTGGTAGGAAAACCAGCCACATTAATATAGCACAGCTAATCCCCTCACAGAATGAAGAAATAATACAATTCAACAGCTATTCATACTCACAACTACTGATTGCACTTGAAGAAAAATCCTTCAAAAACAATTACAAATTTGTGAAGGAAGTGCATATCCTCAGTATTTCTACATTATCAACTTTTTTGTCCTCATACACTTTACCCTCCTCATCTGTCTTCTTCATATAACATTGAGTTAAGGGAAAATGATACATAAAAATAACAATTTCACTTTAAAAAGTTGCAATTTGGACAAAAACAAACTGCTGTTAGTAAAAACATCACACAAAATAAAAATTAATCATATTTCACCACTAGTTGTAGTACTGAGATATTTTATAACAATAGACATTGTGAGGGCTTTAAAACCAATATCATACTTATTTTAGCATCCTAGCAAGAGAAAACATCCTCAGAGCCTTTTGATTAAACATAATAGTCCAAAACCTTTCAAAGAGAGAGGCAACCAAAGCAGTAATATAACTCAGTCTTCAAAGGCAACATACTAATATCGAATAAAAATCTGAATGCACAATACTGTTGTATATACACTGTGCCTGAGCCATCTACAGTTCATAGTTTTAGGCTTTCATGAAAGAAACATTTCATTTGTGTTTCTAATGGAACTGCTTTACGTAGAATCAGGGAGGAATGCAGTAAAATCCACACTGGATAAAGGAATTCTTTAAATGAGTGCTCTATTAAACATTTACAGTTGTTCCAGGAGCACAATACAGTTAAGTACCATAGCATTCTGAGGCAGCACTTACTCACAGGTTTGGCGTACCATTCAAACCAGCAAAAAGGGAAATGCATAAAGGAAACAAGATTCAAAGGTTTAAGACTAAAACCCAATTGACAGTGCAATATTTGTGTGGTGAGTAAAGAATTGCTGAAGTCTTTTGTTTCTTTTTTCTTGGGTTTTCATTTATTTACTCCCACCATCTTGTTTGTAAAGCAGATTTACCCTGTCAGGACAAGCTAACAGGACTGCATGAATTCTCTTATAAAAGAGACTCTACACCAGTAACACTTTCTTTGTAAGAAAGAAGTTATGGGCTTACAAACAATGCACCTCTTTACTTAAAACTACAAAATAGTCTCACCATAAATGTCACCAGGGCTCATTCACCAAAAACAATGAGGCAAAGAAATCCAGCTGAACACATTCTACCTACAGTGGAAGACAATCTATGCATTGAGTATGTCACCACAGTGAAAAGAGGGACATCCATTTTGGAGTGGGGAACGTGTTCTCCTACTACAATGCTTTCATACAATGCAGACTTAAAGGGTGTGCTAAACCTGAACACCAAAACTGTTCAGCCATAAACAAAGAGCATTTACATCACTGCAGGCTGCACTTCTCTGACACATCAAAACATCACCAAAAAAGGCCCATGGTGTAAGGCTTGGAGATCCTGTTCTGCTGTCAACCATTGAAGCATTCAAATATCCTTAACTTCAGGCACAGATTTTATCCTTATTTAATAGGATTTATGTATAGATATAAGTGCTTTGCGAAATTGTAGCAATTTATGCCCGTACCAAAATAATTTGCCCACCTGGGGTTTAGAAGTTATAGGGTTACACCCCACCACTCTGTGAATGACCCTAAAAACAGACCTAGACTTGCCAAAAACGCCTTTTACTCTGAGAGTTTACATTTTGTTACTTCTGACAGCAATTTTATCCATATATTTTATATAACCAACAATTTCTATTGACAGCTAGGTTTTTTGTTCACCTTCTTGTTCCATTTTGTTCATGTATCCAGACAGCAGTGGTAAATTAATCAGACTGATGCACATTTTTCAGCCTGCTAGCTTTTCTCTGGCCACAGCATTCAAAGCCTTGAATACAGAAATCTATCTCCACAAAATCTCTTTGTTCCTCCTACTTAGACTGCAGTGTAATCTGCAGCAGCAGTTTAAGTTTTTTATTTCCAAAAAGGGGATAGTGCTAGTGTGAAAAACAAGAGCTACAGAAGAGTTGCTGTGAAAGACATATTGAATCTCTGCCCACACAGATGGCTGAGTCAAACAGTACACCAAAAAAATCCAGTGGTGCTTGACAAATCCTAATTCACGACCATTAAAATCTGTGACACAACAACAGACGCAAAATGTTGTAGTAGTTATCTCATGGGAAGTTGACTGTATTTTCTTAAATTCTTAAGAGAAAAAGAAACTACCACACTATTTTAATGTCTCTCTAATGAGGACTCACGTAAAGCCCTAAAAACAACCAATCCTTCCTCACTCCTGCTCTCTAAGACTGCGTTTATAGTTTATACAGATATTAGTCCTATTGATGCTGCATAAGATATATAGTATAAGGAGTCCTTGCTTCAGATAACAGGGCCCAAACACTAGAGTAGACAGGAAGAAGCCCAGAAGCACAACTAAGAATTCTTTTCTTGCTTAGTGCAAACTGCTGGAAATACAGATTTCCAGGGATTTTGGTTGGCAAAGACAACCAAAGTGTGGTGGAGGTGAATGAAGAGAATGTATCAAACCAGGAACAACGTGGAAGATGACATCACCAGAAGTTTGCGCTGGCAGAGCAAGGAGAGAAATAGAAATGGGAAGAGACAGAGCTCACAAAGCTGCCACCAAATGTCACCTCAGTTCAGGTTTGCTCAGGATCCTTCCTCTTCCACAAAGAGCATTACAGTGCTTCCCAGTCAAGACAACGTTAATGAGCTGTACCTGTTAAATCCAGCTGTCCCAGGAAAGAAAAACATATGACTACAGTGGGATTTGAAGGGGAACAATGGGGTGCTTAAAGGATTTGTAAAATCCTTTTGCTCCTAAGGCTGCCTTCACTTTGCAGCAGCTTCTGACTCATTAAGAGACAAACTCAACACTCAAAGTTGTGCCAGCTTCTGAAGATGATCAGAAGCTTCTGCCTTCTGTCTGCCTGTCAGGTGGTCTGCTAAGGTCTGGGAGAAAACGTATTGGATGAATCTGAGCACCCTTCATTCAGGACTCATCGCAATTTCAGTACTGCAACCAATAGGTATCAGCAAATTAGTAGAGAAGGAATGAGCTGTGAGTACAGTACAAGACCTGGCTGTGTCCTAACCAGAGAGAAAGCTACTTATAAGCACTGCTAAATACTCTCAACTTGGAGCTCAGAAGAATTTTCTGGGATCCCTATGATATCACTGCTGTTCAGTTTATGCTTGCCTCTAGACAACAACTGAGAAGTTTTCACTGGTGTCACTGAAGATGTAAGTAACCTGGTAAAATCCTAACAAAATTTTGTTAAAATATGAAAACAAGTAGCTTGACTCTCAAAATCCTTGGAGGGTTCATGTTTCTTTTACATCAAAAAAGCCATGGATGGATGATGTATACATAATTCAGAAATTGCAGAGGCAGTGAAAACCAACACATCCACACACAAAGCAACATTTTATAAAGTGTTTTTAAGGTGGACTATAAATGTGTGTTCTAAGAACAAAACCTTACCCAGGATTAACAGAAATAAATGTCTAATTTCAATTCCAATTAAATGTGCAGATACTACTGGACATACTAGTGCACAGAAAAAAAGTACTTTTACAAGGTTAGGAATAGCTTTATGCCACAAAACTGCAACACATTCATATTGCAAACCCACAGTAGTGAATTTAAAACAGTAATTCTAATTTAATTTTACATTTTTAAAAATTCCTCACCAGGATGGAGTGCATCAGCCCTATAAAAGGCAGAAGAATTTCCAGAAACCTGATGCATCAGAGAAGAAGGAGGAGAAAGAAAGGTGGCATATATTACTATTCCAAAGAATTCAACTTTCATGAATTACAGGAGTAAAGACTGAACAGAACACCAGTGATTCATCTGGAAGTCTAGAAGAGCTGATTGACTGTAATTCCTGAGAAGTATCACACGAGATATTTCAATGCCAAGTTGCTTTGAACATCAGGTAAGTACTTTGTTGCTATAGCCTAAAGTGTGGCTTTCCATCAGTCTGAACCACGTTAAGTGTCAAGTAGGAACGCATCATCCTTTCACAAAAGACTCATGGTTTTTCAAGAAATTACCAATCTTGTCAGGAAATTCACTTGGAAGAATTTTAATATGAGGGAGACAGTATAAAACAAAAGGTTATTAAGCTATGAAGTCTTCTGAAAGAGAGGATACATTTTGTGGGCTAAGAAAGTAAGAGGAAGTTAAAACTAGACTAGAATGTATCAGTGTGATGACAGTTTCCTTACAGGATGTTATTGGAGAGTTATTTCACGCTCCTCAAAATCGTCAGCCAACTTCTTTTGAAAACAGAATTCTCTACTAAGTATTTCTAGCTCATAAATGAAACTAAACCAAAATACTTTTAAAGCCTGGCAATAAAAGCTACCCTAATTTTCAGTAAAACTCAATTTCTGACATACATCTGGAAGTAGGACTGCTCCAGGCAAAGACCTGGAACAGTGTGTCCTTGGATCACTGCAACAGCTACAGTGAAAGTAACTAAGCAAACCACAACGCTCACACTCCTTTAGACATTGTGCCAAGTCTAACAAAGTCCTTTACGATTTTAAGTGTCTGACAGAAACATCATAAACAGAGCCCTCACTACAGCAACAAGTGAAGCACAACCTGTATGGAGTTGTCACCATCCCCTACATATAAAACCCACATCACTGCATGTCTCTGCAAGTTGGAGCTGCTGCTAGCTGCTTTTACCAGACATGACCTCAAAAACCACTGCACAGGGGCAGCCTAGCAGGGGTGGTAAAATGGGGTGGACAACCCTAACAGCCACTTCATTCGTCCTAATGGTTTGCTCTTCCCTCTCACAACCCAGAGATAGAACTGGTACTAGAAAACAACCAAAAAACTAAGATTTGGAGTCCAGATTTAATAGCAACAGGTGTGCAGAATAAAATTAAATCTAAGTTCCTTACCTTTAGTAAACAACTTTTAAAATCTTTCTATCTCCCCCTAGTGGCCCCCATACCTTCTTAGAAGGTATACACTAAGCAGAATCATACTGATCTCCAGATGTTCCCACTTCCTGGAAAAATGCAGTTATTGGCCTACCTTCATCCACATTTGGGGTCTTCACAAACAAGGAAGAACAAACTTTACCAAAATACCCAGAGCTCATAAATCAAAAAAATCTTAAAATGTTTCAGAAAACATTTCTTAGAACCAGGTGTTTAGATCTTCAAATGGACTTTCCTAGAAATCTGAAGCCTTCTTTGGACCCTCAAGACAGCATTGCTGAAAGCATACCACCGTAATTGTCCTCATTTTTAATTTCTTGGCATTCCTGGGTCTGATCAGCTGTCATTTCATTTCAGCTAAATGCAAAATTACATTCAGTGCACAGTACTACAGTGACACACCACTCCTCAGATGCAGATGTTTTCTAGCATTAGCAACTACCACCTTCCTGAACTTCAATTATTAAATTCATATTAAGTTGCAAAAAACCCATTGTTCTTCAATGTGTTAAAAATGTGTGTGTGTATATATATATATGAAATTTACTTTTGAATAACAGACTATAAAAAAAAAAACCTCAAAAACCCACCAAACAATCAAAACCCCAAAAGAACTTTGACTTAGTAACTAAGAGTCTTTAATCATGACCACAGTTCCAATGAGCAACCAAACAAGACTATTTCTAAATAGAAAGAAGTGGCAAAAACTAATCCATCTATGCAAAAGAACTTGTTTTTTTACTGTTCCTTCTGTTTTAAAGCGCAGTATGATATGCTGCTCTCTGCCAAAAATGATATTGCAGGGAGAAAAAGTGAAGCCTACAGGTATTCCAAGTAATAACAGGTTAGAGACAGAACTAAAAATATACTCCGAATTTTTCTAGTCTCAATACTAAACCCTTTCCATGAGATTGCACTACTTCTCTACACAACTAATGTTAAATATCTAAAGAGAAATTTAGGAGTCGACTTTAGGTACTCTGGGTTTGAAACTTGGGGAAAGGCTAGAAAGAGAGTAGAAAAGAAGAAGCAATGGTAGCTGCAATCTCCTGAACAAAACAAAGAGCTTGCAGTCCAGCTTAAGAAATGGAAAAGATTCAGGCCTCACCTAAACCATTCATATGGAAACCATTTATGGGAGAGAAGTCCGTTTTCCTCAGAAAAATGAAACACAAAACACACAGCAGTAAAGCCAAATAATTCTGCTGGATTTTAAAAGTTACATGAAGATTATACTCTGAACAAAACTTCAGCTGCTGGACACAAAATAAGATATACCTTTAAATCAAGATAAGCATTTTATTTTCTCTGGTGAAAATTCATTGTGATGCATTATATAAAGACATACAGATAGACTAATTTTAACCACTTTAGGAATTTCAACGATCATCTTAAATACGTGCACTTTACTCTTGTTATAATCAGAAAAAAAGTCATTACAAATGTAGCAAAGGGAAGCGCTTTAGTCCTGGTCCCACATACCTCTTAGGTAACAGAGGTAAAAGTGTAGAACAGTTCCTATTACTTCTAGAGTATCAGAAGTATTTCACTGCTATTTAAAAAACCTGAACCACAACATGCATGTTTGTATACACACACACTCTGGAATTATATTGGAATTATATTTTCATTACCCATGTAATGAAAAGTATGATCAGTTTTGTGAATTTGATAGTATCAAAGCAATGAATCTGACTTACGCAGCTTAAAGTGTTGCTATATATTAATAAAAAATACATATATAACCTAATGATGCCATCCTGTTACTTCACTGTATAGTGTAGGGTCACAGTGCATTTGGAGGAACTGTGCTGAAAAGCTAATCTAAATTGCAGGCTGGCATGAAAAAAAAAGAATTGGTACAAACATCCTCTCAGAACATGTGAATGAATTCTGCTTCCATTCAATGTCTACAATACATTTAGTAAAGAAGTTGGGGCTTGTGCATGTGCATGATCTGGTTACCTGTGAGACATTTGGGAGATTTTACCTGTCCAACCAAGCCAGAAGACTTTTGGCTGCTCCAATCAGATCCACTACTGATGTCAGAAAATCATTCGGTAATTTGCGACTGGTCCTTCCATCATAGTGACCACTCCTCCTCCTCCCAGTAATGAAGTTCTGCAGATTTTTGGCAGATGCATTCAGTTTGTGAGAAAGGGTTTTTAGATTTTCTGTTTCCAAACCATAGTTCTACATTGAAAAAAATAAAAAGAAAACAAAATAAAATTAGCTTTACAGATGAACAGGACGAACCAAGAACAGCAAGACTGCTCTTCTACTTCAAAACTTAACCATTCCTAATAATTAAGGTAGAAATACACCCACTCAGTAGTTTTTAAATGTATAGCATGTTCTGTTTCTGAAGCGCATAAAAACAGAACAAAAGAGCAAAATTATGAGTGATCCTTTAGCTTGTTCTAAGTGTACTGAGAAAAACATCTCAAAATGAAGAAAAAGCCTAGTCTGGAAGACTGTTTTTCAAAGCAGTGCATCACTGTCAGTAGACCACCAGAATCACTGGATTGGAAGGGACCTTCAAGATTCTCTAGTTCCAACACCCCTGCCACGTGCAGAGACACCTTTCATCAGAGCTCAGAGCCCCATCCAACCCAGCCTTGATCAGAGGGCTCTCTCTGAAACCCTGATGGTTAGAGATCAGTACCCCATGTCCACACTCACAGAAATTCCTAAGACACGCCTGGCATGAGGACTTGCAAGCAGCAGAAGTATGCAGCATGGACATGGTGAGATACTAAATAGGTTTTGTTTGCTTCAGAGATCTAAGTATGTTAATTAGCATACTTCTATTCTTTTTAGCAGTGAAGGACCACCACAATCAGAGACCAGAGAACACAGTGCTGCCCTGCTCAACCTCTATGTCGTTCATTTAAAGTCAAGTTTTAAACGTTGTTTCCATTTAAGAATCAATCTCTTAAATTACAGCCTTAGCTGTGCAGCAGAGACAGAAATAATTACGCAGAAATATTAACAAATAGTGCTTGGAAATCCTTCAAAAGTAAAAATGTTACCAAAACAGCACTAGAGAATGTCCTGATTTAATGCTCAATTACAATATAATATAGTACCATCAGCAACTCGTTATTACTATAATAGATTTGTTTTCCTGACACACACACAGAGTGATAGAGTTATTACAAAAAGGACTTATTTTGCCTTTGCAAAGGAGTAAGCAATTGCACAGACTTGAGCTTACTACTCCTCTAAGAGAATTATGGAATTTTGAAAGTTCTCACTTCAGCCACATCACAGGGTGATAGCATGGGGTGCTGACAGCTTGTTCCGTTGACAATGGAAGGAGCTACTCATTACATAATGTGGACCATTTCCTACCATAAATGATGAAGTAGAACGCACAAAGCCCCTCAGATGCACACAGAAAAATCTACTTCCTAATGACACTCCGTGTCCTCCCCGGCTCTCCTTCCACGCCCCTGGTTTGCTTCCCATGCTGATTTGTCCACAAGGAGAGATGGGAGAAGAGATACACTTGCCAATGCTAATCTAAGACTGCTGAAGCTTATTTACCTAAGCCTTTTTTCTATAGGAACTGGGGGGGCAGGGTGCGAGGTGGTGATCATTTACAGCAGTTGCCATGCTCCCAATCTAAACCTTCTACTAAACGAATTTCATCCTCTTCAACTACACAGGGACTGCAGGAACATTATACTGAAGCCAGTCCCAGTGAGCCCCCAGCCCTCCCACAACATCCACTCCCACGCCAACGGGGGCTCATGACGGAAAGGAGAGACTACAGCACACGGCTCGTCTGCCATCTCCCAGCCAGCTCTGTGCGCTTGTAAACTGAACACACTTCGTGAGGGAGCTGCTAAGACAACAACCATCCTTCCACAGCAGAGAATGCACTTTGGAACTCAGCTTAAGGGGACACTAACCATGCGCTAAGGCTGCGCTTTATAAACCATTACTGGAACTTCTGTGTACATCCCAATCTTGGGCAAGGAAGGCTTTGCAGGCTTGCTTCTCAACTACACAGATGCTGTCTTCTGCCACCACATTCAGTCCCCAATTAGACAAAATGTATGTTTGGGCAGTGACTTTTCCACCATGTAAACATTCAAGAGCAATTATACAACAGATAGCATTAGGTTATAAATAAAAAATTACAAGATGAAAACAATTAATTGGGATTGAAAAGTAAAACGTACTTTATTATGCAGCTAAATGGCTCATAACTAATAACTCATTAAATCAGTCCAAAGTAAAGAGATAAACATCAGATAAAAATATTTCTGGTTTTTTCCTGCAGTTTTCTGTGGTTGGTCTGGCTGAGGGAGCATGATGGGCATTGAGGAGTAGGTAGGAGTAAGTTTAGAAAAGATTAGCAGGTTTGTTCTTACTTCATCCTGCTTCTTGAGCATCTAGCTCATTTTGGCAAAATTAATGGGGGAAGAAACAAATGAAAGATATTCTGCATGAATGATCAATCACCAAAAATGTCTTAAAGATCAGCCAAAGCAAAGTCCCATCACAAGCGAGCCCCAACAACATGGCACTCACACCCCCACCGGCCTTCTCACAGGGCTGCCTTCTTTCCCATGCACTGAAACACTGAATTTCACAATTCAGCAGGCTGTTCCTAAGGAGCTGAGTCTGATTATCCAAATATAAAACCAAGGCAGGAGAGGGGGGACTGTGGGGAAGGTGCCATACAAGCCCAGGCACCTTCTTGCCACACAAGCCATGCCCCACACAGGGCTCACGGCCAGGGGAGACCACGTTGAGGACCAGGCTGGATCCCAACAGTCCTCAACAACCCCACATTATTTCAACTCCCCCTCTTTCGCCATCTCCTCTTCGCCACCTTGTCTGTACCTCATCTGCTCGGACAGGCAGGTGCTGGGTCCCAGCCTGTGCAGCCGTTCCATGCCCACCCCAGAGGGAGCTCTGGCAGGCGGCATACAGACCTGAAGTAGCACCAGAAAGTAAAGCACCCAAAGAAAACAAAATCTGCAATATTTAACACTTGAGACCACACAAAACAACACTCAAAATTTTTTCTACAACAGGAAAAAAGGCTGCATTTATGTATATGCTTCTTTAGAAAATCAGCTATAAAAGCTTAGTGGCTGCTTCTTAATATCTAAGTGATGGCCACCTACAGCCACATTCTTTTTCAGATGCCTTTTTTCACCATCAGATATGAGAGAAGGAAGAGGCAGCGTTAACAGATTCAAAGCCTATTTTCACACATTTTCATCGAATGTATGTCTCTGTGTGTGTGTTTTAACACAAAATACTGAGCCTAAACCACATGTAAATTCAGTCTCACAGGAGGATGGCACTGACTTTGGTAAAGCCTCCATCTGTAATATGATACAGATAAAGCCAGAGATGGAAAATACAGAGATAAATTTCAGGCAAAATCTATTTTTGGGCAGTTGTGTTTATGGAAGCCTTTAAGTAGAATGATGGTAAAACAGCAGCCAAGCTAACAAAATCCCCACTTTGTTTATCACTAATATTTCTGGCCCACACTAAAAGCGACCAGAGCTGTGTGTTCTAATACTGGAAAAAAGCTTGCTTAAATAAAAACTGCCAACTTTAATCATACATTATATTAGATAATATACTATTAACAATATGGTTTTCTTAGAAATGCACTGCGTTTATTTTCAAGCACTGTAAGAAGATAATTGCAGGCAAAGCAGACAGTTCTTTGTTTTCCTCTAGTCTGCATTTCGGCAGCACTAACACGAGTTGGGCTTTCATTAGCCAAAATATATTCACAGTCACTGAAAGAAGCACGAAGAAATCTCTGCATGCTTGTAGAGATTATGAGAAGTGACACAAGTCTAGGCATCCGCTTCCTCAACGAGAGGCCACGGAGTGTCTTCAGAGAGACCCCGCCCCAGCAGAAATGGCTCTAATGGAGTCTCTTCTGGCAATCATAAACCAAGAACTTGATGAAGCTAAGCTACACAGAGTAATAGCTTGTCAGCAGGTGTTTGAACTAAAGGTGGTGGGAGCTATGAATAGACATCTTACCTGCTAATTACTTTTCTGTGGCTTCACATGACAGTGTGAGTGAGGAATTGTAGCTCTTTTCTTCACATGCTGACAAGCAGCAGCTCTAATCACCACTGATGAGTTTTGCTGGGTATTTTTGTGAGAAGAGCCAGCCTGGTCCCTCTACCAGCCCATCCCTGCACCAGCACCCCATGGGTAGAAAGAGAGTTCACTAACCAAATGTGGAAGCAAAGCAAAATTTTCTTTAACTAGCTTGATCAATGTTCAGTTGTGTTCCCTGCTTCCCTCAATTAAAAAAAAATTGTAATAATAATGATAAAAAAAAATTAGAGTTCACCTCTTTCCTATGTTAAATTCACTTGACTCTTGCTGGCAGGGAAGTGCATCTGACACTGTTAGCATAGGCTGAAAAGTAAAGGGTTCCTAACACATACAGTGCTAACTATCTCTGCCGGCTCAGACAGCCTAGAAGATGCCAGGACTTTAGTTCAGGGTATTTTTATACTGCCCATTGCAAGTGCAAGGACATCTCAGCTACCTAAATAAGCCAAGCTCAGATCTAAACACAGTGCAACATGCAATAGAGACATAACCACAGCCCCATTAACAAATCCAGAAATCCCTTAAAACAGCTGTCTCGATCACAACTTTTATGGAACCATGAATACCTCTACACCTCCAAGCACAAATGTTACATCAAGTTCAGTGACACTGTTTAACTCCTACAAACACTCCACAACAGGGAAATGAGCATATGGCCTCTCTGCCTACCTTTCTAAATCACTGTGTCCTCTCTTCAGCCCAGAAAGGTGAAAACCTTGTGGAACAAAAGGCATGAAAACCATACCGCTGGAAACCATGTGGAGCAAAAGGCATGCAGTGACCAGCACTGAAGAGACACAAGATGGGAACTGAAGATGCTACTGTAACACTGGAGCTTGGGGGCAAGAAGAAAATAAAAGCAGTGTCTTCACCAGACAGCAGAGCAGATAGCAGTGCTTACATCAATTAATTTCTGCTGCTCCTCTGCAGAAGGCAACCATGACTATATAAACTGAAGAAGGTAAAGGTTTTTTTTTTTAATTTGGTAAATATTTTTTGTAACACACACAAACAATGTAATTTAAAGAAAGAAGAAAATGGCAAGCTTTAGAAATGACAAATCTTACAGTCTAGATAGCTGTACTGAGTGACAAATTATGTGTAAAGAAGTGCAACTTCTCAATTACATCTGATATCTCGCAGTAATAAAGGTAACTATCACAAGGATGAAATAATAAGTTTTCTCTCTAATGCAATAAAAAGTCATTTTCCACTTATTCACAGGATGAACACAGGAGTTTTACACAAGAATAGCATATGGCTGCTAAGAAATGGACTTAAAATCACCTTAAGTGAGTTTAATTCTTCTCCTCACTATCTTTCAGTGCTTTCATCTTCCACACTTAATTCTTGAGTATCCTTTCTGTATGTGTTATTTATTTGCTTTTAAACAAGCAACCTGGAAACAGTAAAGTTCACAGGGTCTTCATTTCTTGAGAAGTCTGAGGAAGATTTTAAACGAATAATCCAAACAGCATCACATGAATACCACAGCACATGGCAGCAATTTCAAAACCACACCTGAAAATTTGTGGTAGACAAAAATTCACCAAGAAAAGTTCTAACCTTCGCCTCCGAAGCTGATTTTAAAAATGAACAAAATGCATCTGAACCTCATTCTCCAAAACATTTGGCTGAACACATCCCACAAAGTACGAGGCAGATAGCTTACCAGCCCAAAGCTGCGAGCAACTGATATCACAGCTTGTCATATGGAAGGTGCCTTATGTAACTTTATACCTCATCAGATCTGCCTACAACATATATTTCTAACGGCCCTTCCTCCAGCGTCTCGAAATGCCAGCACTGAGGTTATCTCTCCTTCAAATAGCACTGACATATGGGGTAATTTAGAAGTGCACAACACATGATCCTAACACATCTGTTTCATAAACACAGAATAAGCAGATAAGGACAGAAACCCCAGATAGCTCAAATGACACTTATCATTTACTGCGATTATTAAACATACACTGATTAAAAGGCAAACGGTTTCAAAGAGTATAAATATTTGTCCTAAATGTTTACAGTCAGAAAAAAACTCAGGTGCATGATATCTATAGCCCTGCAGAACCCAGGAAAGATTCATAGTCACCATCGTTATCTCCTTTCTTCAAAAATACCCTTCTTTTTCTACACCACAATCAAGCAACACATCAAAAAGCCAAGCCCTGGCAATGCTTTGCAGCACTAATACAGCAATTATATAAACTATTCTTCTTTCAGTCAACAATAAACTATTCTTGTTCAACCAACAGACTCTGCAAGACCAAGTGCTCATTACTTTTTTGTTTTTCTACTTTCTCATGCAATTTTGTCCCTAGCCAGCCAAGTGCTCTTATTTCTCCATAATTCAACCTACCAGTTCCATATTCAGTTACATGCATTTCCAAAAGTCTTAAACAGCTAATTAACAATTTAAAATAATTTTCTGAAAAAGGAAATAAGTATTGTTGTGAACACACTACCTTTTAAAAACATTTTACATTGTAACAGCTCTTTTTATCCAATCTGTTTTTAACTAGGGGTTTACATCTTTATAAATGTCCCTCCCAACCCAAACCACGCTGTGACTCTATGAACCAGGTTATGTATTTCATACTTGCCCAAACCTCTAAACAGTCCAAAGGAAAAAAAAAAAAACCCGAACCAAGGAAGGAAAAAAACAACCACCCCACAATTAAAAATGTATCTAGGACCCAAAGCTGATTCTTGAGGCTGGTGGGAAGAAGGATGTCCACCCTTTGCATACAGACACATTTACTGCCTTTGGCATACCACAGGGTTTACTGCAGTTCTGTGTAAAAGATTTGCTAACACATTTTCAATGTGATCTATATGAGCTATAAGAAACCCTTTAGCTCCTTAGCTTTATTGATCTGGTGATGGACTTCAGGATTTCCTGCACTGCAGTCAGGTTAGCTCAGGCTGAGCACAGGAAGGCATTTGATATATGATATATAAGCAGAACTTTAACTTGCAAAGGGCAATAGCGAAAAGGATAAGTAATTTTTCTGCTATGAGCATTCAGAATATTAGCAGTAAATTCCACCTTCAGTACACACAAATCTCCATTCAGAAATGAAGCCTTCCTCATTTAGCACTATGATGATTAAGTCTAATATTCACTGTTACTGACAAAACAGTTTTAAGATCTGACTAGTGATAAGTGCAAAGGAAAGTATGTCTGTGTGAGAAATGGCAGGAAGATGAAATTAAGATAAAAGGCATAATTCTTAAGAGGCATCAAATCATTCATGGGTAAAGTAGGTCTATTTTTTACATTCATTTGCATATAAATGTTTCATGTTAGTGGTAAATGATAAGTAATTTCATGCTGTTAGTGCACACCAATGTTTTCTCTGCCAAATAATAATGCTATTTCATCGGCTGCAATCTTCTGTCTTTACAGATTCAAATATAGCGTGCAATAAATTCCTGTGCAGCCATAGCAGATTTAACTAACTAGCATGAAAACTCGTACTGAAACCAGTATGCTCTATAAAGCAAAAACTGTTTTGTTTTCTTTCTTAACCAAATTCTATTCCACACAAATGAAGATTCCCTGACGAATTATTTTGCAAATTCACAGGGACATTATAGAGTTCTTTGTTAACGAAAAACTTCAAAGGATCCAAAAATTATTTGTGAAGCTTTTCAAATATTCTTATAACAACATATCTCCTACTTTAAGATCTCTACGTAACAAATATTTGCAAGATCAAATTAAACTAATTTAATCTTCATGCAAACAAAATGGACATGATATTTAGGAGAAGTAAAGCAAAACTAAAAAAAAATAGAATCTCCATGAAGCATCTCATTTATCAAGGCATTGTGGTAAACTAGATCATTTTCTTAAGGATGGAAGAAGCCATGTTTGGCTGTGCAGTTTTCAGTCTTTGTATTCTCCAGGCAGTATGTAGTGTTTTCTAGGAAAAAAATGATACCAAGCAGACATAAAATTTACAGTCTGTGGACATTCAGCAAAATATGGTCATACCCAGTTTTGGTAAATGAAATTCTATCTCCTGACAAACAGATGATGGAAAAAGAATTACGTACATTTCTTTGCTTTCTTCAGGCCGGTTATGCATAACAGGAGCTACAAGACCTCCAGATGCACTCCAAACCTGATGACTGATACAGGCATTATCTAAGTAATTTATTCTTTATTATGCATTTCTCTTCTCGTGAGCATCATCTCCTTTTCTTCTCATTTTACTTTCTGTGGGCATTGTTCATTCACATTCAGTTTTTAAAGCAACCACCAAAGAAACAAGGCTCGTCACATTTTACGTGTGGATGAAGGTCTGCTACACTGTTGTTTTTTAATGATTACATGTAAAGCAGTGTTAGACTAGCTTCACTCTCACACACATACTGAAAAGGATCATGTTGAGGCTAAGCTCCGAATGGTAATTGCTAGAACTGATGAACAACTGTATGTGTTATTACCTGGGAATAGTGGAGAAATATGGCACTCAACCCAGTGGTTTCTTCTGTAGCTCTAGACCTGGACATGTTGTTCCTTAGTTTACCATTTTCAACCAGTATTGAGATGCCAGTTATTTTGGGTGATTTTGTTAGTGTGAATAAAAATGCCCTTTCATATCAAGTAAAAATCTACCTGTTGACACCACCAGTGTGATTGCATGTCCTAATTTAAAAAGAAAGAGAAGAACAAGAGACTTATCTTGCTGGAAATAAAGTAAGTCTGCCAGCATATATCCATCATGGTGCCTTCTCAAGGTTCCTCACCTTGAAAAACATGCAACAAACTCTTAGCAGCAACAAAACACCATCACGGACCTCACTACTCCTTTCTTTTAAGCACAGAGACCATTTCATTTATCTTGCTCTTTCTGACATATGGATTTTATAAAACACAAAGCTGCACCGAGGCATGATAATCTATTGAACATGTTCCCACCTTCACAGTCTGAAGGAGAGAGGGAAGAGACAAACCATGTTAGATTGCCTGCCCTTTCCCAGAGCACGTTCAGCTCCAGTGATGGTATGCAGGATGCACACCCCCACCACTGTCAGCAACTGTGACCTGTAACAGCAGTAGCAGCTGGGCAAAAACTTTATTCCTCCTTCTCTGAAGCACCACAGGAAAAGAAAACCTGTGAATCTCACCCTCTGAATGCTTGCTCTGCTGTCAAGAGCACAGTATGGCAGGCTGGCAGCCAAGAGAGACTCTACTGAAGATGGATAGCACAGGCCACCATTTGTCCTCTGATCAGCTCACAAACACTGGGGGATCCATTTGTTGCTTATGACAGGATGCAAATAATGTGAGAGACCATAGCCAGCCACCCACCCACCTTCTGTCAAAAACCCATAAAGAACATCCTTTAAATAGCGTTACCAATCATAACTGGCTCCCAGCTATTACTGTGGCACTTTGTGTGGTTAGCACAGTTCAACAGCCCCCACTCGGGGTGCCTTGCTCTCTCCACACCAGCCAGATATCCTTGTTCAGGCTCTCCACTTTGGCCCAGTAAGAAAATGTAGCCCCGTGAACTACAGGCATGCAACACAAGCAGCTGGTTTGCCATTTGCCACATCCACAGCTGCCAGGGCAGAAACTGCAACCAGAAGTTTACCCCCAAAAAATACTGGGGGAGAGGCGGGGAGGGGGTAGGAATAAAACACATCAGCAATCAACATTGCAGAAGCTTTCCTAAGTGACAGCAACTTTGTGTTGGAAAACTCTCCTCTGTAGAGCAGGAACAGAGATGAACAGTGGAAGGGGTTCTGTCCCCTCATTTCTCCTCAATGCCAAAAACTGTTTAGGTGGTCACTCACTAACTCAGAGAGAAAGAGGGGAGAAGCAGAAGCAACAATCCTTTTGTTTTTTAGTAATTACTTTTAAATCAATCAGGGGTTAAGCTTGCAAGGCATAATTAACTTTACTATTCACAGCTCATCATGCCACCCATCATCTCCGGCATCCAAACAGATCTTAACTCATTTGGATCATATATTTGTAACTCATGCTAAGTTGTATCATGGAACCTCTGTGAGACACCAGTGAAACAGAAAAAAAAATCAGATCATTAAAAAAACCCCCTTGCATAGTGACTATCTGAATTAGCAGCTATCCTAAATTGGAGAGTCATAGGCTTAATGCTCTCCTAAACAATACAGCTAATATTAGAGTCAAATCAGAAGAAAAGGCAAGCCCTACCCAGGATAGATACTCACTGATGCAATAAAAAAAGAAAACCCTGTAAGTATAGGACCAGTACAGCCAAAAGAATTGCCTCTGAATTAAATTTTCTAAGAGGTTTATCTGATTGGTGAACAATAAATTCAAATTAAGTCCACTAAAATCGATACAACAATAACATTTCGTATCCCCAAGGAGCCATCAGGAGCCAATTGTGAGACTGCAAAAACCTCATCTTAAATTAGAAGCTGCGATCTGAACTCATGCCATTGTGTTTTAGCTATGTGTTTTAGCTACGTGCTTTAGCAATTTTCTTTAAGACAAACTCAGAAAAGCACACAACACTGTATGTGCAACAAGGACCAGGAAGGGAGAGACCTGCTGCATGCATTTAAGATGCAGTGTTAGCCTTTGCTACAAATTCCTTATTTTATATTCAACTTACTTCCATACACTCTTGCCTAAGATAAAGAAGCTACAAAGACAAGTTGTGTTTGTTTGTCTGAAGATAGTATCTGTAATTACATACCAAGGAAAAAAGAAATTTCAGCTAATAAACAAGGGGTTTTTTTTTCTGTAAAAGTACTTTATTTTTCAAAGAGCCACAATCTGTTTCTCTGTGTGATTGGGAAAAATGGTCACTGGTGTTCACCCTAACTTAGACTTAATCTTTCTCAGTTAACTGAAGTATTTACTTTCTTGCTTTCTTTTGCACTGTCTGATAAGAAAAGTACTTTGTGAATAACTCTCTTTATGCTCCTTTCTATATCAGTAGCATTTTTTTAAGACTGCAACTTCTTTATTTAAAAAACAAATTGATGAGTTAACTTATTGCGCTGAGTCACATTGCAATGTTATTAGAAACAGTATTCTACACAAGATAATCTGTGTTTAAAATCAAATGTTTTCCTGTATGAAAAAGCCTTTCTCCTTTTTTAACTTTTTTTTGGGGTATGTTTTATTTTTTTCACTCCCTCCTTTTCATTACACTTCACATCACCCCAAAAATGCAACAAGAGGATATTCAGAAAAGCTGCTGCACATAGAGAACCGACAGGCCCTTCTGAAGAGCCTTTCAGCCTACCATCTTTGATTGCCTCTCCCAGGATTCAGCTTTCTTAAAAGCTCCTTCTGAGGCTTGAAAAACAGTATGTACTAAAAACCCACAAAACACCACCTTAGGCAGTGAAGTACATCTTAACAGAGCTATTCACAATCCTTTCCACAGTGGAGAATACAGTGTGCCCAATCTATCACTAATCTTTACAGACACACTAGAAGTTCCTAAGAAGGGTGAAGTCAGCACCACACCCCTCACTGAGCAGATAATCCTGGTTATGCACGACATGACCTGACTGAAAAGACCATTACCAAAATCCTTCCGTAAGCTCCATCAAAAATGTATATATTATTTACATATAAGATAACTATTTCAGTATTTAATCCTTTCTGCTGTGAAATACAAGCAGCTATGTTTCATCAGGCTCAAGAAATCATCTAAAACATAATGTGCATGAAAGGATCAATGAAGAATGACATGGTTAGTATCAGAACATTTTGTTTGTAAAGGGCAACCAACACTCAATTACTCCATTCACATACATAACTATTTTACATTTCAAACCGAACTCAGTCTAGTTTCTTTGTGATTTCACACAAACTTTTATTCTATAAAGACAGATATGCAAGCCCTAAATCTCTGATACCAGTTTATTTAACAAACATCATTCTATCAACAGACTTTTCCCTTTATCTTCCCCCTGGTTTAAAATGCTAAACTGTTCATACATTACAAATCAGCAGTTTCTTGAGCTGCTTAGATAGCCTTTAGGACTAGCAATTTAAGCACAGAAAAGTGTGAATATGCAAACACTGTTCACCCCTCCCCACTTAGCCCCAAGAAGTTTACCAGTGCGCAGAGCAAGTCTACTGCTTCCAAGATAAGCTCCTGATGGCCAATCCGTGTGACCCCAAGATCTTCCAGTTCCTGGTGAGTAATTCGTAGTAGCTGGTCACCACTAATCTTCTCTCTCTCAAAGTTCTTTATATATTGCTGCAGGCAATCATCAAGACCTGCAACAAAAGGACAGAAGAAGGGAAGAAAAACATTAGCAACATCGTACTGCCATAGGAAGTAAAACTGGCCAAAAATTAAGCCAGCAGAGGATTCTTGTCCTATCTTTAAGAGAAGTATCTTAACATTAAAAAAACCTTATGTTTCCCAGAAAACTTAAGATTTGGAGAGCTATAGCAGCCATGTTTTTTTCACCAGTGGATGATACCAGCTACTCCTAAACCCCGAACAAAGCCCTGAATTCTTGTAGTTTACTGAGCTATGACTGTCCATCTGGCAGCCCCTAATAACAGGTATGTCAGGGATGCCTCCATCACATCTGGAAGGGGAGAAGAGAAGAGGGAACAATGGAACACGCAGTCAAACAGAAAGTGGCAGTGCCACACCACAGTGTCTCTCCCACTCCAAGGTCACTCACGTATTGCTGAGTCACCTGAAAGTTCACAGATCATGCCAGCCCCTAAAACAAGCTGCAAAGAGCACTAAAGAACAAGAAAGGCAGTAGCACTGCAAAGGCAAAAACAGGGCCCCAAGTGCAGCAGCAGATCCAGCTCTATGTACCGCAAAGAGAACCTGTAAGGAGTCACAGTATGCAAATGAGCATAGAAAGCCCTGAAAATCAAGACCTGGGTACACTTCTCAGAACAGAGTAATCAGGGAGCAGAAACAGGCCCATTATACCAAATAATATCCTAGAAGGTAATGCAGCACATTTGCTCAGGACATGGCTGAATGCAGGGTTGTACAGGTCCTGCTTTGGGGGGCATCCGTATTCTACCTTTTCAGTTCGATTACGAGTCAGTGGCATGCAGCTGACCACACATTTTCACCTGGAGCAAAGAGCACTGCAGAACGTGAGAGAATCCATCACGCATCTCTTGCCCATCAATCTTTGCCCAAGAGAGCCAGGCAGTACAGGGAAGCTCTGCAGCATGTGCACTCATGTACCAAAGCGGTAAGTAAAGACTCTTGGGTATTTGGTGGTCCATTTAACATTTCTGTCTGAATACTTTCCAATGGATCAACATGACTTCTACCAAGCAACAGGAACTGACAAAACTCTGAACGCATTAATTTTGTTGATTCTTGAGAGATGTAACCTTTCTGATAAATGTCTTCAAAAACCCCTAATAGTGAAAAGACATCTGCTCATTAGACTGGAAGGAAGCGAGAACATTCTTACTTGCCAATCAAAATGTCTGAAAAATCTGAAGATACGTGGAAGATAAAAGACTGATCTGATTGCTGAGCCCCAGTTATCCTGTAAGAGCCCCAGTATACAACATAAAGCTTCTCTGAAGCTGGTTTTGTTGCATTTTTGGTTCTCATTCGTGCCTTTTAGGGTGTAGCCACATGTCAAAAGAGACTTGCATGAGGAACATGCTGCAGGCAAGGATGTCCCAGTACCAGGCTAGCCTGTTGTTCCTGGCTCAGCCCTTGGGCAAGAGTCACCCACACTGTGTCCCTGCTACACCAGCACAATATTCATAGGGCTTTAACCTATAGAATTCACACACTGAAACTAAACCACACACAAACATGGTGTAAAAGAAGCACTCCAGCCTCAACATACAGGAGAAAGTCCCCAGTTCCAACAGACTTCAACCATGTCCAGAGCCTGTTGCCTGATTATCTGCCTCCAAAACAAAGCCACTTAAAGGTCTAGGTTAATCAAGCACTTGAAGCTATGCCTTCATTTCATTGCCCTTTCTAATCAAATAGTTGCTCAAACCATTCTTCTGGAAAGAAATCTTAAAAGGGCAGGAGAGGCCCTCTCCCTTCTGAGCAGCTGCTCAGATCAGCTCAGCTGGTCGGAGCATGGTGCTAATATAGACCAAAGTTGCGGTGTTGATCCCTGTACAGACCGTTCTCTTAAGAGTTGGACTTGATGATCCTTGTGGGTCCCTTCCAACTCAGAATATTCTGTGATTCTGTGATAGGGTGAAAATGGAGCTGTCAGGGAAGAAGACCAGCCTGGCTGAACAGAGAGCTTTGACTGGAACTCAGGAAAAAAAGAGAGTTTATGACCTTTTGCAGAAGGGGCAGGAAACTCCGGAGGACTACAGGGATGTCATGAGGTTATGCAGGGAGAAAATCAGAAAGGCCAAAGCCCAATTAAAACTTAATTTGGCCAGTGCTATAAAAGGAAAGTATTTCTATAAATACATTAGCAACCAAAGGAGAGCCACAAGGAATCTTCAGCCTTTATTGGATGTGGAGGGAAACACAGTGGCAAAGGATGAAGAAAAGACTAAAATACTTCATGTCTTCTTTGCCTCAGCCTTGAGTAGTAAGACCAGTTGTTCTCCAGGGACCCAGCCCCCTGAGCTAGAAGACAGGGATGGGGAGCAGAATGAAGCCTCGATAATCCAAGGGGAAATGCTCAGTGACCTATTACACTACTTAGACAAACACAAGTCTGTGGGGCTGGATGGGATCCATCCAAGGGTACTGAGGGAGATGGTGGAAATGCTCACTGAGCCACCTTCCATCCTATACCAGCAGTCCTGCCTAACTGGAGAGGTCCCAGCTGACTGGAGGCCAGCAAATGTGATGTCCGTCTCCAAGAAGTGCTGCAAAGAGGATCTGGGTAACCACAGACCTGTCAGTCTGAACTCGATGCCAGGAAAGTTCATGAAGCAGCTCTTCTTGAGTGCAATTGCATGGCACATACAGGACAACTGGAGGATCAGGCCCAGCCAGCATGGATTAAGAAAAGGCAGGTTCTGCTCGACCAATCCTTCTGTGACAGGGTGACCCCCTTAGTTAATGAGGGAAAAGCTGTGGTATTGTCTATGTAGACTTCAGTAGAGCCTCTGACACTGCTTCCCAACAGCATTTTCCTGGAAAAACTGGCTGTTCATGGCTTGGATGGGTGTACTCTTGGCTGGGCATAAAACTGGCTGGATGACTGGGCTCTGGGAGTGGTGGTTAACGGAGTTAATCTAGCTGGTAGCTGGTCACAAGTGGTGCTCCCCATGGCTCAGTGTTGAGTCCAGCCCTTTTTAAAATCTTTATTGATGATCTGGGTGAGGGGCTCGGTGTACTTCTGCTTTACCTAAACCTAAGACCCACATTGGTTACATAGGCTGCTGAATGAGAATAACATCAAAATAATCAACGTCATCAGGTATCAAAAAATGAATTACCAGTTAAGGCACTAGCAATACAAATCCAGAATAAGACATGACAGATGCACTTAATAAACAGTTACTGGCAGATAATTCTACATAAAGGCATTACTCTTCCTCCTCCTGTTACCCAAGTATTTTTGTCATTCAGATGTAATCTAGATGGATGCATGTAGCTCCTACAGGGTAAGAAAAAAGTTTAAGACAACAAGAATATTATTGACAATTGTTTGACTCACCAATTTAATAAAAACTACAGCCAGGAAAGAACAAAATAATTTGACCGTATACTGGATGACGTCTTCAGAATAGCTTGCCACAAATACTTCTCCATATTCCCTAAACATCTTTTTAAAGTAATTTATTTCTGTCATTTTATTTCTAAATTAAAGAAGAGCTCTTCTTTTTGTAAACAAAAATGTGCACAGATGATGATGATGATGATGACAATGATGATGATAATAGTAATACAAAAAGGCCAGCATTCCTCTCCCACACCTTTTGCCCCAGAGCCACAACACAGCCAGACAGCTGCTGCTGCCTTCAAATCATCAGGAGGGGAGCTTCAGGGAACAAGGGATCCCAGCTGATGATGCCATTAACTTGGGACAGGACAAAATGTACCAAAAAACATCAGGTGCCTGGAGAGGAAGCTAAATGAAAATAACAACTACTTAAGAGCACTGTCTTTTCCTAATTTCTTGCAAGTCCAACATCCACCCAACCTCAATGTAGTTAGCAATTTTTCTAGCTGTCAAGGTCTGCTCTGCTTCGTCTCCCAGATGCCATCATATGAGAGGATATCAGCCAACCCACGTACCACACGAATTCCAGCAAATAACTCAGTTTGATGCACTACTCTCTGTTCCTGGCCATGGGTGAGATTAAGGTTCTCAAGTATCCAGCACTCCCGGATGCGTCAAGAAGTAGCTTCAGTCCAAAAGCCAGGTTCATGATTACGTTCTGGATGTGTAAGGCCCCAGAGTATATCAAAACCAGGTTTTGTGATGTCAGTACACAAGTAATAGTCTTATATTCAACAACTCTGCTCCTTACTCAAAGTAATTGCAAGATTTTTTGCATATACGTAAAGGCACAGGTGTTCTAGTACTAAGAGAGGCTAAGTATGACACTAGTCCTCTTAAACTGTATGATGACAGTCCTCTTCCTTTTAAACCTACTCTTTAAAGGAAAATATATGCTATAACCTTTTTTTTTTTCCTTGAAAGATTGCTGGTCTTGAGTTCCAGAAATAACACAACCTCCAACAATGCTAACTAGTCAAGAAGGACTCCCCTGCCCTACATGCTTTCCACCTGAGCTTATCAACCATGGAGTCTGGCAATGCTGTCCAGATCCCATTACACATTCATCACCTGGCTCATTTGATTCTTGCCTACAAGAGCATTTAAAATGTTAATACATTGCCCATCTTTGTTAGCTGGGGTATACCTGAGGTGTTACGTACACAGATGGACCATTCTGTGCATTGACAGAAAAGGAACAACTCTTTAAGTCTAAAGCAAGCTCTACCTCACCTGTGGGATTAAACACATAAAAACCAGCAAAAAAGTAAAAAAGCTCCTCCAAAACAAACTGTGCATTAGAGTCAATGCTTTAAGCATTAAAAAAAAAGACTTCTCTAGAAAAATTTCTCTTGCAAGCAGAACATACTGGAGCTGGTTTTTTTCCCCTACTCTGTCATTGAGTTCTACCTTGCATGGGCCTACTCAGAGTTCATCAAATCATTAACAATTTTCAATGGTTCACAGACGCAAATCAGACAGATTTCTACATAATTAATTCCTTTTATTACAACAGCATCATAGAAACTGATCAAGAAATGTTTAATTTCATTTTTTTACTCATATGATTTTCTGGAATAAGACTGCAAGATCCAGCAGGACCCTCCAGAGAAATCTTCCATGCTCACAGTCTCCTAACTAATAACTTCACAATCATTCTGAAGTATTGTCTTATTTTGATGTGTGTAACAGGTCATCTTTTGAAACAAGCTAACCAAAAAACTGCCCTGTAGTTCAGTGTCACAACACGTTATGCACATCTGTGGTAATTCAAACTCAAATGAGCCTCTCCATTAAATATATTTGGAGGTTCTGATCTCAGTCTACTCCTCCTCTGCAAGCAGTTCAGTCTCTTCTCCCACCTCTAAGAGACTAAAAAATATTAAAGTAGGCTTTTTCTATGGCTAGATCTGAATTAAAAATCAGCTGCTCAGATACAGCTCTAAAGAAACAGTTCTAAAAACAGAGGTAACCAGATAGAATGCAGTAATCACGCAAGGGCATGGACTTCGCACACAAGATGGAGAAGTGCAAAGACGTTTATTGCGCAGTGAAGATTCCCTAAATACTAGCACACAAACAGGCTATAACATCATATAAACAGTAAAGATGTTCACCTCAGTGTCTCCCAATCACCTGGGGTATTGCACAGACATTGCCTATTA
Source organism: Lycocorax pyrrhopterus obiensis (assembly GCA_014706295.1). Lineage (NCBI taxonomy): Eukaryota > Metazoa > Chordata > Aves > Passeriformes > Paradisaeidae > Lycocorax > Lycocorax pyrrhopterus. The sequence continues at coordinate 14,660,503 of JACSVZ010000001.1, forward strand.
TGGTAACAGGTAAACAATACCCTATAAGGTCACAAACTACAATTATCACTTCTCATAGGTCCGACACTGTCCACAAACCCACAATCCTCTCTCAGCCCATCCCTGGTGACCTGGATGCACTCCCAGGGTCACCTCTGGGTCCAGGAAAGAGGCTCTCTCTCCGGCCCTCAGGGCCTATCTCTCTTCCAGCACATAGTGCACCCCAACAATAGAATATTCTTCCCCAAATCAGCAGTAAAAGAATTTTTATTCAAGGCTGGGAAACTACAGTGGAAATAACAGACCTTCTGTCCTTGTCAGCCACCTTTTCAGTTTGGGTTAAGGAAAAGATGATGAACATTACAGGTTTAACTATCATAACCGAAACAACAGAGTATATTTTTCTACTCCCCTGGTATATCAGAGTGAGGATGCAAACTGACAACATCCCAGAGCAAGTCCTTGTTCTGTAAACACAACACTTACTGAAAAGCAGTAACATACAAACAATACATGGAATAATTTTGCATGGGAGGGAAAGGCACACGGCTTTACTAAAAAAAAGAAAAACCAAAAAAACCACCAAACAACAAAACGACAGGCTTGTATTTTTTCTTTAAATGTAAGGCAAACAAATTTATCTTTAAATCTGAACAGAAAGAGTACCTGAACTCCATCAGATTTTATACCTTAACAAATACAAATTCAAGCAATGGACTATAGCACAGAATTTACCAAGACATGAAAAAGAAAAGTAAGCTAGAATTTAATACAAACTGGGTGTGCATATATGTAGCACAATCCAATGCCTTTCCATATTGCAAAATATTATCTGCAAAATTTTCACCTAAACTAGCATGATGGAAATGACCTCTCAGAAGTTACAGCTGTGTTATCCCTGCTCACCATTAAATATGCATTAAATTTAAGCCAACTATTCTTGAAGACCGACCACCTTTGGAACTGTTCATCATCCTACATATGTTTCAAACTTGAATGTTCAGCTGAGTTCCTGATAAGTTAAAACATTTTGCTATGACATATGCAGTTGCACCTAGGCTTTACTAATCCAGAGCTGAAAGGCTACTAGTCTATTCATTTTAATTGTACAAAAATACAAGCTTTAGTTATGGCAAAGAACAAGGCAACCAAGCAGAAAACTACCCCCTCTCTTCCACCTCCACCAGAGAGCTGTTCCTGAGCACAGACACTGCTGGGAGGAGGCAATTATCCCCACTCACGTTTTCTCCTCAGAACCATAGCACAAGAGGCAAGACGAGGAAAGGCCAGTTTCCCCACAATCTGTTCATGGGAGATGGGCATTTGGAAACTCTCCATGTCCCTCAGTCTTAATGTCACCATAGAAACCAGGGGCGAGCCAAGCCAGCTGCTTCCCCACCTGAGAGGCAAAGACAATTTTCTTCTGCCCACGGAAGGGATGCTCACGTAAGGGATGCTCACTGCTTCAGGGTCTTCAGCACCTCCTGGGCTTCATATGTGACAAACAGATGTCACAGTTATTAGTGCCAGAAGATGGATGGTGCAAAGAACAGAACGTCTTAAGTGCAGTGGATGGCAAATGTCTACTGTGAGCAGGATGGCTGCAAAAAAGTAATGCCCCATCCCAGAGGAGCACTGTAGGAAGGATGTTCCATGAACCACCAGAAGCAGCTTTCAGTACAGACTGAAACAACAGTAAGACATATTTGAAATTGGAAAAAAAACCCCAACACATTAATTGCAGGCAGATTAAGGAATGAGTATTGGATTAATGAAAAAAAGAATGCCTGAATTACAGCAGTATATGCAAAAGAGCTGGACAATCGCTTTGTGTACTGCTTACCTGTAATTTCAGGTGAGAGCCCTCTAACTGCAAAACATATCTGTCCTTTACTCTATAGAATTATTCTGTCTCTCATTCGCCTCTCCCCCTCTCTCTGACTATAGCAGAGTAAAAGAAAGTTCCAAAAGCATTAAAGAGAAACATCAAAAATTACCAAGAACATCCAAATAATTATTCCTTCAAACATAACATGCGTATTCATAGAATATAGTAGAAGATTACACGTTTTCTATGTGTGGTTTAGTTTAGATGTATTTTTTACTAGGAATCTTCAAACGTTCAGTCAAAACATTTGCTGAAAGCTTCTGCTAACTAAAAACTATTATTTTAGATAATGAAAGAGAAACATAATTAAAAACCCCACTTTATATCCACTGGGTATATACTACTACATCCAGAAAAGTGTGTTAAGTTTGTGAAATGAAAAACTCAAAAGAGAGAAGATGTGAACATGAGAAGCAGCAACATAATCCAAATTCAGCCTCACTCGAAGGTACTACAAATATCAAGACCCTGGCTATGAGACCAGAGGTCCTGCGTACAGCCATGAGGTAAATAAGGAAGCACCAGGCTCATTAAGAGATTCACAAAATAAGGAATTGAAATAGAAGTATATTTTAGACCTCGACTTATTCTTTTTAAGGTCCTTGCCAGGAGAATGACCTGTGGTTGGTCAAAGGAAAAGCCATAAGCAAACAAGGAGATGGCATCACACCAGGCAAGAACCCGGGAGTCAGAGAGTGGTATTTGGGATAGCAATGGATCAAAACAGAAGTCTGAGATGAAAGATGTACTGTCTCAAGTCACTATGAATTCTGCAGTTAAAAATTAAATCCTGCTCAAGGAATTCAGCTCTGAAGGATTTGCTATTTCTGTGCCTACACTCTCTTTTCGAGATTGCAAACTCTTATGAGACCTGGATATATTAATTGTATGACCATGTTGGCAATACATGGCAATTTTGTTCATCAGGAAATTGCAGAAACATCAAGACTCTGTGGATCATACATGGCTCATCAAAAGCTCTACTTTACAAAGAATTTCACACTGACCAAATTTTAAAAGTGTTTTACTGAAAAAAGAAAATTAAAGAAGGAGACAGAGAAACCAAAAACATACATGTAGACTAATTACAAGCATGACTTAAAAATACACAAGAACAAACTGGGTGCTGTGTTCAATAGGGCTTATTTTAATAAAATCAGTTAGACTACTTATAATCAGTGCTTATTATGGCAAGCTAGACATGTTAATTACAAGAATAATATCCAGTGTTCTGTTTAGCTGTTGATAAATGTAATCATTCGTATTTCTCTGCGTACTTTTTGCTTCCATTATGCCCATCTGTATAGCAAAGCCAAATCTTTGCACAAGCACATACTAGTTTTGCAAAGTATTTAAAATCTTAAAACATGGATAACAGTGTTATGCAGTGCTCTGCAACAACCAGTGTTGAGCTCTATTTCTATGAAATTCAAGGATTAGTATCCCTGATTATCAATATTGTTCTCAATGTAAGGGGTTATAATTATTGTTATATTTAGGACTTTTATTATTGGATTACAACAAACACATTGTTCAACTACAGCTGTGGCCTTTGCACATGAGAAATGCTGAAGTGTGCTGAAAAGTTTGTGCAGCTGATAATGGCAGCAGAAATCTCTTTGACAGTGGAAGGGAGGGGAGCCAAACAACCCACAGCATCATTAAATATCAGGAATCCCTCAAGTGGAGCAAAATCAAAGGAACACATTCATTTACTCCTGATAAACACAACATCCAACTGCAGGGGCCTAGGATAGCCCCAGTGGGGACGGGATGAGAAAGTCTGCATTCACTTTCATAGCAAAATGAATAAAATGACAGATTTTTAAGTTCAGGGTTAGAAGTTCAGCCCAATAGGGGAGGCATCTTGAGACAAACTGGAAATATCTGAACCAAACCCAGAAGTTCTCCAAAAAGTTGTCCAAGCATTATAAAGACTGTAAGACTATAAACACTGAATTAAATACTCCCCTAAAATTTCAAAGAGGAAATGCCATTATTGTCTCAACTTTTTCCTGCTTAAGTCTATGCCCTTATGATTTTTGGAACAGCTTTGATGACAGGAATGTACAATCAAAGCTTTGCAAAAAAGCAAGAGGCAAAAGTGACATTGGGACATTATGTGTAATAATATATTTTTATGATCCAGGCTTATGATTTTTAAGAATCCAGCCAGTCTAGTCTTATTCAGGGTCCCATAATGCTAGAGACTGAACAAAGTAACACACAAGGAGACATGGCCCTGATCCAAGAAGCTCAATAAACTTCTCTTTTCCCAAGAAATTCACGCAGGCTAGCTAATAAAGGCAAATCCCTCAACAGCTACTTTTATTTCTACTCTGTTTCACTTTGCAGTTTTCATCCTCTCACAATCATTTTCCTCATTCTTCACATGTACTGTAGTTTGCAAAGTACCTCAGGAAAGGGAAATCTCCTTCGGTCCAATCAATGTTTAACTTCTTCCTCAAAGTGCCACATTTCTGCTCCAATTATCACAAGTAAACTAGAATACATTGCAACTATCTTAGCATATAGGCATTTTTCAACCACCATTATAAAATTAGCGATCCAAATACCATTAACTAACATCTATTTGATTTGTGTTTCATTAAATGTTAAAATTTCTCCTCTAAAATGATTCCTTGTACAACAGCTGTCTGCATCACTACCACTGCAGGGATTTGATGCTTCCTAAAAATTTGCTACCACACATCACTATAAGGAGTAACCTTATTACTAATTGGATCCCCATACAATACAAAGCAACATATGAATGAGCACAACAAAAAGCTTTTCTCAGCAGTGTCCTTCTGACTTTAAAGTTTCAGGAGGTTTACCTTTGTACCAGAGCAAAGCAACTTTACAAGATTAAAACACAGCTTATGCCCAAACATACAATATTCTGGTACCAGCACACAAAGAGGCTACACCACTGGTATACACAAGAGAAACAACTGCCCATCTCATAACAGCACGTGGCTTTATCACTTCTCCAACACATCTCTCTAGCAAGCACTAAGCACTGACATTAATGAAGTGAGTACCACTAGGCTCAAGCACACCACCAAAATAACAGTGCTAGAGCTGGAAAGGACCAAAGCAAACCAGCCCTCCATCTGTCCCAGCCCTGGGCTACAGCTGCATACCTCTGAGCACAACTGCACTAATGTGCAGCACCTGCCCCCAAACAATTTTGCGCCACGTAACAACGACAAACTATCAAATTCCCCAATATTACTGTAAGCATTGAAATGCAACCACCATATTCCCTAAGGATGGCAGGCTTTGTCTAAATAGGTGTGGTACTGGCTTCGTCAACAGTTTAGAAGGGGCTAAGTCTGAAACACTCCCTCAGGACTTAAGATATGAAAGTCTTAATTTTCCATAGCTTTTCACTGTCTCCCATGATTACTTGCAGCTGTGCTTCACACCGTACAACTATAGAAAGTGCAAAGCCATCAAATGTGCAAGCATACAGCAGGCAGGACAGGAGGGGAAGTTTCTTCAAACTCTGAGTGAACTCCCTCCCATTCATTTTTCCTTCTCGCAACGCCCATGCAATTCCCAGGCTTGAAGCTCTTTAGAACGAGTTCGCACAACTCGGCACAGTGTGAGACTTGGGACAGTTTTAGAGTTGTGGGCAGAAAAAGCTGTGCATCCCCCTGCACATGACAAAAAAACATCTGTAACTTAAAACCACTGGTCAAATACTTCGATATGTGCAGGAGTGTCATGAAGAAGAAAGGGAAAGCTGTACTTCTAATATTCATCACTTAACACATGATGCCTAAGTAACCACCCCACACCTCTGCAAAATATAAATGAATCATATATTAAAGGAAAAAACAACTATAATATGTTAGACCGTCAGAAGATGTTTATGTAAGCCAAGCACACCCCTGACATCAGCCAAGTAAGTAAATAAGTACTGGTCGTTCTTTCAAATGCCTTCCCATGTTTGCATTTTTACAGCGTGCTCTGGAGCAGCCACATGAAACACACTGCTGTTGTTACACGAAGGGCCCTCCTCTTCTTCCTCCCTCACATGGACTAATATACGCTATTATGCAAAATAGTCAAATAACCCCTCCACAGTCTTTATTAGTTTTTCACCATGAAAACCAGCTTTGCTGCCAAGAATTCATTATGCCAGAAGGCATCCTTTTGGCACAAGCTGGAACACTGTGTCCCCGAAAAAATAATACAACAGTTGTTAAAGCTTTGCTTTACCTCTGTACTTTACACTGTCTCCCACCCACTGGAGAAATTTGCTAATGGTTCAAATAAGGCTTCAAGATTCAATTGGTGATGTCCTCACAGAGGGTCTGTGGTTTTGATACAGCCCAGCAGCATGATTAAAAGCAAGGCAATTCATTTTGCAACGGGAGCGATTCTGTAGTTTTGCTACACTTACATTGAATCTCTCTGTGGAGCAACAGGGGACAAGATGCTAGGCTTGGTTGGGAGTGCTTACACAATGACTTCATCCATGCTTCAAATTACTCTTCCTCTCCTTACATTTGATTTTCCTTCATGACCAGCAAAATCATCCAGCATTCATTGGCTCTATCTGCCTCCTCTAAGGAAGGATTTCAGAATTAGGAGAGAACCCTAATGACATCAACTGGACAGAATATGTTCAAATTACTTTACAAACAGTCCTGTAAGTACAGCTTTATTACATTCTGATATGCACAGATCCAGACTATGTTAAGAAGTAAAAACATTTTGTGTTTAAGCTTCTTGGCTAACACAATCTGCTTCAAACTATATCCAAAGCAGAGAGCTTTACATAAGAGAACATGCAAGGATAACTTTACATGCCTGCTCTTCCCCACTCTCTCTCGCTCACTAAAAGTGAAGAATGCATGCCATCATGTAAAATCTACAACGTGGTCTGCAAGCTTGTAAAGTGGAAGTGCAAACAACTGGATCATGGCAAAATGTATCTGTTGGGTTTTTATTTCCTTTAGCAATATACTTTTTAAAATAATGTTTTGCCTAAGTTGTAAATACATAAAAATAAAAAATCTGTTGAAGTGACAAGCTAAACTACACTTTAGTTAGTTTCTCATTTTGCATAATCACTTGCTTGTACAGTTTATCCATATGAGCAAAAAGTAGTAACTAGGAATTAGACCCTTCAAAGACTGAATTAATCTACAGCGACACATTAGTCTCTTTCAAGTCTTGTCAATGTTATATCCCCAGGAAAGAGAAATGAACATTCACATGGAAAGTAATGTGTGCACACACAAAAATAATAACAATTTATTTTTAACTATTAACTGCATAGCACTAAATGAGTGGTATGAAACTCATCCCTAAACTTCTTTCCCAAAGACAAGATTAGGTACTTCATTGAATATTAACATTACACACTAAACACATTTGTGCAAAATGCTGCCATTTAGTGTTACTAACATTTCATAATGCACATATATACACAGGCATTTACTTCACCAATGCTGAGGCCTAATGCTGGAAAATCCAAACCTGAAATCCGCACACTTTCCACTCTTGCAGGTAACACCAACAACCATCTGTGGGGAGGTGGAAGATGCACACCACACAGCCTCCCAAGCAATTCATGTAGAAAGAGGTCAGGAACATCACAGAAAACATTCTGCCACTGAGAGCTCTACTTGTACAGAGCCCTCCAGAAGGCAGCACAAGGTACAGTGATGTTCTCCTCCATTTCCCTTAGCTGTACTGACAAACAGACCTGCCCCAAGGCATGTGGAAGGCACGGCAAACAACCAAAGCTGAGGTTCAACTGCAGCTCTAGTTTATTGATGCCACAGCTTATCAGACAAAAGGAAAAAAAAAAAAGGAGGTGAAATTTTACCACTGACATAATTTTGAGACTGGGTTTCCTTTCTGTGATCTTCATCCTTTATTCTGCAATAACCCTGGCTGGCAGAACTAAATACTTGCATCAGTCAGTATGGGATAAAGTGCGCCGATTATGGATATCTCTGCCCATTTCCACGAGACATCAGCAGGAGGTTTATACTAAGTGCTGTTTAGCATTTCCCGTGTTAGCTGGATACAGCCAACTGTAGTATACTCCCTGGTCTTGCTCCATTATCTCCTACCCATTTAAGCATTATTTATATTGAAAAGCGATAAGAGATCAGTATACAAATCCTAGGTATTTCATTAGCACCTCATCCATACCTTATCAAAAGCCACGAAAATAAAAAAATCAAAGAAAGACAAAAACAAAAAAGGTGGAAGAAAATACCTGAATTTTCACTCTGCTGAGTTTAACAGGACTTGTTATATGTATTAATTTTTCTACTGTATGAGACATTCCTTTTTCCATATTTATTCTTTAAAAAATACCTGAAACAAAAGGTTGGATTGGTATAATTGGATAATTTCAAGTACTTGTAAAACCTGAATGAATTTATAATTACTCTTCTGATATTAGTTCTAGCTGACTTTGCATGCCTTCCTCCTTGTTGCTAATGACTGAAAGAAATTACTGTCCCTGTTACCAGCCACAAATTCCCTTGGGCCCACTAAAAAATAACATTCTGAGTGAGGCTTAAGAATGTTTTTGGTTTTTTTTAAACAGAGGACATCTTTATTTCCAAGTATGAAACACATAATTTGTGTTTGTCTAAGGTATGAGACACAATTTCACCACCATTTCCAAATCCCAAACATGTATCTATCATGTATTCTGATCTTGCACTGCATCACATGCATCCTAGTGCTTGTGTTTTACTTCATCCCCCCATTAAGAAACAGTAATACCTTAAAACTTTTAGTTCTTTTATAATGTCTTTTCTAACCTGAACTATTTCAGAAATAACAGGGCCTTTAATAATACACCATGCATGAAGTTAAGCTCTGGTAGAGAGGAAATGACAATTCTAATGCCTATTTAGATAAGGTGCAATTCTCCTCATGACAGGTTCTGCTCTGATGAAGTTCCCTTCAGAGCTGGTTCTCTGCATAACAGCCAGTTTCAAAGCTCTAACAGATAGACAAGTAGAAAATTGAAAGAATATCTGAAGCTTTATATTAATAGCTTACTATCAAAATTTCAACAAGTTATTGGCATAGTTTTAAAAAGAAAAATATAGGACATGCAGATTTTTGGGACAGTCCTTTTTAACAAGCAAATGAACCCCTAATTTTAGGGTGAAAACTATGGGCAGAAGGAGACTCTGGAGACTTTTGACTGGAGCGGTTTTGCAACACACTGCTCCATCACCTCAGGCAGCTTTTCCTGTGGCCAGTTAATAGGACTCACCCCTGAAGACCCCTGCCTTCTAGCCAGTTGTCCTGTTTTCAGCTGAAACTGCAGCATTTTCATCTGCAGCCCACTGCCACAAAACAAATACTATGGCTTCTGCACAGCAATAAGAAATTAGTTGGCAACACCAGAGCACCAGGGATGCAATCCTTAATAAATAAAAAAAATATAACACTCCTTTAAATATCCTGCCACAATATTGTGCCCATAAGATTGTGGCCAAATTGCAGTTGCCATCAGATAAGAAAATCTTAACCACACACAAGATTTTTGCAAGAACCCTAAGCGCCATCTTCAGCAGATGAGTTCAGAGATCCTGTTAGGATTCTTATTTGGAGAACTCATCTTACCACCAAGCTAGAGGCTTCATAAAGACCAGGTAAGCTCTACCTGTATCAGCATCACTCTCATTTATTCCTTTCCCAGCACCATCATCAGCAAAAATTCTCAGCACATCTGTTACTCTCCCAGCCCAACCTCTCTTTATCTCCTCTCTGTAATCTCTGCACCTAAGTAGTAATGGGAAAAACATTTTATCCAAGCATCCATTTTTCATCCTTCTTTCTCCCTGCATAGCTCCAAAGTCAGCATCTCCTCCAGCATGCAGATTTCTTAAGTGGCAGGAGCTGTACAGCAGACTGACAAGAGCCTCAAAGATTTAGCTGCTGCATGAGAGCTGCTGCTGACATTAGCAAAGCCATCCAGAAGGAGCCAGTTACCAGTTTCACCTCACTGGTGTTACTTGGAAATCTGTGACTAGCAATAGAAGTATCAAAGACATCTTTTGAATTCCAAGCTGGCAACGTTGTGGTGCGCTAGAACCAGAAAGAAAATTGCGTTTGTTCTACGTAAAAATTCAAACTGTGAGCAGCCTGTAGGGATCCTCCCTCTTTGTCAGGAGAACTGCATCTCCACCATTTGCAGACAGAATTACATAAGCCAGTCTTTGGCAGTCAGAGCAGTGCTTTGACCTCCAAGCATTCAACAGGAGATGCTGTTAATGAAATAATTTTAACCCACACTGTTCAGGTAGGGGCGATTCACTAACATGTCTCACAAAGTCTGAGCACCACATCACTGCTGGGACCATCTTCTCCGACACAAGCTGACACTTCAGTCGTATGTTAAGCCCTGAAGCATCTGTTCCATAATAAACTGTTATATGCTTGCCAAGAACCTAAGCACTGTGGTTTTTGATGAGTATTACTAAGTTGCAAGCCATAATTTAATACTCATCTGACATTGATGGTGACCCAACATTTAATGGAGCTTAATGCTCTTCTGATGCCACTGATTAAATTATTGCTCAGTAGTCCAGTTTCATAATCTACAATTTGCAGGGAAGCAAGACAGATATACAGGCACTGTCTCCTCTCACATCAGTGAATCAGGTTACTGGCAGGGAAGGGTTCCCTAATTGAAGTTAAAGGTAAGTACACTATAGTGCATCATTCGTCAGTATAGAACTCTGTTCACATGCCTTAAGCCAATTATATTATTATGAAAATGCGAAGCATGAAGTATTCCTAAGCACAAAGGGAAAATATGGGTAAAGTCTTGACCCAGCATGTGCAATGACTTCATAACGTCCTGAGCACTGTCCAGGAAACTCATTCCTCCGGCCAACAGGAGTTTCTATTCATCTTCTCCCCACTAGGTTGTTTAACAGTTTGGTCACCGCTTAGGCACAGCTGTGCAAACAATCTTTCAGTGTTTGGCCTGATGCTATTGGATTCCATCCCAAAATGTCTCTCCTTTCTGTGCACAGGATGAGGAAGGCTAGTTTGGACACGGAGGATTAGAGGCTTTCACAGCCCAACTTAAATCATTAGATCCTAAAATTTTTGAGTTTTGAAAGAATTTTACCAAGTAAATTAGCAAGCTTAAATGTGTATCTAAGACAGCTGGTAGCAATTGTACTTTCTAAATCCTCTCAAAGTCTATTCCCATCTTGAAGAAAAAAAACCCACTCTGTGAATGCCTAAACATTTTAAAACAATTAAAAGCAATTAAACAAAAGCAATGAGAAAGCAATGTTTTTAAAATGCCTTGGATGAGAACAAACAGAAAAAGTTTATGAGGGTACAGGCATAAAAAACAACAAATGCTTTTTTTAGCTTCCCAGAAAGTAAACCTTTCATCCCAGATAAAACAGAGGTCCTCTGCCAGTACACAAGTAGTTTTACAGGACTATTCATTACTACATTATTTTCACAGCTACTGGCAACCCAGAAACATACCACCCTCAATAAAGTAACTAAGGAACAACTAAGTGCAAATTGAATGTTAGATGCTAGCACAAATACAGTATTAAAGCTGCAGAAATAAAAAAGTCAAAATCAGAAAATCCCCAGAGTAAGCTGTTCAAGGTGTATGTACCACAGCTACACTGTAGTTCTCAAATATGGGCCTCATTTCTGAGACCATCCATGATTTTAACTTCAAGACACTGAATACTCCTACTGAAACCAAAGCAGATCACACTAACGTTTCACATAAGTGTGAGCTTGCACATCTTCTTAGGTGATGCAGCTTTAGTTCTAGCAGAAAGTTGTGGAGCTACTCATGTCCTAATAATTTAACTGATATTACTGAAGGAATATATATATATCAGACTAAGTATGTCCTTTACAGTCTCTCTCAGAAAATAATGTCATTACCTTAAAATATTTTGAAAATACCAAAAGCGTCACCATTTGGAGATATTTTTAAAAAGCTTTCACATTAAACACACATTACTAGACAGTGTTAATTTTTAGAATATATTCCAAAATTAATTCTGATACAGTTTTATATAACCATAAGGCCTATTGACTTCTTCCTTCATTTTAGCTTTAATACTGGCAAAGTAACTCAATTCTAACGTTTTATGAATTTGGTCTTCAAGAATTTTCCATGCTATAGAATGGAAAAATAGAATGTATTAGAATAGATGTTAGAACAGAATACATATAGCATGTATTAGAAAACAAAGATAATCAAATTTCAAGGATTTAATCTCTTCAGAGAATCTCAAATCCTACCATACTGTCTACAGGAAGAAGCTCTCCAGCCCAAAGCTGTACTGAAATCTCAAGAATCAGGGTCCCAGATGTCTCCTTGTGAGGTACTTGTAACATCTTACTGTTTCTGACACCTTCAGATGCTTTGCCAAGGATAAATGTATTTTTAGGATTCTACAAGCTGTGCGGTATATACAATCCTTCTTCCCTTTTGCAAAGAAATGTTTTCTCTATTGTCAAGCCCACAAAAGTATATTTAGTTCTACTACTAACTGGCCTTTTTTCATTTGCATCTTACTCTCCAATGTCACTATCCCCACTTCTTACCACCAAGGCTGCACTTCAGCCAGACCTGCAAAGAGGTTTTATTTCCTATCACTGTATCAAGGAAGCTAAGCTCCAGAGAGGAGATTATTTTCTTCTGCAAACCCAGTCCTCATGACTTAGCATCTTCTAAATGCCAACAGAAAAATATACCCCATTGGCATGCAGGAAAAACATAACAAAGGGTTATTTTTCACGGTCAGGTTTCACAGGAAACTTTATCATTCAGCATTTATAGGAAAAAGTGTCAGTTTTTCCTGCATCTCAGTTCTTCCCAAGACCTTTGACTGCAGCAGTCATCACCTGCAATCCACTCACTGTCTTTCTCCACGGGTGGCTGAGGCAAAGAGAAAAGAGAATGTCTCAGCCCAGTCCCAACTCACCAGCACAAGGAGGAACACCCATGAGTCACGTCTCTCTCATCCCCAAATTCCCTATACAAAGCCACTGCTCTTCCTCCCCTGTCCGTGCCTTGCAGCGTGGATACCTTGAGTCCCTCCCTGCATCCACTCCATCTGGGGAAGACTTTGGTGTGACCATGGCCTGTCCCTACCCAAACCCCACCTGCCCTCTGCCCAGAGCTCCCCTATGCTGAACAGCCGCCCACTCCCCTCAGAACCAGGGGAGAAGCTGTAGGAAGCCACAGCCCCATCTTCTCACTTTCGCTCAGCGTTCCAGCCTGCCTCCTCCCCTGCTCTTGGGATGGGATGCCATGGGATGTCTTGACACACACTGCTAGGTACAGAGCTGGCTGCATGCTCCTGGAAAGCACGGCTGGCAGAAGTCATCATAGCAGCATGAATTCATTGTGGAGACGTCTCCTGACACAGCCTGGGACAGGTCTTGTCTATTTAGAAGAGTAAAGGGAAGGATGCGTTGATTAGCAAAGTTTCACTGGTATTTTCCATGGCATTCCCTTCAGAGTTCCCTGAAACATACTATTAAAAATGGATGCTTGTTTTTATCTTTCACATATTCTTTACTTCTAGAACACAAGTAGTTACATGAAAATTATTTTGATTAACTGCTGATTTTGTGCAAAGGAATAGACCTCAATTTAAGAACTAGGTCCTATAATTATGGACCCCTGAAAGAATTAGCTGTTTTATTTTACTGGAACCTTTTGAATAACAAGCTGAAAACATTATAAAAGTCTGTGCTTCAGTATTTTGAGGATTTCTGAGGCTTATAGATTTTCCTTTAATCTATAATTAAGAGAGCTCCATTTTAAACTTAGTCAGAAGTCTATTCCAAATAGCTTTTTTAAGAGCTAACTAGTACTAGGGAATAGAATAGCAATTCAATGAATGTGTCACCGCTACAGAAAACTGCTGTATCACACTTTTATTTCATTAAATAGCAGACCTTTAGAAGATGAGAAATCAGCAGTTTCAATCATGACTAAAAGTTCCACATTTGCACCACACACTAGAAATGCCAAAACATATAGAGGCAGTAAGAGGGGATCTTCCAGGCTTCTCCATGACATGTAGAATTGTTATGCTACTATTTCAGGAGTTTAAAAACATTATTTAAGGCAGAAGAAAACATAGTTTCCTCAGGGTAGTAATCTCAATGATTGAAATTGCTGCATCCCAAGTAAAATTGCTAAAGTACAATTTTTTCACTTAATTACAATTTTTTTTAAAGCATTCCACTAGTGACTACTGCTAACAAGAAAAGACATGGTGATTAAACGTTTCATGTCCTTTAATAGCTAATCTGAAGTGCTAATGAGTGTTCAAAACATAACAGAACTGTCAATTGTTACAGAGCTTCTCTCTACACAGTGGAGCGATGAATAAACTTGACTCTTTTGCTTTGCTTGAGTCACATTCAGAACATTGCAGACCTGGTGGCTTAACACTGGTGACACAGAGAGACTCCTTACAGGACTGCCTTCCACCTGTCTCACCACGTGTCTCAGCTCACACCCACCCACTGAGAAGGCTCTCACTTCCCCCTGCTCCGCACAGTCCAAGGGCAGTCACCAATTCCAGAACCTAACTCTAATTAAAACCACAATATTACCACCACCACCCTCCTCCTGCCTTCTACAGATCAACCAACCTGAAAAAATTCTCTTTGTTCCCTGTGAGACTTTATCACTCCCTTTCTTTGGATGCAGACCTGTCTCACGTGCCAGGCACTTTGTCCCCTGGTGAGCACGTCAATAACCCAGGAATGCTGCAGGGAGGCTCAGGGCTATGGCAAGAGATGTCCTCCTGGCCCACTGGTGGCTCAGCACCAGAGCCACCTCCCACAGTGACCCTGCTACACTCACCTTGCTCCCACATCAGCAGCCTGGTGCCCACACCAATAATGCCAAAGAGAGACACAGAAGGAACTTCTTTTAGTCCCTCTACCAAGAGTATGAAAGCGTCTCCACCTGCTCTTCCAATAATCCACCTCTGGCCTATGGTAAATGCCAAAAGCATTTGTCATTATCATTTTACCACTGGGAAATAAAACAAATATAAACAAATTGGTGTGTAGTTTATACAAGGCATTAGTTACTTTTGGTTTTCTGTAATTTCTATGTCATGATGCTTTTCCTACCAGTCTTGATACCATAATTTCTTATTATGCAAACTCAGAAACAGAAACAGTTTAGTTTCAAACTGTAAGATAATGTCATTTCAAATTTTTCTTGAGAAAGTCCATAAATACCCATTAAAATGTTCCTTTAGAAAACATCCCAAATACGGGTGCAAAAACCAGCTAGAGCTTACCAGAATGTCAGCATTTACTAACATTATTAACAGTGAACACTCTTGAGGACCTCAACTCAATATCAAAACTGGTATTTTGAGCTTCTTTTAACACATGAACATACTGTACAGACTCACCAGATGATGTGGTACAATTCTCTTTAGAGCACTTTTAAAAATCCTTAAAGTCCTATTATGGCCCGACTCACAACTGGTGACTTACTGGGCAGTGCGTACAGAAGCCCCACTTGCCTCTGGAATAAACAGGATGCCGATTCAGCCCATAGCCACCACAACACCATGTACCAGTATTTTGTCACAGCTCTGATATTTCTCATAAAGCTTCAAGGAACTTCTGAAATAGGTTTTGGTGGTATATTTGTTTATTTTCCATCAATACGAATTTGTTCTCCAGTGTCGCGCTTATCACTGTAACAGTAATATGTGCTGTGCAAGATCAAAGCAGACCTATAAGTTATGCCAGGCAGGAATTTTATACTGAAGGGTTTCCTGTTGCTCAAAATAATTTAATCAGCTAATCTATATAAAACAAAAAATCTGCAGTATCTTTTTTTCTGTTCGTTCATACATTGCCTCTCTCTTTTTACATATGACAAACTAAGTTATACAGGGCCTACATTTTACAGAGCCTAAGACAAGAGGCACCCATTCAGTTGGTTTCTGGCACCAGGCCTCTTCCAACATACTGGGTTATGAATTACAAACAGTCTCTTCTCTCCTGCATTCAGTCAGAATAATGGTGAAACAGATGGCAAAATGCAATGGCTTCTACTGCTCAGCCAGAAGTGTGAGCAATTACCATTGGGTGACCAGATCTCTCCCTCCAAATAATCTACACAATTATTTACTTAACCTTGTCTGGTGCCATTCAGGCTGCAACATCCTCTTTACTCAGGGATGAAGAGAGGTGCCTACTTAAGCCTTCCCCATCCCTTACTTTTGGGTAGGTGGGGGTGGTTGCTCTCCATTTTTAAGATGCCTGTACTTACAAAAAGAATCCAACTTGTTCAGTCAACAATATACTGAATACAAAACTAATTTGTGAAATTTTAAGCTACTAATAATGACTTTTTTACTTTTCAGTGTGCTACAAAATCATCATCATCATGACCACCAAAGGCTTTATCAAGGGACTGCTTGACAGCAGGGACAAAAGTTAATGAGGTTGTTAATCCTCAATCCACCCCACAGCTTTTGGCAGAAGATAGGAGGAAAAGCATGGTTTGTTTAGGAGGTGGCTCGGTCTTAACAGCTGATGCAGCTTCCCAGGTGGGTGAAGCTCCTCAGACCTCCAGGTCTCAAATCAGGAGTGACAGGTAGCACAGCAGTCTTCAAGTCCCACCTGTGCATGCTCAGATTTGTGTGGAAGAAATCAGAGCTCTGCAATGAGGATACCCCTGAAAAAACATACAAGGCCTCAAGTAATTTGAAAGACATCAGCCACCACTGAGTGCCTAAGAAAGAATAGACAATCCTGCCTCTTCACCAAAAAAGAGCATTTTTCCTTTTAAAAGGGTTACTAGAAAAGGATTATGGAGTTGTAACAATTTTTTTATTTAAAACACAGTCCCAAGCTTCATGTATCAAACTAAAGGTCACTCAACTTAGTCTCCACATAAGGCAGAGGCATTCACACAGGCAGAACAAACTGTATCTTATGAAGCTAAACAAGATTTAAAATGTTTGCTGTGTTAATGATTAACAAAACTTTGTATTTGCCAGTATTTAAAATGCCTTATTATTTCTAAGTTATACAAGTCCAAGACAGCAGCATCCTACAGAACTAATATCCACAAGAAATTAATCTGTCAAAGTGCAAACAATTTCTGCCTAACAAACAGGATACATGGCGAGTAATATAAGTGGTTTTAATTAGCTGGGCATATAAAGCTGTTACAAGACAAATTTCTTTCATTAAAAGAAGCAGACAGTCAGTTAAAAATGCTTCAGTGCACCGAAACTAAAGATGACATAAGACACTAAACCTTCTCCCTCTCCTGTAAAAGGAGGAGCCAGAGTAGCATCACCCAAGTAGCAGGGGATGAGCAGCCCCTTCTCCTGCTACTGCAATACTGGTAACTCCCCAGAAATGCCAGCAATAAAGGGGGTCCAGCAGCACAGAGGAAAAAAACTCAGCAGTAAAAATAACCATTTTCTGTAATTTTGTTCAGGCACTTGGGATAAGAGTTTCTTGCAAAACTGAATGTAGGACATTTAAGTCCCTCCAGTATGGACTACCAATGTTTTGTGTGTTCACCAGAAACGGTAGCATGGTACCTGCAGCATATTGGGTATACATTATTTTATAATGTAAAAAAAAAGGGGACTAAGAATATGTGTGAATGCATAGTACACCTCTTTTCTCCTCTCCACTTAAGGGATTCTGCTTTCCACATCATACAACTGCATTCCAACATACAGTTCCCATTTCCCCCCCTGCTTTGGGCTGGAGGTGCACCCCAAACAAGGGCTATGCCAGCTGCTCCTTTTCCCAAAACGGCCAGGGGCAACATCAAAAACATCGGCGGAAAGCCCACTGCACGTATTATTAGCAGAAGACTTGGTCTGCCCAGGCCCAAGGAGAGAGACTCAGGCATTTAAAGACAGAAATTAGATGCCTGAATTTAAGATCACAGGGCATGATTGCAGGCAGTTTTGTCTGATCAAATTAGGATGGAGACAGACACATCCTTGCCTCCAAATCCTGTTGTTGCCAATGCCACCCTGGGCACACCAGCCAGGATGCTCAAGGCATTTAAGAGCACAGGGAACCTTAAGCTCCAAGCCCTTGCACACAAGACTATTAAAAGATTCTGGATAAAATGAAAAACAAAATATAGACAGTCCTGGAAGCAAAGCTGGGAATCCAAGATTCCTCCTTGCAGCTAAATGGGGATTCACTGGACAGCAGTTTCTTATTTCTTAAAGTGGTTTTGTGAACAGAGATTACAAGATATTGCATGAATGCTGGATTGCTCCCCTTCAATTCAAAACAAGCCATTGTTCTGGGATGGGAAACTGGTTTCTGAAAAGACAAACATCCCTTCTTGTTTGTTTCATTAAACTGGTAAAAGAAAATTTAATTCAAATTAAGAAAACTCATATTCAAACTGATCCACTGGAGAAAAACAATTTATATTTATGTGCTGTTGCCACTTTGCACTCATTACAGGGGCTAATGTTTTGCAAGACACATCTTTTAAACCTTCCTAAGCTTATTATTTACTATCTCCTGACAAGCATGACTTCATTTCATGAGCTAGCACACATCCCATTGTGAGAACCTAATCTTTAATAACATATCCTAATTAAATATGCACATTTAATGCAAAAACCAATAGCTAAAATTCAGAACAAAACAAAAAAACATTCATTTGACTAAACAAAGCAATTGGATTAGAGTGCACAGAGCAAACTCAAATATTAAGTCACATATGTTACAGCAAAAAGTCATTAAGAGAAGGGGAAAAAAAGGGTAAAAAAAACCCTCAAAGAACCAATCAGGCAGACAATTCTTTATAGCTGACCGTATCTGACCTCTCTGAACTCCTAGCTAGCTTACTCCCCATCTGTCATATGATAATACTTTAAAAAAAGCATATTTAAGAACTCATCAAAAGTTCAAGTCAATTGTTCTAAGCGTGCTTGATTCCACTCAAGAAGGGTGTGTTCTTCCACAGAAGCTACAAGGATTTATTCTTCTCAACACTGATGGCATAATTTTACCATTAAGCTATTTATTATTTTGAGTGGTTCCCACAGTGACAAAAAAAATCATAAGACAGTGACCATCAAACAAAAAACCCCCAAGAATAAACAAACAAAAATTTCTAAAATTACCTCTTGAGATTTAAATACCAAATTAGGCCACCAAAAAGCTACTTCTATCTATTTGCCCATTTCTGAATTACTGTAATCTGGAAGCCTCTTTCCTTCTAGTGAGTACAGTCCTAATATTTGACATTACTGAGATACTTTGAACTCAAAAACTTTGTGTTACAACTTCGTGATCTGCTATAACGCTTTCTAAGATTCTATCAAAAGAAAATTAGATAAAATTTATAATTTTATAAGAAATTTTACCATTGATTGAGACTAAACCCCAACACACATCAACCTGTGCCTTCAGAGGTCTCACTGTAATTCTTTCTTGAAGTTTGATTTAGTAAGATTTATCAAAACAGTATTCTGCAGGAAACTCTTCATAGTATTTGAGAGCATGAAACAAGAGAGTAAAGGCTTATGATTTACAATGTTAATTCTTAGGGTAAATACAAGTCAATTACCTACACCACATTGCTGAACACAAACAAAGCAAGAAAATCTAGTGAAATGACAGTATTACAATTTCTAGATCTTATTTAATCCTGCCTGACTTCGTACTTGCACAGAGGAAGAGTTATAGGCATGTTCATTTTCCCTTCAAATCTAAAATACCACCATTCCCACCACAGCCTACAATGTATTGTCAACTGAAAAACAAACATTTTGTAAAGTAGAGGTCTTTGATATACTTTTTTTAATAATGGACTGGGCAGAAAAGTTCGTATTCAGCTTTACCTTCTTTTGAAGTAGAAAACAAAATTTAATTAATTTTGGGTTTTTGAAGGGACCTGTCACATATTGAAGTTCTATTTTCAGTTATTCTATTACACAGAGCACTCATTGCTCTAAAGAGGAATCTGCTCAGATCTCCAGAGGTGAAGAACATTCAGGACACGCTGTTTGCAGACTCAAGCCTCTGTCCCACAGTCACAGCACTCGGATACCCAGGCAGCCACCTAGAGCACACACTACATCCAACTTTGGAAGGCAACCATGTCAGGAAGACCCATGAAACCCTACAATCTGGTAAGAGAGGCAGCCACCAGAGGTAGGCATTAATTGCCCGGTCTGTTCAGGTCTACTCATGCATAGCTCATTAGCATTAGTTACCTCCAGTTCGTAATTGGATAGTTCACCACAGCTTACAGTGAGCTGGGAGACAACAGATAGGATGCAAGAGAGAAACCAGATGCCCAAATAAGTAACAGGAAAGGGTTTTATTGTCCAGGACAGATCAACCAAACTATATTTACAAGGTGAGCTCCTTGTAAACTAACTTTGAAAAATTTTAGTAACTGAAAAGAAACCCTTAGACCTCTGCAACGAATTTATTCTGTTGTTCACCTAGCAAATACTATCTAGTACATAGGGTGTACTTTCACAGAAAAGTGATTTTTGTCTTGTTTTGGTTTTTCCCAAGACCTTGGTTGGTAAACTGTTAAGACTATTTTCAAATACTGACATTTCCGTGAGGGAGACGGGGGCCAAGGAAATGGTGCCAGACTGTTTTCAATGGTGCCCAGCGACAGGACAAGAAGCAATGTCCATAAACTAAAACACAGGAAGTTCCACCTCAACATGAGGAAAAACTTCTTTATTGAGGGTGGCAGAGCACTGGAACAGACTGCCCAGGGAGGTTGTGGAGTCTCCCTCTCTGGAGACATCCAAAACCCACCTGGACACATTCCTGTGCTACCTGCTCCAGGTGACCCTGCCTTGGCAGGGGGTTGGACTGGATGATCTCCAGAGGTCCCTTCCAACCCCAACAGTTCTATGATTCTACCACAATTCTATGGCTACCACTCCTTCATTGCCACGACTCTCCAGCTGTCTTATTTAAGCCAAGGTAGTTATCAGGAACACCAAAACCCATTTATAGAAAAAACAACAACACAACAACAAAAAACACATCCAAAAAATCCTAACAAACCAACAAGAAAACATGGTAATCATAGGAAATACAGAAGCTTCATGATTACATATACATCATTATACTTTCTATAGTTGCAAACAGTAGCTTCATCATAACTCATTAGGCATTCAAATGCTCTCTCAGTAATGAAGTTTGCTAAAGCACTCATAATTAAAACAGTCATTTGAAGGCTATGAACAACCCAGTCCTTTTCAAAAATGAGTTTACTTGCTCTCAAGGAGTTCTGTCATAAACCTGTCTTATTTTTTTTAATGACAATCTGTCCCATGTCCTTCAAATATTCAGACTGACACTTATATGGAATTTTTTTATGTGCAATGATTACACTTCCAGGCTGAACCTCTGTCAAACCCACATGCAGAGCACGACAAATTATTCATACTACACTGTGCTCTTGGACGCAGTTATCAGGACTCCAGGAATAGGCTTTTGACCCCAGACTGCATTAAACAACTAAGATCCAGACAGTTTAAAACACACAATGAAATAATGACTGAAGTAACAAAAATTACACCTGCTTTTGAAGTCCAGTATCCAACAGTGAAATTACAGACTGCTGGTATTTTTCAGGAGGACTTGTGGGGCACAATACTCAACACTACATCAAAAAACATTAAAAGAAATTTAAGAAACACTAAGCCTCCACATTCTAGGTTAAACTAGCATATACTTTTATTTGAATATATTTGAAGACAGCAACATTTGAAAAAATTAACACCTCTTGAAAAGCAGTAAGGAACATTTTGTCATCCTGCATTTACAGAAAATTTTGGAAACAAGTAGAAGTGGACTATGAAAATAAAAACACACTAACATTTAGCTTGGATTCTTTTCCTATTAGCTCTAATAAAATAAAGTCTACTAAAAAGAGCCATTCTTGACCTCTGAAGAGAAATGGAGACAAAGGGCACATGGTTCAATTCATGATGATTAAGCAACAACAAACAAGACAGCCAATGCTGAACACTCATGAAGGTACTTTTGGATATCTCACAAAAAAGTCTCCAGTCACACTTCACTCAGACTAAGCAAGGAGAAAATTGTCACTTGTTTAGTTTTAAAAAGGTGTACACAAAGCAGGACAAGTGCAGGTTCACAACAGTTCCCTGTACACAATGTAAGTTGTGTTTTTTCAGAGAGCAACTTCTACTCTGTGTTCAACAGATCCCTCTACTGATATTTCTTGAAACAGAAAAACCTGAAACAAAAAAAGGACAAGAACAACACTGCACCTTGTGAATCAAACTATCAACTCTATGAAAGCAACCAACAAAACTACAAAGCAATTAAAGAAAGTAAGGCAGGCGCATGTCAGTAATGGATATTGACGAGGGGAATCCAGTTACAAAGACTTTAATTATTAACATGGATTAATTAGCATGCTACAGCTAACTCTCCCACTACTATGAAGAATGCCAGCAAGCCTTCAGCAACCACACCTGGTCAAGACTTCAGGCTGGCATCTCACTAAAATGACTAAGTTCTCTTGTCATTCTCATGAAGGGTTTCAGTGTTGACTCAGAGTGAAGAATGCCATCTAGTGAATTACTCAGACAACACTGGCATGTCCCACCTACATTTACCTGGCCTCAATAAGCAGAGGAAGGTTTTCTTCACCTTCTTATTGATGTGAAGATTATCAGGAGAGAAAGAAGGAGGGGAAGCCAGGGAAAAAAATACCTATTTATAAACAGATCATTTATAGCTGTAGCTACTGGCAACTGGTGGATCTGGCCAAACTAAAAATAAATTCTACACTTTAACGAAACCAGTAATGTTATCAACTTCTTTACAGCTGACAATCATGCCCTGTGGGAGGAAAGAGCCCTTTAGAGGTGAGCCTGCCAGCTCAGCTCTATACATAGGTATGCTCATCCTTCCAAATATGAGAGGCCAAGGAGAGGTCCCAGTATTAACCCACGCAAAAGGACAACCTTAGCTGCCACCCCAACACTCCTCCAGACTATTTTGGCCAGCTCACACAGGAAGGTTTCATTCCACCAGTGGTACTAGCCCAAGTGGCACAGTCAGGGCCCCACCAGCAATATCTGAAGCTCTGTGAAGATGGCTTGTGCAGCTCTGCTGGACACCCCCTGACCACCCACATCCCATACCAGTAAAATCCTAGCAGAGAAGTCACCACAGCATTCTCAAAGCACAACTCAACACTACCAAATATAGACCCTGTTCCACTTAAATCAATGGATGCTTGATGCCGATGTGAGTCCTAAACCATTTATTTTAAAAGCTGCTTGAACCTTCAATTTAAAGGCTTAATTAATTCTCATCAACATTTTTCCCTCTTCTTCACACAACAGAAAAAGGTATCAATACAAAAGCACTCTGCATCTGACTATATTAAAATAATACACTTCAACTGAATATAGTTTAATTAAGGCTTACTCTGGTGCACTCCTATATTAATTAATAGTTTACTTGGAAATTCCCACCATATGGTACTGCAGCAGATGTTAATCATGTAAGGCCAAACACTTTGAAATTACTGTTCCAGCCACTTCATCTGAGGCACGAAGTGCCCTAAATTTCTACTTAAAGGATAAACTGGAAATGCCAAACATCCTACAAGATAACATCCACAGCTATTTTCTTCAAGATAATATTATGTGGCAGATAAGTAGCACAAAATGGGGTAGATTTTTAAGCCTCCAGTACTATAAAATGACTTGCTATAGACCGTGCTGGACTCCCTTGGCGTAAGAAAAATGCCTGCATTGAAAACTTCAAGGAAAAATTTATTTTGTCACCCAGATATCTGCTAAACCCCATACACAGGGAGGGCAAAAACGTCTACATGAGTGGATGTGCGTTAAGCATTTCAGATCTTGGGTGCCTCAGACCCACGGATCTGTGTCTTCCAGCCCTTCATCCTTCAACTGCAGGAAAGGAACACTACAAAAAGCAGCAGATGCTTGCTCTTGGACAGTCAGCTTTTTTAAATTTAAGAAGAACTACCCTGCTAGGCCTGTCTCACAACAAGAAATTGACAGTGCTCTAAGAAGGTTCATGTGGCAGTAGATTTCGTATAATATGAGCCTAATATTGGGCTCCCAAAATTTTTCTTCTGAAAAAATACAACTCATCTCCATCTCCTTACTTCATCATTTTAGAGAAAGCAGATGCATTTGAAAAGCTGGAAGACATCAATGAAGAAAATGTGGCATTTCAGAATTTCCCAACATGGTGTTTCCAGACTGGATTTTTTAACAAGGTATTTGAACTCTTATCCTTCAGCATTTGTCTTGGTAACTATTCAGCTTCTAAACTGAAGGTTTGAAGTATTCATCAAGTAAATTATTTAAGCAATAAGTGTGAAAGCAGCACAGTTTTGCTTTATTTGGAGCTAAAAATCTGAAGTTGTTTTCCTGCTGAAGGTAAGTGCTTGCTACAGGTGATCCTCAGTGCAGTTATGATTTAATGATGATATTGTAACTTCTTGGAAAAAACCAGCAGTTACACAGAATGGAAGCCTTGAAGAATGAGCTCTTTCTCCTTGTGGCATACCTCTGAATACAAGCCCATACCGGGAGAAATTTCTCAGGAAACAGAGAGAAGTTGCTCCTTATTCCTCTGGAAAAGAGTAACAAATATTACTACTTGACTCTGGGAAATACAGTACAATCAAAAGCTACAGCAACTTAACTGAGATTAAATGGTTATCTACACTTCTGCGGATCAGACAGAAAGGCTAGACCATTTGCCAATTTGGGGTTTAGAAGATAAAACTGCCTGGGTTATTATTGCTGGAGTGCTTAAAGACAACTACTTGCAAAGATTCTAAAAATACTGTATATATATTTCAATCCTCTCATCTGAAAAGTGATCTGGTTTATATTGCTGCCTTGCAAAATTCTTGACACCATTAACCAGAAAAGGCATTTGTAAATTGCTTGGTTTAATACTGCATTATGCAAATAAATTTGAATAAGATCAAAATGCAGAGCTTTACTAAACTGTTGCAAAAAACCACTTGAGAAAACATATTGTGAAGCCATATTTAAACTAACAGATGTTTCAGAAACATAACAATATGTTCAAACAAAATAAAGGTGTAAATGGGCAGTGCTAAAAGAGTTTCACAACTAAGCACATCAATTTCAGTAGCAACTGAGATGACCTCATCTAGGAAAGCTCCCTCCTAAAAAGATCATAAATTTAGAAATGAATTCTCATGTTATGCTTAAAATTTGGCTGCATGAATTACTTGCAGAGTGGCTGCTTATGTAACCGCCTTTGCTATGGCAACACTCGGCTGTTAGGCTTTGACACATCCCAGTTGCAATCGCAGTTTCATTTTCTGCTGATAAACAATGGCAGGAGAGGTTTTCTAATCACGAACAAAGATGCTCTAGAACACACCACTGTGATTGATGTGGCAGCCATTGATACTGCTAAAACTCCTAATGTCAGAAGGGCAAGCAAAAAGTGACAGATCCACAGGAAAAATAAACAAACTAGAGAGAGAGATCTTCCAGCACTGCTTTCAATACAGTTTTAAAGCTGGAGTCCTTAAAACTAAAGTTTGGAATAGTGCAGTTTGACTCTTGACTACCCGTCTTTGTATAAACTCCCCTCTCTAAAAAGTCCCCCACTTTGTCTGACTAAAATTCTTGTTACTTTCTTACAAACAGAGTAACTATCTATAAATTACAGAGTCGTGAGTTCATCAACACCAAACTCCAGCTATGGCACTATTTCATATTTTTCTACAGCTTTTTTTGCTAGGCATTACAGTAAAAGTCATAAATCCATTTACTAGCATCACTTCAAACCTAATGGAGTACTACATGTACCCTCCGATACTGTAAACTTCCAGTTTGCTTTACATTGGAGAAAGAAAATAGTGGTTTAATGCTGACAAATTGTAAAACGCCTGATCTATTCCACATATGGCACTTAGCAATGACTATTAAGTTGATGACTATTCTGAAGCTCATCAGTCACCTACACACACTTGACAAGGAATCGAAGTTTCAGAATCCAAGTGTTTTTTATACTCTCATCCAGATTTTGTTTCCCTGAGACAACTCAGCCTTCTCCATATTATTTCTAATAGCCACAATTTTTAAGGGTCCTGCCAAAATCAATGTGAAGGGAAGTAGCATACAAAAGAACCTTTAACTTAAGAGACCACTAGAAGAAAAACTAAAAAAGATGGACGAAATTGAAAGCCCTAAATGAGGCACATACATTTGTGGAAGCACACCTCTTTACCACTAAGTAGGTGCTCACATGCCTTTGTAGCACTGTAGTCCATCCTGCGCTCCAGAAAAAGCTCCCCCCTAAACTCAGTCCATGTCCGTCTTCAGAGAAAACCATGGCCAAAAATGAGGTAGGTCTGAAGTGACCCTGAACACAGGATCCACCCTCACTGTTTTTAAGGCCTAAACCCATTTGCTAGATCCCAGTGCTGTGAGAGAATTTGTGATTTCACTGATGAGCTTCCCTGTTGCTAACTAATGGTTCAGGAACTGCGGCAGAACCCGGGTGCTGCCACAGCAGTCCTAGGGCTCTGCACATGCACTAACAGGAGTAGGAGGATCCCCATGGCAATATTTTTTTAAAATCATCATTAAGTATTGGAGTATTTCGTGCCAGAGCATTCCCACAAACTCTCGCATTTTCTTGATGAAGAACACATAATTCCCACTACACCAAGTGGAGCACAGTTGTTGGCAGCCCACGATGACTCTGCAAACACACTTGCTGCTGAAAAGGGACATGAACTTCAGCACACAAAGAGCAGACAGAAGTTCTCCAAGCCATGCAATATTCAATCATCCAGATGGGGAACTTTCGCACTCTGCTTTCACTTTGCTAGCACATTCATATTTCTGCTTCTCTCCCCCCAGTCCTTCTAAATATTTGCATCCTTCTAAACCCTGGCAGAGTAGACTTTATAGAGGTAAAAAGCCCCCAACTCCTTGGAATTAGAAGCCTTTAAAGGCAAGCCCATGCCAGCTTCTTGAGTACCACTACCATTACAACAGTTTAAGCTGTATGAGCTTCATATAAGCCCTATGAGCTGTCATTCAGCACGCAAAAAATAAATATTTAAGCTTTGTTAGATAAAGTAATATTGTTTTTTTTTTTCAGGTGGACTGCCTTTTGGAACAGATTCTGTCACTGAGAGATTGGTACTGAATTAAAATTAGAATATTGTTAAAAACAGCAAGCCCTTTTCAAAATACAGCAATTATCAATAACCTCAGACCAAAGAAGTTAAATTAGAAGACTCAGTTAAAAACATCCTAATGTTTGGTAAGTAACTGAGTGTCTTTGAGTGTTCTCAGAGCCTCAGAAATCTAAAACACATCTGGCATGTTCTCCTCCTGAGTGAGTGAAAGCCATGACATTTGACGACGCTTGCCTATGTGACGTGTCAATGTCTTGAGACACGGCAGTGGAATCCACACACGTCCTCCAGAGGGGAGGCAAAGGAGGTGACTTGACACACTTTCAGCTCACTGATCCATACAGGACCTTTAAAATTAGTACTAAATATATGAAAAGGACAATAATACATGGTTTGAATAAATTTAAATACTCATTTTATCCTCCATGTACAATATGCCATCCTGTGGGAGAGATGAGCTAATCCATCTACTCTTTTTCCAGCTCTATGGCAGCTAATCTTCTGTCTGTGGATTCACTTTACACCATAGAAAACTCATAGGCTGACACAGGCTCCCCTCGCTTTGTCCCTTTCATTTGCAAAGTTTTAACTGGTACTTTGGTCCACAACTTCTTATTGTACACGTTTTCACAGTTAAAATGTAGATAGTTACTTATTTGTATAACCAATTCCAGGTACAACTCTGTAGCTCATCAGCGTTGGCGTCAGGCCATTAAAGGGATCCACAGACAGTGTGTATGGCAAGAAATTAAAAACTGACAAGATACTGGAGAAACTGCATTTATTCCACAAATACCCAGTCTTGAGCCTGCTCCCTATACAGACATCCAGCCCAGAGTTTGGTACTTTTATCTAACCCCTTTGAGTGGAAATACTTTCCCCATGTTCATTTCTCACATCTTACAATTTCAGGCCCAACGCTTTATCACTACCCTAAACAAAATGCCACCGAGGTAATGGTTCTTCTGCCTAAATAAAGAATTCCAGATGAGGCCTTTTACTGCAAATGTTCAGGTCATACCAACAAGACCATCACAGAAACACTGAGAGCAATAAAATCTAAAGTGTTTCATTTCCCCTCACTTTCAGATAACTGTAAACAATGTTGAATGGTAGGATTTGCCTTTTTCAGGAAAGATTTTGCTTTGAATATCAAAATCTATTTGGAAGAATGCTCTTTACAGAGCTGCTCTGAGCAGGCATATGACACAGCAGGGCACTTACTTCATGGAAGAGGTTAAAACCAAGTTCAACATTTATAATTCTGTAAAATAACCCCCAATAAATCAGCAAAATATTCTCACATCTTGAAGTTTATTGTAATTTATGCAAATCAGACTTGAGTGCCGCTAATACAAAGACCACTACTGCACTCCTCCCAAACTTCTTATGACAGACACATTCATGTTTTACTCATCAAACTGTCCTAAGTACCTCTTAAAACACAAAAAAGCAATTTTGGGGCCTTTCAGAAATGCAATTTGCTGGAGACAATGCACTTAAAGCAGTAGAAGAATATTTTTTCATATGGATTTCACTAACCATGTTTGCAACACTACACATTACAAGTAAGGAAAACAAAGTTGTTGCAGCAAAGACCACTTGCCCTTATCCACTACCATCCTTCCTCCAAACTCAGCAAGGTGTGACCCATCAGGCTGGAGCAAACCTGCCCATGGCTACTGCTCACACTCATTTCCAGCCTCAACTTCTGAAACTAGCGTGGCTACCTAGGTGGTTTTCCTCCAAGAGTGCGAGTCACAGGCAGGTGCTTTATCTCCTTGCACCACCTAAGTGAAGGTTCACGTGCTACACAGAATACAAAATGAAGAAATAGAAGCATGAAGCAACACATATGCGTTTGCTCAGTAAAAATGAAAGTCCTCCAGAGAAACAATCAAGCATTCATGCAAAAAAACCCCCCAGATTAAACACTAAAAAGCAAGGTTCATATTCCAGAAAGTAGGCACAACTGCAATATTTGCTCTTTTTTGGTAAAGTTTACATGATTATTTTTAAAAGATCTACAGCTCTGAGTGTTAGTCACAGGTTTCTAACTACAAATCCTTATCCAGCTGCACAGTTGTTAATGCTACCGTTTAGCCTGTTCTTCTAAAATTACTGATTTTATAATAACGTAATACAAAAGCAGAGTATGCAGTGCACTTCACCTGTCATTTATGAAAAGCATTGGATGTATTACATTTTTTAAGTGTTTTAAAAATGCATTATCTGCAAAATCATTATTTTTTATGCATTCCCGAAATTATGGTGAAGGTATCGCAGGCATTGATTAGAAAAAAGTCCTACACAATCTTTTTTTTTAGATGTAAAAATGCTGGAAGCTAAATAGCTGTAAAAAACATTTTGAAGTTGAAAAGGGCTTGCTTTTAATACTGATCATCTGTAGTTCCTTCAAGTTTTTTATTAATATTTACTAATTTCTCAGGATACAAAGTATTACATCATTCTTTTTGATTACTATTCTATAGAGTGAGAATGCTTCCGAAACTGCAAAACTGTGTATGTTACTAAATACAATTATAACTCGCCAGCTATAAATGCCAGGATTGAATAACTGAAAACATATGCTATATGCCTGAAATTTTAAGGATGATGAAACTGTCACATTAGTAGCACACAGCATGTTATAGAGAACTCCCACAATGTAGCAGTTGTTCAAAACTCGTACCCATCCGGTCATTCTATCTTTTATAAAAGATATATAATACTAGATGGTGATGTATTCAAAACACAGCTGCAGCCTAACTTAAAGTTAATAAGAAAACCCCCCCACACACACACGAAAACCACAACAAAATACCTTTTCACATTACAACATTAAAGCCATGTCAGAATGGCATGCACAGAGAATAAAAGAAAAGCGTTTCCAAAAGGTCCAAATTTTATTCTCATCAGAGTTTATTTGAGGGGAGGACAGGTGAGGGAGCGGGAGGAGCGGAGCAGCGCAACAACCCCACTCAGCCTAGAGCCCAGACTGTTCGTGCTCCCTTCAATCACGGATCTTGAAGTGTCGCCCCCGGGGAAGGGGCCGGCGACCGCCTGACGCGCGGAGCCCCGGCCCGGCCGGAGGAGCCCCTCGCCCGGCACGGCGGCTTCCCAGCAGCGGGGGGAGCCCCGGCACCTCCGAGGGCGCGGACCGACCCCCGGCCTCGCCGCCCGCGAAGCCCCCCTGGCCCCCCCCTCGCGGGGGAGGTCGCGACCCTGTGCCCCCGTCCCCCAGCACGGGCGAGCGCCGCACGTTCGGCTGAACTTCTATTCGCCACTCGACTGGCGCCGCACCCGCCGGGAGCAGCCGGACACGCTCCCCGCGCCCCTCCGCTGCTGGGGGCGGCTCCATCGCCACACCGCGGTCGCCGCCCGGGAGCACCCCGGGTTCCCGCGGGCACAGCCTCGCCTCCGCCCCCCTCCCCGGCTGTACGGGCAGCCGGGGATCGCCAGCCGCCGCCCCCGCTCTGAGCCCGGGGCAGGAGGGCAGCGTGGCCCCCGGCCCCAGCGACGCGGCCCCGACGGCCTCCCGCTTCCCTTCCCAACCCAGCCAAAGCGTGCGGGCAGCCGGCGCTGCCGGGAGGCGGGATCCCGGCGCGGGGGAAGCCGCGGAGCTCCCCGCACCTGCGGGGCGGGGGTGGGGGTGATGGGAGAGGGCACCGCGCAGCCCCGGCAACCGCTCCTCACCTTTCATCCAGTCGACGACCTGGCTCGGCGACCACTTACTGACGGGCTCCATGATGAGGGCCATGGGCGGCTCGGGGGCGCGGGGCTCGGGCGGCCGCCGCTCTCCGGGCGAGGGGCGAGGCTGTGCGGGGCGGAGGGACCGCGCTGCCCGGAATCCCGGCGGCGGGAGGAGAGAGCCGCTATATCCCCGCTTGCCTCCGCTCCCTCGCTCGCTCGCCGCCTCTGTGCCTCTCTGGGGATTTCAGTTCATGTTGCCGGCTCGGCGGGGAGGAGGAGGAGGAGGAGGAGGAGGAAGGGGGAGAAGGGGGCGGCACGCTCCGACGCCTCCCGCCCCCGCGAACCCGCGGGCAGCGGCGGCGGATTCCGGCCCCGCCGAGAGGTCGGTCCCGGGCGGCGGCGAGCGGGGCACTGGCTCGACTCTGCCCGCTCCGGCGCCCGGTGGCTCCCGCGGCTCTCCGCGGCCGCGGCTGCCGCACCGGTGTCTTTTTCTCCTGGCGGAAATGACGAGGCGGCTCCTGCCACCCGAAAATATCTCTAAGTGAAATGGGAAGCGACACCCGACGGCCGCCCGGGGCGGGGGGAGCGGGGGGAGAGGGGGGGAGCCGGGATGACTCGCAAGGTGCCGCCGCCGGCGGGAGGGGGGTCTGGGGCGGCGGCAGCGCCGAGCACCTGCTCCCGGCGGGCCGGGCAGCGGGGGAGCCTGCGGGGGAGCGCAGCCAGCGGCTGGGGTGTGGGTTTGTTGGATTTTATTTTCCCTGAATTAGGCATCGCTGCGGGGGCGGCAAAAGTAATTTTTTCCTTTTTTTTTTTTTTTTTTTTTTTTTTTTGAGAGAGGGAGAGTGTGAAGCCCGGCTGCAAAACGGCAGTGATGGACGGTATCGCCGGGCGCCCCGAGGGAGCTGTGCCAGCTCCACCGATGAGGTGGCGGCATTTGCCCGGGGTCTGCGGGCGGCCCGGGGAGGGAGAAGAGAGGAGCTGCACCCTTTTGTTTGCCTGCCTCTCGCCGAGGGTGCGGTAATGGGGCAAACTGGAGCGAAGTCAACCAGCAGAATGGGGGTAGGACTTTGGCGACCACAGCATGGAGAGAGCACCGCAGGTGCTCCTCTGCGCTGCCTGTCCCGAGGGTTGCACCACGAACGTATGGAGGCTGCAGGTGTGAAAATCCACCATCCCTGCAGCGGGTCATCATTGCTGGAGCTGTTCGTTTTCTCCGCATTCTGTCTCCCCAGGCTGCATCATCCTGGAAGTTACCCCAAAAAAGGCAATTCCCCTGGGCCCTGTTGCACAGTGTCTTTTGGTAGGAACTCCTCCCAAGTGCAGAACGATTCCTCCTAGGATGGCTGTGGCACCCTTTTCAGGCACCCTTCCTAGGAGCCTCTGCTCTGAGGAGGTGGCACCTCCCTCTGGAGCTCCAGGCAGAGGATAGTGCTAAAGGTTATTTTCCTGCTGGTAAGTTGGCCAATATACAGCTTTGTCTGCATTTACATTCACCCTGCTTCTCCTGCCGAGGCTGAGGCAATGACCATCAAGATGTTCCTTCTGACAGTGTTGGCTGCTGAATGCCAACTGCTGATACTGACATTTAATATCTGTGTGTGAGGAAAAAAAGAGGATTCCCTCAGCGCTGAAGTGGTAACAGCAAAGGAATCAATTCCTTTGCATGGTATGGGCAGTGCCAGAAGCTTTCCCACTTTGATATGTGAGGCTGAAGTAGTAGTGATGAGGGGCAGTAAAGCACCCATAGGGTTGGTAACACCTCTCCCTGGAGACCCAGGAAGAGTCTCCCCACCAGTGTTAGGTAGACTTGACTCTCACTTTAAAGGTTGTACTTATTTATCTTTGAGAAGAGTCTTCTTTTTACTGAAAACTGGGGCTTGCACACTGTAATTATCCTTGAATTTGGCTCTAGACTCGTGTCTCCTGTGTCACATTCCTGCCAGCACACTGACGAGGCCGTCTGCTTCTAAAGAGGTTGTGTTACTTAAAGCCACAGAAACAATAAACACAGTTGCAAACTAAGACTGACTTTTTTCCTTGTGAAAGGTTTGAAAGGTATGCAGGTTCCTTGTATACTGAGTTATTGTTGTTGAAAGAGCATGTCATAATTTTAATTAGAAACCAGTAGTTTGAAAGGTTTAGAAGGATAAATATGCAAGATCAGGCTGAAGCCTGGCATGTAATTTATAACACCATTGTGTAATTCTCATTGGGGTGAAAAGTTCTTCGTAGGTGAGGACAGGGGAAGTAGGTTCTCAGTACATATGTATGGAGTCCTGTAGTTCATAATTATGCATGCCCTGGGATTCCTATAGCTTGCCAGCGTAATCTGTAGCTAAAGCAAGTTTTTCAGTAAAGCATCTGTGACCTAGTAGTGTCCCCATGGTCAGTATCTATTACTTTTAAAGCCGCTTTATGGAGGTTTTATCAAATTATGGAATGGTAAAAGGGAGTTTACTCTTCCACTTCAGTAAATAGATGAAGTGCTGAGCATGGAATCTAATTACCTTTATTGTTCTTCTCACAGAGCATAGCCATATCGTAAATACTGGGGTAAATCCTACTGTTTTACTTAGATCTTGTTTCAATTTCACTGAAGATTGTTGGCTTGGCTATGGTGGGGAGGACTTGGCTCAGGAGTGATGATAAAGTTATCCATGGTATTTAACTTGGTGACCTATTACAGCAATGAATTCTATAGTCAGGACATGTGCTACATAGAAGTATTTTTTTAATTTGCTCTAAATTTATTGCTGCCTGATTTTATTATTGTTCCCTCTTTCTAGGGTAAGAAGGAGAGCTGAATGACTTTTTATGCTGACCTTCTAAAACTAAAGTGTTTCAGCCAAAATGCCTTAACCCATGTCTACTGGCTGTTTTCATCTTTCAGTTCAGTGGCCTTCATCTTGCCATCACACTTGTATGAGTCAGGCCTCTTACGTAAAACATATGGGACAGTCTCCTGCAGAGACACTGAACTACAGAATTATGTCTTAACTCATCTTTTAGAATTACTCTGATCCATATAGTGCATAAAAATTACTGTGTTTAAAAATGTCTAAATATACATGTTCTTATTAGGAAAGACTTAATTTATTAGGTAGTAAATGTAAAAGTAAGTGCACAGTAAAATTCAATATTGAAAGAAAAATAAAAAGAGCAGGAATAAGTTTAAAATTGAACTACAAGTCTGAACTCAGAAGTGTAAGACTACAAATATGCTTAGGTATCTATTCTCTGAGCAGCCATGGATATGGATGGACAGCTTCAGCAGATAAGTTTGAGCACACACACCTCCTGGATCAGCACCTCAGACTGCAAACTCACAGAAGATACTGCTTTTTTGTCATGGTACATTATCAAAAAAAAAAACAAAAAACCTCCCTAGAGCTGAACTGGCAATCATAGCTGCTACAGCAATACAGAGTGAAAATAATACCAGTAAATAGTTCAAGTCTCTCTAATGATGTACTTTTTGTGCATATTTAATTAATAGGACAACTGGAGTAGAGCACTGCTTATCCTGAACAATGGTGGCAGCGAGATCCAGGTTCTAACAATAGGCACTGAATAGGCATTTGTTTTATATAAATAAAGCCAGACTCTACAGTGAGTATCAGTGATGAGTTACAAGCCCAACTGTGGGCTCCTCAGAAACTTCATGGACTTTTTGCTAGGGTGTCTAGAAAACATGAAAAATGCTCAGAAATGACAATTTGAAATCTTGCCCTGAAGTTAGGGAAACAAATTTAGCTCTCAAAAGATGTTTCTGGTGCTGGATATGAAAGCTGTTTCTTAGGTGGGAGATGAAAACAAGTGGAGGCAAATTAACAGTAACTAAAGCTGAGGTCTAATAAAAACAGTTGGAGTAAAATAAAACAACGAAAAAAGCAAAAGCAAGCAAAGCGAAAAAAGGTAATACTCTTTTCACATTAATAAAGTTTGTTTGTCTTTTGACAGCAAATAAATTCCTGATTTTTACAAATGAGGCTTTATTTGATAAGAATCAAGCTGTTCCAATGGTATTAGCTCACGCTGCAAATATCTGCTTTGGATGCGTTACTAGAGAGTATTTTATTCCACAGCTTGCAGCAAGGTGTAAAGCAAGTTGCTCAAGGGGAGGACTGCTGCCTGTCCTGTGTTCCCCAGAGCCTTTCTGCCTTCAGAGTGGTGCCTGAACTGGTGCCTCAGCAGGGCAAGGATTGCTGTCCCTGCCAGGGCTGGCATCTTCCAAGGGGAAGGGGGAAAGACGATTAAGGGAAGGGAAATAACAAATAGTCTTGGTGCCAGGGGCCCATGGGAAGTGAAGGAGGCAGAGGAAGGTTCATGATCAGAGGCACAGTAAGGCAGTAAGCCTCTGAGAAGGGTAGACACGGGGCAGAAAAGAAAGTTGATAGGACCAAAGGGGCTTAGATGCAGTTGAAGACCCAAGCTGATTTAGACTGGGGTCTAAATCTGAGCACTTGTCCCTGGCAGTGGAACGGGGGAGGTGGGAAGGCCTGGGAGTGGGAAGGAGGCCCATCCCAGCTGAGAAAAGCAGGTGGCTCTCTTGCGTGTGCCTCGGGGGTCTGCATGGCCCACTAGCCCCCTGGCAACTGACCACTGCTTGCCCCGTGGCCATGGGCAGCCTCTACCTGTACAACAAAGGTGTCAAAAAAACAATGAGCCTCTAGTGACTTAGGGCCTACATTGGGATCTTGCTGTTCCCTCATTTCTTACCACTCATCTTCTTCACCTTCTTGAAAGCACAAGTCTTTTAAAGTATTTCAAATGCAAATATCCTGCCCTTAAAGTATACGCCTTACATCCCCGATAGTTTAATTTGACATAAATGGGGGGGAATGTTGTTGTGCAATTTATATTATTTTGCATAATCAGAAATATAAATCAAAATCCCCCAAAGATGTTTAATAATTTAAAGTGTTCAGAACTCAATTAAGGCTATTAAGAGATTAGAAATTAGATTAAAGGTGGCTAAAGGGTAAAAATTCAAGGACTTCAAACACCTTTTGTAATACAAAGGCTCTTAAAAAATGAAAAGACTGAGAATTTCCCCAGGAAATTCCTATCATTTTAATTAGGTTTCTTCATTTAAAATAAAGAAAGAAACCACACAATTTGAGTCCCACTTCCTCTCTCAAGCAGTGGACTCAAGTAATTGCCTGCTGAGACCTCCTCCTTTCTCAGGTTTGGGAGGATGTGCAAAGCTTTAATAGGTTTTGGCTACCAGGAGGGACCACCCCAACCATCTGACATGTTCTCCTGCACTGATGCCTGCCAAAGAAATTCTCCCAACCTTTCCTGTGGTGGTGGGAATTATTTTTCCTCTGATCATGTTTTCTCTGGCCCAACCTGTATCCATTTCTCATTTCCTTCCATATGGAGTCAAGTTGCGGGTTCCTTTTGTCACTGAAAAGAAGAGGAATCCCTAGAAATGTGGAAGGCTCTTGTCTTTCTGCATCTCATGGTTTCTCCCAGCTGGTGCAGCTTCACAACAATGGGAAAGATGGGAAAGAGCAGTGCTGCCATGAGGAAGGTGCAAGCCAGTGGGGGACATACTGTCAGAGTATGGCAGAGGGGCAATGGAGGCATGTGGGGAGCTGCCATCTCAAAAGAACAGTTTTCTGTTCCTTTGTGAAAATAAATACACATAGGTTGTGCTATGAGGGCCTTCTCATTTTGTGTTTTTCAGGCACTAGCTCATGGAGGCTGTTTGTTCATCAGCTCAGCTAAGGCTGCACCTCTACTGCTGCCACACAAATGCCCTGCCCCAAGCAATAAGAAACCCAAGGGAAGTGTGCTTCAGTGCTAAAATTACAGAGAAAAATATTATAAAATAAAACAGCAACTAATTATTGACATCAGGTTCCACTCATTATTAGTATCACAAATGTAAAATGGCTGCCAACAAGATTCATCTTGGAAATCTCATTAGAATGAAATGTCACGGTTTATTCCTGGTGATAAATGCTATTTTATTGCCTTTGGAATGGTTGGCTGGTTCGGCTAAATGCAATGGGTGGCTCCCCTTAAGGTGTATATTTCTACTGATGAATTCATATTGTCTGAAGAATAATAAATATCTGATCATTTTCTAAGCAATCCTGAAAATATTTAATGTTGCCAAAGAATGCTGCCATCTAAATTGCACACTGGAGTACAAAAGAAGAAGAATAATGATATGGTAATACAAAAAGGGCAAAATCATAATGAGGAGGGACATTTTTCAGTATACTCAGAAAAGCACAATCTGTCTCCCTGGTAATTTGGTGGAGTACAGAAAGTATTACATGCCATATTACAAGTATTACATTTTATTTCTGGCTTCAAGAATCGTTACCATATGTTCAAAGTCAGACATGACCTCTTAAATATAGCATGTTCTTTGTTCGTGCTGTGCGGGCTTCGTCCTGCTTGGACAGTATTTATTCTGAAAAAGTTAAAGAGAATATAAATCTTCCAGTGCCAGAAGACTTCGTATCAGCCAGCTTTTGTGGATGAACTGGACAGCAATAATTTGGCTCCTACTGACCAGGGAAACTTGACAGGTCTGCTTTTTTTTCTCATACCTAACAACTTTCTCTAAAAACTATTTATATGGAAATAGTCCTGAATTTCAAGAAGCATTTATTGCTTTCAGAAGTATTTTACAGGAAAAGGAAAAAAGACACATGTTTTCAAATATTCCTGGTGTGCAGCAGCTTATTGCTGTTACAATTAAGTATGCCCTGATGTGCGTTGATAAGGCTGTGATTAGAACTTATTTGAGATTTAATACATGCAGCTTCATGTTTACAGCTAGAGAAATTTATGACCTAAGGTCGTCTACTATGAGTCATCCTTCCCAGACTCCACCTTCTTCCTGGAGGTGTGTTTGGACTGTACGTAGACGTAAAGGTTCGTCCATATGGTGTCACATTGAAATCAAAGGGAATTTTGGGAGTCTAATGGCCAAATCAAGAGAATGCCTGCAGATCAATGTTTACCAGAGTGCATGTTAGACTTACTTAAATACACAAAGTATTCGTATATCATGTCATTACCATGGTTTGGACTTTTCTATTTATTCTATTTAATTTATTTATTACCTTCTTATTGTTCTTTTTGTACTACTGTTTGCAGCCAGACCTGCTAAAAGCATAAAAAACAATGATAAGGTAAAGGACTATTGTTATTATCAAAGGGAAGGATGAGGAATATTTTTGCAAACTTTTCTAGTATTAAAGAACTGTAATAATGAAGGAAAAGTATCAGTGTAGGAAGGAATAAAGGGTCAAGATGAAAAGGTGGCATTATGAAAGGAGTGACAGGGAATACACTACAGGAAGCAGTACAATAATCAGAAGAAAATATTACAAGAAATTGGGAAAAACAAGAAGCATAAGAGGAAATGAAAGCATGCCTGAGTATGGATCAATCTGTAGGTACAGTTGGAATTAAGGGTAGGGAGGGTTAAAAAGAGTGAGAAAGAGTGAAGTCAGAAGATATGGCAGAGTATTAAAACTGGGAGGAAATAAATGAGAAAATGTGAATATATTGTCATCAATGCTAAGAAGTGCAAAACATAGACAGATTTTAGAATAAAGCTATTTTTAAAAGGCAGGTAGATTGGACAGGATGGATTTGAAGTACCTAAAGTGACTCCGTAGGAATTCAGCCAAGGATAGTAGTTAAAATAACACTGATTACTCAGAGAAGAAAGCAAGCTCCTCCCAAAACATGCCCAAGTGCTCAACAAAAGCTTTTTGTTGCTATTTTTCTTGTTCCTTGTTGTACTAAAGGTAATGAATTGAGCTCTGCTGAATTAATAGTGCCTGATTCATTCTCTAGCACTGGTCTCAGCTACTACAGAGTGGCTTATGTCCATAGCATTAAATAGCCTTTACCTCCAAAACCAAGTGGCTGCACGTAGCCTGCATATTTTGAATGGTTCCTGGCCATGTTAACACCCCAAGAGAGCTTGGGACTTGTCTGGGAGATGTTAGCTGTGCTGGGCAACATTTGAGCAGTTTGGTAGCACAAGCATTCTCATGCCTGGAAATATTCCAAGACCTTGATAGGTTTCCTGCTAGGGAATTAAGGATGAAGCCTACATTCATATCATAGGCTCTGGCATTGCTTTTCATGTCTAGGTTCATGCTCTGCTCTGCTCTGTCTTGAAAGCAGCATCCAGTAGGAGAAGCATGGGCTGAACAGTCTCCAGCTGGTCTCCCAATCCCTGTACTTTGGCAACCAAAGATCAAGGATGTCTGGGAGGTGTCATAAATCCCAAAGCAGAACCCTGGGGTGCTCTGGAGGTGACCCTGGGAGATAATCTAAGATCTGTCTCAAAACAGTTTAGAATCAACTGGAAGTATCACAACAGCTTACTTTCCACAACCAACCCCTCCATACCTGTGCTTGAAAAAGCAGTAGGATGAGGACAAATAGTCAATAGCACACTACAAATGAAACCATTTTCTCTCATTTCTTAGCTCCCTCTATCATCACAGCCTCAAAGTCCCAACAGAAAGTTGGCCATTCTCCTACCTAGACAGTCTGACGTTAATCGTGGTGCTGCGCCGGTCCTGAGATCTCCTGAAGCTTTTGTTTCTGTAGTTGTCAAAGGATGAGCAGTGGGAAGTCAGGACATAGGAGTCACAGATCGAAAACTTTGTCAGAGCTCTTAACTGCAGTTTGAATAATTGCTCAGAGAGAATGCACACCATGGTCTCATTTCAGATTCCTCTAACCATCCCAATTTAAAAAACTCTATTAATCCCAGTGACACCCAGGTATCACACCTATCTAATCTCATCTTCCAAGGCATTTCCATTGTGCTCCTCTCCATAGTATTCTGAGCGTTTTAGAGAATTAAATGAGCCTACCATATAACATAATTAATATCGATTTTTGGTTCTCTTCTTGCTCAACATGGGCAGGAGGAAAAGGCACATAATTCATCTAGTTTAATTACTGTTATTAAAGTTATACAGTAGGAAAGCAATGACAGAGAGGATTTCTGTATTTTAGCCAGAGAGCATTGATATCTGTGAGACTTCGGTCTCTCAAAGGAGTGGATCCCAGACAAAACTGTCATCTTGTGATGTTGAACAACACAGAGAACACTGCAGTAGTATATCCAGATTTGTTCAAGCAGCCTTTCAGAAGCAGATACGTAGCAGAGGTGAGTATTAACATTTGCACTGCTGCAGCATATGTGGTTGGGTACCCAAAATGGAACTGCATCCAGTTTAAGACCTGCCCTGCATCTGTGCACAGAGTTTGTATCCGAGTTTGCATAATGCATTGTGCTGGTGTGAATTCCTACTGTGCAAATGTGGCCATATGGCTTTTTAGAAATAAGTCATCTTGCAAATAATCTGGAATGAGTCTGTTGGGACTGATGAAGGTCAGGTCAGAGTCTGAAGACATCACAATGATTTATTTGCCCTCTTTCATTCTCTTTGCAGGTCAGCTGCTGTCTCTTGAACCGACCTGAGTTTTACATTTTCCTCTCTAGAGCTGAGGTAATTTCTCAGCCAACTGGATTACATCTATCCACTCTGGAAGTCAACAATGTTTAGAACTAAGTCAGCATATGGCAGCCATGGGCTGGGTCTCCTACCATCACCAGATGAAAAATACTGTTCTATCAATCTTGACTAATGGAAAACCAATAGAAATAGAAAAGCCCATGGTGATTTCACAGCTGAAAACCCTCCCTAAAGACCTCATGTGAAGTCAGCATTTTGGGACCATGTTCAGTCTACCTCCACGGCCACCTGACCAGATCAGATCATTTGGCATGGGTGACATGCTATGCCAGCTGGTGACTCTGGGAGGGACAAAAGCCTTTGTAGTCCTTGCTTGCCCACTAAACCTTCTTGGTTTATATTTGCAGGTACTTGGACCCAGCCTGCAGCTGTAGTAAGATAGCAGTTACACTCAGGTGTCAAACAGAAGAGAAAAGCTGCTTGTGTAATTTCACAGGCAAGGTCTATAGAGAAGGAAGTGCGACTTCTTTTCCGGCCTTCAGAGATAATTTTAGGATGGCTCTAATGGGCATGATGGCCTGAATGACCATGATGCATCTTTGTTTTCATGAGAGACTTTTGGCAGCCAGCATCAGTTATTTGCCAAGCAAGAGCATGCACAACCAAAAGTAGGTCCTTTGTTCATAGTTCATATTAAAAGGAAAGGTACTCCCTGCTGGCAATGCCAGCAATGAATCTAACATTAACTCAATGTGGTGTATTTGAAAAACTACCAACTGGCCATTTTTTTCCTTTCAGTCCAGGAGAGAGAAAGTAGCAGCCCAACAGGGGAAAATGCTGAGTAGATTTTACATCTGACACATCCTCCTGTGCTCTACAGAAAATTGCCAGCACCATCTCCAGTAATTACAGATTAAATTCTTCACAAATATATAAAGCAACATAAATGTATCCCAATTTCTATGGCACCTGTCCTATTGTTAGTGCAAGAAATCTTTCTTATAGCTGCCAGTAGTCATGGAGAAAGTCAATGGGTTACGCAGTGATCATTTACTGAATGAGGAAATGAGTCAGTATGAGAAAGATAAAACCTTGCTGGTTAATATGCATTTATTTGAAGGATATAAAAGTCTTAGGAATGAATTTTATTTGGGGCACTTTATGTGGGCTTGCATACTGTACTGTAAATGCAATTACTATGCAAATGCACGCAGTAACCATGGAAGAAATTTAGGGTATAGCTGGTGGCATCACTTTTGGTTTGAGATCATAGAAACTATTTTGACCAACTGATCCAATGTTACTGTGAGAAGCTAGAACTGATGTTGCCTTTTAACTTGGGGACAGGTTTTTAAACAACATGCGATAAAATGTATCTTCTGGATCTATTTTTTTTTTCAACATGGTTGCATGTATAATTTCAAGGCATTGGATATGATTAACTGATTATCTCTGTAAAAGTTATCCCACATCTGCTCAGACCTGTGCTAACCACTTAGTTCTCTTTTATTCATCCTACACCATACACATCACTTTTGTGGTGAAGAACGGAGGAGAAAATTAATTGGAACCAGTGGAGAGTGCTGCTGAGTGCCTCCCCACCACAGTGTGTGATACAGCTGCCAATTCAAAAGAGTGGGCAAGTTTCCTCTGCATCACCCTCCTGGCTTTGTTTTCTAAGAGGTCCTTTTCTGCTACACTGTTAATCTCTGACCAGCAATGCAGGCTGGCTTCCAAAGCCTTTTGTATCAGTGCTCATTCTAGTGGGTCCAATTTTCCTCTGAGTTAAACCCAATTAACTCCAGAACAACTCCATTAACTTCAAAGCACCAAGCAAGTGAGTATTAAGTGTATGGAAGAGAATTCAGTAGCACTGCTTTCTCCTGAACACTGGCATGTGAGGAGAGAGCAGGAACCTTGTTGTTCATCACTGCCTATTAGTATCGAGTATCTGGAGGTTTGTTTTAGTCTCACCTTTGTGACAAGCTTGTCAAAGAGAAGAGCAATGGGTTTTTTTCATGTTTTCAGAAGTTGTATCATATTTCAATTTTGTTACTTTGTCATCATGGCCTTTCTGCCCACAAAAAGATATATTGTTCCAGGATAAATTGTTCTGCTCTGTCAGTCACGTTAGTTCTTTCTAAAGTAACTGAAAAACACATATCAAAACCTGTGGAAATACAGTCACATAACCACAAGACTGCATATTATTGTCTTATTTTGTTTTCAGAGAAAAGAAAGGAAACAGAACACTTATGGTGAGAAAACACTGGAGTTTTTTAAAAGTTAGTTTTCCACTGATATTAATCCAGTGTGTGCACTGCTTACAGTTTGAATAAAGCTTAAAAATATCTCAAGCTATCCTTTAAATATGAAAAGTCAAGTGTGTTACAATTTGTAGTCAAGTGACTACTTAAAGGAGCTCAAAGTATCAGAGAAACTATGTCAGACTGTAAAACAGGATTGTGTACTTTTGCACTTGATTCAAGTCACTCATAGTACACAAGAGTTAAAAATTGCATAAAATTAGCTTTTGTCAATCATATATTCTATAGGAATTTGGTACTAAAGGAAAGTTAATCTTTTAGAATGCTGTGTTGGGGAAGGATTGATCAGTAAATTAATATTCCTGTACTCCAGAAGCATTTTTTCACAACTACATCCCCAAATTTATGCACCTAATCTTTTAACATGACATTTGAATGCAACCAACATATAGTTTATGTTTCTGCGACAGAATAGAGTAGGCAGACTCATTTAACTGTTTCCAGTCTATATTGCTTCATGGTATTCACATGGACAATTCCATTTATTCACACCAGCTCTCAAGAAGGGCATGGATGTCTTGAGCAAGCTGAGATTTTCTTTTCCTGCACACACTCACGTGCGCATACTTGGGATTGGCCTTTTAAAAGCTTTTCCACTCTGTTTGTCCTGGTGCTTGACGAAACCACTTGTCACTGCTTTCATATTTATATGGCATCTCTCACTCAGGGGTCTCAAGCAGTACGAGTATTAAAACAAGGAAATGTGTAATATTCGTCTGAAATATTTACATTCCTTTTCTTGTGGAGGTCAAAAATATGGCACACAAAGGCTAAGCAACCTATGGGGTTTGCAGAGCTGGCAGTCCAAGAGTCCTAGCTCCCAGCCTTATAACCTCAAGTCTCTTTTTCCCTTTTGGACGTTTCTGAAATAATGTCCATAACTGCCAGAGATGTTCCCAAAACACTGTCCCACAGCACTCCTGAGATTTTATCTCACAAGGTTTGGTACAGTGAGAAACTCAACAAAATGCTGGTGTCTACAGGAGGATGCTCTGACGCAATGGTGGATGGAGAGGGAGGGAAAGAGGCTGCTGCCTCTGGCATGCCCAATATATCAGTTACAGTATGCAACAAGAACACATTAAGTAGCTAGTAAGTATGTTTTCAAATAATCTTAAGTTTTTTAGGTTTTCCACATCACAAGAAGTGTAAAGAAATCTAAAAATACCAGAGTAAGATAGACAACACTTCTAAACTCTCTTTTTTAAAATATTTAGTATCATGCTAAATATTTTTAACTCTTGATGCTTTGTCTCAGCTGCCTCCTCTTTTTTACATTTTTACCTTTTCTCATAGGCTCTTGGTTATAGAGTGTTCCAAAAGTATGTGCTTGCTTTCTTGCATAAGTTCCCTGTATATTTACTTCTCCTTAGAAGTTGAATTTGAGGTCACTCACAAAATCTTGGCTTAGTTTAAAATGTTTTGTATGTTCATATTAAATAATCTAAACTTACTATGAGATGAAAGGTTTAGTATTAAAATTTGGGGTATCATTTAGCAAAAGGTAAGTCACCCT
Organism: Lycocorax pyrrhopterus obiensis; assembly: GCA_014706295.1. Classification (NCBI taxonomy): domain Eukaryota; kingdom Metazoa; phylum Chordata; class Aves; order Passeriformes; family Paradisaeidae; genus Lycocorax; species Lycocorax pyrrhopterus. The sequence goes on from JACSVZ010000001.1 coordinate 14,704,622, forward strand.
GGGATTTTATTGACATAACTTTTGTATTCTATAATTCTTGATGTAATTCTAATATTCTAAAATTTTCTCAATATAATTCTGGAGCTTCCAAAAAAATCAGATTTTCTCATCCAAGATCTATTTTCATAGGGAACCTGGAGTCCAGTTACAGAGTTATGAAGATGTATATAGCAACAGTCTCCATGGAGCTTAGACTTTTTCATCCTAAAGAGGTAGGTTTGGATTTTTTCCCCTCTATCTTACACAAAAAATCTAAAACTCCCTTAAAAACAATGGAAATAAGGAGCTGTCTATCAACCAGAGTCATATAGAGGTATAGATTTTATCACTCACTTCTAAATTATTTTCTAAGCCGTCACTCCTAGACACGCTGAAATCACTGCTGTACAATTGGGCTGCTCACATCCAAAACAGACTGACATCACTGGTGGTGACACTGAGTATTGTCCCTACCACTGCTGTTCACATCTTCTCCAACCACATACTCTCACACTGGGGCATCAGCTTCACAGCCCACCCTTCCCACTGCCTTCATCTCTCAAAGCCCAGGTCTCTGCAAATAGGGTCAGCAGTGCTGGTGCTGGCATCAGTCAGGGCAGGCAGGCAGTGATGGCCTGAGCTGAGCCACGGGATGGATGCCTGCATAAACAGCTGCTAGTGATGGCCTGTGAATGCCTTGTTTCTGGGCAATTCACATTAGCATCCATATAGGAAGAGGGAGGCGGCCTGGCTGTAGCCTTGGATGTGGTTTGTGTGATGCCAGGGGCACTCCTGCCACAGGTGGGGAGCCACACCTGATGTCAGTCTGCACCAAAATAGATCAAGGCAGTATTGCCTTCATGCTCCATAGAACAAGACCTGCAATGAGTGAATTATTTAGTGGTGATGCACATCCTTTGAATATTCTTGCCCTATTTAGAAGCACACAAATGAAATTGTTGTTATGAGAAATTTCTCGTCATCCTGTACATCAAACGCATGCCAGACAGTTTGGGCAATAGGCTGGTACCTCAGCCATGAATCAGTTTGTGTTTATTGCTGTTCTGGTTTTCTTTCTTTGTTTTTTTCCTTTTACTACTCCCCGTATTTTTAAGTGGTACGAAATATGATGCAATGCTAAACATTAAAGTTAAATCAGAAACAGTATATCAAGAAGTACTTCTCCTCTGTATGGTGAAGAACATTTTGCAGGTAAGGTGCAAAAGATCAACTTGTAGCTTGTCTTGCTGAGGAATTTGGTAGAGGTGAGGACTGGAAAGAAGCATTCTTACTTAGGCTTGACAGCAACTTAATCTTGCCATGGTCTTCTTGGATGTCACTTGCCATTCTTGTATCTTTTTCTTATAAGAGAAAGAAGTAGGTCCAGTGCCCCTGGGACAAATTCAGAAAAAGTGCATAGAAAGGGGCCAGATTTCTTTGAGGATTTTCAGTTAGTTTCCTTTCTGTCTCCCTTTGGGAGTTTAACTTCTTAAAACGCTTGCAAAAGTGGGGAAAGTGCCCATTAGAAGGGCCCCACGTGGCTGACGTGCAGCTGGTGTGGAGCATATTGCTATGCCTGCTTACACACTTTGTATATGAGTAGGAACAATAACTTGTTTTAACAGCAAGTTTGGGTGGGGACACTTGGGAAAGTTATGGATAATCAAGTGGTGAAGCTAACAGGCATAAGTTCAAGCATGTTAAACTCCTGGGACATGTGTTTTCACTTAGAATAAAGAGGCTGGAGTTTGCAGCAATTTAAACAGAATTAAGCTACAGAAAATGAAAGCAATTTTATTCCTCTGTAAGAGCACCCATATGGCGTTTATCAACCTGCAGGTTAGGCATACTTACATTCCACCTTTATTTGATTAACTTTCCTGCATGCCTTCATAATAGGCTTGGTCTACGATTTATCAGCTAATTCGGGAAGCCTAAACTATGCTATTTTACGAATACCATTCCTTGTTTGTGAACTAATATGGAACCCATTGCTAACTGCAATTGCACTAAAATTGCTGTAATAGCTGCTTAATAAATACACAAGATTAAGTACTTCTACCTTAACAAAAAAAAAAAAAAAAAAAGACTACTATACTAGGACTAGCTCTCCAATGGAAATGAGCTTTTGTTTTGTTGGTGAATAAGCAACTTTTTTTTTCCCAAAGAGTAGTGGCTCCAACAGGTACATCTATCCTCTCAAATAACAGTTCCCCACTTCATTTCCAGGTTCTGTCCTCTAATCATCCACATTAGTCCAGTTCCAGTCTCATTTGGCATGAACTTTCTCGGGTTCCCCAAAACAAGAAGCATGCATACTTCTGAGGATGCTTGGATCCAGGGCACCCTCAGGACAGCACTGAGGGACAGATTTGGCTGCCTCTGCCTCATACAGCATCTGTCAGCAGGCAGTGTGGGGTATCGGTGGGGGTAGATCCAACACACTATACACATTCTTGTATTTTCTTTGGACTAAATCTAACATCAGGAATGCATTAAATGTGCTCCTATGCACCAAATGCCATGCTCTCTATACCTCTCTCTCTCTTTTCTTTTTAAAATTAGAGACCAACTTCTGGTTTCATTTCTTCTGATTGAAGGTACATTTACAGTCATGTTTCTCATTGGAACGAGATGATCCAACCCAACCATTCCATAATTCTGTGATATATCTGTGTGCATGTGCCTGCTGGGATCACCTGCTCCACCTGGGGAGCCGCAGCAGCCCGGCCCCTGTCAGTCTGCTGCCTGCCCCTTGTGCACAAACACAGCCTGGAGATTTTTCCCTCCATTGACTGCTGCACCAGCCTTTCCTGTGCAGGGAGGATGGGAGCCGTAATCTCCTCCAAGGCTGATGCAGTTGGTGTGGAGTGGGTAGGCTGTCAAAGGGGCCAGCATCCTTCCCCTCAGGAACAAATGTGTCATCCCTGAGATTTTCCATCTGGCAGGGAAGCGATAGTCCTAAGGTTACTCCAAAGCTCGGCTCCTCTGTCCTGAATTACTTCGTAAAATAGCTTCCCAATCAGATATCATGTTTTCCCACTATGTTAAGCTTACTGTTGCATTTAAAGATGATTTTATAGCATTTAGCTTAGTGATGGACGTAATCCTGTGTCTGATGCAACAGACTTCATAGTAAATTTGTCAAAAATGAATGTTCTGCTAATAAAATGTTATTTGAACAACTGTTTGCGAAGGTTTGAGTCCCCTCTGTGCTTACTTTAGTACAGTTAATTGGGGGGGGGGTGGCTAGAGCATTCATATGTTCATTTAAAAACAAAAAGGCAATTTAAAAAATAATTAATGTTTTAAAATTCTAATTGATCAGAGGGATCTGTTTTCCACTGAATGGCTCAGATGCTCGAGTGGTTTTTTTGTATTATGTGTGAAATTGTTCTAACATAATATATACTTTGTTTAGAATTTAATTTCTTAAAATTATCACACAAAAATATTTCCATGGGTCCTCTGTGGAAAAAAAAAAAACGTTTTAAATTCTGAGGTCATTATCTGACTTCAGCAATCGGTCTATAAAATTTAAAACTTAATAGATACAAAATACAAAATGTTCCAGTTGACAGCAATTATCAATCTTGAGTCACACATAGCACATGCTATTGTTTTATGGCCCTTCAATTAGGTACAGGCCAGAACTGATAAACATTGTGGGCCTCCACTACAGACTCTGGGGGGGATGCATCTTGCTTAACCTCAAGTAAGCAAACTTTAGGCATCTCAGTCTGAGCTGGTCACCTTCAAAGCCCAGTTAAGAGAAGCAGGCATTTCTAGAGGATGATTTGTCTTAAAGAACTATCTCAGAGGAAGAGGAATTGCCCTCTGGAAATAGCTGTGTCTCTCAACAGACTGTAAAATGATCCAACAGTGAATAATTCAGACCCAGACATTTAATTTCTCAGAAAATCTAAGCTTGAGTAAATGAAGCCCATACTCTATATGCACAAACCCAGGGGCTAATATGACAAAGCAACAAAAGCAATGCTGGGCACGTGTGTGCTTGAGCAGAAGTCAGACGGGCACTGCATGAAGCCATGTACTTTGGGCATCTAAAACCACTGGTTATCTCAAGGACAACAGGAGAACTTTCCTTGGGTGTATGAAGCGTACCCAGTTTGAAGAGGTCATCCATACTCCCTTCAGTATTTTTTTACAGACTTACATCTTCACATGATGTAACTTGACTGAAATAGGCCAGCAACCTTCCTGATATATTTCAAATGGAAACTAAAATATTATGTTTATGGTCAACATTATAAAGTGTCCTCATATATGTGTACTCATATATACACATTTTAACCTGAAGCTTAATTAAAAGTTACTCATGCAATCTAAAGGAAATTAATAAGATGCATAGGTATACATCCGTACCTAATTGATTTTTTTCTGTTGTGGTAAATCTCCTCCAGGCATTCCAGTTAGTCATAACTCTAATAATGTTGCATTTTTCTTAATAACAGGTGCATGTGATGATATGTTCCTCTTGTTGGTTTTTTGTTTGTTTGTTTTTGTTGGCTGGGGGTTTTGTTGTTTGCAATAAGTTTTTGTTTGGTTGGGGTTTTTTCTTTTATATTTTTAACTAGCATCAGCTGATCTAATGCACCCATATGTGTCTCTGAACCACATCTGGATAATCCCACAAACAACAGCTCCAGATTACTGTATGTTACCATAATATTTTCATGGGATGTGTCCATGCAGTTCCAGCAGTGCACAAGGCAAGGTAGTGATGTCCCAGCAGTGGACTCAAGCTTAAGCAGATGGCTGTGATCCATTGTGATCTCCTTCCTCCTGGACTTCTTTGGGTGAAGAATTTGCTTTTGGGTGAAATTCCCTTGGGTGAAACCTCAAGTACGAATGAGTGAGTGGCAAAATTCCCACAGACTTCAGATGGAGCAAGATTTTACCCTCAGAGTAACTGTTACTATGGTGCCAGACCTCAGGTTTTTGAGGAAGACATGTGCCTCAGAAACAGAGCCTGAAATGAAGCGTCTGTTTTTCCCACACAACCAAGAAACAAAACCAGTTTATGCCACCTGAAAATCCGAGCTCTTGATATCCTTTCATTTTGGCAAATGCCAATGAATCTTCAGTTGATGCTGTGTTAAGTCAAAAGTTTTGAGTGTGTTTAGTCTGTCATATTAAACCACTGAAGAAGAGATTCTGTTCCAGTACTGCTAACAAGTAATATTGTTATGACTTCAATCTAGTGAAGCTACTTGTTATGCTCAATATCTCGTTTTATGGGCAAAGCGGAAACAACTTACATATAAAGACAGAAATTTATTGTTAGTATAATTGAAACCTTAGGAGTCTAATCCAAAAGTCATTACTACTCTACTTACAACTATTACAGAACAAAAAGACTGTCTATGCAGAAAAAGTTGCAACTGTAGTAGTAATAATAATACAGCTAAAACTGCGACTCCTTAGTTTCTACCCCTTCTCCTGGTGAAATGCTTCCTCCTCCCCAGCTCTTTCCGGTCTGTGGGCAGCTGCTTTTGCTCAGGTGCTGGAATTGGCAAGATTATGGATTGTTGTTAGCATCTGTAGTCCTTCACCAGGAGGAATTTGATGTTCATGTTGATAGTTTCTTTTTCCTCACTCTATGATCTATTTGGGTGCATTTTTTCATATCAGCGAACATGCTTTTACATCTTTGCTCTTTCTAAAATGGTCTGAACTCTACATCAGATCCAAATTTGCTAAGGACAGAGCATTATACGTATGCTAGATGCTGTTTCTTTATTCTACTTGCTGCCCTAGAACCAGCCTCAGGTCTGCATTTCTTTATCTGACACTGCCGAGTTGTTTATAGCTCCAGGGTCTCCAGAGCCAAACCTGTGCCCCATCTCCTGTCACCCAGTGCTGGTACTCCCCTACACCACACCCGAGATCTGCACATCCCAGAGCCACTGCTGTCTCACCAAGGTGAAGTTTCTCCTGCTGCATCACTCCTGTGCAGTCACAAAACCACAGCAGTACAGCAATAAGCAAAACAAACAAAAATAGCCACAGGCACCTGGTCAGAAGGAAAACTGCAGTTACAGCTAAAGCAAGTCAAAATTAAGCTGAGGGCAGGTCAGACAGAGCAGGCTGGACAGGCTTCAGTGCTGAGGCTTGGCAAAACCAACACAAAACTCATGGTCAGACACTGGCCACAGCAATGCTGTGTTGCAGGTCTGTGTGGGCACACAGTTTGACTCCTGTTGTTGAAGCAGGTTGCTAACTCCCTATATTGAATGGAGTGCACGAAAACAAAATCTATGGAAGAAATTAATTTCCAGCACATCTTGGAAAGAAAAGGTTTTAGCACTACCAAGGCAAGGAGAAAGTTCTCCAATGCCTTCATAAATCTCGGGGGGGGGGGGCGGGGTGTGACATTTATATCAAATTTATGTAAAAGTGTTGAGGATATTTGTTGGAAAGATTTAATTTTTTTAAGGATAGAAGTTGACTGAAATATCCCCTTCCATACCTGTTCACTAATCTTTGAAAGTCCTCATGCAGAAAGCTTCTTCAAAGTACCTGTTTGCCTGGTGCACCATAGCTATATTTATTTCTGTATTCTAGATAGTGTAGATACAGGTGATGTTAAAAAGACAAACTCTGTTTTTGTGTGGTTTTTCTTTTCTCAGGCTTCTTTTGCTTGCGTCTTCAGACTTCTCCCTGAAGAATTACTTTGGTTATTTATGCTGCTCTGTTCACCAAGAATAAAGCTTTATTTTTACACTGATCTAAAATTGACTGAGCTCATAAAATACGTCACACTGATTTGTGTTTGTGGTGGAGGCAGTTCTTCATGTTTTTTAATGTATGTCTAACAGAGGCCTTTTATGTTATTAAAAATCTTGTTTAAGGACTGGGGGCACAGTCCATTTCTTTCTCTGCTGAGGATGCTCACCCAGGACATGCAGAGTTCATGAGGTTAGTGGGGGCCAGCTCTATTAATTGATATTTGAGTTTGGGCCTTTTGCTTCCTCTGAAGCTGAGGCAGGAGAAGAGGAAGGGTTTTCCAGCATAAATGCTCCAGCATTCACTTGGGGACAAGATCCTGCTCAGGGGCAGATTAAATCTCCATCATAAATCACTTCAGATCCAGCCCCGCCCCCCCAGGTATATCTAACTTCAGGGCTTTGGGTTTGACCAGAAGCACAGGGTGGCACGGATCTCCCTTCAGGCAGGAGCCACGTGCTTGGTGAATCGGAGCAGGTCTGAGCGTGGGTGGGTGCCCCAGCTTGCAGCCCTCGCTGTGGAGCTGCTCTGCAGGTGCACACACAGTGACACGATCCCCCCGCCGCCCCTGGGGGCTGCTCAGGAAAAGTCCCGTGGTGGGAACCCCCTGTGCCAGAGCTCACAGTCTTCTGATCCTTGGATTATGATTTCTCAGCGCAGAGCTCCGGCAACACGCAGCAACCAGGAACAACCACCTCCTCTTTTCTGGCTCCTCCCAGGGCTTGATTTATAGGGCTTGTGCCCGCCCTGCAGCCGCAGCTGTTTGTAGGAGCTTAATGAGTACTTTAGGTTGAGGTGGTCTTAATTAATAATTGGTTCCTGGTGTGGATCCTGGTCTTGAGTAAGAGTTTTGCTAGTGCATATCAACAGGGTTTAAATACATTATACAACAACCCCCCGGCTGGGCAGTGGCTGCCCAGGAACTGCAGGGCCGCAGTGCTGCTCTGAAGTGTTTCACTTGCATCTTAGTCTCGTCTCAGATTAGCTCTGGAGCCCTCGGTGGATGCAATCATGAAGCGTGGCAATTCAGCGAGTGTTATGTATGTGTGAAAGCTAAAATTGTTTAAAGTGTAAACTGAAAGGTCTGACCTCTTAAATAAGAATATTTCAAAAAGATTGCAGTATCGGCGTTCTGTGGGGAAATACCACTTCTAAAAAAATCAGGAGGATATTTTTATAATGCTTGACATTTTTATGTTGAAATAATGGCAAATCCTTATGTTCCCTTATTCTCCCCACCTCACCACCCCAGATGAAAATTGGAGTGAAAAGTAGAACTCCTTGAATAAATAAAAACAGCATTTTAACTCTTCAAATATATTATTTTTCTATCACTAACAAGAGTATACTAAAAACCTAAAATAGCAGCTAACTTCTTTTCTGGTGAGGAGTTAACTTCTTTTCCAGTGGGAAGTAAGGAAAAGTCTTCCTCCTCCTCCACTTTTAATTTTGACCTTTTCACTTACTCCAGTGACACGGAGAACAAGAAGTGTGAGAAAAAGAAAAAAATAAGAAAGAGATTTGTAGAATGAAACACTGACTGCGTATATTTGTTAATTTTGACATTTTGCTTGAATATGATATATAGTATTTAAAATATTTTATTTCTTTGAACTCTTGAGTTGTTATAACTCTTACATACAAACTTCTCAAAGTTTTTGTATTTAAGTGTTCAGGTCAGAAAATTTACTTTTCAAGACATGGCCAGACTTTAGAGTACCCACATTTTTCAGTATTTCCAGGTGAAACAATGGATGTTGTTGCCACTTTTTGAATACTGACCTTTTTGAAAACTATCTTAAACTAAACACCAGCAACATTCGAATGTGCTCTTTAATGTCATATTGACTAAACATGAGAGCAAGCATTTCAATAAGAGAATGAATATCTGAGCACATCTCATGAGGGCAAAGCGCATAACACATTTTTGTTATGTTCTGTTACAAAGCAGAACACCCTTTTAGCAATTAAATAATGTTACTGTAGGAACGGCTCTAAATTTTAAAATGTGGGGAAGATTTTCTTAGGTTGACATTACAAGAGGAAACTTGTCTATATATCAAGCCTCACTAGGTTTAGAGGTTTGCCATATGTCCCACAGCTGTATATTTTCTCTTTACCTGGCTCCTTTTCATTCTGTTCCCACCATCCCCTGGCCCCTACCCATCAGATTTCAGACTCTCACAGATACTTTCTGGGAAAGTTAAGTTGCTGGTGGTTGCTACAAGGCACACTGCACCCTGAGTATCCATCTTACAATGAGGTTTACCCATGTGGACAAAACATACACTGATCTATGCATAGCAAGTCTGGGAAGTTTGTGGTTACCAGTGTTATTTGTGTGCTCATGGAAGGAAAACATAGCCTGTAGTAGAGTCTGGGTTTTTTTCTTTAATGTTCTTTTGCTTGTTGCACTGCCTAATTTTCCACATACATTATTTACTTTACTGTGGTGTATTTTGAGAGAAATCAGCTCTCATAAAACTTTTAGATGAGCATTTTCTAACCTGTTGTGGTGAGCACTATTCTTCTTGGCTTCTTAAAAATAATTGTTATTATTTGTGTTACATACAGACAAACCACATAGGCTGTGTTTGCCCTTTTCATCTTTTACAGGTTAACTGAATGATTAAGGAGGTCACTGAAGTGAGTATTGTCGAAGAGGAAGGCCAAAAAGCCCGTCATCAGAGCCACTCAGGTCACTTGGTTTAATAACTAACAGAATACAGTCCAAAAACTATTTTATTCTATGAAGTAATTTGATTCCCATGCAAATGTGCAATTACAGAAACGACCCCAATTGTTTATCCCAGAGAACATCTGTTCTGGTTTTCTGGAGGTGTTCAGTTTGGCATCTTACTATCAAAAGCAATTTGTAGCTGGTATATTGACCTGACCGGTCTGATAATTAGGCTGGGAATTCTGAATGAAGTATTTTAATACTTTTTAAAAAAGTTTGTACCGCAAGTGCCTTGCATATTCCACCTTAAATATTCACTCATATGGTTAGATTTCTGAGAGAGAATAAGGAATTCATTGATTTTTTTTAATGAATTGCCCCTTCTTGGTTACCTATTATGCATGTTTCAACTCACTGCATAGTATCATTATATATATAAATATATATAAATATAATATATATATAAATATATAATAATGGAGGTCTGTTAATAAATGTGTATTTACCCTATGGCCAAGCTGGATTGCTGCTTCTGCACTTTGAGTATTTTTCCTCTGTTTTAGACTTCATATCATCAAGCTTCCTGTTATTGATTTCTCCACTTTGGTTTTTATTTACTCAGTCACTTGAATTAGAAAAACCTGGTAAATTGGAGAAAGATGTTAATAGTATTTTGACATATTATTGGTACTTTTCCCTCAAGCAAGGTCACTTTCTACTCTCTGTGGGCTATAGAAAACAATAAAAAAACCTGTTTATGCTGGCATTTGACACAGTCTTTGCCTTAAAAACACTGAAATATGACTGACTCTTACTAAAATAAGATCACTTTTATTTATCCTATGTTAAACAGCATGACCTTTTCAGTACCACTTTACGTGTCACAGATATGCTAAAAAAGACTCCATGGTATGATTAATGAACAGTTCCACTCAAGGCAATATCAAATCTCCAAAGACAGTCAGTATCTGTCCCTCCCCAGATGCCCCTGAGAAGCCAGATTTGCCTTACTGCTGGCAAATTTGGGGATAATGTAACCCAGCGTTTCCATTTCGTTAGCCTGATGTGGTCCCTTCTCCAGAGCCTCCACGTGCAGTTGGCTTCAATGTGTTTCCTGGGAGGAGACAATCAGAGGAAACGGAAACCTCGGAAGCAAAGCACAGGCTGCTGCTCTGGGTGCAGCACACCCAGGGGTACCCTCACTCAGGCGCTTCCAAAAGGGACAACAGGAGCTCGTTTAAGGCAGCCTCGCCCAGGACGGGCTCTCCTGAGCTGAGGCTGCAAATGGGTGATGGTGCAGTCCCACCTGCCTGGGTGTGCTTCCCATATCCTGCTGCTCAGCACACTCCTGCAGATCCAGGGGCTGCTGCCCAGCTGTGGCTACGGTCCTTCAAATGTAACATCAAATCCTAGTAGTGATTTGGGCCCAGAGGAAGGCAATGCTGAAAGACCTGTTTTCAGTAGAAGCTGGATTTCACCCCAAGCCTCTATCTTTACGAAGATGTAATGCTATTGCACAGACTCCTATTAAACTCTTCTGTCATGGAGTGATTCCAATTCTGAGATGTCCAATTTTCTTCAGTTAAATGTACAAAGAACTTCAGGATTATTTGTGATGAAAAGTTATGAATTTTATGCTACTGTTCAGTACATGCCTATCTAGATAGTTTTACCCTTTCCAAATCAATTCTCAATTCGCATATCACTGAGGGCTTTCATTGCTAGGTAACATGCAACACACCTGTGTTCTCCCCTCATTGCTCCTATTTAGACTTGCATTTCATTCCCAAATTGCAGCTGCTCTCTCTGTCAGCTTCAAATAACACTTTTCTCTCATTCCTCTCTGACTTAATTTGAACAATTTAATTTTGGCTAACCACTCATCTTCAGAACTTGAAAGACATGAATGTGCAACACCTGGCACAAAGCCTTATGCAAAAGCACAGGACAGGGAGCGGTAGCAACTCTCCTGCAATGGCAATGAGCAGAGGTTATGGCCCAGTCTGAAAAAACACTGACATGTGCACTTGTGGTAAAGCACAAAAAATATTCACATATGGGACTTTGAGCACACATAGTTGTAGTGCTGGATTGCTGCCTCTGTTTCTTAAGAATAGATTGCATATTTTACATTTTGATACTTATCCATCGTGTAAGACACTGACACTTCATCTTAGAGTATATTTTTTTGTGTAACCCAAGAAGAAATTCAGAACTTACAGAATCAGAGAATAATTTGTGCTGGAAGGGACCTTGAAGAGCATCCACTTCCAACTGCCCAGCCATGGGCAGGGACACCTTCCACTAGACCAGGATGCTCAAAGCCACATCCAACCTGGCCTTGAACTCTTCCAGGGATGGAGCATCCACAACTATTCTCACAGTAAAGAACTTTTTCCTTATATATTATTTAAACATATCCTCTTTCAGTAAGTCATTCCTCCTGGTCCTATCCCTACATGTCCTTGTGAAAAGTCCTTCTCCAGCTTTCCTCTACACCTTTAGGTCTTGGAAGGTGTTATAAGGTCTCCTGAAGCCTCTTCCTCTCCAGGAGGAACAACTCCAACTCTTTCAGCCTTTTTTCATACGAGAGGTGCTTCAGCTCTCTGATCATCTTTGTGGCTTTCTCTGGACTTGTTCCAGCAGGTCCATGTCCTTCTTATTTTGGGGTCCCTGGAGCTGGACACTGTACTCCACTGTGGGGTGGGGTCTCATGAGAGCAGAGGGGCAGAATCTTCCCCCTCACCCTGCTGCCCATGCTGCTTTTTGATGCAGCCCAAGACATGTTTGGCTTTCTGTCATGCAAGGGCACTCAATCCCACTGTCCATGTTGCTGACAAAGATGTTAAACAGGTCCCAATATCTGGTGTCCCCCTGAGGAACACCACTCATCACTGGTCTCCACTTGGATGTTGAACCATTGATTGCACCTCTCTCAGTGTGGCCATCCAGTCAGTTCCTTATTCACTGAGTGGACAATCTGTCATACCCATGTCTCTCCAGTTTAGAAACAAGGACATCATGCCAGGCAGTGTCAAGTGCTTTTCACAAACCCAGGAAGGTGATGGCAGCTGCTCTTCCCTCATCCACCATCTCTGTAATAGAAGGCCACCAAATTTGTCAGGCACAATTTGCCCTTAGTGAAGCCATGTTGGCTTTCACCAAGCACCTCCTCTTTTTCTGTGTGCCTTAGTACAACTTCCAGGAGGATCAGCTTTACGATCTTGCCAGGCATAAAGGTAAGAACTGACTAGCCCGTGGTTACCTAGGTCTTCCTTTTTCCTCTTTTCAAAAAGGGGGGTTATGTTTCCCCTTTTCCAGTCAGTGGGAGCTTCACTGGACTGCCATGACTTCTCAAACGTGGTTTACAGTGCCTTAGCAACTTCATCCACCAGCTTCCTTGGGACCCTGTGCATGCATCTCATCACATGGACTCGTGCACCTTCAGCTTCCTGTGATGATCTCAGACCTGATCTTCTGCTATGGGGGGCAGCTCTTCATTCTCCCAGTCCCTGCCTTTGCCTTCTGTGACTTGGGTGGTGTGGCTGGAGAGCTTGCTGGGGAGGAATGAGGCAAAAAGTCACTGAGCACCTCAGCCTTCTCCACATCCCAGGTAACCAGGTCTCCTGTTTCCCTCCAGAGAGGGCTCACCTTCCCTAGTCTTCCTTTTATCACTGATGTTCCTGGGGCTCCTCTTCCCTTCAGGGTTGGTACTCTACCAAGCAGATCCCTGAAGAGGCCAATGTCTGCTCTCCTGTAGTCCTGGGCACTGAGCTGGCTGTGCACCCTCCTCACTGCCCTAAGGATCTCAAGCTCCCCCATTCCATGGTCACTGCAGCCCAGGCTGCCCTTGAGCCTCACATTCCTCACCAGCCCTCCATTTGTGAGAGCAAATGAGGGGCACGGCACCGCACTTCTCCTCAGTGGCTCCTCTGTCACTTGCAGTAGGAAATTATCATTAGTGCATTCCAAGAACTTCATGGATTGCCTGTGCCCTGCTGGGTTGTCCTTCCAACAGGTATTGGGGTGGTTGAAGTCGCCCCTGGGGACCAGGACTTGTGAATGAGAGGCTGCTCCTACCTGTCTGTTGTTGCAATTTGCTTCTCCGTCACTGAATGCTATGAAGAAAGAATTCATTCTCCCAAACATCACGCAGAGACTAGTTTCTGTTTCTTAAAAATCCATAGGTATAGTGTCTCATAAGCAAAAATAATACCAGATTTCTTTAAAAGAAAAGGACTAGCACTTTTAAGTTTAATGTCCTAGAATTTTTTAGATGTGACCATGTATTATTTTGTATTATATATGTATTATTTTTACAAAAAAAAATATTAAGACTAGGTTTTTTATCTACTTGTTTGAAGCAACAGTTTGACAACCTGTGTTCTTGTCTCAGGAAAATGTGGAAAACAAACTCCTTAATAAACATTTTTATTCTTTGATAAAGCAGCAAGGAAACCTTTGCAGTCTATGGCTTTTACATGCTGGTACAGAACATTCTATTCACCCACTCTTTCAAGAAAAATAAAGCTCTGTGTGAAATAGTGGAAAATAATTTTCCTGAAAAATATGCAAGCATTTCTTTGAAGTATAAAAGGGGTAGCTGTGATGAGCAGACAGATTTACAGTTCCTTGATCAAATAGTTAACAACAGAGGAATCCAAAGGAGAGAGTATTCAAAAACAGTGGGAAGAAGATTAGTGGTGATTTGCAAAAGATTAACAGGACACATTTTTCAGTAATTCATTTTCTAGTCTGGACAAAGGGAGCGTGTTTGAATCTTCAGAGGTACATGTGCAGTTCTGTGCAAATGTGTGTGTCACAGCTTGCTCAGGGAGTCTCTGGAGGAGGTATAGTCTCTTATTAGGATGTCCTTTTTGAAACACTTAACATGGAAAACAAAGAAAAGCACAATTGAAGTGTTACAGTCAGTAACACGCCTCTTTAGGGTCTCAGTCATCAAAACTGTGCTGTGCATGCATTTGTTATTTATTTATTCAGACAAAAATAGTATACCCTCATGATTCTTTGTAAATAAAATGAGTATGATTTAGTTCGTTGCAGAATGTGGTATGCATCTAATGGGGCATATTATCAGTGTAATGTCTTCAAGGTACCAGGAAACCAAAGGACATGAACAAAACTACAGACACTACCAATTCCACACAGGTACATTTATATCTCTCAGCAGGTGTAGGTTACAAAAAGATCCATTCATGTAATTACATAGCATATAGAAAATCAGGCTGCCAGGCTAAGCCAACATTTCTAGAGTATCTAATACTAGCATTTTACCAAAATGTTGTCTTTCAGTTCCCTTCTCTTGCAATCTTACTGCATTTCAACCAAGGATCCAAAAGCTATGGGCTATATGTAGACTCTGGCTTCATGTGTGAATCAAGTTTACAAGATCTCAGCTGGATTTGAAGAAATCTAATTATTTTCTTTAGCAACAGACCTTTCTGTGGTTGCTTGCAGGTTTTTTAGTACTTCTGAAGGCACAGAAGGTGGATGGATGGCCCCTTAGGCTCCTCCTGTGGTCAGTGAGGAAAGAAACAGTCCTTTGGGAAATTACTCGTTTTCTGGAAATAACATTTAAGACAGATGAAATGAATTGCCCTCTGAATGTCTCTCCTTCTTTATTGACTGCAGGGAGACAGGTTTGGGCTGGATACCTGGCCAACACAGCCAGCCAGTGTTGGATGAGGCGGATCCCAACTCACAAGTAAGTCTTGACAGTGCTCTGCAGCCAGACGGTGCCGAGGCATCACCAGGTAAATCCTCTCCACAGCCTTGTAACTGGCCCTGATGCCCTGTCCTCTGCCACCAGAGACAGAGGGGTGCCAGGTGCCTGCTGGCCCTTGGAACAACAGCTCATGTGTTTATGTAATAGAAGCACTGATCACGTGCTACATAACTCTGAGCAATTAAGAACAACAGTAATAATTCAGGAATCAGTAAAAATGTAGCATTGGATTTCTAGCTAGCTCTGATCACAAATCTCAAGACATTTTAAATAGTCAGGTATTTGAAATGCCATGCAATTTGTGGTAAGTGCAATTAGGCTAAGTTCTCTGGCCCAATTTCAGTGTAAGTAATTGCTTTAACCTAACCAAGTTTCCCTAGCAGGGTGCAGTGTTTTCCTCCTCCTGCCTCACATTGCTGTGATGCACAGGTGACAGCACTAAGTTGTCCCTAGAACTTTGTGCTGTCCCGGCCAGGCTCCCTTGCCCACCAGGCCACAGGCACAGCCACACCAGTCTGCCTGGGGGTACCTGGAGAGATCAGAGCGAGGACACAGTGCAAAGGTCTGGTGTAGTCACAGGAAGGGTTTCCCCTATTTAAAGTCTCTTTGCAGTAATGCATTTTTTTATGGCTCTGTTCATTTATCCCAAGCACAAATACAGGCTGGGTGGCCTGGTAAAAGAGATGGGTTTTAGAGGAAATGTTACATGGAGTAAGATGTTAAGCTTTAGCTACATGTTCATATACTTTCACAGCAATGCCCTGTATCCCCCTCAGTCGTGGGTCTCAGCGGCCTGCTTGGACTGTCTTGCTCAGCTCTGAAATGTGCAGGCATTAGGACAGGGCCTTGAGAGCATTTCTGTGTTTTAAATACCTTGAGTACCTAGTTCACTGTGTTTATCTGAACAGCACTATATTAAATGGAGCTATTCTAGAATCTCATCAATATTTCATATAGATTTTGGTGCACAGCATTTTCATTCCTCTATTAATGCATCCTTTTCATGATGTTGACCTTCTTTCTTTAATTTCTTCTGTTGTCTTATTAGGATCCTTCCTAGGCCATGGTAAAAATCAGTGTACAGGGCTAGGGACTGCCTGCATGCTCCACATTTGAAATTTGTCTCTTAGCATACACATGTAATCTATAATCTGAAATAGACCTACAGTATATTAATGAGTACACTGTGGATATGTGGACGTTATTTTGGTGTTCCTCACCTTTAGAGTAGGATGACATAATGTCACTGTGCAAGCAAGGAGCACAACATCTTGGTAAGGAATTTCTCTAAAAGTACTCAGACATAATATCTTAGGTTAGAGCTGTGCAAAATCCATGCTTTGCACTCAGTTCCAGGACAGGTTGAAGCTGGACATCAAAAGGCAGCAGTGAGCCAAAAGATTTGGCCTGCAGAAAGTGGGGCAGGAGGGAGTTACCAGTGGCTGCATGTTGCCATAGGCTGGTGCAAATCCTGTGTGTGTAGCCCTCACAACCTGGCTTGTGTTCTCGAAGCAGAGAAAGGAAATGTTGCTTCTACTGAGGGGCTTCAGGAGGATAACAAACATAGGCAGGACTGCATGGATATATGTGTTCTCTGTAGTAAACAGGTTTCTAACCAACCAAACCATAAGCAGACATTTGAATAATTCAATGTCACAACAGACATGGACATGTGAAAGGGTAAGTGGACGTCACATGCAAAACAGTGGAAAAATCATCCTTTTGCTTCAAAGAGGCTCATGCTGGAGACAGCAAAGGATCTAACTCCTACAGAGAGACTGTGGTGTACAGAGTACTCTTAAAGGCTGGCATTTTGGTTTGAAGTGTAGTCAAATAGCATTGGAGAAATGTCGAGGCTGTTTTGACACAAATACTGTTTTAAAAGCTATTTCCTCCTTAGGCGATCTGTGGGTGTTGGGCATCTTTGAGTATTGGTCATTGGCTTTCTATTAGACTTGCTAGGTTTTTACATCTACTGTGACTAGAAGAACTTCTAGTCACATATACTGAAGCATCTGTTCCCATATGTTCTGCTCTTAACCCAAGATAGAAAATAAAATTAGTTGAAGATAAAAATAGTTGAAAGTAAAGTCAACTGAACGCATACACTTACTGAAACCCAAGTATATTCCTATAGTGTGAGGTGGTAAAGTCCAGTTGCTTTGATTTTCCAAGTTTCTTGAGAAAAGTGTTCAAGTTCATGCTGAGAAGTTGATGGTAATTCCTATATACCACAAAGGACTAGAAATTGATGCTTTTATAATATTTTGCATAACTTTAAATTAGAGTTGTCCAACACAGATAAATACTTGACTGCTGCCTTTTGAAAGCAAAAAAATAACTGATTGCATAAATATTATGTCTATCACCAAAACTCCAGCTTACATTTTAGTGAGGTATCACATCCCATAGTTGAAATCCTGTTAAAGTTATTTAGCTGAATAGGTACACAATGTCATTTGCAGCTGGAGACTACCGGGTACTGGATTGTTCTTACCTTCTTTTTCTCTTTGGCTACATGAGCTGATAAGTGTGCCAGAGCTCGCAGTCTTCCGATCCTTGGATTATAATTTCTCACCGCAGCACTCCAGCAACACTCAACACACAGCAACCAAGAACAACCACCTCCTTTCCTTTGGCTCCTCCCAGGGCTTGATTTATAGGGCTAATGCCCGCCCTGCAGCCACAGCTGTTTGTAGGAGGTTAATGAGCCAATAATTGGATCCTGGTGTGGATCCTGGTCTTGAGTGAGAGTTTGGCTAGTGCATACCAACAGGGTTTAAATACATTATACAACAGATAAGGACTCTTCTTGGGGAAGCTCTGTTGTGAGAGGCACACATAGGGCAGGGAGTTTCTCATTTATGCTATGCTTTCACAGAAGTTGGGACAACTTTCCCAGCATAAACCTGCAAAACTCACACATTTGGGAGAAAGATGGGTTTATTATGGTTGGGACAGAACGTTTCACTGCTGCTGTCTGTGGCTTCTTCTGTGTGATGGGGATGACCCTTGTTTTCTCTGAATTACTGCTGCTCCCTTTTTGTTGGCTGATGATGATCGTTCCCTACTCCTAAAGGATATTTTAAAACAATAACCTTTCCAAGACAGTATCAGTCTGTGCAAGCTGATTGATGAATTATTGTTAAATGTTAACATAATAGAAAAGGAGTGAGAAAGAAAAATCCCTGATTCAGTTTTGTTCTGTGCCACACAGGCTCTGTCTGATATTGCTCTTAGCACCCCTGTAAGGCTGAGAGAAAAATATTTGAGCTGTACCCTCTGGTACAGATCCTCTGAGGCAAAAAAGCCAGTGAAAAACTGCCATACTCAGAGTTAAGTCCTAAAATATTCATGGTATCCTGTCTCCTCATCAAAAACTACAGGAACCCCTTAGGAAATGACAACGTGCGGTAGCACTTAGAGATTATGGGATGACATATATGTGTGTGTATGTACAGTCTTTAAAAATCTGGTAATTATATAAATATATAGACTTAGAGACATAGAGATATATAGATATAGAAATGTAGAGAGATCATCTGATGCAGCTAAATCTATAAAAATGGAAAAAGAGCACTTGGCTGAAGCTGAGCCCAGACAAGCTTCAGGTGATGTTGGTCAGAAAGAGATGTCTTTGTAGACCAAAGGTCTTTTCCAAGATTCTGCCAAGGACATCAGGCCCTCATTTGGACAACAGGAGCAATACCGTGGGTTGCTGTCTGGTTCTGCACAGTGAGTGGGTGATGAGATTGAACAACTTTAAAATAAAGTGCCTTCTTGAATCTGCTCCTTGCTGATAACCTTAACAAGCATTTGGCCATGGCATTTGTCTGCTCCATGCTGGCACAGAGTAATTTCCTGAAGCCAAAGCTGCCCCACAGGCTGCCTTAGGCTGGGAGACTGGCTGGCCACTCTCCTATGGCTGTTGTGAGCTCCCCAACCTGGCCCCAGTTTGGCCACCATCCAGGAAGATGCCTTGGCTTCAGTTTGTGAATCAGTTAATGAATGTATCAATCCCCAACTACGAAAAATTTGTGATGACAGCTCTGACCCTGGGGGATGGCAGAGGTGAGAGGATGACAGAGGTAATGTGGGAAAGGCCCCAGCCTTGTGGAAGAACATCTGCTGCTGGAGCAGTGCCTCAGCACTGGGAGCTGAGCCTGATGTTAGGAAGCTGTCCTCCAAAGGAAAGCCTCTGCTCCAGCTGTGATGCTAATTAACAAAAAGTCCCATTTAGTCTTCATATCCTTTCACTTCTCTCAGGATAAAACAGAACAAAATCACCAAAGTAGCTCTCTCGGGCAGAGATTTGACTTTATAACACACATGAGACTACCCAAAGTGCACCAGGGTATTTGCTATTGATTTTGCATGAACAACTTTCATATTTTATAGCAGTGACAGAAGAAAGCTCTAAGAGAGGAGAAATTCATGGCTGCCTTTAAAGGACAATAAAGCGAAAAGGACCAGTTTACAGAGAGTTGAATAAACGCAAGCTAAATAGGACCAACTTTCCTTGGATCTGCCAGAAACACAGTTCATTTTCAACAGCCACAATCTTGAGTGTTAACAGCAGCATCTTGGGGACAGCCCTCTACGTTACACACACAAATCCACTCCACACTCCTCCTGTGTATATTAGGGGTATTATAGGGGATATTACGGAACACCAGATCATGCTACTTGCAGCATTTTATGAAATTCATTCAGAAAATGTGTTGAGAAACTCACACGCTTTCCTAGGAAACTTTTGGGCTATCAATTTACTGGGCTGGAAAAGGAAGACAATCCTAAAGAAGCAACTCAGAGTGGTGGCCAGTGGGTCTGCTGTCTCCACCACTGACACAGCACTGACATCTGGAACCATCCCAGAGCCAACACTGAGATAAATATTCAGTGTTTCCCTTCACTCCAAATTTCTTGTTCTGCTTTTACCAGGCTATTTGTTTCCTAGTTGACCCATCTGACATTCCTGCTAAATCAGACAGCTGTCCTTGGAAGGACAAGAGAAAGAAAAACACAAAGAAAGGTGAGGCTGAAGCTGTGATTACGGGACTTAGTGTACCAAGCACTGCCAAATAAATCCTGCACTCAGAAAAAGCCTTATCCCATAGTACTGCCAGTCACATGCTTCAAGACGTGATTTCTCTGCGTCAGGACAGGTATTTTAGCATTTCCCTTCAAAAATAGATTCTCAACCTCAAATTAATTTAGAGTGGAATCACCCCACTGTAGATGAATTGAGATGCCTTGAGAATTCAGGAAGTATAGACACAACAGATAAAATATAAAAGCTTCTTCACCAAGTTCTTCCCAGCAGACATGGCAAGTCAGAGCCCCAGCAACCTTCACTTGACAGCAAACCCCAGGGGACCAGAACCAGCTAATAGAAGAGCAGTGTGAAGTCTGACATGTCACTGAGGACTGGAGTTAGTGGTAGAGTCAGGGCAAAGTCAGGGCAACCTGGACTTGCCAGTGCTTTTGCAGGGATTTGCAGTCCTGCTCTTCCCAGCAGCTCCTGGGTTCATCTCTGTCACAGCCCATGTTGGGCTATTTTCAGACTCTGAGCAGGGAAGGAACAGGGCCCTCTGAGCTGCCAGCAAGGTGGCCATGGCTCAGGTGCTGGTCCTCTCATGGGTGTAAGAACCAAGGCTACCTGGCAATGCCATATTACATGAGGTAAATAAGCTCCTTCAGCTCAATTCCCACCTGCCAGAACCAGCACAGCCTACCTTATCTCAGGGGTCATTTGTTCCCTAATGAAGTCCAGAGCTGGGAAAAAATGCCAGCTGTCTTGCTCCCCTTAGTACCACAATCCCACTTTTTCAACCATTTGGATTCATTTGCCCTCATGCCAATAGATTTTTGTTTTCCATTAGTCTTGACCAGAAATAACAAAGCCCTGCCTGTTCAGAGGGCTTTGTTGGTCTAATGCTGAGAATTTGGGCATTAGAGCACTCCCAGTTCAGGAATGAACAAAAGTAAGCTAAAGATACTGAGTGCAACAAGGTGTTACGTATGGCAAAATGTGCCTTCGGTTCCTGTGGTACTCCCATGTGTGAGCCCAACCCTGCCTGTATCCTTTAGTGCGGGCCTGTGCTCCACTCGGCTCTGCCAGGGAGAGGCGAATGCTTCGGGAGCCACCGAGCTGTCCTGCCATGCACCACCAGGACAATGGTCTCTGCTCATCTCAAGCTGCTGATGGAGTCGGCAGCCCTTCCTAAATCCACTAGAAGAGCACTTGAAGGTGGTCTGACAGAGAAATGTGGACATTTATGTCTCTCCTAATAGTGTTCTTAGAGAAAATACAACTCTTCCCGTGAGGCAGGAGTCATCAAAAACTTTCGAAATCTACATATTTTTGAAAGAGTACACAGAAACCCACACATGAACTGGAGTGGTCCGAAAAGGTATATTTTTCTTTTTGTTGTTCATAATAAGCGATAATGTTGCCTATATTGCTGTATCTTCTTAGTAAATAAATGCTGGTTTCAGTTGCTTGCTAGATTTAATTCATCTTACCTGTCATATTGCTACAGCTTTTTTGCTGGTTGTTAGTACTGTGGTAGTACCTGCAACACCACCTGATTTGTACATCAAAGGTTAGTATTTCCATTGCAGTTCAATTTGCATTGCAGAGGTTTATTCAAGGAAGATGATTTCCATAGTTTGATAGAGGAAATTAATGGTAAAAATGATAACAAATTGTCAAATTATGGCTCTGAATATTAGCAATGAAAAGTAAAAGATGCATAAGAAGCAACATTGTGGTAATTTCAATGAGCAGAGTGCTACTTCCTAAAGTGCATTTCTCACATAACAGCAAAAGGATGTGTGTGGGTGCATTCTAGCTCTATAGTGTGCCCAAGGTACAGTAATAATTTTATTCTCTAAGTATCCTAGACTGACTAGCATGGCTTTTTAAAACACAAATAGAGAGGGTTTAGCTAACCCTTCGGAAGATATGAAATGTAGATTCATAAAAGCCTGTTTAAAACATAAGGAACAAGTATCACTCGCTGGAAGCTTGTTTTATGCTCCTGAATGAAATACTTATGCAGCCAATGGTTCTGTTATTTACACATTGTGTCACAATATAATCTTCTCATTTTCATGAAAGAAGAAACAGCATGATTGTTTCCTTTATCTTTTCTTCAGCAATACTGAATGTTGTCACAGGAAGGATGAGTTACATCATTAGGCTTTCTGTGGTAATTGATTCACTGAGTTTCACTGTTGCCCTACACAGTGAAGACAGGCATGGTTGCATCAAATATGCAAAATAAAAATATTAAGTGAATCCTACATTCTTCTTTGGTGTGAATATAAATGTATTGAGTGTGTGTGTTAAATTCTACAGCTCAGCTCATTGCTGCCTCCATGTATTTGGGCTTTTGCATCTATTATATAACAGACTAAAGGTATTCTCTATCTTGCACGTGGAACCATGGTAAGCATCGCATAAATGCCAGCATTTCACGATGGTGACGTAACTTGTCCTTATACTCCCCATATGGATGTCAGAAAACACCATGCACGTAAATGACTACCATGTTTCC
This sequence comes from Lycocorax pyrrhopterus obiensis, assembly GCA_014706295.1. Lineage (NCBI taxonomy): Eukaryota > Metazoa > Chordata > Aves > Passeriformes > Paradisaeidae > Lycocorax > Lycocorax pyrrhopterus. Next base: position 14,727,339 of record JACSVZ010000001.1, read on the forward strand.
ATAGAAACTAATGTACTTCAGGCAGAAAAATGGAATGAGATTTATAAATTTTATTTTAAAAAGCACAAAAGTTTAAAAAAAATAAAAGACACCAAATCTTCTTACATTTTTGTCAAAATGCTCAGAAGATGTTCAACCCAGTCCTTTATAAATTATCTTTTAGAAATCATAGTTGGTTGATGATAATGATTGTCCTGGACAGCTAGATCGTTAGCTTAAATATTTTGCTTTGTTATCTCTGCCCCCAGTAATGTAATCCTGACAGTGTTTTGCTTCCTGGCACCTTTGCAGATGAGCACAGTGCAGAGGTGCCTGTGAGAGTCCCGTGTGCCCCACACATGTCCTTTGAGGGCCTGACATATCTTCTTCCAGAGGGCTAAACTTCATGCTTCAGCTTATGGGTGGCTGGTTGCTAAACAGAAAAGCAGAATCAGCTGAGGAGGAGGCACTGCTACAGCCTTTCCTTCATTAATTTTATGGGAAAAAATTGAGAGGCAGAGCAGGCACCACCTCTCTACTCTCCTGGAGCAAATTCAGTGCCTGGAGCTGCAACAACTGAACAGAACAGGGACATTTTCTAACTGAGCTCTCATGACCCTGGAGCTGGGATGGCAGCAACCCTGCAGCCACATGGCTTCTGGCACTGACAGCATATCCCATCTATTCCTCTGTTTGCCAGCCCCTGTTTGAGCATGGCTCACCCTGGGTCAGAAATATTCCACAGTGACAGAAGAGCAGCTTCCCCCTTTTCAGCACCAGGCTGCAGCTCCTTGGTAACTACAGGCCGGCTGTCTCAGCTCCCAGTTGAGCTGAATTAGCACTGCTGGTGGGGCTGGTGCTGCCTCCTCTGAATTTGTAAGACCTGCAAAAGTGGATAGGCAAGTTTGAATGGGTTAATGTGGCAGGACAGGAGAAATAGTGTGTGGCATTTTTCTGTATTCATTTTCTTTGAGGGACAGGGAACGGTTTGCTTTCGCCTGGCATGTCATCAAAACAGGTTTCTGAGCTCTGCTTCGAGTCCGATACAGACATAAGACAGATGTTGCTATACATTTTTCAGTAATTTTCCTATCCAATTCTCTTGGTGTTCTCTGTATGACTCCTGCATAATTCAGGTTGCTTACAGTGGTTTGATGTTCTCTTTGAATTTCTTCTTGTTTGTTTGCCCTTGCCTTTGCCAGTGACTAACATCACAATACTGTACCACCAGTCTGGGGACTGCTACACCCACGCATCAGCAGCACATTCCCAGTGCTTCTCAGCAGTCCCAGCCCTGGCAAGGAAGCCCGAAATCCTCTGGGTCTTCAGTGAGGCATGCTGGAATCTCCAAAGAGCAATATTCATAACAAAACCTAAAGGAAGGTCTCAGTGTACTGTTATCAGTAGGTCTGTTTTTTTCCAGGCCGTGACCCATTAATGATGAGGGGTTTGCATCATTAATAAGTGATACTACTGCTTAGAAGTGTGTGTTTGAGCTGGTTTTGGAAGGAAAACTAATTGCATAGTTGTGAGGTGACTAAGTGTCTAAGAGGCTGGGGTAGCGGAGAATAGAAACTTTCATGGATTAGTCATCTCTTTAAACTCTCTCAGGTTCACCACAAGCAAAAACAGCTTTACCTGTCAGCAAGGTAGACAAGTGCAGCTCACTTTCTAACACAGCACAAACTACAAAAATCACAGCTCCTGCCCTCTCTTGGTGGGCTCAGCAGTGAGACGCTTGACAGAGAGAATTATTGCCTTGTTTTGTCAGTGGTCATTCCAGGTGAGGACTGAAACACACATGAATTCATAGCAAAAAGCCAACAGCCAGTTACATGAGAGCTGGATCCATCCATAAAGGATGTAGGCACTGAAGCATGTAATATTAGAAGCTCTGTTGTCTCCAGTGTCTTTTGAACTCTATTTTGGTGCCCAGACTCTCAGCACCTCAGTAGCAAGCCCTCTGGATGCACTTACCCTGGTCTGCTCTGTGAAGGCAACGGAGGTGCCACAGAGAGATTCCTGCTTTCAGGCTAAGGGCAGTATTGCAGCACCAGCCCTGATGTGTCTTATCCCTCCCATGGAGCCAATCTAAGGCATAAATAAAAATTTAAAAATTTCATCCTCCAAGTCAATCTGCACATTGACACAAGTCTTTTGTTGTCTTAACTTTACATGTTTAATCTCTAACCATGCTAGAAAACACTCAAATAAGAGTTTCTGTCTCCTTCATTAGATGCTTTTGACAGGTGTTCTCTTGTCGATATACAAAAAGGCTTCAGAGTATACTGAATGTTGATTCACAGAATCATAGAATTGTTGAGTTTGGAAGGGACTTTAAAGATCATCTACTTGGAACTATATGGTCTCTAACACCCCTTTCAACCTAAACCATTCTGGGATTCTAAGTTTCTATAACCTGCACTAAAAACTGTCCTATGTCTCACTGCTGCAAAATCGCCGTATGCAACTAAACATACACATACTAGAAAAAAAAAACACAACAGAGAAAGCATGTCAGGATTAACAGCTAGGACAGAACAGAGATCTTTCAGGAAGAGCATCTATGCTCAATGAATCTCAGATCTGCCAGCAGAGCTGACAAGATAAAACGCTTGCACTGTATTTAATTAAATCTCACAGCTCCTAATAAACACATAAAAACAATCAAAGGTGTGTTTCAGTAGCAATACTTATAATTTTATTACAATGTACTATTACTGCAGCAGGATACCAGCTTTTATTATCCTTAAATATCAACTGACTGGGAAATAGGCAGACTGGGCACTACCTGTTATGAAACAGGCTAATTCTACCATTTTACTTACAGTGCATAGTTAGAAGCCCTCAACAATACTCTGTTGTACTGCAGAGGCTGCACAGCTGAGCTTTTGGCGATGAGAAATTTCAGGCATTTTTCTGCTGGTTTAGAGAAAGATTTTGATGGCTCTGTTCATGCTGAGTAGCAGCACAGAGCTGCACGTGGTCTCAGCAAGGACAATGTGCCAGCTTGAGTGGTAAGGTATCTCCTCCCAGCCACATCTCGTGACAAGACACAGCGTTGTCTGCAGAGGGTAATGAACCTGCTTTCACAAACAACAGTAGATGTCTGCTGGTGATTCATGCTGCAAAAACCTGCCTTGCTGTTGCTGAGGTCTTAATCCTAGTTCCTTGCTTGTGTGCAGTCATAATTATGTCTCTCCACTGCATTTGATGAACTTGTTAACAGCTGTCTACATCCTTCAGTTGGGATGAACTCCCTTTTTGTGGTTTCCCTATAAGCATCCATTTTTCTCTGCTCTCTTGGCTGCCTTACTCATGTCCATCTGCTAACGTGGCAGGATGCTGCTTCCAGATCCTTGCTCCAGCAGAGGCCCAGGGAGAAGTACAGGTTATGCACATAGCCTGTTTAACACTGTCTCCTAAGTGAAAAGGTCTTCCCCTGTGTCATCTCCAAGGAATTTGCAACCTGTCTCTCTTCATGCTTTGTTCATACTGCAAAACCATTGTGCTGTTCCTACAACAGCCAGTGTTGTCTGGGCCAGATGAGCTTTGTCACTCAGCTGGAAAAGATCTGAGGTAATTCCTAAAACAGGCTGGGGATCCCACATCAGGGGAGTAAGGATGTAGAAGTTCAAGTGTTTCCTCTGTCCGGTGTGTACAAAGCCCTTGCTTCCATATTCCTGTGCCTGCTGAAAAGTCAGAAGAATGGCTTTCAAGTGGTTGCTGTTTTGAAAACTTATGTCTGAGTCAATACACCATTAATTTGTCTTAACTTCCAAAGTAGCAAGCTGAATGTGACTTGCATTTGGCAAATTTTTCCAGGAAGTTGACTTTTCCTGAATAACAAGTAGGCAGTTCATAACCAGAATAATATACTTATTAGCAGAAAAGAAGGTAAAAATAAATGAGGTCAAAAGACCTTCTGGTGACTAGTATCTTGTTACTCACTGGACCATAAAAATCACTTAAGCTGGACAAGAGCTTGCATTCCTTCTATGTAAATATCATGCTGGAGAGGGCTGTTAATATTTTTGGACCAAAGTAAACAGCAGAATCAGAAGTGCCTGTTTACTCTAAGAAAGCAAAGAAAGCAAACATCTTCAGTTGTACAACCTGCCTTGAAACTATCAATAAGTTACAGTGCTTGCTGTCAATGAAACTAAAGAAAAACATTCGCGCATGTGAAGCTTCATTAAAGTGGCTCTTCAAAGTACAAAGCATAGGCTAAAAAAGAAATGTTTGTGCACAGAAAGGTCATAATATACTAATGCATTCAGTCAAATCAGTACAAGATCTAGAAAATGTGCCCTTTTTTTCACCAAAAAGGGCATATTTCAATAGAAGAAAAGCTACAACTCAGTTGCCAAAAGTCCATTGGTCCGTGCTAAAACTCATTGACACAGCTTGCATTAAATGGGACTGTTTGCTACATGAACAGCTAATTGGGGTGTTTGAAGATGTTAGAAGGAAGCAAAATTTTAAAAAATCCACATGGTAAAGAAAGTGGAGTGTTGCAGTCTGTGTTTCTTTGGTAGAGCTCACATGTATGGCTGCATAGAAATTCCCTCTTATTTCTCAGTTCAGAATATGAAGAACTATTTGAAATCCCTCCCAAGCTGGGAAGCGCTTCCCTATGCCATGCAGGAGAGGGGTGTTCAGAGCCCCTGAAGTTGATTCATATGATACAGAGTGGCACAGAGCAACCAGCTCGTGCTTAAGATTTATTCCTTGTGATTAGAGCTAGGCTAACACTGCTCTGCTACTTCTAGAGCTTGTTCAGTTGGTATTAGATAGGTATTGGTATTAGCAGGTGTTACCTATGTTATCTGTGTTATCCAGCACACAGCACAGCTATGCCTCAAGAGAGAACACACCTGGAGCACTGCATGCAGCTCTGGAGCCCTCAGCACAGGAAAGACAGGGACCCGTTGGAGCAGGTCCAGAGGAGGGCCACGAAGGTGCTCAGAGGGCTGGAGCACCTCTCCTGTGAAGACAGGGAGTGGAGAGAGTTGGGGTTGTTCAGCCTGGAAAAGAGAAGGCTCTGGGGAGACTTTCTAGCAGCCTCCCAGTACTTGAAGGGGCTTATAAGAAAGATGGGGATAGAGTTTTTAGCCAGGCCTGTTGTGGTAAGACAAGGGGTATGTGGTTTTAAACTAAAAGAGGACAGATTCGAACTAGATATTAGGAGGAAATTTTTACAATGAGGATGGCAAGGTACTGGTACACACTGCACAGAAAGGATGTGGTACCCTATCACTGGAGGCGTTCAAAGTCACACTGGATGGGGCTTTGGGCAACCTATCTAGTTGAAGATGTTCCTGCTCATTGCAGGGGGCTTGGGCTAGATGACCTTTAAAGGTCCCTTCCAACCCAAACCAATCTCTGATTCTATGAAATAAATCAATCTCAATGAAAAACCCCAAACACTGCTATCTCTATGACAGTTTTTCAGTGCTGAGTCTCAGAGTGGCCATGTTCAGGAAAGTATATTGAAAGGAAATCAGAGTCACTGCCTTGCCTAAGGAAAGGAGAAAATGCAGTGAAATGGAGCTGGAAAGAGAAGATGTGGGCATAGATGGGGGTTAGTGGGAAGACAGGAACATGTCAGTGTAAATGTTCCTGGGAATGCCTGGAATCTTGATTGCTGGTGAATAAATCTCAACAGAGCTGACAGCTGCAGGGAAGCTTGGAGAGTTGGTCTGAGGTATGAAATGAGACATAAAAAAGGAGAGTTGTTCAAATTGTCATCTCTATGCTGCTGTCTTATCACCGGTTCTGACACAAATATCATTAAGGAAAGATTTATAGCGTGCACTCATTTTAGTTATTTTTATAATTGGATGCTAAATATACATTTTTGAGCTCATCTTTCAGATATTTGAAGTCCTTCCAAATCAGGTAGTAGCTCTTTTGGAACTAAAAGTTTCAGCAGCCTGCACAAACATGCATCCCTTCCCCCTCAGTGGTGGACTTCAAATACTTTAGCCTTGGTCCACAGTTGAACTGGTCCTGGGAAAACTGCAGGTGTTCACTCAATTTCCTTGGTGTAGTTTATTAGGTTTTTTACATTCAGGCTTACGACGAAGATCGAAGTTGTATCCACATCACGAAACTTATTAGCATCCTTTACAGACAGACGATTGGTTTTGTCAGAACCTGCCCAGCCCAGACTGCAATCAGCCATGAAATCAGCAGCAGCTACACTGCCCTCACTGTCCAGATAAGCATCATATTGGACTGGGTGGAGCCTTGAACTGTGCTGAGCATTCTGTCACTCAGGAATCCAAATACCTGTCCCCAGGAAGCAAGAGCCCATCCACATCAGGGGGTGCTGCCCTGCATGAGGAGAAATAATGTAATGGCAAACTCTGAAATGCACAGACTGAAGCAAACCTTGTGATTAATACAAGAAGATAGCAAAAGAGAAGGAGAAAAGATAAAGAACAAGGCCTTGTTAACAAGGCTAATGAATGAGATCACACTGTGTCATCCTGGGGAAGAAGCAAGGGGAATGGCACAGAGAGCCAGTGCAGATGAGACAGTGGATCTGAGTGGGAATAAAGAGCATCTGAGAAGGTCAGCAGAAAGGCTTGGCCTCGCTGTGCCTTTGAAAGAACTTGACTTTAAAAGCTCAGTCCAAAAAGGTGCTGTACTCTGGAGCCAACCTTTCATGGCATCCTTCCCTGGGTCCTCCCCCTTGCAATAAACTGCAGAGGGGTTTTTACTAACTCAGCTTTGTTTGACCAGCAAAGGAGAGCTGGAGCTCAGCAGCGCCTTTGGTCCTGCGGTGCTTGTGTACGTACACCTGCTCCAAGGGGAGCGGCTTAGAAACTCAGCAGATAACGAACGGCCTCGTGTAATCACCCAATCAGCACTAGGACAAGGAAGGATTCCAGGGCTGAGGGGCTGCTATTGCAAGCAGATGTCTTACATAAGTCAAAGCTCCTTGGATCAGACGGTCATATTGTCTCCATGGGGGAAATCATGATTGCTTTGACAAAATGTGGATTAAGAGAGGAGATGGAAAATAATTCTCTCACTATCTGTGATATTTCTTTCATATTTTTCCCCATTAGCTTACTGAATCATTTTAAATGTGCCCTTGTTTCTTTGCCCCTGGCCCTTCATTTTCTGTCTCCAAATCATCTTTCAGGCATTTAAAAGCTTTCCCTCCTCCTCTCTTATTTTATCATCAATTAGACTTTTTTTCTCTCAGAAATCAGTGTCCGACAGTCCCAGCAGGAGTCATCTGGCACAGCTTTACTGGTGGGAATGGAGCTCTACCGATTTCTTCCAGACAAGGAACTGGCTCAAAGATTTTAGAAGTGCTTGCCTTGCTGATGCTGCCACTTTACAGGGCTCTTGCTGTGCAAACTGATATCTTCAGATGCTGGTTCACACAGGAGGTACTGACAACCCAAAGAGGCAAGGCAAGAGGGTGACAAAGCTGTAGGTGTCTGCATGCAGGTTTCTGGTCAAGTAGAATCAGGAGATAGAACTTCCAAGATCTCACCCTCCTGATTTTTTAATCTGCCTCAAAATGCCCTCTGGTGCCTGCGAGGGGTTTGCTTTCTGCCTTCAGCTGGAAGCTGGAGCTCAATCCCACTGCACTCATTGCTGTGCAGTGGGTGAAAACTCTTGACCCACATATTAATCATCTGAATCAATGCATGAAGTCATTGTCAGAGCTGAGTTATCTACCAGGAGCAATGCAAATTATGGAATAAATTCTGCCTACTTTTCTCTGTGCTCTTTGTCCTCCACTATCTCCTCGTAGTCCTCTAGAAGATGGGAGTTTTCTCAAATGTATTAATTTTTGGAGATTTCTTTCCTTGGAGATCAGCTAGAGAAATATCTTTGGGAATATGCACAATTTGTTATTCATAAGTCACGCTCTGTTGCTTAGTCATATCCCTGCTTCTCTGTTCCCAGATAGAAGCATTATGTAACATCTGTGCTCCACATAAGGGCAGTAGAGGGACAGGCTTCACGTGTACATGTACATCTATGCATATATACACATATATGTGTGTGTATTATCAAATATTTATAGACATAAACCAGTCTAAATCACATCATTTCTGCTCTCAGCAGTACATTTCTCAAATCTGTGGGGAAACTATTGCAGACCAAAAGGTCTGGAAATGTGAGCCTGCACAAACTAGTCGAAACCACTTGGGAATTATTTTTGTTCTGCTGGCAGAGTAAGCAAACAAAATGTGTCTGTTGAGTCCAATATAGAGAATCAGTATGCGGTACAAGAAACAACAAACTCCTGCCTTGCAAGAGCCTCGTGGCCTCGTGTTCAATCCACAGCTCCAGCCAGGGCCACCCAAAGACTTCTGCCACCCATATTCGCAGGCTGGAGTCAAATGAGACTGAAAGTCTATCTAGAAGTCACTGCAATTTTAAGGGAGCCATGGCAGCTACCTGGACAGAACAGAGAGCCAGAGAATACACAGCACCTGGCTACAGCTCACAGGCCAAATTGTAGAATTGCTTTCCTTTTTAAAATAAAAGAATCATTACTGCCCACATGTCCTTATATGTCAGCCACATCCAGGCCATGCTGCTTATCCAGGCCACATTGCTTACCCAGATAATTAAGTCAGAGCATAGTTGACTAAGAAGGCAGAATTCCTTCACTTTTCTATGGCTGAGTGCATACACCCAGGTGAGAACATCACAATTTCCTATGCACAAGGTGAAAAAAATACACATGAAAAAAGAAACTAAGAATAGAAATAAGCTGGAAAATTGGGCTTCTGTCTTGTAAGTCCAATGGCATTTACCACACCTGCTCATATACATGCAGTAACACAGTGCCCCCTACACCTCAGCACGCATTTATTTCAGAATTAGCTGTGCACAAGTGACCAAAGCAACACCATCATTTGCCAGAACACCTGGTTTCCCCCCAGAGGTTTCAGATCCAAAAGCTGAGATCTGACAGGTTTTTCATGGTGTGATTGCAGACATGTAAATTAGAAGCAGCCAATTTCATTTTGCTCACAAGCTTTAAGAAATGTAAATCTGGGTCTCTGATATATTCTAATTACTTCTCCCTGATGGATCTTTGTGGCTTGAATAACACTAAAATTGCATGACATTCCACCCCCAGAAAATACATAATTCATATCTGCAATCCAGCATCTGTATAAGCTCTGTTCAGGGAGAGCATTAATTTCAGAATGAGGGAATCCCTTGTTTCTTTATAGGGGTAAAAATGTAAATTTCCCAAAATGTAAATTTATATCAACTGCAATTTCCATGTTATTCATCCACAAGGAAGCAAAGGCTGTGCTGGTGGTGTGTGATGCACCAAGCTGGTGGTTCATGCATTGAAATATGTTCTGCTTGATCAATGTCATGTTGGCACCTCAGACTGATTGTGTCACCTTTGCTGTCCCCAGAACCGACACGGTAGCACTGAGACAAGTGACTGCAGCAGGGGGGCAGCTCATTAGGCATTTGCTGGGTGGGTGACTTGGGCACCAGTGGGAGAGGAGAGCAGTGGAGAGCCATTTTACAGTGGTTAGTGAAGAGTAAGGAGACATTCCTTGTTGCCACATTTTGGTCAGTACAAATGAAAAGATCTCTCTCAATTGCTTTGGTTTCATAACAATCAGCTCCCAGGTTAGAAACAGAGATAATTCTGGGGCCTGCAACACAGACTGCAGCTTCTTGCAGACAAAAATCTGGAGTTTTCCATAAATGCACAAAAGGAACCAGGGAATTAGGCAGAATGCTCTAATAATGGGTGTGAAGTGTGCATGAGACGCAGACGTGATAAAAGTATATTTGTTCATATCACTTCTGTGCAGCACCCTCACTTCAACTTTGTATTTATTGTATTCCTTTGAAATGTAGCTGCTTTGTAAGTATAATTAAGAGCGGGTGCCCTGCACTTTGCAAACATGGGGATGCTGCCATGGCAACAGCAGGGGAACGCAGGGAAGCAGCTCTCTCTGATTAATGTAATTACATAGCAAGCATGTATAATGCCTTTAAATACAGTTTACTTTTGCATGAAGGAGGCATATAATGGATATTATAAGTTCTGTGTGTGTATTCCAGAAATGCTCTTTGCATGTGTTGCAAGTTCAGTTCTAGCAGATTGCACATGTCAGGAGGGAGCCACCACTGCGTGGCAATTAGGTTGGGAGTGAGGGATCAGAGGTTTTGACTTCTCCCAGGCTCAAAGTGAGGTTGTTCTCTACTTGGTTTATTTCTGTTACGTTTCAGGGTTGTATTTCAAAGCCAGGTTTTGTAAATACAGTTGATTTTACTGCTTCAGTGTTAAGACGATTCAAGTTCTTACGCTTGTGTCCAACTTTATTGAAGTTTGGACTCCTTCTCCGGTTAAAAGAGAATTTTCAGGTAAGTAAAATTCCCTGTTGTGTCAAGCCTCAGGAAAATTGGTGTGCAAAAGCAGCTCCACTGAGTAACTAATTGCCACAAGCACTAATCCCGACCCTGCATTCCTCAAACATTAACCCTCTATGCCCTTTTCTTCTCAGGGAAGCATTTTCCACATAGAGGGAACAAAGGGCTGAAACCTGAGCTCCCGGGGATGTAACTCAGTAAGGCAGGTGGTGACCAGCCACCTCTGTCCCTGTGTTTAGATGGCTGGTTCAGTACCATTTCAGATAGCTCAGCCAGAAGCCTTCAATAAGGGAGTGGAAAGGGAGTTTTCTGGGAAGAGAAAGCATAATTTTTTCTTCCAGGGCATTCCTTGGAAGAGAAAATATATGTGGTGAGGTGGGAATTGTAGGAAGCTATATGACATATATTGCTAGCACCAGAGGAAAAATTGAAGGAATCTTTAGGGCCAAGTATCCTTTCATGAGGCCAAGAGGCAGGAAAGCTTGGCACAGCTCTCGCCAGTTATCAGTCTATCTCACAAGAGATATGAGCCCCCTTTTGGAGCCCGAGATCATCAGGATAAAGCCACCGGCACTGTGAAACTCTGCACGTGTATCATAGTGTGAGTTTTTTGGAAACTGAACATCAGCTTACAAATCATAGGTAATATTTTCACAGATAAAAAGAGAGAAACCCTCTGGAAATCTTGGGAAGCAGAAAGCAGTCTTCTGTGGAATGAGAAAATGATATCACGCTGAGGTGCAGTGGCCCAGGAGGGTGTTCCCCCATGGATTGTGTGATGTATTACAAAAGACCTGTGCATTTGCAGTAACAGTTTCCTCTGGTACCACCAAGACATTGAAAATCACTCTTTTTGGTAACCACATGTGCTTTTGTTTAAAATATTGTCATTTAAAAGCCTGTCAATACAAACTATTGCTATAACATTCTTAGACTACCTTTACTAAAACTAAAGAGCCAGATCCATTGCAGGCTTGTGGCATAGAGAAATCAGTGTATTTGTGGTGACTTCCACCAGATGAAGACTTGAGGCCCAAAGCACTTAAGGACATAACCCCAGCTAATTACTTTTATCATCCCACTCACATTTTCCTGCCTTAGAGGTCATAGCACAGAAGTTCATATGTCCTGTTCTCCTTTTAAATTGTGATGAAATTCTCTTACACTAATTTTTTTCTTACTTTGTTTCGCACTGGACAAAGAAAGAATAAAAGTAAATCTAAAAAATATCCACTTACATTCAAGTTATTAAAATGAGACAAGAAATAGAAAATTGAATATTAAAAATGGGTCTGAAGCTTTAATTTTTAATTTGAAAAGAAATGTAAACATTTAAACTAAAACTTGTTTTCATAACTGGCTTGCCTCTTATTAGTGCTGCCATTTACCTGCACTATTTCCATTTGTTCATTATAAACACTCTTAAATGGACAGTTCAGTGCAGCCTCCCATTCAGAGCCCTTCTGCAGGTGCAAATCTGTCAGCAAAACCCAAGAAATAACCAGGAATTTACTTCTGCAAAAGCTCATCAGTGTTCTTGATTGTTGAGTACTAGAGCATCCAATGTCTGGAAAGAGAAGGAATTTCCTAAAACCTGGAGGGAAGACTGGCTTGTGAGCTTGCATCCCTCACAATGACTCAGAGCCAGACTCCTGACTAAGAGAATTTCATTGTTCATTCCACAGAATATTGCTAAATTACAAATTAGCCAGAGAACTATTCTGTACTCTCAGGCTGACATACGAATATGCATTATTTATTGCATTCTCATTATTTCCTTTTCCTTTATAAACCAGGAAATGAAAGATTAAAGAATTCAGTGTGAGGGGAGCTGAAACTATCGCTGCAATCAGTTTTAGACATATGTTCATTTTTATGTATTTGACCCCCATTTTCCCCTTTTCATTCTCCCTCTTCCATTCTGTATTATCATCTGTTCCATCAATGTTTACAGCCCAAAACAGCAAAAACACACCCTCTGGAGCACAGAATATTTTTTGCTAACTTGTTTTTCACTGGAGTGTTTAGAGCAATGGAAGACTAAAATCTTTATGCAGTCTCCAGTTACTACAGTAATATAATTATGAAGAATACCTGAATCCCTTTTATCAAGAATTGCCATCACCTTCGTTCACTTATAAATCAGATTTTAACACTTAGAGGCAACATTATGTCATTGTCTTTTCTTTTCTTTTCTTTTCTTTTCTTTTCTTTTCTTTTCTTTTCTTTTCTTTTCTTTTCTTTTCTTTTCTTTTCTTTTCTTTTCTTTTCTTTTCTTTTCTTTTCTTTTCTTTTCTTTTCTTTTCTTTTCTTTTCTTTTCTTTTCTTTTCTCTTTTCTTTCCTTTTTTCTCTTCTCTTCTCTTCTCTTCTCTTCTCTTCTCTTCTCTTCTCTTCTCTTCTCTTCTCTTCTCTTCTCTTCTCTTCTCGTCGTTTTGTTTTAATAAAGTGTCCATTTCTAAAGTTTATATGTCAGTTTTCTCATTTTTAACTTCTGCATGCACATGAATAATAATCCATTGAATGTCTCCCCCTTTTACTCCTCCTGGTAAAGGAGTTCTCCAGTTATTAATCCAGTGCATTACAGGAACTATCTTAATTTTTATTTTGAATCTCATAGTAACTGAATAGTGAAACAAGCATAAGGCAAGTATAAGACATTAGATTTTGAAACAAGTTTTTAAAGTGAAACTTTCTCACCTTTAAAAGCTTCAAAGGAATCAGTATGCAACAAATACCTACCATTTACCTGGCAATATAGAGCAGGTAATTGGGATCAGGGCCACATGACAGCATGTATTTTGCTTCGAAGGCTACACAAACAGATACAATTCTTTGTGGCTCATTGTGGAAAGTATTTGAGCTGCGAAATCCAAGTCAATGAAAATCAAAAAAAAACTTACAGTTTTTCCTCTTTGGATATCATCTTTAATCACATTTGTTTGCATACTGAATTAAAAGTTAAGCTTAAAAGTACACAGTAAAATTATAAACTGTCTCTCCAAGGGCTGTTTTTATGATTCAATCTGTAGTAGCTCTGAAAATTAAGAGTTCAACTTATAATAAACCTCTCAGAGCTTAAATTTAAAGACCCCACACAATAAAACACAATGAAAATAGACACCATGCTTTGATGATGGGCTCCCACACATTGGAGCTGGTTGAAAAATCAGCTTTTGACTTGCAAACAGATTTTCTCTACCAGCCAAAAAAACCAAGGGCATGTCATGTTTAAATTTCTGGGCTTCAGTGCCACAGTGCCCTCTCCACACACCATCCCTCCTGGGCAGTCTCACTTCCCAGGGGCCACCAGTGTGTGAGGGGCAGGCTGGGCTGGAGCAAACACCTTTCAGCTGGGAATGTGTCCAGGATAAAATCAGCACACACACTGAAGGCCAGAAGCATAAGAAGAGACTGCAAGAATTTTTACCATAGGATGAGATCTTGCCCATGAAAATGAAACTCTTGGTTATATGAGGGCCCTGGCTGAAAAGTAGCATCCTATGCATTGTTCATGCTTTCTGAGCACCAGCAATATTCTGAGGCTGATGCATTGAAACCTACAGCAACCTCACCACTGATTGCAGTGGGGAAAGCTGAACTTCAGACTTTCACCCTCTTTTCTTACTACTTTCTTGAATATTCCCCCCCCCCCAAATCTAAAATTTCAAGGATGTGTTGAACACATAAAATATTTGTATAATTCAAATCTACTAGATCAGTGGATGTCATTACACAAATAGGATAAGAAACTTCAATTTATTTAACATATCAGTAAAGATATATTAATTTTGCCTTCATTGCTTTCGGTGCAAAGGAACACATGCTCCCATTCTGAGATTTCTTTGCTGGTCCTGGATCCTCTATTTTCCAAGTGTTCATGTGCTAGAAATTACTTTGCCTGTGCTTTATTGACACAGACTTACCAGAAAAAAGCACAATATTTCAGGGTATAAGAAAAGCTGTCCAGCATGCTCCACTGGGCAGAATAAACACCAGCCCTCCTTGAAACCCTTCTGTATCTTGTGTTCAACAGCTTCAGCATATTCTTAACCAGAAAATAGCAATCATGAGGAGGCCAACTTTCCTCCATGAAGCAAATGAAATGTTGATTAAAGAGGTTAATGTTGGTGAGTATGCTGCTGCTAGAACTCTCTGATTTATTAATCTGAAACAAATGACCTCATGAACATGTCACTGAAAAGATGTGTTCATGTGAACACTTAGATTTGCATGAACTTATTTTCCATGTGGAATTGATTAGCCAAAGTGAATTAGTTTGAGAGTTCTTGTTTGCACCTGTTCACTTGAAATATTTATTTATTTTCTAATTAAGAGAAGGAAATCCTTTAATCAGTAGTTTTATAAACTACATGAAATCTTTTCTTTTTCATACGCTTCACATCCACAATTTTGAATTTCATGTCAGTGGCACAGATGAGGCTGGAGGGATGGGTCCCAGGAGACTATTTTTCTTGTGAACTTTCTCAACTTGCCCTTGGCCCAGCCCTTGAAGCCTGACAGTGCTCTGCACTAAAGGATGGGAATTCAGGATAATGGTAAATTGAAGAATGTCATGTCTTATGGAGCCGCCTGAGCTAACACCATGGGAGTATTTAGGGTTCAGGCTAACACCCCTACATAGGCAAAAGGGCATATTCTGCAGACACAGCCTGGAAGCTTAGGTAGATATAAACATGTTTAGGAGATACCTAGGTATTTGCTAAGAAGAAAACCTGACATGATATATCTTTGGCACCATCAAAGCAGGGTAAAGGAACAATTACGTTGGTAAGCTAGTTTGTGCTGGGATAGAGTTAATTTTCTTCACAGTAGCTGGTAAGGGACTGTGTTTTGGATTTGTGATGGAAAGAGTGTTATAACACCCAAATATTTTAGCTATTGATAAGCAGTGCTTACACATCCTCCAGGCCTTTTCTGCTTCTCACCCCACCCCACAGTGAGCAGGCTAGGAGTGCACAAGGTGTTTGGAGGGGACGCGGTCAGGGCAGCTGACCCCAGCTGACCATAGGGGTATCCCACACCGTAAGATGTCGTGTTCAGCAGATGGGCTGGGAGGAGAAGGAAGGGAGGCATTTGGAGCTATGGCACTTGCCTTCACAAGTAGCTGTCACACAGCATGGAGGCCAGCTTTCTTGGGAATGGCTGAACCTGCCTGCTGATGGCCAGTGCTGAATGACTTTCCTGTTTCGGTTTGCTTGTGTGAGCAGCTTTTGTTTTACCTGTTAGACTCTATCTCAACCCACGAGTTTTCTCCATTTTACCCTTCTGATTCTCTCCCCCTTCTCACTGGAGAGAGTGAGTGAATGGCTCACTAAGTTAACTCCAGTGGCTTAGTTGCCAGCTGGGGTTAAACCACAAGAGCTGTAAAAACCTATTTGTACTGTAACTTCCAAGGAGCAGAGTGTTTTGGAAGTATTGTCCAGTAAGTATAAGGCCTGGCTGTCCAAAGCAAAGACAGGGTTGCATGATGGGCACTGAGAGACATTGGTGGTCGGGGTACGGTCCCTCTGAGCTCCACCCTTTGTGCTCAGCTTCACTTCTGTAAGATACGAAAAGTTACCTTGCACCAGGTCACTTATGGTAAAGTTCTGCATCTCATTGGAGCTACGTGCAATTGTGGGGGGTTTGTGGGGTTTTTTCACTTTTCCTCTAAATGCTCCCATTTTGCTTGGAATGCCAAAGATAATTGTTGGAGTGGATTTGTCTAACTTCCTGTCAAATCAGTGTTTAGTCACAGAAATGTCTTTTGTTGGAGAGTCACAGAAAGTTACATAGCATAGTTCACTGTGGAGATTTAGCTAATCTGATTTAGCATGAAGTGCTTACCAAATTTGCAATCCATGGGACTTCTTGTTAGACAGTGGGTTCCAAGGCCTTGTTTTACTTTTGGGGGGCTTAGACTCTTAACAGGATAAGGAGTTTGTCTTCTCCTGCATTCTGCCTATTGCCTACCATGGAAAAAAATTGAAGGGTTTTAATCTCTATTTATTCAGATGCATCCAAAGCTAAAATTCATTTAGGAAATGGACTTCAGGGATGATATGGATGACAGTTTCCAGAACTTAACTCTGATATCAGTAAACACATGCTAACGAAGTCAGCCTATTTCCTTTGTTCAGAGAAATTCAAGAGAAAATCAATAAAAGAGTCTTCCTATTTCTTCAGTAGAGAAAGAAGAAGTTAGATTAGGGCATACTGGGAGCAGTGTGAAGAAAGAGGATTCCCTGTCTTGATTTGACACTTATTTATTAGTTTTGTTGAGTGGCAGATGTGAGACAAATAGAAGAATGTAGCTGCACACCAGAAAAAATAAAAGGTATTAGAGTAACATATTTATGCATGTGCACTAAGCTTTGACCCTTTGTTCTGACAGTCAGAATTTAGCAAAACCCCCAGTGTGTATTTAAGTGGAGATATAAAATAGGTGGTTTTGTAACAAAATCTTTGAAGTTGGCATCTTTTATAGTAGGTAGAAACTGGAGATGTCTGTGTGTGGATTTTCCCAATTATAACTGATACTGCACTTCCCCTAACTTAATGAGAAATTATTCATCACTTTTGTACAGAGCCCTTAATTAGGTTCTTCTGTGTGGATGTGTAAGAAAGCTGGAGCCTGGCATGTGAGAACCTTTTAATGCATGACTGAGCTGCCTTTATTCAGAAGAGAGAGTGTTGCAGCTTACTGCACTGCTTAAACTGAAAATGTGTTCATGTTATGAATTATTTGTTTCACAGTGGCAGTTAACGGATTACATGATTATCTGAGTCTCACTCGTGGGGCAGGAACGGAACAGGGGCTTAAAGGAAGGTGGATCATGTCTTCAAGAGATGTTACAATAAAATCAGAGGACAGGGCCCAAATAGTGTGGAAAGAGGGAGGAATAGGATGCCAGCAACTTGACATGTTTCAGTCTCCATAAGAGCTCCTCAGCAGCTGATGCAGAGAAGCACCACAGCATCCCCAGCCCTTGGTGTGGAATTCTGTGTGCCAAGATCAAACCTTTCCCACAAAACACCCTAATGGTGCTACCTGCCTGCTGATGAGAGGGCTGGAGAAACCCCTGGGATGGTACACAAAAGCAGCTACTCAAAACCTGCAATTCCTTTCTAGAGACATGCAGTCCCTAGTCACCTAGTCTGTAATGATTTGAACTGTTTTCTTTAAAAGTTGCAGCTAATAATTAGTGAATATGAAAAATCCATCTGGTCACAGCCTTAGATTTTGTTAAAGCATAAAAGTGGGCTTAACAGTGATTACACACTATACTTTTAATTTCAGTATCCAAGTGTGTCTCATGCTCCTTAAATTGATTTTTTCATCTAATAAGGTTGCTATTTCCTATTTCTGACTTTGTAGCTACTTTGGTCATTTGTTCTGTCAAACTTCATTCTCCTGTTTTTGCCCACTCTGGTTTCAGCATAGAGGAATTTTTCATCAGCTTTGGATGAATCTCAGCGCTGGGTACCCTTATGGGGCTCTTTGTCAGTGGAAATTTTCCAGGGATATATGGAAGAGTTGGGCCTTCAAATTTTGGGCTGATCTGTTTAGACTGTATTTGCTTGTTATTAAAATCATATGGTGTGATTGACTTTAAGGGACATTGCCTCAAGTGTCTTTTGGGAGACCTGTTATAGTAACAGGCAACGCTCTTTTAACCACCTGTATTTCTCTCTAGACAAAAATTTTTAATGAAGTCACTTATTTTTGTGTCTCAGTAACAGGCAAAAGAAATTTCATCTTTCTAGTCTTCTGGTTGCTTTCTAACTTACATGGGAGGAGAAGAAGAGCACCTCTATCTCCTTTCTCCTAATGCCAAGAGAGCTTTTGAGTGGAAGGAAATAGAAAAATAAAAAAAAAACAACAAACAAAAAAAAAATCAAATGTGGACTCAGTAGTGGAGAAACATCTAATTGTTCAACTAACAGAAGGAAAGCTCAGTGGAACAGGAAAATGCAGATTGCTGTATTGATATGGCTGTAAAATGTGCACTCCTAGAAATTAAAAAATCTTCTCATGTGCAAGGGTTGATAAAATGAAAATAAATTATCCTTGCACCAAAACATTTCTTTCAATCTTTTTATTTCCTTGCTCTTGCCTTTGATGTTGTCTGTATTTTAATAGTAATTTGCCTAGGGTTTTGGTTTATTTCTTGGGTTCAATCCAAATCCTGTTGGTCACACTTAAAGAATATCACCATTCTGCAGCCAGTTGTATCTGATCCAGAGCCTGAAATGGTTATTCATGCTTTTGTCACCTCAAGATTACACTATTCAAACTCCTTGCTGGTTGGTTTCCTGATAATGCCTTCTATGAACTCCTACTGTTACAAAATGTGTTTGCTGAAGTGATCCACTGACTGCAAAGTCAGTGCAGTAACTATTAACTGCTTCATTTATAAAATTTAAATTATTCCATTAATCTGCAAAAAGCACAAATAGCCTCAGCATACTGTGTCCCTAAAAATTGGATCTTGTCAGTACAGGTACAGACTGGGTTTTTCCTGCTTCAGCAATACCTTCATCTAAGAATTGCCTCTGTCATCTTCAGTGGGACACTGTGGGCTAAGGTCAGTAACAGGAACTATGGCAGAGCTGGCCTATAACCAGGCGAATCTGTCAGATGTCACAGAGTTAGCTTTCATTAATTACATAAAGCATTAATTTTAATAGTGTTTTATACTCACTCCAGCTGTTGTAAGCCCACAGGTGGCATTTAACTACTTGCTACAGTACAATAGAATGAATTCTTCCTTTCAACATTCAGTGTCAGTTTCATTAGCACCTTTACTAGAACAAAATGGAACAAACCAGCACGAATTTTAACACAGATGCTTTTCTAATTTAATAACAACAAGCATAAGAATCCATAGAGAAAAAAACTCTTGAATTCACAGGGCTTCTAGCTCTTCATCTGTGTGTGTGTGTGCTTATGAGAAACAGGGAGGCAGGGGAAGAAAAAAGTGCAAGGGAGGCAAGCGCTGAAACATAGACTCAAAACTGCAGACTGGAAACTTATATGTCATCACGACTTAAGCCAGTTAGAAATACAAGTCTACATTCTGACCTGATCAAATACCTAGTGAATGGGATGTTGTAGATATGATTACACATAAAAAAAAAAATCCACTTTTATCTAACACCTTGTCTTATGGTTACAGGACATTCTGACACTGCCTCACTTCTAACTGCTGACCCTCCACCACATCACAACATCCTTTCTCCCCCTGTCCCCAGTGCCATGAAGGAGCTGATAGGGTTTACTGACATACTGTACTTGCAGCTCCAGCTTTCATGGGCAGAAATCTGCCCTCTCCAATCACTGTACAAGGAGCTGCAAGTTGCCCCTTGATTTGTTACCCAAGTGTGAACAGCTGCATGAGTAACTCATTTTCTTAAGGCATAACAAACAAAAGGAGCATAAAAATTTCAGACAAGTCTTTTGCACAGTGCCTGTGGAGCTGTGCTTTCCCAGTCTACCATATAATCACAGAGAGCCTCTCAATACAGAAAGAATAGTGGGAAAGCATCCCTTGCAGCAAAAGTTAGCAGTGCCGCCCTATATGCTAATTAAGTGTTTTTAAACTGTGTACCCAGCTGTGTTGCACTGAATTGTGCAAAGGGTAACAAAATCAAACTCATTTTCAACTTTTACATGCTCAGAATTTACTTGTATAGTATTGCCAGGGTATAAATGCTTTCATGTGATGTGCTTTATGCACATGTATGAAAAATTAAAGAAGGCGGAATAATTTCATTGGAACCACACAGAGTCCACTACTCTTTCTAAGAGTAGAAGTGTGAAAGAGTAACAGAGATTTATAATGTGCCCCGGAGGTCAAAACACTGCAGCTTTGACAGAACAATGGAGGGATCAAATTCCAATGGAGAGTGGCCTCCCCTGAGCTCTTCTGGCCTCTGGTCACCCTGGCCATACAATGCAAGGGATTATTCGCAAAAATACCTCAGTCATTCTCAAGGGATTTTTGTGGTTTACAGAGAAAAAATCTCAGACCCCAACCATGTGGGAGTACACTTGCTAAATCAAAACTTCCATTTTCACTCAGAACCAGGTGGATAGCAAAACAATCTCTATTCTCCCCACTATTCCGGCCACATTAAAAAAATAAAAAGAAAAGAAAAATAAGTAAGAGACCAAACAAGCAGCTGGATTTTCTATACAGGGTGCATTTAAATGTCAGAGATGACTCTAAGGAGAAGTGCTGAATTAGGATGTCATAAATGACTGTGCTGAGAAAGTACTGCTGAAGATGGGATATGGGTCTGGTTGTAAAAGCAACTTCCAGCACTGTCAGTACCAAGCACGACTTGTGACAAGTAGAAGGTCTGGAGAACCAAAACTAGATCTGGACCAGGCAACTTCTTGGACAAAAATGTTCATTATCCCGTTTCCTCTTGACATTTTACTTCTGTCATCACTGAAGTGTACCTCAGTACATGTGACCTGTCATATACTGTCTTCCTGGCAAGACCTAATGTTACAATAAATAAAACAGGAAAAAATAATTTTACCAGAAATTATAGGAAATTTTCACTTGAGATCTAACCATAACTAGGGAAAGAGGTAACAGGAAGATTATCTCTTCTGTGAATCAGTAAAAAAGGGTACTAGTACCAGCAACTTCATAGTAGTTTGGATCAAACTTCTTTTTTCTCCTTCTTTAAGAAAGGTCTTAAATTACTCTGGGAAAGAGCAATGGCTGAGTGACCTTATCCATTCCAGTTGGGATAATAAAATCTCATTTCTTATTCCGCAATGTCAAAAGGCCGCTTGAAAAAAAAAATTAAGTGTTTCATACTTACCAGTTCACATAATCTGCAAGGGTTGTGTTCAAAGTTATCCAATCTAACAGAAGCTAGCTAAAGTTGTTCAAATTGTTTTGCTAGTAATCCAGTGCTGAAGGTGGAGAGATTTAGTCATAAAAAAAGGCAACTGATGCAGTCCAAACCCTGTGCTGAACATAAACACAAGAAGTGTGACCTCAGTAGGCAAAAACTAGTGTGTGGTAAGCTTATCAGTAAGCAAAGTAAGGAGACAAAAATCTTGTCTGAATACTGATTCTAGGACTTGTCAAAAAAGAAAAAAAAAGGGCTAACTAAACCTTAATGTTTAGCAACATTTGATCCTATAGAAGTATGTACACCATTTAAACAGCAGCATCATGACTATTCATGAGGATTTGATATTTCATCCTTGGTCAACTACATCATATTTGTGTAAATTAACAGAGAGATTACATTCTGAAGCTATTGACAGTTAAGCTGCTTAATTTTGTCTTGTTCAGAAACCAGAGCAATATGCCTTATTTCTTGTGTAAGAAAATCAGCAGAGAGGACTCTGTCATCAACACATTCTGAATTCCCAAGAAAAATAGCCATCCTCAAGCTAATGTCATCTGCAAATGCAGCTTTCCCCCTTGGCCATCAACCAGAAAGGAGAGTGTTGAAAAAATGGTAATGAGGTGCAGTGTGGCTGTAGAAACGAGAGGGAACCATGCTGTGAGCCCTCCTTCAGCTCAAATAAAACTTCCTGTCCCATTGAAGAGTTTTCTGCCAATACCAGCCTCCCTGGGATATTGGCAGTCACTGGAGGCAGCCAGCTCTTGGTGAGTGCACCGCGTGAAAGGACTGATGGAAGACAATGTGGACTATTGTGCACAGCTTATTAAATCTTGCCAATCTCAAATAAAAGTTAGCTCAAGGCAAAGGTCTGGCTGACAGCTGAACATGAGTCAAAAGTCTCCCTAAGTGTCTTGGTCTTTGTCATGGAGAGTGTTACAAATTCACTGAGAGAAACTTGCTGTTCTTTAGCAAAATCTTTGGGATTCTCATACATAGTCCAGCTTCCCTCATGCTTGCTTAAAATCTGGTGTCTAGCTGTAGATTGAGATTTACTAAATGTATCTGAAACCTAAGATATTAACACTCCTATGTGCTTACTGTGTATATACAGATTTGGAAACACGAGTATTTCTAGATTTTAATTTGACCTGTATTTTAATTTAATGTAGGCACAAATCTAATGAGATGAAATGGAGTTTGCAAATTGCTTTTACAGCAGAACATTTATTTTAGGGCTGTTTAGAGTACCTTGAAAGTATTTCTTTGGCGGACATGTAGCCCACATGCAATGACACTAAGAATAACATAGCAGAGAGAAGAGTCAGCTACTGCTTTACAAATCCTGAGGGGAAAAAAATTAAAAAGTAAGGATTCTATAAAATAAAACAAACAGCACAAAGATCAAGGAGGGGATTTAAAATCATTTAGGTATTGACTAAAAGAACTGCAATATCGAATTTAGGAAGAGAGAATGTTTTTAAGATGAGCATAGGCCCTTTCTGAACCACCATCTTGAGCTGCCAAGAGAGTCAGGACACAAACATTAGAAATGAAGTCAATGAAATCATGCTGAAAATAAGTGAATGTAATGAGTAAGTGAGAGCTAAATTCACTTAATGAATAAGTGAAAATGGGTAAGTGTGAATGAGACACACAATCGAGTTACTGAGGTAGGTTACTGGGTTAGTGATCTTAAGTTAAAGCTGTTATATAACAGTGCCCTTAATTCCCTCTGACAATATGCATTGGGTAGGTCAGAAAGTAAATATGTTATAAAATGCTTTCAGCTGTGCAGAAAACAGAATATGCTGCTGTTGAACCATACACCATTGTAACATACAGAAGGGCTCTGATGCTCTGTGTGGTATCTTTGAAAGAGATTTAAACACAGATTTTATTTCTCCAACCATTCCCTACTATTATCCTTTATTATTTTCAATTATGAAATAACATGCTTCATGCAGGTTTTTTTTCTTTTGAAAAGTGATTTGGGGACTGCAGACATTTCAAAAGAGGTAGAGAAAACAGTGGGATCTTCTCTTAATCCAGAGTATTAACATTTGGCAAAGATGAGTCCGCTTTTCTTGGCAGCAAATGCAGCGTTAGTTTTGAGGAAACTGGAAGCAATTTAAGAGAACACTACGGAAATCTCTTATTAAAGTTCATGGTAATGTAAAAGGGAAGTCAAACTGACTTTAACAAACTTCCTGGAAAGACTATTTTTTAATACCTAGGCACTTTAGATATGTTCAGGCACATGTGTGAGACAGCACTTAAAGGAGACAGAAGTCCTAAAAAAAGGCCAAAACATGGAATCATTTAGGTTGGAAAAGATGTCTCAGATAACCGAGTTTAACCATTAACACAGCACTTGCAAGTCCACCACAAAACCATGTTCATGAATGTCACATCTACATGTCTTTTAAATACCTTCAGGAGTGGCAACTCAACCACTTCCCCAATCACTTGTTCCAATGCTTGACAATGTTTTTTGTGAAAAGATTTTTCCTAATATCCAATCTAAACCTTCTCTGGTGCAACTTCAGACCATTTCTTCTCATTCTGTCTCTTGTTATTTGGGAGAAGAGACTGACCCCCACCTGGCTACAGCCGCCTTCCAGGGAGTTGTAGAGAGTGATAAGGTCTCCCCTGAGCCCTCTTTTATCCAGTCTAAACACCCACAGCTCCCTCAGCTGCTCCTCATCAGACTTGTGCTCCAGACCCTTTCCAGCTCCGTTGTCTTTCTCTGGACTCGCTCCAGCCCCTCAATGTCTTTCTTGTAGTGAGAGGCCTTAAACTGGACACAGGATTTGAGGTGTGGCCTCACCAGTGCCAAGTACAGGGGGACAATCACTGCCCTGGTCCTGCTGGCCACACTATTGCTGACACAGGCCAGGATGCCATTGGCCTTCTTGGCCACCTGGGCACAGCTGGCTCATGTTCAGCCACTGTCAGCCAGCACTACCAGGTCCTTTTTGTCAGGGCAGCTTTTCAGTCACTCTGTCCCAGCCTTGACAGTTCAAGGGGTTGTTGTGACCCAAGTGCAGGACCCAGCACTTGGCCTTTTTGAACCTCACGCACTTGGCCTTAGTCCATTGATCCAGCCTGTCCAGAACCCTTTGTAGAGCCTTCCTACCCTTCAGCAGATTGACACTCTCATCCAATGTGGGGTTCTCTGCAAACTGCCCGAGGGTGCCGTTGATCCCCTTGCCCAGACTGTTGATGAAGATATTAAACAGGACCCGCCCCAACATTGAGTTCTGGGAAACATCACCAGTGATAGCTGCCAGCTCAATTTTAGTCCATTCCCTAACAGTCTCTGGAACAAACTGATGCCTTGAGAGGCCACCTGAAAACAGAGACAAGGCAGGAGTAAGGGAATAAGGTAGGTATTTATTTGAAAGGCCTTCAAAGGTACCCCTGGGGAGCCAGAAGCTATTGCCAAGATGGACCTCAAGATGGACGACAGGTGACGAGTTCTTCACACTTTTATAGGTTTGGTTCATTTGCATATCAGAGTCAATTCTCCAATTAAAGCTTCAGTTTAATGATGTAATTCCCCTCAGCTTGCCCCCCTTTAGAGGTTTTTGGTTTATACTTTTTGGGCCTAGGACGCTCTAGGTGTCCTTGAAGAGCAGGCCCGGAGAGGCTTTGTTATGCCTACCTAGCACAGAGAGCAGAAATTAACAGGCTACAAGAAACTTCAGAGTTACACACTAAGCAGTACCGGATTTGAAAAATGTAAAAATTAAAACTTAAGGCATCACAGCCATCCAGCCAGTTTTTTACGCTGCCAAGAGCACACCTGCCCAAGCCGTGAACAGCCAGTTTCTTCAGGAGAATGCTGTCGGAAATGGTGTCCAAGGTTCTACTGAAGTCTAGGTGAAAAACACCTGCAGTACCAGAATACACTGAGGTCATGTCCATGGTAATATGCAGAGTGACCACTGTGGGGATCATCTGTCTTGATCACCAACGTGTGTTGTGTACAGTCAAAGGTCTCTGTTATATGAGGGGTGCTATTTATTAAGGAGTTGAGAAAACAGGGTTTGCAACACACGGGCACGGCAACGAACTTGGGGTTGCAGATGGCAACTTGTGTCAAGCATCATTGACTGCAACAGCAACAGTCGAGTACAGAAGTCTTGCTACATGTGTGCCTTGTCTCCCTAGCAGAAAAATAAAACTTTTGGTGAAGTTTAGTTTAGAATATAAACTACATGGTGCTAGGTCTGCCTTATTTTGCAGCTCTTACCTGGTCTATAAAGGGGAACATACAGATATATCAAAGACTTTCTCTGACAAGCCATTAGTTTTTCTAGTTTGAGGCATGACAATGCTCTGACTCAGAGCATTGCACTAAATGTCATGGCTTTAATGCCTAGGACCTCAGGAAAGGAAATTTTTTTGACAGATTGCTGCAGGTTTTGCATCCATAAATCCACTGATCTACAGTCAGCTTCAATGTCGAAGTTTTTTGGCTCATGCTGCATCTGGGCAGTACAGAAAAAGAGTCCCAAGGAAAATCAGTCATCACCAAGAAGAATGTAACGCAAAGAAAGGTGGGTTCTCGGATTATATTGTTGTGGGTTTGGTGCTTTTTGCTGGGGAGAACACGGCCGTAGCAGAGAGTACGAAAGTATTTTCAAGGAGTCAACACTCAAAGACGTAAGACCATCTGTGATGAATATATAGACTTCTGTGTTGGAAGAATTTGCCTTTGTGCTGTTTAATTTTTAAGTTAAATTTTAATCAGGCTGTAGGGGATATAATTAAGTTTATATCAATATAGTAGCAGCATTGGCATCAGCCTAGGCATTGGCACGAAACAAACATTTTGTTTTAGTAAAGAAGCATCTTGCTTCGCTTCCTCTTCTGCATTAATCTGCTGCTCAGTGCTGCTGCCTTTGGAGCCAATGGGAAAATCACATGCTGGCCTCTGTGGAAACAAGACTGTATCTTCTACTTCTAGCATCCTAACCACATTAAGATGTTCCTGACACTACACAGGAATGAAATAATTCTGAAAGTTTTATTGGTTTGTATGAAAATTAAACTGCTTTTCCCCAACCCAGCCTTCTAATTATAGTCATTTAAATGCCCATACTTAAAGGCAAATAAGTATGCCTGAAACTGTCCAAAGAATTACTTCTAACATGCTTCTTGATTTTAATTTTGCCATTGAATTTTGAAAATCTTTTTTCTTTTAATTTATTGATGTCAAAAAATTAGGGTTTTTTCCAAGCTGCACATTACTATTTTTATTATCAAAGTAGAAGGATAAGAATTCAATGCCAATTTAAAAAAAAAAAAAATAGCCACAACCGCTTTAAAGAGTCGATTTTGCATCATTTCATTTCTCAGTTCCAAGAATGAGGACAGCCTCATGGTTACAGTCCAGAGCCAAGACTTAAAATCTTCCTTTAGAAGATTTAACTGCTACACAGTTCTCATGCAGGTTTGATCCTTCCATATTGTGTCTCCATTTTTTCTGCATTAGGAAGTGAAAAAATAAGTGCTTTTTTTAATCCTACCAAACTCTTTCAAATTGTTGCTTGCCAATTATCTGTTCATAACATAACACAGCAAGGGCCCTATTTTTGTTGAAATTTAGTAAACCACATAAATGTTTGAATCGGAAACAAAACTAATTATGGTGTTTTTATTGTTCTGTGTCTTATATAATTCTCTCTTTCCTAGAAAGCATTAAAGAACTCATGCAGCATTTCCAGAGAATCTTCTAGCATGATAGCTGCTGACATTTGCTTAAACAGAGTAATAATTCGCTCCTTATACAACAGCTATGATCCATACTTTCCAGGGTACATAAAGGAATATCCATTTTTTATCTGATTTTAACAATTGTAGAAAAAGGCAGATGCACCAGGGCTTGATGAAAAATCACTGAAGGACAATCCAAGGCTTTTTTTGGTGGATTCATTGCCATCATCAAAGATTTTCATGTACCATTTTGGTTTACTGATTCATAGTGTCATTTGCAGTAACACTTGGGTAGCTTTACTCTCACTGCACATTTTTCTTTCTTTAAATGCCCAAAACTACCGGACAGGCTTGGTCCCTGAGGAGTTCCCATGCTATGTGGTCCAAAGTGCAGTTTCCAGATCCAGCTCACCAGTTCTACCTAGAGAAGCATTGAAGGTACATATTGGTGAAATACCTGCTGTTAAGTTCAAGTAGGTAAAGTTCAAATATGTTTTCATGCATTTAGTCCACTCTCACTGAAGCTACAGGACCAACAAAAGACTTTCAACATGCAAGCTGTCTTGGAGAGTACCAGATACAGAGAACCAACTTATAATACATTTTATGGTCCTCTATGCTTATTATGACGACAGTGTATCTCTGTATCACCAATCTGCACACCTGAAGTATATAATCACTATCCCAAAGCGAGCATTTAATCGTACATTCAGCCAATCCGCCTTGCCTTGCCTTGCTTTTTATTCTTCTCTTTTTCCTTCTCCCTAGGAAGCAGATGTGGGTCTGAACTCCCAAATATGTGATCCAGCATTCCTCATACATAGGAATATGTCACCCAACCAGTGCTACTGATTGGCAATCACAAGCATTATTTTGATTCAGTTTTAACAAAAGGAGGGACCAGCGTTGCTATCAAGTAGTTACAAAATCCATTAAAACCAATGGGAGTTTTTCCACTAATACCAAGCTCTGGATCAAAATCCATGCGCTTTAGTCACTGTGGAACACAAAATCTAGAAGTCAAGCTATTCTGTGTCAGATGCTGTTAGTTGTGCTATTCTCTATTGATGGTATGATAATCAAAAGAAGTCTTGGAAGTGCTTTTTAATGCCTATAAAACATAAAGTGCAATTTGAAAATTAATTATTGTAAATTTACATTGAAATGGTGAGGATTTTTTAGCTAATATTTGAGATTAAGTTCTCCAATCTCCTACTTACAGTATTTATCACTACATGTTCAATTTTTTTCCTTAAGGTTTTAACCAAAAAAGCCTAGATAATTCCCTGTTTGGCTCAACGGAGTTTCAAGATGTTACCAAGTGCTTCAGAAGTCATTCTATGATTCATCATCATGTCAATGTATGGCTTATTAATTAATGACCATAGAGCTGACAAAGATCAAATTATATTGAAAATGTCCATATCTTTTTTTTCCTTTCAAACATGAGGATATTATCAAATTGATTTTCTTTACAGGATTTATTATTTTAGTTAGTATTAAATAAACTTAACTCTTCTGGACAAAACATTCCAAGATGCAGAGCCTCTTAGCCAAAAATTTGCACTTTGTACTTGAATACATTTACTAGTGGGTTATGTTTTCTGTTGTGCTTGGTACAATTGATGCTATTTGTATGTACAAACAGCTCTTTTTGTGACATTGCTCAGCTCAGAAGATTTTAGTTTGATACTTCAGAGCACCAAGCTGATTTGTTTAAATAAAGATAAGGACAACATGAAGTGTGTCTGGCATACCAAGCCTTTTAAAAGCTGCTCTGCAGAGAAAAAGCCTTTGAATATTTAAGACACAGTTAAAAGAAAAATGATTGCTTGAAAGTTATGCATTAAATCCTACTTTTAAAATGGCTGCACTCTCCACTGAATGCTCTACTTATCTAGGAAGTCTGAAAGGGTTTTCAGAGCTAGATACTAGATTTGCAGAATCATCCCCATCCCATTTGGTTTGCAATATGTATCCACCACTTCATTCAGTGCTGCGACTATTTACACACAACTTTTGTTTCAAAAAATTGATACCTGACAGTACTTTCATAGAAGGAAAGAATTATGGTTTTAATCATCCTCCCACAAATTACTTACATGGAAGCTTTTCATGTCTTCTCTGAAGTACAAATACTTTGAAGACACAGAGTCAATAAGCCATTTCATACCTCTGTGGCCACTGGAGGGTTAGGTTGGAGCATTTCTCATGCACAAACACTCCATATGATAAATCTGAGGGTGAGTGAAGACTTTTGTTTTGTCAAGCCAAATGTCTCAAATCTTGACAACTGAGATGGGTACATTTTGAAAAAAAACCCCAAACTTTCTTAAAAGTATTTTTTTAAGTTCTTGCTTCTTTCCAGTTTGACCAGGAAAAATAATATGATTCTAACCAGTTTGCTTACTTAAGTCACACCATCAACTTTGAAAATTGAGGCTAAAGGCTCTATCGAAGGAAGAAAAATTCTTCTCCACTGCAAAGTACTTGAACAAGATTATTAGTCTCCTGTGGTACCAATGAGTTGTTGATAGAAACCGAAAAGGCCTCATATACCCTCTGTGGAAAGGAGAAAAAGAAGATTTTATAACAAGAAGGAGATACTCAAGTTCTCCACATGATACCAACCACGGGACACGCACTGTGTGGAGATGAGCAACTTGGGGTGCTACTGAACATCAGCAATGGATTCACAAAATGCATGTTCTTGGCAAGGGCTATGCCAAAGTCGTCATTCAAAACAATTTGGTTTAGATTTTGCAGGATGGGTCTGAAACCTTGGTAATGATAACAAACTAATTTCACATGTTCCAATTTCCAAGGAGCAAGCAATTCTGAAAACGACCTTTTGATTTCTCTTACTGTAGTCAGGTTTCCCAGGCTGTGGCAGGCTGTATACACACAGATGTTATACATATTATCCACAGGGTTATATATATATAGACATATATATGTGCATGTGTCTGTCCCTCTGGCCAGGCCTGTTTCAGAAACAAAACACTCCTTTGTGCCTTCTGTGAACAGGAAGCTTGTGATGCAGCACGGCAGAGGGTCACCAATCTAGATACAAAGATCCCACCATTTGCCTGAAAATTTTGATCTTGCTGACCCTTCTGAGACCTGTGGAGATAAAGGTAGGCGGCTGTTCAGATAGTCTTCATCTCCTTTTTCATTTCAAGTGGCTCGTATTGTTTTATTTCATGTTTGTTGTCATTGCTCTTAGTTCTTTGTGTCCCAACAGCATTTGGCTATTCACAAGGGCAAGGATCTTCTTGATCAGCAAGATTATTCTGTGTGTGTTTGCCTTATCCCTCCTTTTTCTGCCTTTAGTATGGAGGTTTTCAATAGAAAGCCCCAACAGTTTTCTTGTATTACATACATAAATTCTTCAAGAGGACCTCTGGTATCCCAGAAATGTTGCAGAGGCTTTGATCAAGTGATAGCAGTGTTCGCCATATATCATCCCTTCCAACAATGTCAGCTATTTCCAACATGTTTTGTCTTGCATAACACTGCTGTGAAATCTTAATAATTCTTTTTATTTAGAGAAGTGAAGAAAGATCTTGGGCGAGTCATGAAAATTTGAAATGGAATATCCTTCTTACTGACAGAATTGATACTTTGCCCTCTAAAATAGTCAATAACTTTCATAAGACTCATATATTATGTTTTTTGAGGAAATGAGGAGTTACAGTGGTGATTCACTAATGCTACCATATATTCTAGCAGCAACTAAAAGTTATTTGACAGTTTTGAATAACTGGAGGGTATAGTTATCTTTCAGAAATACTCCTAAATTTAATTCTTTTCAAAATTACTATTACTTAGAACCACACGTGACAGTTGTCTATAGATAAACATGAGACTTCATACAGACTAGAGATATTATGACAGATTATAGACTTCCAATGTCTATCAGATTTTGCAGTAATGGTTATCTCTGAGCACATAAAATGTAAAATCCGCAGAATCCTAATTCCCACACAGAATTTATTCACCTTTCTCCCTCATGGATCCACAAACAGCATGCACATTCCCTCCCATCCTCATCTTGCTAAATGCACACATGCCTTAAATCTCTTCTTACAGAATGGCCTTTCCAAAGAAGAGAGATGTTTTCTCTGTGATATCTTCATTCAAAAGTGTTTTCCTGTGGTAGAGTGTGTACTGTTTGACACAAGATTCTCCCATTCTTGTTGCATTTATTTGTAAAAATGTTAAAGATGGATATCTGTTCATTACAGTGCATTGTTTTGCTGATTTTCATGTAAGTTTTCCCATTTGTTTATATGAGGGCAAGAGTTTCTTCTATCATACTCCACAGAGTGTGTTTTGTGTGTAACCTGCTGTGTGCCTCAAACCTTCCTGTGCACAGCTAGTGAGGAACACCACAGCCTTCATTAAAAGCATGAGAACATGTACAAACAATGCAAATGAACCAGAAGATCTTACATGCACAAGTCCTTTAATACAGTCCCAAGGTAGAGGAAACTGACCTCTGAAATCTATCTCTACATTACAGCTTTTCCTTCCAATCTAGTGGATACTTAACCTTCTAAATTGGACCTGATAAATCTAAATCCTTTTTTCTTAAGGGGAAAGAAAAGCAAACCAACACAATGGCTTTTTTTTCCTCCATTTTATGCACAAAGATAGTGAATTCCTACCTGTATGACTTGCAGAAATCCTTGATGCTTTTTACACTAGCAGCCCAAGGACAAGGAGACCACTAATGATGTTTTTTCCATATTTGAGTATGCTCACAGCAGTTTTCAGCTACAGGATATTTCTTATCTATCAAAGAGGGGAGTAAATCAAATTGAGCATTCACATTTATAACACACTTTTTCCTATGGGGTTCTGTGCATATTTCCTTTGAAGTATTTTCCACTCTTCTGATAGATTTTTTAGTACATTTTGGTATGACAAGGGAGCTGACAGGATACTTAGGGTTTCAGGATTTAAAACCTGACCCAAAGCCCACAGAATTCTGCAGGAGTCTTTCTGTTGCCTTCTGTGGGCTCTAAATCTGTTCCTTAACAAACTTCCCCGATGAAACCTGGAATTTGCACACTCCCTGCTTGTGGGTATATTTGGTTCTTTTTCCTTTCATTTCTCTCTTATGTTTTGTCAGCTAGACTTCCCATCAGCTATCTCCACATTTTTTTCTTATTTAATGATGTAAAAGAGCTCCTGGCTTGGAAACCCAAATCTCTCAGGTCCACACCAAAGAACAGCCCACTTCAGTTTCTGAAGCAGAAGCAGAAGTGATGGTGCCTTTGGCAAACAATGGATAAAAGCTGCTGCAGGGGTAAAGCCATGCAGAACTAGCAAAGTAAACAGATGAATTCTAAATTACTTAAGTTACGCATGTGATCCAACAGATTTAGTAGTCAAAACAAAGAAACCTGTTAGAAATTTCATAAATATGGTGCAGGAGGGTTCCTTGATCAGGACTCCATTCTAAGCAGTTTTCCAGGGCAAGCTGAGTCTGGAGGGCAAGAACCTGATCTCACAGGTACATGGCAGCTTTGCACTCAAGAGACTTCTCCTCTTGGATGTGTCCCTTAGTCCTCTCTGCTTCCATCTCAGCTCTGCCCTGTGCCCAGGTCATCTTGACTGGGAAGGTGGCAGCCCTTGCTGTGGGGCTGCTGAGCCCCAGGAAGGCTCCTGAGCAGCCATCCCTGCAAAGAATTGATTTTTCCAGCTCCATACCTGAATTGAATTTCCAACTCCATACCTGAGGGGAAAATGAAACAAAAATTACTTCTTTTAGTTTTTAATTGCAATTAGTCTGATGCACTTGTGTGTGTATGTATAAAGGCATGTATTGATGTAGACAGCTATCTTCTTTCTCTTTCTTTCTTTCTTTCTTTCTTTCTTTCTTTCTTTCTTTCTTTCTTTCTTTCTTTCTTTCTTTCTTTCTTTCTTTCTTTCTTTCTTTCTTTCTTTCTTTCTTTCTTTCTTTCTTTCTTTCTTTCTTTCTTTCTTTCTTTCTTTCTTTCTTTCTTTCTTTCTTTCTTTCTTTCTTTCTTTCTTTCTTTCTTTCTTTCTTTCTTTCTTTCTTTCTTTCTTTCTTTCTTTCTTTCTTTCTTTCTTTCTTTCTTTCTTTCTTTCTTTCTTTCTTTCTTTCTTTCTTTCTCATCAAAGGTTCTGGATATTTGACTTTCCATTGTTCTGAAAATCAAAACAATTAAAAAGTTGTGAAAGCTGTTCCTTGTACCAATACCACAGATTAAAAACTGTGAAAAAAAATGAAGTAACTGGAAAACAAAAATTTGAGTTAATAATTTCAGTTTTAAATATGCAAAGTCAGAAGATATATCTAAACAAGGTATAGGAAGGACCTTTTTATAGGAAAGACCTTCAACACTCCTGATTTTAGAGTAGAAAGTATTATATCCTCTCTCAATCACCTGAAATTTCAGTAACATTTTTTTCTTCTGGTTAGCATAGAGATAGGAGAAATAAATAAAAGTTCCTGCATTTCTAATGATACATGCAATATCTTGCTTCTAGGTTTTCCAGGTCTCAAATCACTGAAGCCTATGGAAAACCAATTTTCATTGTTTTATTGAAGATTTTCTAAAAACCATTTCTTCTCTCCTTCTTGGATTTTGTACATTTGAACTCTGGGCAGGTAAGCCAGGCAATAAATGTGGCATGAGAAATATCAGTAAAGCATTTTAAAATTCACAATATTTCCAGTCTTACTGTGAATTTTGACATATCCTGAACATAAAACATAATGGTAGTAGAAGATTTACTGGCATTCATTTGGTAAGGTCTATTTGCAACTTTCTGCTTTTGGTAGCATGCTGTCCTAAAATTCATATAAAACTTTCGTGTCACCCTCATGTATCACTTTATCACTCATATATTAGTTATGACGATAAGTGAGTGAAACACCAACACCCCTGGTAGAGGGAAGAGACATTCAGGACAAACGTATGAAGCAATTAAGATTGTTTTTTCTTGAAGTTAGATAGCAGAAACAACAGGAACTAGCAGCAAGTCACAAATGAAATCCATGCCTGGGCAAACCCCACACTTTATGGGAGGGGAAGCTCTGCTGCATATTGTCCTACCAGGGAGATTTGTGGCTTGCAGGAAAAGGTAGTAAGAGCTTTATGGAGTCACTATCTTTGGAGCTATTCAAAAGCTGCCTGGACAAAGTCCCGGGAAACCAGTTCCAGGTGGGCCTTCTTGGTTGGACCAGATGATGTCTAGAGGTGCCCTCTCGCCTCAGCTGTTCTGTGACTCTGCAAATATCTAAAAGAAAACCACAAAAGCTGTAGGCACTGTTGTCAGAGCAAGTACCAGAGCAGAGAACTCCTGTCTTTTCCCTGGAAGTACTACCAGAACCCACAGTAGTAGCTCTGAAGGGATGGGAATGTCCCACTTCAGCCACAGCACAACAAAGCACGGGATCAAGACAGAGAAAAAGGGAGCCTTGCTTCTACCTCTGCCAATTACCTTCTTCACAGCTTCAGAAATGCTTTAAAATCCATGGCTGAAAAATACTACTACTGCTGTACTTGTTATTTGTACTTGTGTCTCTAACAGCTATCCTGGACAAATCAGTAGGCTCTGCAATAAAGGAAAGAGTTAGAGAAAGCATGGAAAAATTGTTCTCTATGGCAGAAAAGCCTGTAAGGCTTTGAGAAGGGAACTCATGCTGCACAAACCTGTCAAATCTCTTTGGAGGAATCAGTGACTGTGAAAGAGATATAATATTGTCAAAATACATCCTTGTATTTTTAAAGAGCTTTTGTTAAGGCTCCTCAA
Organism: Lycocorax pyrrhopterus obiensis; assembly: GCA_014706295.1. NCBI lineage: Eukaryota > Metazoa > Chordata > Aves > Passeriformes > Paradisaeidae > Lycocorax > Lycocorax pyrrhopterus. Next base: position 14,762,101 of record JACSVZ010000001.1, read on the forward strand.
CAAAGGTTCTTAAGAAGCTAATTTGACATTTATTAATAACTAATTAGAGTTTAGAGAAAGAAGAATAGGACTAGTGGTCAGCCTTACAGTGGGCAAAGTCACAGGTGCAATGCTATGGTGATATGCAGTAAGATCAATGCTTCGCATATCATCCTGAGAGATCTGAAACCACAGGCAGCTGGTGAATAGACAAATGTTTGCTGGTGTTATAAAAATAGGCAGGATAATAAAAACTAAATCTGGTTTTGAAGAATTAAGCAAGACTGCATTGGTAAGCAATAAAATGGTTAGCAAAATTCTTTGTTCATGAATGTGATTTACCTGAGAAAATTATGAACTCTAAATGATCACTAACAAGTCCACAGGGAGAAGAGCGAATCATCTCAGCCAGCTTGATGAAAAGATCAGTTTGATAGACAGCAGGGGTCAAAATCAAAATAGAATGTTAGGGGGAAAGGAATTGAAGGAAAAGTCTAGACATTATGTCCCTGTGTGCCGCTAGTAGCACCCGCATCTTCAAAGATGTGTGTCGTTTGCACCCTCCTAGCTATAACCAGGAATAGTAGAAGTGGTGTTCACAAGGGCTGGATAACACTTCTTTCCTGGACAGGATGTCATTCTGTGGCTTCACTACAACGAAAAGTTTCCCTAAAGCAGTCAGAGTTGATGACAGGCAAACAAACAAACAAAAAACCCTACAAAACAGAAGACACTTTCATTTGAAAGAGAGAAGACTTATATGGAGGAAGAGGCTGTAATAACTGTATGCATATCTCTGTGAATGAAATGGTGAATAGTAAATATTTATTAAGTATTTTTTACAGAACAAGCACTGAAATCATCAGGCCACAACTTTAAAACAGATCAAAATATTTTTCTCAGGCACACGCTCCCCAAAGTGCCTAATTAAACTTCAGAAACTCATTCTGTCTCTCACAGTATCCTCACAGGCAAACTCAGGAAGCGTGGACTGGATGAGTGGACAGCTAGGTTGATTGAGAACTGGCTGAATGACAGATCCCAGAGGGTCATAAACAGTGGCACAGTAGAGGCCTGTCACCAGTGGTATCCACCAGAGTTCAATACTGGGCCGGTGTTCTTTAACTTATTCATCAACGACTTGGAGGAAGGGGCAGAGGCCTCCTCAGCGAGGTCACTGATGACCCAAAGCTGGGAGGAGTGGCCAATACCCCTGAGAGCTGTGCAGCCCTTCAGAAGGGCCTTGACAGGCTGGAGAGATGGGCAGAGGAACGGTCTGAAACTCAGCAAGGGCAAATGCAGGGTCCTGCACCCGGGCAAGAACAACCCCAGGCACCAGCACAGGCTGGGGGCCGACCCGCTGGAAAGCAGCTCGGAGGAGAGGGGCCTGGGGGTCCTGGTGGACAACGAGCTGTCCATGAGCCAGCAGTGCCCTGGGAGCCAAGAGGGCCAATGAATCCTGGGGTGCATTAGGAACAGCATTGCCAGCAGGTCAGGGAGGGAATCCTGCTGTGCTACTCAGCCCCAATGAGGTGTGTCTGGAGTGCTGTGTCCTGTTCTCCTCAGGACAAGAGAGATGTATCAGGTCCAGTGCGGGGCAAGAAGGATGATTAGAGGACTGGAGCATCTCTCTTACAACGAAAGGCTGAGGGAGCTGGGCCTGTTCAGTTTTGAGAAGAGACAACTGAGAGGGGACTTCATCAATGTCTGTAAGCATCTGAAGGAAGGATGTTGAGAAGATGGATCCAGTCTCTTCTTGGATCCATCTTCTTGGTGCTGAGCAATAGGATAAGAGGCAGAAACTGATGCACAGGAAGTTCCACCTGAACATGGGGAAGAACTTCCCTGCACTGGCACAGATTGTCCAAAGAGGGTGTGGAGTCTCCCTCACTGAAGATATTTCAGAACTGTCTGGACACAATCCTGTGCCATGTGCTCTGGGATGGCCCTGTTCAAGCAGGGAGGTTGGACCAGATGATGCACTGTGGTCCTTTCCAACCTGACCCATGGGATTCCAACAGGATCATGGACGGGTCAAAACAAAGGATGTCCATCACTGAATATTGAGACCATTGGCTTGAATACATCCTGTAGTACTGAAATCCAGAAGACACTAATTGCAAGAATCTGAATCACTCTCTGTTTCCCATTCTCATATATTTCTACCTCATAACAGATAATAGTCTCAGTCACTAGGAAAACCTTATGCCAAAGCTTTAAGAACTTGTATTTTTGTACAAAACCTTGATAGTCCTTAGGTGTGCTTTTCTATATAGACAGCCAGACCATGCATCCAGGTTGGCGATGAGGCTGTTTCCAAGACCTTGTATATGTCAGCTTTTTATACAGAAAAAATGTTTGTTGAATCCTGAACAAACATGAAGTCCATGCTCCCAGCTATCCAAAAAAACCTTGCCATTATGATCAGACAACTGAATCAATCTGAAAGCCACCAAAGCTGTATCACAGAGCAAAGGAACTCCACTGTGGGGTTGTTTTAACACAAGGAAACAACCTGCCTTAGGGAGCACTGTTGAGTGAGTCCAAGGGCTTCACAGGCTTACAAAACTGGACTCTGCTCAGGACTTATGCCCCTGGGCAGATTTCTTTTTCACTACTTGGTTTGAGGAAAGCAGTCAGATACGGTGTGTTAGGAGAAATGTTACTTAACAACTTTAAAGACAACTAGAGTATTATTCCTGTTTCAAAAGTAATCCTACTACATCAAGCTTCACGAGAATGGAAAACACCTAGAGCAACTGCAGTAAACCCAGAAACTAAACAGATTAATGGTTCTTTTTAATGTGTCTAGGTGTACAAATTGCCTACACATTAGCCAAATCACTGAGGAATAAGATATGCACTACTTGGCATCTCATGGGTGAATTTCATCAGGAATCTAACATTCCCAAAGAAAAAATTTTCACCTTTATCCAGTCTACAGAGGGATCTCATGAGTGAAGAAACAATAAGCAGTTAACAGGGTATTTAGATAATTCCACTATTCTGCTTCCTCACCTTCTCCCAGATTCTGACTATTATTTGATTGACATTATTAATGACTACAATTTCTGATTAATTAGGTGATGCAGAAGGCTTGTACACTACTCTTGTCTTCATCACTGTTAACGGATTATGCCCACCACTGTTTTAGATATTTTCATTATACTGTATGATTGAACATCCTGACCAGGTCAAACTGCTTGTGTGCAACCAGAGACACAGAAAAAGAGCAAAGTGGGGTAGTTGATGCATGAACTGTCTTGAAGACAGGGAGCTGAGTTTGTGGTGCTAGAGAAGTAGAGCCCTAGATTTTATGAAGTGTTTAAATCTCTCCTTCTCTAGCAAAACCTTTTCTAGAATACCACAATTAGGGGGAAGTAAAAGCAGCAGCTCTTGTATTAGTATAGGCTGGGATGAGATTCAAATTTTGTTGTCATTGTACCACATTCACATAAGGTAGTCACAAATGGCACGTGCTTGCAGAACCCTAACTGTGTGAAGAGCGATGTAGAGCCATTATTGATTTTTTTAGGGCAAAAGTTACAGACAAAAGGTTCAACATCATACAAAAAAAATCACTACTTTTTCCAAGGAAAAAGGATAAAAGGAATGGAATGCAGTCAGATTAACTGATGTGAGCAAGAAAAGGTAAAGGACTTCCCTTGAGCCAGAAGGGACCGAAGGATTAAAATGACGTTCATGGTGATTGTTTCTATCACAAGGCTTTTGCCAAATCACATAAATTGCACGCATGGTATCCAGACTCCCCATCACCTATCTGTTGTAGAACAGCTCAGTCTTTCCACATAAAATAAGCGATCCGTACACTTTTAGGAACATCTACATTTTGCCGGAGCTCGCAGTCTTCTGATCCTTGGATTATGATTTCTCAGCGCAGAGCTCTAGCAGCACTCAGCAACCAGGAACAACCAGCTCCTTTCCTTTGGCTCCTCCCAGGGCTTGATTTATAGGGCTAATGCCTGCCCTGCAGCCACAGCCGTTTGTATGAGGTTAATGAGCCAATAATTGGATCCTGGTGTGGATCCTGGTCTTGAGTGAGAGTTTGGCTAGTGCATACCAACAGGGTTTAAATACATTATACAACATCTGCATTTCACTGAAGTATCCTCCACTGAACTCTTCAAGGCAAAACATGAGACCCAGGCACTCCATCATTACAGTAGCAGTAAAACAATGATTAATTTTCCTCTTTTTACCTCACTTTTTAACTTTCCCTTTCCCTGCTAGTCCCACCCAATAACCCTCCCTTTCCCAAAATCAAAGAGCAGTGAAATCAATTTACCATACACATACAAAAAACCCCAGTTATAAGCGTGCCATTCAAGCACATACACAAAACAAAGGTAAGTTACTGCTTCCTGCCATGAAACATTAAGTAAGGATAACTAATCTGTGCATATAATCAAAATGGGGCCTCAGCATAATATGTGAATAGAATTATGAGCAAATTCCTAGTTTCAGAGATGGAAGATGGACTAATGCCACGGACTTCAGTGAAGCCAGGATTTTTTCTGTGTTCTGAAAAGGCACATATGTTTATATGGGCTGAAATTTTTGCAGTTTTGATTTGCAGCAAATGAACCTTTTTTAATGACTAGTCTCTGCGTATCCACCTTGAGACAGCAAGAAGAAATTTGATTTTAAGAATCAAAATGCTTTTATTCACATTTCTTATTGTTCTTCTGTCATTTATTCCTCATCCCTGCAAGTACCAAGTAATAAGTACCTCCCCACAAGTATTCCCAAATCTATTTATTACTATTAATTTTTTAAATAATTTCATAAAATGGAAATGCAATGGAAAAGCCCTGACTTGTATCATTTCATAAGAATCATTTAGGCCCTTCATCACATCCTTCATTTCACGTGTGTCCTTTGAAATGAAAATACTTACAAAAATAGAAAGTGATATTGAATATTAAGGGAGGTGCAATACTCCAAATTTGTCACTTCAACCTGACAAAAAAAGGAATTGCACTTTCAGTTAGGGAGATAGGCCACTTTTCTCCTCTGTAGTAGGACAGTCTAAAGCTGTGTGAACAGATGAGTGAGGCTGGGTCACCCCACTAAACTTTGTTTCTTGGCCAGCGACCATCTCCTTGCAGAAATAGAGACAGGAGTGTGCAGAGCAGGACCTCGATGAACAAGCACAACCCCTAATTCAGAATGGGGAAGGAAGAAATTGGTAATTTTTCTGTATCTGGCATAAAGATATGAGAAAAAGTAAAATGTACCCTGAAGTTTAAAGCCCCTTTTATGGAGACCTCATACTTTTTGGAAATTATTAGGGTTGTGAATTTCAAAAAAAGGATTGGTTTTGATATACTCAGAGAATACTCCTTATTTTCATCAGTTCACTAAATGGTATCAACAATGATACTTTCCAGTACTCTGTCCATATAATATTTCCTTGCTTTCTGACTTTAATAGTAACTGAAAAATTCTGAGTTTCTTAGTCATTTCATTTCCTCTGTTCATAAAAAGGCAAGCAAGAGAAAACCTTTTAAGATATTTATTTCTTTGCTTCCTTTTGCCTAAAATGCCTTTTCACTTTCAATTTAATTCCCGGGGAATGCTGACTCTAGTGCAGAAAGACTGTAGTTTTGGTCACAGTACTATATGGCTCTCAGAATTCAAAAATCATCCTTGCAAATTTAATTTGAATTAAATTAATAGATGTGAAAGATTTTTACATGACACTTTTATGATCTGCTTGGTAGTTCATTACAGAATCTGGTTACAAGGAAAACTACGTCCTTAAAAGAGACACTCAAGGAGTGTTTCCAGCTCCTTGATTTATCCTCCCTCTCTTGTTCTTAAGAAAGTATAGAGGTTGGTGGAAAAAGCTTATTAAAATTTCCAGAATGGATCGTCAGTAAATCATGCAATGCTAATACTTCGAAAAGGAATGTGTTCATACTTTTATTTTGCAAGGTGCTGCTTCTTCAATCTTCCTTAACAGCCATTTTTCTTGGACAGGCCCAGAAGAACAGAAATGAAGATGAGGAGCAGCCCACCTCTTCCACCTTCTTCCCTCTCCCACTGGGCTTGTCCAGGAGCAGCACAGCCCCTGACAGCTGCTCAGCCAAGCCACCCCATGGTTTCAGTGTCTGTAGAAGCAGCAGTTGTACGACCAGGGTGGCCACCCCCTCTGCAGCTGTGTAGGCACAACCTTCATTAGCCACGTTCCTCCGTGCAAGCAATATTCTTTTGGTCAGAGCCCTGCCAGCCCTGCCTATCTGATCCATTCGTATAGGTACATGAGGATACCAACTTCCAATATTAATGAGCAGTTTGGAGAAGGGAAAACTGAGAACACTGCAGTCCTGTTTGGCTGTTTGCCAACAGAGAGCCTGTTTTGTTACCCATACCCCTTCTGCTTATTTGATTTCTCCCTGAAGTGGGTTTGGATGGAGACACACTGGAGAGCAAAAGACTTGACAGAATCATAAAATGGTTTGGATTGGATGAGACCTCACTGACCATCTAGTTCCAACCCACCTGCCATGTGTGGGAGCACCTTCCCCATTAGACCAGCTTGCTCAGGGCCCCATCAACCTGGCCCTTAACACTTCTGGAACTGGGGCATCCACAGCTTCTCTGGGCAACCTGTTCCAGTGCCTCAGCACCCCTACAGTAAAGAATTTCTGCTTTATATCCAACCTAAACCTGCCCTCTTTCAGTCTGTTTCAGGGACAGCTGTCGTGTGAACTTTATTATTTACTATGAAAAAAATCTGATCTGTAACCTGAGAAAATAAGCCCCGTGAAAAATATCAATACAGCCTGGTCTGAGGCTGAAGATGGGTCCGAAAGAAAGAAAGAAAGAAAGAAAGAAAGAAAGAAAGAAAGAAAGAAAGGAAGGAAGGAAGGAAGGAAGAAGGAAGGAAAGAAGAAGAAAGAAAGAAAGAAAGAAAGAAAGAAAGAAAGAAAGAAAGAAAGAAAGAAAGAAAGAAAGAAAGAAAGAAAGAAAGAAAGAAAGAAAGAAAGAAAGAAAGAAAGAAAGGAAGAGAGAAGGAAAGGAAGGAAAGAAAGAAAGACAAAGAAAGAAAGAAAAGAGAGAAAGAAAGAAAGAAAGAAAGAAAGAAAGAAAGAAAGAAAGAAAGAAAGAAAAAGAAAGAAAGAAAGAAAGAAAGAAAGAAAGGAACAAAGGGAAGAAAGGAAGGAAGAAAGAAGAAAGGAAGGAAGGAAGGAAGGAAAAGAAAGAAAGGAAGGAAGGAAGGAAGGAAGGAAGGAAGGAAGGAAGGAAGGAAGGAAAAGGAAGGAAGGAAGGAAGGAGGAAGGAAGGAAGGAAGAAAGAAAGGAAGGAAGAAGGAAAAAGAAAGAAAGAAAGAAAGAAAGAAAGAAAGAAAGAAAGAAAGAAAGAAAGAAAGAAAGAAAGAAGAAAAATCCATATTAGTGGAGACATTTCTACATAAATCTAAAAGAAATTAAAAGAGGCTAGAGACTTGGACAATGCTGGATTCAGCCTCTTAACCTTTTCATTTGTATATGAAAGAGGCAAAATTTTACAGCTATTCTTCACATTTAAATGGATTTAGTAAGTTTCAGATCCTGCAAAATACTGATAGGCAACACATCATGTTTTGATATTTTCTCAGAAATTTTATCTTTTATTAAAAGTAAATAAAGGATGGTCCTGGCTCTTACAGCAGGAAAACAGAACTTCTGAACAGAGTCAAGTGCAATGTTCTTTCACTGTATCCCAGAAAAAAGTCAGGTGAAATATAAGCTTGAAGATGTAAATTCAACATGCATTTACTCTGGAACACAGTACTGTCAATTACCTGCTGGAGTATTTCACAACTCCTAATTTTGGCAACTTCTTCCAGCCCAGATTGTACTTGGGTGATGAACCAGCACTCTGTCTCAACCTGATACTTGACTGCAACCAGAAAGGAAAGAGAAAAGCAATACTAAAACTATTTATTTGCCCTTTTCCTCCATTTGCTCTGTTAGTTTGTCATAATTTCTATTTCTACAACCAGTATGTAGCTTGGTGTCACTAGGGTAGTGTTTTTCCACCTGTGGTCCAGTGGCTGGTAATACTCCATGTAACAGGGAAAAAACCAAACCAACACACATGCAGATATGCCTAAAATTTGTCTATCCTGCACCAGCAGCACATGAAAACTGACCTCATTTTTTGCTATTAACTTTTTTCCATTCTATGAATGAATATATAACATTTTGGAACCCTTCCCATGTCCTATTAAATGACAAGGGTTTCTCCTAGGAAGGAAGCCCTTCAGACAGAACAGGCTGAAAAATGCCTGCCTAGAGGCAAATCAGATTATAAACTCCTGTGTGGCAGATGACTTACAAGTACAATAATAAATGATAGGCCTAAGTGTAAAAAGTTTATCATCCAAAATGAAACACCTGTTTTCCTCACCACTTAATATCTTCCAACATGATGAAGCGTCCATGGTTCCTCTTCTCTCACAGGTACAGCTGATAGATTGTTCTACTGTTCTGCCTTTTCTAGAGACTATTAAGGAAATCAAAGCAAAAGCTTCGCAGTCCATCAAACTCTTAAACTGCACAGTTACAGTGGAAGGGACGGGCATGAGGATCAATATGCCTTTTACTTGCGTAAGCGTTTCAACCTACTGTGAAAATTAGCTTGTTTGGAGATTTTATGTAGCCATTTTCATCAATATGTTGCAGCTCCAGAATGAAAGCCAAGAATTGGCCAAGCTGGAGCTTGTAGAGTGTGGCACCATTAATCTACTACTGCAGCTACCTTACACCTTGCCATTATGCAAAAGGTGGGTTGCGTCGCAATAAAATTGAATGAAGTCTGACTGTTCTGGTAGTAATGTCTAATGCCTCTGCTGATCTTAAAGAAATAGTGATTTATTTAATGAAACCATGGAAAATCCTCACATGTGGTCAAATGTCTTTCCTCCAAAAGCCCTAAAATCCATGTATCCACAGAGCATCCAATTAAGGAAATTTGTACTTTATGTTAAAAAGCAGTTTTGCTTGCTTTGGTTCTTCATTCTGTCACTCCTGTGCCTGTGAAGATACATAAATCTATATTATAATGAGAAAACTAAAACATGCTGTACCATCTCCCTCAGCTGAAGAAATCTTCTGATTCTCATTTCAGCCAAGAATATGTAATTTGATCTCTTCAAGGGAAACTCAGGAGCTACTCAGCCATTCGTTAGCAGAGACGGTCCATGACCCTGTGACATGTGCCTTTTCTCAGAAACACATAGTCAGATGATTTTGTGAACTCTGTTCTCTGAACTGCAAGGAATAATTAACAGTTCATTGAGATGTGAAAGAAATATGGCATAAAAGACTCTCTCTGTCACAAGTCACGTATCAGTATCTGGTGGCCATGGTGACACTGATGCCTCAGTCTCATCTTCTGGTGGGATGTAGACATGTATATGCCTAAATCTCTTTGGAGGTCAGAAAGCAAGCCCCAGCTTCAGATTGGAAAGGAGAAAAGCAGTGAAGCCTGAATCTGGGATGTCTTGCAGGACTTTAGCTAATGCTCTCAAGAGGCTTTCAGAACTGCTGTAAATAGAAAACTAACCTGCTGATTGGGCTGACTGACACATACAGATACTCCTCCGGGGCAGAAGCAGCGGGGCACATGGAAGAAACCAGCTTTTCAGGGCAGCTTAGAGCACTGTGGTCTTCTTTGTTCTTCCGCTCAAGACCACGCTGCTGTCAGTCACTGACACAAGAAATGTCTTAACAATGGGCATCAGGAATAATATCTGTAGTTCTCAGCCCTGCTGTGGAAAGGTTATCTATTGATCACTGTCAACTGATAAAAGAGTGTGGAGAAAATGAAGTCTAAAAGGGACATTTTGTTTTAACAACTTATTTATGAGGTAGTTCTTACTGTTGCAATAAGGTAAACATTAAAAGCACTAACTGAATTAAATTCTCAGATACTGAAATGTTTTTCCGAGTTCTTTTGTCTGTGAGAAGATGTCTTGGGGTGACTTTATGATGTGTATCCCCTATCACCTGCTCCATGCCCAGACATGAATCCTGTGCCTTTTCTGTAGCTTTAAGGCAGACCTTTAGGAAACAGTGGGGGGAAGCTGGTGGAATTCCTTCAGCGCTGTGGTCAAAAACAGAGATAAACTCACTGGCTTCTTCTGCCCAGCTGCTCTACTTCTGCAGCGGGGAAGAGAGTTACATTCCTTTTTGGTTTTTAGCTAGTTTCTTGCTTGTTTGCTAAAGTATGGAGCCCTGGGACTTTGGCTTCTTCTTCTTCTTCTTCTTCTTCTTCTTCTTCTTCTTCTTCTTCTTCTTCTCTTCTGGACTGTTCAACACCACCAGAACATCGGCCAGGAGACCTTGCACCTCAGCCCGGAGGGGCCCAAGCCGAACCCCAGCTCCAGAGAGGAGAAAGCCACAGCCACAGAGGACTCTGAAATCTACCCAGGTTCTCTCCACAGCGGAAGGTGTTTTTATTTAGCATTATTCTTTTCCCGTGCCTGCGTGCATTGTGTCTGTTAAATAAATAACTTTTTTCCTTTTTCACTTTCCTCTGAGGAATTTTCTTTCTGAATCTGGTGGGGGAGGGGCAGCTGAAACCTGCCTTCTTTGGAGGGGATATTCCTCTCAGAGCATTTCCCTTAATTTGTCTCAAACTGGGACAGATTCTTATATTCTCAGTCACTTGGACAGTATATTTTCACAGGCACAGGAAGTGTGTGGATACGAGCTAGGGGAAATGGACTAACTATTCCCAGATCTGGTACTTGAAACTTCATTTATTTAGTTTGGATGCTGTGGCATGTAATTACTTGCTTTTAAGATGGGACACATTGTCCAATATGAAAGCACCAGAGTAAAGTTAAAGATGCTTCTGCTGGTTAAACAGTTTAAAAATGCACTTGAGGATATATTAATGAAGTCAGAACACTCCAATATTTGCGAAAGGATTTTTTTGCCTTGTTGATCTTTTGTAAATGCAGCAAAAGCACATTATGATCACAAATTAACTGGTACCTGTGCAAGGTTTAAGTAAAATAATTTGATTGTGCCAAGTGCATTCTCATCTGCAAATATTGGATTAACGAACAGCTTTCATTATAATGCAGTGAAATAATCGAATAGATTAATCACGCACTTGCTTCCATTTCAAGATGGATTAAGTTTGAGCTGTACTGAAAGTAATATTGAAATTCAAGAAAAACATACTGTAACAGTGTGAAAAGCTTGAGGAGCAGTTGCAGAAACCTGTTAGTCCAAGGAAGTTATAAGCCAGATTATGGAAAGTTTTAAGTCTTGGCAATTCAGTAGCATCTTCCTCTTGAAGGATTGAACCTTAGAAGTGTCACCCCTCCTAGGCTGGCAGACTATGGGAACTGCATGGAGGCTGTATAGAAAGCAGCACATATCGACAGAAAATGCTAAGTACTGCTTCAAAATGTCTTTTTCGCTGTTGTTTTTTTGGGGGGTTTTTTTGGGGGGGGGAAGTGCATATTTAACTTTAACACCTGTTAATAGAAATGACAATACAAAGAAACAAAGACTTGTTTGTTGGGGGAGGAAAGAGGAGATACTTCACAGGCTTTTAAAGTCAGTGCTGGAATTTCTAGGTGATTACTTTTCTGGCATAGACCTACAGCAACTGGAAGAAAACAGTCGCTCTGCTGACAGCCAGAACAGCTTTGGTTCTCTTAACTAAAGTCCTCCAGAAAACTAGATGGCTCTGAAAGGCTGGCTCTACATCAGCCAGCAGCTCTGTTTTGTTAATAATAACGATATAATAATAATTATATATAATAATATCATACAGCTGTGTGCTCTGTGCCAGGTGGTTTCCACTTCTGCACGCTATGCTTGGAAGACTGATAAAGTTTTGGGTATTTCTGCTGACAGAAGTCTATGGCTACTCTGCCAAACAGTTGCCCACTTCCATGGTTAGTCAGTATTGCCAAGTGTATAAACCCTTTCTGTAGTCTACCAGGAACTGAGTGTTGCCTTATGCAGAGAACAACTTCACTGTTTTCTCACAGAGCTACTTTCTGCCTTTCAGATATTTTACTAGAAGAGATAACATTTTTTAAAGGTATTTGTAACATACATATGTTTCTTAAAGAGAATATTCCCTCAGTGAACTTTACTGACATGTTTTATCTTCTTTTTAGAAGCTATAGTAAGTCACTGTATTATATGAGTATTCCTTGGCACTTTTAGTCCACAGTAAAATTCACTGAGTGGTTAAGTTTGACTTATTACTAGTAACTAAAAAGCAACATTTTCAATGCCGTTGAACTATAAATGACAAGATATACACAATGATTTAATTTATATGATTATCACTTTGAAGTCCCATTTGGTGCAGACTTTCTGCAGCACAGACCTGCAGTCAGACAACTGGAGAGCCACTTGCCCTTCCTGTCTCATTCCTGGCCCGCATTCAAGGGTATGAGATTCACCATGGGGCTGAGGAGAGAGATATCGTGACTGACATGGATGTTGCAGTGGATTTCTCTATCTCCTGCCATAATGTTGTATTTGATTAAAATTAATGAAAAACCCTACCTGAAAAATCATTAACACCAAAACCAAATAAGACCAGAACCCAAAGGAAAACAGTTTCCAGTGTGAAAACCCACCAAAAATTAAGATCAATATATTATGATACAGTTTATAATATCTAGATGTGAAAGGATTTACCACACATTGAAATCTATGATGGAAGGAACATTCTTCTTTCCCTGTGTCCCCTCTGACAGCTATAGAAGAAATGAGGATTTTCTTTTAATCTAGAAGTATTTTAGGCAAAGCAGGCTTGGGGAGTACATAACTTGTAATTTGCAGCTTTAAGAAAGTGAGAATTTATACTATTAACCAAACTGTAATTGTTATGGGAGAAAACACTCTAAAAAAAGGCCAGAGAATAGTGACTTTTCAGAGTCAGCAGTTATGAAATTAAAATAGGGTTGGCCTCACATTGCATATTTTTGTCATTAAAGGCAACTGAAATGACAGTGCTGACAGCTTTGGTATGAAAGAGTTTCCTTTTAACACAGATTTAATGCTCTGACAAATGCATTATGTCAGTGGGGTAAAAGCTTCTGTTGAATATCAAAGATATGCTTTGGGATAGACCAGGGGTCTATAACTTCCTAGGCGTTGGGTTGCTGATCTCTGTAGGACATGTCCAAGGGCTCCATAACTGATGTAAATTAAGTCCACCTTTTTCTTTGATTGCAAGAGTGTACTGATTCAAATAAGCAGGAGCAGAAAATGGAGGCCACAACACTGACGGGGTGAAAAAGTCTTGCCTAAACAATGACAACTCTGGAAGTCCACCTCCTATAGCAGACAGGATGAAGAATTCTATAGACTCACTTTCCTGGTCTCCTCTCCGATCTTCGCAGATATAAGATTTCATCTGTCCTCCATCAATTTGCTCATCGTGCTTCATTTGATCCAGGAATGCTGTTATGCAGCTGTTGTTTAAGTTGGTAGAGAAATCAAGATAAAGTTCTGGAGGTCTGGACAGAAAACTTCAGGAAGCATTAGATGCAGAGAAATTACCTTCTATCTAGCCCCACTTTTGATAATTTCCTTGTTTTCAGCACTGGCACATAAACACTTCTTATTAAGCCAATGTACCACATGGCATAAGTGTTCCAAAAAAACCCATGTCAGAAATGCAACTGGCAGAATTACTGTAGACAATACATTTTTTCAAAACAATCCATATTTAAATATTTTATAATTGCAGTACTCTTTGAAATCGTTCATGTCTGAATTTACTTTATTATTTTTAGCCACAAAATTTACTTCACCTCTTTCAGTGGAATTTTTCCATTAATGGCATAAAGCAGGAAAAAAATTGTTTTGTGCAGGTTTATACAAACTCCTGTCAAGTGTGATCAATTCAGCAACAACAAATATTTTTCCCTTTAAGAAAAAAGGTTTTACGAGAAGTGGGTGTCAAAATATCTCAGATCTTTTGCACATGACACTTTAAAATGCAGTTTCCCTCACTGAACTGCAGGACTCTCATTTATAGCCTCCACTGTGAAAATAAGAACAGCTTGCCTGCACTTAATCATAAAGTATACCAATCTCAAAAAGTGGGTGTGTACATGTGTCTGCTTCTTTCCATACCTGGGAACTTTTATGCAGAAACACATTCTCTCCACCAAAACTGGAGAAAGGCTTTTCCCTTTGGAATTTGTAGCTTCGGTAAAAGCAACCTTTTGAGCCAGGCAGCAGTTCTGCATTTCTTAATTATTATTCTTTGTTCTTTGGAACAAACAAAGAAAAGCCACAATACAGCAGCATGTCATTGGGACTAACAGTCGGAACCACCACATCATTACTCTTTGTCCTCCCTTTCACGCTGTGCCCTCACTCATCCCCTCCATACTCCCCAGAACCAACAGGCCTCCCCTCAGGCTTGCTGACTTCTCAGACAACCATGTGCCATCTGTTGGGATGCTCACTCTGTGTCAAACCTTTTCTAGGAAATAGCAACTTCCTCCTCCTCTTTCCCCCCTGCCCACCCATAAATCCTGACTTTGGCAATGGTCAGGCTGTGCTGTTAAGAACTACAACATCCTGTAACTCTACCCGGAGTGCTGTTCCTGCCATCCAAGACATGCCTCTGAGGAAAGTTGGAATTACTGTTGGAATTACCAAGAGTTGATGTGGGCAAAGGAGCAATGCATGTCAATTCAGCTCAGCCTTGTTGCTGATTCCTATCTCATTAGCTGCCCATTAACTTTAACTTCTCCTTTGTCATTACTTCTGCAAAGCATGTCTCCCCTTGCCCTGACTGTCCTTGTTTGTGATTACATTTGCTCAGACCCATTAGCATTCCTGTTGCAAAAACGAATTTCATTTTGTAACATTCTGGAAGCACTATTTAATCTCTGATCTCACCACTGCCGCATTTTGAGGCCACGGCAGTCCTCTGCAGCAGTGTTTGACTTACTACCTTCTGAGAATTTAATTATCACACTATTTACCACTACCCTTGCTTGAGATGACTGGAATAATCAAAACATGGAATAACTTGAGTATTTTTGTTTACCTGTCTCACTGCCCATGGAGGATTTCATGGGAACATGCCGTACCTCCAGTAATGGTAGTTACACAACAAGGAATGATAATGGTGGGGCTGGGGGAGCAAAAATATCACAGTGATCGGAACTGAGACCCACCTACTGCCTTGCACTGGGGCTGCAAAACCTCTTGGGAGACAGAAAAACTGGGAGAATTGCAAGGTGGCTTGTTCTTTTGCAGGTCAAGGTGCCTTTCTCCTCATCTACATTATCTTAGCTTGCATCACTAAAACACGTGTGTTCAACCCTTTAAAACATCTATCACATTTATCAATAAAATATCAATAATATGACATGGATGAGGGTTATCTGATACTTGATTAAACGTTCAACATAAATAATAAAATTATATTTTATTTGCATTATTTGCAGGAGGGGATATTGCAAGACAAGGCCTTGATATTTTCTGTTTCTCTCATTCTCTGATGGACATTACATACCATATATCCTGTAATAATCAATGCACCAGTGCTCAGGAAAGAAAAGCTTACATTAGGGAGAAGTTTGGCAATGGAGCATTTGAAAGAGCAATGTATTTTTGTAGGGAAACATAAAATAAAAAGAGAAGAGCAGGGCTTCAAGGCAAAAGAGAGATAGAGTGTTTATGACCTAGTTACTACAAGGTACCTTTCTCTTCTGCTAAGTGCATTGATTTCTTGGTCACACTCTTGTCGTGTAAATAGGGCAGCTGAAGATAGACTATTCCTCTTCTCAGGTGCAAGCAGGTTTTCACAAAATCAAGGAGAAGAAAGAAAATGCAATTCACATCTAGGCAGTCTATGAGCTTGCTTGTTTGTTTGGATTTTCCCTGCTCCCCTCAAAAGAAGCTCTTGTATGCCTCTATGTTTACTAGGATATGGGGACACAAAATTTAGGGCAGTAATTTCCATGGATTTCAGCTTTCTTTTATTCATTGATATCAGCTTTTTAAAAGCATATAAACATGGGAGCCCTAGTATTTCTTATGTCTGGAAGGCAAAAGATTCTTAGCTACTGTTGACACTTTCATATACAGGGCAGCAACCTGGAGAAAGATGGCTCCTTTATGAAATTCAGCTTTATCAAAGCAGACAGCTGTCAGCTTCTTACCCACAGCACACATGAGGAGCCACGACCCAGCCCCCTCGTGCTGCACCAGGGATTATTCCAGTGCTACTGCCTGCCCTTGAGCCTTCCCTCCCACGAAGCAGAAACATGAGGGGCAGCTGGCAAAGACCCCTCTGCTGCTTCTTAAGGCACAGGCAGCCTTTCCAGGGTGGGAACTGTGCCCCATCCTTGCCTTGTGTGTCCCTCACCAACTGCTCAGAGGCCTTTGCACTTTAGAGGGATGCAGGGGTCCACCAGCACCCTCAGGCTGGGGCTTGGCCTCCTGCCCACCCAGGGGATTGCCACAGGCAAGAGCACATTCGTTGTGGTTCTTTGGCTTCAGCTCAAGAGGAAAGTGGCCAAGGCAGTGGTGACCATGCCAGTGCCCCAGGACGTGTCCTGGTACCCTGTCCTCCCAAGCACAGTGCAGATTCTTGGGCCTAAATTACAGCTGGAGGGCTGCTGGCTCCTCACCCCCAGCACAGAGGCAGAGCCTTAATGTTTCTTGCTGAGTCAAGTGTGGTCATAAGCCTGCGAGGGATCAAGGACTAGGCTGTCTCATGGAAATGTGATGGCATCACAATGGTTCATGGTAAAATAGATAGCCATGGCAAGTGGCAAAGGGTGAACCTCAGAGTAAACCTCCCCTAAGTGGAAGTCAGGCAGGAAGTCAGGGACATCAGTGACCCCAAAGGTCCTATGTTTCTCTCCTGTCTGGACCAAAGGAACCTGAGTTTTGGTATTGAAAACAAGAGAAAAGGGGAGAGTGCTGCTCTTTTTTTTCCCCTGGTTTTTCTTTTTCCCCACCTTCCTTTTTCTATCTACAACCTTCCCTATCACTCAGTGATCCCACCATGGTGAGACTGAAATAAACTGCTTTCCAAAGTGTTGTCTGAAAGTGGCCACACTACTGACAAACCAGACTTTCCCTAGAACTGACTGGCACCTGCTTGTCTTTCCCATGAGCACCAAGGATCAGCAGGCACAATTCAAACACCACAACCACAATGTGCACTGGGCACTGGCTTGATAAAACAAGAGAGAGCCATGAGACAGCA
This sequence comes from Lycocorax pyrrhopterus obiensis, assembly GCA_014706295.1. Classification (NCBI taxonomy): domain Eukaryota; kingdom Metazoa; phylum Chordata; class Aves; order Passeriformes; family Paradisaeidae; genus Lycocorax; species Lycocorax pyrrhopterus. The sequence goes on from JACSVZ010000001.1 coordinate 14,779,318, forward strand.
GTTTCACTTCCCCTGTGCTTTGCTGCTCCTGCTCGTGATATTTAAAGAGCATTATGGGATTCTGTGCTCTTAATAACTGCTCCCTCAGAAGGATTTGGTTGCTGAATACAAATAAGAAGCTACGTGATTAGGTTTCATGCATTCTGATACATTTTATTACATTTTACTTTTATTTTTTTTAAGATAAAGGAGAATTCAAGCAGAGAGGAAATGCTTTCTCTGCAAACAGTCTTATTGCCAACCTTGTACCTTACAAACGCTCAAGATAATGCTTGTCCTTCAAGATGTGTGGCTGATTTTTAAATTGCAAAGAGTAATATTTCATAGGTATAGTAATATTTGAGGAATCCTGACACAATGATCTCCAATTATCTCAGGCTGAAAACGCAGATGCCTAGTCAGATTCTGGCTACTGAGATGTTGATAACATTTAATTTCTGCTTACAGCTGGGAGGAGAAAGTTGTCACTCTTTACCTCCCTAGTCTATTCCATTACCTGATAGCCTCCCTCCACCCAAAATGTTTGCTCCCTCTGTTTCTCCTCTACCCAGTCTCCTAATCATGCTTCTTATCACCTTTTCTCTAACACTTGCATGGAGGCTTTTCTTACCTTGCCCACATAATCTCCTTTCCATCCTGCTGAGTTCCCAGTAGACTCCATCTCATGTCCCACTCTTTTGACTTGCTCCATCTCTGCTCTGCACTCTCAGGACCCACTCCCACTCTCCTGTCCTTGTTCACCATTCTAACTCACCCCTACCCTTATCCACGCCTTCCCTCCTGCCCCAGCTGCCTCTCTGCTCCTACCCCCACTCTCTCGTTGCCTCACTGCCGTCCTCTTCTCTTCTGGCTGATCCATGGTTTTGAGGAAAACATTACTATGGCAGTGTAATTGGTGAAAAAGCAAGCCTACGTCTCTGCTGCAGAAGATCTGCCTGTGTAGCACACATAATACATCTCAGGCGTGGGTGCTTCATATCCATCAGTACATCTGCAGTCTGAAATTAGAAATCTGAAATCTTAATTGTATACTCAGTAATGGGACCAAAATGTTGCCATGGTGAAATAACAGGAGGAAGGATCAATGATAAGACATTAAAAAATGAGATTTCACCGCAGCATAATGTCCCACACGAAGAAAAGCTGTCTACCCCTGTACTGTAGTGTCTCTCATTTTGACCAGAATAAAGGAGATTTTGTTCCTGTGTCATCAAATTGCTTCAGTTTTTGGGTCTGAGGTGATCCAGAATAGGAGCTTCTGCAGTGCTTTTCACCAATCTGCAGATCTTTGTGCCTCCATGATGTGTTTCATCCACGCTCAGCACTGCTGACAGCGTGCTGGTGAAAGGCACAGTGCTGACAGCTACCGTAGGGGCTGGCAGCTGCATCCAGCCCAAATTGCTCTTCTCGTGTGCTGGGACCGGGACTGAAAGTCGTGGGCTGAAATTACAGAAGGAAAGGGGTTTTTGTTCCTCAGGAAAATCTCTGTAACTTCAGAGTTGGTGAAGCAAAGCAGTTGCCTGCTGGCAGATCCCAAAGAGACCCCAGCATAGGAGGGTTTTGGGAAGAGGTCAGACTAACATGTCTCAGAACAGGTTTAGATGGAGATCCTGCCCTGAGGCAGGGGATGCTCTGGGTGACCTACCAGGCCCTGACAGGACTATTTTCTGTGAATCTGCTTGTGGCCATTTCTGTGGCTCCATAAAATGTCAAGGAGTTTCCTTCTACTTATCTTTACTTAACTCTTCATCCCCCTTTAAAAGCTCATGCATTATAATGTGACTATGCATGTTTTCAGAAGTGTTTAGTTTTAATGACAAAATATTTATTTATAACTCTTAAAGCTCACTTAGATTAATGCCTGGATTCTTTCTATTTAACATCTAATCAAGAAGCTGGACATTTTCTGTTATCTCTTCCACAAAGCTGGATTTTGCATGGAATCTCAGAAATGCATTAATTTCACTATAACTTCTTTAAATTTTTAATGCTCTTGTCAGCTTATCTGTCTGATAGCTTAATTATTCTTTCAATCTTCCCAACAGGCTGCAACAGAGTACAGCTTCTGATTATTTCTTGACCTTTCCTTTTTTTTTCCTAATTCATTCCACTTAAATTGGGAAGTTTTGGGTTTTTTCTGAAACTTTGCTTCACATGCAAATGGTCATCGCCAGTTATTTTTTTCCTTGAACATCTCAGGCGATATTTTCATAAGAATATTGGAAAATATGGTCAAGAAAATAGTGGTTTAAAATGGGTGCAAGTCTAATTGAAAAACCCTTCTGAAAGAGTGGATGTTTCACTGTCAATATGGGAGGGCATTTCCAGTGTGGTCAGTCCTGAATATGAATCTATGAAATATTTTCAGTGATGAGCTGGATGATAAAAAACACTGTATGCTTATAAAAGCTGAGCATGCTACCAAGCTAGCAGGGGTTGTGGGCACCTCAAAGGACAGGATCAGAATTCAAAATGATCTTGATAAATTGAAGGACCTAAAATCAATAAGATGAAATTCAATAAAGACAAGTGCAAAGTGATACACTTAGCAAGGAGAAATCAAACGCACAAATACGAAATGAGGAATAACTGGTGAAGCAGCAACTCTGCCAGAAAAGGTCCTGGGGGCATTGTATATCATGAGCTGAATATAAATCAGCAACATGATCCTGCCTTAAAAATGGCTAATGACATTCCCAGATGTATTAATATATAAGTTATTACAGGAAGTAGTTGTTTTCATTTACTTCTTTACTTGATAGTGGTTAGGTCAGTAACAAACCACTGAGTTCTGCTCTGAACAGCAAGTTTAGTAAAAGAGCAACATAGCAGAGAAGAAAGGAACAATAAAGACTAGGGAATTGCAGAATGTAACCTATAAAACAAGACTGAAAAAAATCTATTGTTTCTAGTGAGAACAAAGACCATTTTTAAATATATTAAAAAATCCTTTGCAGAAACCACAATAAAATGAATTGTTTTGCCAATTGAAGGAGACAGGAAAAGTTGCTGTTGGCTTAATTTTGCAGAAACAGAGACTCAAACTTGATATTAATAGAAACGAAGGGACAATAGTTCAGCACTGTATTGTAGAATATCCTCATTTGGGTAAGTGGTATTGTTGGAAGCTTTTAAGACCGATTGGAGAATTAATTTCTAGTGCTGGCCTAGGTGTACCTATCTTACTTCACGGTAGGAAAATTAATTGAATAACATGTCTTTTGTTCTTTAACATAATATGAGGCAGCACTGCAGAACTCCACTTTCAATTCTTGCTTTAGTAGTTGTCTCACTCAGCTATTAATTTCAACAAAAAGCCCTGAAGATGGGGGGATGGAGTGAAAGTGCCCTTTTTGGAATTGCATTGATAAGATGCTGACACAAGGGTCAATTACTTTCTGAGCACACATTGCAGTACCAGACAAACACAGAATAAAGCCCTAATTCCTAACCCACTGGGTCTACAATTTGAGAGCCCAAAGGAATGCAGGTCCATAGAGGTGCAGAAGGACTTCAGGAGATAATATTAATCAGCATTGCAGTGGTACAAGCACAGGAGCAGTGTACTTGTCAATTTTTGTAGGTTTTGCAGCCCAGGAAGATGTTGAAGTAGGATCTGAAGGGAAATAACAAAGTACTTTTGCCAGATAGTCTTTTCCAAGCACTAGAATAGGAAAAAAACCTTAAACTAATTGTTTTATAAAATATGAAAGGTCAAAGAAGAGTGTTTATTTGTATAGAGAATGAGAAGTGATAGATCACAGAAGGAGGCCCTGACAAGAAAGTAGATGTTGGTACTCTGAAGGGTTAATGAGGATTTACAAATACAAGGTTGCTATTGTTAATATGGCAGGTTGGGAAAATTGGATGTACAAAATGATTCTGAATGGATGAGAGTTAGAAAGGCTGCTTTAGCTTGAGATGTGAGGTGACAGCTTAGACCCTGGACAAGGCAGTATCTTTGACAAAATGTGTGGAAGAATCTTGCATAGTCTTGATGTGACAACTGAGAGAGACTTCAGGTAACACCCAAGTAACAAGAATAATTGACAGGCAGGGTAATGAAATTGTCAAAAGCAAGAGAGAGAGCAGGAACGGAGAGGAGTTAGGAAGAAAAAGAAATTTTCTCTCAAAATACTGCGCTTGGATTGGCAGTGGAAAATCCCAAACTGGATGCCAGGAAGACAGGTCAGATCTGGGACAGAGAATCACACTTCTAGGTCATATTCCTTAACCTCTCTTTCTGCCCATTCATACAACTAAGGAAATTCTTCATCTGCAGGAACATTTCTGGAGAGTATGATGCAGACAGGAAGTGCAGAGGGACACCCTACGTAGGACCTGGAGGGAACATAAAACAATTCCCTGGAGAGTAGAGATAAATTGTAGTAGGCACGGGAGAGGACAGATTCAAAGGAGCCAGATGAAATCAAGGATGACACAAGATATATGACACATTAACTTTGCTACAACCCAGTACTGTGTTCTAGTAGGGACAAGTATGTGACAGCCCTCTTCCCAGAAACTGAAGCCCTAACCTGCTGGGACCATGAATTTTTTGCCATCCAAGCTGAATAAGTGTATTTCAGCTTCTCTTCTCAAGGCTGGGGGAGGCTTTATAAATCTTTCAAGTGGCCATCTGTTACCAAATGCTATAATTTGTGCACATCTTGCTCAGGTCTGTACATAGCCTCTTTCATATTTAACCAGTGCATAAACTCTGTAATGCATTTCTGGTGCTCCTCAACTCATGACAAATGGTGTTTGCCTGGAGATGTCAGCTCCTGTACTCTCCAGGATTGCCTGAGTAGAGAAAACCACTGCCCAGCACCGAGCCCACGGCTCTGCTGCAGCTGCTGGGTGGGCTCTGGGACAGGCAAAGCCCCTCTGCTGGAGACTCAGCAGGGCTTTCTGCTACCACCTGAGCCAATATCTACATTGCAGCCTTGTGTGACCAGGTGGGAATGACAAGAAGACACTCACCCAAAAAGCTCCTTATCTAAGCAGAAAAGGTGCTGATAAGGCAAAGAAGACTGGTTGTGACAAAACCTCCAGAGACAACGTGCTGAAGTTAAGCTCAGGTTGCTTGGGTTATGTGACTTTCTTTTAACTCCCTTTATTATTTTCAGAGTGCTACTCAACATTTCCTGAGGAAAAGACTAATATTTATTGTCTGAAGTGTTATGAAATTATCCTGATTTTGTGGCTTGAGCAATGAAGATATACAGTGGGTGACATTTACTCTCTCAGAGATCTGGACTTCACCTGTAAAATAACCATTCTCTTTCTACATTATTAATAGACTGCTGCTATTCCTAATATTTTTTAAGTTTATATGGTTTTTTAATTTGAAAACCTGCTTTTTTTTTAATTTCTCTTGGCAATCTCAGATGTCTCTTGCTATGAGTAATGAAAAATTAAACAGTGTGACTGTAGCAAGAGGACATTTAGATCAGGAAGATGAGCTGACTCATGGGGAGTGCGTGCCCTTTTTCCTCTGTCGTGCTTTCCACAAGGCCTCCCAGCACCACCAGCCCTGGCTCCTCTCCATGGAGAAGAACTCAGCATAGAGACAGCTACACACAGATAGAAATCTTACAAGGTCTCTCCTTTTTATGTTGGGAAAGTGCTTCTACTTTTACAGTTTCCTATACACTTTCATTTTTTTTAAATGATCTTACAATCTGTACTAAAATGCTGCTATGAATTTTATAAATTGATGTCCAGGTCAAGAAATGAGATGACTACTGGAAAGAGAAAGACTTGTCTGTTCCAGCTTGAAAGTCTCTTTTCTGGGTGTAATTTTCTCTATTTCATTACTTATCATTTGAAAATCATAAAATATCTTTTCTTGACCCTTCTGTAATGTTCTCTGTTACACTGAATTTAAGAACTGAGATTACAAATACTGAATAAGGAGAAAGAAAAAGACTCAATTTCAGCTCCAGTGGACAGGCTTTATTTCCTTTCCCTACTTGCTGCTTTTATTCACCAGTCTAGCTCCAATGACAGTGGAGATTTATATCTGCAGCCATGGCAGAAGAATTGGCCCAGGCACTGAAGGAGATGAATACTTCAGGAACAATGGATAAATAGTTCAAAACCTCACTGCTGTTTTTTCTCCATAGCTAATCCATAGAGGATTTGCACTCCCTTCAAGAACAAACTGCATGGAAATATAGCCAATATATATTCAAGAAATATCAGCCAATATTTGCAACTTCTCAGAAGTTTCTAAGTAAACTGAAAAAAAAAAAGCTTTATGTTCTCAGCCCTGGAAAAATATCACCAGAGCTTTAAACACAGAATTAGGCTCCCTTCCTCCTTATGTTTTGGGCTAGAACTAATTTAATAGCTTTCTATCAGTGTATGTCTCAGGGGGAAATGGGCACAATCCTGTCCTTTTTCTATGCCACTGTTGCATCCCTGGGAAGCAAACAAAGGCAGACCCACTCTGTATCACCAAATGTTCCTTTTCCTATGGGGACTTCCACCTCTGCAAGATTTAAGTTTGCTGAGATGCCTGTTCTTGCTGCACTTTTCTAATTTCTCACTCTGTGGATGCATTGTAGACCTCAGGTGTGCACAGGCTTGCACTACATTAAAAAAAAGGGTGAAAAGCAGAAGGACCCAAAGCCATCACTCTAGAACCAGAGCCTCATGAAAAATATCTGGCCTTTGAGTCATTATACATCTGAGGCCAGAAAATACATTTATACTGATTCTGGAGTTTGTAAAAAAATGTTGAGGTGAAGTTGTACTTTCTTTTCCTATTATTCAAATTTTGAGGACTTACAGTAACAATCTACATAGCCTGTCTTTATCATGATAAAAAATTTTCAAGACCATTTTAAAAAAATTAATTTTTATAGACAAGAATTTATAAGACTTTTAATGTTATTCATTTTTAAGTAAATATGTGATCCTATATGACAAGCATTATTGGAACAAACCTCAGATGTTAAATGCTAAGTCAATGCTGACTCTGAAAAGAAAGTTAAAATACTAAAAATAAAATTGAGAAAAAGAAAAATTCATCACTGAAAATCAGAATGCTGTTGTAGAGGATGTTGCATGTGTAAAAACATAGCTGCATGTCCCTCATTTGAAAGGGAGATGGAGCTTGCAGTGATACATGTAGATATATCCCAGATAATACCAACAGTATTTTCCAATGAACTGTTTATCTTACTATAATATCTAAACATCATCAAATTGCATAAACATCAACAATTCACATAAAAAGGAGAATTTGGGATCTTTCTTATTATTAGTAAAGGAAGTTGCCATCATTTTTTTCATTAGATGGAGCACAGATTTTATGTGTATATTTTTAGCACTTTTTTCTCTCTTCGTAAATGCACAATTCTTAAAGCATTAAGATCCAGCCAGAATCTGTTCCTGAACCCACTAAGCAAGAAAGCAAGCACAGAAAGAGAAATCAGGGAACCTTGGTTGTTACCCTGGCACATTTGTAGCCAGCTCCCAGCCTCCTGTTTCCATGGCTATCTGAAGCTGTAAGTGCTACTGCAGTGCGTTGCATCTCCTGAGTGTCTTCAGCTAGATAGAAATGAAGTAATAATCTTTCTCTATTTAAAACAGGTAACAAATGTGGTTAGAACTTGAGGAGAGGGGATAACTCTAATTCATAAATACACACTTTCCTGGCCAGAAACAGGGAGGTAAACCAAAAGGCCAGCTTTTCTGATTCAGATCCAGGGGGAAACACAGATATAGCTTGTAGGATTCTATTCAGTGACAGATTCAGGATACAAACCTTTAATTTACTATATGGATTTAACTTTACTTTTAATCAAAATCTAGACCTGATGGACATGCATCTAGCCTCTTCTTCACCTGTAGGACTACAGCCTCAAAATGTGAAAGGAGATTAATGGATACAAAAGGAAAAACCCAAAATGCCCCTAGGAAATAGAGTAACTTCAACCCTTGGGCAGCAAGGAGGCAACACCAGATTAACTTTCCTACTGGGAGCAACACACCTGAATTTCTGACTTCTCACCTCAGGTATTTGACCCCCATGGTCAGATGTCACTCAGGGGCTGGCAGGGACTGCTCTCCCTTTCCTGCCACTGTCAGCTCTGCCTTACTGTCTCTGAGCTGCCTCCCTGTGTGGGAAGGGCCACAGTCACTTTGCTGAGGCTCTTCTCTCCCCACACCTCCCTGAGCCAGGACGCAGGGAGAACTTGTGGCAGTACAACAGAAAAAAAAAAGCACCTTATGCAGCCTGGGGGAGCTGAGTTGTCTCAAAATCACCATCACGCTTAATGTGAACTGACCAAGGAAATCTCTCAGTGATTCGGCCTGAATGAAAAATGGTGAGCTATCCAAGGTGAGCAAGCAAGGAAATGTAAGTGAAAAATAAAGCAAACCACCTTTTTAGCAGTATGATTTACTTTGGGCATTCTAGAACTTGGCACCTATTCCAGATGCTTTTTGAGGAATATTTCCCTCTTGTTCGTAAATGGTCAGAAGATAATTGTCACACTTATGGAAGTGTTTATTCCTCTTAACAGAAATATCTACCTTGTGAGCATTTACCTCTGAGCTAGCTGGCTGGACTTCTTTGTGGTCTATGGAGAGTGACAGGCATGCTGCAGGTCTCATCCCTCCTATCCAAAGGTAGGGGATTGGAAATGCATTGCCTGGACCCTGCAGGAGAATTGCCCATTTTTTTCCACTGACTCTAATGGGAGACATATACAGTGAGGTCAGGTTAGTGGCCTACAATCTAGACATCTCTGTACAGATCAATCTTCCATCAAGAAAAACGCTGACTTTTTCTGTTGTAACAAATTTGATTCCTCTATCCCATCTCTCTCTTGACAAACAAAACACCTTGTCAAAGGAAAGCTTAAGCTAGAAGGTAAAAACACAGGTGGAAATTACTTTTGTGTAAGGATTAATTTGACTGTAAGATAGCAGCATAAAATTACTCCTTGCAGCATAGCAATAAACACAGTATTTTTCATACATTTCTGAAATATTCTACTGATTTTGATGAGGACTACTATAGATTTTGGCTGGCTTTTCCGTTTCATAGTTGTGACTCCTTGAATTTTTTACATTGTACCATTGCTTAGATATTAATGCAACCCTAGTGGCAAGTGTTCAGTAGCCTAGATGAGATGCCAAAGGTTAGTAATGACTTCTGAACAAACACTGCTGAAGTGGCAGCATGTACTTGAAAAGACACAATTTCTCCCAGCAGTTCAATATTGTATATTAACTTTATATGCAGAGAACCTGTGGGTGTCTTTTAATTTGTCAACAGCATGCAACAGAGCACTGCCATATTGCACACTCGTGGGAAAGTGTTACTTCAACCTAATTGACTCTTTTTGCTGCATGGAAGTTTTTTACCCAGAAATACGACAGTGGAGGGTCAAATTGCTTTCGATACAAGAATCCAATTACTTAGGATCTTTTACAGGATGAAGACATTGCATTGCAGCTGTAGTTCCCCTCTATTGTTAAGGCTAAAATGATGCTGTACTGAACAAACTCTCCTAAGCTCTTACTTTCTTTTTGTTTGTAGGGCAAGAAATGAGGGCTGTTCAACAAAGGAGTGAGAAAAGGAAAGTTATTCAAAATTGGTCAGTTTAGCTGTACATGGATTATGTTCTAATCAGATGAACTGAGGAATGAAAACTACACAAGTGATGAATTTCTTTTGAAAGAATTGAGTTTATATTGAGAGTTGTCTTGACATTTAAAAGCTAAGCTGGAAGGTTGTCTGTGATACCCTTACTGTCATTCATTCTGCTTTTAGAAATCCATAGGAGAGCAGATCAGGTATTACATGTCCATAGAAAAGAAAAAATTAGGACTTAGTTCTAAACCAGGAAAAAAAAAAGAGGAGTGAAAAGTTTCACAGACAAACAAAAGTAATGTCAATTCCAGATACATGGTGACACAATTCATCAATCAATTTGCTTGTAAACAAGGAGGAAATAGCAAGGAGATAAACAACAGTCAACATGGGTTTATGAGGAACAGATTACAAACCAACTTCTCTTCCATGGTAGCAGGACAGGTTTTGTGGTTGGAAGAAAAACATACAGGATTTACATTTAGATTTGCGCTGCCCTTTTGACTCTATCAAATGATAGTTTTGTAACCAAGCTGGGGAAACTTCTTGATGGAACCACAACAAGCATCAAAACTGTTTGGAAAACAATAATGTAGAAATAGCTGTTGGCAGCCATGTCAAACCAGAGGTTGTTCAGAGAGGGGCTTGGTCCTGCCTGGAGTGTGCACAGAATTTGTGTGCAGCAGGAGGGACTAAAAGCCCCTGGTTACGTACCTTGAAGTCAACAGGGAGCTCAGAGGAGCTGATGAACAGAAACAGAGACCCGTGTGTGGGGTGGTGCAGCACAGGAGCATCAATAATAAGCCACACCAATAAAGACACAACTTACACCAGCGCCTCTGAGGCTTCTACACTTCTGCTCAGCAGTGGCTGCAATCTGTCTCTCTCCAAGTTGTCTTGCTCAGAAGTATGACTAACTGTGTGGGTTCATTTGTGTCTTCTGAATGGAAAACCCTGAAAACCACCAGTTTTGTAGTTACAATAGGACACCCATATCCCCTTCCTCATTTCCTATACAAGATCTGAAGACATTTGGTTTTTCAATTCATACCTACAATGTAGACTTAACATACTCATGTTGTGGATAGTTTTCTCTCCCTAAACCATTTCCATAATTTATTTCATACCCTAACAAAAGTTAGAAATGGCTAAACAACTGAAGATCAAGCACTTTCACAGTCCTAATCTGCGATTTATTAGTATTTGGAAGACATTGTAATGTACAGCGGAAAAAGCTGTGTCCTTCCTGGAAATCATTTGTACCTGAGGCATCAGTGAAGTTTCCTTTGTTGTTATCAGCAGTTACACCACAAACAACCAGAACTGTTTTCAAGTTGTAAACAGCGAACAATCATATATTTCTGAAATTTTTCTGATGTTTTTTAATTAGGAAGAGATATGCAGCTACTAATTGCCTCTTTTTTAATGTCATTCATGCATTGCTAACAACAAATTAATTTTAAGTATTTTAAGTTTGCATAGAAATAAAAAATTCTGTATTTTGTGAAAATGACAAGGTATCAGAATTATTTCTCCTCATAAATATGAAAAGTAGAGTTTTCATGAACAGCAGATGGAAAAAGAAATGAGATTTCAATGCAAGAGTGGAAGATTGAATGTAGGTCTCTGATAAACCTGCTTGAAACATGCACTGGATATTATCAGGATATCAGCTGTCTTCAGTGGAAATCGTATCCTCAAACTACAAAAATTTTTTCATAACAGACACATATTTGTAAAGGTTTTAATTTCAACAAACCAGAACATTTTTGCATACTTCAAAGAGTAAAGGTCACAAAGTAAAACACAAGAAGTTCCACCTCAACATGAGGAAGAACTTCTTTACATTGAGGGCGGCAGAGCACTGGAACAGACTGCCCAGGGAGGTTGTGGAGTCTCCCTCTGTGGAGACATCCAAAACCCACCTGGACACATTCCTGTGTCACCTGCTCCAGGTGACCCTGCCTTGGCAGGGGGTTGGACTGGATGATCTCCAGAGGTCCTCTCTAGCCCTATTATGTGATTCTGTGATTCTGTGATTTTTAAGAAAATTAAACAGCATTCCTAAGCCTTTCTAAGGTTGGGACACCTACACATAACAGTTGTTAATATATAGCACATTCTATTTTGAAAATAGTCTGCAGAATGCACTTTGCATGTCCCTGTTTTGTGTCTTTATGCCAATTATAATTCACATTACAATAATGTAGATTATGTTCTACTTGGTCCTCAATTACAATTTTCCTTCCTAATTATAATTTCATTATACATCCATACAGTGCATGTCCTTTTCTTTTCCCCATAAATGCCATTATTCTAGGTTCATTTTACGATCATACTCTTTTTGATCACCAGATGGTAATATTCTGGGCTAAATTGACTCCTGATCTAATTCCATCAACCTCTTTGTTCTTATTCAAGAAGCATCCATGAGGCCTCTTCTTATTTTATCACCTATTTGCATGATTGTAAAAATGATGAGCGTATATGCAATTCGATTTTCCCCTACAGTAATGCAGGCATCTCCTTCAGCTTTCTATTGCATGAATCCCCATGGGCTGATCCCCCTGTTTTAGCAATCCAAACTATGAGCCGGGAATCCTCCAGCTGCTCATCCCATGAGCTGACAACGACACCAGCAGATGTATGTCTTTTTTTGGGCTCTTTGTAACCTGATGAGTTTCCTTCCTCTCATTCTGTAAGGAGCAGACAGCACATTTTAATTGCTTGATACCCTTCAGAATTTGTGCTCCCATGGTATGTGAAAGTCAGAAGACAGCCAGCACTAATACAGAGTGCAGTCTCTTTGTGAGGGGAGCTCTTCTGGGCAGAGTGCTGGTCCCATCAGAAGGGCAGCAGGGTTTTTCTGTGCATCCCTCTAGCTCACAATGCACTGGATCCTAATGAACAGATCACAGCATAGTGGGTCATACCATGTGTCTGCTTGGGTCAAGGACAATCCTCGACCCTACGAGTGTGAACACGGCTCCTGTGGCAGGTAGATGGGAGAGTTGTTTGTTCATTATCACCGCCTTGCGTGGTATTTATGACCAGGTCTTTGCTTTTTTTGTGGGCACAATTCTGTGCCACACTCCAGATCAACTGAGTCCTTTGATAAAGCACTCAGGAATCTAAACAGAGCTGTCCAAAATGGGTTTAGTGGTTTTTGAGGGATCCCTTTTATATTCAAAACAAGCCAAATTCACCAAAATGAAAATGTTTTGTAGGAGTGCTATAAATTCTAAAAAATTCCCATTGCTATTTGGGTATAAATGTGGACATGTGGTGACATTGCAAATGCTTGGAGCTAGGGAATAGCTGTTTGAGAGACACAGCAAATAAGTGACAATTTGAAATTCTCTACTTTATTTTAAATAAGGTCAAATTCAGTTGCAGATGTACACATCTAGGCATATACCTGCATTATAATAAAAGCATAGGAGCATAGAGAACAGTTTGTGCATTTTCATTGGTGTCTTTTTAATTGAAAGATGGATACAAGTGAAACCAATAAAGAATGAAAGTGATATTCTATTTCAGTTAGCCTTTGATATTGAATAAGCTTAAATCATCACCACTTTCAATATTAATATGATGTCTGAGCTCACAGTTTGTTACCAGGAGTGTGCTTGGAAGGTGTTGTAAAACAGGATGTTCTTTATTTACTTTCTTGAGATTGTAAACACTTTTTGTAAAACAGATTAGCATTGCATAACCTTTATTTTTGTTCACTTCTCTGCAAAGGATTTGACCCATTCCAGAAATATAAAATGCATTTGTTTTGGTCAAAATATGATGGTATATTGTGTTCTTCAGCAAGGAGAGGACCCCAAACCATGCTATGTGCAGGTGAAATTAAACTTCAGTCTTACACAAACTCTTTACAAGGGGCAGGCCGGGGCTTAGGGCATTCTCCCAAGTTGTTTGTGACACAGAACACAGACACACAAGTGTCTTTTCATATCCTTTAATATAATTTTCTATACCCCTCTGGTGAGTACTCATAAATCAACTCCTTTAATCTGGAGCTCCTTTTGTCAGACTTGAATCAACATGTCAGCCTGCCTCCAAAATCTCTGAGCTTAATGGCCATGAAACCAGCCTCTGTTTTGCCACCTGTCACACTCCTGTAGACAACATTTCCACTGTGATGACAGTATCACCTCATTCCTGACTAAACACCTCTCTCATTCTGCCATAAATCCAGCTGTTTCCTGACCTTGTTCTTTTCCTTTCCTGATGAAGTTCTGTGTGATTTCCACTATATCAAAACAGAAATGCTCAGGGCCCTCTCAATCAGCTCCCATTTTGATGACTGCGATTTGCCCTTCTGCAGCTCCCCAGACACCCACCTCCCCATCCCATACCGCCTTCTTCTTCCAAAACCAGTTTGACTGTTTCCATCTCACACATCTCTGTCCTCAAGTTTCAAGAACATCTTCACGCCAAATTTTAACTGCTTCCCCTTATAACTACACATCTTTTCCTAACTCTATGGCTGAAGTAAGAAAGCAGAATTTCAGCCCTCCTATAAGCAGCTAATTGACTACGGCCCTGTTGGGATTCTGCTTAGGTTAAAAGCATAGTCATGTTACATTTATTTATAATATCACCCTGGTAATACAACTTACAGAGTTCATAAGCTGTTGCATCCAGGTCCATCTGTTCCTATGTTCATGTAGTTTTACACTACTGCTGCCTTTCTCAGTCAGGTATGTCTTGACAAAGCCATTTATTTGTCTGAGTGACTCAAGCAGACATGGGCCAAGAAAGAGCTTTAAATACTCCCATTATAGTGCAGGATGAGTAATAGAATATAGTTTATGCTTCATTTGTCAGTCACATTTCTGGAAATCCAGTCTGTTCCAGAAAGTTAGACATGAATCCAGCTGCACCAGGTGGAGCTTCATTTTACGTGCCAGCAACTGGCGTAACAAGAAGGATTTGGGAGGTGTAAATGCGATCATAGAGAAGTGTCACATAAGTTCTTCTGCATTGCTAACAAATGTTCACCTTTTGCTCAAAGTGATTTCATTGAATTGCCATAAGTGAGGAACTAAAGCAAACTCTCCCCCAAGGAATAATGATTCAATGTGCTTCATAAAACAAAGTGTAAAGCCTGAAATAAAAATATTAGACAACATACCCTCTTCCTGTGAAATACATAAAATACTCCTCAAAGGAATACTATCTCATCTACACTAATGTCTATTTCATCTGGAGAATGTGCTCCCCTCTTTTGGGCTCTCTTATGCAGGTTTGCTGTGTAATTGAGCCAGCTTTCTTCCAAGTCCTTTTCTAAATGAAGCATTTTCTGTGGCATTTTTTGGCCAGCCATGCAGGCTCAGGGTTGCAAGAATATCTTCTGCATTTTGTAAAGGAAATCAGAATTATATTACATTTACACTTAAAAGAGAGAGAGAGAGAGAGAGAGAAAGAAAGAAAGAAAGAAAGAAAGAGAAAGAAAGAAAGAAAGAAAGAAAGAAAGAAAGAAAGAAAGAAAGAAAGAAAGAAAGAAAGAAAGAAAAAGAAAGAAAGAAAGAAAGAGAAAGAAAGAAAGAAAGAAAGAAAGAAAGAAAGAAAGAAAGAAAGAAAGAAAGAAAGAAAGAAAGAAAGAAAGAAAGATTTGAGGCATTAGACTGATGGTGAAAATAGATCCGGCACATTAAATGAAAATATTACTTTTTGCAAGACAATCAGGCTAAGGGACAATACCTCCTTGAAGACCATAGGCTTTATCAAGTCTTGATATAGCCTTTATCAAGGCTATATCAAGCAAGAATTTAATTTTCAGAAGCTTGTGACACCCACCACTCAGGGAAATATCATGCATATGTTTGTTTTGATGTTTTCTGATCCCTGCCTTCTTTTGTACTTAAGCCTCATCTTCACATAAAACAATTTCAATGTTTGTGGCTGGTTAAGGAAATATGAAGAGCAAAAGCTGATGAACAAAGACCTCTTTCTATGCAAGTATCCTTTTTACTTAGAAGCAGAGCATGATATATACATATTTGTATGAAAAGTACTTACATAATTGGTTTTTAAACTGTCTATTTTCCAAACATATTTATGAGACACCAGTAGGTCCTAAAAAGCCCTCTCCAATGGCTGGGCTGGCATGTTCTTGCTATGAATGATAGTCACTGGTCATCACTTTTGGTGTAGACTGAATGGTAGTTTAAAATTCTGCAACTCTAGAGATTTGGAGAGAGACAAGCTTTTAAAGGTTTTTTTAAAATAAGGTATGTTAGCTAAAAGCCACTATGGTGTTGGGATGTAAAAGCATTCTTGCCTCCTGTAGAGCTTTGTTTTCCTGCAACAAAACAGCCTAGCAGAGATGTTGAGATAGGAAGGGGCCCACAGCATTTGGTTTTCTCAGACTAGCTCCATTACTAGACAGCTGAGAAAGTCACTCCTACTGCTCGTGGGTATTGTCATCTAGCTATCTTCTAAAATTACCTGAAGTAATTACAGGCCTCCCATTTTTCCCCTTGGACAAAATTGAACTTCTTATATACCTGAAGGACGTCTACCAAAACTGTGAATATTACAATACAGTCTGGATTTTGATTAATATGTTATAAACAAACAATCATCAGTAATTCAAGCACTCTAAAAAAGTGCTGCAAATATCTTTTCCTAAGAGAAGCTGGCAGTTGACAGCACCTGGGATGGAAGAGTGGAAAAGAGGGGATATCCATCATCAACACTGCAAGAGGAGGACCAGCAGATTTTTTTCTTGGTTGCACATATTTTCACAACAGCAAAATTTTGCTGGTTCCTGGATTTCAGCTTTTCCAATTCAATTCCCAAACCACAGCTTATTCATGGTGTGCTTGCAACAATTCTTTTGGTTTCCATAAACTTGTGACTATTGTTATGCAAGTTTTACAATTTCTCTGCTATTCTGTTACTTGAGGGTAATTTTAGCTACAGTTTTGTACTAGAGTTGTTTAGCTAACTTAAAACAGAGAAGGTTTCTGACTAATATCTACAATTTCTGTCTACTTAAGTTCTCAAATCCCTTGCATTGCGTTTATCTTCTGTATCAACAGCTGCACTTAGTAGACAGTTATGCTTTTCTCATCAGTCAGCTATGGACATGCAAATTTGCCACTTTCGTGTTCTCCTTAGGAGTCTAATTTATAAACATGAAAAAATATTCCCCTAATCTGTAACTGTTTCCAAAATGTATCTGTTTCCACATACAGCTAATACCACAGCTTTCAAGCATCTATCAGAATATGAAAACAGAGCAAAAACCGTTTAATGTGTATTTTGCATCTCTCGCCCATCACTCCCTCTCCTTCTTCTTGCTAGCCATCCAACTACCCAAATGGAGAAATTCAATATATGACTTAAACAGATTTTAAACAGAAAGTAATTTTCATGAGGAAGGGAACATGCTGTATTTCTTAGCATAGGCAAGGCACAAAAAATTTTGAGTGGAATATTTGATGCAATGTCTCTATAGACATTCCTACAAAAAATTTTATTGCGTAAGGACAGCAACTTTTAATTCAAATATTCCTTCCTTCAAATATTTATCTTTAGATTTAGGTGACATTTTTTTAAGGAGGTATTCCACATAACCCAAATTTGGTTACTATATTTCCTTCAAAGAAGAGGGTCGTTTTGCATAAAAACTAAATAATAAAATCATAGAATCTCTGAATCACAGGGAGGTTGAGGTTATAAGGAAGCACTGAAGATCATCTGATCCAATCCCCATGCTCAAGCAGGACCACCTATAACCAGTTTCCCAAGACCACGGCCAGATGACTTTTGAATATCTCCAAGGATGGACACCCCACAATGTCCCTGGACAGCCTGTGCCAGGTCTCGGTCATGCTCACAGTGAGTGTTTTCCAATGTGCAGAAAACTCCCCTCCTGTGTTTCAGTGTGTGCCCATTGGCTCTGTCCTGCCTGAGGACCCCATGGAAAAGAGCCTGGTTCCATCTTCTCTGCACCCTCCCTCCTGGCACTTTTCCATAGAGATACCCCCTGAGCCTCGTCTGGGCCAAACTCAGCTCTCAGCCTTTTGCTGCAGAAGAGATGCACCATCTTTGTGTCCCTTCATGAGACGCTGTCCATCATGTCCATGTCTGTTTTGCCCTGGGAAGCCCAGAGATGGACACAGCGCTCCAGGTGTGGCCTCACCAGTGCTGAGCAGAGTGGAAGGATCCCCTCCCTCAACCCGCAGGCAGCGCGTTGTCTAATACAGCACAGCTCATTGCTGCTGGCCAGAATGCTTCAAACATATTTTGTAGGTGACATCTTTTTGAGCCTTCATCAAATCCAATACCACAGTTTCCTAATCATACAGTCTTTTCCTCTTGAGTGCTTTTCCTTTTGAGTTGACTATGATTTTGCATACAGAAGTGAAGTGACTTAGCAATCACTTATGAGTTTTGTGAGCAAAAAACACAAGCACATGTGAATGAGATGTAGCATTGAGCTGCCTTCACACAATACAGAATAGGGTCTGAGTTATCCATTCAAATAAAAAATTAAATCAACTATGGCTCAAATTTTAAGGACACAGTCATTTTATAAAACTGTATTTGGCTTTAAGAAACAAATACAGAGCAATTTCTAACAAAAAAAAAAATCATGTTAAGAGGAAAAATACTTCATCTAGCCAAAAGAATCAAGTCCAGGTTTTTTGTTTTCCATTTCTCCATTTCCAAAGTATGGAAAAGCAGAGTTTGCAATAATGAGGTTTATAGATGGTAAACTAGTTGGTTTTTTTCCCCTTTTGTGCAGCTTCTAGTGCAAGATGACTCCTCATCCACTGCCAGAAATCTTACTTGTACAGCTTACATGTACCTCTGGACTCTCAAATGGGAAATGACGGACAGGGTCCTGGATGTACCACTTGATCACCAATAATTTTGATTCGCTGAGGTAACCAACCAACAAAGACAGAAAATCAACCTCAGGGCATAATACGTGTGGTGTTTCCAGTGGAAACAGGAAAATACCAAGACTGCTCTAAAAGGTAGAGCTCTCCTCTAGGAGTCCGTGTCAAATTCTGGCCAGATGAGCCCCAGTAAAAGTTGCAGAAAATGCAAGTATGTTCAGGAGTATGGAAAATCAGGACAACATGACAGAAAGATATAATTTATTTATGGCAGAAAAATGAAAGTGGAGAGGGCATGTAATTGTTGTTTATAAATAAGTATGGTAGAGGAGAGCAGGGGCCCACAGGAATGGAAAAATCCTCTAAAACAAACACAAAAAAAAGAATAACTTTTGAGCATTGGCACAAGAACAAATCACTGGAAATCAGCAGTAGGATTCTAATGACAAAGATACTGGAGCAACCTTCCAGTGATAGCAGAAGAACCACTTCTGTTTCCGCATGTAACTTCTTCACTGCATGAAAGGGTCAAAATAGTTCTCCATAAGAACAAATGATCCAGGAAGTCTCTTGCAGGTCAGTAACACCATGGCTACACCCCAGTTCCAGGTCTGCCCTGGATGAGTAACCACATACAGGCTGAAATAGCTCAAGAAGTGCTAGATGAGATATATCTGTGGCAGTACAGTTTCCTCCTAAGCTGGTTGCAGTTCCATTCTTAGCATGAACAGATTTTTTATTTCTGGGCCGCAAGTGTTTCAACTAGTTGGATAGCTGCTAACTATCTCTAAGTGCCAGCAGCAGCTCAGCTTAACCAGAGTGAGCAAACGGGCGTCAGTACTAGCAGCCAGTAATTCCAGCCAATTCCCACCGCCTTGCCTTGGAGATGAGCAGCTGCCAGCAAAAAGGGGGAACAGGCATGAGCCAAAAGGCACTTCCAAAGTGCTTGAGAAGTGCCACTCTGGGAAGATGAATTGAAACAAGATGCTCCTCACCACTTGAATGCTCAGGGACATAAACCCCATACCTGACACCCTGAGAAAACTGGAGGGAGAAATCGGCTTTCCTCCCTCCTCAACAGCATGTTTGTGTTTCAGCACTGGTAACAGGACTGACCCTAACACTGCTTAAATCAAGGTGAGCAAGAAATAAAGAACTTTTTTCTGTGCTCAGTTCCTTTACAAGCTGCAGTTATGTTTCCAAACACTCCATTAAAAGATACAGCAATAAATGGTGACCTATGTGACAGATACACTGTGCCCATACTTTTTCTCCTCTTATTTGTCAGCACTTTGTAAAGGTGGTAATTTTTTTAATATTTTTTATGTTCTTCACACCCTGCACAATGGCTGATTTTACTGTCAAGCTACATCTAGACTGGCATATATCTGTGTATGACTTAACTATAGGTTTATTGAAGCGATCATCATCATTATCACTTATTTTCCTTGAATGTGTATCACCTCACACAGAGTTCCTGATATGAGTATATCTGAGAGGGGTCACTTTAAAGACTAATTCAGAATATCCCATAATATTTCATCTGATGGCACAAAACTGATTTATAATTTTGCAGAAAAGTTATTTTCCCCATTCTATAGCATGGTTAATAGCTCAGGTCCATAAAGAGTGCAATCAGGACATTATGTCTTATATCTGGCTCTCTTTTATTGATAGGTTTCTTGTCTACTACATGTACCCTTTTACTGAATTATATCTTCATTTCTAGTGAGGTAATTCACCCCATCTCTGTTGTTACAGTTACTACTGGATCTTTCATGTCTTTAATAAAGAGTGGTATAATTTTTCCAAACACTAAATTTCCCTTATTCCCATAAATGTGAAAATCTTAATCATGTATTTTCTGTACATTAAGCTGAAGTAAATAAATGAGATTTGACAAGATGGAGATGACAGTCTTAAGCAATGCCATCTGGGAACAGTGGGATTTGTTTACAGTTTCATTTCTCACTCCAAATCCTACCATGTCCCAGCATGTAAAGATCTGTTAAGGAACAGTGGCTTCAGCTAAATCATGTTGGATAGCCTTGAGTGGCCAGCAGAACTGGACAGAGGGCTGTAGCAGTGTTGAAAAAACTACAGTTAATTTACAAACCCTCAGAGAGCCCAGAGCTGGAATTACAACAAATTGCATTGATTCTGCATCCTTTTAATGTGGCAGCAATATCTAATGAAGAGTGGCATAATTTTTGTTTGAAAATTCAAAACTTCAGAAAAACTCAAAGCTGCTGGCAGTCCTGCAATGAAAAAGGGCTCGGGTTTGACTTCTGTTTAGAGTCTTCCTTGTCAAGGAAGAAGAGGTTGTGCATAAGAAGGAAGAGCACATGGAAGAAAAAGGAGACACAATGACACATGAGGCAGAGGTCAGGTCCTGTTGCTGGACAAATCATTTGATTTCTCTGTGTACAGCAGAGGTGATGTCTCCTGGACTGGAGATGGTTTTTTAAAGGAGGTGTTCTCTTTTTCTTCTCACATACATGAAGCTTAGCAACAAAGGGCCATGACCTTGGTGGAGGCACCTACTTCTAGATGGAGGTAGTATTTGCATGGAATTTTCTTTGAAAGGAAATCATATCCTAATAGCTTTATTCCTGTCATTCTTCTCTTTTCTGAGCAATACTAAAGCCCTGAATTTTTTCTGAGTCCTTGAAAAGCCTCTCATTTAGTTATTTAATTTATATAATTCTTATGATCTTGGCAGTTGGATGCTTTGCAGGAAAGAAAGAATTTAACATTGCATAAGCCACCCACAGCAGGTAACAGAAGCTAAATTACTGCTGTTGATGCTATTGAAAACCTTGACAGTCAAATTAACAAAACAAAAAACAAATCCATCAAAAGCTAAACAGCACATCAAATTTGCTTTATACACTCCAAGCCACAAAACTTGGTTGGATCCAAGTGACAAACTGGAAAATACTACTGGAAAACGCCCTGCACTTATCTTGCTCACTCCTAGGACCAGGCTGTCTGGTGGAGATCCCTCAATGCCAGGCAGCAGAGGTAACAGACACAGACCTGCCTCACAGTTTTCTTGGCTATTTGCTGTTAAAAAATGTAAGCATTTTCCTTCTCTGGAATGTAATGTTGGTACCACTCCTCACAGAAGAAGGGGGTAAGGGTCAGTGCTCCCAGGAAAGTGGACACAAGCCATAGGGAGTCATGAGCCTGCCCTAGGTCAGGCTGCTGTTTCCCTCATCACTGGCAGGATGTGCGCCCTCCCTAATCAGTTTTGCATGGACCACGTGGCTCTATAGTTCCTGAATGCTGGTTTTATGTAATTAGAAAAAATAAGGATGTTCAGCTCTCTTGTGTGTACAGAGAACAGTATGTTAACTGATTTAACTAGGCTTGTGTTCGGAACTCTTTAGGAAAATAAAATCTTGCTTTGAGAGGCAATGTGATCCTACAAATTAACCCTGGGATGAGAAGCAATACATTCAACAGGCTGTTACTGAAATGTCATGTGTACCTGGCCCACATTGGGAAAATCATGAGCCTCAGCAAGATGCAACCTGCCACCCCACCTCAAACATTTCCCCCTCCCAATTAGTCACCCATGAGGACTGGCCTGATCTTCAGAGGTGTTGAGCACCTGCAGCTCATTCTGATTTCCGCATCTAAAAAACAAATTCCGTGGGAGGTTTGAGTGACTATTATCTCTGAAAACCAAGCTATTTGGGTAAAAATTTCATGCCCTTTTTTTTTAAGGTTCTGGCTGCGTTATGCCTTGGTTTTCCCATTTCAGAGATAATAACAGTTTTACCAGCTTCATACGAGCACAGTGTTTGTTACTTAGGAAAACGCTAAATAGATGTTGGATGCGATTATGTTCTCACTGCTTCTGCAATGAACGTGTTTCTGACAGCTGCTGGTTCCAGAAGGCACTGGGTGAGTTTGGCTTCACAGGCTGCTCTGGGGGCAGAGATTCCCAGCCTGAAACCAGGCGCCACTGTCACCTGGCAGAGCCACACTGTGGCCCAAGGACTGTGCAGCAGTACCCCAGGCAAAGACCTGCCTACGAAACATTTAAATTCCTATGTATGCTAAACCCAAATAAAACAGGCAGGGATCACAGGAGCCCACAAGTCCAGCAGTAATTCCATAAATAATTCAGTTTAGAAGTTCAGTCTGCATGACAGCCATGGAGCTGAAATGTAAGAATATCATGGATACAGTGATCTAACAATACTTTTGTGTGTGAGTATTGCAGAAGTAGCATAGCCATGATGGTCTAAGAGCAGAACTAAACCAAAGTCTGTGGGGAAAAGTGAAATGTTTCATTAGACTAGTCTGTTAAAGCTGGAATCAACAAAGAAGTCATTGGACACACAGCCCCCCCTCAGGTCTGAAATAGAAACAGCAGCTGTGGAAGATGAAATTAACCCATCAGGCTGTCTGAAACAAAAAGAAAAAAAAAATTTGTAAGTACCTGTGGAGACAAAAAGCTTATTCAATACTCTGGACAACAGTGAGAAATATATTTATCCCTCTTCAAGATTAGAGTGATTATGTTGGAGTGGAATGTGTTGAATAAAAACAGGTATCAAAAGATAATTTAAACTCTTAGTAGTTGTGAGAGATAATTTCTAGTACCTGTTCTGCTGTTTTGGTGTTTCATTGTGTCTCTGTGGATAACACCAAAAATCTCAGGGATGGTTTGTCTGTGTTGAGAGAATTATCCCCCACTGGAAGATGGAAGTTTCTGTCCTTTGTTGACTACATGAGCTCATCCTGGTGCATCACAGTTGTTCAGTCTTGGCTATTGTGTCTGGGATGGAATGTGGCACAGTGGATGGGCTGCAGAAATGCCTTGTAAAGGATCCAAGGATGATTGTGGTTGTGAGAAGACTCTTGTCAAACTCCGTGTTTGCTGTTCAAATACAGTGGTACCTGCTGAGTATTTGTTCTTGGGGCTGAAGTCAGTGAGGCTGCAGCTATATGAAAGGAGATTTCTTTTGACTTAGGACCTTGTAAATTATTAATGATTGACTATATAGGTCCCAAATTATGCTGGTAACAATAGTGCTTGACATTATTTTCAGTTCTTTTAACTCACAGCCAACCACATGCCCAAGGAGTACTCCTGTCCAGGAAAGGACTTCTAAATAATTAAAGTGATGTCCGTGAGTGATCTTTTTGCAGCAAATGAGGTAAGGTTTGAAAAACTGAGCAGTGGCTGATTTTCTTCAGACAAGCATATTTATCAGTGAGGGTCTTATCACAACGGGTCAATTGTAGTTTGATACTGATCATTATCTAAGGTGATTTCAGTGGAGTTATATTCAAGAGAGTTTGATGGAGGGGCATTTGTTATTAATTTAATAAAAATCAATGATGAGATTCATCTTTTCAGTGCAAATGATAAAGATTTCATATATGAGATAGAGCACAGCCTTGGTCATAAAAAGATTTGGAGCTCTTTTTATTTTCCTTTACATTTTCTCAATTAATTTTTTTTTAGGTAGATCATGATAAAGTCAAAATGTAATAAAATTATCTTCATGCTTATATCGTGCTCATTTTTTTTAAGAAAATTGACAGAAATGAAGCTGCATGGGGTGAGGATGGACTAGGTGACATATGTTTTGTGTGGGCTGGAGCACTGAAAGCTGATATTCCTCTTGAGGCCATACTGAGGACAAAGCAGGATGCTGTCAGAGAGTGGAACATGGTGGATAGGCTGGGGATATTCCTGGTGGACATGACAGTACTATAGAGGGTAGGAAGTTATGGTCTTTAGCTGGTTTACTGGAGAGAAAATGTTACTTTCTGCACAGTCTTCCTTGACTTTATTAGCCATAGTGTCATCTAATTGCATGTTTGCACTACTTGTGATTTAGGACAGACTTTCTTTCTGAGACAGGAAAAAATTGTAATGATGGCTGGCTTGTTATTTCTCTTCTGGCTCCCTTCTGCAAGCAGTTGATAGAGCAGCCAGGGAGGGGATTTTGTCTTGAGACTTCAGGCTCAACATGCTTCCTATTCTTCTTCCTGAAATTGCCGTATGAGAATGGGTACTAGACTTAACTTCTGGCTTGTTACAGAAATATGAGGAAAAGAGTCAACAAAGAAATTCTAATTCCCCATACACCAGCATTTTATGTGGTTGTTCCTCTAGGGAGACATTTTGGCTTTTGGAGCAGATAGTTCACCTTTGATTAGCAGATTTTTCATTGGCTGAAGATGTTTGAATGGTTCTTTATCAGGTAGACGCTGGGGCAGCTGCTGTTGTGTTGGTTCCTGTGCTCAGTACCTGTCATGATTGTTTTTATAGCATTTTGGAGTCTTGCAAAATGGATAGGGAAACTTCAGAAGCACTTCATTTTAGCCTGCTTCTTGTTTTAGCTCATAGTTTTGGAGTGGTTAGATAAAAGAAATAATTTTCCAGGTTTTTCTAGCATTCTCAGACATAAGTCCATGTCACCTTTGGCATGGTGAATCTTAGTCAAATGGTTACTGACGGTCATCTCCTCTACGAGGCCACTGTGCTCCTGGAATAACCTCATGAAGTAGATGAAAATTTTTGGGCTAACAATTTATCACCCCTCCCTCTGCTAAGACACTGTCTCCATTTCACAGCCACCAGCTGTCTTTTCTTTTTGTTAATCTAACTTGTTAACATAAAGAAATTAAGTTCAGAGTAATTGCTCTCTACATGCATTTATCTTTGAAGATTGAAGTTTTCATTTCAGACCTGCACAAGGCTTTGCATTCCTGCAAGATAACTATTTTCTCCATCCACAGTAATTGGGCCAATAAAAAAAAAAATTACCTCTTTCTACAAACTGCTTTGCCCTAAGCCACCACTCCTGCTTGAAGGAGTGCAATGGCACAATTCCAGGATCTCAGCTGAGGCAGAAGGTCAAAATGGTTATAAACAATAAAAAACATCTTAATCCCCATTAAATGGTGGTGAATTACTTACAAATGTCCAGAGGAGATCAAAAGCTGTGGCAAGGAGACAAGCTGGTAGACAGAGACTCTGTGGGAACACACAGAGGATGCTGGTCTTTGCAAAATCCCCATGCAAAGGGTGGACAAGCACCTTAAAAATGGGGGTGATATATTTTGGTTGTAAACAGGTATTTTTTACCAGCAGTGATTTTGCCCTGAAAAAAAAAACTTTAAGCAAACTGCCTACTCATCACCTTATTCACTACCCCTGCCCTAGAGGCACTGACACTTTGGAATGGGACCTGCTGTCAAGCGTGCAGAGGACTCCACAGTTAATAGGTAAAATCTACAAACTGGGAACAAGAGCTTCATGCAGTCAAGTCCCAGGTCATGCCTGTGTGGGGGAAAGTGCATGGCTGGAGTCTGAGTCAGTAAATAGCTAAGACCTGGGGAGAAGAGGAGGAGAAAACTATTTACAAGGTTGGATAGCCCAGGGATACTTTTTGTATGTCAGCTATGACAACAACTATGAAGGATGAATTTAGAATGTTTTGAGAGTTTAAAAATATTTTCAAGAGGAACTGATATGTTTATTCATCATGGAAACTTCCAGAACTCTCTTACTAAGGAGGAAACAAAACACTAGTGCTTTGGCAGTATTGCTGCCTTGATGTGCCATCCCACAAATGTGGGAAAAATCTTTTGAAACCCTCAAGGGTGAATTGTTTATCAGTTGCACAATCCTTTTTTAACTTTCTTGGAGTACTTGATAACTAGATACTGCCAGACAAAAGATGTTAAGAGTATCTGCCTGTTGCTTTAGTAGGAGAACAAACTTTCCAGCCCCAGAATCTATGATTGCCTGAAAGAAATGAGAATGTAATGTCTTTGAAATGGTTAGCAAATGAAGTGAGGAAAACCATTGTTTCAAATTGATCTTTAGCCTGTAGTTCTGCCATGGGTAGGTATAAAAGAACATCTTTCATTCTTCCTATGGCTATCATAAAATAAAATTATTTTTTGTGTTGTCCAAGCTTTGTTTCAAATAAAGTAATAAGGGAAGAATTGATGGGGCTGAGGAAGAACTTGTGCATCTTTTCTTTTCCAAGCTCCCAGATGAATCATAATCACACATGTCTGAGTAATCAATTTCACTAGTACATTTCTCAAACTCCCCAGCTGTAACTACGACAATGCAGTTAGAGATTGATGTCTTTAAAAAAAGAAAAGAACTTAATTCACCCATGTCCTTTACACCCTGTTAAGAGTAATTAAGTGTCTTTTAAGCAAGGTAGCAGTAGATAACCTTCTAGCACTGGAGTGACCCCTGTTAAGCAGACATGAGGCCACAGGGATGAGTTGTGTTCTGTCTCCACCATATGGCTTTGTAATAATTCTATAATTAGGAAATGCTGTCAAAAATTATATGGTACATTGTAATTGAAGACAGAACTACAGCATAAATATAAGCATACATATGTGTGGATAGATTTGAGGATAGATGGGTGGATGGCACACTTATGTGCACATAAGATATCTAATTCTGCTGGCAAAGGCCACCTTAATTGTGGCATCTCATCACTTTGGAGTGTTTGGCTTTGCCACTGTCGTGGTTTTGCTTGCATCTTATTTATTTAGTGCAAGTGCCAGGTTGCAGGTCTGGATGACCTGAGCAATGGGGGACACAAGAGGACAGCATGGAGATGACAGCGAGGAAATTCCACTCTGCTGCTGCCTCCAGCACCGTTTTCTACAGTGACCTCGGGTCACATCACCACTGTCCTGGTGAATCCACCTCTGAAATAGGGGTGGCACATATTGGGTCCGTTTGAGCTCATGCCAACCAGCTCTTTTGTGCCACTTTGACCATGGAGGGAGCCACTCTTCTTCCAGCCTGTGCCATGTTGTCTGATGCTCTGGGGACAGGTGTCCAGGCATGACTGGTGAATAATGCAGTCTGAAATTAGGAAACAGAAAATGAGGCAGTAAGACACACAGTTCTGAATTAGAAGAGAACTTAGAGAGAACTTAGTTTTCTTCCATAAATGAGTAAGTCTAGAAAATATGAGAAAGTTCTATATTAGACTGAACATACCAAAGTATACTACCTGTGTTTATTGGTTTCTGTGGTTTGCTGGAGGTTATTCATTGCTGCTGAGGATATTTTATGGCTTTACTTAACATCTTCTGCAAGACAGAGAATTATTCATGGGAGTCAAGCTAATGTGGGCACTAAACAGACCTGATTCTTTGTGACTGGCACTTGTGCTCTCCTGAATTCATCATCAGTCACTTAACCATGTGATGTATTAGTTTCTCAAGTAAAATACTGAAGTCAGATTAAATGTATCAAGCAGAAAGCTGATTAAATGCTTACTAGTACCAAACTGACATTTACTATAGCAACAAATTATTTTACACATCACTATCTTTGGGTCGGGAGAATTTCAAAGTGATACGGTTATTAACCAATTTATTTTCTTCTTTTCCTGTTTCTTTTGTGTGTAAATTTACTATTGTGACAACTAACAACCACTGATGTTTTCTATTTTATCCTGCAAGAATTTTGTTATAACAATCCTAATTTGCAAAAAACAAAACTCTTCCCTAAACAGCTTTAACTTCTTCCTTTTCCTCCTGTAAATAACAGGTAAAATTAAAACACTTCTCTACGTCCAACCCTTTTTATTGTGCTATTGACTAATCACAGTCTCTTCTGAGATGCTATTATGTCAAGCCAGAATAATTTTAATGGCCCCCACAGATGCTTTTGGAGACTGTAATCTTGCCTTGGGAGAGAAAAAACTTACTTCACTGGCAACCACTTAAGCCAAAAGACATAACTAGATAACCAGCAGCATTTGAACCAATTTCTTTTTTAACTGCAGTTATGTCTTCCTTTACTCCTGAACAGGTCTGGAGAGATATTACCAACTTGGCATGGGAAGAGGAAGAGGGAGAGGAAGAGGAAGAGGAAAGAATGCAGTGCACGTTTGCATGTGAGCATCTACAATCCTGTCTTTATAAGTCTCTTTCTGTCTAAACTGCCTGTACCAGAACAGACTAGAGTAGACTGAACTACATGACAAGTAGCAGAATTCATCTCTGATACTGTCTTCTACTACTAATTTTGTCAGGTAATCACTTTCATAGCAAGAATAGTTTTCAGAAAAGAAAGGAACCTATTTTTTCGCTTAGGAGGTCCTCTTATTTACTACTCCAGCACAAAGACATTTTGCACAATGTTTTTTCCATTCAATGTTTAATTGGGAAAAAAAGCATTTTTTTAATAGAAATCTATACTGCATGTGTTGAAAGCCCACAAAAACCAGGGAAAGTTTGCAACTGTTTATGATGGTTTTGCATCAGGATTATCTTTAAAGTACTGAATCTTTAAAGTACTGAATTTTGTCTAAAATTTTGCCTCCTGTACACCTTTTCCATAACACGTACACAAAGGAAATTTATGACACAGCAATTGTAAGCCCATCATAAATAAAGAGAAGATAAAAAAAATTAAAAAGCAGAATAACAATTTCAGAAACAGAGATTTCATGTTAGATACACAATATACCATTCTCATTATCAGTATTATTCATCAGGATGACTCACACCAACAACTGATGTCTGTTTATTTGGAATCTTTTTTCATTTATTGTTCTCTACAGAATCAGAGGTGATAAGGTGACAGAATGTCTGCTTTCTTTTGTATATTGATTAAAAAAGGAAAACAGAATCTCCCTCATTTCCATGAGCAAGTAAGCATAAAATGCTTGTCTGTGTTTCTCTGCTCCTCATGCATTAAAGAATCTGCATAGGGTCAGGAGCAGTCAGCATTTACCCAAGCACACTGACACATGGGCATTTCCAGAACTCACATTAAGTTTATGGTAAATTATAGACATGTATTTCTGGGTATGCTCAGCAGGAGATTAGGCACCTATTATCAAAGAAGAAATTTGACCAGACCACACCAGACGTAGACCTTGCTTGGTTGCACTTTACATTTTACTTCCATACATTGGGATGATCTGTGCTTGTTTGTTCCTCACTTCATATTACAACAATTCATGACTAATTCAGCTAATAGCATTGCTTCAGAAAAATGAGCTACAGTTTGTTCATCTTTTAGTCATATATGCTCTGTGATTCTTTTTAAATTTGAACAGTCACTTTATGCAACTGCCTCCTTTCCACAGATCAAGAATTTTCATACAGAACTGGAATCTTGCATGTGCACCCACTCTGTTAAAGGAGGTCTTCACTTGAGGTGGCAAGTAAGGTCTGCTTCAGCTGAAAGAGATTATTTTTCTGTTGTTTCCCCTAGACAGAAACTCAAAGGTTAAGTCCCAGCTTCCTACATGCATTTTGAATATTTTGAACATTTTACCTAGAAATTACATCTGCTCTCTGTATGTGATGGGTTTGATTTTTTATTTTACTAATACACCATCAATCTGGCAATCCAATGCACCTTGTAAGAAGCTGGCATTGTGTTATGACCCTGACAATGAGAAAGAAGTAAAGCATCCAAGATGCTTTTGTTCTGTCATTATCTGAATGACTAACTAATATCACAAGGAAACAGAAGTGCCAGTCCAGCACAGACAGTTCCATCTTCAACACAGCTGCTTTTCAAAAGTCCAGTGGTTGACTTCCATCATGAACTGTAGAGAGAACAAAAATGTAAGGCTCTGGACGCCACCCTGAGAGCTGAACACTAAAAAAAAATCTCTGCTAGCATGCATTGGCTAAATACTTTATGGCATCTAGCTCTTGGACTGTTGATTTACATTCAGATTTGAAAAGAACCTGGTAGAGAGAAATGTAGTGGTGAAAGATGGTGAAATGAATTTCATGGCATTTTTAATTCCTGTTGACCGAAAGTGTAAACAGGGCACTTGTGATGCAGGGCAGCCTGTTATGCTGAACTAAACGATACATCTG
This sequence comes from Lycocorax pyrrhopterus obiensis, assembly GCA_014706295.1. NCBI lineage: Eukaryota > Metazoa > Chordata > Aves > Passeriformes > Paradisaeidae > Lycocorax > Lycocorax pyrrhopterus. The sequence goes on from JACSVZ010000001.1 coordinate 14,809,663, forward strand.
AGCCCTAAGTGAGGATTAAAACAGACAGCTATCAAAACCAGTGAGTTACTCCTGAGTTAGTCATCTCTTAGTCCAGTCATCAGGCAGACACGATAGAAAAAGTCCTGAAGTAAGATTGAATACTGGTGGTTCACTAGTGAACTAGAAGTATTTGGTGCTTATTTTCAGAACCAGTTTGAAAGCTCTCTGTGGGGCATGGTAATTATCTATGTCATCAGAATGTTCTGCTTTTGAAATAAAATTGTTCCATACTTAGAAGCCACAGCCTGAAAGGCATTAACATCCCATCATTCAGACAGCTATTTGCTGTGGTTGCCAGCCTCCCCTCTTCTTCCCCATCTCCTACCCTGAGTATACATGAAATTTCAAGAGAAACATTCAAATGAGGCACAACTTTTGGGTGGTGGCTCATCCTCTCAGGAGTTTTGGAGGACAGAGTTTAGGCCCAGTCCAGCTTTGGGGCTCTGTCCTCCTGATACCTCTTCACATGTTTTCATATACTTCTGCATGCACACACACACACATTTTCTTGCACACTCTACGATAATAAAACTGTGTTAGTCCTCTGTGGGAATGTAAAGATAATATGTGAAACAGAAGACTGTTTGAAGAATCGGAATTCTTTAGCACATTTAGTTCTCAGTTTTGTAGGAGTTAGGAATGAACCTCTGCAATCAGATGATAAATTCACAGCAATACTCAGTGTTTCAAGACAGCAGGTATATACAAATGCAGGAAAACTGCAAATGCTGGTATGAATTGTATTTATATTGCAAATCTTGTTGTCAATGGGAGTCAATTGCTGTATTTTTTTTTCAATTGCTGTTGAGATAGCAATTGAAAAAATTCTATGAGATAGTTTGAAAAAACACTATGAGATAGTTTGTTGAGTTTAAAGGCAAGACCCACATCCTTCCCCTTGTTTCCAGTGGTGTAATTTGAGCCTACTCTAACTGGGAGGAGCTCTCTTTCTGGTTATTATTACCTACCAACTCAGTATGTCAAGTCTCCCTGTTAGTACCTTCAGGATAACATCAATTTAGGAAATCCGTGCCTAAATTTCTAGCACTTTCTTAAATAGCAACTATTATATATCTTCTGAACACACAACACTAAAAGTTTGAAGTGATTGTGGATTTGTAGACAATGGTAGTCATGCATCCATCAGCATCTTAAACCATGTTTCACACCTCAGTGTAAAAACAAATGTCACATCTTTATCTTTGCAAACTGAGTTGAACGATTTGGTACAACCTGAGTACAAGATCATAGGTTTATCCTCTCAGTAAAGTACAGCACCAAGGTGCTTGCTAACTTTACTGTGAAATTGAAGTCTATCAAAAAACTTGAGTCTGTCCTAGGCCTGTGTTTTCACATAAACTTTTTTGTTCAGATAGTCAGTTTGAAGTCACACACCTTTACAGCATCAGTTTTACCAAAACTGCTTTCCCCAACATGTGAAGACTTCATTTATTCAGAGAGTAATTCCAGTAGGAACCAGAGCAAAGGGACTGAGAGTTCATAGCAATTTATATTTATAAATAACTATGCAAGTGTTCATAATACAGCAGTTCGGAAAATTCTGTTGGTGGTAAAACAGCAAGAATTTAGCTCCATACAGGCATCTGTTTTTTATTTGATGACTGTAACGAGCTACAGACACCTTGGACCACTACCTACAACAATACCATGTCTAAATTTACTTATTTGATCTGTAGTTATTTATCTAGCCTGGCTATGACATGATTAATATCTTCTTGGAGGTTTTCTGAGACAAATTTCCTTTAAGGTATATAGTTGTGATGGGTGTTTTGGGAGAATCCAGCATGAGAAAGCAACAACAGAATCAGGGGTAATATATTTGAGAATTGAGCTAATTATATGTTTTTTCAAGTCAACAGAGGATGAAGGAGTAAGTCGTTGCTGGATAAGATGTAAGTGTGACATGTCAGTTACCTAGTTTACAGGTAACTTTGCCTGGGAAGCAGCAGACACACTATAGATTCACTGTTATTCTAACTTCCATCTCTCCACTTCTATCCTCCTTGCTCTGGGCCAGATACAACTAACAAAATGGATATTTTTTCCCTACATCTGGCATGGCATTATGAATACATGACTCCATCCATAAACATGCAGATAAAAAGGAATGCGTGCACTTTCGTGAAGAGCCTCTCCATGTAAAACACTTTCTTTTCTTTGAGTTGCCACTGAGTGCCTCCAGCACTGATTAATCTGATTACTCATCGCAGTTTGATGTTACATTTTCTGTGGAATTCTTTTTCTGATCATTGAGAGTAAGACTTGCCCCTGTGTAACAAGGAGACAACCTGAATGGCACAGCCTTGTACTTGTGAGGATAGACTGAGCCCCATTCTGATTCCCTGCTTGAATTCCCAGAGCTGGCAACTAGAATTTAAAAGGAAAAAGAGGCCAAAACAGGCATCCTTTCTATTAAAAAAAAAAAAAAATCACATTTTTTCCCTACTCATATCAACGTCAGAACAAGGCATCTTCCAGTATGTTAAAGTAAAAAATGCATACCTGTCACATGTTGTTCCATTTTCCTTTCAAGGTAGACAATAAAATTCATATTCTACTTCATCAGTTTTTTAGTTACTTCCCAGGGAAGCTGCTTCAGCCATTTCTCTAAAGAAAACTTGGGAAAAATACACTGTGTTGTTGTGCTGGGATAATATGGTGGTGGGTATTTTTGTTGACACTTGCCCCACAGTTTTGAAGGAGACACCTCAGCTTGGGAAAAGGAGTGCAGCTAACAACAGCAGATCAGTTGTTTCCCTAGTTGACATCTCTTCTTCCTCCAAACGTCTGTATGCAGTTAGATCTCATCTCTTTGGATACTGGACTAGTTTGAATTTTGCCTTGTAGCCACTTGCACGTTTTATGGCTCACGTACGCCTGCCCCGCAGCCAGACTATGACCTTTGCTCAAGCTGAACCTGACTTATTGGCATGCTGAGACTGATGCCCATTTACTATTAGCTGCATGTACCTGAATCAAAATCATGATCTGCAAAGTGCTGCTTTCCTGAGCAGCTCTTTCACATCTGTTACAACTGTGTTTACCACCACACTGCACTGCTGCAGAGACCTTCTGGAGCTCAGTCTTCCCCCAGGTGTCATCTATCGGTGCTAGAGAAGCTGTGCACCTACAGTATCGAAAGAAAAAGCTTAATAGAAGTGAAGCCTCAAGTGAAGTGATATATTTCAGTAGAACAGTATCTGTAGCAGTTTTCTGTAATTAAAAAATTGCTTTATCATACCGATTTTATTTTTAGTGGCAGTCTATCTTTTGTAAGTATAGGATATATTAACACTTTATATGTTTGTGGAACTTAATTCAAATACTGAAACACACAGCTCCTTATCTGGCAAATTACCAAGTATAATGGGTAATGCTTCCAAAATTTATTCTGAGATTCAAGTTTTTAATAATATCATGTTGACAAGAATAACCTAAAATAGATCCTTTCCCAATTTTAGATGTAGCGTGAGAACTGAAGAAAAAATCCACATCTATATGTCAATGTCAGTAAACATTTTGCTCTGCTAACACCCCAAGCTTTCTTGTGTTGAAGTTCAAACAGAGTTCTCATTGCCTTCAAAAAGTCTGAACCCATCAGAAACAAGATATATATCCAGCCTAGAACTCCTCAATTCCTAATGGGAATACATTAATTTGTCCATCATCATTTCTGTCTGTACCTTTCTCTGTGTACTGTTAAATAAAGTCTGAATGTTATTAACACCTAAACATGCTCTTAAAGGGTTGAAAGCTTGGCTTCTCATCTTGTTTTCAAATGTACCATTAGCTACACAACACAAATAGAGAAACAAAGAATAGAAAAGAAAAACATTTTCTTATGAAGCAATACGGGGAAGATCTACTTGTTATTTGCAAACCTGAAAATTCCCCTTTCACTTGGCTTCCCATTATAACATGGTGATGGACATAAGAACTTGTATTGAAAAAAATTTGGATTACTAGGTGTGAAATGTTTTTTGCACAGCAATTCTGATTAATCTTCCGCCTTTCACTGCGTCAGATTGCCTCCTCTGAGTAATTGATATTTTTCAGAGCCGTTATTATCATGGCTGCAGGGAAATCACCATTATATTTGTTCCCAATATGAGATAAATAATAACTTCTGGTTTTCAGACATACTATTCCAAAACAAAATTGGAATTTCCTATTTTTTTTCAGATAGTGTCTTTCAACAGCATGCAAGTGAAGTGATCTGTTCTGTCATGATGGACCACTGTCCTTACCTGCCCCCACTCCTCTCTCCTCTGCCTCTCAATTTTGAGGAATTTCAGGCTCTTTAACTTCCAGAATCACCCCAAATAACCCAATTTTTTCATTCTGTTTCTAAGAAACATGCAAGCCTTCAGTTAATCTATTATTTAAACATTTAAAACACAAGACTTTTCAACAGTGGAACAGCTTCACCTGAGGGCAAAGTTTCAAGCTTAAGGTATTTTCCTTTCAGATAGTGACTTATGTTTTTACAGAGGCACAAGAAAAAAAAAAAAGACAAGAAGACAAATAAAGAAGATATTCTTGTTTGGCTAGAGTCCCAGAAAAAGATTTTGAGATACACGACTCATACCCATTGCAACAGAAGCTCTGAATGTTGTAAGTGCTGAAAGTACAAATACTTGAATTATGCGCAACCTGGAGCACCATTCAAAATGGAATCAGGGAGATTTTGGCTTCTTGGGAAAGCTGATGGGGATAAAAATTGGTGTTTCATTGATTATGACAAATATGATCTTGAAAATCTACATCAGCAAAAGAGGAGCTGTGCTAAGTCTTTAGAGTGTGTGACTGATCTGGCAACTGAGGTCAGACTGAATGGGCTGTAGCTTCACCTGAAATGCAGTAATGTGATCAGTGCACCAGGTGCCATCAGAAACCTGTTGAGGGGCAGTGGATTTTGTAGGATACTTTTGAGATATTTCAAAAATATTTAGTCAAAAGAGGTTAACAAATTCTTGTTTTGGAGATACACTTCCCAGAGAATACAATTTAAACTCCTTTAAACCCCAAAGACCATTGATTTCTTCTAAAGGAAAAAAAGTTGATAAAACACCAGTGTTCATCTTTTATAACAACACTCTTGATCATTTAACAGCTGAAACGCTGAAGGTTGGTTATTTGAATTGGTTATTTCTGTTTTTCCGTACTTAATGTTTGGCTCCTTCTGGAGAGCATGGGAGTAAAAGTGGGGGTGAAGCATTTAAAATGCTTCATGCCTTTGCAGAACAATTTTTAGCTATTAGTTTGAGAAACACTGCCCTAAAGGCTGAGACCGGTGACAAAACCCTACACAGGCTGGCATGAAAACCTGTCCTGTGCATTTTGTAGCTCATTTTCTGCTCTTAGCAGCGGTGGTGGCTGTGAGCAGGTATGGTCACCCTGCAGGAACCTTTCAGGGCTGGACTGACTCATCGCCCTGCGCGGCACGGCTGCTGGTGCGCGATATGTTGGCGCAACTCACCTCCACGTGCTAAGAAAAGCCCCCAGCAAAGAAAGAAGGAAGGAAGGAAGGGAGGAAGGAAGGAACGAAGGAAGGAAGGAAGGAAAGGAAGGAAGGAAGGAAGGAAGGAAGGAAGGAAGGAAGGAAGGAAGGAAGGAAGGAAGGAAGGAAGGAAAGAAAGAAAGAAAGAAAGAAAGAGAGAGAGAAAGAAAGAAAGAGAGAGAGAAAGAGAGAGAGAAAGAGAGAGAAAGAAAAAGAAAGAAAGAAAGAAAGAAAGAAAGAAAAAGAAAGAAAGAAAGAAAGAAAGAAAGAAAGAAAGAAAGAAAGAAAGAAAGAAAGAAAGAAAGAAAGAAAGAAAGAAAGAAAGAAAGAAAGAAAGAGAAAGAAAGAAAGGAAGGGTGGGAACGTTTCTGACAAAACTGCTGTCCACATTTGTGCTGCATTATTAGACAATTAATGCTTTTCTGTGCAGCAGAAATGAATGGGAAATATTTGTACATGTACATTTTGCCACCTAACACTGTTGCTAGAGAAATTGAAGGAAACTTCTGTTCATAGACTCTTGTTGTTAAAGACCATAAATTGATCAGATTTTTGCCTTCAGTGAAAAAAAGAAATTAAAAAACCAAACCCTGCTGCCAAAGAGACTATAAGCAAAGCCAAAAAGCTTACACTGTTTTGAGCTGAAGAAGAGTTTGGCAACTGTTCAAAATGCAAAATATTTTGTTTAAATTCCCACCCAAAATAAAAATCCCATGGTTATCTATGCAATACATATTTAATTCCTTGACAAGAAGGTGGTGTGCATTTAATTCAATGCACAGCGACTTATCTATGTAGCCTCCATTCAGCATTTTAATCTTAATGACTCCCATGGGGCCAAACATGCATCCAGCTCCATAGATTGCAGATGATTCAAAATGACTTCAGGTCAAGCTTCATGTCAATAAGGCCTAAATATACAAGACTTCTTCAGAGTAATCTACAAGAACATACAGAAGGAGTTAGAGAGTGGCAAATCTGAATCCTTTGCAAAGATTTAGCATTCTTACAGAGAAGGTGAGGAACAGAAGAGTTTGGATAAGCAGCCCGGAATCCCTGTGACATGTGTTGCTGAATGCTGTTTGAGGGTGATTTAGTGCAATCTTATTAAAACACTTCAGAGTGTTTGCATTTTTATTGACTACTTTGTTTTAATGTACAGTCATTTCAGCCATGTTCTAATCTCTCAACTTCATCGTATACTTGTGAGCACTCTCTGTTCAAGTGGCTCCACTATGGAGCTGAAGTCTTGTTGACAGGCCCTTGAAATGTGTTTAATTATTAAATTCCCATAAAACATTCCTTACATTCACAACAGTTAATATAACCAACACAGTGAACCTAATTTTCCTTCAGTGCAATGTAGAAATGAAAATCTACTTGTGCAAAAGGCACAGATCTTTCTGTTACCGATCATGACACTACCTCACTTTGCCAAAAAAGACAAAATAAAGTGTGATTGTGGCATGCAGCATGTTTAAGGTTAGACAGGTATGCCTTAGTAGTTGGCATCAGGGTAGGGTAAAAATCAGTCTTAAACACAAGAGCAAGAGCGCCTCCAATTTTCATGAGATTTAACATGGCTCAAAGTCCAGCCTAAAGAGCAGCACTAGCACCATCACATCCCAGTGCCCACTTGAGCAGTCAGCTCTCCAGACACCCCAGTAAGTGAGAGCCCATTCACCAGTCCATGATTTTCCCCCACCAGAAGAAAGCAAAGTAAGCAGTGGCAAGGAGATGAGAGGAACAAGAGAGAAGAAACTGGTCACTTCCCAGCTCTCCCTCCAGTCAGTGGTGCTGGTTATTTCAGCTACACTGGCACAGGCAGTCAGCAAAGCTCCCAGGGCAAGAGAGCTCATTCACTGTCTGTGCTCTGAACCTCTGTGTCACCACTGACTTTTGTCCTGGCCCCACACCCCTTCTCCGTCACCCAAGCAGCATGTGCTGCAACAGGGGTGAGATAAAGAGGCACAGGCTTGTGTCTGGGCTGGCATCCAGCAGAGCGATGCCACAGAGCCCCAGGATGTGTGTCCCCAGTAATGGGAAAGCCTGGATAAAGCTTGTGCCATTGCTAGTGCTGCTCGTGTTACCTCCAGTCACTCAGTGAAGCCAGCTTAGCCTGTGGTGCCCTTCTGTGTACAAGTGCTGGATGCACCTTGGAAACAATCTCTGGATATTTATGATGTGCCAAACACTACCATACCATGAGTACTCATAAAATTGCACAGAACTGAAGAACTGATTATGCAAGGGTGAGAAATAGTTTGATTTTTCCTGACTTGATGAGGTATTCTTATCCCAGGGAACAATGAGCATAACAGGAATTCTGTTGCAGTAATCTTTAATGGGGGAAAGGAGACCATAATCCAGCATTGGAAGACTTTACAAAGGACTATTTGTCATTTTTCACACCCAAAATCTTCAACCTATTAGAATACACCTTTTTGAAAAGTATGCTTTAGCTTAACTTTGTGCTACCTGACCTGACAAAGGACTGCATGGGTGTGTTCTGCAGCTTGTGATATTTGAGAGTTCACATAGCTAAATAACTGGTTATTATGGTCCCTTTCTCAAAAATTATTAATCTATTCTAAACAGTTCATAACACATAAATTGCTTGAGTTCAAAAAGAGAATTCTATTATTTCACTGGAGTTTATTGCGACAAAGTTAAAAAAGCTACAGTGCAGAAAGTTTTTATTCAGCAGACTGTCCTGGATAAAAAGCTAATGTAACTCTTATCCTTTGAATATTGTGCAAAAATTTGAAATTTTGGTTATGTTTTTAATGTGCCAAATTGGAAATGCCAAGAGGAGGTGCCACTTATTCTGGAGAACAGTTTCTGGGACGTAAAAGGATTCAAATGGAAAAAGCTTGGAGGACTTGCAAACAGCCATGCCATGTGGCTCTGTCTCTCAAGCTCTTACACCCACACACACTTTCGATGCACATAATTGCATTTTCCAAAAGACTAGTGATTTTCAGCACTCAATCTCAAATGCATGCCAATGGGGTTTTTCCTTTAAGCATAAGTAGATTTTTTTTGTTTTGAGGCAGAGATGTCATGGAGTTTTATGTTTCTGCATGTAACACCCATACAGCTTTAGATTTTGTCATAAGGCCAAACATTTAGCAATTGTGGGGGATTACTAATCTGGGAGAGAAGTCTGTCTGTCTTTAACTCTGCAGTTATATCTAGTGGGGCTCCTGATGGATGACTGTCACTGTAATATCTCAGTGCATAAGAAATAACTAAATATTTCTCATGGCCTAACTCTTCCTTTCCTATTACTGAGAAGAACATATATTTTGTTACAGAAGGTGGTTTTTTTATTTTTGATGAGTGTCTGTAAGAGGGAAGAATATTACAAAAATGTCCTTTTTTTTAGTCATTTCTATGTTCAATGACATTTTCTGTGAGAATCTGTAGGTTAGATCTATATACTCAGTAAGAATCTATAGAACAGACCAGCTCCAGGACAAAACATTTTCCATACATATGCTTCCTTCCTGCTGGTCCACAAAACATTTGCCAATAGCTTTAAAGTCAGAGAAATCAAATACCAAGAAAATGATTGTAGAACGTTTGTAGTTAAAAGGCTCTTCTTCTTAAAAATGTTATTTCTGTATGTATGAGTCTCCACCAAGTTTTTACTAAATGGACCTTCACAGGTTATAGGACCACCTTGATTTTACCACTTTTAGCTGAAGCTCAAGAAAGACATTTCTGCTTTGGTGCAGATGTAGCTTTTGCCATTCAATTGGGATAAAAAGCTAGGATAGATATGATACACCAAGCCACAGAGAAGCCCAAAGAATAGCCTGGAAGGTCTGCAGCACATTCACTATACCCTCACCAAGTATCCAAGAACACCCAGTGGAAAATTTGCCTTTTTACGATGTCCAAGGTGTCTGTACATCATAAAACACGTGTCTTCATATAAGTCATGTATGGCATACTATTCTTAATTCCCTGCCAGACTAAATCTGAGAATGAGAAGGGCTTTACTTCACCTTTCCCCTACCAAAACATTCATAGCCTCTCACTGGAAAATATATTAGCAAGTGTATTTATGGAAGCTGTGAGTTTGCCAGATAATTCCACATTATCTTCAATAATATTCTGATAGGTAAGTTCAGGTTCCATACTTCCCTTCACGTGAAGTGCAATTAGCTTCACTGAGATAAATAGCTGTTAATATGAAATAGATTCTGTTCATTATACCCCATATATACAAATACACAGACTAGTTAAATTTGATTCTGAATTATTTAGTTCCAAAGCCTACATACATGTAAACAATATTCCAAATATATGCTACAGATATTTAGCTGCTGAAAATCAACACAATAGTCAAATTATCAAATTAGGAATAAGAGAATGCCATGGCAACAGGACACTTTACCTAAGTTAATGCTAGCTGCCTCTCAGCAGAACTCATTAGCCTTGATGAACTTTTTGGATAACAGAGTTACACAGCAGCTGGTGCCCAGACTAATTTGTTTAGAGCTGGTTTGGGTAACCTTGCACCACACATACTCTTTCAATGTAGATTTATCATACATGGAACATTTCAATTCAATTTATGAGGAAAACTACATGGCTTGTGCATCCAAAATGTCAAATTATCCCATTAGAAGAGTCTTTCCTTGAGAAAGGTTTCAAGTTCTGCAAAGAAAAAAGGAATATTTTAAAATCAGTTTGTACTATAAGTTTTGAAGAGGTTTTGGATGATGCCATCACTGGACTTTTTATGTTACATTTCTATACATCTTTTATAGTAAGTTTTGCAAAGTGGGTATAATCTGTTACAACTCTTACCTGGAAAGATTTGATTTTGCTTGCTGAAAATGACTGGCAGAGAAGCAGGGAGAAAAATACAGGGATATGTAACCCTCTCAGTGGTCTAATTTATACTTGGAATGACATTCAGAAATCTTAGGAGATTGAGAATATTAGCTAGACCTGGGCAGAACACATTTCTCATGTTGCTCTACTGGCTCTGCTCCCATAAATCCATGTCATGCCAGCATTAAGCATTTCTGCAGCAGATGAATATTTGTTATGGTTATGTATTTAGGAGAAAAAGGGCACACTTAGGATGATAGCAGGTAGTCACAGTTGTGTTGATTGCATATACAGTAGGAGCAAGATTTCTGAAACCAAACCATTAGAGGCTTAATATTATTCCCTGCATTTCCTACCAGATAGGACGGTTTTGCAAAGTTCAGCCAGATAAGAGGCTGTAGCAAGGCAGTGGTTGTGTGTAAGAAGCAACAGCAGAGGCTTGGTCCTCAAGCTCAGATGAGAACCTGATGCAACTAAGTTATCCCAATTATATCTTTAGTACTGGGACGGGCTAGACTGGCCCTTACTCTAAAATATAGTGTGTTAAAGGTTCTCCTCATTTATGCTTCCCTACGCTGATCTCCGAGGATTTTCCTGGAGGTAGCATTCCTCCACCTGGGTCTCTTTTTCAACTCTAGGACTGGAAAGGGAGAGACAAGGCAAGGATCAAATGGATATATTAAGGAATATCTAGCAGATAACAAACATAATGCAATAGAGAATAAAATTACCATGTTTAATTTCTCTGCGGGAGATACTGATTTTTTTTTTCCTCACCCCTTTTCCCTTCTTAAGTCTTTCTTGTCAGTGTAAAGTTTATAGGCAAGTATGAAAAGCAATACAGGCAAAATGAACAGGACAGAGTGGCATGAAGTCTAGATGATGGCCTGTGAGGAGCAGTGCTAGTTACACCCCAAGGGACAATACGGAAGCCAACCCTATTCACCATCTTCGTTAAGGATCTGGATGATGAGGCAGAGTGGGGAGTGTGTACACTCAGCAAGCCTGCTGATTACCCAAAACTGGGAGGGGTGGCTGATCCACTAGAGGGTGGTGCTGCCATGCAGAGGGACCTCAGCATCCAGGAGAAATGGGCTGACAGGAAACTCATGAAGTTAAACTAGGGGAAGAGCAAAGTCCTGCCCCTGGACAGGAACACCCCTGATGCTGGGCATGGCCCATCTGGAAAGCAGCTTGGCAGAAAAGGACCTGGGATGTCCTGGTGGAGACCAAGGAGAACATGAGCAACGAGCCTTGTTGCAAAAAAGGCTAATAGTGCCCTAGGCATCATCAGGCAAAGTTAAGGGAGGTGATCCTTCCCCTCTACTCAACACTGGTGAGACCACTCCTGGAATGCTGAGAAGAATCCAAAACATAGGGAACAGGAAATCTTTGAAAGGAGAGAAGCCGAATATTCACAAAGTTTAGGTCAGTAAGACTACCTTTGAATTTTCCTACCCATTAAGCTCCCTTCTCAAAACTATCCCTTTCTGCAAAAGCTATTGAGGATTAAAAAATATGGTAAATGGTTTCTTTTCCATATACTGCTGTATTGCATGGTCTTGAAAGACTAGATTGCTTTACTTCTCTCTGTTTCTTTGTTCACCTAAATTATAGGGATAACACACCTGACTGTACTGCAGTGGGGATTTACTGATAAAAAATACTGAATGGACTCTGTCCTTACATGTATTCCAAAACAAGGTGCTTTACTGGCACAATGTACATGTCATGTTGAATAGTGAGGTTGCTAGATCTCCATTTCTCTTCTTCCCTGGAAACACTTGGCTGTCTCCAGCATTGTCTATCAGACTTCTTCCAGGAGCCTTGTTCAAATTTCAGAGCAAAGTAGATTTTTGAAATACTTCTCAGATATCTGGCTTTGCAACTGCTGCACTGTGCCTTGTTACCATATAAGAAGTTCATTCTTTTCCTTGAGTGAAGCATGTAGAACTTTCCCTCCTATAGCACCTTCTGGTTTCACTCTCTCATACGTGCTGACTTTCACAGCCTGACAATAGCAAAGCAGAGAAAAATCATTATTCAGCATCTCCAAATCTCTAGATGTAAGAAGAGCACTCCTGTGAACTTGGTACACTGTATGGCTGAATCTGACCCATGCTTCTTAAACCATAAGCCATCTGTTCTTGAGCCATCTGGATTTGCTTTGATTCCTGATGGGCAGATAGTGTTGCTGAAAGGAAGCATGTGTTAAAACAGAGAAAAATAAATGTCACCAGTGTGGAACTTTAAACAGAGAGATTAAACCTAAGACACTGGAGATTGTAAAGTTTCTCTTTTTTTTGGATAATGAGGAATTTCTACAATTTTTCAGAGACATGTCTTTTCACAATTAAAAAAATCAAAGCACCTTACACAAAGTGTTCCTCTTAACAATTTCCAATACCAGGCATTTTTCAGCACAACAGTATGACCATCTGTCTTTATTACAGCAAAAACTGACAACGGAAACATACGTCAGTAGCCCTCTGACCTTCTACCATGTCACTAATAAGGAAGTGAATTGATGTCGGTCTTTCTGTGAATTTAATGTTTTTTCCCTACCATTCATACAGTAAAAACTTGTTTGATTTTTATGCTGCAGGAATGTGCACATTAGTTAATCAAGCCCCAAACAGCATCCAAACCTCAAAACCTCTGAGATTTGTGTTCTTTTAAATGTGAACACAGTGTCTGTAAGAGAGGTGCATCTTTAAACACAGTTTCCCTGTGTGATTATTTTAGAGGTTATAGGACCTCAATTGTGCTTTGTCACCAGGACACTACAGCAAAGTCCAAAAGATGCTCAGAGTTATTTCACAGTAGTCTTTGATTCAATAACAAAAAAGTACTTAGCCAGCATTGTCTGTGAAAAAAATGCTGTATTTGCATCTGGACATACCCAGTAAATTATATTATGCAGACAGCATCCCAAGCAATGGCAAGGAGAAGGGCTGCAAACTTCACACCTGTAACCTGCACACAGCCAGGTATTTGTCCCTCACATCCAGCCACTGCAGGTCAATGCTTCTTTGAAATATCTCAGTGTCCCTTTGACAAAGGAGTGCCTCATGAGCCATGCATCATGAACAACTAACTGGATGCAAACAGAAGCTGGTACAACTTTAAAGTGAGAACTTTGTGTTTTTCAAACAGACACTTCTGTTTCATAAGCCACATGTCTGGAATTACAGAAATAGTTAAAAGGTAGGGTTTGGATTGTAAGCCAAGGATCTACTAAGTTGCAGTGTCCCGGTTTGGCTTTCCCAGAATCTGTCTTTGTCCTCATGCCATGTAATGTTTTTATTGATGACTCAGTATGAAAGCGTTAGTGATAAAGCTTGTGGGTGTACAGATACCAGAGGAATTTCAAATGAAGCAGGGAATACATTATGTACAAGAAGCTGGTAAAAAAAAAGGTGAAGGCAAAGTCTGTGCAATTTAAAATGGTTTAATGCAGAAACAGGACAAGAAGCCAGATGTCATCCTTATAGAATAGCAAACTTAGTCTTAGAAAATGATAATTCTGAAATCAATTTGCAAACCACAGTGGATAATCTGTTGAATATGAGCTACAGTAAAATGTTGTAGCCAAGAGGGATAACAGACTGGGGAAATTCTATCATCTGCAAAATTGGCACAGGATACAGTCCAGTGACAGTATCCACATTTTGACAAGGAATCAGACTAGAACCATGAGAAATATAAAAGGATTGGAAAACAAATCCTAAAATGAATGACTCAAAGACCTGAATTGATTAAGCTTATCAAAAAAGGGCTAAGACCTGAGCTGATTAAATCAAAGCACCTATAAGGAAAAACAAGTCAATGATGGAGGGATATCCAACCAGCTGACAAAGATTTGGAAAGATACTACAGCTGGAAGCTGAGACTCCAGCCATTCAGGCAAAAATACCAGATCCATATTATTCACACCTTTAAATCCAGTTGAGGTAGCTTTTTAAAAAGATGCAGTCTAGTACTCGAACAAATTCACCCAGTAAAGTCCCACATCCTTCCTATAAGGGAGGTCAGAGCTGATCATGGTGTCCCTCTCTGACAATAGACGACAACTGGTACAGGACAAATTAAGCATCTCATGAAAAATGTTCTGTCAAAATTCTGCCCTGTTTCACTAGAAGAACAAAATGCCAATGAGCAGATGGAATATGATTTGTACATTACAGTGGGGTTTATCTTTCCTATCTTAATTGGCAGAAGATAGCCTAAAGTAGTTGGCTTCTCCAGTTTTCTCTGTTGTCACTGGAAAAAAAGATAAGTGTCCCCAGAAGACTACTCAACCCTTCTATCTCTTTCCTTGATTATAGAGTAAGCATAGACAACCAGATAACTACTTTTAAACTGATAAATTCAGGGGGAAAAAAAAGTCCCACCATAAAGGCAAAGGGACAATCATATGTGAATGATTGTTATTTCCTGGAAAATTTAATTTTACAAAACTGCATTACATGAAATCATTCATAAAAGCCAAATCATTCATAAACCACAAATTCACAAATCATTCATAAAGGCCCAGTAACTGAATAAGTTAAAAAATATTTTTCATGGAATGAGAATTTGGGAGCTGGACTAAATTATGTCCCAAGGTCCCTTCCAACCTTAACAATGATTCTGTGATTCTGTGACCATTTGTCATTAAATATGCAATTTTTAAAAATTTTCTTTACTTTATCTTCATGTTATCAAACTCTGCAGAAGCAGAGTCCACAGGACTTTGATACAACACAAAATTTCATTAGAAGAAAAAGTGTTTAGAAGATGCCTTTAGACCAGTTCAACCTCGACAAAAATAGCAACGTTATTGTTACAGCAACAATCTTTGCTCATGTCCTGTAACTTCACCTACATAAGTGGTTTTACCCTCTTTCAGCCTATAGGTCAAGCCTTTGAGTGAGATAAAGTGGCAAAGTTTTGCTGAAATCACTGCTATTTCATGCAAGATCATAGATACATAGATCATACATACAATTATAAGCCAGCTAATAGAGTTTCAAGTGCATATTCATTTTAAGTGTTGATATAATCATATTTTTAACAAAAATGCTTTCTCAAAGCAGAATTCCACCAAATATGTACGATGCTAATTCAGTATAAATTGTCAGTAGAGTATTTCCATGTATTTTCATTTTCAGTAGTGCTGAGTCAAGGCCAAAGCCCCAAATCTGAAGAAATTTTGACTCAGAACTGAATACTGAATTATATTTATGGAACATGAATTAAATGGTCACAGGCTAGAAGCCAGACTTGCAAGAGTCTCAGCTGCAAAGTGGAGGCTAATAGGAGTTATCAGCTGTAATACATGTGTCATTAATAGTGCAGGAGCTATTTTGAGCAATACAGAAGCTGACACAGAGCCAGATCTGCCCCTGTCCTTACTCATACTGCTGTTCCCAATACCTGCTGCACCCACTACCATGATATCCTATAAAAATAGTTTGTAAATCTCTGCTTTAAACTACTTAGGCTGTATTTGTCACAAGTACACTGGGTGTGGTAAGTAAATGCTCTCCTCCTTCATGGACAAGCACACTCTAGTCCAGAAGTGGTCATCAATCAGGGATACCCCAACTGCACTGGAATGCTCCTTGATGCTCAGAGCCCCAAAAGGCCACTAAAACAAATGAGGGTAGCTGAAGCTCCCCACAAGACATTTCCATGCTCCACAGGTTTCCTTCTGCAGGACAGGTCATCAGGAAGCTCCATCTGATGATTTTCCTTCTGACTTGCACCAGCAGAGCAGTTGAAGTCAGCCATAAAGTAGCATTTGGCACCAGATCCAATCACTCAGCCCATTGACAGAGCTCAGATCTGAACCCCAGTTACATTGCCCAGGCTCATTTCTACCTTTAAAATAATGTTCTAGTTAAATGATCCCTTTCTACAAACTTAAGAAGGGAAGTGTAATTTAGAAGAGTGGAAAGTATTATTTTAAGGTTGATTAATTGAGTAGGCACCATGCTGAACACCACTTCCAGAGGCAAGGGATGCACTGTGTTACCAAATGATTATTTAATGACTCATAATCCCTGTGCATGAGATGTCACTCCTGAGGAATTAGTTTTAAATGGGGTAGTGGTGTCTACTCAAGATGTGGAGCTAGATGTCAAATCACCATAATAGCTACATTTTTGCATCAGCCAACATCAAATTTCAGCAGCTTCTGGCTGGAATCACTAATGCATATACCCACTGCTGGAATGATTCATGACTGCAGAGTAAGAAAAATGATTTACAAAAAGCTTTTGGTGCCAAATGGTATACTTCAATAACTTAAACTTTGAACCAAAATATTTATATTCCTGCTTTTGAATATCCTATTCAATTTAGCACTTGCCAATTGGGTTGGCAAGCTGCCCTCCTGTAATTGTTATCCAGCTGCTACCTACATGCAAAACACATGCAGCACCTCACAGCAGAATATTGTTCACAGATTTAGCAAAAGCATGGACAAATGGAAGAGATCCAGAGGCAGCAAATTTGGTATGCCTGATTTGCAGGATTCATCATTTCATCTGCCTTCAACAACACAGTCTGTAAAAGACCACTTGATGCAAACTTCTATAGAAAAAAAAGAAAATTAAAAAAAAAAAAGAATAGAAGTGTTTCTTCTATGAAAAGCAGCTATCGAATTCTTTTGTTGATATTTAAGAATTGTGGGACATTAATAATGGCTCCATATGGTCTTTATAAAATACAGTGCATTTTCCTGATTTAGAAACGTACTTGAGAATAAACGAATAGATGTTCTGGGTCAGATGGAAAGTCCAGCTAGACCCAGCAACATCTTTCTGACAGATGCTGAGTTCTCAAACAATGCATTCAGTTGAACTTAACCATGAGTTTAAAGTGAACACTGCTAAACAGAGAGGGTGGGAGCTACTGAATTAGACCCTGCTTCTGAGATTATAAATATGCAGCCTACCATTATACTGCCATGGAAAACCAAAATAATCATGGATTAATATGGAGAAGTTTCAGTATCTGCCTTGTATAGATTTAGTACTCTTGATCTAAAGTGGCAGTCAATGGACAAAGGAAAAAGCCTCAAAAATACATTCATAGGTCTCCTAATTTCATTCCACAGTTTCTTTCAGTAACATATTGTACACGCCTCTTTCATGTGGAACATTGCTATGGCATGGGGCTTTCACTGTCTCCTTTTTAATTGGATTTATCATTTGTACCGTAAATGTTAATGGCTGTGTTACTGCACTATCATTCATACAGGCAGGTGGAGAGCTGCCAAAGCCATAAACAATCCAAAGGGGAGCTTCACGAGCACTGACGAGCTCTGCCTTACTCCTAATGGTACATGCTGGGATCGAGAGCCGTGGCTATCAGGGCTTTCATCCTAGAATTTGGGTCAAACATGGATGCGTGCCACATTTGAGCACCTAGAGAAGTAGCATGATCTTTCAAAATGCTGAGCTGCCTTAATTCCTGCTGACTTTACTGATGACTGAAGAAATTGTTTGAAACAGAACTAACAAGACATGAGACCACAGGGACATGCTGTTGTACGTTCAGGTAACTGGAGGAGATCAGACAGCTGTTTAATAGCTGCTAATTAGAGAGGTCATTTTGGATGAATGTGTGATGTGTTCATCACTCAGCATTTAATGAACTACGTGCGATGTAGATTTTAAGCGGTTTGCAACAAACTGCTTTAAAGACATATTCTCAGTTGCCCAGATTAAAGAATCAAATATAAAGAGTTATTTAGGCAGAATGATGTGCAGTGTCTTCACTCATTCTTTCAGGATAACAAATCCAGGAGGAATGCATCAGAAGAAACAAACGGGACATCGAACTATATTCCAGTGAGTAGGAAAAAAACAGCTAAAAATTAAAATTAAACCAGGATTCAGACAAAAATCCAAACATAAATTCTGTTGCGGTGGTGGCTGCCACTGC
Organism: Lycocorax pyrrhopterus obiensis; assembly: GCA_014706295.1. Classification (NCBI taxonomy): domain Eukaryota; kingdom Metazoa; phylum Chordata; class Aves; order Passeriformes; family Paradisaeidae; genus Lycocorax; species Lycocorax pyrrhopterus. Next base: position 14,827,988 of record JACSVZ010000001.1, read on the forward strand.
CCGAGTTGTTGGTGAGCCACAGGGCCGAACTGCAGCATTAAACTCATGGCGGGGTGGCTCAGAAGTTTGGTATCTCCCCTGGTGGTTAAGGTGAGCACCCACAGACTCTTGTGTTAACTACTTAGGTACGATTGGTTCATCATTTCCCCACCCCGTTCTATGTATGACTATTTGAATATGTATTATCCTGTTGAATATGTATAGGTTCTAGAAAGTTCTCTGTTGTTCGATGCCCCATTGGTCCTCCCTCACTGCCCCCCCCCACCTTGTCTCTGGTTGGTCCGTTTGTACTCTCCCCTCCCCTTTGCCCAAACCGGATTGGTTAATTGCACCCCTATAAAACTCCTGGACCCTCCCTTGTTACTGTCTTTTGTCCCTGGACCCTCTGCTGGAATAAACCCTTCAGAACCCATACAAAAGACCCCTCTCTGTCTCTTCATCTTCGGTGTACACGCTTGGACATAACCACCTGGGTTTGGGCGCGTCATCGCTCCTGGGTTTGTGGGTGTTTGTGTGGTGGCTCTATAGCCCCTCCTGAGGGTCACGAACTGTGGATTGAGACTCCAGAGGTCTTCGGATCTGCGGCAGACAGTTGGGGAGGCGCAGCACTGGTCATCTCCCAGATACAGTGGCTTGTGTCAAAATTCTATAAAAATCTTTCCATCTCTTGGTAGATGATAGATGTTTGTATGTGGATACAACATGCTTATGTGAGAGTCTAATGATAGCTGAAAACAATGGTGTGAGCTGAAGTGCTTTAGACGCCCATTTCAGGAGACTTTCAAAGTGATGGAGACTCCCTTCCTGCTGGATAGTGACCCACTGGTTGAACCACTCACCTGGTATATATGAAACAGAGGTCCAGTTAGTCTTTGGTTAAGGGCATTCAAGTGCACAGCTCCTGTAGAGGAAATCCAGACAGAAACTAACTTTGAAAGCTTCTTTGAAGATGTGCATCCAAGAATGCAAGATCCATCAAACCAGGAGACCAAGAGCTCCTTAGCTGAGTGTATCGTGAGCAGCAAGGACCATAACCCACACCTCCCCCTCCCTGGGTGGTCATGCTCTGAAACTAGCAGGCAGATAGACTTTATCCCTGGGACATGAGTGTAGCATGGTGTATGGCACTGTGGTGACCTTGAATTGTCTGTGGGGGAGTCACAAGTTTGGGTCACTCAAAGGGCACTCAAAGGACTTAGAGTCTGCAAGTCCCACCTGGGGCTCACATGTAAGTCAGGGGATGAGGTGCATGGTCAGGATCAGAACTGCAGGTTCTTCTGAGGTTAAAAGCTCACCAAAGCCTAAGTGGTTTAATCCTTTTTTTTTTTTTTTTTAATTATGGGCTTGACCTAAATTCCACTTTAATTGTTCAGAAATGCTTTTTTTTTTTTTTAATCTCACTCTATGTTCCTATATATCCAGCCAGAAATCAGGAGTACAAACGGTGCTGTTTGGGACAGCAGGGATAAATAAAAATGAAAGAAATGCAGAAGGACTCCATTAAGCAACATTTAATCTGCTTTTAGTGGTTTTGCCACACAAGTTTCTTAAAAGAAAATACCAATCCTCAGTATATTGAAACCATTGCTTAGTGAATCAACTCTGTTGTACGAGTTACATCCTGAATTCTTCAGTGCAGTTCAATGTCTGACACTGACATGAAAGAGGATTACCTTTTTCTTGATAAATGTTACTCAGGTGGAGTCTGTATCCCAGTCATTCGTATCAAGTGCAGTAATCACACAAGGGCATGGACTTCACACACAAGATGGAAAAGTGCAAAACCTTTATTGCGCACTCAGAATTCCCCTAAATACCAGCACCTAACAGGATATCACATCATATAAACAGGAAAGATGTTCACCACAGTGTCCCCCAATCACCTGGGGTATTGCACAGATATTACCTATTATGGTAACAGGTAAACAATACCCTATAAGGCTACAAACTACAATTATCACTTCCCATAGGTCCAACACTGTCCACAAACCCGCAATCCTCTCTCAGCCCATCCCCGGTGACCTGGATGCACTCCCAGGGTCACCTCTGGGTCCAGGAAAGAGGCTCTCTCTCCAGCCCTCAGGGCCTATCTCTCTACCAGCACATAGTGCACCCCAACAATCAGGTACAGCTCTCGATCTCACTGGATTAGAAAGAGAAACAGCCTACCACTCACCATAGGAGAAAGAATCCAGTTGGCATCATTATTCCAAATATCCAGTATGTGTTTTGTTGTTTCCTAACTGTCCTGGATTGCAGTGTATTCTATTACCATCCTCATGAGCTGTTGAAACCAGGTGGGGCAGTGTTTCCTGGCCTCCTCCCTCCGGACTATCTTTCTGCTAATGGCCCATCAATGCCCTGCCGCATGACTCAGAGATAACTCCCTCTGGACTATCTTCTGTTAATGAGCCCATCAACACCTGGCCTCATGACCCATCATCCCATTGTGAGATGCTCCACCCAGAAGGAGGAACCAAGCATTCCATTCTGGATATAATCTGAGATTCCGAACACCACAGACCACCTTTCCACTGGATTCCCAGAGGACAGGAGCTACATAGCCACCACTGGACCTTCTGAGGAAGAGCAGACCCTTCTACCGGACCACTGCTTTGACAGAGCCACATCCATCACTTCAGGAGGACTGCAGCCACCATCTTATTGGACTGCTACCGCCACTCTGATTAACAGGGTGTCAGGTTGTATCCTGACTCTGTCAGTTTAACCCACTGTTTTCTGCCTTTATTTTTTTTTTAATTTCCCTATTAAATTGTTATTCTGACTTGGTGCCTCCCACTAGTTTGTTTTCAAACTAGTACACTAACTCCTCACAAAAAGGATTCTCAGAATAAAAGTTTGGCTGACTAACAGCTGGCATCTGAATATTAACTATGTATCTTAAAAGCAAAGTATCACAAAGGTAGCCATTCCTTTAACCTTTTAGATTCGTATTGTGAAAGATGGGCCTCATAAGAACAAGCTGCTCTTTGTTGTTTAATTTGCATGTACTTTTAGGATCTTGACATACACATTAATTTAACTGGAAGGAGCTAAAGGGAAAAATTTGATGGCAGAAATAATAATAATAATAGTAATAATAACAGCAACAATAATAGTAATATAGAACTGGATTGTGCATAGAGTTTTCCACCCATAAATCACAAAGGCATTAGATATTATTAAAGCAATTTTAGAGATGAAACAAAGAAGAGCGATGACTTGCCTGAGGTGACCAAACAAGTTATAGCATTCAGTCACTTTTGCTGACATCTTACACCAGCATCTGATGCCTTGCATAGCAGCATGTGAGTTGCTAAATGCTCTCTATTCAGTCTCTGAACATTCCATGGGCATGAAATCCTGGAAAGAAGCAACGGGTACCGAGGGAAAGGGTGTCTGTATGAGAGGAAATGGAGACAGAAAATCAACAGGGTTTTTTTTTATTCATCAGCAGACATGGAGAAAGAGAAGAACAGCTGAGAATCTAAGCATAAATTTTCCAGGATGAAAAAATATGAAAAAGAAGGAAAAAAATCTAGAAAAGAGCATAACCCCCCACAGATTTCAGAAGAAGTGGAAAGAGAAAGTGAAAGATAAAGAGCAACAGTGGGAGAAATGACAGAATTTTCTTTGTGAAAAAAAGCAGGACCATTAACACTGGCAGGAGTAGAGCCATTCACAGGCACAAAGATGAAAGGAACCTGATGGAAAAACTCTGTCAGCTACAGCTTCAGGAAGTCACCTGGGAGCCATCCCAGAGCTGTTCTAACATTCTGACAGGCCCTGTCCTGTTCCGCAGTGCAGCCCCTCAGGGCTCAGCAGTGCCCGGGTTTGCTCAGACGTTTGCTGATGGGGGTAGTCACTGGGGAGAAAAGGCACCCAGTGGGATTCCCAGTCCAAAGATGGCTGGGAGGACTTCTCAGAAGGTGGGTGGTGCTGGAAACAGACTCCTTCATGGGGAAATGAAAATACACAGCTTGTATTTTACTTGCCAGTTAAAGGGCTGATAAAGTAATTGGCATGTGGCACACAGACCTGAGAATGCACCTATTAAACTGACAAAGGATTCAAAAAATATAGACAAAGTTAAAATCTCTCCCAAGCAGGAGGAAGTAGTCATTTCCAAGGAGGATGCTTGTGGATGAGTAGAATGAAATTGATTTCCCTTAGCTGACTTGTCTTTTGAGTGACAAACTGATAAAAAGTTTCACCTGTGAATGTCTGGCAGAGGTCAGCAATTGCAGCAACACATATTACTCTAATTAAGATAGCAGTACATTGTATGAATTTCAATAACTCCAAAATGACTGAACTTTAAAAAACTAAAACTTTCCTATACTCATGCATTTCCGACAGAAAATTTTTCCAGTCTTCTTCAGAATAGTAAATAAATCAACCTGAGCTATAGATAATAAAATACTACTTGGTGAATACCAAGTGTGACCTTTTTGTGAAGTGACAGTGTTATTTGTGTGACTCTAAGAGCATGGAGGAGAATAAAATCACTGACAGAAGTTTTCACAGTGGTTTTGTCAAATGCCTTCAAAACAAAATTCTAGGTACATGCATGCACTTCACACAGTGTGACACTTCTAATATTCTTTTTTTTTCTATTTACTTTTCCTTTATATTTTTTTTTTCTTAAATAACATGAAAATTCAATGTCAAAATTTTCCAAAGTTCAAGAGCAAGTTTGTTCTAAATATTCAAAAGTTATGGCATTTGACTCATCCCCATAAGCATATGTGCACATGAGTCCAAAAAACTCAAAAGCCCCTGAGAAGGTTTCATTTTACATCTGAGTCATTGGGAGTTTAAGATTTTAATCTACCTGAATGCAACTCTGAAGCTGAGAGTTAGTAAAAATGCAGAATTTCAGTGCTCCCATAGAAGTCAATGAGAGTTTGATCTGTATAATATATACGTACATGTTAAAACATGGGATAAAAATTATGGTTGGAAGTACCTGTCAGAAACTTTCATGAAACTGTCAATCACAAAAGAATGATAATCTATGTACTTCTTGGAACAGACAAAATGAAAGGTCATAAATAATTCATCCTTAGCATCCTACATACTAATTTTGAGTACTTGAGACAGCGTTTCACTATAAATGTATATCAGGGCATGAACTAAATGCTTTGCAAGCCTAATATAAAAAAATTAAATATAACTGTCCTTATTGCAGTTTGGGCCATTCTATTTATAATACTTCCTGTCGGTGAAGAAGTTCAAAATGACAGTCTTGTCTGATTTTGGGTCAGTCTGGAAAAATCTTTTGTTCATGGTAATCACCTTCTTTCAAAGTTGGATCTGTTCCAGAAAGCTCTCAATGGACAAACCAGGGAACCTGTGTTCATCCCATAAGTGAGGATCCAGACACCATCCCCAGGCATTGCCAGCATTCTAAAGGCAACTTCTGGGGCTTCATTCAGTCCTGTTCATTCAGTAGATTACTTAGGACAGAGGTCCCTATTTCACGTATTTCTCATATATTCATTGGCCTCTTCTTGTTTCTGGGACTGGATACAAGAATTGCATTGTTCTTTAAGACAAAAATTACTTACTGATGTGTACTGTCTTTGGTGGCAGGTAAGAAATCTTAGAATTACACAAGAAAGTTAAGCAGAGGACTTTTTTCTTGTTTTCAGTCTTCCAGGGAGGTCTGATCCACCCTCTGATTTGAATTTGGCTCAAAATGTGTTTTGAGATTTCCTGAAGTCACTTACAGCAGAGGCAGTGCACAACTGGAAGCACAAATTCTTACCTCAACAGATGGACTGGTGTAGAAGTGATCTCTGTAGTCTTGTGATTTTGACTGTCAAATCAACAGATCAAGAACACCAGTTATTGTGAATTCTTCAGATTGAAAGAATAGGAGGTACTTGAGCAGGATTTGTCTATGATTTGGTTAACTAAGAAGAGATTTTTCCAGATTGGTCGATGCTCATCAACTACCTTGCCATGGGCAATAACTGTTTCCCTAGGGTGTCTCTCTTTCTGGATCACATGGGAGATCTGAATACTTGACACACAATTCTGCTGTGGGCTGCTTACATTCTGTGTGTACTTAGTCTGAGGATTCATTGCTATCTGTCATTATTTTTCAACTGTTAGCTTATTTAGTGCCACCGTTTTTCAAGGAAACATTAGCATAATAAAATATTCCTTCACACATTGAGGATAATTGTCCTCTATCTATTAGTTTGTTCTTCAATTTGTTCCAGGATTGTTTCTTCAGGTTGTTTTCCTGTAATGCTCACTAGCATCAATCAAACAGCAGTCAACTGCAAAACTTCCCACAGCCCCTGAAATGATTTAGAACCGCTCAGTTGCTCACAATAGCATCCTTTACATGTGTTGCTCTGTCATCCTTTTCTTGTTATCCTCACCACTCACAGCTTCTGCTAATTAGAATGCAAGACTGTTATTTCTTTATGTGCCTGTACGTCTTCCAGCATCACAAGATGTCAAACTTCGTGGTGCTTTGCAACACAAGTGGATTATTGACAAGGTAGGACAGCGTTGAAATAAACCTCCCTATATACATATATTTATAAACACCGGTCATTTTGTGTCAATGCACTCTAATCCATTCCAAGGGATCTACTAACAAGAATGTCAGTCATCTTTGCCTTCAGGTGTGGGTTGTAACACTAAATTGGAGGATTACTCTGAAAAGTGGTGAGGAGGTTTTCCTACAGGGATAACAGCCAGAGATCTGGACAAAGTAGGACTGATTTTCAGTCAAAGCTGAAATCTCTTGCAGAAGATCATGACAACCCAGGATATGTCTGATCTCCACTGCTCCCCACTGCTATAATTTTTCTCTCTCAGTATGACCTGGGCACATCAGACCTGTTTAAAGGTTTTCTGGTGTAAGCCAGGCCTGTTGTAAGGTTTTCTCCATGAGAAAGTCAAGCTGATTCTCGGAGAAGGTCAATAGGAAGAAAAATATTAATCCTCTCTGGGTTAACTACCAGCTTGCTATTGAACCTCCTGAGAATTGTTGTTGTTTCTCCCATGCACTGCCCCGAGTAAATCAAATTATCTTCCCCCAAACCCATTGAACAGGCCGGGGCATTACAGGATCCCTTGGATATGGAGGAGTCATTGGTGTGGTCCAAAGCTGTTGTTGCGTTTTCGGGTGTGACCTGGACCTGTTGCACCATCCTCTAAAGAAAGACAAAATGCTTTTCCCTTGCTTGTTTAATAAAAAATAAAAAAACCTCCTCAAGTAAAACTAAAGTTTCCAAATAACTCCACATTAATTCAAATCACTGGAAATCAGTTCCAGGCCAAAAAAAGTGGGAGAAATGGCATCTAAATCCCAGATGATATTGCAGGCTTAGACACAGAAGTAGAACAACTCATTTTTTTTCCACAAAGTGTGATCTTCAACTGTTTTAGGAACTAAGGACTATGACTAAGCCCATGAAGCTCACAGCCAACCCGTTCATCACTATTTTGCTTGTAAATAATTTTTTATCAAACAAAATGAAATCTCTCTACACATAATCAGTTTACCTAACTTCATTAGTGTTGCTTGTCTAATAATTCATAATAAAGTAAGTAATAAGGTACTGAGGAATGCCTAAATAGTAAATTAAAGATGCAGACCATTGTAGGCCATCTGATTGTTAAACGAAAGTATTCTCATCACTGGAACACATAAAAAGTTAAAATTAAAGGATGTTCTAGTTTTATCTCTTACCCATGGAATGTATATAAATTCTTTGACTGTTTTCTGTCATTTTAATAACTTTCCTGTGCATCTGACATTATACTATTTGTTAATACTATTGAGAACTATCCCATTGTAAATATGCTATTTGAATAAGCTTCCTTTGTAACAACAAATTCCCCATGTTGGAATTTAAGTCGACAAGCATCAACATCCACTAAAGGAAATAAAACAAAAGTACTTCCTTCATGGATGCAGTAATCACGCAAGGGCATGGACTTTACACACAAGATGGAAAGTGCAAAGCCTTTATTGCGCACCCAGAATTCCCTTAAATACCAGCACCCAACAGGATATCACATCATATAAACAGTAAAGATGTTCACCTCAGTGTCCCCCAATCACCTAGGGTATTGCACAGGTATTACCTATTATGGTAACAGTTAAACAATACCCTATAAGGTCACAAACTACAATTATCACTTCCCATAGGTCCAACACTGTCCACAAACCCACAATCCTCTCTCAGCCCATCCCTGGTGACCTGGATGCACTCCCAGGGTCACCTCCAGGCTCAGGAAAGAGGCTCTCTCTCCGGCCCTCAGGGCCTATCTCTCTTCCAGCACATAGTGCACCCCAACACATGGATATTCCAATTCAACCATTCATGACTAAATCCTTAAATTTGATTACAATTTAAAAGAAAATACGTATGTATTTTAATCCTGTTTTCCCCATTTTGGTTATATTTCCTTTTTTGATTGTTTGGGATGAGTGATAAGTGAAAGCTTGGATCTCCTCAATTAACTGGGAATTTTGCTAATGATATAGTGGATCCAACCCAGTATCTTTTCATGGATGTGGATAGCATCAAAAGTGTTGTAAGCAAAATGAACAAATTTAATTTTACACTGGATTGCAGTAAAACAATTTTTTTCTTTATTTTATACTTTAGCATTTAATAGATATGAATGCCTAGTTGTTGTTGCTGTTATAACTAAAAATAATCTGCATTTGCTGTGTCAGTAACAGCACTTCTTTGTTAGACCCTGTTGACAAAAAGTAGAACGAAGTCAGTTTTTACAGAGAGAGAATTAAAAACCAATGGTCTTTCAAGATAGAAAGAGAGAGAACGAAAAAAGGGGTGGCATCATGGCAGGGAAATGGGAAGAAGGCTTCATTCACATAAGCTGTCATATGAACAGAACAGAATAAAACTGTGGAGGCAATTTCTCTTAAAATGAAAGGTGAATAGAATGTAATTATCTTAAGACATTAAGATATACCATGGTTGCTTTTGTACAGAAACAGGAAAGCATCTGGCTTCTTCCTAGGACTGCAGGCGGTCTTCAGAAACTCCTTCAGACATATGGGCTTTGCATATGCTGTCTAATGCCTCCCAAAGTACCTTGGTGGCTGACCCCTTTTATTTCCTCTGCTGTCCCCTGCCTCAGAAGTCACCCAAGCATGTCCGAGAGCAGTAGGAGGAGCTTCAGAATCATTATAGATTTTCTTGGCCCTCTAGCAACCCTTCTACTCTGCTCCTGAGCTTCCTGCTCTTTGAGCAAGTGCTGTTTACCACCATGTTCCTCAAGCACAGGTGGTGGGTCACAGTTGTGCTTCCACTTTGCACTGCTAAGTAACACAGCTTGTCTCTTGAAGAACCTCATGCAGGAATACAGCCCTTTCATTAGCAGAATCATAGAATGTTAAGGGTTGGAAGGGACCTTAAAGATCATTTCGTCCCAACCCCCCTGTGATGGGCAGGGACGCCTCCTGCTAGATCAGGTTGCTCAAGGCCTTATCCAGCCTGGCCGTGAACGCTGCCAGCACTGGGGCATCCACAACCTCCCTGGGCAACCTGTTCCAGTACCTCACCACCTTCACAGTGAAGAATTCCTTCCATACACCTAACCTAAATTTCCCCTCTTTCAGTTTGTACCCATTACTCCCTGTCCTATCACTACAGTTCTTGATGAAGAGTCCTCCTCTGGCTTCCCTGTAGGCCCCCTTCAGATACGGGAAGGTTGCTATGGGGTCTCCATGCAAACTTCTCCAGGCTGAACAGCCCCAACTTTCTCAGCCTGTCTTCCTAGGGGAGGTGCTCCAGTCCTCTTACCAACTTTGTGGCCCTGTTCTGGACTTACTCTAGCAGTTCCATGTCCTTCTTATATTGGGAGCACCTGAACTGTACACAATGCTTCAGGTAGGGTCTCACAAGCACAGAGTAGAAGGGGAAAATTGCCTCCTTCACCCCGCTGTCCAGATTTCTTTTGATGTAGCCCAGGATTTGTTTGGCTTTCTGGGTTGCAAGTGCACACTACTGGCTCATGTTGAGTTTTTCATCAACCATCACCCCTGAGTCTTCCTCTGCAGGGCTGCTCTCAATCACTTCTTTGCTCAGCCCATAGGTATATCTGGGATTGCTGCAAACCAGGTGTAGGATCTTGCAGTTCACTTCATTGAACATCTGGAGGTTTGCATGGGCCCACCTCTCAAGCCTGCCCAGGTCCCTCTGGATGGCATCCCTTTCCTCCAGCATGTCAGATTGCTCCACACAGCTTGGTGTTGTCAGTGAACTAGCTGAGGGTGCACTCAATCCCACTGTCCACGTCACCAACAAAAATGTTGAACAGTATCAGCCCCAGTGAGACCCCTGAGGGACACCACTCATCACTGGCTCCATCACACATCCACTAAAGCTGATCCTATTATCAGAGGACAACATAGTCAAGAGCCCTCCTCACATACAGATCCATGAAAGCCCTATTACAGTATCGTAATTTTGGAAATGTCAATACTAACAGCTATATCTGGGCAAAGAAGAGCAGAAGGCAAACAGAAGAACCTTGAGAGTCAAGGCAAGGACAGAAAACCTAAAGAATATTTGCAGCAGGAACAAACACCTCAGGTACTTCTCTTGACAGATATTTGATGTGAAGGGTTATTGATGCAGAACACTACTTTGCCTCCCTAGAGTCCCTAAAGATTAAGAAGCTAAAAGCCTCATGCAAACGAGAAACATCTTTGTCAAGGAAGCAGACATCCTTCCTTAGCTAGGTAAAACTTAGTGGATTTGGTGATCAAAGGGAAGCAGTTCAATACTTGCTGACATACTTTTAAAAGATGCAGTTAACATATACACAGTTATACCTGAGACACTGTGCAGGTGTAACCCCTGGGTGCACTGAAAAAGCAAAGAGATCCAATACCTTCTCTTCATTTATGTTTGTATTAATACACTCATGAAGCATTCTAAATTTTCTCCTGCAGCTGAAAACATTCTATAAAAGACCATGTCTTTTATCTATTTTTAAGATCATTTCTAACCAGCCAAAATTCTCAGAAAGGAAGTATCCTCAAATTTCAGGTTTGCAACAACCTCTGACTCAGTCTCTTAACACATTTACAATATGGGTAAGAAAGCATTACTAGCTTTCTGGTGCTGCTGATTTCTGTTCTATATTCTATCTTAAAAGCACACACAAGTGTGAACTTGTTCTGAAAGTTCTGCTAACAAACATTTCCTTTACAACACAGCTCTTCCAGGTAGATCTTTCCTTTCTGATTTCTGAACAGCTCTTCTTTGATGGCAACCTTAGCCTTATTCAATACAGGGGCGTTGCTTTTTCGTTGGCTTGTTTGGTTGATTTTCATTATTTTCTACTCCAAAATAGTGGTAGCAAAAAATTTCTTGCTATTCGAGACCTATTTCCTTTGACTCCCAGCTTGAACACAAACATTCGAAAACAATTTTGTTTTTTAATAGTGTCTTGGTTACTTATGTACATCTCATCATTCACCATAATCCAGAGGAAATGGTTAGGGACCTTCTATGCCAATTAGACACTTACAAATCAATGGGCCCAGAAGGGATGCACCTGAGAGTAATGAGGGAGCTGGCAAAAGAGCTTGACAAGCCACTTTCAATCATTTACCAGCAGTCCTGGTTAACCAGAGAACTCCCAGGTGACTGGAAGTTAGGAAATGTGATGCCTGCCTACGAGAAGGGTTGGAAGGACGATCCTGGTAACTACAGGCCTGTCAACCTCACGTCAGTAATGGGGAAGGTCATGGAGCAGATCATCCTGAGTGTCATCACACAGCACGTGCAGGACAACCAGATGATCAGGCCCAGCCAACATGGGTTTACAAAAGGCAGGTCCTGCTTGACCAACGTGGTCTCCTTCCACGACAAAGTGACCCAGTTAGTGGATGAGGGAAAAGCTGTGCATGTTGTCTATCTAGACTTCAGTAAAGCCTTTGACACTGTCTCCCACAACTTTCTTCTGGAGCAACTGGCTGTTCATGGCTGGGATGGGTGTACTCTCACTGTGCAGAAACCTGGCTGGATGGCTGAACCCAGGGAGTGGTGGTGAATGGAGCTACATCCAGCTGGTGGCTGGTCACAAGTGGTGTTCCCCAGGGTTTGGTGCTGGGGAAGCCCTGTTTAATATTTGCATCACTGATCTGGATGAGGGGATCCAAGTAAGTTCACCCTCAGTAAGTTCACAGACAACACTAAGCTGGGAAAGAGTGTTGATGTGCTGGAGGGTAGGAAGGGTTCTACAGAGGGATCTGGGCAGACTGGACCAATGGGCTGAGGACAACTGCATGAGGTTCAATAACATGATGTGCTGGGTCCTGCACTTGGGTCACAACAACAGCAGTGTAGCACAGCAGTGCTACAGGGTGGGGGAAGAGTGGTTTGCGAGCTGCTGTCGGAGACTGGACAGAGTAATCTGGTTCGAGACATCTTGGGATGTTTGGAATATGTGGTAGGGGTGGGTCAGACCTCGCCCAGGTGAGGCAGTGCCCTGTTCCCCATTCCCCCAGCGTCTGTCAAGCATTGCACAGTGGAGGAAGCCCCCAGGTGTCACCTAATCCACCCCTGAGTGGCCGAGTGACTGAAGTCCCACCTGGGAGGAAGGCCCAGAATGGGCCAAGGTTGATGGTTGGACTGGGTGGTCTCGAAAATCTCTTCCAAACTTGATCATTCTGTGATCCTGTGCGTTGTTGCAGGATAACATTCTCGTAAAATTCAGTTATGGGGTCTTTTTGGTGCACTCTCAGACTAATGCAACTGCAACACAAAATCAATTAGGCTTGCCAGATTTCATGCTGAAACTAAAATGGAAATATTGAGAGGTCAAGATGAAACTTTACAGCTGTTCACAAACAGAGCTTGCAGAGAAGTTAGGCAAACCTAGCCTTACCAGCAGCAAGCTTGCTCATAATCTTTATACTGGAATATTTTTTAAAGCTACATCATATGGCATCTAAAGAATTCTACTTTGCCAATATTTAACCCCTACCTGCAAAGGAAAAAAACTTCCTGAGTCAAACAGGGATGGAAACTCCAACCAGCACCCCTAGTGAGTGGCTATGAGTCTGCAGCTCAAGGATCCTTGAGGGTTTAGGAATTTTATCTAAAAGACTAGTGAGGAGTTATTTAAAGTTAGTTCCCATTTGTAATGAAACAACCCACAAATGTTCCTGTTCCCAGGAATTTATAATTGCCTGTTACTGTCTGGATATTGCTCAGATAATATGATGATTGGTGGCAACATGAAACCATGGGCAAATTTAGCAGAGCCAAAACACCAAGCTGCAAAAAGAAGCATAAACCCCATCATTACAGAAGGAGTTGGTTCTTTGAGAATGTGCCTTATCCACAGGTATATTTGATAAATATTTTAGAAGTAAGTTGATCAGTGTGCATTTCTCATCAGCTGTTGGAGAAATGAGTTGTGTTTCATCTATTCTTTCTAAAGTAATCCACAACCCAGCAAACTACCCAGCACTGCATATGGCTGCTGTTTGGACCACTAATCTAGCTGGGAACTAGCATTAATTATTATTAATCTAGCTGTGACTAAATAAATTTAGTCTTTGGATTCCTCAGCTGCATATGGAAAACAGTATAGCTGTATTAATATTTACATCCACCAGGGTATGTGTTAAGGGCATAAAATCTGCACTGCCACTACAGCATGGAAACCATCTGCTATGATGGTAATTCAAATAATAAATTACAATATACTTTATTGTTAAATCTATATGAAATTTGCATCTTCTAATAATAACTTCTAAAATACAAAAAGATGTTTTAGAAAGCAATGCAAATTCTAAAATGTTGCTGTAAAATATTAGGTACCATTTCCTGGGCACCTTAAGTCTTCATGCTTCAATGAAGATGCCTCATGCTCGTGTCACAAAAGTGCATAGGATTCTCACCCCACCGAGGTTTAGATAACAGCTGAGGATGTCTTCCTTACCCCCTTTTAAAATAATACAGAGTGGAGTCAGTTCTGTTTTAACTGCCTGTGATGATGATTAAGGAGGAGAAACACTGGCCTCAGAAAAGCAGCCTGACATTACCTTCAGACATGCCCAAAGCTCCAGACATTGAAACTGCCTTTTGCTCCAACTCCAGTGGCACCTCCATGCGATGCTTCTACTTAAATTGAGGTTCCTAGAATAAAAGGCCCTTCAGCCTCTTGCATTGCATTAATGAAGTCCATGAGTTTAGGGAAAGCAAAAGAACTTCTGTTTGCTTGTTCCAAACCTCACTTTAGTTGGTGCAAGCTCACCCTGTTCAAATTCACTTGCACAGTACTTATTGAGGAGACATAGTGATGGGACAGTGCCACACGACTCCACACATTTTTACATACCTATGGAGGAGAGGAATCCATCCTGCACAGAGATTTTGAGGAAGTCCACAGGCAACAGAATGTCCCTAATCTTCAGCATCTCAGACTTATTGCAATTGGAATCTCTGCCTAACACGGAGAGCTAGGCATAAAAGAAAGGCTGATGATTACTTTGATTTAGATTCTACTTGACACTTAACCACAACTCCCTGTACGTAACATCATATAAGCAAATTCTTCACTCAGCAAAGTCCAGCAGGGGAGTATGTAATTAGATCTCAGCAGAAATTAAGATAAGTAAGCCAGTCTGATACCGTTGATACACCATTGCCTCACAATTTAACTAATCCTAATTACAAAAAGAAAAAAAACCCGCAAAACCAAAACCAACCAACCAACAAAACCCAACACCAACAAAAAAGCCCCACCATCTTATTTTGCAGTGAAATACACTTGAAAATAAACCCATGAAAATATAATCTTGTATTACACACATGAGCATAATATTTTCTAGCTTATCTTTGACATAGGGTTCATTTTCTGCACACAGGTGTTTTTATGTTTTAAATTATATATCCCCCTGGTGGAATTCTACATAATCCTGGAAGGAGATATTTTCCAACTGTAGATATCAAGATATTATCTTCATATTTTTAGAATCTTCAACATCTCCATTCAGCATCCCCTGTGCCATGTACCCAGGACCAAGCATACTCTATTTTTGGTCATTTCTGCTGTAAGACAGCAGCCACCTTGATATCCTTTACAACTGGCAGAGTCTGTGTGTCATCAGATGCCCTATGGTGTGGTGTTTAGCCTTGGTGGTGACTGGGCCAGGCTTACAGGTCTCTCACGTAACAAGCAGACCGTGCACTGCCGTCAGGAGATGCAGGGTCAGTCCTGCCTCACCCCAGCATCACAGATCATTACATCACCCTGTTCATTTTGGCTTAGCTTGCTATCCTCAGAAGGCTGCATGGGTTTGTATGTAGGAGAAAAGGAGAGAATGTACAGAAAATCTTGACGAATTTCCCTGCTATTTCTGGAAGGCAGCACAGCGAAACTGTGATCTTCCCCACGCAGAAATAGGTCCTGGTTCCCTACTGTCGGCTTGAACATGTTTCAGCTGAAACCCCACGAAGAGCGGTTGCTATGAAGAACCACTAAATAATACCTAGCTTGTCTTTTATAATGATATTTATCAGAAATGTAACAAAAAGGGTATTTCATAACACAGTATGTAACAAGATGGCTTGTGCAATATCAGTATGCTGGGTCCAGGCTCCCTGTCAAAGCTTAATTCAGATGTTACACTGTCTTGACTAATCATTCCTAATCCTATCATCAGCTGCCATCATGTCAAGATATGTCAGCCTTAAAAACGAAGAGATATGTTAAGGAAATGATGCCTTGCAAGGAGTAATGCTGAATTTGGATTTAGTAGGAAGATAATGACTTATTCTTTGTTGAAGAACCATCTTACGCAACTGGTTCTAGTTCCCAAACGCATTCTTTGCTTCTCACAGCTGCTCTCACAGGAACTTTTTTCCTTTTTAAGGGGTTTTAGCTGAGATGCTTCACTTAAATTTTGCTTCGAGATAAAAAAAAAAAAACAACCAAAAAAACCAAACAAAGGAAAAAAAAAACCTTTAGGTCTGGGAACTGATTGTGAATGAAACACAAGGTTGCATGTGAAAGTGAACTCTTCTGGACTTATAATATACTGTATCGAAAAACCTGAAGTAAACTTGGTTTACAACTGACTTGCAGTGCAAGGATTGGCATGCTAGAGTTATTGCTTGTTATTGGTGCTGATTGTCATGGTACTCACAGTTACAACTATATCAGCTCTGAAAAGAGGGACACTTTCAAATAATTGGTGCAAGCTGATGGTCATTTGTAAAAACAGTTCTCCCAGAGAACTGTGAGAAGATTGTTTCTATTCTGCTTTGGAGAACTATTGCTGAAAATTACTAATTTGAAAGTATTGCTAAATAAATATTAACAAGAGAATCCATAGGGTGAAATCACGGAGCCAGCCCTTCCAACCTTGCCAGAGCCTGCACTACAATCACATCAAAGAGAAAGAACTTTTCTTTTATGTAAATGGAGTTTCTATCACCAGGAAGATGAACTAAAACAGTGGTGTTAATTTTGCTTGAAGATCTTGAAACTACAGATGCTGAGATCTATCAAACACCTGTGTCAACTATACTGTCATGTTCCCATTACTATGGAGAACCAGACAAACCTGGGTTAAGGATTAGTCCCATAATATTTTCTCTGCTTTTTAATTTAACACTCCAAGCCATCTTTTGTTCCATTTCCTCATGTTTCATTTATCAAAACAGCTAAAAATAAGTCAAATTCTTCTATGAGCCTTACACCCCTTCAAGGAATAAATGGTATGTGGTATTTTGCCTTTCCTAAGTTGCATTTTTATCCATCAAGTGTTTTATCCATTAGGTGATTAATTCCACAAGACTAAAGAAAAGCTTTGTCCAAGAAATCCTCTAAACTTCTGTGTATCTCTATGCAACAGAAGCAGATGGTTATGTTCTAGCTGCCAGCTCTCCAGGACTGCAATAGGTGAATCACCTTCACTCCCAGAGTTGCTTAGGCACATTAATACGTGATCGTCTGTGCTACTAAGTCTTGTCTCTTGCGTTAGTCAGCATAGTGGTCTGACAGATCCAAACTGCATGATTCTGCCAGGGATCCCAGCAGAAAATAACCTCTCATCAGATGCTTCATGATTTACAGGGTCATGTATGAATATCAAAGGAAATGCAGAAAAGGTTTAGCCAGTTTGTTCTTTGGAATTGTTGTTATTTTCTTATTCAAAACCTAAAAAGGATGGCAAAAATGCAAAAGTCCAACCCTTCAATTTCAACCCCCTGTTTTTAATTTCAGAGAGAAACTTGGGCCCAGTCCTAGTTTTCACTGAACTAGTTCAAATAAATTTGGGCTGAGTAAACACATAAATTTCACTATGTAGGTATAGAGTATTTTAATCTAGAGGAAGATGATGGCATAAAGAATGGATCTCAGGTAGTTAGAAAACATCAGAGTGGTAATTTAGAAATATTTATATTGCAAAGGGGGACCAAGAAGAGGAAGATGTTTATACCATATAAATGTATGAAAAACTGGAAAAAAAACCCCAGCTGTTTTTTTCCCTAATAGTAGGCCATCATTACTTAAATTCCCTTAATATGGCTTTCCTGACAGATTTAAGATGTTCTCTGACTTGAATGCTAATAGTTCACACAACTGTCTGGTAACATTCAGAGCTGAAACAAGAAAAACTTTGCAATATTTTCTATAATATGCCTCTATATATATTCTCTCAGCTGCTTTATGTCTGATAATTAATCACCAGCTTCAATTGTTATCAAGCCCAGAACACACTACAAGATTGATGGAAGCCACGGTAGAAAATTCAATTAGATATCCTATAATTTTTTCCAAGATAATTTGCTTACTGTAACTTGCTTGGACTCATGGAGTATTTTGGTAAAGATCTTAAATGCTACAGACTTTTTCTGCATGCATCACAAATCTGATTATCTCTTTCTCTGCCCTTTGTACAGATATAGTCTCTCTTGCCAGTCCCAAGCATATGGAAGTCATGAGTCAGCCCTAAGACATTGAATTATGAGTTTGGATGGAAGAAAGGAACTGCAGCATTTTAAAAGAGTAAGTAGAGATTCTTATCTTGTTTCTGAAATGATCTCTTTTATAATGTTTTATCTGGTTAACAACTAGATAAATGCTTTCTTTACCATTTTGGGTCAGAATGATTTGGGGGGAAAAAAAAATTGAGAAGTTATATAATGCAGTCAAAGTTGTGAAAAAGTAAGGATACTGAGACCTGCAAGGCCCATAGGCTCACACCAACAGCTGTCAGATGGGGGAAGGACAAAAGGAAAAATTTATACTGCATCCCTGTCTTTATATTGTCGAGCCTAAACCTTATCAAAAAGAACCTCCTTAATTACCCTGAAATGGGCTGCAGCGCAGCTAAACACAGACAGGAATAAATAACAATAATAACAGCAACAACAAAGCCAAACAGGCTGTAAAGCCCCATAATTGGATTCATAAATCTGAATCTGTTAGAAGGTTAGCACTCGGGCTAATGCAGCTTGACCTGGAGTGATTGTTGATGCTGCACCAGCTATAAGACTCCTGCGGGCGAGCAGTGAGGGGGAAAATAAATAAATAAATCAACGAGGCTCTCGGGAGCACTTTAGGAATCACCCTTCCAGCCTGCCATAGTTATCATTCAGCCTGCAGCATCTCAGCGCTAGAGACAGCAATCTAATCTTTACACTGCAGCAAGCGGTAAAACAGCACCCCAGCTGCTGGAACAGGGAAAATGCTTCACACACAGCAGTGAGCTGATAATTGCTGATGTCAAACAAGCTTATTAAATGGAAGGATTTCATCCACTCCACCCTCCCAGCAGCCGCACCCTGTACAGCAACGTGACAGCAGTGCCCAGCAGTGATTTGAGACACTGCAGTTTACCACACCAGTGCCAGCCCGAGGCCCCAACCTGAGCAGCACCAGCAAGACTCCCCCCTCAGCAGCCTCTGCTGCCATCCTGCTCCCTGAGAGACATCACCAGCAGGAATAAAGTTTGCCTTTGGAAGGGCTGACATTGTGTGAGCCCTTGTTCTGCAGAGCACTTTCCACACAGCAATTACATCCTGCTCTATTTGCCTTTATGTTGTTCTTACCTGAATTATTTTTAGGGGATATAATAAACCTCATTTCTGTTAAATGAACCATCAGGGCATACATAACCTTTCTGCAAGTTATACTGCTCTTTAATAGCACCACCTGACACAAATTAGCACATTAATCTCTACAAATAACAACAAAAATAATAATAATAATGATAGCATTTTGATGGCTTTATTAACATATAGTTATCTAGCAGCTTGTAAAATATTCCTGCAGCACCTTTGAAACTCTGTAGCTCAACAGTGCAAGGACTCCTTTTTGTTGGCCAATATAGCCTGTGAGTTTGGGTGATCATTCAAACATGACACTGAAACATCATCTCTGTGAAATTACAACAAGGAGGTGAAAATCAGTCCAGCTCTCAACATTTTTCAGCTTTAGACCTGTTTCTTCATGTTATGGCTCAAGTATCTTTCAGAGGCCTAGGCTTGAGCCACCCCTGAGAATACCTGTGTACAGGTGATCTCTGAGCATCTCCGGATGGTTTTGCTCACTTTCTTACAGCCATAACACCGGAAAACAAACCCTAGTTTCTGTCCAATTGAGGACAATGTCATCTGAACAGTGTATGTGCCATGCCTTCATACAATTCCTTAAATTTCCAATAAAACTTTGTGGTATGTAGGTTATAGTTCAGGGTGTAGAGAGAAGTTGGCTTTGTAAACATTTTGGTACAATCCCACTAATGCCCTTAGCTTGTGAAGTCAGTTTTCAATCTCGTACAAGACCAGAAAAAGGTAAAACCCCATTTTCCTCCTCATCCCTCAATAGACTATTGAAATCTATTTAATATTTCTTTTTAATCTGATCAGAATATGTTTTAAAGGTCAGAATAAACTTTCCAAGCCTTGGGACTAATTCATTTTACTCATAGTTCAATAGCAAAACCCCCACAAATTCTTAAGAATTTTTCAATAGTTCTTTGCAGAAGCTTCTCCAGAGAAGATAATGGACACTTTCACCCATTTCATGTCTCAACACCTAAGGCAAAGTTAGTTTTTAGTATTTACTAAGAGTACTAAATGGCATTTCCAAATACTGATAGCATTCATAGTGAGTTCCATAATACTCTGGTATTTGTTGGTTGGATATGCTTTTTTCCTATGCTCAGATTGTGATCTATCACCCTCATATATATCTATATCCAAATCCTACACAGCCCTCATTAAGTTATTGCCAGAGTTACCGTATTTTTTCTTAATGCAACTTTCTATCGCCTCATTAAAATACTGTATTAATTTATGTTAATTTGTTCACCGAAGTCGTGTTCAGGGGTTTTTAAACTCTCACTTGGAAAGCTCTCAAATTTTAATACATTGAAGTTCTGAGTTACCTCCAGGATGGTGTTTCAGTTAATCAGCTACTGTTATGTCAGTTTTGCTTTTGTTTATACTTGAAATTTTGTTTATACTTGAAAATTCTTTATACATCAAACTTTAGCCCAAGTACCTTAAACTCCAGAGACAGAGGTAATACAAAATTCAGATCAGTCATGACTTTGGGAATCATGCAAAGCATGCATCTGATGAATAAAATAATACAAGAAAAAGAGAGAAGATAGGAAGTATAAGGCATGTTCTGACAGCAGCCTTCTTCTCACTAGCAGGAGGCCAAATATTCACCTCGGTCTCAGAGAATCATCATTTAAATTACCAGAAACAAAGGGTATGCACTATTTTTATGTTACATGTTATATACATTATTTATAATAAAGATATTGTTTAAAAGAAGAGAAAGAAAATGCCAAAACACCTCAGCTATTGCCATCACCTATGGATGCTGAAAAAGCTCCAGCAGAGAATTTCTTCAGCTCTCTGCAGCATTTTTGTGAGAGTTCTGTCTTTCCCATGCAAGTAACTCAAAACAACGTTACAGATTTGTAAACTTCTTGCAGCTGCAAGTTGTTTTGCAGAATTGTTATGGTTCTAACTAGAAAAACATTCAGAGATGGGTGTCTTAGAACTTGGCCAATCCCCTTAAGGGGTGGATGGCAAAAACCAATTACCTTATGCCATTTAATACACTTTGCGAACTGACATATAAAAGCCTTCTGAGAGATAACTAAAGCGCTTCCATTTATCCCTGAGCCTGGACTTTGTGTCATTTCTCTACTCATCCATGGGGAAAACAACGACAATCACCAACTCAACCTTGACATAATCGTAAGAGGCCTCAGACTCAAAATTTTCTCCAATGTAGGTGTTTAATCTACACCGAACAACTCCTGAAGAACTAGTTATCTGCTGCTGAATCAATCTATACTGCAGAAAACAGGATGACAAACACCACTCTAGGTCATCAGTGCCAGCCTTTAGAAAGTTCTTAGGAAATATTTTACTTTAACTCTAAGCAAGATTTTCTCAGTTTGGTTGCATCCGTTTCAGGCTCACTAATATGTTAGATAGGTCTCATCAAAAAAGAGGTACCTGTAGATGTTTCTCCACAGATTGAACTCAGATGAAAATGCTGCCTGCAGCAGTAAAATAATCTCTAGACTAAGTTGACCAGAAATATGATGTGCCTGTACACCTGAGCAATCTGCCAGTACGCCAAAGGTGATGTGATCGCAAACTCTGTTGTGAGTAACAGTGGAGGTCATTTTGACGCATAGGGAGAAGACCCATTCTTAGACTCCATGGAGATATTTCAGTCTACAAATAACTTAAAAAGGAGAGGATTTTGTACACTGAAAGTTGGTTTATTTGCTTTTATAGGTGGACTCTCAGAGGACCTGATTTTAGGAATGCTTGGCAGTACCAAGAGCTTTACCCAAAAATTAAAAGCAGATGGCGTGCAGTCAGTTTTGTCGTGTAGAACATTTCTGTGTATACATAAAAAGTTGATTACTTTATTTTATAAACATCTTTATGAATTTCACAGACAGAGACTTCTGACCTCTTGGTCTACAAGCACAGCAATATTTCATCATTATCCTAACTCTATCCCACAACTCTGGGTTTTGGTACATGAAGAGGCAAAGAAGAAAGCAGGAGACCTTTTCTCTGCAGACATTCATAGAACATGCCATGAGTTTTCAATGTTAAGGAGATGCTCAGAGCAAATATTTCCAAAAAAAGAGACTCCTTAGATCATGGTTTCCTACAAAAGTTTGTGACTGTCGAACAGGCTTTGAAACAGTGCCTTTGTTTTGTACAGGCCCAATTCTTCCATGCAGTCCTAGATCCTGCAATGTTACATCACTCAAAATGATGGATTGCAGCTAGATCATAAGTTTGCATGTCTCCTTTCTGGTGTTCACTAGGCAGGTGCAGCTATCAGACCTGTGTGTTAAGTGTGAGAGGGATTTGGCAACGGCAATTAGTGCATGCAAAGAGAGTTACGTAAAGGACCACCAAGTCAGATAGAGTTCTGAGCAGGAGCTGCGTAGATCATCCCCTTAAAGTGAGCTCCCCAAACAGATTTTTAACCATTATCAACCCAAAGCCACTATCTCAGAGTGCAAATGAAGGTTTACAATCCAGTCTCCCTCTGTGTGGTATCTCTGCTGACAGGACTGGTTCCAGCAAATCCAGTGACGCTCTGAAGTGCCCCAAGCACTGCTCAGTCCCTCAGTCCCCAGCAAATTTAATTTCTGTTCTTTCTGAGATCTGACTGCTTATTGTATCTCTCCACTGCACTGGTCTCTCTGCAGAAGCCCAGCCCTGGGCTCTGACCCCTTGGCTGCCAGGCCTGTTCTTTCCCTCCCTGACCAGCCCCCACACCCCTCTCACTGCTTTCCAGGTGGTTCTGTAGAAAGCTAATTATCTTTAATCATTAAAAATTAGCATGAGAAAGTATGAAGAAATAAATCAAGTGCACTGGGTGTCAAAAAAATCCATATTCCACAAAGAATCACACACAGACAATATTCTCCCTTCAAAGGAATCCAGGAAAGATAAGGAAAACATGTCTGGTTTCAGTCAGACATTCACTCTCAATTTGGAGTCCACAGATCCACCAGAAAACAGTTGGGGGTAGCAGATCAAAAGGAGAAAACTGCTTCCCAAAGATTACTAATGCCTGATGACAAGATGTTGTTATCATGGTTTCCTTCATCATAGAATACCATATAACCTGGCTCTGTTCTTCTGTGAGCAACAGTCGAGCTCAGTGTCCTTATCTCACCACACAGAGCAGTTACAAAAAATAAATTCCTGTATTAAAGCCATCACTTGGGGTTGGTATAAGATTCAGTAAGCAATAGAAAGCAGTTATATTTTTCTACTCAATAATACAATTCAGTTAAATATTTCCATCAAATTACCCTGTCTTACTTAGGAAGCTTTTTGTTAAAAATGTAGCAACTGTAATTGCTCAGGAGGTATGAACAGGCTCACCATTTTTTTCCTTTTCCTTTTTTTCCCCCCATTTTTTTTTTGTCACAATAGCCTCAAGCTCATTTAAAGAACCAGGAAAATTAAATTATGAGTATTATTTAGAATAATAAGAACTTGACACTGAGCTATTCATCACAGAAAAAAAAATTGAATGTTTGAATTTATTTGTCTGACATTTACATATGCCATGTTTCCTCTGCTAACCACGAAGCTGCCAATCTATTATTTATGGAAACAAGAGACCAGAAATAGGTGTACATGGTTTCAGACAAACCTAGTGGCCTGTGCAAATACTCATTTCCTCCCTCATTCTGTTTAAAGCCTCTCTACTTTTGAAAAACAGATGATTATTGCATTAAATAGCACCTAATGATGTAAAATCATGATATTCCAAAGGCTGGGAAATTAATAGTTTGGCTCTAATACAGATAGAGTGCTAATCTTGATATTAAACCACTATATTTCATGCAAAGCATCAGTATTTCCTCTTGGAGGTGTCAGCCTTTCCAAGAAGATCATAATACTTAAGTGACATCAATTTTCAATTAACTTTTTTTTTATTGTTTGTTTGTTTGTTTGTTTATTTTTGCAACCTAGAAATTGCAGAGGGTTTCTGAATTACCTTGGCTCTCAGAAGAGTTGAGAGAATAGTTTTCAACAAGGAGCTCTTCCATGCATTCCCACTTCTTTTTCTAATTGCAGATATACCTGTATGTGAAGTCTGTGG
The DNA here is from genome assembly GCA_014706295.1 of Lycocorax pyrrhopterus obiensis. Classification (NCBI taxonomy): domain Eukaryota; kingdom Metazoa; phylum Chordata; class Aves; order Passeriformes; family Paradisaeidae; genus Lycocorax; species Lycocorax pyrrhopterus. The sequence goes on from JACSVZ010000001.1 coordinate 14,852,147, forward strand.
TTTCTTCCCACACATGCATTTAACATAAGCTACCACTTAGTCAACAACACTTCTACAAATCATATCTACCTGCTGGGTGTTGTCTGTGAGATTACTCTATTTTGGGCCACAAATTAAGTAAGGCTGGGTCCACCATCCCCTGTGTGTGGCACATGGTGGTACATGACTTCATAGCCTGGAGCTCAGCTTGGGTAAGATACATCCTGTTCCCAAGCAGGATTGTGCAGATCTGTTGTGTCCCCCTCAGGCACGAGGGAAACAGGAATGGATCTCTCAGGGCAGAGGGAGTCTGAGATATTAAGTCAGAGTTTTGAGACATGACTCCTAAGACCGACCAATTCTGACCCAAAATGTGTTATCTTACGCTTAACTGTGCCAAGGCCATGAGAGGAAACATGGAAGTGTAGAGCCTTAGACAAGAGTGTGAGAGCACCTTGCGAGCTCTTGTCTCTTCTAGCTACAGATGAAACAACCAAGATGAGGAAAAAGAACTCTGAAAATTTTTCTAGGCCCTCTATTTGCACTGGCCTAGAATTAATTTCCAGGCCTTTCAGCTGTCTCTCAAAAAAAGAGAGAAAAGTCTGACTTTCCTCCTCTTCAGCAAGGAAGCTAAACCTAACAAAGAGGAACCAACAAGCCAGCACAAGCCTTAAGAACACAGGCGAGCTGAACCAGACCCCATCCACTCTGCTCCTGATAACAGCCTGTGCAAAATGATTCAGCAACAAGGATAAGAACAGACAAATATCCTCCACATCCTTCTCCCAACTCAGGGTGAAGGTATAAGGCAGATTGAGCCAATATAAACCCAAACACCACTGTGCTCCCCAACAATGTAGTCCTGCCCACCCCTTCAGCCAGGCATTGGCACGGACCAGCAAAAGGAGACGACAGAAAAGTAACCCTACAACTAAGAGACTAATGGTCCTATATCTCAGAGACCTGAAACAGCCTCAGGTGTGTGCCAGTGCCAGTACAAGAGAGTAGCGGGGCAGGGGCAAATGGACATCTGGCTTTGGATGGGACAGGAGCACAGCAGTGCCAGTCAATGAAGTGACACTGCTGTGGCACTGTAGACACAACTTTCAACTGACATATCTCCATACACTTGTTTTGCAAACATTATTTGGACCCACCTACATATTTAGCCCCCACTAATAGCAGCGAGGTCCAAAACTAATCCTGCCCTGAATGAAAAGGTACATGTCTGAAATCTGCTGCCCAGTGATAGCTGTCCTCTCAGCCCTCTCCCTTGCTACCTGAAGCATATCAGGCATCTCTCCTTGCACAGGATCTGCTCTATACACCAACAATCCTTACCATATTATATAAATAACACATAGTGTGTATATATATGTCAAAAGAGAGAGCTATAGTGTTTTTATAATTATATTACTTTTTTTAGAAATGCAAGGCATTATGCTCAGACCTCCACAAATGTACTCGCGATGTAAATGAATTATGGTTATTCACATTATTATAAAAGGCAAAGCTGTAAACACCACCTTTTTTTCCCCCCTAATAGTCTTTCTTAATTTTCTGTCTGTTTTTTTTTGAGCAGTGCTGAGCACTGAACCAATGTTTTTAGAGAACAATCCCCAGTGAGTCTGGACTCTCTGTCTTGCATGGTAATGTGGTGCTGATCTCACTGTGGGCGTATAGACACAATAGGTTTTCCTCAGTGCTTTACTTTTATTTGTAGATACAGAATATGAATTTCATGTTATGCTGTCATCTGTATATTCAAATATAGATGTAAGTGTACATATATACATTATACAGGCACACACACGCTTCACTCATACCATGTATAACTATTTATTAGTATATTTAACAGTGAATACCTCAGCACAGATGCCTTAGGAATTCCATTCCCTTCCTCCCTTGTGAAATAAGACTCTTTATCCCTGCTTTACATTTCCTACCTTTTAAACAGTTATTAATATGCAGAGGACCTTCTCCCCATCCTGCCACACTTAATTTCTTTAAGAGAATTCAGAAAAGGACCTTGTAATAAAGTTTTTTGGCAGAGTATCAACTGGATCACTTTTTCAGTGTATTCAGTGATGATCAAACAATTCAAATAGGAAAGATACTAATCCCCTTCCAAAAGTTGCGTCAGTTCCCCCTCTTTATACTGTTTTTACCCTTTTGTCTGTTAGTCCTAGGATGTCTTCTAACAGTTCACACAACACCAAATTTATAGATTGTCTGATTTCCCTATCCTACTTTAATCCTTTTTAAAAGTTAAATTTATATTTGCCATTTCACTCTCATCTAGTACCACAACTGATTTAATCAACAGACTCCATAGCATAGCTGAAGGCTTCCATTTTCATATTTATGGTCCCTCAGGGCACCCAAATAAATAGCACCTGCTTCTGGTAATTTGTCTGCATTTACCCTATCTACGTCTTCTAAATCTTATTCTTTTGGCACTTTCGTTTGAGAAAGTTCTGTTTCAAACTCTGATCTCTGTAATACAAAGCCCTCTGGTTTCAATGTCTTCTTGGTGGTGATGTTCACTGAAAAGAATTGCTTTAATTTTTCTGCATTTTTGCCCTGTGAGAACTGCTATTAAACAGTGATCATCTATTGGCCCCACAGTCTTTCTGGTAGGCTTTCTAATATGTTTGACAAATAACTGTATTTTTAATTTTTATGTCTTTAGAAAATTGTTCCTCAAAGTCTTTTCTTTTTTCCTGCCTTATTAATTTTACATTTAACTTACGTTCTTTTTCCATTTGAATGTGATGTTCATTTTAGGCCTCTTAACTCTTAGTAATCTCCCCTTCCTCTGCTGTTTAACTATGAAGACTTGTTTGGAGTTCTTTTCCAAGTTTTCTTTTTCCATAAATAGAATAAATGTATTCTGACATTCCAGTGTATTATGTTTTAGCATCTCCATGTTATGCCACAAACATTTTTTTTTCTTTTGGCAGCTCCTTTTAATTTCTTTGAAGCAGTTTCTTGATTTTGATGTGGTTCTGCATTATTGCAGGGAAAGGGCTAAATCTGAGCCTATTGTGATAATTATTGTGTTTAGCTATTTAGCAGCAATGTTCTGACTCAGTCCCAGATCAGGATAATTCAAGACTTGGTTCTCCTGACATTGCTCCAACGACTGTTTTAAGAAGCAGGCATTTTCAGGGCCTACAAGCTATTCTCTGCAGAACACATCTCATCCTGACATTCACCCTTCCCTCCTGGAGCTACACCGGCAAATCTTTTCTGTCAGTGTGATCTCTGCCATCTCCATGAAGATGTCTTTGTCGCTGTCAGAAAATCGGGCAAAATTCAGAGAATAATTTCAAACTGTAGAGACTTTACCTTAATTCTCAATGGACATAACTTGTTTACTTTACTTGATTATAAGTAGTCTAGAGACAGGACTAAAGCCTGCATCTTCCAACCTTTTTTCTTTAATCAGCATGTTTCTGTTCATGTTCATTTCTGTCTCTAACAATTTGACTTTTAACATCAGTACACAGGTGAATAATCAGCAGTAAGAATTTCATGTTCAGCTGAAGGGGTTCTCTGCCAGCAAGTGAGATTCCAGGAGAGGACTTTACCAGTCTTGTGGCCACTCCCCCAGCAAAGCATTCCAGCTTGATAAAGCCCTTGCAAAAGAATGAAGCAGGCCAAACTTTAACACCGTGAACCTCAGTCATCGTCTCAGTGCTGGTTTGAGGTCTTAGTCCTCCACAGTGACAGACAATTGTGGTCAGACATCTGACATGATGCTTTACAGTGTAAAGCTTAGTCCTTTCTTTTTTTTTTTATTCCTCAGCACAGCAAAGAAGTGTCTGACCTCACCCTGTGCTGCTTTTCTGCCTCACCCTCTCTGCTGTGTCAGCCACTGGGCTCCTCCAAGCACAGACAGCATGGATCCTACTCCAGGAAGGAAGGGATGGAGAAGGAAGTTATTGCTTTTTCAGACATTAGAGGAAGCAGAAAGTGGAGAGTCTGTCTTCACTGCAAGAGTTAGTTTGTAATTTTGTCACTGCAGGGTAGCACATGGAGAGCTGAGCCCATGAAAGGCATGACCACTGGCTGCATCTGGCACAAAGATTTCTAAAGGGGATTGCACACAACTTTATTTGCTGCAATAAGGCGAGCCACAATTTTTTCTTTTCCAAGAAGGAATCATGGGAGAAATTGACTGACTGTCTTATTGCATCAGGAAGGGAGGAGTTACAGCAAACCAACACATGACTTGCTGCACCAACACAGATATAGTCCACATCCACACAATCTAATCAGCTACACTAACTTGAGACAAGATCAGTTTGGGTGATTCAGATTAATAGTTCAATCCAGAAGTACTAGCACACATTAAAGTTAAGGCATTTTCCTTTTGTATGGAATTTGAGTTATAAGTGAAACTAACATCACAGAGAAAATAAGCCCTGGGCCATTTTCCTATGGAACAATGAAAAATGTGAAAAACAACTTCAAATAATAGTTATTTTATTCTAGCACCTGCATAGCCTTGCTATGCAGTGAATGTTGCTGATTAATTAATGAAGTCCATCTGATGATGTCTCACTGCGAAGAGCGTACAATCTGTATTTCAAATTACTTTTGAAAATTTAATCATCAGAAAGTAGAATTTGCTCATTAGTTAGTAATAATATATTAAGTTCCTCTGTCTGTCCCTAAATCAAATGGATAAAGCCTAATTAATTAAAGGCATGCCACAGAATATGTGTAGTCCCACTGGTGGCATAAAATGTAGCAAAGGAAGCTATAAATCCTGGCTGTTAAATGTGCAGCACTGTGTTAATGGAGCACTGGAATGGATTGCCCAGAGAGGCTATGGAGTCCCTCACTGGAGATGTTCAAGAACTGTCGAACACAATCCTGTGCCATGTGCTCTGGGATGACCCTGCTTGAGCAGGGAGGTTGGACCAGGTGACCTTCCAACATTACCCATTCTGTGATTCTATAACAGCTCTTCACTAACACAGATACTTTATAAAAAATTAGAAATATTTCAAAATATACATATCTAAATAAAGGTCTTCCTCATCCTATCTCCAACATGAAATTTCTCTGTGAAGGTTTTTTTCTAGAGCAGTAGAGCACTCAAGCCTTTAAAAGCTTTTAAAGGGATATTTCTGTTCTCACCCTACAACCAGTTAAAGTGATATTTATTGAGTAATAGAAAAATCTCACGAAAAGTACAATATATTTTGCATTGCCCACAAACATCTGTGGAAATATCCTAGCTGGAATCATCACTCTAACATAGCAGTCACCATCTACCTGGCAAATGTGCAAAGTTCTTTCTGAGAAATAGGTTGTGGTATTTAGCCACATAACAAGCATCATAGTCCCAGTGTCCTGCAGGAGGGAACAGAAGTACTCCTCTCTCTCATCTGGAGGTGATGTCTGTGTCCTTGACTTTCTATGGAGAAGGGAATCAAACCTGACCTATACAAGTGGCCATGTGCAAACAGGGCACTGCTTTCTCAGTGCCTTGCTCCTAAGAAGCACAGCCTTTTCAGCCCTGAATTAAGGACTGTCCCATCACAGAATGTAGGAGTCTCTGCTCTGCTCTGCCTCTAGAAGGCTGAAGCCTGACCATGACTCAAGTTAACAAAGATGAATTAAAATCTATAAAGGTGCTTTATGTAATTCATTTGTCATGTCATGAAAGACATTTATATATATTTGCTTAAAATTCCTCAACATAATTCCAGTGAGTAGCACAGAAAGAACATTATTTCCAATATTTCTACTTTTATGTTATATATACTTATATATTTGAAAGCAACCCAATTTAATTTCACTTTACAGCAATTCACATTTGGCAGCCTTTCAGGGGAGCATAACAAATTCAGATCACCATAGGAATTATATTTAAATTCTAATAGGAACCACTAGCATTTATGTGAGTAGTTACAGTACATAAACCAGAAAATTAAAAGACAATTTTTTTCAATGTGTTTTATTTTGTTATTTGAATACCGATTTCTATAGAATGTAAGGAGGCTACAGATACATATGCTAAGCTTATTTACCTCACAGACCAATATTGTGTATGTTAGTCTAAAGACAACAATTCTTACATTTTCCTTTTTGCATTCATTCCATGTCTCATTCCTCTTCATAAAACACAGCATACAGGTTTCTTCCTTTGCACTCTTTACATATTTCTGTCAGCCATACCTCTCACGGACAGTGGAATACCTTTCCTTCCCAGCCACAGTATGGGATTTTTAATCATAAATGATTCTCATTTTCCTTCTTCTCCCCTGACACTAAACACATTTGCCTTAATTTGCATATTAAAATCAATGTCACAGTCATTAGGAGTTTACTGAACTCGTAATAGTTGATGTGGGTATTTTTTTGTCTCTTGGCTGCTGTGTAACATGAATGATCTTATAAACTTCCCATTTGCTCCTCATTGCCTAGCCCCTTCCTGCAGAGCAATTTAAGAAATTGCATTCTAAGAAAGCAGGTTCCCAAAAGATTGATTTGCAAAGGAAGGCAGAATGTGCATCTAAAACACATCTATAGGAGTAGGTGGATGTCAGTCAAGTCATGACAGAGTTCTCCGTGACTCCCACACATTCCTGCGTCTTTGCAATCCAAGGTCAAAGCCAGCTGCTTGCTGACTAATCTTCTCCCAGAGTTCAGTAATGAGTACTCATTTCTGATTCTCTGTAATAAAAATTTTTAACAAACAGGTTTCTCCCCCACCCCTCAACTCTGAATGTCAAAATAAATTTACTGAACCCAGCAGGAATATGATCAAGTCCAGAAGAAGTTTTTGATTCAGAGGTCTGAAAAATCTCACTTCACTATTGCTCCTTCATAAAAATTTCTCCTTTTGGAAATGCATGTTGATTTTGAAACATCTCTATTTTAGCCAGTTCTGTTACCATTATTTCCTATTTTCTTGTGAAAACTCATGTCTGAAATTTTTTATTCTTCATCATCAAATGTTTGTCAGTTTTTAATTTGCATGAACTTCTTTACATCAAAATTCCTTTCTAAAATCCTTCTAAAACCTTTTAAAATAAATATGTTAGTATTCAAAATTATGACAGACCCATCAATTTTGACCTCTTTTAGTGATTAGCCTTATATACTGTCAGATAAGGAGCAACAGCTTCAATCTCACTCTCAGAACTGCCTACATAAAAATATTTTCAAGATCCACACACATTTTATACTAAGGTGAATTGATTTTAAATACAGGGTAGAGATTACATCTGCAGGTATTAATTGGCCAACACTTCCATCTCTTTGGAACTGCTGCTTGCAATTCCTACATTTTCTAAGAGACTGGTGCTTACTAACCAGGTACCTTTTCTCTCCATACCCCGTGTTCAAAAGAATGACTACTCTGTTTTGTGATTTTGCTGTTTAGATCATGTCTCTTTCTCACTTCCTAGTTGATTAACAGGGCTGGTTCCAAGTAATGCTACCTGTATCCTATCAAATCTTTTGTTGTCCCTTCTTTTGCTGATTCTCTGGGCTGGGAAACCTGTTATTTTAAGCTGCCTTATAACAAGACTGCTGCACACTCCTCGCTGACTCCTTTCTGAAGTTATCACTGTCAGAGGTCCAAACAGAAGGCATCAACATGTAATACTCCAAATGCAAAGACTTTTTACTTACGAGACTGGGTTGCGTGCGAACAAGTTCCGCTTGCCAGGATGAGTTCTGTGGCTTGACTTGATCCCCCTGTAACTACTGCTTCCAGCAAATGAGCTTTCCTCTGCTCACTTCTGCTGTAGCACAGTCTACTCCCACTCTCTTGCCTGTCCATTAAAAACAGAAAGGGAAAAAATAAGGGCTTTTACCAAAACAAACAAACAAAACAAGAAACCAAACCGAATGAGCCACCTAACAGAAAAAATAATTATAAGATCCATGACTTTTAATCAAGTGGCTTTCAAAAGCACTTACCACAATCACTCCATCTTATCTAGCATGGCCTATTGTCAGTATTCATACTGTTACTGGTCTAATTTATATGGTAAATTTTATGGAGCAGATTTTTTTCTTCTTATTACATACATCTGGTATAATGTGGGTTAGTTTGTGCTTGGCACCTACAAATACCTTAAGAGATGGGGATAAAAGCCTGTTCTGCTATCATGTCTCTCCAAATGCTGCATGAAGTGCTTTGTTTTGGGGTTGTCTTGACACAGTACAAGCTCCCAGGTAAAAGGAGAGACCTGGCTGGTTACCATATGGCTGAGGGGAATACTCGATGCGGTGTAATGGGATATCACCTTTCTTCAAGTAGTCAGATAGTTTTGTGAGGCATCAGCCTAAGTGGTGCTACTGCAAGACCTGACAGAGTGAGTGTAAGTTCTTTCAGTCCCACAAAGACTAAATTATTTTTCAGCATTTTAAAAATGTCAGTGATCACAGAGATACTATATTTCTACAATGCTTTTGTAAAAATAAGAACTGAATAAAAAATAGAGCTGAGATTTAAAATAAAAAAGTAAAACAGCGGAGAAACTGTTTTACCTCACATGCAGCAAGGGCCACATGCTCACCAGTGGGGGTTACCTCATTTCTTCCACTGTGACAGTGCTGACTGTTGTGCTGGGGATTTGCTGTGAGCAGGCAGGCCCGTAAGGGTTTTATCAAGCAGCTGTGGGATCCTGCTTGACTGCACAGAGGACACAGATATTGAAGATTCCAAAAGGTTCTTAAATCCCAGTTTCCCCAAACTGACTGCAAGAATCGCCTCCCCTGTCTCAGAGGTCACAGCTCCATCTCCCTGTGGCAGGCTGTAGAGCTTGGGTGACCAAGCAGGCATGGCATCACTCCTGCTGGCCTCAGCATTTTGATGTGTACCTACTCTCCATGAGTCTGGAAGGTAAGAAATCCAGGAAAACAGCTTCATACAACTTCTCTTTTAATGCTTTCTATGTGAAGGTGTCAAGAATTTGTCTTGCAATGAAAACTTCTGCAAATAGCATGGGGGAGGGGATTAGGTTTTCCTTTTTTTTTTTTTTTTATAATCTGCCTGGTTATTTCCAAAGTAAATAATAAATCAATACTTCTCTTGGAACTGAAAATAGTTTTTCCGTCAGTTCTATTTTTAAATTCTTAGATGACTTTCAAAAATGTGGTTTATCTCCTTAGGGCAGTAATTTGCTTACGAAAACTACCTGAAATCAAGAGAATCCACCCAGCCAGCCACTTCTCTGACCCTGGCAAATTAATGTACTAGAACACATGAAAGAAGAAAACATAGCAGAGCAATACTTTTTTCCTCCTAGTTCTGTGCCTGCTAAAGCACTTGAAGTAAAACATCTATTAATCTTTAAAAACATTGAATTTAATTACCTTGACTAATGTTAGCTTGTACCAAATGTTACAGATATGTTTTCCTTCATAAAGTACAAAATGTTCTTCTAATTTTAAATTTGTATAACTAAATTCCAGTCCTCTGAGCAATTTTCTACCTAATTTCGACTGTCAATTGGCACAAAAGCAGCTTCTCTGCAGTGATCCAGTCATCTCATTCACTTGTCTTCACCCAAACAAATGTGTGAAATGCAGTAGTTTGATGTTTCGTTTTGAAAGTCCATCAGAGTAAATTGTATGGGCTTCCATGAGATCACTACAGTTTTTATTGGAAACTCCACAAATGTTCTCTTGCACTAACAATCTGGGATCTAACTTGCTTTATGTTGCCAGGTGATCCAGATTTGCTGGGGAAGGGCTGCAGAATACAATACATGTACTCTGATAATGTGTTGCAGGGTTGAGCTGTAGGCAACTTCAGCTCTCAGGCAGGATAACAATTTGTAAAAGGTGAAAATAGATCATCATTGATCCTGCATTGCCTCCAGCAGATCTCCAGGAAGCCAGACTGGCTGCTGCTTCTGCCACTAAGGATTCAGTGGTAAATACTGAGTGAAAACTAGTCCTGAAGAGGTACTTTTTGCAAAGACATCATCATTTAGAAATAGCAGTCTCCATTCTGACCCTTCCTAGTCCTCTGTTAGCCGTGGCAAAATGAACCCAGTCTCACAGGAATTCTCCTCTTCCCTCCAGTCCCCTTTGCACACAGGTGCAAATTAGGCTGGACTGCAAAGTCAAAACAACAGCTCTTTCCTGACAGAAGGAGAACAAAATGTTTTCTACTGTTTAAGCTCTCGACCAAAAAGAAAAAGCAAGCATACACACGCACATACACCTATAATGTTTTCAGATTATTGTTGTACGAATGTAAGAAAAAGAAAATTCAAAGCCCATTCAAACTCAGCAGTTACAAAGTACAGGGGAAAAAGGATAAAATATAAATTGGTTTGCACAGCTAAGCACAAATACGTGAATCATTAAACTTTTTTGAAGCAGAGATATAGGCACAGTGGAAGGGATGAAGATTGTTTCTGCTTTGTATAATCTTGGCCCTATGGTATCAAGTCCAGCTGGGATTCTGAGGCTGTCCTATAGAGGGCCGACACATTTTCTCCTCAAAGAACATTAAAGTCCTTTTAATCCAGTCATGAGATATGGAATGCAAAATGCTAATGAAGTCCCTGGTTCATTAAACTTATCTTTGATCCAGTCTGAGTTATGATTATTCTGTAACAACAAAACACAAAACCAAAACAAAGTCAAATATTGTGGTTAGCTTACTCTCCATACTGAGAAGTGATCCCTACAGCTCATTACAAAGAAAACCCACATTGCTAAGAAGAGTCTAAAATTCTTTATCCGATATCTCCTGGTCACTTACCTGTTTGCTAATGTACATCCATTAGCTTCTTTTTTTTTTTTTTAAGGAATAAGCTTCTTTGCCTGCATAGCGAAGCAAAGTAATTTTACAGTATCTCTGTCTTCCTTTTCACATTTGTTCCTTGTTGATGGATTCAACAGACCATTCTTAACTGCAGCCTAAAATTGTTGAGTATGACTGACACACACACTCAAAGTAATACTAAACTCTGGATCGACACTAGTGAATTAAGACACATAAACAGCTTGAAAAAGTCACAGAAAAGGGAGAAAATTCCCTTTGTCACAAATGCATGGTAATCTGCCAAGAACTATTACAGGTACAAATGAACACAACAGAAAATAAAAACGGTTACGAATGGCAGAAAATCTCAAAATTCAAACTTACTCGTGTTAAATGCATGGCAGCCACCAAGAGAGAGGGAAAGCACTCGTTAGAATGGAGAGGAAGCACTTCATGTATGAATGAGATATCTTAGTTCAAGGAGCAATCCCTCATCACATCCGAATGCTTTCAGGATGTTTCCACGAACATACAGAAGAACAAGGTTCAGAGGAGGATGCAGAGAAGAGCAACACCACTCAAGGCAGAAACAGCATCTGGACAAGAAAACAGTATATAGACCAGGAGTCTTCAACGTGGAAGAACAAAATCAAAGAAGGATGAAATAAAGGTCTACAAAATCATAATTTGGAAACTAGGAGCATCAAGTAAAATGCTCAGAGATCCAAGAAAAAGGAATTAGCCTTTTGAATGATATGTGGTTTAACTTCAGAATTCATTGTGTGTAGGTATTGTCTACAGGAAAGTTTACATAAATTAAAGAAAATTTTAGACACGTTTTCTGAGGAAAAAAAATGCACAAAAGGTTACTAGGCATGAAAAGACACTGTCTCCAGAAATGCCTAAACCATCGGTGTCTGGAAGTTCAGCAGACATACCCAGGGTTTTTTTCTTTCTCTATTTTTCATTGGTTGCTGTTAAAGACAGAGAACTAGGCTGGGTGGATCTCATGTCTGAATCCCTGAAATTACTTCATGCACTTCATGCTTCAAAAAACTAAACACTTACCTTCCTGCCTATTGTTCAGACCTTATTTTCTCAGCTCTTATTTTATCATTGTATAACTGTCAAAATACTGGATTAACATCATTTCCACATTATATTGATAAAAAATGCATGGTTGGTATTGTGTTTCATGAAAAGGAGGACCTAGTTGCAGAACTCAATAGCTAGCTTTTAAAATTTAAATCCACTGGTGGAACAAGTTAGATCCCAGGATTTCTAAAAACACACTTAGTGTTTTTGGTGGATTAGCAACTGAAGGATTTTCACACGAAGAGACAAATTTCAGGGACTAATTATCTAGTGTACAGGAAAGAGAGACGATGATAAGCACCAACTACAGCTCAGATAAGGGACAGGCAGGCAAGAGTCAGAAATGCTACACCATTACCACAGCCATGGCAAGGATTTTGGGGGCCATAAGCACATTGCCCCAGCACACAGCAAGAAACTGCACCCAAAAAAAGGCTTCACATCCCTCGCTCAGTGAGCAAGGCCAGTCAGATAGATGGCAACGTCACAGAAAAACACTGCATAACAGCAAGACAACTGCCTGGGTATGATAACATGTAATTTGTGTATTTTTGCAACATCCTGAGCAGCTCACTATTCAAGCAGTAGATGACCAAAGTTGGGCTTAGAGGAAAAAATGTGATGGTACATACAGTTTTCATGTAGGAAAATGTCATACATCAGGCATACTTCATAAGACACTGGCAATGCTTTCACTGGCTGCTTCTGGAGCTCCTTTCAAACTGGAGGATGAAGCCCCTGCCTAAAATGTAGTTTTGTAGAGCCACATCTTTACACACAATGTTTCATCAGTACAATGTCTCTGGCAAGATACTGCCAAGAGGCTGTGATGGAAAGTCTGATTGCAGCCTGATCAAATAACCAAGGAGGAAAATAATGTTAAATAAAACTTCTGACCCTACATAGAGACCTGTTAGCTCATGACAATCCAGTTCTCTTCTGGAAGTATTAGAGGAGGAAAAAAAGGATAAAAACTTAAACTACCTAGAAGAGTCTAAAATAACAGGGCAGAATTAGAGAAAAGCACTCTGAAGTCTAGCACTTACTAAAGTTAAAAGACTGAATAATAACTGCATAAATATGGAAAAATATTTAAAATTACAAGCAAATTGGGCATTAAAAATATTCAATACGAGAGAAGAATGAAGATGATCCATCACTCTTTCCTGACCCAAAATACAGCACAAAATTATTATATCTTAAAATATTTAGATTCTCACCGTTACCTCTTTGCTCTTTTTTCACATTTACATGGAAATATAAGTATATTTCAGTATGAAATGGTTAAATGACCACACTAACTTGCTTCCCATTAGCATTTTTCACTGTTGCCATCAATCAGTTGCAGATGGTCCATTACCAGCTTCTGAGATAAAAAGTAGTGTCTCAGTAATGCCAGGCACACACCACACTATGGGATACTGATTAGACCTTAAAATGTACATTAGAAAAGCCCAGCATAATTTTCAGAAGAAACTCTCAGTCTCTAATGCATGAAAGGACCCAGTCAGTAACTTCAGAGTTACATTTAGATGTAAGCTTTTTCTGCCTCTACAGGAAGTTCCCTTTTATTTTGGTAATTTTGCTAAGAGCCTTTTGCAAACTGCCTAAACCCTGCTGAGCTTTTACTTCCCATTAGCTGCCACAAGCTAGCCAAAATCTTTTTCCCTCTGGTGAAAATGAGGTTGGAGAGTCACATTCCCATTTTTCATCAAGACCCTGATGGTAAGCAAACGTGCCATAAGGGGACCATGGGTTTCATCTCATGGCTTTTCCCAAACCTCCAGCATTCTTAGGCTGCCACCAGGCTGTGGGACCAGAGCAAGCCTTGCCTGACCTCCCTCGTGCGCTTCCTCGTGTGTCAAATGGATGCTCCTGGTGCTGTGCTCAGGCTCCCCTGGGGTGTGTGCGTGCACAGCCACACACATCTCACACAGGCAGTGTAAGAGCCAACATCAACACACACCCAGCTCGCAATAAATGTGTGGACAGTGTGTGGAACGGCCTTTGCAGACAGGAGGATAAGCTGAACACAACTGACAACTGGTTTATTCAATTATTACATTAATTAAATTAAAACTGGCCTTCATGGTGATATGGATAACCCAGAGACAGTGAGCCAAAAAACATTTATGACACCTTGTTTTCAACCAATTTACCTGACCTCTCTCCCACTTTCTATAAAAATTTCTTTTGTCCTCTAGTTTAGGCTTCAAAATACAGGCTTCATCACAACATGTTTCTTATTTTGCAAACAAAACACTGGAAACTGAAAGAAAAACCCAAGAAAGCTTTTAAAGAATTCAGAAGCATTCTGTAGTGCTGTCTTTATTCTTAAAGTACCTACACTGAACAAAAATAATGTGCTTTAAATTACTGCATGAATGAAAGAAGTGTCTCCACTTACAAAAATAAATAGCAGCTGCAATACTTTCGGCTTTTAAGGTTGGGGAAATCAGAAGCTTTGGATTTCTAAAGAAATCAACTTCTCTGCTCCTTATTGGGCACAATCATTCAAATTTATGCCCTCAGCACAGGGCCAATTTACAAAGAGAGCTCACTGTAATTTATTAATACCATCTGCCAAGCTGTTGAGTTGGGATACAGTGTCCCAAACAAAGAGAAGTTGGTTATAGTATGACCACACTCCTTTTCTCATAGGAATGTCCCGTGACATGTAAGATGGCAGCAGGGCCTTGTAAAGCTACTCAATTAGTTTTATCACCAAGAGACAATTCTTTGGAAGAGGAATTGCTGGCCATCAGTTGAAGTGGCCATGAAGGTGCTTTGCATCACTGGGCTGGTAACTGTAGAGGGAGTATTAAGGAAACCCAGCCCCCAAAGACTAACAGGGTTTTTAATTGCTACAGGCCATCAGCCTGCTCTGGGGTAACAGTGACCCTGTCCTGGCCAGGTGTGACATAACCAGATGAGCTGAGAGGGCTCTGGCCCCTCCCTACAGCACTGTTTAGAGAGCAGGATACAAAGGCTGACATTGCCCATAGCTGCCAGTCTTCCTCCCCACTGCAGCTGGCCTTGTCCCATACACCCAGCTGCTGCCATTAACGCAATTTCAATTATTGCTACCAGTTGCTATTTAAGTCTAAAATCCAAGGGTGAAGTCTAGTGCAGGCAAGAATTGACAATCTTACAACCTACTGTAAGCAAATAATGAATCCCTGAACCAATTTTTCTGCTTTGTGGGATGAGGGGGGTTGAGTTGTTTAACATACCAAAGTATCTATGTTCCCATTTCTTCCGTAGGAAAGAATTTGAGTAGCATGCCATGGAACAGGCAGGGAACTTGAGGTATGTCATGCAAATTTATGCAGAGCTGACTTAAAAGAATAGAAGCAGATTTTCTCTATATATACATGCCAATTACACCATATGATTCCATTTTTATTTCTTCTCTGTGTCACTCTCCCTTCAGTTTCCTGCTTATCATTTCACACAAGCACATATGGGGGACCACACCTTTCACTTGCACAAACCAAACAAAACAAAACAGCTATTTTTAAGAATCCATCGGCAACTATTCATTCAAAAGCTGTTCAGAGAACTCATCTGGGGTTGCTAGGTGACAAACTATGTATTCACCTATCTCCTTATCAGCAAAAGAATTTAGCAAGAAGAGTAAAAGGTGTAACTGATTTAAGCACAGTCCACACAAACTGTGTCAAGCCTGCAGGAACTCGGGCTGTTGACTTGCTCATACTTCTGTGAAACTTTATCCTCTTCAGCTGCAGAGAAGTACAAGTGTCAATTAGACAGAAGCTCCATCACACTCCTAAAAATGTTTTTTCATTATCCTGATTTGGAGTCTAAATATTTGGTTGTAAGTGACACTGCTTAAATGAGACATGTCAGTTTATAACTTGCAGTTGCAAATGCTTTTTCTTTTTTCTTTTGTCAAATTCATTGTTGTTGCCAATACCCTGATCATGAAAACATGAATGAATGTGAATGACTTTAAGACTGGCAACTTGCAGGAAGGCAGCAGTGCTGTTTGTCATAGATCTCTATGTAAAACAGTCCTATCATTGCTAGAAATACCTCTTAAAAGAGTGCACTGCTATACAACAGGTCTTACTGGACATTCATCCATCTTAAACTTTGTGATAAATGTCCGGCACATTTCACAGCCTCATGGTATCCACACGGCTTGGTGTTTAATGTCCTAAAATATCTTGATAGCTAGCAAATGGTCACAGATGTTTTACTAGGCTTTTGTGAGGTTTACTTCCAAGGCTGCAAGGTGCTACTACAAAAACACAGATGGTCTGAGGATGGTTAACTTAATAAGTAAAAAGGACAGGCAAGATAATGAGCACAGGGTAATGGAATTGTACAGCAGAACAGTCATCATTCATCCAAAACTCCCATTGCACTCAGTGCAGAGTGAAATCACCCAGTGAACTCCTCAGCATTGCGCCTGTCACCTGAGCCTGTCACCTTTCCTTTTTCACGGTGAAATGTGCACCAAGGTGTAGTACAAGGTGCAGTACAATGCACCTTTCTTCTAGGCCTGTGTGGTGCTAAACCCTGACTGAAAAACCAAAGAACACGATGTGCAGTACATGGTTCTGTATGCAGACAAACTGGGTACACTCACACCACAGATATTTGTTGCTGGAATAAAAAGAGCTTGAAAACGACAAGCCACATACTGCCCAAGCCATTGCTGTCCATGTAAGGGCCCTGCAAAACTCACAGAAATTCAAGGACAGATTTGGTGTGTGTGTTCCAAATGACTGCAGGTCAGATGCTGTAGGTGCACCAGGCAGGAGGGGAGAAGGGAACAACAGCTGGTTTTGGTCTCTCTGGACTGCAAGTAATGGTTGCCTCAACTTTCGGTGTTAACTGGCATCTTAAGGACAGTGGGAGGGGAAGGGATGTTGGCCTCCATCCCATTCACTAAGGAGGCATCACTGTATGAACACCGGCTTGTAATTAAGTGTGTGCTTCCATGCACCCGAGGGATACATTTAGCAGCATTCTTCAAGTGTGGGTATTGGAAAGTGACTCATCAAAAACAACATAAAAAATTAAAATCTGAATACTGATCACTCTCTTCTCTCACCTCACTGCCTTCTTAAAAGTAGATTTTTAAAACCTTGTATATATAGTTATTCTAAGGATCATGCTTCCAATCCTTCCACCCACTCCATGTAGATTTACTTGAGCTCTTTTGCAAGCTCTTGTTTAATAAATATATGCATAAAATTATTCACCCTCTTCCCTGCTCTGCTTCTCTTCTGTGCAGATTTCTGTGACAGCACTCCTTCATTTTTTTGTTAAAGTCATGTCATCCAGAATTCCAAATCATTGATTGTTTGAGTCTTCTAAAATTAAACTGTGTTAAGTTAGGTTTGGCTTGGTTTGATTTGGTTCAGTTTTGTTTTCAGAAACCTCCCAGATTCCATGTCTCCTAATAGAGAATATTACTGGTCTCAGTCCACAGCCTGGCTGAATCAGAAAACTCAGCACAGAAAACCAAGCAAGCAAGATGTCAAAATTCTCAGCCTGACAGAAAAACAGCAGCACCAACCATTGATTTTCAGGTGCCACATCTTCCTGTTCACTGACATATTCTGATTAAAAGCTTGAAAGTATAAACCCAGAATGACTTCATTGACTCTGGCAGAATAACTTCAAATTTACACAGCTGAAATCAAGATCTCAGTCCAACTCTCAGTTTGTAGAAGATAGCTCGATCTAGAGCTTTCCCTAGATAGAAGTAGAATTTATGAGCACAAAACTAAAAAACAAACATGAATAATTCCGGGAAGTAAAACACTTTGGAACCTGTATCCATTCTTGTACAGTTCTATTTCACAGCATAAGGGATGAATTTGTCCCTTTTTGTTGGCTGCAGTAACTCCTGGTGTTATTTTACATCGCTATATTTCTTTTTTTGTTTTCGTTCATGCCAACAAGACCATGAATAGGCGTCATATAAGATAAATCTCACTAATTTTAAAAAAGAAAATCTAGTGAACAGGAGGTGATAAATGCTGTGCTGCCTACTCAGGTTCTGTCACATAAGATGTCACTTCTTTATTTTAATTATATTTTCTGCCAACTCACAAAAGCCAGCGATTTCTACTGCATGTGATTCTACCTTTTGCTATGGAATGGTTCTGCACAGCCAATTTCAAAAAACATCTACTTGTTTCTGTCCCAGTTTTTTTCCATATTCATTTTACGGCTGCTTCCTGATGTTCTATAGAAACTATCTCTTCAGGAAATGTTAAAACATAAATAACAGCTTGTTCATTGCAAAATGACTCAGTCTGCACACAGAATTAATTCTTTTTTCAAGCATTAGTAAAATACATAGGGAGCCTGAAAGATCATCTGCATTTTAGATAAAGTTTTGCTACTGCACGCTCACAGCTAGCTGGTTTTGATAGAAAATTCTACTTGATTAAAAAATTGAAAGCTAAAGAGCTGTGGTATCTAGTATGTACTAACAGTAAATCCTTTTCTGTTTGCATGGCAGGTAAGAATTCTTGTCGTCCTCGAAGGTGAATTAAATTCTGTTTCAAGCAACACCAGCTGTTTGATCGACTGCTGACATCGGCAGATGCTTTGAGCAGAAGGGCCGCCTCTCACAGACCTGGGCTGAGCAATGCCTGCAGCTGAAACAGCAGCATGTGTACATGGACCACAGACACAGGGATGAACTCCCACATTTCACCAAAATCAAACTCACTTTGCAAATGAGAATATTTGAAAACAAAAACAAAAACCCACTTGTTAAACTAGATGAAACCAAAAACTGAGGAGCGTGAACCAAGACTCAAGTGTAAGGAGTAAGTCCTGGGGGAGTTGTTAACACAAGGTTCACACCAGATTTAGTGCTCCTGTGAGCGAAGGAGGTGGAACAGTGGCTTTGACTAATTTTATTTGAAGTAACACATCTCAAGGATTATTTTCAGTAACAGAGTGAGAAGCAATGAAAGAAATTGTTTATTATTATTATTATTATTATTATTTATTATTATTATTATTCTAAACTGGAAATCAAAAGCAGGAATGAGAGAATTGATTTTAGGACAGAACCTAATCTAACCAGGAGGAGAAAAAGAAAGAATAGTACAGGAAGGTCAGATAGCTTAATCACACACTTGGAGGGCCATCAGATAGCTGAATTATGCTGCAGACAACTTCAGATCCAAGCTGGGGTAGTTCAACTAAATCAAAACAGGTCAGATCACAGTCTATATGCAAAACTACATTTCTGAAGTAATCAATGTTGTGATTTTTGTACTGTAACTGTCCAGCCAGATTGGTAGTATTTCAGGTCATATACCAACCTTGAACAAAGGAAGAACATAACTGCCTTTTCATTTGACCATTTATATTTCATTAATCACAGTATCCTTATTATGCAGAAAATTAGATTGAATTACAGATTGAACATAAAATTGAATTACATCTCAATTAAAAATGTAGATTTCCTAATAGTTTATCCTTGTCAAATGAAACAACCAGCAATTCAATGATCTCTTGTCTGTGATGGCCCTTCTAGGGACTCTTCCCTCAAGGATAAATGAAGTTCTCCACCCTTTAAGTGCCTGGAGCACTTCTCTGTAGAAATACTGATCAATTCAAACTCCAGCTCTGCATCGCAAGGAAGCTTAGGGTCTTCAAAACCATAACCTGACTTGGTTTCCTGGATCCATTTCTACTGCTAGATCCAGCAGAGCACTACGTGTACACTTGCACAGACAAGTATAACTTAGGCAAAAGCTGCTAAGAAGCCTCAGCTTTTCAAGCCTCTGTATGCTTGAGGTGGGGAGTATCTGCTTTACCTGACAATAAAGCCAGGCGTTTCCCCTTCCTTTAGGGAAAAAAAAATGTAATGGAACATCACTTACCTCACAGGATTCTTTAATTAATGTTTGATTAAATTTAGAACAGACATTTTTATGTCCTTCTTTACAATTGCACATTTTGAATTTATCAATATATCACCCATGTTATCTATGTGAAATCCATATTTGTTTACAGTATAGCCTTAGGCAATATTTTTCACAAATCATTTGAATTTCCCTGAAGAAAACGTCCTTTCATTGTGAATTTATGCAAAGTTTTTTTGTGAGTATAAATAAATATTCCTGGCCTGTAAGTTCTGTGTGTGAGACAAACATTAGGTCTATGCATAACTGTGAGCTGTTTTGAAGATATACCTCCTCGCCAGAGGGGATCTGGTTTCTTTGTCCCCCAAGAATCTTGCATTTGGGAGCATACAGAGCCCTTATTTTCCCCATCTCTGTTTGGATTTGGAGGCCCTTTCTCCCCTCTTTGGCTCACTGTGTGGCAAGCAGGGTCTTGGTGGGGGAATTTTCCTGACTTTACACTCAGGAGTCTTGGGCTCACAGTTCTACACCACAGTGAACACAATGGTGATGGGTTAATGGCGGGACATTATGATCTTGAAGGTCTTTTGCCACCCTAATGGATTCTATGATTCTATTATTCTTCACTGTAAATGGCCTTCATGCAGTTCACAGTGCCACAATAATTCTGCATTCCCTGTGTATCACAGGGAATACTCTGTATGCACATCTTATCCAACACACAACCCCCCCACTCCTTCTGGTTCTCTGTAGGGGTTCCTCCTGAAGCAATACCATGGATGACAGGTTTGCTATCAGAGAGCTTTGAGTACCCTTCATCACTTTAAGAGGTTTATACACACTTTAACTGTACATAACTCTCATCTGCAGTAAGTGCTCGTTGAATGAACATGTCAGCATTGCGTGCAATGTGAATATAATATTTATTTTGAGATCTGTAGAAGCTTCAGGAAGTCACTGTGAAGCTGAATCATATTTACTTTTACGTGCTAGGAAACCAGCACAATGCTTGGAATGATCCAAGAGTTCCACGGTGTGAGAGACAGGACTCAGTTGTGAAACTCCCCTCTCCCTGCAGGGAAGGTCTGATGGGGCATTACTGGCTCAACTGCGCTGATGTGAGAGGCAGCTGAGGAGGTGCCATAAACCATCAGAGACCCCTGAAGCACCCCCAGACCCATTCCTGAAGCCTTCCACCAGCGGACTGCACGTGATCCAAAGGTGTTGCAGCAGATCCAGAGTCTGTTGCAAGAGACAGTGTAAAACTTCCCCCACACACAGGGGAGGTACCTGGGTGTTCCCACCCAGCCTGAGTGTATTTTAACCCATCAGACTGTGTTTTGAGGGCTTCTTTCCTGACCCCTGATGGAAAAAGACAGATCAAGACCATCACTTCCACTAGCAGCAACAATCAAGTCTCGTCACAGATCTATGGGTGGTGATTATGTATCTTTCTACTCTTATCCTTTCTTTCTCTTTTTTTTCCTTATACATTTTCTCAAGTAATACTTTTATGCTTTCATAGATATATTGCTATAGATAATAATAACCAAAATGTCTACATACCTGCTTTCCATTGCAACCGAATTGTTCTAAAATAAACCCAACACAAATGTATATATGTATTTACAAGCACCAACCATTAGGTGTTGTTTCACTCTAATCTGCCCCAAAGAATCCATTACCAAGAACCTGGGTTACTCTCATCTTTGTGGGGGCAGGTCATAACACACAGTATGTCAGAAAGTCTTCATGAAGTACAGATCTCCTGTTTGCTACTACTTATTTAGTAAGTGATCCTGCAATGGCTCACTCCCCTCAAAAGCATTTGTAGGGTATAAAACTCAACTCTTTATAATTTCTAGAAGTCTTCATATATGTCTGTATAAAGTCAATACTTTATACAGAAGTATTAATTTCTTTTCGCCTTGAAAAGTCTGACTCTAGGAAACAGCTCTTCTGCAAGTCAGATCCTGGTTGCATTGCTGCTCTCAGGAGTCCAGTAGCTCAGGCACTTTCTACATTATTGAATGCAAGAGAATTACAGCCCAGTAGGCCACAGGACACCACAATGTCTCCTTTTACCTTAGTATCTCAAGCCATTTAGCAAATGATTAATGAGCAGCTCAATCATCTCACTGGGGACCTCTGGGGACAAGGCGGCAAAGGAGAGCAGACAGCTAGGTGGTAGGTTAGGGGGTATTGCTGCTGTCTAAAGACAAGCCTGTTCTAGTCATTAATTGAAGCCTTGGGCTCCTTGTCTCCATGCATGGCATCCCACAGAGGATTTGAACAGTTCCACTACTGAGATGATGTTACTTTCTCTCTTTTTTTTTTTTCTCTCTAAGTCTGCAATCAAACAAAATGACCACAATCATAGAATATGTTCAAAGGAGAGGTTGGTCAGAAAAGAGGAAAATATTCACAATGCAAATCCTGGAACAACCATGCCCTTCCTCTCCAATGAAAAAACCACCAAACTTAAAAGAGGCAAAGGAGAGGTCTGAGCCAGCACCCAAAACAAAAAGACATTGCTGCCAGGTATGTAACTCCATGCACCCTACAACTAGATCTTGTCCCAAGCAGAGCTGGGATGAGACTGATGACCTCATGACTCACTTTTTGCAAAACCCATCTAGCACAGACAAAGCCTAGCAGGTATAGAGCATTTTATTGTCATCATGAGAAGTTAATTTCCGGCTCACCAGCAGTCAGGAGGACCACTATAAACTATAAAATGTGCACCTTGATAAATGAGACTTGTAGCTGGTGTATTATCCTAGCTTATTCTCTTCAACAGTTCCACTTGTCAATGAGGACACTAATTGGGCAAGTGAAAAAAATTCTCACATCAAATATTCCCCTGCCTTTGCAGAGCAAGACTCTTGTCCCTCACCAGTGCTACCTACCTGTCTTGTTTGTCTGAACTAAAATTAGAGGAACAAATGGAAGCAGGGTTCTGCTGAAGTGTTACATCTTCTGGGCAGAATAGAAGAGACAGTAAAGTGCCTAGCACAAGAACTGCTCAGAAGCCAGTACTGCCATATGGTGGAAAATTATGTTGGGGTTTTTTGGGGTTGCTTTGTTTTGTTGGGTTTTTTTTGCATTCTGAATAAAATTAAATCAAAATGTTAACATTGCACTAGAAAGATGTAAATTTGTAATCAGCTCATTTAATTTGAAGGAAATTGAACCATTTTTTTCAAGATATAGAAATATTTTTGTGATTTCATTCTCTCTGTTCTGTAAAATAAATGTTTTCACCACACAACTCTTTAAATGAGTTTGCAATAATATAGCAATATTGAAAGAGAACAAGAATATTGA
This sequence comes from Lycocorax pyrrhopterus obiensis, assembly GCA_014706295.1. Taxonomy (NCBI): domain Eukaryota; kingdom Metazoa; phylum Chordata; class Aves; order Passeriformes; family Paradisaeidae; genus Lycocorax; species Lycocorax pyrrhopterus. Next base: position 14,875,169 of record JACSVZ010000001.1, read on the forward strand.
ATAAGAACATTGAATATGTTGATATCCTAATTGGTATTCATTACAGAAATGAGTCATTCTCAGTGATGTGGCAACTGCTGCTTGGTTTACTTATTAACAGGTGGAACAGCAGCCAGTGGAATACAAGTTTGGAACTCATAATTCATGGCTGGCAATTTTCTATTAACTTTTCTTGTACTTGTATTGATAAAAAATACAAATATAATCCAAAAAAATGCAGCAGGTAAGGCATTTTAATTTTAGTTGAAATTACCAAGGCAATCAACACACTTCAGTGAACACTCTGAGTCTACAAGAGTCTTTTTTTTTACAGAAATTATGTACAACTTATTACATGTTGTATCTTAGATAATGTTAAATTTCATGTTTAAAGTGTAAGGAATAATGGATTTACTCAAATCCCACAGAATTTCTCTAGAATTTAGTGTTGTAAAACAAACCTCTCTGTCTGTACAAGGATATCTCAAAAAGGCACTACCTGCAAATGAGTCAAATACCCTTTTTGAAGATAATGAGCAGGACTTGAACTGTTTCTTGGGGCAGATCTCCCAGCTGTTCTGGAAGACTAGTCAGGAAAAAAACTTATATGACTGGGAAAGTATATAGATATTTGGACATATATTCCTACCAGACTTTGGTATGAATACCAATGCCAATAAAGTCAACGAAGACTTACTTGAGCGTCATTCACACTGTTCACCACTTCACTGTTCTCATTCCTCTGTCTGCTCTTTCTACTTTCTTGTCTGTTTAACATCATTTTAAACTGTGGACTTGTAGCACGTACCTGTAAGTTTTTTCCAAGACCGCTTCTTGTGTTTCTTTCTACTTCTGATTTATCTATCTGCTAATAAATTCTCATACTGATGAAAGTTAAACAGAATCAAATTTACTATATGGGGTCAGATTCTCTTTGATGTAATTCCGTTTCCCAGCCCAACTGAAAATACTGTTTCTAATGAAAAAACTGATAGAATATTGTTTAAAAGAAGTCACTGTGAGTGCAGTTTTTTTCTGTACCATTTTTATGACCTGACTATCAGTGTAGAGCTGGGTTTGTTAAGTTATTTAATGTAAGGAAACAACAGGAAACTTCCACTGAATCTGCTGGTACCTAGGAAAATGTCACTGAAAGCAGTCCAAGTTTTATTTAAAATTTTTTCAAGACTTAGACCTAATTCTTGTTCAAATCATCCATCTAGGATTTCTCAGTTTCTTTTCTGTCTGCCATTTCTAAAATCCTTTAGCAAGACAATTTTCAAAAATAATGTTTTCTTTTTATGATGAGAGTCTTCCTTTAAAAAGAAACATCTGTCAGTAGTTTTGCAGTGCAATTGGGACTTGGAAATTACAGTCCTATGGCTGCTCCTTCCTGCTGCTCACTGGGTGACTTTACACAAGTCTCAGCATGTCTCTGTTACCTTAGCTACCCCTTTTTTGTCCTCCCCTGCTAAACTGTGCTGTCATTGTGGCAAGGACTGTGACATACAATCCATTTCCATGGTTTCTCACACAATGAGAAGTTGATCACAGCTGGGGTCTAGAGACAAAGTGTGGCAACACAAATAATAAAAGAGACCTTGAGTACAGGGGAGGAGCAGCAGGGCAAACTGACCTCACATTCTTGGAGAACTTATTATCATTTCCTACAAGAAATACAATAGAAATTGACTTAAAGAAGTGTCAGAATGTCTTTATCTAAATTCCAACCAGTACTTTCTAAGCACAGGTCTCTGGCTGATACACTAAGAAATTTCTGGCTTCACCTGCAATGAGTTCACTGAGAGGAAATTAAGGAAGAGCAAGCTCTGAATTTGCATGAAAGAAAGCATTTACTCCAGATCACTGTTCCACCTATGACAAGGAGGAATATGTGAAAACCAATGCTCAGGGATGTTGGTTGGACATCTTAATGGTTGGACTCAATCACCTTCAAGGTCTTTTTGAACCATAGCAGTTCTATGATTCTATGTTAATATTTCACCCACTTTGCCAAAGTCATTTGACAGTGTCAATGCCAGTTGGAACAGAGCTATTGGCAAATGTTAGTGGGTCCCTTGCATGGGATTTCAGCTGTCAAAGTGGTCTCAAGAAGAGGAGGAAGATGCACAAAATTATGCATGCAATGAGTTGGCAGCAAGGCAGAAGGAACCTATAGCCATGCTGACGTCATCAGTAGCAGCAAGGAAGACACTTCCCATGATTACTGCTTTTCTAGGAAATATAAGATAGTGTTATGTACCTGTAGGTCATGTGAAACCTTACAAGATGCAGGTCTCTTAGTGTACATCTGATCCTGTTTACGGAACAGACACTTCTAGCTCGCAGCATGCCTGAAATACCATGAATGCAAAGCCTTTTCCTTCTAACTTGTATTTAAATTATTGTTCAAACTCACTGGAAGATGTTCAGTTTACACAGATCTCAAGATCAATTTACACTGAAGTAAGAGGACTGATGTGACCAGTAGAACCCACAGCTATAACACCACTGATAATACATCCCTCTATATTATTTGAGTTGTCTTTCGACACATTTAGCTAATATAGGTACTGAATGTCACTTTATGAAGCAAGTGAATACAATTATTGTTATCATTATTGTGCTCCAGTACATTAAAAAAAATAAAAATGTTTTAGAACATTGTAATGGAACAGATTTGGAAATAATAATTTTCCCTCGTCATTCTTTCCATTATTAGAAATGCTTCAAGTCTTTTTTTTCCTGCAAGTGAGTCACCTAAGCCATTTCTAAGTGCTGTAAAGTATCAGGAGAACAGCACCACCACAACAGACACGTGTTACAAAAAACAGTTAACCAGCTTTTCTGATGTGAACCCAAGATTCACGTGCAGTGAAGTACATGTGCTTCAACATTTCTATTTCTGCACAAAACTGTAGCAGTTTTGCACCCACGAGTATTTTAGCTTCATAAATCACAGGAGGATTACTTTTACAATTATAGACTCACATGTCCTAATGTGAATGCATTTTCCACCAAAACCAGAATCTATTTTGTTATAATTTGACTGCATAAGCCACAATAATATTTTTCTGAGCTAAAAGTAAAGGCTTTTCTCAGAAATCTACAGTTGTCTTTCAAAATTTCCTGCATTATACACTGCTACATGGTATAAAGTAAGTGTTTAAAAGCATGGAACAGTACATCAGGGTTTCACGTATCAGTGTTTCACTGCAACTATAAAGAAATAAGTATTTGCTTAAGAAACTCATACTATAGCTTTCCTAGCTGAAAGAATCATCTCAACCTAAGAAAATATAAATGAGTTTGCCTAGAGATAAGGCTTCTAATTTTATTGGCCATATATATGGAAAAACAGCCCAGCAACCCCGATAGTCACTGAATTTCAGGCCTTGCTTGTGACGCAGTGAACACAGGCAGCTTTATTTCACACCTTTAGGTAACTGCGGTGCACTTAAAATATTTTTAAAACACTTCCGTATGTGTAACTGTTGGTAAACATATTTTTATTGAGAGGTCCCCCTTAAATTGAAAAGTAACAGCAACTTGTTCTCGTTTAATTGACAGCAAGTTATCAGTGGCTCTAGATACACAATGGAAGATCTCCAATAATAAGACCTTTTAAAATAAGCTTTAGCAATCTGGAAAGAACAAGCTGAATCTGTCAGCGCGCAAGCCTGTACTGCTCCAACTGTATGCAGTCTTATCTTAATATTCAGCTAGAATTCAGATGGTAAAGACGGGATGTACGTCCCATCTGTGAAAGAAAAAGCCTCCCAGAGACCTGGCCTTTCTTCTTTTCCTCATGGTTGAAGTGAAAAGACTCCTCTGTGTGTCCTGGGCCTTGCATGCAGCCCAGCAGAGGTATTGCTGCCTGCATTCCCTCATGAGAAGGTGTGGGGGTTGGAAGAGAATTTCCTCCTGAGGGCATGCACACCATGTCCTTCCCACAAGGATGTGTCTCTGCACACGGATACATATGGTCTCTCCAGCATAATTCTCTCTCTCTGAACATGGTGCCTAAAAAAGCAAAGCTAACCTGGAGAGCTCCCTTTCCAGAAAACAAATATACACTTTTGTGATGGAGCAGATAATTTTAATGGTTTTTCAGATGGGAGAATGGAGTTAAGTTTATCAACACCAAAGAACAGACCTTCTACCTATTGCACATCTCTTTCCCTCAGTGCCCAAACAAAATGCACACCCATTACCACAAAGAAGACAAGAGGCAGATGAGAGAGACAGAGAGCAGACAGTACCTGCTCCTCCCAGAGATGGTTCTGACTCTTTGTCAACCAAGAAATCCTTTTCTCTCACAAGGCTTGGAGAGGTTTCCTGGCCACAATCCTATTGCATCTTGGAGCAAAGCCACCAAGGACATCAGTTTCTCCTTCTCTGGCCACCTCCTCCATGCAACCCTCCTGCCCAGGTTTCCAGGAGGAACAAGGACCCAACTCACCTGGTCAGGCTGCTGAGCTGGACAGCATAAACCCCAGCACTCCACACATCATGCCAGCACTGACCCACCACTGCCTGCTGCTCTCCTCTGAGCCACGGCAGGCTCCCTTTTTCAACATAACTTGGTGTTAAGGTTATCTGTTCTATGCTGGCCTGTGAATCCAAACTGTATAAGCTACAAACCCGTTAGAACAGCTGGTTTGACTCCCAGAGACTAGCTACAAGGAGTGACAATTACACAGTCTTATGCACAACATGTAAAACCACAAGAATGATACCTTATAACCTAGAAAGAGGTACTGGAGGAGACCTGAAAGATAACAGATATATCCACAGGTAGCAATCACAGTTAGAATATTCTAATTTCACATTTTTGACAGTGCAAAAAAGTTTGGAAAGTTTCTTGCTGAAATCAGAATAAACTAATTCAAATGTAATGGGAGCAATGACAGGAAGTAAATACATTGGATTCTCTGGTTTGGAAATGCAATCTTTGAGTGTATCACCTAAAATATCTCTCATGAATTTGAGTAACTATGCAAAAAACAGCTAAAAAACAAAGCCAAACTTAGTCACCAAGCCACAGCTTTTCAGCAGCCAGGAAAAGGCTTCTCTAAATTAGTCTTTTGTGTACATTTCAATGAAAGTTAGACACCCACGTGCCAGTATGTGTGCAAGAAGAGGTGACAGCAGTAAAGGTAACATCAAATTAGCAATACTGTGAACCTTCATAAACCTTTTGAGTTCTGTCACAGTAATATCAGGTGAAATAGGGCTAATCCCAGCTCTGGCTGAATAGTCCTGGGAGTCCTGCAGGTAACAGGATGAAGAACTACCAGGTACACAGATTTTAGCTGACTCAAAGACATTCACCCAGGCAGCCCCTAAAATCATTCTGTTTCTTTCTTCCTTAGACACTAGGAAGACTTATAGGACATGTTTTCACAATAATGTTCAGTCTTAAGGTGGCAGTGAATTGATTTTACTCAGGTGCCATAGCCTAATGTGATTCCTTCCTAAAATGTTAGCATCAGAAGGAGGGGTTAGAAAGCAGAGTCAGCAACATGATTTCAGGTGAGCACACATATATGCAGCTTTAAAAAATCTTAGGAAAATTTAAAAAAAACAGCTTTATCACCCTAAAGCAATATTGCACACACACAAGCATTGCTTTAACCTCCATCTGTCACTACTTACCGTCTCACACACTGCTAGTGCTATCCAATACCTTGCATCTGAAATAAACCCTGGTATTTTTTCACTTCAAGAAAGATGCTAAGAAAGAGAATTCCATTTTTACACTGTGTTGTTATAGAAACAAACTTTTCTAACAGTGTCCTTTTCAACACTCCAGATCCCACTGCTGTTCCAAACAACAGAATAAAAATTATAATAAAACCCCCAGAAGTTTACTGTTCAACAGCCACCTCATTATCAGGTGTTTTGTTTTAATCATTTCCATCAGACTATGAGGAGAAAGCACTAAGCACTGGAGTTGTAAAATATCCCTGAATTGTTTCTCTACCAGTAACAAAAGGTTTGCTATTGATCCAATTTTTTTATGGATTGCTAATTTACAGGCTGGTTTAATAGAAAGAACAGAATGTAACACACAGTGGTGACAGGACCTTGTTTATCCATGATCTCCTGCACTGCTGCAATCTTGAATGGTGTATTGTGGTGTTATTGAGGTTCTCTTAAGTGACAATTAATCTGCCTAGAAATGTGGAACAGGCACACCAGCACGTTAACAATCCTTTCTCTCAGAGGTGATAAAGGCGATCTACAATCTGATGAGAACACTGTACTAAAGCATGTGATGGTCAGATCTGGGAAGCTGCTTAGTAAGTTCAAATGCCAGCAGGGAAAGGAAAGAGCCTAGCAACAAAGCAAGATGGGCAAATGACTTGTGGCATGTGGACAGTAAAGACAGGAGAACAGGAACTGTAGTCTGAACAGATCTTTAGCAACAATATTAAGAAAACAGTCTCAAGGTCATATAAAACAAAAATGAAGAAAAGAGATTGAAGACAGCAGAAGCAGCACAGCATGGGACACCATATAATTGCAAGATCTTCTAGACAAAGTCCTGTCCTCCTTCAAAGAAAAGTTAATTTTTTTTCTGTTGCCCTGAATTACTATATGGTGGAATAGTGATTTTGCCAATTCAAATCTCATCTTACCCACTCCCTTATTCTCCTGATGCAGGATGAATCTGTCAGATACAGAGAAAATATGCTCAGTGAGGAAGCAGAACCAGGCCACCTCCACTACCAGGATGTCACACAACCATTCCTAATCATCAGTATTTTTCTGAACTGACGTTTTATCTGAAGAACATATTCTTGCCATTATCTATGCAAGTGCTCATTGGCCTAGGAAAAACAATGCAGATACAAAAGAAGTTGTACATGTATTCCCATTAAATCATGACTTCACATTGCAGTATTAATTCTGCTTTTAGTAAAACAGAATCTCCTGAATCCTGACCGTGAAAGGGAGGAATCTTATGTAAGGTAAACAGTTATTTGCAAGAGCCTCACATTTACTTACCAATACCATATAAATGTGCTTTCTTTCACTATTCTACATTGTTCTTTTCTCTTAGAATCAAGGAAACACATAGGTAGAACATTCATTATACTCAAGGATCAGTAGTTGGTATCTTTATCCAAGCTTAAAGAAAAAAAGTGTTTCATAGCATCTGGACAAAAAATTGAAATGCTTCTAAAAAGCCAAGATCTGCTGCTGTTTTACTACTGAATGTATTCATGTTCCTTAAAATAGATATGATGCTCAGTTCTGGTTGGTGTCCACATCTCCCAGTCATTAGATACTGCTGTGAGAAGTCTGCATTTGTAGACATAGCAAGAGTTATAAATGCCTTTCCTAAAAAATGTGTAACTTTGCTACAATTTTGATTCAGATCTCAAGACTGACAAGATACAGGCATGCTCAAGATCACATGAATAGAGTAGTTTGAAAATAATTATCAAGACTCGTACATTGTGGTAAGTGAGGAATTGTGTGTTTTAAGAAAAAAGAATGATTGCATGAAGAATTGTATATCAAAAGCGAGAAAAAATCAAAATAGAGAATGTAAGTCTTCTCACTGATTTCAATACACTTTGTATCAAGGTTTGATGTTCAGTTTTAATGGTCATTCTTTGAAGCCTACCTTCCTCCAACAACAGTTTTACTGGATTTGGTGGAATTACCACAGACGTATTTCATATTCTGAAAATTGGCTGCTGTTTGAGGTCTCCCACAAATCCTGATCTTTTTTCATCTTATTAGCTTTCTTCTTAAGTTTGAAGGTGAACTCAAAAAGATTCCTTTCAGCTTATCACGTCAGTAAGAGGACGGACCAAATGCTATGCCAGAATCCAAGTTATATTGGCTTTGAATTTTAAACCTGTACATACCATGAGTTTTATCAGATAGCTTTAGTAATCAATTGCCTTTGCTTAATTTCATTTTAACTGTCTTTCCTTATTGCCAGTGTATTTAGTTAAGATGGTCCTAAAAAGAGTTTCCTTTACAGTGCAAATGAAAAGTTTACTCTGCCTTCAGTTCTGGATATTATCATATACTTAGGTCACTGTACTGATTAGGATTTAATTTTTGTAGGGATTTAAATGCAACAGACTCAAGTTCATTGGATGAAAGCAGTTTATCACTGATCAAGCAAATACAGAATGAATTTCTAATATTTTACATTAAAAAAAGAGAAAGAAAAAAATGCTCAGCTGTGTCGTAGGTGCAATATATTGAAGGTTTGACAACATCAGGGCATGCTAGCACAAAACATTTGGCATAGCCAATAAAACTGAGTGTAGGAATGTCATGACCTGAAAATTTCAAATTTCATATTTTTATTGAGGTCTTCATTAAGAAAATAAAAAACAACTTATGGAGCTAGACCAAAACTTTATAGTCACATCTTACAGAACATCCTCTTTACTGATAAACATCTGCCAGAGCAGAATTACCCTGAGCTATGCACAAAGCATACAGGCACATATTGTCCATCTGCTATTCCTGTACATCTGGGGGCTGATTAATCTTACCAAATATGAAAAGGCTGTGATGTAGCATCCACACTGTTCACATTCCTCTAGGTGCTGCCACAGCCTTCATCCCAGCAGTTTTCTGTGACCACAGCATGGTTTCCCAACTAATCAAACTAGAAGAGCAGATACAGCTCTTCTGGATTTTGGTATTAACATACAAAGGCAACAGGACTTCATTATCACAGATGGTTTGTTCGCTGTTTGTACAGATGCTGAACCTGTTCCTTTGAACTGAATAGCAGTTCTGTTACCATTTTGAGAAGAATCAAGTACACAATAAAGAAGAAACAGGTCAGTAAGATCATTTGCTGGTCCTGTTGGTCGTTAGGAAAAGAAAAAAAAGAGTTTATAGATGGAGACGCAAGACAATCTGCTCATTGATGCTGCATTATGTCTTTAGAGTTAGCTATCATGGCTAGTTGACTCTATTATCAACAAGAAGATTTTTAGAACTTAGCAAAACCCTAAGAAAAAAAGGAAAAAAAATCAGACAACATGCTTTGTCTAATGATAGAAAGCCAGATGGAAAAGAGCTATGATAACAAGTATCTCACAATCTCATTGTAAAGAACAAACCCTCTGCTGAATGCTTGTGCTCCTTAGTCAAATGGACTCTCATGAGTCAAACAGGCTCAGGAACAGCCATTGAATGTCATCAAAATTTTCTGTTCCAATTCTCGTAGACAGATCATTTTTCAAAGTGTCTTAAAATAAATCTTTTATTTCTCAAGAAAGTTCTTGGCAGTAATTTGGGCTGATGATAAACAAGCCTTCACTAATTGTATTTAAAGACAGAAGAAAGATGTTCGCATACTGACTTAGTTATGCTTAAGCAGGATGAAGGAACAAAGCAATAAAAATACAACTACACTATTTCTTTCTTACAAATAAGTTCCAAACACAGTTTCTTTATATGAAGAAGCTTGTTGACCTTCTATATAGAAACTACTAGGTGAGTCAAATTTTAATCTTTTATGAGAGCCTCATCAACAATTTTGTTTCATTCCAGAAGAAGCTATTCTTGAACTGAATGCATTCAGCTTGAGAAGAAACCCAACAAACCTATTTTTTCCTTGACACCTCATTACACTTACACCCAGAATGGCAATAATCAGCATTCTGCCTTCTCATTCCACCTGGAAAGAATTAATTTATCTGCTGCTCTGTGGAGTTGTCACTGGCAAAAGGAACATGAATGACTAAACAGTCTTTAAGAGACCTTAAATACACAAGAACCACCTGCAATAGAAGGAAAAAAGTAATGGACCATATGAAGAAATTCAGTTTAACTACAGGCTTGTTTGAAATCTCACCAGTGTGAAGTATTCATAGTCATAAACATAGATTTAAACAAAAATATTTGACTATGAACTTGTTAAATCTCTAAAAAGAAGGGAAGCTGACACTACATATGGCAAATGAAACTGTAAATGCAGAATAACCTTGTTTTCAAAAGCTAAACACAATTTTTTTTTTTCACCTGAGGAAACAACTATGAGAACAAGACAGGGAAGTTTTATGATGAGGTAAATCAACAAAGGGTATCCCCAAGTAGAACACAAGTTGTGAGTCCCTGTCCACAGAAATTTGGAGAAGTTGAAGGAACAGTCAGATGAGATTCAGTGAGCACACTATTGCCCCTTTCAGACCAATAGCATATATAATGTATAATATATAATTTATATATAATTTATCCTATATTTTATTTTAGTCTCACTTGTCACGATCAAGAAACCTACAAAGGTCAGTCAACTTTGGCCTCTAGCCTATCACAAATAAAGTCTAGTTGAGATCTTGTGTCATTCCAGGAACCGTGATAACACAGCTTAGCTTACAGCCCATTCACAGATATTGGCAAAATCTTAATGGAAAGGAATAAATTTGCACTAACTTCCACTTCACAGTTACACAAAGTCCATCTGTATTTTGCAACATGACTGCTTAAAATATTGTAGGAGTTTCATTCCCAGATTAATCTAGGACAGGCAAGCAAGACCTTTGATTATTCAGCAAATGGCCGAGTTTTGATGAAAATGTGTAACTAGAAAGAGGAAACATTTTCTGCAGAATTCAGAGGATGATATTCAGTGGATAAATAGGTAGAGACCTCTTCTACTTATCACCACAGCTGTCAATTTTAACACAAATGAAATACAAAAAATGACCAAGACCAGATCAGAGAAGCCACATGAGGTAAAGGAAGTCATGCTCATGTCTTTGTCAGCACACTTTTTTTACTGATGGCCTATTCTGCAGCAACTACCCTGCACTTCCACCTTTGCTCTGGGATCTAAGTTGAAGCAGCAAAGCAGACAGTTCACAGGCAGACTTCTTTTGTACCTCTTCTTTGAATACAATACCTTACATTCTGTATGCTTGAAAACAAGATTCAGGTAGGTTGCATGATTTATAGATATACAAAATTCAAGTCACAATCTGGCCCTCAAATACTATCAAATAGTCTCTGAAGCAGAGCTTCTTTATATAAGACATTTAAAATTGAATGAGACTTATCACCGGAGACTGTATTGTAGAACAAACTTGTGTCCTGATCAGGTTGGGAGGAAAGAAGAAAAAAAATTAATGTCCCAGTTAGCAAGAATACACAATGTTTTGCAGTGACAAATAAATTTGGCATTTCATGAACAAAAGTAAGAAATTCACAAGGGAATGGCAGAGAGGCAAAGATTCCAACAGTAGAGAGAAGGCAGTGGCTGTCACGCAAATTGTGTGAAGGGCACATAATACTCCAGTGAATCACAGTGTAATGTGTTTTGTTTCTGCTCAGCACATTTCACGTGCCCTTCCCGAAAACAAAAAAAAGCACTGCTCAGTCAGCCACTGGAAGCCAATGAAAACAGGCAAGAGTTGAATCCTGTCATCCGTGTAGAGATGCATTACATGACAAGCATCCACAAGCAATGAATTTGTAATGCAAAAACAAATCATAATTCAAGGCCTGCCCCAGCATATTTCAGGTTAGAACTTGAAACTGTCAGAAAGACAGTGGTTCAAAATTTTTCAATGCAGAAAAAACCACCAATTTTGAAATGGGGTCATAGGGGTAGACAAAGCTGAGATGATGTGCTGCTCAGCTGTAAGAAGCACCTTTCACCTTAGTTTCAGAGATTTAATGGGTGTCAAGGACGAAGAGCACATGCAAGAAAAGGGATCTGTGAATGAAAATAGAAAGAATGCATAAAGGTTAGTTGTGACATTTCTCTCAGGTTAAGGCCTTATTCAAAAACAAAGTAGTGTGGTGTTGAACAAAATGTTCTAGGCTGAAAGGTAAAATATTGGCTGTGATTTGCTGTGAAAGCATCATGCACAACCCTGCAGTCTCTTTTGATCTATGAAGAGCTCATCTCAAGTGAAATGACTTTCAAAAGAAAATCATGAAACATAAAAACCAGTTCCATAATTGCCCTTCTTATCCATATGAAAACACTATTGTCAGGAAAGGCATAAAGCACAAAATAAAAAGTTCTCAATTTTTAAAAATCATTAACATTTGTTCTGATCAGAAATTAATACAAGAAAAAATAAAAGTATATTGTAAACATATAAAAGAAGACTAGAAACAAGTCCTTTCAATCTCCAACTAAACAGCATAGTCACTCTGGTATCTCGTATTAAACTGAAAGTGAAGACTCACAAAAAGTATATTCTCTGGAGTGACTACTGGTTTTTAAAGTATCCCATATTTAGTTCAGATGATATTTCATAATATTGATTATGTACTATTACATATATCCATAATAATTCTGTAAAGAGCCCTTGAAGTGAGATACCAGAAAACGTCCACTGCTTACAGATAAACACACAGGGCTACAATGAAGCTCTGATCCCTAAAATTTGACTTTTCTGAAGAAAAGATTTTAAGAACATTGTGTGTTTCTCTTGTGCATCCTGATTTAAGATCTTTCTGACTATGCCGGTTTGCTGTGAATGGGCAATGCAGACCACTTAAAAAAGTAGCATCAAAGATATCAGCTAAAGTGGTTTTATTGAAATATTATGCTATAAAACTGAAACTTACCAACATCTGATGGCAAGATTCAGTCTGTTATGGTGCTGCATAAAGGATACAACAATGATTCAAAAGCACCAAAGCAGAACCAAAGTTACCAAAATAAAGATCAAAGTTACCAAGACAAAATCTTAGTGCACTTCAGTACGAGGCTATGCATGATGGCTGTCACCTACCAAAGACTTGTCTGGGTCTCGGGGAGCAAACTTGAGAGGCTTCCCAGCTCAAGGGGAGCTAACTGCCATGCAGCCAGGTCGTTCAGCAGGGAGAGCTTAAAGGTGGCTCCCTTAGGCTGTCATAGTTATGGGGATAAAGTGGTTGACTCATAGTCAAATTATATGCCATGGGAAAGGTATGCATGGGACTCCTTGTACCCACCACTTTCTTTGCCCCTTGATAAATGAGTCTTGGAAAACCCACACTCTATTCATGTGTTAATCGCATGGTTGGTGTTCCAACCTCATGTGCGCTGATGCTCACCGGGCCGTTCTGCCTCTCTGTGGGTTTTGAGAGAACAGATTGGAACAAGAGGAATTGTTGGCTGATTTAGGGCTCAGGCCTTTACTTCCTTTGGGGAATGAACCAAATCACCACTAGTTTAGTTTAGAAGTCAAGTGCATCCATCACAATTTCTAGGCTTATTCTTCCAATACGTTCCAGATCAGGTACAAACCTCTCCCGGCTGAAGTCAGTAAGAGTTTTATTATTAAATTCAGTCATGCAAGGACTTGAATAAAATTATATGGGGAGGAACATTTACTAATTTTTTGTTTTATTTCTTGACTATTCAACCTGCCACCTGAAGTAAGTTATTCCTAACATTCAATAAAAAGGAAGATTCTTTAAGACTTATTTCAGCACCATTCTGCTGGCAATGGAAGAAGTAATACAGAGACCAGTGAACTCTCACAGAGACTGGAGTGCCACAGAGTGTAAAGTACTAAAAACCTGGGAGTATTTGCGTGTGTGGGCAAGCAACCTCCTACACTAAGGAGGTTCAATGTTGAATGCCTTTGTAGTGTAATTTGTAGTGTTAAAAAGCAGTTGATTTTTCACAAACACTTTTTCTAGTAGATTATGAAAACGCCCTTTTCCCCAGAACTAAGCAAAAAAAGTAAAGTATAGCTGCATTTGAGCATGGGGAAATATACTTTGTCTGTTGAAAACAATTATCATAACTAAATTCAGAAAGAGTAATGCTCCCGTCCACTGCTGTTAGAAGATGCTCTGATGGCTCCAGAGTTATTGGCAAACATGTAATTATTGAGCCAGCGTATATTTTAATAAATATATTAATAACTTCCTACTGAAAACCTTTTTACCCACAGGTAGAAAAATGTTAGTATGTGTCCATACTAGGTAAGACCACCTTACCTTCTCTTTGATCCAACTCACTGTTTATCTGTAGAGAGCAATGACAGAGGGTCAGACCTGCTCTACTGGTGCAAGAATACTCTCCCTTCTTTTCTGACCTTCCTTTCACCATCTTCCTTTCTCCCCTAATGTCTCTCTCCTTTTTTGTTTTCTAAGGATTTATAGCTCTTAAGGAAGATCCAAAAGAGTAAATGGTGATACACTGTTGTATTAAACTTTCCCTGATCCCAGAGAGCTTGCAATACAGCAGAGCTACGAAGGACTCGTTTCAAGAAGGGCCATCTGTCACAAAGCAGTGACTCTGCTGCCTCCTGCCTAGAGCAGAAGATTGAAACCAAGCAGGAAACGATCTGGAAAAGCCACAAACCTGAGAGGAAATGAGGAACCGTGAAGGTGCTCCTACATCATATGCCTGGCCAAGGGAACTCCAGCCCTCTTAGTGGCCCTAGTAAAACTGTATGCGCTGGGTGACAGGAATAGCAGCATACACAGTTGTTCAGCAAATGGTACCAAGAAACCAAAATAGCAATGCAAGGCAGCTGGGGAGGTTGTCTCCTTCAAAAAAAAAGACTCCTTTTGAAGGGTATTTTTGGTGGTAAAGAATGTTTTCACCAACAGATTTCTGGCAGCCTTCAAAGCAAGACCGTGTAAGTAGAGCATGGGCTGGAGCATTCTTGTGTCCCAGTAACTCTCAACAGCTATAAGAGGCCCCTGGGCAATGGGCAGCTGGATCTAACAGACAACAGATTGAGCCTTCAGAGGAACCTGACTAAACCCCCATTACCTTTTCATCCATTAGCCTATTATTGTCTCCATATAGGCACATCATTTTTTTCCTTTGAAATTGTTCCTGTTTATGCCATCCTTTCCCCATGCTTTTTTTTTTGACAATTAAAAACTTTATTAAATCAGTACTATTTAAAAAAAGACAAAACTTCCGTGAAAGGCGTCGTTTAAGCAGTATACCACAATTGAAGACTGTAACACTGAAGAGTCAAGAAGCTAATGAACCACAATTAAAAAACTGTCTGGGTTTCCAAAAGTGATTAGGCCTAACTGCCTTTTCCATACCCACTTTTTTCCTTCTCCAGTTACTGATTGCAAAGTTACCCTATGAAGGACAACAGAGTTTCTGCTATAGTACTTTTTTGTGAGAATACAAATAACACAGCTACCTAAAGGAACTCAAAAACACTATAATGATCCTAAGGTGGGACTGCTTCACCCTTCCACTGGCAGTCTTGTACTTGACTGATAGGGAAGAGCAGAAAGAAATACATTGAAATGCACGTCTTTGTTTTTAGCATGTGTTTTCCCTATCTATGTGCAATAACCTCTTGTTGTCTCCCATCTTGTACTTTGATTGTAAGTTCTTCATGGCAGGAACCATTTTCATTCCCTGCCTAGCACAATGGGGTGCTCTCCACGATGGTTCTAGTTCAAGAGCTACGGTATAGGATTTTTAGGATTTAGGATTGGTCATTATAATCACGATCATGTTCAGAATGTTTATTATTTACTTGCAGATGCTTCTTCCTCCACACTACTTGGTATAAAGCCTTCACTTTATACCAAGTCATGCAAGTGCTGGCATTGCAGAACAGGGCACCTCTTCTGGGTAAGAGGCATGAGGAAGATGAAGGATAAAGGAGATTATTCACTTTCTAGTAGGTAGATGTTAACCCACAGAGATCCTGTTCCCACCTATATGGCTGCACATGGCTGCCTGGAAATGTTAAAGAGTTTCAAGTCTCAGCCTAGTCTTGGGCTCAAACTTGGCATCTCCAAAGGGAAATCAGGACATGGACAGATGGGAAGAGAGGTAAGACAGAGCCAAGAGTCCAGAGACAGGGGAGCTGCCAGTCAGGAAACAAAACCTTGGTTTAACTACATAAAAAGAATTCTGTAATATTTCCATCTGTCTTGCTCCCTATTTTTTAATTTGTCCACATTAATCATTTCACCCAATACGGGGCAACACTGTGCTTCAGAGCTGGAGTCTGGTGTTCAGTGCTCCAGTGAAGAACCAAAAAAAAGAGCCAGGGATGTTGGTGACTTGGGCATTGCTTAGCAACAGTGGAAAGACCACAGCTTAATTCAGTTGCTTTTCCCTGAACAACAAACAAACAAACAAACAAAAAAAGAACGAGAAAAAAACAAACACCCACACCACAGAAAGTCCACTTCTGGTGTTTAGCTCTTTACCCTGTTGTTCTGTTCCTTCTAATTTCATGTATTTTGTTTTGCTCTCAGGCTTGTTCTGAAGTGAGCCTACTAGACCTCCCCAAGTTGGAATCTAGTGCTGGCTCATTCCAGCTCTGGGCCACTGTCTGGAAATATTTTGTAGCAAATATTTTGTAGCACAGCCTATCAGAGTATTTAAGGCAATTTGAACTGGAGCAAAAAATTATTATGTCTTAAGACCATCTAGCCATTGTATGCCGATGTAGTGGGTTGAACCTGAATTGACAGACAGCCTTTTAGACCAATAATGCTTCTCTCAATTTTACATATTTAAACCGCGCGGGAAGGCGGGTTTTTGGGCTTTTTCTGTGGCAGCTCGACTGCCAGAAGGTGGTGGGGGCCTCGGAGCCTCCGGGCCTGCTGAGCTGGGCCAGGCCTCTGCCCCCCCCCCCATCCCTTTTCCCAGCGCCGCGGCGCGGACCCTGGGTCACTGCGGGGGGAACTATCCCTGAGCCGCAGGCAGCTAGGGCCAGCCATGGACGGCCACACAGCTGAACCCATCCGGAGCGGCTTCTTGGGACCGGCGGGTCCCTCTCCTCTCCACGCGGAGCCAGCGGGAGCCTGCAGAGCCTCCTTTCTGCAGCCAGCACACGTCGCACCGAACTGAAAGGGACATCGTGCAGCCAGCAGCGCAGGGGGAGCGAGGCTTTCTCCACTGTGGAGCCCGAAAAACACTTTCCAACATGGCGGCTTCAGAGTCAGAGAGAAAGAGAAAGTGAGTCACGTGAGACGAAGCTAAAAATGGCTGCAGAGGAGAAAAGAGGGCGGTGCTGCGTTTCTCATGTGTAGCTTAAAAAAACTTCTTGCATGCCGTGGTAAGAAACTGTAGTACCACAAACTGTTTGTCTCTTTAATCCATTTGAAGTACATGGGGGGATGGACAATTCACATGTGGCCCGTAAAGGTTGTGAAGAGTGCCCATGCCAAGCTATATAAAAGCAGTGCGAGGCTTTTAAAACCTGGTGGCAAGAAAAGCTTTTGTGTTCAGGCCAAAATAACTCATCCTTAAAAAGATTAATAATCCCATGTGATGGCTCATGTTCTGCAGTGTGAAGGAACTGTGAGAGTTTTCATGGAAGAGATGTTTATACCACAGCAGATTGTTTTCCTCCAGGCGGATCTGCTGTTGGTGGCAGTTTGAGAACCATGTGTAGCAGAAAAAACCGTTTTTTCCTTAAGCATAAGAAAGAGACTTTTCAAGTACTACAATACTGATTAGAAGATGGCTGGAAAGTGGGGGGAAAAGAAGAGTTCTGAAGGTTTATTCTGATTACTTTTTTTTCCCCTTTCTTTTGAGTCTCTTAATAAACTTCTTTATATTCTTTAAGTTTTTTGCCTGCTTTGTTTTCTCCTAATTCTAATCTCACAGAAAGAATAATCAGTAAGTAATGCATATTTTCAACCAAAACCACTACACTTAATTGGTGTTTCTGCCTGGTTACCGAACTGAACCCGCTACAGCTGGCCAGAAGAAAATCCAGACATGCTCAGTGCTATAGAAAGGGACCTAGTTGGACCTAGAAAAAAGTCTGCCAAAAGAATGTGGGTGCAATCCTTTCTACTTCCTTCTTTTTACCAGTACAGATACAGCTCCTGACACATTTCTTAAGCTCCTGCTGTCAGTTGTCATCTGGAGGAACGTCCCACTCCACTGACAGAGGGAGATAAGGAGACCAGTCTCCTAACTTAATCATCTGAATGAATTGCCTAAAGAGGAACACTGTGAATACTTCCTCTGTGTGACTAAACTCATGGCATTTATTTCAGTTAAAATGAACATGACAAATCCAGACAGGATTTTGCACTGGGATGTAACCAGGACATTAGCCACAAGAAGACCTGAAAAAAACATGAGGTAGATTTACAGTATCTTTTCTTTATGCTGGACATCATTAACTGTAAACTTCACGCAGCATTTTCCACTGTAGGATCTAAAAGTGTTTACGAAATAAACCTTTGGGCACTTGGTGTCTGAAGATAGTATTATTGTTGTATCTAGTGCATGGCAAGCCAAAGATCACAAAGCACATTTCAGGCTACACTGAGAGTGAGCCCTCCTGGTTTCCAAAACATACTGTTTGGGTATGAAGCCCATTTTATCTCTGATGAGCAAAACCAGTGCAAAATGTGAAACATATGATTTTCTCTCTAACAAAAGATTCACGGGTAAATGAAGAGCTTTTAACACGCAGCCTTTAGAAGGAAAAGCAAACTTTCTGGTAAATTCAAATATTTTAGGCATCATATCTTGGCTTAACCAAGGTTATGTTAGGAGAATATGTCTAGCAAATTTCAACAGTCATTTTGGCAGTTCTGAAAATATTTGTGAAGAAGAGATTATTTTTTGTATTTTTTTTCCAAAAAGCCTCTGCACCATGTGGAATGGCACTAATTCTTTTAGTAGTAGTGATTAGACAAAGATGTGTTTAGTATAAGATGGAGCTGAGAAAAAGAAACAAAACACTGTAGTTCACGGAATGTAACAGAATATATAGTTTATATTTTACCATAGGGAAATCTGTCAGCATAATGACTTCACAAGTGTCACTGTTAGACCAAATCCTCATGGTCACTTATCTCAAAAGTTTCTGGGAGCAGAGTAAGAAGGGCTAAGCAGAGGCATGGCACTGAAAGAAAATTAAGGCACAACAGAATCATGAGAACTTGACATGTTGGAAAGATCCAAATCTGATAGACAGTTATCAGAACCAGAAAACGGTAGAGTTTTACAGAACTTGATGGAAAGACAGGAATAAAACTCTGAAACCAAAAAGTAAATGGAAAAGGGGCATTTCAGAAGAGTGCAAGTACTCTGAAACAGATGGTCCTTTCAAAGAGAGACAAGTCTAGGAAAAAAGAGGGTGAGCAGATGTTATTGATGCTTCATCTGAATGATCGCTATTACTAAATTCTTCACCAAAACTAGGATTGATGGGAAAAATTACATCATCATCAAGGAAAGGAATGCGTCATTACCAGAGCACACTCACATGTCTAGACATGCACTTGGGTAGCCAGACCCAAATACAATTTTGGAAGTCAGATGGAATTCAGAGGAGTCAAAATAAGTGAAGCAGAAGCAGCCATATGAAAGCAGATAGTTTGAGATGCTGCTGGACAGAACTGACTCCTGCGTCAAAGTTATTCCAAGAGTGGAGCTGTGAGGACGCAGAAAGGGACAAATTAGAACACTTCTCTGCAAGTAGATTTTCTTTTAATTTATGATGCTTCATTTCCAGTGAGAACAGTAAGTCTTAAGCACATAGTTGGGATTCACTGTAAGGAGTTTTCAAGAAAAGGAGACATTTTAGTCTGCTTCATTTCAAACTGTGAAACACTGTGAAATTTTTATTCTGCCAGGGCCTAGACACTGAAAATTCCTTCCTCTTTTATTTCATTTTTCAGGGTTTTTCCTCTCCTCAGAGTCTTCCTTTCCAAAGGCACAACTACTCTGAAAGCTTTAGTGACTGATTCAGCACTGAATTAGCTACTATTGAAAGTTCAACATGAAGTGTTCTTGAAGTGACAAACACACGTGGGACTGTCAGAAACTGTCATACCTGGAACTCCCCTACTCTTTTTAAGCTTAATGAGCTTCACTATTCCAAAGGAATTACTGACTGAACTCCCTGACCTGCATTCCTTACTCTCCTTCTGGCCATGAAGAGCAGCACGTGAAGCATACACAGACTCTAGGTCCATTTAATTCCTTAAGAAGAGCCATCTTAGTAGAATCAGCTTCCTTTTTCTGTGATTTTGGTCCAACTATGAGCACAGCAAAGCACATGCCCTGTAATTCCAGTTCTCTGCAACAAGCCTCTTATCTCTTTAGTGAGGATTCAATTGGTTAAAGCAGAAAGTATATTTCATTCTTCCAGAAAATCAATTAGTTGGTTCCTGAAACCAGCACACTTCTCATATTATTCTTCTGTTAATTAAGGAAAAATTTCAATATGACTCCAAAAGATACACAATAGTTTCCACCCAAGCTAGAATTTTTTCACTAGCTGTGTTCATTTTTTGTTAATTTGAATCCTGCTCATAGAGGGCAAGAATTGCTAGGGCCCTTGGGAAATAACAACTACAGGCACTGGCTGGATTTTTTTTAGGCTATAACAGGATTCAGTTCTTTATTCTCAGAGCCTGATCTCCAGAATGTGTCACACACAGCAGCTCTCTTTACTTGCCAAACATCTTTGCTGAAGGACCTGGACATCACCTTGTGAGTAAGCATCATCCAGACCTTCCCTCCAAATCCCCACTACTTTTTAGCAGAAGGATCTGCAAAGATCAACAAGGCAGTGGCCCGGTTAAGAAAGATCACTCTACTGAACCTCAAGTCACATCACATGACTGGTCTTAATGCCATCATCTTGTGGCAGAGGAAAGCAGACACCAGTGCCTGGTAAGAATAGGTGAGTATAGAAAAGGACCACACACCTTTGAGCATGTTGTTAGCAGTCATATCACTGTATCAATTGAACTAATATTTTTTAAGAGACAAATTACTATTTTTACAGCTAATTCTCAAAGCAGTACAAGCGTGGGTTAAAAAGCCTTCTCAGACTCTGCTTCCGGTTGGGTTGGAATGTCAACGCTTGCCTCTCTGCGATCAAATTGCTCCCAATTTCCCAGTGTTGTGGCATATTTATAAGGACTGTTATGTTCTCTTTCTTGAAAATATCAGAAACAGAATAGATTATTTAAAGTACTTTCAGAAGTGTCTTAACCCAGATAAAAGCAATGGAAGCTTCACAATGGCCTTCAAATAAGGGTGGGATTTAATTCATTTCCTTTTCATTCTTTATTTAGATGGGGTGTGGAAGAGGAAATTAGCAGTCAGCTAAGAAACCTGAATTATCAAAATGTATAAAGTTGTCTGTCTCTACTACAGGGAACCTTGGCTCTTGTAGTCTGCTTATATGGAGGCTTTTTCTGCTTGAAATGGAAGATGGGGGACAGAAAACTGCAGCCTCTCAGTCAAATACAGAGGCTTCCTGGGTGGTTTCCTCAGGTGTGTTATTTAAGCTTCAAGACAAAAATTATGTTAAACTTCTGCACATTTCTTCAGAATCTTTATTTTAGATATAAGTGATTGGTATAAAATTTACTTTGGATGATAAACACACAGTAAGAAAGAGCAGCCCAAGCAAAGAGTTTTAAGAAAGGGAAATGCAACAACTGTGAGAAAATAAGTTATGCATCCTCCCATGTGATCTTCCGTCCTTTCCACATATGCACACAAAGAGAATACAACTCACAAAAATGTAGCACTTCCATGACTGTACAAACCAGTCTCTTCAAAAGAAGCAGGAGGGTGTAGTAGAGGGAAGGCAATAATTATTTGGACTTTCTGAATGAAGCAATGAAAAGAAAAGTGAAAGCAAGTGAAGAGAGGGAAGGGAAGGGAAGGGAAGGGAAGGGAAGGGAAGGGAAGGGAAGGGAAGGGAAGGGAAGGGAAGGGAAGGGAAGGAAGGGAAGGGAAGGGAAGGGAAGGGAAGGGAAGGGAAGGGAAGGGAAGGGAAGGGAAGGGAAGGGAAGGGAAGGGAAGGGAAGGGAAGGGAAGGGAAGGGAAGGGAAGGGAAGGAAGGGAAGGGAAGGGAAGGGAAGGGAAGGGAAGGGAAGGGAAGGGAAGGGAAGGGAAGGGAAGGGAAGGGAAGGGAAGGGAAGGGAAGGGAAGGGAAGGGAAGGGAAGGGAAGGGAAGGGAAGGGAAGGGAAGGGAAGGGAAGGGAAGGGAAGGGAAGGGAAGGGAAGGGAAGGGAAGGGAAGGGAAGGGAAGGGAAGGGAAGGGTACATGCTGGGCTTTTCAGAAGATGTTTAAAAGAATGATGGTGTCAGTTCACACTGATTTTCAGTGAGAGGTGACTCCCTATCTTTCTTACATTCTACTGGAAGCCCAATCTGAAAGAAAAGAAATTCCCAAACATTACCTAATGGTATCTATTTTTATCTAAGTCTAAGAAGATGTCTTTAATTCTATAAGGGCAGGGGGTAGGACTGTTCACTCCTCTTCATCTCTCCCCAGTTATGTCATTCTGAGACTTCGCATATTAATGTTTACAAGACTGTTTAACTCATAGTTTGAGAGGGCAGCATTAAAAATAGCAGTATAGCTATTTTAAAACATTTTCTTAATGTTCTAATATTAATGTTTTTCAAGTTTTTAAGGCTTGGGAAGATCTTTTTCTGTTCTGTTAAACTGAGACAGCCTTCCTCTGTTTTCTGCTGTAGAATAGCAGCACTGTCTAAAGCAAACTAAACATCTCTTCCAAAAAAACCCTTAGTTTTTAAGTTTCTTCATATGACTGTAAATTAAATTCTTCAAATATGTCTAAGCTTCTCTGAATTCAGAGCCACAGTAAGGGCTTTAATCCTGATAGCAGAGTAGCAAGCTACAAGGACCTTTGAAAACAAATGGGCATGCTAGACAACAAATAAAATGGCATTTTGCTCTAATGTGTACAAGTCTCCCATCTCTGTTCTTATATGGGAAGCATTACGATTTTTTTGGCTTGAGGCACCAGACCTAAAGAGTTGACATAACTTGAGCTCTGGAAACCGCCTGGAAAGTCACAAAGAGATGAAAGGTAAAATCAAGTTTTAAACTGGATGAGAAAAGTCTGGGTAAGGGCAGAAAGCTAAAGATTTAAAAAAAGATATTATATGCCACAGTGCCTGAACAACAAACTGATTTCCCATAATGCTGACAGAAGTACATGCATTAAAGCAGTTTGATTTTATAAAGTAACTGGTATTAAGATGACCTGGCTTATATTATAAAATGGCATCAATTGAAAAGAAAAGGTTTAATCTTCCCACACAGATCACTTATACTTCATGCATTAAAAAAGTGGGGACAGACAAATCTAATAGATAAATTATCAGCTGAGAAATCTGATGACTCATTCAGGAGCTAGCTACATAGATCCTCCTCAGGAAAGAGGAATGAATTTAATGGGGTTTTTTTTGTTTGGCTTTTAAAAAATATATGTAAATGAGAGGAAAAAGTCACACAAGGACAGGACTTTGCTTATGAGTTTCAGCTTGATAATGTGTACTGGGAAAGCTTTCAAGGATGAAGCAGAAATAGTCCCAAGTGTCAGAATACTGAGTAGGAGGCAAGTGGCAATTTAGAGCTAAAATAACCCATTTTTTAGACACAGTAGGCATCTTTCATTGGGGTTCCGAAAAAGAGCTATTGTTAAGTCCTGACTTTTAGTGAGTTGGTAGAAGTCTTGCTCTTTATCTGAAAATACAGCATTTGAAGGCCATACTGAAGGCCACTAAGTCTCCCTGACTTAAACAAAGTTTATTTAAATAATTGGGACTTCCAGTTTTCTGAGGAGAGACACAGAATACAGGCATGTTTTAGTTCTACAACTGAAAAATAAGTACTTCAGAAATTCAAGACGATATGAAATTATGGCCTAAACAGCAGGGTTTTTCCACATGAATTTTTACAGAAGCTGTTAACATCCCATCTTAAGTATGGGAATATTTACTTGAGTCTCCAGAGTGGCCAGAACCAGATCACTTTGCATTTCTACAAGATCTGAAGGGCAGTTTCAGAATGTCACATTTTATCACAATTAATGTCAGACACAAGCCACAGTTTTGGTCAGTTAGACCTGTCCTTCCTGCCTTTCAGGAAAGCTGGAGAAGCAGACAGAAAGAAAATGGTGCTGTTCCAACATTTATTAAACAACAGAATCGACCATCACGATGCAGGGTCAGACAGTAAAATGGGCTGATTAAAGTGTCTTGGCATTCTGGTGTTACACCATTGGATGCCTTAGACTAAGGCTGCTGCACAATTCTTGCCTTGTTAAAAATTAGAAAGTATTGATCATTATTTTTTATCCTGACTGGGAAGGGGTCAGAATAAAAAAAAACAGATAAGAACATGAGAGACAGCTTGGGAATTGAGCCCCTGCCTCAGAGCTCTGTCCATTGCAAACCAGGTTGTTAATACCCAACTAGTATCCATCAAATAGCATCAACACCCCTCTCAGAACCACTGACATCTTCTCTCCCCTTCCTCAGTGCCTCTTCTTGAGACTTGCTCCAGAACCTTACACCATAATGGTTAGAACCATTTTCCATATCAATTTATTCAGGGCAAATTCTGCACCCATTTGTTATAGTGCCAAACCTTCCTCTACATTAAATTTTCTATTATGTTTGGCACTATGACATTGCCAGCTGCAGCCATAAGTAGAACCGTCCCGCAGGAAATCTGAGTTGCCATCCCCCAACTCATCAACCTCAGCAAGAGAACAGTAGGTACCACTCCAGCACCTGCTGTGGGCTTCCTATCTCCTCTAACATTTGATGCTGCCTCCCTGAGCATCACTAGGGCAATACCATTTTTCCAAGCTGTGCAAATTTTGGTTTTCTCCTTTCAAACACTAAGGACTTTGGGGCTAGCTTGCTTACGTCCTTTTTTCAGTAGGTACAGAAATAGGATGCTGTCATGCCCTTGGATCCATCACCTACTCCAATTTCCATGTATTTTGTGCTATCTCCTTGTTCCAAACTGACATTCCATCCTGCACATCAGAAGACAGAGGAATGCAGTCAAAGTAGGGTAAGAGGAACTTTGGTACAAAATATTATGGGATTTATTGCGCTGAAATTATGCAGCATAGGTTTCTCATTTTAAGGCGTAATCTGACAACTTTAATTGATTATGAAATGATAGAATAGTTTTGCACAGTACAGTAAAAGTTCTACATATGAACTAAAAAGTGATCCAAATAGTAATAAATTGTATTTATTTTACAAAAACAACAGTGCTTTCCCAGGATTAGGAGCCCACAAGCAAATTCACATGGATGGGCCAGCTGTCTTCAAGAATGTAATAGCAGTAAAGAGCTTAAAATACCTCTTATACCTCTTATACAAAGAGGTAGATGCTCTGCTGAGGTCCTGTGCCCTGCAGAATCTCCTCCTGTTACTCATCCTTCCCATCATCCATCCATGGTCATGTCTACCCCTCCAGCTAAGACTGTGAACATAGTATTGCTGGTCACCCATGACTTTGTCATTGCCAGCATCTTGAAAAAATGCTTCCGCAAGACCTCCCATTCCAGACTTTTAACCAATGAGATTGTGCAAAGGAACACTGAACCTCCTCTTGGACAATATGCAGAAAAAAAAAGAAGGCAAAAGAGAAGAGGAAAAAACCCATACATGTGGTTTTACATGGCCCAGATCCTCCATACTGCCATCAGGCTGTGCAGGACCTTTCCAACAGCTCCTTCCTACTCCTGGTACATCAGGGAGAGAATGGAAAGCCTGAACACAGCAAGGGCAGGGACTGTTAGCCCGGAGTATAAAATATGAGCTGCATTAACCTAATTTTAACATCATAAAGGATACATGGCAGTTACCAGGTGCTGTTGTACAATCTCAAATAGTCTGATGTGGACTGAGCTTACTTATCAGCTGTATGGTGAGTGGCTTAGTTGTGTGCTAAATGTAAGCAGAAGTCATTAAGCCTAGCAATACATTGCACTAGCAATACTGTAAACCTGCATCAGTTTTCTCTTGACACAGATGACTAATTGCAGGGAAAAATCTTAAAAAGACCTGAGGGAGGTAAGTAAGGTTAGTTTCGTTTACTAGATGAGCAAGGGGAAACAGACAAGCAGAAAAAGCTAAAGAAGAATAATGGCAGGAGAAATGCAAGCCATTCAGAAAAGCCTGCTGTTTTACTGAGAGCAGTGCCACAGCCTTGGGGATTCCTGGTATTCAGCAGAGATGATGCAATCTGTAAATGTAAGTCAACTTTGCTTCCCCACTAATCACACACCCCATTAAAAAATAGCTAGGGGGAAAAGCCCTGGAAGCAAATTAGATTGAGGCAAGCATCAATTTTCTGTGGTCCTTTCTGAACTTTTGGCATAAATCCTACTCTTCTTCAAAGCAATGGCTGCCCTTCCACCAAATCAGAAGTTCACGAAATGATAGTTCAATGCCGCAGGAGGTGACAGCTCAGTGGAGAATGATAAGAGAACTAAGGACAGCCAGAAATGGCTCACAAAGTGTTGCTGTTCCTGCTCTAACCTGCCACTCTGCATTTATATTTGTATGGCCCTTAACACAAAAATAGAACCTCTGAAAAGTAGTGCCTTTCCATGTTATAAACTGTGCAAAGAGGTATTTTTCACTATGCAGTCATTCCTCCTCTCTCACAGCTATGCTTCAAAATACATTTTCCTTCTGGGGGGATATATGATACAAGGCATTTGCAACAGAACAGCACGGAGTTGAACGGTTTCTCAGCCTCCTTTAACCTGAGAAATCACTGCCCATTTGTGCCACCACAACTCACTGCATTGTTGCAATTGTTCGTTTATAACTAGCAAAAATTAGAGTAAAACATGAGTGTTCATTCATTCCTTTTTATTTTTTATCACTGCTTTGAAAAGAAATGAACTTTTATGTGAAGAAAATAAAGCATTTCCAGTCATTTCATGGACCACAGTCTATGCCGCAAGGAGCATCTTTGGATCATGGGGTATTGCTGGAGCAAAGCCTTAAAGCTATTTCTAAACCAGCAAGACAGTCTGGTGGAAGCACTATTCCCATAAAGGCATGGGGTTTCTTTATGACCACAGCTAGACTGCTGCTGCTACTCTATCTTAATTACAGCTATCTTGGCTGTCTCTCCAGTGCAAACACACTGACAGAGACCATCAAGTGTTTCTTCCCACTAACACCAGTGGGAGATGCACAGTCATAAAGTCAGATCAGGTAAAAGTCAGAGCATGCAAGCCCTCCAGCATTCTAAACAAAAGGAAAATGTTATGCTTGAGTTGGAACTGCTACCTGTAAAAATCAGCCATCCATTAGCTCAGAGACTGTCTCTGCCCATTTTCTTCAACTACACACACACATTTACATATTTATTGAGAGGGAACTTTCGTCATCAATACACCTTCTCAGCCTGGCATCAGTAACTCTGCCTGAAGTCCAAAGTAACAGTTTGTCATCTCTACTAACATACATGCTCAATTTGGATGACATACCCTCTTTAATCATGTCCTAAGCACAGCTCTACTCTATTGGTTTATTCGAAAACTAAATCTATTTGGCACTGTCTTCCCTCATTCCCACATAAAACTGAAACAAGGAATGAAAACCCATTGTAAGTAAGAATAAAGCAACCTCTGTTAAAGTTTGCTCTACAGTGCTTAATACTTAAGAACTTTGGATCATCTTTGGATGAAAGGAACCTGGCTGGTTCATATTTTTGTTTCACACGGGGACACAAAGTATATTCTCCCTTTGTTGAGAAATCTTCTCAACAAACTAAAGAAATTTCACAGTTCAGTTAAATATTTTCACGTATAATTTAGTGGCAAGATGTCCCTCTCCCAGAGGAGAAAGGATTCTCCACCAGAATGGAGAATCACTGCAAAGCACCTGCTGTTGCCTTCACTACCACAGCCACCTGCCTCCTCCCCCTCCTTGGCTCTTGGGGCTTTCTCCAGCCACTTATAACCCCTATTACCAACATCCATCAGCCAGAGGTGGGTCCAAGAAAGAGAAAAGGCAGCTCATGACTCTAAGAAACTAGAAGAGAACCTGAAGGGCCAAAAAGAAAGACAAGTAATAAAGTCTGTAGAGAGACAATGGAGAAGAAGAGAGAAGCAAAGCAGAACAGAGATATATCCTCATCATCCTAGTCTCTCACTACACTTCTGGAAGAAAATACATAAAATCTGTTAAAGCCAGCAATGTTAAATAGCAAACAGTTTTGGCAGTCAGTTTCATCACCACCTGCAACACACATTGCCACAAGTGTATGGGATCTTCACCCCTTGCATTCTCCTCCACATGAACTGCTCCCAGAGCCACAGGGCTGGGAAACTCCAGTTATCCAGTTCTTCAAGATCCAGGCAGATCCGACAAGAACCTCAGAGCTATCCAGAATTCCCCTCTAAATTCATCAGAAAGTCATTGAACTAGAGTTGCTCTGAAATACATTCTTCTTTGCAAAGGAAGAATTTTTATTCTTTACCAACTTCGCCAGCTTTAGTAATTTTCCTACACGTCGGTTCTTAGGCAGACATCAGGAGGTGAGCAGTTGACTTTCTCTGAGAAATGCATGCTGTATTTCATGCTCATTTCAATTCTCTTCCACCTCTCTGATGAGGTTTTCTCTCAAGAGTTGCTTTAAAACTGGTAAAGCAGATGACAGGTCCTGAAGTTGCCTGAATGACCTTTTCCATTGTGTTAGCTTAAATAGGCTAGAGCAAATTAGCAAAAAAGCAGCTGTTCATTTTTTTTGCTTCCTTTAGTGTGGATCAGCTGGGGATATTGCTTTTGGTATTGTAACTTCAGCTTTGAAGACTATTTAGCTGTATGAGAATTTTTGTCGGCAGTAGTTTTTCTGACAATTTTTATTTTAGACATTATTAAAGATTAAGGCAAAACAATTACTATTTAATAATTATGGTTAGTACTAATAGCACATCTGTTTGATTTTAAAAGGTTGGCACCACTTCAGAAAGGCTAGAGATCTATTTTATAAACATCTTTGACACCACATAAAATATCAGGTTATTAAAAAGGGAACTGTAAGGTTGTGTGATCACAGTTTAGCAGTCTCCTGGTTCATTCTTCATGGCTACTAAGGAGAATATACGAAACCTGAACCAAACATGCAGAGTGTAAAACATTCAAACAATAAGAAAACTATGCAATATTTCTCATTTACAATTGCTTTGATTTTTCCAGTTCATCAGAGACACTAGTGAAGGGGAAATTTCCCACATTAGTGATTTTCCTCCTGTGAATGCAATAAGGACTTTCTGTTTTTAAGGCATTGGTGAGACAGTTTAGGAATCCTCTGGGGTTTTGATGCCAAATCGTCCTCTGACATAAAGAGGAACTAATGGCTGCAATCACCTTGCCTGCAGCAGCATCGGTGTTTTTAAAATACAAGCCTCTGGATTTTTTAAGGATCGCTGAGTTTCTACTCGCAAGGAAGCAACTTATTAACAAGGATAGGGGCCCCGGGAGTGGATTGATCTTTCCCATAACTGAAACATTCTTTGCAGCACATTTCATTTCAAATTCATATTAGGAAAAACAATTACTGACACTCACATGCTAGAATTTATTAATTTCCTGTCCCCTCTGGCTAAAACCTTACATCACAAAAGATTGCGTAGCACCACACCACTAGCAAGGTAGAAGAGTATTTATTTACTTAGTCACTGGAAAATACAATTTATATGCAATTTCAGTGAGGACTGCATCTGCTTCCCTTTTTCCCTTCTGTTCAAAAATTAATGAGTGAACCATTCTTCGTAATTCTCATGTATGATGGGATCTTCCCCAGGATCTAGACTTTGTGCATCACTTTTAGTCCTCAGACTCCTGAAACACTCAAAGGACAGAGCACTTGCTCAGGCCCTGCTGAAGGACTCTCTGGCCTCAGATCATTCCACCAGACTTTGGTACCTACGATGAGAGTTCAGCTGCCCAAACTCCTTTCATATTCACTGAAAGAGACAGGCAGCTCCAAAAGGTAGTTCACATGAGCTCCTCAAACCTGCCTGTTCCTCACATCAGTGACAAAGGAAACCAAAGGAATCTATTGCTATGTTCTGTACCACTTAGATAGTCTATATTACTAGACAAAGGTCTGCTTCCCTGTTTTTAGGAGCCACTCATATGCCTTGGTTGTCTCATGGTGGGAGTAGGGCTGACCGCACATTGGCCCAATTCTATTCTTTATCCCATGCTTTGTTTTCCATGCAAAGGAAAGCCAGGCAAAAAGTGGGAAGGAGTGTGACACCATGCTACGTTCCAAGAGGTTCCAAGCTACATTCCAAGAGGTTCTCTCCCTTGGGGAGAACTTGCCTCACTAAAAGAAATGCCTCTGGTCCCATCCAATCAACAGATGCAGTTCCATGCAGCTCCTTTCTTTCTTTTCATTTTTCTCTTTTGGCATAATGTATTCCTCTTACAAACAGTTTACTTCTGTATTGAAAAAGAGAGATTGTACTGGCCTTACTCACCTCTTTGAAGATACAAGCACTGAAGGTTTCATCAAGGGCAGAAGATAGCTCTCGATCTACATCCTGAAACTCCATTTAAACCCACAACACAAGCTGTGAATGGAATCTTGTGCAGTCACAGCCGTGACAACATCTCCAGGGGACAATTCCAAATTTCCCTCCAGAGAGCTTAGTGAGGTGTGGTCACTGCAATGGAGGTCAGCACAGTATTAACTCACAGCCTCCCCTTCTTGGGAATCTGCAGCCAACAGTCCCTGGCATTCTGGCAGAACGAGGGCTTGCTTAGGTCAGTGTGAGCTCGGGTATGTTCAAGAACTGTGTACACAGTGAAGGCTACTGTGCCTTCACAGGCACTAGGAAGGAACTGTTAGGAACACAGTTCCTAGGCAGAACCACCTTTATTCTCTCTGTTTAAAGAGAATGCAAAACCAGTTGGCTCCTTGAAACAGACCATGTTTTAACTCTGTTCAAGTTTGAGGCAAACGAACCAGAGTATGACTCATGCTCGTTATGAGTGCTGAGATGCTCCTAACAAAATGAGCTCCTTGAAAATGTATAAAAAGTAGGAGGAAAAATGCCCTGGAAAATGGTTAAAGATCATGTTAACATCCCATAGGCAAAGATTTAGGAACACTGAACTGATTTTTTTCAGGGATGGAATTCTTCCCAAGATACTCTGAGGACTGTTCTGGAAAATGGTTTTCAAGACAACATATTTAAGTTTAAATGGAGCTCAATTAAACTAAATGAGACTTAATAGATAATCATCTGCAGACACTGTTCCAGGGACTTCAAAGTTAATTTCTGGACTGCACCCATAAGGAAAGAAAGAATGTATATTGACAGCTACTAAGAACCATGTCTGTGAATGACACGGAGGGGAAAAAGATAGGCACTTAGAAGAAATTTTTATCCAAAATTCAAAAATTTGTTTTTCGGTTAACAGGACTGGACCAGGGAAAGCAGAACAGGGCACCCGGACCATGCAGACTGGTCAGGGGCAAGGTTATGCAAGGACCCTACTACACTCTATCTGGTATTTTCATCAAGCATCAGTTCTTTGAGGTCTCTTCACCTTTTTATCCTCCAATCTTGTTTTAAATCCTCGTTCTCATGCAATACTGGATTTTAATAGGTTTGAAAATCTGTATAATTTATAAATCCTATGGTGGGCAAAAGCACAAACATTATTTCTAAATTCACCCACATGAAACAATTCTCAAAGGATAAAGCCCGAACTATACATCAAATAAATGAATCAATATTCCGCTGGAGAACCTTTATAATGACCTTTTTTCTGTGCTGAAATAGGGCCACATTGTGCTTTATGGTCACCATTAATTATTAAAATATTTTCCTGCACTAGTTTGCATCCATACATAGAACCTGCTCTAATGGGTCTTTTCAGGTCAGAGTCTTTCCCATTGACTTGTGTCTGTCTCGTGGCTCTCCATCTAAGGCCTCCAGCATTCCCCTGGGATTGCGGGCAAATGCTCCACAATGCTTTCCTGGCTCATTGTTCAATCTGTCTGCAAAGTCCTCGAGTCTTTCACAATCAAAACCAACCTGTCTACACTTTACAAAGAAATGCCAGGGAGTTTCATCCATGTTTGTGAATGAAAACAGCTGTGCTTTCTTCCAGTTATACAAGGACAGCTGCTGGCAAAGAGTTTTAATGAAACAAAACTTCAAGATACACACACACCTTGTCACCAGTGGGACCCCACTCAAACCATTCCGTGGCAGTGGCTGCCCTGTGCACAGGTGTTTGTAAGCATGTTTTAGCTGCCACCAGGAATATTGCTGAGGGGCCCGAGGCCCATAATTTCTTGAGCTCTCAGCATCCAAAACATACAAAAATCAAAGTTGTAAACTCTCCCAAGATGAGCGGTCCTTCATTTTCAGTGCTACCAAATTATCAATTCACTTTCCAAATTATAGTAGAAGTGATTTGGTATGTGGTTTTTTACATTTTTTAAATATAAGCTCACTTTTTTTGGTCTCATTTTTTGTAACTGTTATAGAAATTGCCTTTCTATTTGATTTTTCCCTTTTAAGTGCTTTCTCTTTTCAGCTGCTGTCTGGCCTCCTCCTGTCTACAGTGAGAGGAACAGCCTCCATTTTTGAAGATCTGGGCATTTTTTTCATATCTAGCTGCTTTCTTATTCCTATTAACTTGGCCATGATTCTTCATAACAATTAGTCCAGGAGATCTTCAGCATTTTGGTAGAGTCAATAACATCAAGATAATGGTTTGTATATAGAAATTGTAGATTTCAAGTACGTTTGAAGCATTTTAATTTGTACCTATGATTTTCTCAGTGCTCAATGCAAACTACCTTTAAGAGTTAAACTCATGTAAAAGAGAATTTCTGAAGATTCTGCAATAATTTTAAAAATTGACTTTTTTAGAAGATATTCATTTTATTATTTTAGATTATAAATGTCAGAGGCATTTGTCCAAATTGGACCCTAAATCTCCTTTTTTGCATCTGTGCACCTCACTCCAGCTAAACAAAAGACAGGCAGGACATCCTGATAAACCATGAATTAGGGAGGGAATGACTTCTTTGGCAGGTAATATCCCTTGAACGCACTCATTTAGTATCTAAACCTGCATCACTTGTCCTTATCCCTTTCTGACTCAACAGATTCTTATCCCAAAGGAAGAATTCCTGAAAAAATAATAAGTTAGAAAAAGCAGGGCTCATTTTAGAACTATGGTTTTATTAGCCACCTCCACTGTTCTGCAATTATCATGTCCCCAATTCCCCACTGGGTTGAAACATAAGAAGCACTTAAGAGTACCTAGCAGCAGTACAGAACAGGTCAGGACAGAGAGTAGAGAACAACAACTACAAGAGGAACTAAAGTAGTTGGTAAATAATTGCTTATGTTA
The DNA here is from genome assembly GCA_014706295.1 of Lycocorax pyrrhopterus obiensis. Taxonomy (NCBI): domain Eukaryota; kingdom Metazoa; phylum Chordata; class Aves; order Passeriformes; family Paradisaeidae; genus Lycocorax; species Lycocorax pyrrhopterus. The sequence continues at coordinate 14,908,266 of JACSVZ010000001.1, forward strand.
TAGGTCACAATACTGGGTTTACCACTTGCACCCCTATGCAAAGCTCCACAAAGCCTTTAAGCACCCTAATAAGTCAGTCATTAGCTTTTACATCCTCTCAGCTCTGACTGTCACATTGCTCACTATGAACCCACTAATCCCCTCAAGGTTGCCAGGTTTACTCGAGGTCTCACTCGAGAAGCTGTTAGGAGTCATTCTGCTTCACAAAATTCCAGTTAGATCTCCTGGAGAAGATCGTGATCACTTTCCATTGTAATACTGTTGAAAAAAAATTGCATTAATTCCTTCACTAGGCCAGCCTAAAAAGAAAAATCAGAGCTTCTTTTTCAGCCTAAAACCCACATGTGTTTAAAGTTCAGTTGCACTGTAAAACACAGCCTGATTCTTGAGTGCATTGGCTGTTGTGCACAGTAGCCTACAGCTGTGCAAAAGTGAGAGCAGAGCAATCTCTGTAGACTGCTCAGTGTGCTTTGGGCACATCTTGTACTCTGCAGTGGACATCCTGAATACTGAGACATGCAGAGAGCTGAAACCACTGCAAACAAGGAGTAAGATGACACAACATATTTGCTCTCTCTTTCTCTTGCCTTTTTTTTTTTTATAATTTTATTTTTTTAGTGGTGGTTTTAATTTAATTAGACTTTGCATTGCTAGGCTTCCACTTAGGTTAAAACAGCTCCAGCAATTCTAAGCTCCCCAGAGCCCCAGTAAATGGGCTGGCTGCCTGAAATAGTTATGGGGAAGACCTACTAAATATTACCCTTTTCCTCTGTGTATGCTAGAGGCCTGGATATACCTACATGGAGGAAATTCCTATGTATAGCCAGGTAAATTAAAGAGAGAATATTGAAAAAGATGAACCACTCATGTAACAATTTAAATAAGAGCATTGTACGAACTACAACCTGCAGCAAGCACAATGCTGCTTTCATGTGCTGTTTTGTAAGACAGCTTACCTTGACTTTCTAATTCCCTAACTGGCACTGAGAGAAATAAAATCTAGTTCACCACAATTGTCAGAGATTTTTTAACCTACTTACCATTCTTATTAGACTGTTGATGCTAATCCATTTAGGCTTTCCAGCAATATTATCAAATTTCTAGTAAAATTACATGAAGTTACATTAAAAAACTCAGCGGGATATAAATTTTAAGTAATTTCCTGTCCCTGTTCTGAAAAGCCTAGGTCTGAGATTTTTAGTGCTCATAAGTGTGCATATTTCAAAAACTCAGCATGTGCATATTTCAAAAGCTCAGAACAGTCAGAGTCTATGAAAATGAGGGCTGTAATACAAAACTGATGAGCTCAAATCCCATGACGCTGCAGTCAAAGACAGGAAGTATTCATAGGGTCAAATCTTCACAAAAACTGTTAAAAAGCCTTCAGGTTACCATTCCTAAGACACGGTGACAAAATTCATCAAGTAAATGTACTTAAGATATGGCAAAGATACGATTTGCTTGGTTATCTTTTATCAGTTGCCATTTGCTCTGAGTAACAAACTCAACATGTCAGTTTACAACTACAAGAGACTTAAGAAAGTTTCTTCCATTCTGAAACCTGCTAGAGTTTGCAAAATACTGCCCATACTGAAAACAAGGAATATAAAATTCTTGTGCAGAGCCACTTATTTTTGCATATGAGCATATTGTGAAATTAATTTCTCTTTCCAACCAGCAGTTGCTACAGCCTCAGCATGTGAAAGGATAAGAAAACGGATGGGTTTTTCACCTGCAAACTTGCTGGTCATGTTATCAGAGAGATGAGATTCTGAGAAATGTTCCTATTTGTGCTCCATTATTACTGAGTGAGTGGGATCGTGATAGCAGAAAGGTAGAGCTTTTGACTTCTCTGGCTACAGAAACTCTGCAGTACTGTAGATGCCCGAAGCTGATCTATGCACAGACCCTGTACTTCGAAGAATACTCTGCACTGGGAAAAAATACACTAAAAAAATTTTTTTTTAATTCTTTTTTTTCAAAAGACAGGTTTCTGATAAAGCCTGCAAACTTCTTCTAGTAATTCCTAGAGAATTAGAGTGAATGACACCAGTGCAGAGTGGTCACAAAGCTAAAACATTAACTTTACTTATACTAATATAGGCTACATTCCCACTGTATCCCCAGGGTTCTCATAATCTTCATTGTTCTCATCATGGCACTGTCTCTGGAAAAAGGGGAAGAATGAATAACCCTTGTGCACACATGTGCAACTTCAACCCAACAAGGCCAGGTCACACTTTTCTTAAATTGATTATCAGTTTTGAATTCCTTGAAGTTTTTTTGTTTACCCACTTGAGAGAAGCAAAAATATTCCAGTTTTGAGAGCGGCAAGCATCATTCCCTTGCAAGCTGATATAGTCCAGCTCATGACTGGCATAAGTGAAATTGTCCACAAGAAAAGCTGTCTCCTGCAGCTCACACAAGGCACCTACCTACCACATTCTCATTGCCCTCCACCTTTTTTTGTGATTTCCTTGGAGTAGCTATGGTGTCTGGAACTGAAGAATACACCTCAATTTACAGGTAAATGAAAACATGGATTCTGGAGACATTTACACTGTATGTAGCAGTAAATCATTTGGACATAGTTTCCAAAGTCCTCCTTCTCACCCTTCCTTTTACTACCATTTTACTAGCACAAGTCAAGTCAAGGTCACGTTGAAATTACAGCTGGTTGCCTTGCATTTTCACTGTGTATAATCCTTATAAATTCCAAATATGCCAACGTACAAGGGCATGACAGGAATTTATTAACAAATAAAATTAGTCAGAGAAAGGGCATCACTTGTTTTCTTTCTTATAAAATGCCATCAGCTGTATATGCTAACCCCCCAATAAAAAATAATTTCTTCAAGCATTTAAAGGCTATGTATTCCTTACTTTACACAGTAAATATACTGCCCTTGCACATTTGGATTTTTTTTTTTTTTAGCAAGAGGTTAAGGAACAAAACAGTCTTTTTTTCAGTCGGTATTACTCTTTTTTTTAAGATGCTTCAGTTTGCTATGGGTTTTCCATTCCTCATATCAAATTATTATTTATGAGCTATACAAGAGGTGCCAAAAGCCAGGCAGCTTTATTTGAAGTGCAGCTCTTTGGAGATGAACTGTCACCTAGACTGGGGCTCGAGGAACTTGAAACTTCTAGAAGATGGTATTTAGAAGTTCAGGGTTCCCTCCTGATCCGTGTGTCATCCATGAAATCACTTGAATGTAATCTCCAGGAACTGACAATGGGAAACACCATTCTCACCTAAAAGCCATACCACATAACTATGGGGAAATGTGCATTTGGATTAAAGTAGGAAAAAATGACAAATACAATTTCTCTGACTTGTCATGCCACTGATGAATGCTGATGCTTTGAATTAAGTCAAATATGTTTTTCAGAGTCTTCTTTTGGGTGAAAAATCACAAACACAGGAGTTCTAGCAGTCACCATCTAACCTCTGCTTACATGTTTCAAAGTATGTTTTGAAAGAGTTTGGCTAAAAACTTCCGTTACTTTACAAATACATATATTTTGCTTTGGCTTCACTAACACCACCTTCACCATATATTTCCTTCTATAGGTGTTACTAGGGCAGCAACACGGCAATCTGTGCTAACAATCTCCACTCTGTGAAACCACCTTCAGATAGATTTCTCAAAGGTCGCAGATAACTAGTGTGAAATTGTCATCTGCCTCTCTCTGGCTGCCACAAACAACTGTGCCATATAATCTCAGTTGTAAATTAATCAAGCTCCATCTTAAGACAGGGCAAGCCACTGCTTCCCCTACCAGGTGCCACTGGTACACCTGTTCCTCTACTCTTTCAAAGGAACTTGGAAAGCACAGAAGGATTGTAAGTGTGCAGCTGTATAGCCCGTTTATGCTGGACTAAGATACCTGTTGCATTACTTGGAGAGAAGGCATTTGGATTCTGAAGGGAAGAGATGAAAATATGTATGTCCGGTGTGGGAGACTGTTAAAATATGTCTGGTTTCCCATTGAGGATTTTCTCCTTTTCTTTTTTTAGTGCTACAGTAGAAGGAATTTATCTCATTCTCCTTGTTCTGCACCACCCTGGACATTAGGTCTTATCCAAGCTTAGTAGGAGAGCTCGAAGGCAAGGGACTATTTGCATCAGCCTGGCTTCTCTAAGAAAGATTCTTTGAAGAAAGGTTATTGAACAGGTGTTTGATATGTTTGCTATCAAATGTGGAGACTTAAACATGGAGAGAAAGTATAACATTCTCCTTTCTTTCCCTGCAATTTTCCACATCTCCAGCTTGTCAATTGCAGTCCCATTACCAATTTAATTAAATCAATGTAGTTTACTGTGTGAGTAGCTTTTTTAGAGTAGGAGATCAATCTGTTAGTGAAAAAAGTTAAAGCATTTGGAGAGGTGTTGTGCTTTCAGAGAAGAATAGGATGGTTTTCCAAGACATAACAGGAGATTTCTGAAAAACAGCTTGTAAGACAATACTTGTGGTTGCCTATAAAAGGTGTGTTTGCAGCCCACAGATAAGGCCAGCAACTTTGGACTGTGGTGGTTGATGTCCAATAGCAAAAATATTTCTTTTTAACACAAATTATCTCATTGTACAGAACACAGACAAAATAAACATTTTAAAATAGGGTAAAACAAATTGTTTTCAAAAATGTAGAAGAGTGGAGTACATTGCACCCATGATTCTCCTTCTTACTTCAAAATTTGTGACTATGTAAAGTTCATTCAGGTCTTCAGAAAAGGGATGTGTCCCGATTAGATAAAAAGTCTTCTTCATAAAACTACAAGATATTTGAAAGACAGTCTTCTCATTTTTTTGCAAGACAAATAACCTCACTCTCTTCCCTATCCAGTATTATTAAAATGAAAAATGCACTTGACTAAATCACTTCAGATGTCATACAAAGGGAAAACTGACTATGTCTTCGTGCTTCTATAAAAGTCAGATCATTTTTATTTAAATATAACTCCACTTGCATTAAGAATAAAAACTGTGCTTCTCTAAATCATGACATTTAAACTCTGACATTGAAAACTGATTGGAGAAAACATTTGCCTTTTCAAAAATGTATTTTTGAAGCTGAAAATATTCTTTGAAATTAATCAAATGTAAATGTAGTACAATGGTAAACATTACCTACTAAAGATTCCTATCATTTTAATCTGACAATACACCATGTTACATAATTTATATAAATATTAGTACCAATTGACAAGTATAAATCTAAAAGTTAAGGATGGAATTGAGTGAAATACAACTGTATTTGAAAAGGAACCTCAAATTAATAAACTTGACCATATATGGAGAAGACAACTGACTCAGCACTAATAAATACAGGAAGCTGGAACAAATGCTTGCCATTGGACTCCACCACTTCACTTACCCCACTGGAAGTTCACCGTCATCACTTCATCTAACATAACTTCTTAGTTCAAAAAATAGTTTCAACTTTGCTTTTTACACTTCATTTGAAAGACCATGGTCTATTGGGACATTAGTGGAAAGCAGTTTAGAACTCATGATATTAAATGAATTTTCACTACAGCAGAGGCGTAGATTTTAGAAATGTTCTTGCCATTAAGACAATCACTCTCCCTTCTCTAGCCTTTTATTGCATATTTAAGTGGATTTTTAGGACTTCTTCTACCCATGGCAAACAAAATTTTGCTGCTGGGCACTGCTCTGTCAGTCTCAAATGATGCACTCTAGGGATCTGGGGAAGAACCAGATGTGTTTGTTGCTCAAGTAACTGAATATGTGCTTTGTAGTTCACAGGCTACATATTTCGTTTGCATTCCCCAACCTAAATATCAAGTCAGGTCTATCAGTAATCATAGCAATTACTGAGCTACTGCTTAAAAAAATGTTTAAGTAGAATATAAGAATATGAACAAGACATGGCCCAGGGCTTTTGTTAGATGACGCACTGATGAAACCAAGGGTCACCATAGAGCAAGACCTCCAGTGACCTACATGGCTCCTAATTTCAACTGTCAGTCCAGCAAAACAAAACCCACCAAGGGTCACAAATGGAAGAATACAGGACAGTGAGCAGTGCTGAGACTTTTGGCTGAAATGCAAGATGGATGATTTCTCGTAAGAGGTGGAGCAGGACATGAGGTGGGAAGTTTATGGCTTTCAGAGGAAAGTGAAAGGACAAGGTGAGAGTCTACCTTTCTTTCCTGCAAAGCCCCACAGTCAGCTCCTTCGCAAAAAAAGGTACGGTCAATCACTACTCACCTTTTACTAGCTGTGTGCTGAAACCATCCTACAGCAGTCAGCTCTGATTCCTAAAAATGCAAAGTAAAATTCCCTTTGTTCTTTCTCCTATCTGTAGGATTTTGTTTTGGTTTTTGGTTGGTTGGTTGGTTTTCTATTTTTGCAGTAGGTATTTTTTTTCTGTTTGTTTTCCTGGGCTTTGGCTGAATTTATCATGTTTTTAATTTTAAAACTGTTGCTGGTTTCATTACAGCATGCACAGTAATAGATTTATTTTTGTATTTTCGCAGTACACTGCTTTTAACACACCAACTAAGCACAGCAGTTATATAACACCACATTACACATACACAACAGTTAAAGTATGATGCTTTTGTTCTACCCTGCTATCTGGCAGATATTCTTACAGGTATTTTCCTATAGACTGTGGACAGCATCAATATGGATAGGAAAAGAGTTAACAAACATTGGTTTACCTGGCAAAGTTTTGGTAGCAGGGTGGAGCTACAGAAGTGGCTTCTGTGAGAAGAAACCAGAAGCTGCTCTCACATCAAACAGAATCATTTCCAGCTGGCTCCAAGACAGACCAAAGCTGAGACAATCAGAGATACTGGTAGCATCTCTGTACTAACATTTAAGAAAGGGTAAGAAAGCTGCACAACTACAGCTGACAAAGGGAAGTGAGAATGTGTGAGAGAAACATCTCTGCAGAAACCAAGGGCACTGAAGAAGGAGGGGCAGGAGATGCTCCAGGTACCAGTGCAGAGGTTCCCCTGCAGCCCATGAGGAAGACCATGGTGTAGTAGGCTGTTCACTCCTACAGAAGGGAGCCCATGGACGTCCACAGGAGAGCAGATATCCACCTGCAGCCACTGGAGGACCCACACCAGACCAGGTGGATGCACCTGAAGCAGGCTGTGACCCCATGGAGGGCTTGTGCTGGAGCAGGCTTTCTGACAGGACTTGTGATCCATGCTGGAGCAGGCTGTTCCTGAAGGACCCCATGGAAAAGATCCACACAGGAGAAGTTCATGAAGGACAGTGTATCACGGATGAGACTCCACACTGGAGCAAGGGAAGGAGGAAGAAGTGGCAGAGAAAAAGTGTTATCAACTGACTGCAAACCCCATTCTTTTTTCCCCTGAACTGCTCAGTGGGGAGGAGGTAGAGAAGTCAGGAGTAAAGTTGAGCCAGGAAGGAAGGAAGGAAGGAAGGAAGGAAGGAGTGTGGGGGGGAAGTGTGTTTAGGGTTTTTTTAACTTGTCATTATCCTACTCTGTTATTAATTTTCAATAAAATACAAAATTCACTCACCTGAGTTGAGGTTTTTATCCCCATGATGGCAATTGTTGAGCTCCCTACCTTGTCTTGTAATAGCTTTTTGTATTTTCTGCCCCTGTCCTATTGAAAGGGTGATTGCTAGAGCAATTTGGTGGGTAGCAACCCACCACAAAAGGTTAACCACAAGAATAAAAAATTTCATTTTCTGGAGTGTTCCTATGTCCTGGGTTGTTCAGGTAGATGCCTGGCATAAACATATGACAGATGCCAGACATACAAGGTAACAGCCAGAGCTAATTAATGGCTCTTTGAACATTAATTTCTTCTCAACTGGTTGCTCTGTTCTTCAGGTCAGTTGAAGGTATGATGTGTGTATCCTATTTCTTGTTAAGTCAAATGAAGGAGAGGGAAACCTTTATGTTCAGTGCTACTTGGAGCAGTTCAAGAACATTTCAACCCATTGACAAAAAAAATAATGGAAATGCAGCATGAAGTTTTCCATTCTGCTGAAACAAATATACTTGACATGAAACCTCAAATAATCTCCCTACCCCCTTCATATGTACTCCATGTGAAGGAGTTTATTTTTTTTCTCTGAATGACATTTTAAGGACAGGCTGCCAAGCCCATTTGTCCCTCCATTTGCAGTTAATTTGTGTTTGCATGAGGTTTCCACATGCTGTTCAGTTTTCTGGTAGAGAACAGTTCGCTTCCTTTCTTCAATGAATTTCCTTTCTGAGAACATGCTGCGCTCCCACCATTAGAGGAGCTGGAACCCTCACACAAAATTATGGGCAATCAATATTTCTTAAAAATACCAAAATGAATACTCAATACAACTCAAAAAGTTATATCTAGCATAATTCAATTGGGCATCTTACAACAGAAGCATAAAAAGTCAGAAGGCAGTTCTGGGCTATGATCTTGCATGAGATTTGTAGAGTTTTGTCAGCTGCCTCATTAATTCCATCACTACATTTGCAAGCAACAACTCCACTACATATTATCTGAAAACAATGCCTCAGTCCCTAAAAAGCTATCTAACAGATACGGCCACTTGCTTAGTTCTGATGACACTGTCAGCCACAAGAGGGGGAAACCTCAGCCCTCCAAATACTCTCTTGATTCATACTGCTGCATAATTTTAGTTTTAATAACTTTGGCTTTAAAATCTTCTACTATAACAAAATTAAGATTTTTTTAAATGGGAAAAAAAAGAAGCAGACTAATTTTGTGTTTCCACTATCACAAGATCTGAGCTATAGCTTTCTAAGGAAAACATAGGAGCAATAAAATCAGGCATTATCATCTTTAAAAGCCACTCTAATTCACATAGAGGAAAGGAATAGCAACAGCTGAACTATGTCCTTTAGAATAACAACTAGAATTAAACTTTGCCATAAGACTTTGTAATATATCCTCATTGTCTTCAGTGAAATATGCTGTTATCTTAGTATATGAAATACCTAATAATTGTAAATTACTAGATTTTCACAATGCATTTACTTTGAGCAGATTTATTAATAACCTATTCTGTACATGGGACAACTCACTGACAGTATTTCAGAAAATTATCCAGATCTATTATTTTTCTGTCATACTCATTTTCTTCTTTTATGATTTTTCCTTTCAATTTCCTCCCCATTTATATATTGGCTATTATAGAATAATAGACAGGGTAGTTTTATTTTATGAAGATTGTGTATGTCAGGTTTCAACCCAGAAGGAATTCCTATAGGCAAAATACGTGCATATTCAAGCTTTTAATTTCCAGCATGCAAAAAGAGAGATGGTGTTCTTCACTGTTGAGGGGAGTCCAAGATGTCCTCTTTCTAGAACTGGAAAAGTGTTTACCTAAATACATCTTTCAAAGTGCAATAAGAAGACAAAATTAGGAAACAGTGCTAGGTAAGAAGGTCAAAACCAGTACTTGTCAGCATTGCCATTTACACTTTGGGTTGGAAGAGGTATGAATTAAGGATGACTAATAAATTCAGATTGATATTCTTTATAAATAAAAAGATAGTTATTTACATTTAACCTAACTAGAAGAGGAACTGAGAATCTTCAGGTCCTTCAAGCCTCAACTGAAGATGAAAATATTCATTGTTCTCTGTATCCATAAAGAACACCTGCACCAATGTTCTAGCAAATTTACAGAAAATAAAACAACTCTAAAAAAATTTCTGCTTCCTAATAACACCACCTTTTTCAAGGAGGAAAGTGGATCATACTAAAAATGAGACTAAAAATCACAGACCCTGAGGAACAAGCAATCTACAGCTCAAGTGACAAGAATTTTAACAAGAATTTAAAATACTAAATATAATATAATAATATAATATAATTTTGTTTTCCAAATCAACAAAGCTAACATGAAAAAAAAAAGAAATGTGCTAACATTGCACAGTATTTCAGGTAACAATAACGTTTTTCTATCTCTAAAATAGTTTCATTTAGTCATCTTTCTCCCTTCGGTTTCTGGAGTTTAAATTTAGAGATTATACTTTCTATCTCCAAATGAAAACTATCATCCTTCACTGCACATAAGCTGGCACATTGTTCTGATGAGGATCATGGAGATCTGTCAGTTCTCCCTTGATGGATTCTTTTGAGAAATTATTTGTTTAATTTTGTTTTGTTTTCAAAGACACCATTGAATTTGATCGCTATTTAATGACAAAGATGCACAGTAAAAATCTGGTCTAGTTTTAGGATAAGAGCTCTCTGTTAATCCTTCAAGACCTGCCTTCTTGGAGGGAAGGAGCATGGCCAACAAAAACAACAGTGTAATTCCACACACAGCATCCCAGTGGTGTGGAGGAGAGGCAATACACTGTGTACAGCATTGTGATGGGAAGGTAATCAGTTTTTAGCTATGAAGCTTACAGATACTGTCATATGATTTGTCTATGAGCTGTATGTATGCTGTACAGCACATGAAGTTCAGAGTACCCTTCTTGGGCTCAAATTACATCCATGGAAATGCTTCCTCCTTTTGAAAGCACATAAACTTCAGCTAAATAAATGTGAGAAACGTCAAGTGGATTTCAGTTCTACTTTGTGAGGTGAACCGGTATCTTGTGCAGCGTAACTGGGCAAAACCTGTTTACAAGTTAACCAAATACTTTCAATCCATAACATGGATATAAATCCAGTATCAGACATAAAACTACCTATTGGCACACTAGTAGACATGTACTAGGTGTGTTAAGGTGTGAGTTCACAGACAAGAGACAGCACGGATGGGACCAGGATTAGCTGTTTGTATCTGAAGGAATAACTTAATCTTCTTTGGTCCTATGGAGAGAGGAATTTGGGGAACACAATTCACTTCAGCCCAAGATGGATATGTAATACACGACATGAACCCTGCCCTCAAACTACCTGCTCATTTGCACTGTCTGTGGACAGCTCAGAACGATCTAGCTCAAGGCAAAGTTCAATGTTATAGATGTCTAAGGTTAGGTAAAATGAATCCACACCACTTGATGTCTGAAAGATTATCTGAGACATGAACTTGTCTTTATTTATTTATAAAGATACAAAGTCAAAAAAGAAATTCAAGCACAAAACTCAGGAGAATTTTATGCACCTTAATGAACTCTGATTGCATTCCATTTTCGGTAGCACTTAGGATATTAAATAAGCATAATTTAGTAGAAAAGATGTACGTGGGTCACACTGGCACTTTTTGTGGCAATATCACCGAATCACAGAATCCCAGAAAATGCTGAGTTGGAAGGGACCCATAAGGATCATCGAGTCCAATTCTTAGACATCGAGTCCAATTCACAAGACATCCCCAAGAGTCACACCATATGCCTGACAGCATTGTCCAAACACTTCTTGAACTCTGTCAGGCTTGGTGCTGTGACCATTTCCTGTGGGCCCTGTTCCAGTGCCCAGCCACCCCGCGGGTGAAGAACCTTTTTCTAATATCCAACATAACGTAACATAACCGACATAACTTCAGGCCATTCCCTCAAGTCCTGTCACTGGCCACCACAGAAGGATGATGTCAGTAGAGAAGGTCTGTTCCAACACTATTTGAAAAGATATCATTCCACAAAAGATTTTTAAAAAGCCTTCTGATGCACATCTTAGCCTAACCTGAGGACCTGCACCCCAGAAGATCCTGTTCCCACAGGAATTACAAAATACTGTAGAGAGTGTGAAAGTCTGTGTCACCCTTGATCACTGTGAGTGCCAGCAATGTCAATAGACACTTCTGTTGAATTAAGGGTACTACATACGGCTCTGACCAACAGAGCTACCATTTCAACTTTACCTTTAGCAATACTGTGATGCTGTTCATTTTTTTATTCCCAGTAAGGGACACAGCACAGAAAACACCTCTTATGGGAGCCCGGGACCTTCAACCAAGCTCTCTTGTTACCATGATTGCTAACGCACAAGCCCTTCAGGGAACATCTGACTGTACCTGCTGATTCATTCTGACAGATGCTATCAATTCACTGCATTTTTTCAAGGGAAGTGTTGCAGGAGTAGCTTTAGGCAAGCAGGAGTCATAAAGAGTCCTATGTTCAGTGGAGCCAGGATAAGTTGCTCTCTCTTAAGTGATTCATTCTCGAATACTCCCTTCACATAGATCCCTATCATTGCCTATATATGTATGTGTACATCCACCTCACCAGACCATCCTGACCGGAATTACTCTGCTCTTCGTGTCACCTAGGGACCCCATCCCAGCATATACTGCAGAGAGTCAATTATCCTCTTTGATAACAGGTCAAGTGTTAAGTAAACATAACAGTATCACTTCTGTCCAAAGACTGCAGCACAGACAGTGTCTCTCCAGAGACAGAAAAGACTGTAAGGGAAGCCAAGGGGAACTTTTAACTCTAAGAAGAAAACTGGGATATAGCTATTTGATTTTATAAAAAAGATGCAGCATTCTTGAATACTAAGAATAGAAAGCCTTTCTCCTAAGAGCAGCACGGAAAGAGAATGCAAGTCCTCTGTCAATGGTAGTAGCAATTTAATTACTGCATCTAATGCCTTGTGGATTAAGCACATAAAAATAAACACAAATATATTGCTCTGGTTAGTGGTGTGTAATGAGTTTTAACCACCATATCTCATTTGCTTTGCATTTCCTCGTGGCACTCATTTCCTCCTTCTTTCCTTGACTGTGAAAGGGAAATGTCTTCACCCATAGTCAGGACTGATCCAGGGGTCCTGCTCAATCCCCTGATTTGCAGACAATAACATTGCAAAAAAACTCCTTGCCACAGTTTCTCATGTACCTGAAAAATACTCTGAATTCCCAATAGCCGGGCACAGTGTGGATAAAACTGGTGTGCTCAAAGGATTTCAACATATGGAGGAAGGCTACATTGAATTCTTCAAGCTAGGTTAGTCAAAGCTTAGTCCAAAACATCAGTTCCTAAACCATAGAAATAGGCTGTAGCCCTGCTGTGACAGTCAAGAAGTGCAGACAGTCCCAGATAGGGACCTCTTGCCCTTAGCCCTACAACAGCCCTACAGCAACATTCCAGCTGTGGCAGCACAAGGCACAACCTGGCTCCCCTGGCACTTATCCTCTTCTAAGCTACAGCTAGACAGCTACCAGTGCCTGAGCCACCTTGTTCAAAACTAGCACAATTCTGTTTTTACTAGATTCCCACTCACAGCTCTGCCTGAAGGATTAAAGCTTTGTCACACCAAAGGAGTGGGGGAATCCTGTGACATTTAAACAATGAGCAAAACTGTGAAGAATACCTAGTAAGTAAAAATCCTACACCAGCTAGGGAGATGCTCTCAGGTACATATTACGATGTGACATCATTTTTTATGGCCAAAATATTTTTATGCCTGATTCAACAAATAATTCTGTGACACCCTCTTCCACAACTGAATTACCATTACATGGGTATTCCGTGAAATATGGAAACATACTTTAAACAATTTTTTTAATATTTATAATACTACTGAGATAGTGTAGTTTCCAATCCAAATATATTATTCTGTAACACAGCCCTGGGTTTGCACAGCCGAATGTCAAAGGTTTTTTTTTTGCTAATCTGACAGGTTATATATTTTAACCAAATGATCTACCTATACATATTACATATTATTAGTTGTCAATTAGATACACTAGTAATACAGATAATTATATGTTTCAAGTAACAAACCTGTACTTTGACTTGCATTTACAGATTAATTAGCACTTCTGGCAAGTTTCTAGAAATAGAGCATTCGAAGTAGCAGTAACAAAGTAGTTTTGATCCAGTTCTTTCTCTCACCCTTCTTTTATCCCGTAACTTTTATTCTCCACACAACTATGTTTCACCTTAATGGGGAGTATTTAGCCTCTCAGAAATAGATATATTTTTCCTTATGGAGAGTTCTGCAAATAGGTTCTTTTGCATCTTAAAAATACAGCAAAATAATCCAAAATTTTTCTCATCTCCATGAACTTTTTTTCAAGATAACAATTCATCCTGTTCCAAGGGCCTGGACTGTAAATAGCAGAACTCTTTGGTGGCCTCGCTGAAAATGGATTGTTTTATAGACATATGAAAGTGTCATTAGGAAAGGGGTTTGAACCCAGAGCTGACCAAGAGAGAGCAATTAGTGAAATGTAAGAAACATGCCTCCATTAAATGGTCATAGCTTCCAATCAAAACACAAAATCAGAATTCTGTTCCTACACAGCACTTTGAAGGCTTTGGTTATGCACTAATTATAATGTGCATTGAAATGAAAACAAAACACAAACCCTTGAAAGTCATTAAGAATGAATTCTTGCCCTCTGGACAGCTCTGTGGCAAAGATCAGCTCTTTTTCTGGGAGGCCAGGGACAAAGCACAGAATTTTTACTCATGACTTAGCACATACAAGAATGTTTTTTGGTCTGTTTTCATAAATTCTAGAGAAAGGGTTTAGAGGTGTCTGTGCAGAGATGAGCAGAAGGAATGCTGTTCTCCGAAAGCCTAAGAGAAAGAGTTAGTAACGACTTCTGCTGGTGAAAATCCTAACACTCAGTGGTGTCTCAGGATCTACAACAACACAGATAAAATGGGACCTGGGGGTCTTACGATACATTGAAATTAATGGATGTCTACAGTGTCTAATTATTTTTACTATGTAAAGGTGAGGGAACAACTGCAATTTTAAAAAGCAAAAAAAACATTACTAAGGAAGCAGATCTTACAAATTGCATCCTTCATACCAATAGTGTGGGCTTCACTGACAGCTTTTGGTTTATAAGTTTATGAATGAAATTATCTTAATACAAGATAAGGTTTCCATATTTAATTTGGCATGACCTATTTACTTAAGGGACTATTCAACCAGTATTGCAATGAAACACAAACCTATCCAAAGCCTACTAGCAGACCCTCCTTTATCCATTAGCCATGAAAGGCCTTGCAACTATTTAATATTCTATCATCTTTATTAAAACCAGAGATAGAGAGTTAGAGAGTTATATAGTGAGATACAAGATAAAAAACAACTCATAAAATACAGACCTACGTCACATATGAGAGAGGGTTTTACCCTCAGAGCACTTTTCTAGCTGGGAAATATAAAAATTCAACAAAGCCATCTGTTTTGTGCTCCTTTCTATGATAAATTCCCTTCTTCTGCTCTGAAATGCCTTTCAGAAGGATAGCACAAGCCAAACTGAATTGCACAATTTGAATTAAATAAGATGCTTGCAACAAAATTGTGTCTCCTGTACAGTAGGGGCAGCCCTAGCATAGGTTTGCACAGAGAAAAAAATTTAGTTCTTATCATTCACTCTTATCTTACTGTGTTTAGCCAATATTCCATGGAGGCAAGCCAATGAGTTTCCCAAATAGAAACAGCAAAGGAAATCATAGCACTGTGCAAGTCAAACTTTCTGTTAAAGTATCGGTGTTTGCTAAGTGTTTGTGTAGCTTTTGCAATGCCTTCTAGAGTGCTGATAAGGGAAAAAACTGAAAAAAATATAAGCTGGAATCCACTATGCTTCATATAGAGCTCCTTTAGGAATGCAGCTGAATGTTCAAGAACACACTATGACAGAAAGAGGGAGTACAAATTCCAGCTTAAGTTCACTCTGGGGCTTCTGCTGTCATGAGCAGCAGCATCACCATTTGCTTGCTGTGCTGTGCACCACATCAATACATGGTAAGGAACAAAGCCCCATGAAGCTTCCACTTCTAACTTAAAAGTGTCCTTTTCATGTCATTTCCCAGAAGACATTTTCTCCTCTTTTTTCAGAATGGGATTGTGGAACACTCTTCATTTACAGCATGTCCTGCGTAATACACGTGAAGCTGCAGTTCCACAAGAGTACAGACAAGAGCTACCCAACAGTACTCAAAAATCAGGATGTGCCGGAGCACTCAGGAGAGCACCCTCTCTCCTTTCCTTCATCACTCACTGACACTCAGCACTCCAGACCCTGATGAGGAGAAGGAAATACAAGTCTTTAGTCCCAATAATAGTGAGCTTCCTGTCTAAAACACAGCCAACACAGCAACATCTCTATGTCAAAAGCTACTATACATTTGATACAATGTTAGATTACCTTACATGATATTAAATGGGGATTTTGTGATCCCTTATCTAATATAACAAAACTTCCATTTAAGGCCATGCCAGAACAAACTATAGCTCCCTGCTACATTTGTCACTCTTCCCAACACAATTCAGTTCTCAATCACTCTTCTTCAGACTCTAAACCTCTAACTAGAAAGCCTCCAGAGGGGCAACCAGTACAAGAGATAAATGGATTTTATGAAATTATTCATTTTTCCCTTTAATTTAAAAACTTGTTAATAACCTGTTACTAATCAGCACAGAAGTGCCTACACCACTAGCTAAAAACAGGAAAATTTTGTTCATTTGCAAGTTCATCACTTCACATTACTTTTGTACCATGTCTTTGTCTCCCATATTCTGATTTGAGAATTTCCATCTGCCCTTTGTGACCACGGCACACACAAGGCAAGTCTTAACACTATTTTTTTTTCAAGGTAACGTAAATATATATGTTACAGGAACCTTAAAGTTGTTAAACCGCAAAAAGGACAAAAAAAAAAAAAAAAAGGCATCTCATTTTATACACTTAAATAACAGCTGCTGTCCCATGAGTCTGCCCTTTCTTGGTGCACTGTTTGATGCAACATAAATACAGCATTTCCTGTCTACTGCTGGAGTTTGCTTGAAATTCCTTCAGCAATGTTTGTATGTGTGTATGTTTTTTTTGCTTAACACCTTTGTGGCGTTCGTAGTATAGCATTTCTGCTGCAATATTCAATTATTTTCTCTAGCTACAAATATTTTCTGAAAGAAGTAAGAAATAATAAGTTTTAAAAAAGAAAATCTCTCTGATTATCAGCAGAGGTGCCATCTTTGAGACTTCTCGAATAAAACATTGCTTTTATAGTGGAAAGCACAAGCTGCCTTAAATACAAGGGAGACCATAAAGTTTTCCTCTAATTCGTATGGGTAAGTCAAAGGCATTAATGCATGCTCATGAGAGAATTCTGAAAATCTTGCATAAATATTCCCCAGAAGAGATGTCCATATGTTTTCAGCCATAGGCCCTTGCTTTCACCCTCTGCTATGATTTACAATGGTGCATATCAGCTGAGAATGCTGGTCAGACCTTGGCTTACAAACTTTCAGATTGGTCTTGATGATCTAAAGATCTCTTTCAACCTGATGATTCTATGAAAGTGTTTAAAAGACAGTCACAGAAATGCCAATATGTCCATTCCAAGTCTTAGAGTGCTCCTAATAGCAGGCTGGATCTTAAAGACAGCCAAACACCAAGATACTAACTTTGACATATATAACAAATTGAATGTTTAGGAAAATAAGTGACAAAAGTGTGGTAATACTACACTTATGGTTTGTCCAACCAACAGCAGAAGCAGTCTGCTTCTATTCCAATCCCTCTGATTTCAGGAAAGATTCAGTTCGGTCAAAAAAAGAGCAAAGCTTTTGCAAAATCAGGCCCTGAAACATTTTGTAATTTTGAATGGAATCCTGACATTGCGTAAATTTGTGTTTGCTGAGAAGAGCTGGCAGCATGACTTACTGGGAAATGGGAAAGCTGGGACCCCAGAGCCTGGAGGGAAAAGAAGGTTTATTACTTATGGAAAGGACAAGTTGAGGATACATAGAACAAGAATTGACAGGCATATTCTAAACCTCAGTAAAGGGTCTTGATTAACTCTACCTGGCTACTTCCATTCATTTACTTAAAATTTCCTCTGGCACCTGTCCTGGTCTCTAATCATCTCACATCATGAAATTCACATTTAAAATCTTCAATAATTCAGCTGTTTAATTAGTCAGCCAATCAATTATTCAGCTATTGATCTGCCCTACAAGGAAAATAAAACTTTAATGGATGGACAGTTAAACTTTCACAAACAGAGGAACCTGTGTTGCTGATTACAACTTAGATTTGATTTGTGCCCAGGCACTATTCTTGGGGGGCAAAGGCAGGGGGAAATATTTTTTTTTTCCCTTTGCAGTTCTTAGGTTAGCTTTGCTATAGTTCCAGAAAATTAGAAATATCTGGAAAGTTTCTGTCTCTTTGTCATTACAGGTGATGCTTTTCTACCTCACTGGCTTCTTGCTTAGGAAATGATTATGACTGAAATGATGCTTTGGTCTGGAGATAATTAAACACTCCTCTAAAAGCTATAATGGAAATTTTAAACCTCAGTTGCACTGCTTTGCTCCTTGCTGCTCCTATTCTAGATGTAATTTCTTCATAAGGGAGCCTTCCAAACATTTTTTGTTTCCTCTTATAAGCTCCTTACTTCTGATCTACATCTTTCTTTTTAAGCCTGATCCCAAGCAGGTCATCCTCCTCCTCCCTTCCTCAGTGATCACTATGCTGAAAGCCCATCTCTTTCAATCTCCTTTCACAAGAACAATGCTGTAGATTTGTACAAGGACTGTGCTTGCTTGGAAACCATTCCTACAGCTCCTACAGTTATTCACTGGTGTCCCAAAGCACCGAGACAATGTTGAACAACTTGGCCAACCAAGTTCATCCCAGGACACAGAACTTATTCCTGCAGATACTCCAACTACTGCGCTGCTTAAACCCTGCCACCACCAGTTTCATACCCTCCTGTCAGCTCAAAAAGGGGAAAGCACAACCAGTCAGTTACTGACACACCAGCACAGCATTACATGGTATTTTTTAAATCAAATCTGTTTTCTACTGTCACAGTCTCTAGATTTTTATTTTATTCCATTTCAGGAAGGAAGGAAGGAAGGAAGGACAAAAGAGAATAAAGGGGAATACACACTTTCCAGAAATGAAAACAGCTACTTTCAAAACATTTTCTGATGAACAATAGGTATCACAAGATTCAGTATTTTTATGAGAATAAGAATAGCAAAAGAAAAGTGAGTGGAAAGTGAGTCGCAGATGGGTCTCAACCAGCAGTACCCCTGCACAGGCTGGTCACCCCAGTACAGGTGCTAAACTAATCCAAAAGGGGCAAGGCAACTGGATGTCCTACAAGAGCTCTTAGCAGAGTTATGTGGTTCTTACCATATTTACCAGTACCCATCAGTCGAGCCCAAAAACTTTGACTATTACTGGTTCTGTCCTAGTCTAATGAAAGTTCTAAGACCTGCTTTAGGGAAGGGAGAGGAGGAGAGAGTTCATGCAACACATGTGATGCGCAGTACACAAGCACATGTACACATGTACACAGTACACATATACCTGAAAGGGATTTTAGCATCATCACAAGGTGTTTTTCCCAACTGCGGTTATAGGAAACAGAGCAGCCATTGCTTTGCAAGATTGTAGCAAAGTGCTACTTACTCAACAATACCCACATGCTACTAAATGTATCTGTCTTGAGAACAAGCTTTCAATGCAGTGAAACAGTTCTAATCAATAATTTGTGGCTTGTGATCATATTAAATTGCCATGTGGCGCCTTCCCCTACCTCAAGAATTCAAACAATGGCACTTAAACCAAAAGAAAAAAGCATAACTTGTCTAAGTTTTGGTGTAATGTGTACCAAATTTATGTAAGGTTTTGCAGATAATTTTTTTTCTAGTAAAGCACAAGTGTACAAATAATAAATCAACTTCATCAAATTATTGGGAAATATTCATTGAAGAGGAGAAAATCAGTAACTTTAATGCCAATAGAACTCAAATCACAAAATTGTCAAAGACAGCTTATTAGTTACTTTAAATAGGCATTCAATAATTGACATACTCTGAGGAATAATTACAGGCTATATTAAGATGACAGGAGTTTAAATTCATAAAGCTAAGAGTGCATGCTATAAAGTGCCAAAGACACATTGAATGAGCCCCAATTTCCTTTGCATCTATTCTCATCCCACATTTATCCTCCCTGTTACATATGTACACAGAACAACCAAGTACCTTCAATTTAAATCAACCTGAATGTTTTGGTCTATGGATAAATTCAACAGTAAAATGCACCTACAAAGGATCCACAGAATAGGGCAATAGCAATGTTTTCCAGAGCAATATGACTGCAGTTTATTTGACTTATTTGACTTGAAAGAAGGCGTTGCATCTTTTCAGAGCTATGGGGGTTTTTTTCTCTGGCATTCTTTATTTTAGCGTGCCCAAAGATCCATGTTTCAGCTTATGCTGGAAGCTGTGGCCTCAGTCCAATAAATGGTTGCTGTATTGGGTATTCGTGGCCACGTTTTGATAGTGGTGGCACTGCAGTGGTGGCTTCTGTGAGAACCTGCTGGAAGCTTCTCTCATGTCCCACAGAGCCAACCCAAGCCCGCTCCAAGATGGACCCACTGCTGGCCAAGTTTGAGCCCATCAGCGATGGTGGCAACACCTCTGGGATAACTGAGTGAAGAAGGGAAAAAAGTCACTGCACAGGAGCAACTGCAGCCCCAGAAGAGAGGAGTGAGAACACATGAGAGAGACAGCCCTGCAGACACCAAGGTCAGTGCAGAAGGAGGGACAGGAAGTGCTCCAGGTGCCATAACTGAGATTCCCCCACACTCCATGGTGAAGACCATAGTGAGGAAGGCTGTGCCCCTGCAGCCCATGGAGGTCCACAGTGGAGCCAATATGAACCTGCCTCGTGTGGAAGACCCCATGCTGGAGAAAGTGGATGTGGCTTTAAAGAGGCTGTGACTTCATAGGTATTCCATGCTGGAGCAGGCTCCTGGCAGAACCTATGGCCCCATGGAGAGAAAAGCCCACACTGGAACAGGTTTTTTGGTAGGACTTGTTACCTCATGGGGGATCCACAGTGGAGGAGCCTGTTCCTGAAGGACTGCCCCTGTGGAAGGGACCTATGTTGGCGCAGTTTGTGATGAACTGCAGCCCATGGGAAGGACTCACCTTGGATATCTTCATGGAGGACTGTCTCCTATTGAAGAGACCCCATGGTGGAGCAGGAGAAGAGTGAGGAGTTCTTCCTCTGAGGAGGAAGGAACAGCAGAGACATGTGATGAACTGACCAAGTGCCAATTACCCATCCCCCTAAGCCATTGTGGGGAGGAGGTAGAGAAACTGAGAGTAAAGTTGAGCACAAGAAAAAGGGAGGGGTGGAGGGAAGGTGTTTTTAAGATTTGTTTTTATTTTCTCATTACCGTACTCTGATTTTATTGGTAATAAATTCAATTAATTAATTATCCCGAGTCTGTTTTGCCCATGACAGTAACTGGTGAGTGGCTTCTCCCCATCCTTATCTTAAGTCACAAGTTTTTCATTATGTTTCCTCTCCTCTGTCCAGTTGAGGAGGGGAGTGACAGGGCAGCTTTGGTGGTCACCTGGTATCCAGACAGTTGTATTAATCAGTTCAATAATTAGACCTCACTGAAGCGAAACTTCTTGTTTACATGTTATTTTCACTTTGAGATAGGAAAGACAAAGCTTAAATACAGACCTATTTCAGTAACTACTAGAAAAACAAATCTTACCTGATGTAAAATTTGCTTCTTTTCTTTGCTGCTTGCTTTTCTCAACTTCTTCTTTCCTTATCCTTTAGGTTTGCATTTAAAATTAAACACTTCAGGCAAAACAGCCTTCAGCTCTAAGCACTGTAGTGCACTGCTGTACTATACATGATATAACTCAGGAACTACCTCAAATACTAGACAATTTCACCTCTACAATTTCCAAGTGGGGCTGACACATACCTTTATTTTTTGGCCTCATACTTTAGAGATCTATTTAGCCTTGAAATATATCAATCTGCAAATAAAGCAAGACTTTTTCCTCACAAATTCAACAGACTGACTGTATTATAACCAGACTCTGACTGCACTGCTAATAATAATTTTTTTATACTATGAGATGCAAGTGTAGTTTGCAAATACTGTTACAGGGTAGGAAATAATTCAATCAAAAGTCAGTATGATTGGATTATTTTTCCCACCACTGAAAAAATAATTTTTTTTCTATACAGATTTCTATATACAGAGTTTTCTACAAATGGTGATTTCTGTATTTTTGTATCACTGTTAAAAGAGGGGGATCCCTGAGCTACTTTGATTAATATACATCAGAAAATAGGCAGGGTGGAGAGTGCTTTGGGTCAAAAAAGCCCTCCTTAATTCATGTCTGCTTCTGCGAAGTTTGAAACAAGAAATTTCTTTCCTCAAGCCTCTCAGTGAACCAGACATCAGAGAGAGGATTCCCTCCTGGGAAGCTGCTACTAAACCCAGGCATTGAGAGTACATCTGTATCTGCTGAATTCAAAAACCAATGTTCTGCATGTTATCTTTGAAGTTTATCTAAAGGCCCAATGGATATAAACATAAGCAATCCTTATAATGTCTCTCCCCAAAATTCCACCATACCTACCCCAGGCAACCAACACTTTTCACACAGGGACTCTCAAAATACTTTATTCATGGACATGCAAACTGTTAGAAGTATAACCCTGACAAGCAAAGAAACAGATTAACCCTGCAGACCTTGAGAGGAATAAAAAAGGCTGTTTTCTTTGGATGAAGATTTAAACCAATGCTTCCTCGGTGAATTTAATATCTTCCTCCCACACTAGGTTTATTTTTTGTTTTAATTCTTTCCTGTGGCACAGTCTGAAGTGCTTTCTACTGTGCTTGGCAGCCATTCTTTCACTGTCCAGCTGCTTTCTCTTGCCATTTACACTGGGATGCCTTTGTTACCAATGGATAAAATTGACAAGCACATTGCAAGCAAAATTACAGGCAGTCTTCCTGCTCAACAAGAACAGTATGGAATTACGATTTCCAGAAGAGTATCTTCCACAAACAATGTATGCTGTTTCTCATTTCCTCTTGGCAAGAATGATATATCCAATCTCTGTTAATTGCTTCCTGTAGACACACTTCTAAATAATAGTTTGCACAAAAAAAAAATTAAGATGCTGATTATTTTAGGCAAACCCTTCTCAGTTTAAACTAACCATTGGGAAATAACCTGACACACAGCATAGCATCACTTGATTCATCACTATATGAGGCCAGACAGAGGTAAAAAGTGCTCGGAAAATTTGCTGTTAGATCAACTTTGAAAATTACACCTAGAGCTACCCTTCAAACACAGTTCATTTCTTAACCTAGAAGTTAAATGTGCTGACAAGACTTAGAGCTGTCCAATATCCACAATACAGAGAGACCTTTCTCAAGTACTTATTTCAGCAATATCCAGCTTGCTCTGAAGCTGAAAAATACAGACTCAGAAAAAACATGAGTAAATGTGTCAAACATTAAAAGACAACAGAAGAAGCTGATAAATCAGTCCATATTAAATGTGTCAATACTATCTTATTAAATACTTATTATATAATACTACTAAATAAGTGGCATCTAGTGGATTAGGCACCTGAAAAAAGGTTAGGATATTTAAGACCTATTACTCTGGCTATAACCTGTTAGCTGATACCTGAAGAGTGTAGCATTCTCATGCGTCCTAACCCTTCAGCTTTATCCCCCAGACTTCGTAGAGTGCTTTCAGTGCAAGGTTGTGTTTAAAAACATCACATTCTCACATGCATATCCCACAAGCTATCTGTGAAAAACTAAAAATTTACCAGCATGGATTGCAAGTGTGTAAAACTGATAGAAAGGTTACCTGAGAGACCACTCTTCCTCCTATCTTCCCACTCCTGAGTCCCCATAGCCTTATTCCTCTTCCCAAGACAGATTCCCTCTGCCTCACATCACCTAAGGGATGCATTTCCAAGCACTAATGCTTTGTAAAGGTGCAAACTGAACACATGAAAATCAGTGTGATTAACCAAACACTTGTCTGCTGCAATTGGTTTTGTTTTTCATCGAGTCATAAAACATGAAACATGTGGAGCCAACAGAGATCCATTCCATATTAAGCTCAGGAACATATGAAATGTGAGCCAAGTGATAAATGCTTCTTCACACAAGGTGAGACATATTATCCCAGTGCTGCATTCCTGCACAGGGACTGTACACTGCAACATGTTTCCAGGGCTGCTCCCGCTTAAAACAATGGTGACACCACACTGACTTCCAGCTGGCTTATAAATTATTTATTTGTATCTACCCTACTTGCCACCTAATTCCTGGAACACAAAGACAGGAAAAATTCAGTCCAGCCTCTTTTAACAACTCATCTGAACTCAAATGTCAAGACCTGGGCAATACATGAGCTGGGGTAGTTTTCCCTATACAAATATGCACAGTGTTAGGCCCAAGCTAAACATTAAATTAAGATTATATTGATTGGATAACTAGAAACCGATTACTTTTTTTTAGCAGGAACCAAAGAGAGGTTTGAGACCTCTTTTTTGACAGGCAGGTCTTTTTTTAAGACTACTATTCATGAGGAGGTGGGTTGCTACATACCAATTACTTACTTTTATGAAAATAAATTGCACTTTCTTTTTATAAAAGGAAAAAAAATGCAATTCATTTAATACTTGCAAATCCAATAAATCTGTGAATGTTTATTAATTCCTAGACCCAATCTATCTTCAAAACACTTTGACCTTCAAACTCTGGCAGACATTTGCTGCATTATGAGACATGGGGCTTACACAACACAGGGGTTTAAAATATACCTTATACAATAATAGTCCAAAATTTCACAGAATTAAAAATGGCAAAAGCCCAAATCCCCTAATTTCTTAGCAATAAATTTTTTAATTGATTAACAGTGACTGAGGACAATAAGGGTCTGATCTAAATCCCATTAGACTCTAGAGGAACCTTGGCACTTATGTTTGTGAAATCACAAGCAAGACTTTAATTATTTCTATATTTAGAGTCTCGCGTTGTAAGCCAGTGGATATAATGAAATGCTATGTTTAGTGACTTCAGCTCCATTTGACATCCATATACTTGGAAAGCACCTGTATCTTGGGTTTTTCTCCTTTATGGCCTCATTC
Source organism: Lycocorax pyrrhopterus obiensis (assembly GCA_014706295.1). Lineage (NCBI taxonomy): Eukaryota > Metazoa > Chordata > Aves > Passeriformes > Paradisaeidae > Lycocorax > Lycocorax pyrrhopterus. The sequence continues at coordinate 14,933,123 of JACSVZ010000001.1, forward strand.
AAATGTAGCAATCACTAAGAATCTGAAGGTACAAACCAAACACTACACATCAAACAAGATGTTGTAAACAGAAACAATCCTCAATCTAAAAGGTCTATGGTTAATACCATCTAAAGCCCTCCAAACACTCAGTTTTTATGAATTCATTTAATAAAAGTGTCACTGCAATACAGAGTGGGCTACCTCTGATTCATTCTAATCATATGAAAGTCACGCACTTTGTTCTCACATATGGTTAGCAGCCTACAGTAATTGTTCCAATCCTCAGTGACTATTTTATACTTTATTTGGCATACAAATACATAAATCTATTAGACCTATTCCAGACCACCAATTTTGGAATGTTTCAAACCGCATGGCTGACAATTTGAGGCAGGATGTGACCAAACCAGCACGACAAATATTTAAAAACAGACAGTTAAGGAAACAGTCACCTGGAAGGGGGACATCATTTTGTCTTGCCTTCTCCTGATTTACATTCCCATTAGTGTGCAATTATCTTCAAACACCAGCATAACAAGAAGAACCCATCCTGCGCAGTATTTCCAGAAAACGAATTTGTGCTGTTTCATGTTTCCTCACTGCCTGGCACAATTGGCATCTTTTATTGGTTTTTATGTACCACACTAAAAATAATTTTTCTAAAAATAGTAATTATTCGAGAAAAAAAGCTAAATGTGGGCTAGCAATATAAAAATTATAAAGACAATGATCTGGTTAACTGTATATCAATTAGTGCACTATCATCACAGGCAAAGCAGTAAAGAGACTGATTCAGAATGCAGACACAATATAATGATAATCACTGTTTTATGGAAAACAAGTCTTAAATGTTGATGGGACTACGTATTTGGTTAATTTGTGTTTCAGTTAATGGCGAGTATGTTAATAAAACTACTTGATAAAAACATTATGATAAACAATTTAGTTTTGTCACATAATAAAGGAATAAGCTAAACAGATTGAGGACTGGTTGATGGATGGGTCTCAACAGTAACTGTAAGTGTCAGACCGCTCTGCTGTGACCATCTTTTTGCCAAGTCCGGCAGGGGTTACTTCTGAACTGACCATGAGTCCTCATGCAAACCCATGTCTTCATGAATAACCCAGAAGAAGAAGTACAACACTTGCAGACGACAAAAAGGCTACAGAGTGCATATTAATTGTGGCAACAGATCAGATTGAATGGTGAAACTATTTGGTGAAATAGTTTCATTTACATAACATCAATGTTAATATAGCCAAACACCAATCTAATGAAAAAGAACATATGCCAAAGCATGTAATGGATGGAGGACTCTAATCTCAAATTTAGAAGGATGCTGGGGTTCATGGTTAAATTATTGACTGAACTGAAGATCCAAATGCAAGGCTGTGACAAATGTAGGTGTCCACATTGCAAGTGAAGAATTGGAAGTGCCTTAGGAAAAACTGCAAGAACGACACATGTTCATAAAATATGTGACTATGACTAAGTGACTCAATCTATCCAAGAGAAGGTTTAATTAGCCCCCTTGATCAGAGCATAGAGACACCACTGTTAGACACTTCTCACAGAAATCTCAGCATAATGAATATTAGAGAAGTCTGATCTAGAAACAAAGGATACCATTGCATTTGTAAGGGCAAATAACTTCTGAGGTTACTAGAAATGTCTGCCACTATCCACTTTATGTAAATGAAGACATTTTCTATACAGTATATCATGAAGTAAAAAATACAGCCTTGACGCTGGATTTGCATGAGGTTTTGTGCCCTGGATCATAGAAGAGGCAAAGATATGTGATCCCTTCTGCTCTTAAATACCTGTGAATCTAAACTGACACTTGTGGTCTTGGTAGAATACAGTTTACCACTGTCCAAAAATTTATCCCCAGACCAATCTTTCTCCTGAGTCAAGAATCTATGTGATATCTTCTGTTCACAGGAGAACTGTTTTGACAGAAGTCATGCTTTTATATTCCTTTTCTTCTGTTTAAAATTTAGCCAACACTGAAACATCTGAGAGCAGGTTCAGCACAGCCATTAACCTTGCATGCACCCTGATTCCGCCCAGCGGCTGTAAGCAGTTCACAGCAGCCACACTCAGGTGTGACTCTGGCATTCGTATAGTTGCCTTTATTCTCAGAACTTGATACTATACTTATCTCAGCTCTCAGGCTATTTTACTTTTTTCTAATGTGATGCCCAGGTGTGAAACATAAATGGCCCATGGAGTTTTAATCGGTCAATGACATTTATAGTTCTAGCTCTCTTTAGTCTTATTAATGAAAACAGATTCTAATACAGCATGTTCTGGGCCAATACTCCAGCCTGCTTCTTGCTTACAATTGGCAGTGCCAGGTACCCATAACAATTCTGCTAGTACTGATAAAAATCACTTGTTATATATTCTTTCAAAAGGCACATTGGCGCAGTTATTTGCCTTTTTGCATCCATAAGTAGCATGAATACCATGATATGCCAGGCAGTCATTTCTCATGTGCTCTGTGAAAATTGTGAAATTTTGCAGTTCCACGATGCACAAACATTATTAATCTATAAAAGTAACAGCTCCTTGGTATTCCTGACTAATATTTTCTGTATGAAGACAGAATGGTTGCATGGCCATCAATTTGAAAGAACTTCTTAAAGACAAATTTAGCCCCCATCTTCTTGCTTTATTGTGTAGTCTGTCCACTGGTAGATAAGGACAGCTGAGATTGACCAGCAACCATCATTATTCACTTATAAAATTATTGCCAGTAAAATGGCATGGCTTGTGGAACTGGCAAATACTGACCATTCAGCAGAGCTGAACATTGGTTGTCTTGTGAGCATTTTTTCCTACTACGTGTGGGCAATATTTGTTCAAGCAGTTTTAAAAATTTTACACAGGAAACTGTGAATTGAAATCATTGGGCTGTATCCTTCTACTTTACCCTGATGTTTTCTTCCTGTCTCAATTCACATGTACTCTTATTACCTATCTTACCCTAATAGCCTAACATCATGTCTTAGTATTTATGGTTTTCCCAGTGTTCTGCACCAAATGTTGGAACTGGAACCAATCTTGGAAGCTGCCTGTAACAGACAAGTAAAAAAATTATTGTCCAGTAGACTTTGCATCAAGACAGTGATCTTGAGTCTTGTTTATTACCATGATAAACAGACTTTCAGCCACAGGGCTGAACACCATCTTTTACTGTTGGTTTCAGTCACTTACTAGGGGATAGAGTGTTTTATAGCTGATTGTTCAACTAGAAATCCAGACAGCATAGATTTCATGTAGCGTATGACTAGTCATTTAGGATCCTAATATATGCTCAGTTCTGTACCAGTGGAGGACAAATCCCTGTCTCTAATATAACTGTAAGAAACTGTAAGCAGTTTGGGAACAAGGTAATTCCAGGCATAAGAATGAAATAGTTCTTGAACTGTGAATGTGGGTAGTTCCAGGCGGATAACTGGAGAGCGGTATGATGAATATGTCATCTCATGTTAAACTTCTATGTACTGTCAGTGCCAAAATAATCATTCTAAACTCACTTCTCACACCAAGGCTATTTTAGGTAGCTCTATGAAAAGTCAGCTGCTGCCAAAATACTCCCCAGTAAGTCCAGTTTCAATGCAACCAGGGCAAACTTTGAGCAATCAGATTTGCTTCCTTAGCAGAAATTTTATATATCCACGGCATGAGTAAGTGCAAACCTCTATCGAAATGTATTCCCATCATCCACAGTTATGTCCTTGAGTCAGAGAACTGGAAGTACAGTACATTCTGCCATTTCTTTTACTGCATCCATGCTGTTTATTCTCCCACCACAAAAGTTTTCAAGAGCACCAAGCTGTTGTTATGACTCATAGTAAACACCAACGCAAAGCAAGCAGCCCAGTTTTCTTCTTCCCTGATTTCACTAACACACATTCAGTTAGAAGGGAGAAGGAAAAAAAAGGGGAGAAAGGCGAAAATAACAAAGATTCAGTTCTTATAAGCTTGTAAATCCATGTTGAGAAAAGAGAAGGCTGGAGAGGACTAGACAAGAGACGAACAAAAATACCATAGCAATTCAACACATGGTGAGGGGGTGGAGTGGGATAACACTACAGAAATGAATGCTTATGACTCTCACATCATCGCCCCCAAAATAATCAGCCAAGAGAGATAATTACTGGGGTTAGCTTAAGTATATATATATGTGTGTGTGTACATGCAGAAAGGAACAGAATGAAAGGAACTGATCAAAACCTCCATCTCAAACAAGAGACAGGTTCAATCCTTTACTTAGCAGCCAAACATTAGCTCTAGGTGAGATCAAACTCCAAATCTGAGTCACAAGATTTCTGACAGCCGTGTCCTTCTTAATAAAATGAACTGACACAGTATGGTACAGATACAAGCTGAATCACACAACCCTAAAACTGTTTATAAAAATCCTCAAATAGGACTTTTAAAGGTAAAAGTTTACGAAGTTCATCGCAACCCAAGCTTCAGCCAATTCATGAGCTTTACATAGTGAGGTTTTAGTTGGAGAGTGCTGATGGGTTCTACCTGAGAAGTGAAGGCAAAGACCCAGAGTTTCCATAAGGCCAATCCACATCTGCTACTGCAGGTACTCCTTCATGGAGTATCTGAAACAACATGGATGACAAAATCTGTGACTATAACTAGTGCTCATCACCTTTGACAGTCAGACTATCTTTTTTTCTGAACCTGTATTTAGGAACATAATTTGAGGTCTTTGTGTTTGGTGTTAACTTTGAACCATTTTGTGAAACTGAACACTTCTGCACTTTCAGCATGCAAGCAAGTGAAACATAAAATGCAAAATAAATTAACTTACATATAAAAACTACTGTTTGTTCTCTGATTTAATATCATAAGCTGTTTAAAAAAAATAAAAACAACCAAAACCAAACAACTAAAGATGGTCTAAAGGAAGGCTGGCAAATGTACTCTGTAAACAAAACAAAAAATATAAATTCCCTCAAAAGGCTTATCTATTTCAGAGTGATAATTGCTAACTTTAAATAAATCAATGAAAGGATGTAGCTATGTGAAACAGTATGTTTTGTTATATTTGAAACAATTTCTAAGCCATTATTCTCTCTATTTTCAGTTAGTGATCAACATTCAGGTAATGCTGAAATATTCATCATCACATTTTTTCTCAAGCTAATTCAACTTTGAGATTATGTTTAACATGAAAGTTCCCTTAAGAAATGTGAAAAAAGATGTGGGTAACTTTGGGGGGTTTAAATAAATACAGAAGCCCATATCATGGTCTGTTTTTATAGTAAGTTTTTATCTGGGCATTTTTTTTAAGATTACTGTTATTCAGATTAAAATTTGGTCTTATATCTCCAAGTTGGTATGAGGATTTATTCCATGAGTGGGCCAACATCTTTTACAAAGTCAACAAGATCCCCAATTGTGTACCAATTCTAGGGTGACTTTTAGACTGGGCAACCCTCTCCTCTATAAGGAACAGGAAAATAAGAAGTTATCTTACTTGTACTGCCACAGAAATGCTGAGGTCCTGAATGAAGCATTCATAGAATTCACAAAATCACATAATGGGTAAGGTTGGGAGAGACCACCGGAAATCATCTGGTCCAACCTCCCTGCTCAAGCGTGGTCCCCTAGAGTACATGGTGAGGTTGTGTCCAGGCAACTTTTGAATATCTGCACTTGCAAATCCAGTCAGGCGGTTACTCATCAGCTGGTAAATTTCCATTCTGGTTTTCTATTGCTCAAACTCAACCTCAATGTTCCATTTCTATAATAGAAATTTTAATTTGGGAGAATTCAGAAACCGTATTTGGCAATGCAAATCATTCTTCCAAAGGACAAGAAAATACAAGATGGAGTTCAGTGCCCCAGAAACACATCTGAAAATTTCTGTGTTCAGAATATCAAAGAATAAATTAATTATGTTTACAAGTCCATGTTTGAAATGCACACCTTTTCTGTAAAGAATTTTGGTTTTACCATTTTCTTCTCTGTAAAAAACACATTTAAAAAAAGCCCTATTGTGTTCCCATCAGCAATAAATTTCTTCTTAGTATAGTTCCAATCAATACCAAGACTTTTCTGCAACAGATTTAGGGACTCAAAACAGCAGTAGGTGGGCCACATGCAACTACTAAAAATGTCACTCTTAGTTAACATTTCATAGCAAGAACTGAGCTATGCAGCAGGAATAACTATAACCACAGAGGAGAATGGAAAAATGATGGACGACATCCTCTAGCTTAAGGAAAGCATCAGGAGAAGTTTCAAGTGGAGAGGAAATGAAAATCAAAGAATCATAAAAATTCCTCATAAATAGTCCTACAGAGAAAGAGTAAGGTTAAAAAACGTCTTTTCATGGGACTTAGGGGGGCCATCTACCACAGATTCTGGGATCGTGACCTGGAAGAATGCTGAGTTCCTGTGTAAAATGAAGAAGATTTAATGTAGCCATGGGAGCTATCACCAGTCAAGAGTGACCTAATTTCATTTCGCAGTGGGTGTTCTTGCAAAATTCGGATAATTTTTATCCAGAATTAATCAATTTTAACGTATTTCCACTTATTACCATGTCTGTGCTATCACCTTGTCACCAAACTGTAAGTGTGAGAAAGCTCCAGAGTTTACAAGGTGCTACAAGAAGAGAAGGGGCTCAGCAAAGAACTGAGTGCCTGCAGTACAAAAAAAGAGACTGTTGGGAAAAGCAGAGGAGCTGATGCTCCAGGCTTTGAAGTAATGGAAGAGAAACTTTCCGTGGATCAGCGAGGATGTTGCAGAGTGGCCACAACCCAGGAAGCTACTGAGATGTCTGAAACCTGAAGGAAAAAAGAGTCTAATGGCTGTGACAGTGGCAGAAGAAAATGTAATTACGGACCTTCATTCCATCTCTAGCCACCTTCAGCTTTCAATATTTAAGGAAAAAATTGCTAAGTATTCTAATGTATACTCTCATTAAATCTGATGTCTCTTTAATTTAAAATCTTGTGGAACTTTGAGAGTTCAATGTAAGAAAAAGTTTTAAGTAAATCCACTTCAAAGTTCTGCAGAACTGGTCACCTTCTCCAGTTACATCAGACATGGCACTACCAAAAGGCTCGGAGAATTTGAGTTCCTTCAATAGCACTGCCTGTGGTTCTGCACAACCAAACGGGTGTCTCATCTGCTCAACCAGCCATTCAGATCAGGACAGAGCCTGGTTAAACACCAGTCAGGAAATGCAAGTGGGAGGACACAACCTACAGTAACCGTATAGAATTTCTATCAGGGCAATAAGTCCTAGACAGATATTCTTTACTGTCATATTGCTCCAACTAAGGAAAAAAACCCCACTATTTCTGCCACTTTCAGAGTCAGCAATGCTATGAGTAGCTGTAGCAGCATCTTCTGGAAGGAAGAAAATTAGATAAAAGGGAGCCAGCAAGAAGAAAAGTTTAGAACCGTATAGTAGCTAACTTGATTTAATCAATTGCCTTACGAGGCTAAGAAAGAGATCTGGCATGTGGCCTGCGCTGCAGAGACTGCAGTGGCATGCATCCAGTTACATAAATCTGGCATCTAAGTTTTTCTCCTCTCTGCTTCTCATCCCACAGCTAAATCTGTAATAGAGGATGATCCCTCTCTTTCTCTTCTCATATACACGCACAAGTGAGGGATGGGGTCTACTGCACAACTGAATGAGCTGGCACTGCTTTGAGAGTGCAGAAGGGCATGCCTTCTGAAAATATTTGGCTGTTAACCAAAGGTTAACATTTCTCTGCAGCTAATGTCATTACAAGCCAGGGGTATTTCAGAGAAGAAAACATAAACATCCCCAAATATTCTTCTAACAATAAATTGTAACCCAAGAATAAGAAAATTTTTCAAACAAACAAACAAACAAACAAACAAACCCCCACCCAAAAAAACCCCAACCAAACCCAGAAATGAAGAGGCTGGAAAGAAAACAGATGTAACTGGTGCCGACTATGAAAACTAATTCCAGTGCCTATAAAATAGGTAGAAACCAAATATGCTGATGATCTCACATTACCCTTAGCTTTTCTCAATGCCTTTTTCTGTTGCTATTTTGGCAGCTTTTGATATACACACATATTGGCTGCTCATCTAAAAGAAGGCACAGAAGAGGTTATTCTCTAATTGCTGACACCTTAAAAGGCTGTGTCATTTGCACTTCACACAAGAGGTTTCACAAAACCCTGCACACAGTCAAGTCCCACATATTTGTCTCTACTCGGTGTCACAAATGTGCAGGCCTTGCATCAGCACTGGCTTCTGGCAGTGCCTACACAAAGCAGCACATGAATGCTATTAAAAGACACATGTATTATTCAGTGGGACACTGCCCAGACTTCACCCACTAAACTGAGCAAAAGGAGCACAGAAAATGCACAGGTCAGACCAGAGCATTCTTACAAGTGCTCATATACAGAGAGAAGCAGGCGGTGCAGTTTATTGTTTGAATAACCTTGTATATAAAGAACAAGAAAGAGACCCATGTAATATACCATGAACTTATGGTATTTCTGTAATCCAGTGGCTGACTTATAAAGGGTCCAATGAACTGTCTCATCCTGTACTCTTACTTTTTTCCTCTCAGTTATTTTTCACTTTCTTTCTCTGAGCCTTAGATTCAGACACCATTAAGAAAAACAAAATAGGAAGTTCAAACAAATTAGCCAGCTGAGATCTGATGGGAAGCTAAAGAGTCTGGATACCAATTTTCAGTAAATGACCCTGCAAATAACCAGATGGGAGGTTTCAGGATCCTCTTACAGCCCAGTACATAACTGTGCCAAGAGAAAAAACAATACCTGAGCAGACTCTCACGATTTGCAGTGTAGAACTTAGCAGAGCTGAGCATCTTTGCACAGACTGCCCTCCACACTGGCAGCTGTGCAGGCCACAACACGGAGTCACAACATACTGTGAGAACATCCAGCTGTACTCTCCTCCTTAGCCTCAGTTTCAGTATTCGTGGGAAAATAATGGAAGATTAGTGAGGAGGATTCTAAACACACTCAAGAACTTGCAGCTGGGGTGTCAAAACCACATATATCATACTAATTGTTCTTTGGCCTTGAGTGTTGGACAAGAAGAATATCTGTATTTGAACAACACAGACCTGTGATAGACTTAGAGGCACCCTATCAAACATGCTTGAGATTCCTGCCTTGGTGTGGGAAAGACCAAAGCACAGTGGTAAATTACACCTGCAGGAATCCAGAAAGGCAGGTTTGGTGATCATCCAGCATGGACAGCGCTCCGTGGTGCATCCTTGTCTGTGTGCCTCTGGTCAGGTGCTGCTTTGGGTATCCCCTGGTTGGGGAGGTAACAAAAATTGATTTATTCTTTGCATTTCATGCATGGTTTTGCGTTTCTTCCTGTGGCCTGCCTGTGCCAGCTCACACTGTATTTCAATTTGCTGTGGGTTTGAGCTGTTCTGTAAGTTTTGAAGCTAACACATGCTTCACAAGACTGCTACTCTATAGGGCCTCTCTCTATAAGGAGAGGAAAAGGACATAGAAACTAGCCAGTCCTGTGTCTGAAGAAGGAATCACAAACTGTATCTTGGCACTCCACCTCACTCAACAAATAATTAACCCATGCTGCTTTCCAGGAAAATCAGTGCTTGTGCATAAGCAGTCACTTCCAAAAATTTATTGCATATATAGCATATATTTTTAAACTACCAAAATAGAGGCAAAGTGATTTATTCCATCTTTTTACTGAAAGCCAGACTACTACAAAATATATTTTTCTACAAGTGGTTTGCAAAATGATTTTCAAAGCATAGGTCTCTGCAGTTCTCTATAGTCCTTTGATCTAGGTCTTCTTCAGTCTCAATCTCTTGAATGCAGCATAAACATTTTTCTCTATCTATTTATTTTCCTCATCTCTTTGCTTTCTCTGACATTGCTGAGTGTTGGCTAACAGCCATCTATTATAATCTTACTGTGTTCAGAACAAAACTGGTGAAAGGGTTGCATTATTGCACTCCCTGAAGCAGTTGCTTTTGCTTCTGGTCTTCTACAAACCTAGTTATATTAACACTGCGTTATGAAAGACACCAGATGGACAGTACTGGAAAAACCACATCCTTGTTTTCAACAATACATGCCTTAGGTCATCACCTCTCTTCCTCCCTATATGAGGAAACATTATTACATTTCTTAAAAAAAGCCTACAGGGTGTAGCATGTGGAATTTTTTCCAGATTCTATAAGCAGACAATTACATCAAACCGCAAAATGGTTTCCAAAATAAAGGTGCTTCATACTGCAAGCTAATAACAGTGGGATGGAGTAGTCTGCTGTAAATATGTCAAAGCTCTCGGTTTCTTCAGATTTTTACCCAGCGGCTCTCATTCTGTTTAGACAGACATTTCTTGTGTTTATTATTTGTCATATGTTAAATGTTGTTGTTTTTTTCCATAGGAAAGACACAAGTTTTTTTCAAGATGAAACTGTGAAAGCCTCTTACTAATTTTCCCTGGATCTTGAAATGAAGGATAAGAAATGGGATTGAAGAAAGAGATTAGTAACATTCACAATTAAATGAGAGAGCCATCCTCATATTCATGGAGGAAATTCCCTTTGCCCAGCACTCTGTTTACTCCATGTCTTTTGGCACAACCACTGCTATTTCAGGCTATACTATAGTTTAAGTGCATGAAACAGTGAGAGAGAGAGTGAAATAGGTCTGGTACTTGGCTGACATGATTCCAGTGGGTTTTTTCCAGTGGAGAAGAGTAAGGATAGTAAAGTGACAGTACAGGCAGAAAAAAAAAAACAAAAAACCCTCAATAAGTTGCATTAAAATCAGTTGCTGAAAACCGAATTTCTCGCCGAGTTTCTGGCACCTGGGAATAGACAATCTCTCATCTGAGCGCTCAAGTGCAGCATTTTCTGTTTAATAGTGTCCTCTAGTGACAGGAAAAGACTTTTCAAATAGGAGGTGAACATTTTTCAACGGGTAAAAATGAGGTGGAAGAAACTCTTGAAACCACATGAGTCAATTTGTTAATGATCTTATCGCCACCACGGGACTTTAGTGTTAATGCACTGCAGCTAAAAAGATGCCTTATTGTTTCAGCTGCTCCTGAAAACCAAGCTGAAAATTCCCATTCAAGTCTAGGGCATGGCACTGTAAGGCAGGCTCACCTGAATGGAATGAAAGGAGCATCTTGCAGCTGCAAATTTTTTTTGATTCTAAGACTACAACCTCTACCATGGTAAAAAAAGGTGTTTCTGATTCTGTCAGAGAAGATGACGACTGATACTACATTGTAGCTAAATTCTTGCATCTTTCTTCAGGCAGCCTTTAGGCCTACAGAAAGGTGGGCATCCTCTAAACTCCATGATCAATACTAGAACTTACCATAAACACTGTCAGCTGAGAAGTCTAAAATAATCTGACAAAGTTTATTTTTAAGGAACCTTATTAATGATTTTATAATGTAGCCATAACAGCCAGCTTTTTTTTTCCTTTTGCTAATACTACTTTTTGAACTGTCATGAGAGGAATAAGCTAAAACACCAAAAAGTAATACAGATTACCAGATGTTTTTATAGACAGCTGAAAACATAAATCATTAATCTGGTTTTGCTGAAGTCTATATTGGTAAGTCTGGCCATTTTTTTTTCTCATGTTGTACCCTTTTAAACATACTATTCAAGCACATGGAATAGCGCATGAAACACAAGACTTATTTTAGAGCAGCTATTTTCTAGCCAGTTTTATACAAAACAGATGAAACTCTGGAAATTAGAGCCAATTAAAATGTTAGCCTTATTTAAATTCCCTCCTTCCTGATAATTAATTTCCTAGTGTTAATTCCCTCTTAGCTATATCACAGAAACAAACCTTTACTCTGAAGTTTATTTCTTAAAGTGAAAAGTCTCACCCTCCTTACCAAGCTGGCTGACATTTTAAGGATTTTAATGCTGAACCAGAAAAAGATAATTCTCATTTTTTCCTCTTAACTAACATGGTTAGCCAATTTCAGGTCTGCTGAAAAATTATGGAAAAGCAGTAGAAATGTCACTAACACCGTTAGTGTTCTTTGACAAGGACAACATGGCTGCACTCCACCACTGAGAGGACAGAGAGACCAACAGATAAATAGACATCAGCAGGTTACGTGCTGCAAAGCTTTGGGGTGGTAACGTGAACTAACTCCTTGCTAGTTTCTCCAGTCAGGGTCAGCAGAATCTAAGTGCAGCACCATCACTGGCAGAACGCACTTTCTGTGGCCCAGCTTCCACGTGAGGTCCAAAATGTCAGTGTAAATACACACCAAGTCCCATCCGGCACGCAGCTGGTGCCAGCTGGAAAACTCAGCATCAAGCACTTCAAGCCCATTTGCTGTAAAACACACATTAAAGCATCTCCAGATGAATCCAAGTGGAAGTGGGCAGCTCTACCAGAGACCCTTCCACAAGCTCATCCCCATACTGAATCCACTACAGTTTTATTGAGCACCCAGGACAATGTCACAGGACTTGTTTTCTGCTTCCTTGGCCTTGTCAAAGCACTTCCCCAGCTGAAACCAGTCCTGATACACAGAAACACCCCAAAATGACATAAAGTTCTTGTCAGAACTGTAGTGATAGGACAAGCAGTAATGGGTACAAATTAAAAGAGGGGAAAATTAGGTTACAAATTAGGAAGAAATTCTTTACTGTGAGGGTGGTGAGATACTGGAACAGGTTGCCCGGAGAAGTTGTGGGTGCCCCAGCCCTGGCAGTGTTCAAGGTCAGGCTGGATAAGGCCCAGAGCAACCTGGTCTAGTGGGAGTCCCTGCACATGGCAGGGGCGCTGGGACTAGATGGTCTCTGGGGTCCCTTCCAATCCTTTGCATTCTATGACTCTACAATTCCGTGAAAGTCGGGGGGGAGGAGGGGGCGTTGGGAGGAAGAGGGAGGAATTTCCTGGTGCTGTCCTCATTGCCACCCTGCTTGCTTTGAACTTTAATTTTATAAACCCGCCCAGTGGCTTTTTCTGTCCCTCACCTTTGCACGGGGCGAGGAAACAAAACGGGCAAATGGCGGCCCCGCCCGCGGCCCGGCCCGGCAGCGCCACCTGCCGGCGGGCACGGGCAGCGCGGCGGGGCCGGCGCCGGGCGCTGAGGGCGGCCGGGGTCGGGGGAGGCCCCGGGCGGAGCTCGGGGGAGGCCTCGGGCGGAGCTCGGGGGAGTTTCCGGGCGGAGGTCGCGGCCGCTCCGCGTCGCTTGTGCAGAGCAAGGCGCCGGGCGGCGCCATGGTTCACCGGTGCGCGGCCCCCCCAGCGCCCTGCCCTCTGCAGAGGGACTGGCGCAGGCAGCAGAGCCAGCGGACAGCAGGGCGCCTTTCCTCGGCGGTGCTGCAGGAGGGCTCAGCTCTTATCTCCAGCGCACGTTTCTCACAGTGTTGCTGCCATACACCTTTTCATGCTTCTTTTTTTCTCTCCGTTGTCTGTGCAGGAGGGTGAGCAGGAAATGATGTGGAGAATGACGGGGTAGAAGGGAGGAGCTGCAGGGACAACTGTGATGGGGAGGGCACAAGTGACCGTGTGTGCAGGGGGTTGTGACACCAGGAGGCAGAGATTGTCAGGCCCACTGGGACGATTGCAAGGGCGGACAGGGAAGAGAAAACCCCACAAACAGGCTTTTTGTAGGTACTGTTTCCTTCCACAGTGAAATCCAAATCCTCATCAACCTGATACTGAAACCCTTCTAAGTTCTTCTCTCCCATCCTAACTCCCAAATCTCGTTGTAGAGAGAATCTCCTCCTCCTGGGAGTGTTCTCATTCCACCACAACAGTGAACTTCCAGGTCCTCTATTCAGTTCCCCCATAATTTTCTCATATACTTTCCATCGGAAACCAGCCTGGTGAGGCTTTTCACTCCTTAACTGATTTCTTCACCAGCAGGATTGCATGAAAGAAAGGAACACAATCTTGGCAAAGTGCTTTCTAAACCAAAGGAACTTTGAATTTTCCACTGTTGTCTTTAAGGATTCACAGTTCTGAGGTGGGAGCATGTGTACCTTTTTCCTGACATTGCTATTTTTGCAAGTGGTTCATAAATATTATCTTACACATGTCTACAGATAGTTTCCCCTACTCAAAGAAGTCAAATCATAAAATTCAGCCTTTGATCCCATTTTGCTTTTCATACCTTAGACGGAGTGATCCTATGGGGTGATTCTAAGTCTGTTGAGTCTCTGCCCCTTCAATGACTTCAATACAGTTCCCCAAGTAATACAGGTCTACTATTAAGCTGTCCATGTCTTTTTGGGTTGTTGGGTTTTGGGTTTTTTTCAACAGCCGTATTTGCAACAAGAGATAGGAGACAATGGAAGAACAGCTAAAGAAAAAGTGAAACTAAAATTATAAAAGAAAATTAAGTTCACTGTTTGGTACTGACATGTTTTGTAACTTATGGATTCAGTAAACTCCCAAACAACCTGTTGATGGAGATCATAGTACCTGTTTTTCCCCACATTCCTCCTTGCTGTTTCACAATTTTACCATAACTAATCCAACTTCATCTATTTCTGCACTAACCATAGCCTCCCATGCAAATGAGATTGTTTTTAACATCTAAAGTTATATATATTTAATAACATACGGTAGGGTGTGGACTTTGACAGAAGATCTGGAAGAAGCCATACAGGAGTCCCCTTCAGCTCCCAGAAAGAAACCCAGCCACTACCATGCAGAGCAGATTGTTAACAGTGTGCTATCCCACTGCTCTGCATGTGCAGAGGAGACTCCTTCCCCTCTGTATCCACTCAATGCAAGGGAGCACTACACACTCATCCTTGCTTGGAGTTTACTTTGCAGTGGTAACACTGGCTACATATGATGCAAAGATGAGATTCGGAATGTCTAGGATTTGCTGCTATTTCCAGTTGAAATATGGTTACGCAATAAAGGATTCAAGATTAATCTGCTTTAAATGCTAGAGATGTTAAGAGACAAGAAGCTGTGAACAATGATTTAGAAATGGCAGCTCAATTATGCAGCTTGGAGGAGAACAAGCAAAGACTGAAACTGAGATTAAATGCCTTTAATTCATTCTATTTTGAACCAAAATTTGGATAACATTCGCTTCCTGGTGAACAGCCAGGCTCAGCTGAAGATAGTGCTGTCTAAAGAGCAGTCTGAAGGCAGTTAACAAAGGAGATGAAGCACTCACTGTGCTTCAGAGGCTTTAGGCAGTTGCAGGAGGGAGACAGGAAGGCACGAACACTCTCCTTGAGAGATTCGCCACATAGCTTTGGCCAAATGAGCAAGTCCAAATGTTCCCATGAAGCAGGGGTTAACTGAGAATTTCTTTCTCTCTTTTTGGACAGGAAAGAGGCTGTATCACAGCTATAGACCATGAATAGTCATGATGAACAACCATGTCAGGTTAGCTCCCTCTACACGCTTGAGAGGACGAGGCTTAGTTAATAGCGTGTCTACTGAGTTTGTTTGCTCAGTCTTACAGGTTAGGCCTGAACAGCATTGACTTTTTGAGCTTTGCCAAGGCTGCCCTCAAGAGGAGACTCATATTCCATACGTGGAGCAAACATCTGACTGCAGGCCACCTATGTAGCCTGCCCATCCTTGGATGATTTGGGCAACCAGCTCTAGGTGACCCCATTTCAACAGAGACCTTGGACTAGATGACTTCCAGTTGTGCCTTCCACCTTCAGCTGTTATTCCATACCTCATGCACAAATTACAGAATCACAGAATCACATACTAGGTCAGGTTGGAAGGGACCATAGTGGATCATCTGGTCCAACCTCCCTGCTCAAACAGGGTCATCCCAGAGCACATGGCACAGGATTGCCTAGACAGTTCTTGAATACCTCCAGTGAGGGAGACTCCAGACTCTCTTTGGGAAATCTGTTCCAGTGTTCAATCACCTGCATGGGAACGCAATTCTTCCTCTTATTCCTGTGCATCAGTTTCTGCCTGTTGCCTCTTGTCCTATTGCTTGGCATCACCAAGAAGATCCTGGCTCCATCCTTTTGACACCTTCCCTTCAGGTACTTATTGTGGTGGGTTGACACTGGCTGGATGCCAGACATCCCCCAAAGCCACTCTCTCACTCCCCTCCACAGCTGGGCAGGGGAGAGAAAATATAACAAAGGGTTTATAAGTTAAGAACTGGAAGAGATCACTAATCAAATACCATTATGGGCAAAACAGGCTTGAATTAGAGATATTAAATGAATTTATTGCTAACAAAATCAAAGCAGTATTAAAAGAAGTAAAATAAGACCTTAAAAAACACCTTCCCCCCACCCCTCCCTCCTTCCCAGCTCCACCTCCTCCCTTGCAGCAACTCAGAGAGACAGGGAATGGGGGTTATGGTCAGTTCATCACACATTGTTTCTACCACTGTTCAGGGAGAGGAGTCCTTCCCCTGCTCTGCAACTACACCTGCGCAATAACTTTCTAAAATTCTTCTTCTTAAGAACGTTGTCACAGAGGTGTTACCATCCTTTCAAAATGGCCCAGACTTTTCCAGCAGCATATCTGTCTTGGAACCACCAGGGATTGGTTCTGTTGGACATGAAGGACACTTCCAGCATCTTCTCACAGTAGCCACCCCTGTAGCCCCCTGCTACCAAACCTGGCCATGCAAACCCAATACTCTTATATACGCTGGTAAGGTCTCCTCTCAGCCATCCCTTCTTGAGGCTGAACAGGCCCAGCTTCTTCAGTCTTTCCTCATAAGAAAGATGCTCCAGTCCCTTAATCATCCACTGGTCCCACTCCAGGATCTCCATGTCTCTCTTGTCCTGAGGAGTCCAGAACTGGACACAGCACTACAGATATGGCCTCACCAGAGATGAATAGAGGGGCAGGACCTCCCTCGACCTGCTGGCAATGCTCTTCCTAAAGCACCCAAATCCATTGCCTATTTCTCCATTGCTTTTATAATTCTTGTAAGTTACTGAAAGCAGTATTCAGAGCAAGCATACACACACACACACACACAAAGAAAAAAACCCACTACTGATACTGTAACATTTTCCTTTCTGGTAGAAATCACTATCCCAAGATAAATTTTGCCATATATATTCTATTTACATATTTATGTATACAGACAATATTTTATCCCATTTACGAACAAGCCAGCCACCTTCTCCCCAGGAACAATTTACTTCTCTAATGTAAGATAGAGTATATTTTCACTTTCTTTCAAGGTAGCCTAGAATAGGAGCAGTATTTGAACACCTCAAATTACAGTGCCTCAGAGCGCGGAGAAGTAGTACCTCAGTGGTTTGATTTAAGGAGCTGCCTACTAATGGGAACATATCAATGACTAGCTGAGGTATTCCTAATAAATCTATTACCTTGACACAACAGCAAATATAGATGTTCCTCATTCCACAAAGGGAGAAACTGAAGCACAGAAAAACCCATTAGTAATGTGTAATCAATGAGTCAGAGTAAAGAAAAGGAAAGGAAGGATATCAGGAAAATCTGTATGGCTGAAAAGAGTGAGAGAACAAAGGTATGTGAAAAGTTTGGCTGAAAGGCTTATAGTGATCTTAATGTGTACTTACCCATTTAAATGCACAGAAATGGCACACTTAGAGCTGAAAGGTTTGGTACCTGCATTTTTAACTAACTGGAAAGAAGTGATTCTGTTTTCCTTGAGTCACTCCTGAATTACTTTGTTTGGATATAGGAGAGGAAACAAACAAACAAACAGAAAATTACTCCACAAAACACATAAGTTCCTTGATATAATATAGCATCTACAAAAACAGCAGTTCATGATTCTTAGCTAAATTCACTGAGAATGGTCTTGATTTTTGTTCCTGTTTTTTTTCTGTTCCTTCCTACATAACTGCAGTCAGATTTTTAACCCTTGGAATTTTACATGTGTTCCAGCAGTAAAATGCATGTAAGACTTCTCTTTATAGCATTCTCATACATTTCAGATAAAGTGTGCAAAATCAGTATCTAGTCAGAATTCCCCATCTGCAGATGCCAGTAGCTGCATGTAGCCATCATTTTACTCAGAATTAAATGATCATAGAAAACCATAGGGACATACACCACACCCAGCAAGGAACAAATTGAAAGCATCAACAAGAAGGCCATGAATAAGGAGGAAACCAAACTGATACCCTTTGGAGTCTTTTTTTTTAATCAGAAAGATATAGGACTTATGACATAGGAGCACAGGAATATAATGAAAATATTTTTGCACTTGTAGGAGGTAGACTGTGGAGCTAAAAAAAGAAAATGGTCAGGGAGACACACAGTCAGTAAAGCTGCACGAAAAACAGTGTTCTCCTTCTGTGAAAATTCCTAAGACTTTGCAGTTTCCCTTGCTAAATCACAGTAAGTCAAAATCTAAAAAGCATTCATAAATGAAGCAAATGCAAAAAAAAGTCTAGATGAAGAGATTCTGTTTTGATCATTTTGAAGGTCATGTTTTTAGAAGTGGCCTAATTTTATAAAGGCAAAATTAGTTGTCAAAAAGAAACTGGATTTATTTTTTTCAGAAGACTAAAGAAAGATTTTAAAGTTTGCACAAAAAATTAGACTAAACCTTTCCCACAAAAAGGCTTTTTCTGAAAAAACAGATTTTTGAGTGAGAAAAAGAGATATTGGAAATTGTGAAGCAGCCATAGCAATTTAATAACCTCTTCCACATCTCAGACTGTAGTAAGGAGCTGTTATGAACTGATAGACAGACCTTTTTTCTATGGGTCTTCTCTCTTTCCCCTTTTAACCACGACACATTTATTGTATCATAGATGTTGTGAAGGCATTTCTGGACGTTCACGCACATGAAACAGAGGAAAGAGGTGGAATTTACTCTTCTTTTCCTTCCAAACCTGACATCAATGAAATGAAGACATAAAAAGTTATTGCAACTTCAGTAACAGCTACAACTCAGGTCGCTATTGACTAGTGATAATGGTAACAAACAAACAAAAAAAACCACACAAAACAAAATTAAATCAGCTGGAACCAACTAGTACTTGAGAGACACAGACCCTTTAAATGCCAGTGGTCTCTGTCCTTTGTTTCAATGTGAACAAAGAATGTATGACCCTACAGCTTGAGTATATTCCATGTGTCGATAATAGTCTCGTAAAACAGTTCCATCAGCATCATGATGTCTTTGTTCTGTTGTACCCAGAATAGACAGTATTCAGAAAAGACGCTGGACTACTCATTGAACTGCTCTCAATCTATTTCATGTTGTAATAATGCAATTCCTCCAAGAAAAACATGTTTGTCTTCATTGCAAGTGTTCATCAGCAAGGAGCAGACAGTAGCTGAAATATAATTTACAATAAAAGAATCAAGTGGTTAATTAGGGTATACATCAACCCTTTAGTGGGTGTAATAAAGAAACATGCAGAGCAAACTAATAAAAAATTCCTAGGTTGATGCTTATAACTCCTTGTTAAATTTTAAAGCTATATATGAAAGATAGGGCACTGTAGTCAAAATTGTATCAGTACTTCAAACTCCAGTTACAAACTGTAGCCCAGCTGTCTACAAGAGGCAGGAAGGACTTCAGTTTGCATTGTCAGATTTTCTATAGAGGATAGAAAAGCATTAAATGTGACCTTTCTTGTGGTCCTCAGAAATGGTCAACAGTTCAACAGATTGGTTTTTCTGATGCTTATAAGCAGCAGGCAGTCTGAGAACAAAGTAGCAGGATGGCAATTCAAAGCCAGCAAGGTAGGGAATCAGCTACTCAGAATGACAGAAATGGAATTAATGTGTCATCTAACCTGGACTTCTTCTGCAAGAAGGTGACCCCCTTAGTGGATAAAAGAAAGGCTGTAGACGTTGTCTACATAGACTTCAGTAAAGCCTTTGACACCATTTCCCACCGCATTTCCCTGGAGGAACTGGCTGTTCATGGCCTGGATGGGTGTACTCTTTGCTGGGTATATAACTGGCTGGATGGCCAGGTTGAGAGAGTGGTGGTGAATGGAGCTAAATCCAGCTGGTGGCTGGTCACAAGTGCTGTTCCCCACGGCTCAGTACTGCGGCCTGTCCAGTATCTTTATTGATGATCTGGATGAGGGGACTGAAGGCACCCTCAGTCAGTTTGCAGATGACCCCAAGCTGGCTGGGGGTGTTGATCTGCTGGAGGGTAGAAAGGTTCTGCAGAGGGATCTGGACAGCCTGGATTGATGGGCTGAGGCCAGTTGTGTGAGGTGCAACAAGGCCAAGTCCCAGGTCGTGTACTTGGGTCATAACAACCCCAGGCTTGGGGAAAAGTGGCTGGAAAGCAGCCTGGTGGGAAAAGGACCTGGGAGTGCCAGTTGACAGCAGCTGAACATGAGCCAGTGTGTGCCCAGCTGACCACAAAGGCCAATGGCATTCTGGCCTGTGTCAGCAATAGTGCGGCCACCAGGACCAGGGCAGTGATTGTCCCCAGGTACTTGGCACTGGCGAGGTCAGTTTCGGGCGCCTTACTACAATGTCTTTTGATATTGAAGAACTGGAACATTTTCAAGGGCAACGAAGCTGGGGAAAAGTCTGGAGCACAAGAAGTCTTATGAGGAGCAGCTGAGGGAGCTGGGATTGTCTAACCTGGAGAAAAGGAGGCTCGAGGGGTGGGGGCAAGATCTTATTGCTCTCTGCAAATAAGGTGGTTGTAGCAAGGTGGGGATCAGTCTCTCAGTTACTTTTAGAAGCAACAAGAGATAGGACAACAATAAATGTCCTCAAATTGCACCAGGGGAGGTTTAGATTGGATGTTAGGAAAAATTTCTTCACTGAAAGTGTTGTCAAACATTGGAACAGTCTTCCCAGGTAAGTGGTTGAGTCCTCCTGCTGTGGGTATTTAAAGATGTGTAGTTGTGGCACTTAGGGACATGGTTTTGTGGTGAACTTGGCATTGTTGGGTTAATGGTCCATGATTTTCTTTTTCAACCAAAATGATTTTATGTTTCTATGTTCCATATTTTGCTTATTTATGGCTAAATCTAAAACTACCTCGGTGATTCCTTTAACTTGTAACTTCCTTAGCATTTCTAACCCAAGCATATAGGGACAAGGACTGATAAAATATTGCACTATAGGGTCATATAATGAAAAGTAACACTATTTAGATGTTTTAGTCCAGAGCCCTTCTGTTGTAGTGCATGATGTAACAAGCATTTACCCAGGACAGCCCACAGATCCACCTGTTCTGCACAACCTGACACAAGCTGAAGGCGGTAGCAGAAGATCAAAAGTCACCTGCAATACATCACAAGAAGAAAATGATGAAATGCCCAGGTTGCCTTAGGATGTAGGTGACACCGTTCTGTTACCCAGGAAAACATAAAGCATATTCAACAGTCCCTGACCTTCTGACCTGGGAAAACTTCCTCCTGCCTTCAGCTCTAGTGATTAATTTAATCCTGACTCTATAAATGCAGTACGTCAGCCAGACACTTCCCAACATCCTGCCTTGCAACCACATCAGAAAGCTGACTTACATTTCCAGGGAAAAGGAGGGGAATGTCTTCATGCCCTGCCGGCTGTGCCCTGACGTACCGGATCGCTGCGGTGCAAATGGAATGCAAACAAACAGCAATTCCACATCCTTCCAGAACATCTGAAGCTTCACCTGCTAACTCCTATAATTACATTAACCTTCCTTGCAACTACCTCAGACTGATGACTCAGTGCTACTTTATGGTCAGACGAAACCTTCAGGAGTCTTTTTGCCACCTTTTCCTGTTACGGTCTAAAGTTTACTGCAGAAGTTTCCACTTGAAGTCCCTAAGAACATATATTTGAACAATGCACCCTCACATTTCTATCCTTTTCATACCATTATGCTGTCTCTGTTTTTATTATTCCAGGGGAGAAGGGCATCTGTTTCTTTCTCACTACTGATGGAGCCATGCTTTGACTGTCAAAAGCAATCAGCTTTAGTCTCTGTGGCCTCCACAAGCACAGACCTGTCCCTTACTGCAGGGATGCTAATGGACATTGTGTCCCATAGCTTTTTCACTCCTTCAAACAATAGCTCCCTGCACACAACAAACAATAGTAAGTGGAGAGAAACAACAGAAAAGTGAAAAGAAATGAGAAACAAGTTGTTTATAGTAGCAGAGGGATTAGCTGGGGGGAGGGGGGTGTTTCTTAAAATTATTACTTTGTGACTATTCCTCATTAAGTTTCTCAAAGTCCACACTAAATTTTCCAAAGCTGAAAAGGCAGCACATTTCAGCCATTCGTGGAGGGGTTAAAATCAGACAAAATGTAGTAATTATCTTTTCACGGCATGGTGTATTGCCATCTTGTGGCTGGTTTACCTATACCGTGCTGAAAATGTGAATAAGATATGTGCACTTTTCTTTTTGCAATCTTATGTAAGCATAAGCATTTAAGAAATGTAGGGGAGGTTGATCGCAAGTGAATGAAGTATCACCTAAACTGACAAAAAGCTCAGATAAAATAAGTACCATTCCATCAAACTATTTCTCCTTGATGTGTGGCTGCTGTTTTTCTCCACTGTAACCTGTATATTAATTGCTTCACTTATGTCCTTCTTTCTTATTTTTTGCGTTATGTTTAATTAAATGCAGTTCAGTGACATTTTTTCTAATTTTTGCCTTTTAATACATTTTGTCTTTAATTCTGAAAAGAAAAACTCTAATCAGATTCTGTGAAATTGTTGAAGTAAATTCAGGAGGAACTTTGATGTGACCAATGAGTAAAATAATTAGCTAAAAAAGCATCAACAAAATGCAAAGATAAAAGCTATATTGCAACAAAAGTGTATTAGTTACATGTTTATATGTCCTGCCCAATAGAATGATTTCTTTCCTTAGGTATATCTCCAGAATACCAACATAATAAATATCTGCACAGAAAATTACATACAGTAAAGGGAAGGGATCTCTGCTCAGTAATATACATGAGCCCAAGACATGTTCTCCTGAACAGGAGTAGACTTGGGCTGGCACTTTAATGCTTTCCTGGATTAATGCCTGTAAAGAGATCTGTGTTGATTATGAAACTGTCCTGCTTTGGTGACGGTGAGAAGAATAAATCACGAAGTGACTCTTAGTGGTTTCATCACTCCTTTGATCTCACTCTCTTTCATAAAGATGTAAATCAGGTATGACAAAATCAAGAAAAAAAACTGGAATCAAGTGAAGTTACACTGGCAATAGATAAACATTAAAGCAAGATAATCACTCTGTTACCATTTAACAATGTCCCTTAGAAAATCTTCTGGATTTTGAAGCCTTTTACACTTATTTGTATGTTGCCTGGATTTGAGCGTTCAATATTTAAGAAACCTGAAGTTTCTTCAGTGCAAAGAAGGTGACACCCTCATTTGACCTGCTGCTTCCAAAGGTGGCTGAAGCAACTTCCCTGCAAGACAGTTGTAAACAATTGCATACCATCAGTGTTTGTATGGGGATTTCTGGAAAAAAAAACCACCCCTGAAATCCAACCACCCAACTTGGCAGCTCCCCCTTTCCTGTGGTCTGCTCCACAGTTGTGACCAACTGTTTCCTAGCAGAAACAAGAAGGACCAATTTTCACAGGCTTCCGCATGGAAAAGATGAACAAACAGATGGCAGAACATGACCCTGGCATCAACTACTGTTCCCCATTGATAACTGTTGATACCAGCGTGTACTTCCTAGAGCAGTTCTTAGGCAGTCCTGCAGCTGCAGCACACAAAGCTCACACTAAGCAAAAGATCATCCAGAAAAACACTGCTGATCTTCACAGGAAGCAGAGATGAATCACTTCCTTTTTTTAGTCCTCTGCCCCCCATTTTGCTTTTATGGGAGATTGGAGCAGAGAAACAATCACAATGTTCATTTGCAGGGAAGGAGAGAGAAAACATGGAACTGATTTCCAGCTGTAGTTTCTCATTCAACTGTGTCACTTAAGCAGTGTAAACAATAACAGGCCTCCTTCCTCACACCCTCTTCTCCATCTTTGTGGTGCAAATGCAAGTGGTTTTGCCCCAAACTCTAACACACAACTGTCCTGTCTGAAAAATAACCTGCCAAAATGAATTTGGCTATTTTGTACCTGGTCCGTTATGTAATTCATTGCTCACCTACATGGGCAGTGGAAGAGAGAGAAGAGGTAATGCTGCAGCAATTAGCCGTGAGAACAGTGAGTGGGTAGCAGGTAGAACCTGCTTGCTTTCATGCTGAGTTCCTGAAATGTACATCAAGTTTCATCTATAGAGTCCTTCTTCCTTTTTCAGAAAGCATTGCCATTTTCAGAAAACATTAAGCTTTCAGAAACCTGTCTCTTGAAGAGCTCAGGCCAATTAAGACTGTGTTTGTACTGCAATTTGGGCAATACAGAGATAGAAAATATCTATACATAAATAGGAATTTCAAAACTGCCTTGGCACTTTCCTCTAATGGGTTTGAACATCTGTTTTGAAGTGTAACTGTACTTGTGTAACAATTCCCAGGGTACTAACTCTACTGCCTGAACAGAGCAAATCCAGGTCCTTCTGTGCTAAAAACACAAGTCCCACAGGACTGCCAGTTTTCCCTAGATAAGCAATTAATTCAGCAGGTAGCAGCAGCAGACACTGATGTGCCCACACAGTGGGCTGTGTTCTACATAACCAACCTCTACATTTCGTTCTCAGCACTTTAGACGATGAGAATGGGAGGTGAAGCAGTTAGCCAGACTAAATTAACTTGTCTATGTTCCAGGTGAACCCCGATTGCTGGTGTTATTAAAACATGCAGCAGAAGGTGGCCCTGAAATCCTAACTTTACTTATTTTTTGATGGTCTGCAAATAGAAGGGCCCTGGTCTAGGCATGAAGAGGACACAGCAGCCTCAAAAATGAGCTGAACTATGCTTCATATTTTTTTCAACTCTACTGTGAAATCCAAACCAGTTGGCAAAATGGATCAGTCACCAGAGTTGAACAGAGCATGGCTGGGGCCCTGCAGTTATGTTCAGTTTAGCTGTGAGTTGTGCTGGGAGGCATTATGTATTTAAGGTCCAAGTGCAAGATGATGACACTTGGCATTTCCTAGAAGCTGATAGCTGCAGGTAGTGGCAGAGCAACTGGCCGTGATGCAGCAGTAGTGTCAGTGCTGCCAGTCTTAATACGGGGTGACTGGAAGTGCCCAGAGGTATGTTCCTGTTCAGTTTCTGCATTTCGGCTTTGTATTTAGGGCAAACACTCCTCCCTAGATAACTGCAGGTAGGATGTCCCCTGGCTTTCTCCAGGAGCTGCAGGGAGCTCTAGTAGGAGTGTCTTGGGACACATAGGAATTGTCATCAATGACAGAAGATAGCATTCAAAGGAAAATGTGAATTTGAAGTACATGTCATTTAAAGATGTCTCTTTGGATAAAATGTGCCTTCATCTGGAGTTACTGATTTCTGTCTGGGGAGTCAACCACTACATACTATGTCTGGATAATATAAATGCCTTTTTTGATAAATTAAACCCATGAGCACTGTTTTTTGTTGATGGTGGTGATTTTTTACTTTAAACTGTATAAAAGCAAAAGAGGATGTTGGTTGGACCTGGCAGGTGGTAAAGGAATTTATCCAGGCTGCAACCTCTTCAAGCCCAGCCAGTTCCAGCTTTCCTATTTTAAAAGCATTAACCATTTGCTCTGTGCCTGGCAGTCAGGGAAGAGAAACCATGGAATGCAATGAAATTACTTTACTTCTTGGGAGGCAGGAGATGAAGGTTTTAGTTACAACTTCAAAATTGTTACCATGTCATCTCTGATGCATATATGAAGTTACGCACCTTGGAAAATGCTGTGCATATCCTCTGTAGAATGCAGAGTTGAAGCTCTCTCGAGAAAATTGCCTACACTGAAATCAGACCTGAAAAGCATCCAAATCACACGACTGGGAGAGAAAATATCATGTTAGGAAAATAGAAGAAAAAGCACCTAAATAAGAGATTTAATTCAAAATCATTCTTGAAAAGTAAAGCTACTGGAAAACAAGGAAGGGGATCATAGACTGCAATCTCAAGGTTTCATTATAGACATCATGAAAGCATTTTTTAGGAATCAGAGAATATCTGTGTTAATAGTACTGTTAAAACCTTAAAGACGAAAATAATTTACAATTGTGGGCATTTGTAATGCTGTACTTATATGTAACACTCTGTAGAAACAATGAAACTGATTTTAGTTGCATTAACCTGAGCATCTGAACTGCCTTTGCAACACCTCCTGAATTCAGTGGGGGCTTTCTGAACTTCCTCAAGTGTTGCTTCAGCCATGACAAGAAAATCCTGAAAACAGTAGAATATTTTATATATAAAGATTGTTGAATCAAGAGCAGAAGACAGGCATCACAGTGTTTTGGGCTTAAGTGCAGAAATTCACTTTCTTAAGATCAAGTCTGGCAAGGCAGCTGTAAAATTCTATTGCTTCTAATAAACTCGGCTGATATCTCCAAGGAAAAGTTCTTATTTTCTCAACATTTTCTTGATGGATACTGTGTGCTAAGGTTCTGCTGATAAAATGGTTGCATAACAGATGCAGATTTGCTTGTGGTACACTGGAAGGCAAGAAGTGACAACACACTAATTCCCACAAAGATTTTGCACCCAAATGATGTTTGTCACTTTATATTCCATATCCTTCATCCCACCACTCCTGCCTAGATGATGGATTGGACTCGACTCCTGCTCCAATGATGTGTGTGATGGCTCTAGCTGCACTGTAGAAGTAAGACTCCATAAGCACCTGTCACTTTTCTTAGGTTAGGGTTGCAGAATGAAAGGTGTAACCTTACCACAAAACAAAACTACCATGTTACATGGCCTTGATTGTCATTTGGTGTGAGCAGAACTCCGTTATAATCTATACTTATTATAATTTGGTTATAATAAACAAAGCTGTGAAATAAAAGGTTAGCTTTACATTATTTGTCTGCTTCTTGAAACAACACTTACTGCTGCTGGAATTCCATGTTTATCACATCCCACAGGCTGCTAAGCCAAATCTGCCCTACTTTGAAAGAAATTATAAATTCAAATTGGTTTATGCCAGTCCTGACAACTTCACCAGGAATCTAAAAGCCCATGTGGTTGGCAGCGTCACCAGGAAGAGAGGTTTTGAAAGGTTTGGAGTAGGAGTCGAGTGAATAGGACTGTAGGTACAGTCCTGATAATGCAGAAAAGACACCCATCCTGAATGTTAATGGAGGGGGGAAAGCATGGGAAAGGTGATAATCACTAGAGGCTGCAGATGTGATTCTGAAGAGATAAATGGATTTTGATTAAGTATCAGGATGCATTTTTCTAGTTGGTTTTTTTTTTTCCATTTTACTGTTCAACATAGAATGACCCTTTGGGTGCAATCCCAAACTCTGCTGAAGACTGCCATCAATTCAGTAGACTCAGTATGACACTTTCTAAATTACTTTATTCCCTTCAGAAGAATGCAGGCAGTAAGAACACTTTTTGACACCTTGGTGAAGTCATGAGTTTCTCTAGTCACACTTGAATGCAGCTCCTTGAGACCATATGTCCATTTCATTTTAGCAAAACAAATTGATTTCCCGAATGCAGTAAGAAGAGGTTAAGACTTAGTTCCAGCTCTGCATGCTAATACCAGGTAAAGAAAAATCCATGTCTCTGTAGAGAAAAATGTAAATAATAGAAGAATTGAGGGTTTTTTAATCACATCATTAAGCTGTCCTAATTACATTATTATAATGTAAACAACATTTATGGAATAAGTAATTCAGGATACAGTCAGATCTGAAGCCTTGCCACAGTTAGGGAGAAAAGTTACACTTATGATCTAACTCTCCTGAAGATACCATGATCCACCACCCAGTTATCCTATTAGAAAACTGCATTTCTGCCCTCAGATTCTAGAATTTCTTACCTTAGTTTTTAACAGACTACACCTGTAGGAAACGAATAAGTCTGAGTCTGTTGTATTTACTTCAGCCTTTAAGTGTCCAGGACTGTTCATAGTGACTGTGGGAGGGGAGAGAGAGGAAAGTCCATCCTGCAGTCCTTTGTAAGTAATCCTCCAGTTGCTTTTCAATTCACCCCCAGCTGTCCATGTTGCTCTGAGCCCTTTGTGCCCAAAGTGCAGCCCATTCCAACCAAGTCCAGTGGTTTTGATATGATACTTAAATAGGGCCGCTAACCCAGAACACACCTCAGATAAAGCTAAGATCTCTGCCTTTACAGTAATGTTGAACTAAAAAGAACAATAAATCACACCTGTTTCCCCAAATGGCTTTCCCATGATAGAAATCTGCATTACTACATCTTGGTGGCCTTTCAGTGGAGTTTTTTGCCATCCATTATGCCAGGCTTGTATCCAAGGAAATTGACAACTGTCCCCTACTCAGCTCAGACTTCCTTCCCCATGGTACAGACATTCTCCTTGGTGTAGACCTCCTCCAAATTGTTTCTTTTTGGCTATTCCTCAGTCTCTTCTCACTTAGAAACACAAAAACTGCCACACTGCATCAGGTTAAATGCCAGTTTAGCCCAGAACATGGACTCAACAGCACTTATTAGCCAGTATTTCAGGAAGCAGAGGTATCCCATGATATAATAGAAGTACAGTGATAAAATAAATGCAGCTTTCCAGCAATTAGCTGTTTAGGAGCTGATATTTGGGAATTTTTACTGGACCACATTGTTTAATACTCAGAAAGTTGATACTTTTTATTTCATCTAATATCCACTTTTTGATCCTTTTGGCCTTTTCTTGCAAAGAGTGCAATTTTGAGTATTGTAAAAAATAGTTTCTTTTGTGGTTTCTTTTTAATTCACTGTTGATAATATCTTTGGATATCGCCTCAACTCCAAGGACAAAAAAATTGCGTGTAAGAATTCCCAATTCACCTTCTCTAAACCATTTATAGTTCTGCAGGCTTTTGTCTTATTACCTTCTCATCCATCTCTTTTTCAGACTGGAGAGCCAAAGTCTGTCTTTGCTGTTGTGTGTCTTTGATCACCTTGCAGCCCTCCTCTGTCTCATCTCCAGCTTTCCTATACCTGCCTTGAGGCTGCTGGGGAAGAACTGTACACTCCTTCAAGCTGTGGAAGCAATGTGAATTTATGCAGTGCCATAGGAACTTTTTCTGTGTGTACTCCATCCCTTTCTCAATAATTTGTAGTGTTTCATTTATTCTTTTGACCTCCCCTGAGCATGGATCAGATGTTTCCAGAAATCTATTCACAGTCACTCCAAAATTTGTTTCCTGGATAGTAATAGCTAATTTAGAGCCTGTTAATATGTATGAATAGTTTGAGTTATTTTTATTCCATTTGCATTACTTTGCACTTATGAGCATTAATTTTCATTTGTCATTTTATTATCTAGTTACACAGTATTATGAGATTCTGCTACAGCTCTTTGCAGTCAGCTTTAGATTAGACTGTTCTGAATAATTTGTTATCAGATGCAATCATCTCAAAGCAGTATTTATCTCCTTTTCCAGCTCTTTCCAGCTTCATACTTTCCATCCTCTGTACCGCGCAGATTTTTCTAGAACTCGGTCATCGCCCCCTTCTCGGTCCTTTTCTAGGCTTCCTCCTCAGAACACCACAAAAAAAAGATGCTCCTGAATCTCCCATTCAGTTAGCACATCTACAACAGGCTGTCTGTGTGGGATTCGTCCCACCTAACTTTAGATGGTGACATCTATTTCTGAGCCAAGTTCTCTCTATAATCAAATAGAGAGGAAATAGGCAGTGCCACAGTGGAAGTGATCCAGCTCTAATGTAAATGTCTAAAATGCATCAGATGATTCATGTCCTAAAAGTGTTTATTCCTCCTCATTGACTCCAAGGGAGCCTACAGTGAGTGAACAGATGCAGATTATCTACGTCAGAGGCAGAGACATCATAAATTAGGTGAGAAGAATCCTGCTTTTCCCACACAGATCTCACTGGGCTGCAGCCACATAATTTTTCTGATGGACTAAAAATTCAAGAATCACATTCTTTGAAGACCTCAAAGCTGGAATAGGGGAGGACTGGGCTTAGCAGAAATCTGTGGGGCAGTGTCTTTGTGAATTCCCACAGAGGGAAAATGCAACTCCCTTTGCTCTGGATGCCTCATGGCAAGGGGCCCATGTGTAGCCAGGAGCTGGTCCAGCTGGGTGCAGGCTTCCTAGAACAGAGAGGGCATAGCTGTGCACAGGCAGTATTTCACATGCTCTGTCCCCCATTCCTGCGTTATCCCGGCTCCAGAATACCGTAATGTCACCGCAGTTGCTATCAGAATGCTTTGACTTTCTTCTCTTTCCTTGGAAAGATTGATTTGCATCATTGCATCATTTCTGTAGCATTGTGTCTTCCACAGAAAGAACAAGCTTATAATGGATATGTGTTCTTCATCTTCTCTGCCTCATCTTACTCACCATCCTTTCCATTCCAAATCACCCATCACAGCAATCAGGAGTCATGCCTGGCAGGGCATCATTCACTTACAGCTTTCAGACTATTCCCTCCAGAAGTTAATGGCAAAAGCTACATTTCTAAAATAGCAATGTTCCCACAACAGTCCACTGAGGTAGCTAATATAATCCTGAGACACTTGGTAAAGTTACCCCTGAGATCTGTTTTACAGACAATAACACAGAGCAAAAGTGCTGAACTTCTAAAAAATCTTATTCCTTTTCCTTTATGCAATATTCACCAGGGCACAAATATCCAGGGAGCATCTTGTTCTAAAGCTTTAAAATGTTACTGCAAATTAATGTGCACTGGCTAATACCCTTAAGCAACTGAACTACTCTGAAAACATAGCTTATAAAAATACTTATTCCTCTCTCAAGGAAATATTCACAAAACACAGCCTATAAAAAGTCTTTAAAAATAGGATTATTTCTCTTATCTCCATTTAGACTACAAGGCAATCTTCTGACCCTAGCTTGGATCAAGTACTGTCTGAGATAAGAGCAATGAAGCGATAAGATAAAGTATAGTGCATAGAGAATACTACTGCTTATCTTAGGAAAAATGGAAATATTGAAGATGATAACAACACAATCTTTTATTAATTTTTATTTTATTATAATCTTGTTCACTACATCTAGATGTGGTGTTTGGCTTGGAATTCTTGCCCAGACACTGGTGAGTAATGCCAGCCCAGGAATGGCAAAGGAGAGCAGCTGTTCTCCCGAAAGAAAGCTTGAACCAAGAGAGAAGACAGCAAAGGATTCTTTAAGACTATTCCATGATGAAAAGGACAGAGTGTCATTAATCTAATTTCTTAATTTTTAATCTAGCATTTAACACAGACATCCTGTACATTTTTCCACATGAATAGTGGGAGACAATTTGCAAAATCCCTTATATACTCCCAGAAACTGTCAGAGCAATGAGAGAGAAAGCACTGGAATTCAGTGTAAAGCCCTACCAAATGCCTCATAACTAAAACTTTAAGAAACTATGACATGGAGATGGAGGCTAAGCTAATGTAATGAGGTATGTAAAGAAAAATCACGTGATTGCTGTAATAAACTGCTACTGTATGAAGGTAAAGTTCTTCTGTGCCCAGTGGTACAATGTGGATGTCCCAGCTGAGTGCTCACCTCTAGTCCATTTTACAGTCAGTGGAGAAAAACAAGATATTTGTGGGGTATAATTATTTTTTTCTTGAATTAGACCCTTAAATTAGGACACAGCTGTGGAAACCCCACATCCAGGATGCTGTCTTGTGAGCAGGCTCCCATCCCTGGATTCCTACTGCTCATTTTTATTAAGGAATTTTCTAGCTATTATTGAATGCAAATGATGTGTCTCAAGAGCCTTATTATTTATCTACTCATTCAGAAAATCTCATTGAGCTGCATTCTTGTGTA
This sequence comes from Lycocorax pyrrhopterus obiensis, assembly GCA_014706295.1. Classification (NCBI taxonomy): domain Eukaryota; kingdom Metazoa; phylum Chordata; class Aves; order Passeriformes; family Paradisaeidae; genus Lycocorax; species Lycocorax pyrrhopterus. Next base: position 14,964,898 of record JACSVZ010000001.1, read on the forward strand.
ACTGCTTAGGACCTGCACAAATGCTAATGGAGCACTCTTATGCTTGTCTGAAATTGATTCCTCTCTGCTACGTAGAAAAATTTTCCATAAGGCTTCATCTTTCCAGAGTTGTTCATAGGGCTTCTTCTTCCCCCGTGATTATTTTTTATCTTAGGAAGTTAACAGAGTTGCAATTAAAAACTTGAATTTTAGCATTATGTATATTTTATATGTCGTATCTAGCATAAAATATGTATGATAAATACTCTCCCTCATGAGAGGCTGTTTCAACAGTCTGAGGCCTGGCCCTTTTGGCAGCCCACATGTGCCATGTGCCCAGGGGCCAGGCTGTTGTGGCACGTGGCTTCGTGCCAACGCTTGGCCATTGGCAGTGATGCTCTGCTCCCAGACGGTGCCACAGCACAGCTTTCTGCTCCAGGGGAGCTGCTGCAGCAGCATTGCTCCTGTCCTCTCCCAGCAGCCAGCAGAGATACCAGGCTCAGAAACAGAGGTGTGGGACACCAGCTATGTTGTGGGTCTGTGGGACACAGGGGCAGCTCTGGGCTGGATGCTCATGCAGTCTGTGGGCAGTGTCTGTCCTGGATTTGCTGCTGCTGAACACCTCAGAGTCCTGAACAAGCTCCCAGTCACACTCAGATCAACAGATGCTGACTGGAGTGAGAGGCAGGTTTCTGCCTTCAGAGTCGGCCTTGTAAGTCTTGCCTGGAGTGCTGATCATTTCTCTTGAAAACCGTCACTTGTGGGTGCATGCAGTGCATAGAAGGGAAGTAACAATTAATCCACGAAAATTCGTGGCAAAATTCGTATTCAAAATTCTCATGGCGTGAACATGCCCCAAGCCAGTACAGAGTTCAGCGGACACAAGCACAGAGCTTGCAGATCTACCCTTGGTTTCACAGTGAGTATTAACACCTTTAATTTATGTAAATTAAAAAAAAAAAATTAAAACTTTTCTTGTTGCAAGGGAGGCAACTGAAATCTAAATTAAATTAAAGGCATATAAGACAAGTTTTAGGAATCCTTCTTTTGAGTGTTTGAAGATTTCACTGATACTGCAAAAGGAAATATTTTTTCCCAATCACACAGATGCTGCTTTTCAGATATTGTAATACAGTTTACAGAAGTGGCTAAAAGTTTTCTCCGTTTTGCCTACCAGGAAATGCATTCATCTCCTTTTAAGCACTTAATTCTTGAGTGTTCAGAATTAGTTACATCAGATGAAATCTTGGAAAATTTCCTTTCAACTACAGCAGGTCCAAATTTCACCCCAGGCTAGATTTTCAGAACAACTGCTGGCTCCTGACTCTGAGAGAGATCAGTGGAAGTCTCAAGTGCTCAGAGAAGTAAAAAATCTGGGTCTAGACATAGGAACCTCAGGCTGAGCAAAAGCAAAGGCATCTCAGTTCAAGCACTGCTTTTGAAAATTTGCCTGCACATGTAGGAATTTATCACTTTCAATGATCTACTCATGATCTGCCCACTGGGCTGCAGACTCTAACCCATGGGATTTCTATCACAATTACAGCTAAGGTAAAAAGTCAAAAATGGCTTTTTTATCAATACAGCACTTCTTGTAATTTGAGTGCTTTGGATTACTCGTTGCAACTTTGCCTCATGCAGACCAGACACAGAGGGAGGCAGAAGATCTTGACAGAGATCAATAATGTAGTTTAGACAAGGCATTACAGGAGCGTCTGTCTGCTTTGGTATCTTCCTCTGCTTTTCCAGAGGGGATAATGGGCTTTGACATCTTGCCAGCTCTGCCATCCTAGAGAAGGGGTCATTGCTAGTTCAGCTCTGAGTGTCTCCTGTTTATCCACCATCAACCACAGCACTCTTAGGAAATTATTTCTGTCTGGTATTTCCATCCTGAAAAGGATATTCAAGCTGCCTTACAATGCACAAAACAGTGTTCTTACCTGCACAGCTCATGGTGATCTCTCAGGAAATAACTCCTGCATTTTTCCCCTATGCATGTGGTAAATGAGCGGGAAGCTTTCTACTTATTCTGAGTATGATGCGTATTTTTATTTTACTTACTTGAAATAATTTATTTTATTTTATTTTTGTGTCTCTTGACTGTTATATATTAAGCAGCAGTCTTCTGAGACAGCTACTTCCTGGCAAAGGGAAATCAGAACCCATTGAAAAAATCCCTGATGAAACAAAATGCTGGATTTTCTGTATTGTCTCCTGGACGTGGTTTTCAGTGACCTTGACAGCAAAATAGTATTGATAAAATTAACAACAGATGAAGAAAAAATTAGGAGGTGAAGTAAAGAACTGGGAGAGAATTTTTCTGGTGAGGCTTGTGGACAGCAAATTAAATGGAAAACCAGGAAAACTTCTTTATCTCACAGAATGTGCAGGAGGGAAACAGTACTTTAAAGGTGATGGTAAAGAGGAGAATGAAGGCAAATCCCACGAGAACAGGAAAAGTAAATGAAGAAAAACAGGATCAGGTTTGGACAGCTAGGTCCAGATGCCCAACTAGACTGGAAGATACCACGTTATCGGTGACATGCTACTGTGAAACCTTTATTTTCTCTGCCCTCCCCAATGCCCTTCACATCTTACGTCTTGTGACCATTTCCAACACTTCACTGTAATAATCCCCAGGACCTCTTTGTCCTGCTGTGCCATTTCACCTGTTCCTGATATTCCTGGAGACCCTGGGAGCTGTAAGTGCCCTCGCCAGGCAGGGCTGCTGCAGCAGCAGCAAGACCCTGACACATACCTGCAGCTGCAGCTCCCCCACCAGCCTGTTTCCTTCATGCTCTGCCCCATGCTCAGAACATCCTGTACAAGGCAGTGTGCTGCTCCATTCTGTCATGCTTTTTCCATATTGATCCTCTTTTATTTCAAGCCCCCAAGGAAATTGCAAGGGAAAAAAAATTCGGCTTTTACAGTTTTCCTACAAATCTTTTTCTTCCGTCTGTCCCCTGCTATGCAAGGCCTTTGCTAAGTGAGTGATGTTCATCTGAAGATGGCTTTATACTTCCTCATTTTATGCATAACTTTGTCAAAACTAGTGTGTGCTTCCTCCCAAAAACTCCTTGTTCTATTCTGGTTTGTTACCCATCCTCCTTCATGGCATTGCAACTGAAGTGAGTTATTTAGGGCAGGGACACTGTGTTTCCATTTCCATTACAGAAAGCTTACGAAGTTCTCCACGGCTATAAAATAACAATTTTGCCAGCATGCTTAGGTGGGACAAGGTTAGGGGGCTCCACAGAGGCTGGTCACTTCAAGTCCTGCAAGCTCTGCTTGTGGATGTTGTCATTCCACAAAGGATTCCTTCAAATGAGAATTTTTGTGGCTGGGTGCCAGAAAATTATTCAATGTCTCTAAAATGTGAGGCACGGAATGGATTAGTACTTTGTCTGTCAGCTGAAAATCTGGGTTAATTTCACGTACTGGGATAAAGGTGGTTCAAAGAAATTGTGAAGCTGCCACAAACATTCTGTTCCCATTTGTCTGTTATGAGCTAATGCTGAAATATCTGCGGCGCTGCTGCTTCTGTTCCACCACTGTGTAGGCAAAGGATCATTGCAGGAGATGTGAAAGTGGGACACACGATCTGCAGCCCACTTAAACCCAGGAAGTTGTGCAATTAGTTTGATTCAAAGTGATAATTGACCAACTCATGACTAGGATAAAAAGAGCAGGAGATATGTTTTGGTGCTAACTCTGTCTCAGCCACTTCAGGCTTTCTGGTTATTTTCTTTATATATTTAATTAAGTACATTTGAAGGACAAATCTAGAGGCTAATGAGCTTTTACAACTCCCATTGAAATTAAAAGCAGCTGCACATTTTCCTGAGGTTTTGAAAGAAATATATTCATCTCATAAAAAATACATTAGATGACCATTAAAGTTCTAAAACACGACAATAAAAGCAAATACGTTTATAATTAGTGCTGCCCCTCATTCATTAGACACAGGCTGGCGTCTCCACTACTCAATCAATGCTTTGCTCTTACTTTGTACTTTCTTAATTTTGCCTTCATGTTTGCATTCAGAGTTCTTCTGGATGAAAAGTACTATAAATAAGCAAGCTGCTATTACTGCTGACCGCAGCCTATGACGTCCTCCCAAAGCTTCTTGTTTTCCTGGGTGTCAGACTGATTTGACAGGAACTGGTTACGTGAGTGACAAGTGCTTGTCCTCATCTGGGCAAGCTGCTCTAGAATAAGTGTAGGAATTTGAGACAAAGTTTTCATCCTGTCCATTTAGGGACTTGCAACTGCAAAACTATTTCATGTCAAAGGCATGGAAGTGATGATGGTGCCAGATGATAGGACAAAGCCCAGTGGTACATGACTGATTGCTTTGGGAGACACAGCTTTTATTTATATCTGAAAGTAGATTATAAAAAATGTTGGCAGCTCACCCCTGAATATACACTCCATTTCATGTGACTTGAATGCCAGTAAAATATGGCATATTAAGGGAATTAAAAGTTGATGATTATATTGACAGGGGCACAGGAAATAGAAAAATAGATTATTTTAGTGGGCACAAAGATTCATTATCTTGCAAATCTAGACAAAGTACATAAAGTCAGTGTTGACAACGTAAGTATTTCCATATAAATAGTGGTAAATAATGCTTCAACATAGTAGTTGCACAAACTAGTGTGTCTCTGCAGACCTTGGATATGCTGATAGGATAAACTTGTTTGAACAAGCATATGTTTAATCACAATCATAAACACCGAGTGTAGATTCTGAGACATGGAGACTGAGATCTTGGAAAGCATGGATGCTATAAATATTGTAGAAGTCCCAACATGTAATCAGCTAAATATGTGTTGCCTTGTATCAGCAAATGGCAACTTCTATTGCTAAGGCAGTGAGTATTATCATTGTTTGAGATCAAGGAAATTCAGAGTCTTGTATCTGCACATCAAAGAGACATTGACAGATGGTATAGAGCTCAGTGAAAGATTCAAGATGCAAAAAATGTATTTTCTTGTCTCTCTCAGTGTAAGTGATAAGTTCCAGTTCTGCTTGTTGTGAACTGATAAAGTGTCAGCAAGGAACTGGAGACTGGAGGAAATCGTCACTCTGAGGATTCCCTGATTTCCTATCACAGGCATTGAAGTACTGTGCATCCTGTAGAAAACAGTGATGCAGGAGCATAGCCAAGAGAGCAAATCATTCAGAAATGGTTTCACTCCTTTTTGTCAGTGTCTAGGCAGTATTTTAGTCAGCTACTATGGAGCTGACACTGAGCTGCACATGAGTTATTGCCTCCTTGAATGGAGAAGGCATCAAAAGTACCACAGCTGGGCAGCTCCCAGTAAAAACCATCATTAGGGCAGTGCAGAAAAATGAAGATATGAAGTTGCATTTGCAACAGTATCCTTCAATCCTTCCATCCCTGCACTGAAATCTTCCAACAGAGACAAAGGAGTAGGAGATAGAAACAGAGGGAAGACTCTGGAGTCATACATCACAAAGGCGTTAGAGAGAGAAGGAGGGAGGAAGAACAGAGAAGTGAAATCATGAAGGATGCAAAAGGGCAGGAATAAGAGGAAAGAAAATACAAAACCAGCTTAACCAAAAATATCAGGAAGGATACCTCATATTCTAGTAGAGTTGCACTGTTACAGTGATATTAGCATAGAAAGAAGAGAAGCTTTTCTTAAGCAGTCAGAAATGTGTGACTTTGATGGAGTCCATGAAACTTTCTTGTCTCCCGGCCCTGTCAGTTCTTATAGGGGTCAGAAAGGAATGAGGGACTGAGGATTGTAGCAAGAGCGGATGTTCTTGGCTACCCTCACACTTCCTCTCCTCTCTTCTCTTGGTCTGTTTCTTCTTGTATTTCCTCTGCAAGCCTGAGACCTCGACTCGGTGTCTCTTACAGTGTTACATAAGTCACCCATCTGGAAGCAGCGTGTTGTGCAGGCAAGGAAAGGATGCTGCTGCTTTGAAATTTAGATACAGAAGAAAAAGAGTAACTCAGACACTGTGGCTGTGAAATATTGGCTGGTTTCATTATTTTTGACACACGCTTTCCCTCTATTTATTGAAGAACTGTGGAAAATTTATACTCTTATCTACTCTTACACCTTTACAGTTACTCTGTAGGAGTGGTTTTAGCTCTTTCAGAGTTAGACTTCTCTGATGGATTTTTTTTCCCACTGTCTCCTTTCACAGTAATGAGGTTCTATTTGCAATACATATCAACATATTTACTGTAATTACATGCATAGCAGTACAAGTAAGACATGGCTGAGAACACATATTCTGCTTTTGTTTACTGTATTTTTCCTGTTTGTTTCTTCTGGCCCTCAAATGTGATGCTGCAGAATCTTTTCCTTTAAGTGAGAGATGTGGTAAATTCTGCCCTCTTTTACCACAATCATGAGCAGGGCACCAATTTACTTAGCTCATATTCCTTTATCTTCTGGCTTCCCAGGTTCCCTTTTGCCTCAAACCAAGCCCTGCATGGACACAATTATTTGTCTGTCCAGGTGACTCCCAGACCGGGATTGTTAAGGGAACCAAGCAATTACCCAACAGCAAATACAGTATCTCTGTTGTTGTCAGCCTCTGCTTATTTCAAAGAGAAAGCACCTGAGGAAAGATAAGGTGGCCATAGTGGCACAAAGGAAATTTTCTTCTGAAAGAAAGTGCTACTGCTTTCCCAACTCCTGCACAACAGCCTCAAAGGAAAGTTAATAAGCAAAGGCAGAGGTGATGGTTGGGAGAGAGAAGCCAGTGCTGTGGGAGAGAATTGAATAGAGTCTCACTACCTACATGCAGGGGTTACCTGTGCTTCTCTTCCAACTACTTCAGGTCCACTTTCTCAGATTATATGTTCTATACTCTTGGAAATAGCATTAGTGACTCGGATTGCTGAGGACTCTGCCTTTGCTGTTATCTCGGTGTCTACACACTGAGATTTGCATTTCTAGCTTTAAAATTAAATCACCTGACCAGTGATTGTATCATATTTGGCACAGAGCTTGGAGAAATTTTCCAAACAATGGCTACACAATGCAGCTGCCTGTCAGTGAGAGGATACAGTTCCAGGAGAATTTCAAATCTCAACAAGCTGAGAATTCTGTTGGCGTCATTCTGGCTTTTTAGTGTGTTTTAAAAGCTGATTTACATTAAAAAAGGACCTGTCTCATTGGCATAACACTTTTGTGGTCACAAGATAGTAGTCAAGGTAAAACATAGACATAATCATGATTATAAAATACACAAACATTCACAGGAAAGCTCAGTTTGGATAACAACACAATCAATAACAGAAGTGACTCTTGAGGGATCATTTATCAACTCAAAGAAAAATCAAAATATTTGGAATATAGAATACTTCTTTCATACTTGTCATTAGTACAAGTCCCATCAAGACTGCTGAATTTATCCTGAGCTCTGCTGGTAACGGATCAGATGATCAGGGTAACACAGAATTCTTTCTCATTGTATGGGCAGGCTCTTATAAACTAAATTTTAAGAGTCTGACAGCTGATTTCAAGACCATTACCCTGGAGACTTCCCTTCACTTCAGGAACTCAGTTCTCTGTTGCACGTAATTGAGGCAAAGCAATGAACCTCCTCTGTCCATTTTTCAAAGGCCTGTTTGAGAAGTGTTTGATTGGACAAAATAGCTCCAGTGTATCCTAGGAGAAATATCTTTTTTTTTTTTTGCTTCTTTACTGGAGAAGTGAAACTATTCAATAGTCTACATTCAGTCATGTGCAAGATACGTGGATAATTCTGAGCTAGGATCATTGAAAAATACTAATACTTTATGTCAGACACTTTGATCCATGGCTTTTCTACACTGGTCAGAGAAAATTTTCATTTACAACTTTCAAATATGTTGCCAAGGCTACTATGATTTTATAGGCAGGGATAATTTCTGTCCAGCTCTAGTTCTCCAACATTCAAATATCAAAACCAGGCAGCAAACTGAGTATGGGCAGTGATATTTTTATCTGAAAATAAGTTCTCACCAAGAGCATCTCCAGAGTGGGCAATGGTTCTTTGCTTCACTTTTTTAAAGGTTTTGCTTAATGAGGTACTGGGCCTTCTATCAGGATGTAAATTTCTACCTACATTGCAGATTGAGGAAGGTCTGTACTCAGCTCACACACCTTCCATCCAAATTGTTTTCTTTTCCTTTTCAGTAGTCTTCCTTCTTATGACTGTCTGGTTGATACTTCTTTTCCTCCTTTGTAAATCACATTTGACTGTGGAAGTTCCTGTGTTTGACACCAAATATTAGCTGACAAATATTACCCTACTGCTGAATTATTCAATATTCATTGGTATTGATTTCTTCTTTATTCTTACTCCAGCATATACAAAGCCAATTATTTTGTACCAAGCCTATGTCATCATCAAGATTAGGAGGAAATTCTTAGTTTTCTGTACTGGCTGGCAGTTGCTTTCCATGGACTTTACCAGCCTAATAGAGAGAGAAGACCATAGTCAGCAGTCCGACATAGTCAGCATAGGCTGTAGCAGTGACTTTGATGCAGTTGCACTAAAAACTGATATGTGCTATTCTGTAGAGTCAAAAATATTCATATACTCTTTATTAAAATTCTGACCTCAGTTTTTACTCCAGATAACAGATGCAGCATGATCACACTGTGTTTTTGCCAAATATATTCTGTATATGATCTTCATTAATACTAGAGGTCCTTTCAAGTTTCTGCATGAAATTAAGAAGCACTAGTGAGAAGGAACATATAAAATATGCCCCAAAAATGCTCAGGCGTGCCAGCAACCAGTCTATCATTTTGAAGCTAACTTGTTGACCCTTCTTTCAGCCATCGCTTCTTTCAAGCTGTTCAAAATACAGAAGCAATGAAAGCAAATCTCCTGAGACTGAATGTGTGCCATGAAAGAATGAGCATAATAGAGGAAACAGTCCAGGAATACATGCATATATGATGTGACTGCTGCTGTCTTAGGTGAGATGGGCAGAGGTGAAGTGAAATGGGAAGAAGAATTTAGAAGAATTTTTAAAAGAAGCAGTGTACCTGGAATACAAATGCTTCACTGGAATATATGAGCTGTACAATCAGGAACCCACAGCCCAAAGGACTGGTCAGGTTTATAAGTGTACTAGTTGTAAATAGTGCATCTCTCAGATGCTCTCTCAAATGAGGAGATTACAATTGTAATCAGAGGTGCACTATGGCAGGTCTCTGATTTCTTGCTTCTGTATATTTTCTTGACAGTCTACTACACTGAGCAATTTAAGAGCTTTCAAGAACATGCTTACCCATAAATTAATTCCTAGGCTAATGAACTATCTATTCACTTGATTAATGGTTTTGTTGGAAGTGATAAGAATGCAACAAATAAAAGCAAAATTATGAGAAGCAAGCCAGCGTGTCCTTGAGACAGAGATGTCTAGTGGCAAACATGTTCTGAGCTTTAGGCACCCACATAACAGGATAGTCAGAGAGCATCTTGCAAAACCTATTGCCAACTGTAGGCAATGATAGTGTGAGATGACTGTTTCCAGGAGATGAAACAGAGTTGTCAAGTGGTTCATTTGAGCAGAAAAGCTGTAATGTACCTTATGCACTGTTAGTAGTTTCTAAAGCAACATATATTTAAATGCATGACCTCAGTGAACACTGAGCAAAGGGGGCTGGAAGCCATGCAAGCTTCTACTGTAATATTGATTTTCAATCCAAATGTCATTCTGTTCTTTCCTAGCAGCTATGTTTTTCTTTAATGTAAGTATATAGTATCTAACTGCAAAGACTTGAGCTATGTCCAGCAATCTTCCCTAGAACTCCCCAGCTTGCTAAGAAATTTCAGTACTACAACAAACGTTTTTGAGAAAAATTCCACAGAATTTTTTTGTTTCAATGTACAATTTCTGCCACTGGCAGCCTTTCTGTATCTTTATAAACTGACACAGATTCAAGTTAAGTTTTGTCTTAAAATAAAGACAAGAAATTTCTGCTCATTTTCTGAGCTGTTATCCATTGACTGAGATCACTTTTCACCAAGTCCTTCTATAACCACTATCCTCCCAAATACTGATGTCACAGTTTAACATGTTTATAGCAAACAGCATTACTTATGCCCTTTTAAAGCAGTGAATTTGTCAGTGAACTTCTCCATCTGAAGTTTCATCTTCAAGCCAGAAAGAATAAAGACATTGGAGCTGCAGTAAGAGGACACTGGGGTTTAAATTTACAGCCCATGCAGTCACTGAAACTCAGTCATCATTGCTGAGCAAAGAGCAGTGATTAAGTCCCTCTGGGAACTGGCTACGAGACTCCTGTGCAAAGTCCCTGGCACCACTGAAGTGTCTCCTGCACTCTACTTAATGCTATCAAACATTAAAGAAAATATTGAAACTGGGAGAAATTACCAATACCCTGGTTAATGCTGGGAGACAGCCCACTTCCCACTGCCAGAGCTCCAGCAGAGCTTCTGCACGTGCAGCACAGAGCATTAGTTTACATTATTGTATGAAGATCCCTGCAACCCAGAGTCCAAAAGAAGGTTGCAGGAGTATGAACCCCACAGTAAATGTTATATAAAGGCCCCCCAGAAAGACTGCCAGCCTCTTGCACCTGCCTCCTGGAAGGGATGTGTAAGCAAACAGCCCTGGTGGGATGGAAAGCTTTATGCCAGGCAGCCGAGATGGAAGTGCCCCACAGGATGAGCATTGGCAACTCCCAGGAGCAGCCCTGGGGCTCAGGAGGGTGCACAGGGCTCCAGGCAGCACAGGGAGAGGCCATGGGTCAGTGACATGGAGGGTGGCCAAAGACCAGTGTCACCAAGACCGTGGGTGGAAGAGCAGATGCCAACACCTGCCAGTGCCCGAGGTCCCTGGGGTTTCGCAGGGAAAGGGTGTGACGGGATGCAGAGGCATCTCCCTCCAGTTACGTTTGCTCTGTGCACTCAAATACCAACTTTAATACATAGCAAAAAACACAATTTGGAGAGTTTATTTAATCTGGTTCTCACAGTTGGTTTTGGGTGTTGTGGAGTTTTGTTGTTGTTGGTATGTTTTTTATTTTTTTTCCAGCAAGATGATTTCACAACAAGAAATTAAAACTCCAGAGGAAGAAATACAAGAAATGTTACTGAAAACAGATGAAGTATTTGAGTTCAGTTCAATTACCCAGATATCTATAACCTCTACTCTTTTTACAAGAGTGTTTAGGAGGTCCACAGAGAGTATACAAATTTCAATGAGTCAGAAGATAATTGGAATATCCAAGTGCTCCATATGTCTTTAGTTACCAGCATAAGCAACTCATATCTTGCCTTGTTCTCCTACAAAATGTAATATCCTGCATGAAAAAGCAGCAAGTTTTAAACTTGGATCTCCAGGTTGTTCAGATAATCCAGAAAATTATTCAGAAGTGTGGTAGGTGCTCACTATACTGAAGTACTAATTGCATCTGTGTTCACTGATGCCTGTTATTTAAAACATTTCCTGAAAACCCAAGCTGCTGTCAGTTATTAGTACATGGCCAGCTTAAAAGAACAGCAGTCTTAAAACAAAAATTTCTGTCTGTAGAGATTGTGCTGCTATTGTAAAGAGAGTAAGTTCAGCAAATGGCAAATTGGAAGGGGTGTGCCATTAGGAAAAAATGGAGATGGAAAAAAGTCTGATCAATTCTTGTTTAGTAACAATTTTGAGCAAGACAAAATAATCTACTGCAGTGGATGTTAATTATGTTAATAGCAACCATAGTGGCTAAAGAAAAAAAAGAACACCAACATTAAACCAAACAAAAAAACCCTGAACAAATAAATCAAACATCCAAAACTTCCAGAAAATAAATGTTTTGCAGTAAAACAAGGGATAATGGAAATAAGCAAACCAAAATCATATTTTACTATAATATTTGCTTTGTGATGTCACTTTTTCAACATTACAGTGAAGAAATGAGGTTTCCCCCTGGCCCAATCAAGTTCTTTTTGGCCTTCCTTCTCTGCCTCCACCACCATACCCAAGAGTGACACCCAGTGATCCACCCACTTGGAGCTGTAAAACCAGAGTATCATCCCTATTTACCAGATGTGTCATCCCCAACGTTTCCAAATGGACTCAGTCCTCCTATGAGCAAGGCTTTTGGAGTCTGTGCTCAGTATGATGCTGCAGTGACTACAGGGAAGCCTCTTCAGAACATATGATGTATTTGTCCCTGGCAACATAGTGCAGAGCAAAAACATTGAAATAATAAAATCTCTGCACTTATGCCACCCAGCTTCTGATTTTTCTCTAATTCTGACTAATTGGGTATTTAAAACTGCGCTTTAAGGTTTACTTCCTTGTCCATCAGAAGTTTCCGAGAGACAGACTCTGCCATTTTTGAGGCAGGCTGAACATCAGATCTTTTATGCATGTCAGGATTTCTTTTTTACACCTGGATGTCATCAGTGGTAAGAACCTGAGTTACTGCGTGTAATGAAGTTAATTCATGTGTATCAACATTGCAGATTACACAGCACATATTACCAATATTTTTTTTAAATATTGAGCAAATGAGCTAGAGCTGTTGCCACATTTCTGGATACTCAGTAAGAGATTCAGGAAGATTTAATTCTGCAGTTCTATAGTAATCACTGAGTCCATGACCTCTTAGAAGGTATCTAAAAGGTCAAATTTGTCAATTAATTATCTATGTATAAAAGTAGGATTAGTAGAATATTCTGATAAACTGAAATCTCCAGGTTTTTCACATTTATATTTAATAATGTTCCAGTATTAAACAAACAATAAAACAAAACAAACAAAAAAACAAACCAACAACCAAACAAACACAAACAAACTAAAAACCCAGCCAATTTGTTACCTTAATGTCATGCTTAAAGTAATAGATAATGCCATGATTATTTTGTAGATCTCTTCTCTTTCCTGGTTTCCTTTGCTAACAGATGTTAGTATAGAAAAGGACATTCCTTCTGCTAACAGATTGTTTGTTTTGTGGATTTTGGAGATATGTCAGGAGTTTCACACAGTTTGCTCGAACTTTCCCCTGCGATTTTGCATCTTACATAGCACATAATAAAATAGGTCCATGAGGACGATCTACCCAGTAGATTTCGCATGTACAGTAGGCTTTTCAACAGAAAGCCCCAATATTTGAAGCAGTTGCAACACCTACAGGTCAGCTACTGATCTTGATTTAACAAGAGCATAGCAAGTCTATCGGAACTCCTAATTTTTTTTTCTCTTTTTCTTGGTAGTTCTTTTAAAGTTGGCTGAAGATGTAACCCTGTTATGTTGAGGCGGTTCCATTCTGACACAAGAACAGGAGGATTTATGCCCTTCACTGTAGAAGAAGGCTCACCAAGTGATAGAATAAATGGGAGAAGGCAGGAAATGAAGGTGCTCTCGAGTCAATAAACATGTACCAAGGAATGAGTGGCTGTTACTCACACAGGTATGAATAACACATTGCGATGCCTGTGCCATCCCGCATTAGCCCAGCATGTTTCACATGCGCTCATGGTTATGGAAACAGAAACAGATTGTGAGTCAGAGAAAAAGCTGAGTCAGAATGAATATGTGAAGTGAGTAGAAAGGCATGATCAGAGCCATTAACTTTGACTGGTCTTGCCTTACTACCTTTCACAGGCAAAGAACTGAAGCAAATGGAGCACCCAAAGGGCAACTCAGTAAAATTGCCAAGATATGTTGACAGCTGAAATGACAGGTATTTCTGTTATCAACAGCAGTTACATCTGCATGTTACAGAAGCTCAGATGACAGTTTATGTAAATCTTTTGGGTACTTTTTGTTGACGTCATTTCCCACTGCCCTTGTTTTCATTACCTAAGACCTGTTTGTACTGTTAATTAACAAGATAAAGTATAAATGCTTTCCCATGGCAAGGTAGGAAGTCAACAGGAGTCTTGTGACAGACTGTATCTATGAAGGAGATACAAATACTTAACTTCTTGATATGTGATTTATTTCACAGAGCTTGAAGGAGCTGGAGTGTTGCAATTTAAAATGCAACAGGGAAAATGTGCCAGACAAACTTTCTGTAAGAAAATGGGACCAAAGAAAATCAGATTTCCTTTTTAAGATATCCATGGTTTTCTGTTTTGGAGAATTCACAGATTGCATGAACCTAATGTATATAGAGTATTTTAGTGTTGCAGCTTTGATTTAATTAAGGTTGTGTTAAGGGACAGAGAAATGTTAACAAGATGTCAGTTTTATCAAATCGTACTTCAGAGTCTTGGGTTTTGGTCAATAATTCTCTTAAAGCAGTTCTCTTCTCAAGATGAACTTAACTTCTTGAAACAGAAATCAAACTGACTGAAATAATTTACAAGTCCTAAAGTAAGAGAAACTGTATTGTGCACATATACTTCTGGGCTTCAATGAGCCAGTGGGACAGGGAAAAAAAAATACCCTGTCATGATCATAGAGAATTCAGTCTAGATTTTTTTGTGTTAAAAATACATAAGTTTGGAATACTTTATAAAATTGAGATCAGTTCAGATTAATTGGTTAAAGAGGCTCTCTTGCTGAAAAGACACAACTTGCAAAGACAGGCTATCTATTAGGCTGATTTACATCACTGAGAAAACAAACAAGCTTTAGGCACACAAATACTTGTACGGGTCTAAAACAGTAGAGGCATTTGGCAAAGGTAAACAAATATAGAACAGGTTTCTGAGTTTAAATTGACTGCTGAGTAGTAAGATACGACAGAAAAAGTTGCAGGCAGCAAAGGTAAGAAGTGATCATGAAGACAGATGGTGATTATCTCCTGTGGGTCAGAAAGCAAAAAATCACAACCTGCTGAATATGTTTAGCTCATCCTGACAAATCATACTTTACAAGGGAAGGCATTAGCACTGATTTTTTTCAAATATATCCATCATAAGGAGGAAAATGACATCAAGTTTTAACACAAAGCTTGGGTTCAGACTGGTTAACTGACCCAGGAAAGATGATGAGTGATTTTTTTATTAATTTTTGAACTTGACCACTCAAAGTAAAATATTTTCAGCTTACTAGTGAAATCAGCCACAGCTCACACCTATGTGTTATCCCATAGTTATGACAATATAGAATAAGGTCTTGACCTTGCAGATGTGTATATCTCTAAGCATGAGAACAGTCCTATTGATATCACTGAATGAATTATATGTTTAGCATGTGTTGTAGTATTGCAAATTTTGAAGACTAGGTAAAAGCCAAGAGCATTTTTTTACTTCAGCAAATTCAGAAATGTTTGAGAATTAATTTTAAATCAAAGCACACTAGAAGCTAAAATGCCATGATTGTCATCAAAATTGTAATCAAAAGTTTTCTGTTGCTATTGCAGGCCCTCCCTACCTGAATTGACAATAATTGAAAAGCTTGTTGACAACACCAAAAGAAACCCCATGGACCACATCGACAAGAATCCACTGTCTGACCTTAAAACATCTCTTTAGAGTGATTTATGGAAGGTGAGGATGGTGGTGTGTGGACAAATCTGAACACCCTCCAGTCAAGACACAGCAATTTCAGACTGGGAATCCTTCTGTGCTCTCTACCACAGGAAATCCAGCAGCCACTCCAAGCCAGGGAGCCTGGCAGAGATCTGCTGCACAAAGGGTTTGGGTCTGGCTGCTCTGCACCACTGAATATGTCCTGATCCACACAGTAATCTGTCCTAGCTGGCTCCCAGAAGAAGCTCTCCAACAGCTCCCCAGTCAAAAACAACGACAATAATCAAACTATATTAAAATTTTCCAAATGCTAGCCCATTCCACAGTTTATGGTGTTTGCCATAGCATATGAAGCTCCATATGTTGTTTTTTGTACCGTCAACTTTGAATTTGTCACTTCTTCGTGCACCAAGTCTCTTTTCTTCTGTGTTTGGATTTTGTAGTATCAACCACGTCTGAGATTTTCTCTGTCTGCTGCCCCACTTATGAACAGTGCTGTGCAACATGAACCCTTGCCCAACACAGCCCAGAGCAATAACCATCTTCTCTGAGATCCTCTGAGTTCCTTGTAAAGGTACAATGACTATCACCAGTAGTCTTATTCTGAACTAGGTACATTTTCTTTAATGGTAATTTATAACATTTATACACCAAATACACCAGTACCACCAGTCATCAGAAACAGTGCCACTTCTGAAGGGGAGATGCTCCTTCTGTTTCTCCATTCTTTTTCTTTCCTATTTTCTGACCCCAGGTATTCTTCAGAGAATCTAAGCATCCAGAGTTTCACTTCACCCGTTTGTTTTTCTTTTTCAAATAGCACAGCTGCCTGTGGTATGAGAACTCAGCTAATACCATATGACTTTTCTGAGAGCATCTTCAAGATAACTGATCCAAAAACTTTCTCTAAAAAAGATGCCTTCAGCCTTGTCATAAGTTTAGGGGGTTTTTTTCCTCTCTTGGTCTTACGAAATCTAGTAATTATATTTTCAGACTTATGTGAGTTGTCATATTCTAAAATTCAAGAGAAGAAGCCATTAAACAGGAAATTAGACTTTGCTTTTTCATCAAAAAAGAAAAAATCTGAGTGTCTTTTGTGTATTACTGTCAAGCAAAATGCAAAGTCTAAAAAGAAATTGAACTAAATAGCCTTGCAAAATTATTTAGAAGTGGGATGTTCCTTTGTCATCAGCATCCCTAGAGTCGTTGTGAGACCATCAGATAATTCTGCATATGGTATGTTGTAAATAGAGTATCACACAAATGCTTTTCTTCCTGTAGCAGAACTGAGTGATTAATGCCACTCTGCTGTGCTCTTCACCCTTCACTTTAATGAGTCATGCAGTCTGGATAATGCTGGGGTCGCATCCTTCTCAGTTAGGGTTATTTGAATACTTGTTAATTTTTCAGGGCCACTACAATCAGGATGTTATGTATTAAAGGAGGCGTGCAAGATTACAGCTTTTGACACTCTCCCATCTTAAAAATAAATTCAGCAATTATGATAAGATGAAATCATCTCCTGTTTTTCTGAGAAACTGGGGAAAACTTTGTTGCTATTTTTTTTTTTAAGAAAAATACCCCAGACTGGTCCCAGACTTACTCCATTAGGAGTTTTGGGACAGAGTAACCAACAGAAGAATTCTACACACTCCTTCTCAGCCCAGGAGCCAAATACTTTGGAGCTGGGGCAAGAGGGAGCATGCACTGGCAAGCAGGCAACCATTACTGTGCCCTGAGTGCCAAAGCAGCTCCCCCAGTCTTTCCACACCTACAATGGAAGCCTTTACACACAACGTGTCTCCCGTCCCCTGCGCCTGCCTTAGCCGTGCATTTGCAAGGGCAGCCTCCCCTCGGACTTGGCTCACACAGGTACTGACTGGACTCAGGACTAAGGGTGAGAGGGCTGATAAAGACATTTGACATTTCACAGTCCTAGAATAAAAAGGAGCCAGAAAACCAAGGTTAGTCAGCTACACTGGACCTTTTGCACTCCTGCAAATCCCATCAACTGCTAAACAGTGGTGGTAGCCTAGGGCAAAGCAGGGAGCTTCTGTAGCCTCATCCCAAACCTTTGTTGAAATTCGGACCGTGGAAGCATCTAGCATCATTCATTGTTTTATTTTGTAACCTGTATGCTTAATTAATACCTGACACCTTCCAAGCACACACTCTCCAAACACAGATCTAACCACTAACAACAAGCAGAATATACCTTCTCCTGTATAGGTCCTCCTTCTGCTTCCTGTCAGTAGTGAAAACGGGACCAAACACAGTCTTACTGTGACTTTGGCTGCCATGATTGCCAAGATTGGTACTTATCAAATGCAGATGTCTCTATCTACACAGCCCAGGGGTTTTCTAGAGCACAATCTCATTCACTCTGTGCAATGTGAATCAAACAGAGTATCCATTGCTTCTCAAGGGTCTTGGTAAGATGCCCTAGTCTGAAATGCAGATATCTAATGTTTGAATCTCACTCACACTGTCCTCTCCCTACCTCAGGGCTTCCACACAGCTCTCTGTACAAAATGAGGCTGCTTAGTCAGCCAGACCGGTGACAGTCAGTCATAGCATAGCCTTCAACAGGCAAACTTAACAAGTTATCCAAATAAACTTCGAGTAGAACTCTTGTAGAAATTTGAAACCCTTTTTTTGATACAAATATTTGAGAGGATCAAATGTCAGAGGTCTTACTTGTAGGAAAACTCTTTATAGAATGAAACACAATTTTATTTCTTACAGTACTTTTCCAATGAGAATGAGACATGTTTTCTCTTTCATATCTGCTGAAATGTTAGTTTATACCACTGTAGAATATGTTTCTGAAACCCACTGCTGTTAATTGTTCATTGAGAGAAACATAGAACCATTGTTTGTAAAGATACTGCACGGACATGTAAAATTACCATTCTCTTGTTTTCTCTGTCTCGTCTGTCCAGTTTAGAAAGAGGATTGGGCCATGGACTGACTATGTGTTGTGAACAATTCTCAGAAGAGGCATTTTCCAGTGCACAGGCATGGAGATTTTAGCAAACATCCTATCTAGATGCAAAGCTGGTCAGCACAGCAAACAAAACAAACAGCCAAGCAAACAAAAACCTGAAAATATGCCTAGAAAATCTTAAAAGAGTCCATAGCAGTCCACAGACTGCATGGGCTCCTTAGTAAAAAGTCCCTACCCGAGCTTCCTTTCATCCTGAATTCTGACTTTCATCTAAAATGTGAAACTGCTAAATTTTACCAGGAGACAGACATGGGTGGTTTTAATGAATGCTATCAGAGATATGTACACGAAAAATGAAAGGATGTGTCTACATGCTGTAATAAGGCATAACAGACTGATTTAGCTCAAATTAACATTAACAGAGCTAGCTCTGGTGGTGTAGGTTGCCCCTGTGTTGTGCTTGAGCTAATCGACCTTGTGGAGAGTAGATGTCTTTTCATATGGAGAGAGTAGATGTCTTTTAATACAGAGACAGTACGTTTTGGCATGAGCTGGTATCTCTGTGTAACACTGTGCTGCATGATTTGGATGTAGCTGTTCACTTCAGCGTGATCCAGGTTTCTCAATCAGAAAAATACAGTTTGCAAGGATAAGGCACCTCACCTTTTCCCATACACACACATAAATTAGCCACAGTGCCTCTGAAGCTGATGTACACAGCTTTGCATTTTCTAATAACTTCTTAAGGTTTTTATAATTGGAAACAGAAATCCCATTTCTTAAAATAATTCTCTTGCAAAGCACATTCTTTAGAAGTGCTTCATACTATCATCAAAATCCCCTTCTTTGCTTTTGGGTCATGATTTTGCCTTCCTGTCCAGGTGTAGCCATTTCTGCCTCCTGGAAATGGTGGACAAAGGGCTACGTCTGACAATCTTAGAAAAAATTCAACCTTGCAATTTACTGTCTTCAGAATTCATGGAAAAGCAGTGATATAAATTTTCACAGGTCACATTCAGCAGACTCATAGTAGTTCAAATAGTGCTTACACAACTCCCTCTATCTACTACCATTTCAGAGGAGTGTTTCTTTGGTCTTCCCCTTCTCTAATTCTTGAGATTTACCTGCATGGGAAGAGGGCACCAGATAAAGCACAGAACATACATTTCTTTCCTGTAGTCTGCACAGAAGTCCACAGGAGGGCCATGAAGATGACCAGAGGGCTGGAGCACCTCTCCCATGAGGACAGGCTGAGAGAGCTGGGGCTGTTCAGCCTGGAGAAGGGAAGGCTTCAGGATGACCTCATTGTGGCCTTTCAATATATAAAAGTGGACTTACAAGAGAGCTGCAGAGGGAGGTTTTACCAAGGCCTGTAGTGACAGGAGAAGGGGTAATGATTTTTAACTCAAACAGGGCAGGTTTAGATTAGAAGTTGGAAAGAAATTCCTTAGTGTGAGGGTGGTGAGACACTGGAACAGGTTGCCCAGAGAAGCTGTGGAATGTCCCATCACTGGAAGTGTTCAAGGCCAGGCTGGATGGGACTCAGAGCAATCCAGTCCAGTGGAAGATGAGGAGTTGGATTAGATGATCTGTAAACTCATACCCGACCCAAACCAGTACATGGTGTTAGGACTATGATTTCACAAGTGAGATCACAGTCTCCTAATCTATGTTTTTCACTCGAATGTGTTTACCACATAAGAATAAACAAAAGGTAAACAAACAAAGAAATTAGTCTTTTGCCACCTGCCGTGACAGAAATAACAATCTTGAGCTGATAAAGAGGGAATTTCTGTCATGGAAGAGATCATCTTTTTTTCTTTCAAACTAAATTGAGCTCTAAAGCCAGCAGTTATCACACATGCTTCCCACCTTCATAAAATTACTTTGTGTAACTCCAAATTTTCTGCTCAATAAATATCATTTTGAACCTCCTTTCTGTAGAAAAATAAGTGTATTTAGAAGTGAACATTTTTTCACTCTGAAATTTTTTTTAAGAACTCCAAACAGCAATCCACTGAAATCTGGATCCATTTAAGAAATACATTTGACTATTGCACTCTTCCTCCTAGAGACAGCTGTTCAACAAATGTTTTTGAACAGTTCTCATGAAATCTAGATGGGGAGTTATGAGGAAATAAGTATTGTCTTTACAATCAGGACAGTTTAATTGTTAGAAAGCTTTAACTATAACATGTATGTCATCTCCATCAAGAGACAGAAGTTGATGTATCCTACCCTCCCTGCTTCATATGCTCACTAAAACAACACAAAAGGGGTAAAATTTTTTTAGTGGTGGCAGATCTTGTGCAATACGATAAAGCTTATGCACAGAGCTCTTCTTTCTTTCCCAAATATACTCAGAAACCATACCCTAATCTCTTAAAATTTGCAAATATATATCTATTAAATACAGTAGTAGTCACTTGCAAGGGTAAAGCTGCTTCTCTAGCACTCATCTTCCCCTTTTGTGTCAATATGGGAGAGTAAGAGTGAAGTGGGATTCCTTTCAGGGAGAGGCATCTTTTAAAGTAAAGTTCACTGAGATGTTTACAGGGCTAAACACTAAAAGATATTTTAAAAGAATATTTTTTTTTTACATCTTCTGTTCATGATGTCTTAGTCCTGTACTGCACTGAGATCAAAACACAATGTAAGTAGAAGGATTTGCCACAGTTCTTTCCACCTCAATAAAAGATATCTTTCTCTCTCTTTTTTTTCCCAGCCATTACCATTTCAGCAGAGTGCCTTTATGAGGTAATCAAAAGAAAACATCCCGGAAATTTCTGACATAACTTCACTTTTTTTTCCCCCCATCTCAAACAAGGGCCAGATGCACACTTTGAGACTGAGGCATAGTGAGGGGCTTTTTGGTTATTTAATTACAGTTTTTAATTAATGTGAGAAAGCTTAACTGATCCTAAATGGTGGTAGCGGTTGACAAATTACAAGAGCACTCCATGCCCACAGAAGAGCTAATGCTGCCAGGAAAGCACAGGGAATCAACACTAGTTCGTAATCAGTTACATTTCAAAGAAATGGTTTTTCCAAGTGTCTTTGTGCATGTGGGATTACTATCGTCTTTGAAGTTTAAATCATTTTTAAGATCTGGCTAGGGGCAAATTAGATAAGAGGGTGCCTGTGCAATTAAATTAATAATTTGGGAAGCTCATACGGTTACAAGATCCGAATACTTATCCTGATAAAATGCTGCCAACACTTTAAAGAGGTGCACTGACATTTTATTTTACCTATAACTTTTTTTGCTGACAGATTTGGTAGGTGCATGATTCAGCACTTAGCACTGGTAACATGATTCACCCAGGCTTCTGAGCAGTTGTCCCAGATGAAGGCTGCAGCAAAGATTCAGCTCCTGTGAATCCACTTCCACAGCACTTGGCCACAGTCACAGCACAGCTTGGAGAGACTTGCTGAGCCGAAACTTGGTGCTGTTTCCCAGCTCAGCCTACTGCAGCAGTGGCCAAAAACATCTGCTTGAGGTGGTGCCAGACCCGCTGAGTCCCACAGACGATCACAGGATCCATTGCTGTCCCCCCCCTCACGCCCACAGCAGGGCCCCCAAGCAGCTGTGCCCGCTGCCGGGCGGCCCCGGGCAGGGGGAGCTGCGCCGCAGCCGGGGGCTGGCACCGGGGACAGGCTCGGGGACAGATGCTCTGGCAGCAGCCGGTTCGCAGCCTCTCCCGCGGCACAGGCTTCCCCGAGCCGTCCTCAGCACATTGTCTGGCACGGTTGTCACACGCCTTCATCACCGGATCAAATGCCTGCCCCATCACCGAGCCCGGTGCAGGATTCCTGCACGGGGCTGTGCTAACTCCACAGGTCTGTCGTGATGGACTGTCAGACCCTGTCTCTGAATCTCCTTTTAGATTATGTGGGTTTTGGTTGTCAATCACCCTCACTGACAAAGAAATCAAATCTCTCCACAGAGCCAAGTGGTTTTGTAAAATATGTTCTGAATCATATCAACCAGATGCCTTTATATAGCTGCATTTGTGACCAAGACTTGACAAAAGAAAGGGAGTTGCAAATTAATGTATATTTTAATCTTTAAACTCCTTGAAAAGTCAGCTAACTGTACAGAGCAATGGTAGGCAGGTGAAAAAAGGGTGTTATTTGCGCTTGTGCATGTAAATCTTCATTTCAATGAAAAACTTGAACAAAAGTAGTTTCATTTTTTAAGAAAAACAAAAAAAAATCATATTCATGTTTGCAAGAAGAGTCAAAGCTTTGTGCAAACTCCTTTCACACAGCCTTTGGGAGCTGAGCCCCATTTGAGCAGCAAGTGTTCGAGGTGATTCACTGTGATTCACTCCAGGAGAAGTTAGATACCTGTGGTATTTTGAAAACCTTATTGTGTGATAGTTTGCATCTTCAGATGCCTGAATATTTTTAGACGTCTACCCTGATTTGCCTGTCGTATGCACACAGTTAAGGTGTGGCATTATCCCATTTTCTGTATCTGGAATGAAGGTGCACAGAAGTTGAATCATTTACCCGAGGAAGCACACAGGAACAGTCCCACTGGGTTTGAGCAAAGAACCACTTACCCAGGAGACTGTCCTGAATGGTGTCAGCAATGGAGACTCAGGACAATGCTGTAAGTAATGTGCCTTGAGCTGTGTTTCCCCTCTTTTGCCTTCACAGCTCCTACCGGCCATTAGTGTAGGGACTTTTTGAGGCAGGGTTGCCTCCAGCAGACCGTGTTCAACACCCATCAACAGTGAGCTATTGGCCGACAATGAATCAAATCCAAATTTTTAGCCTCCTGCCTCATGGGTTGTATCCTTGTAAAGGCTGTCTGAAGCCTGGAATCAAGTTCACCTTAAGACTGAAATCTCCTGAAAATGAAAGCATAAAATGACTGTCCCCTGAGAATTTGGACACACAACTCAGCCTGGCTTCATGGACACAAGGTTTTCACGTGGGCTCTCTCACAGAATTTAAATTTTCCATCTGGAACTTGGCTCTAGCAAGGTGAACAGAAGTGTTACAAAACCCCAGAGCCAGCTGTGCATTTAAGTTTGATATCTGTGAGACTGAGCAGCGTGAGTCACTTACCGCAATTGTTACATTCAACACGTCCCACAAGAGGAACCACTGAGAGCTTTCAAGAGCACTTCAAGGTTTGCTTTGCTGCAGTGCCTGTTGCAGAGGACTGCATTTGCCATTGTAATGTACCGCTTTAGAATGAATCCCAGCAAAGAAAAAATGTCTTAAGCTACTGTGGTATTATAATTTTAATATATATTTTCCTTGTTTCCCTAGTACTCCATGCAAGCAAAGCAAGGAAGGAGTCGCTGCAAGCAACATCAGCTAACAACAACTGAGAGAATGAATGGATTTACCTGCCAGGCACCACTCACTCATCAGCTTGGCTTTCATTTACCTTAAACACCCACTAACGATTAGCAGCACTTTACATGCCCACTAAAAAGAAAAAGCACACTTCTGAGAAATTAGCTGTATTGCATCTTATAGGACATAGGTGGCAGAGGGACGGGTAGGTTTTGCAACTCCTTCCAAGAAAACCAATGCCTTCACTTAAAGAAAAGAGTGAGAAAAGCACAGGGTGAGAAACAGAGGACAAGTGGGAATGACACTGCAGCAGCACAGATCCTTGGAAGCTGGATAAGGTGACAGGAGCAAGTCAATCCTGCAAAGTGCTACGAGTTCCCATTCTTGCTGGGGTTAATGGACACCCAAATTCCTGAAGGAGAAGAAATATTTCAAAACTAAAAACTCTTTTACTCAGCTCTTCCTTTTTACCGAAGCAAAAAATCACTGAGTTCAAAATCAGTGAAAAGCTGATCCAACAGCTTATGCAAGTGAGTTTCTTGCCAAAGGAAGGAGTGCTGGAACAAATGAAGGAGTGCTGGAACAAATGAATTACTTAAAGTAAAATGGGGATACAGTGGTAACATCTAAAATGTTTTAATGACGTGTCTGAGCCCATTAAAAATAGCGTATTTCTTACTAGAGCATGGAATTGAAATGAGTATTTATATTTCAAAACAGAAAGCAAAAGTTAAATTTCATTTTGGCAATTACTAAGCAGTTAAATTTATTTTTAAAAATAAAATGAAATTTAAAGGTTATGTTTATATAGCACAATGCAGTATCATGTAAAAATGCCCTTACACTGAATGATGGAGAAGGGTATTGCCAAGGGAGAAAGGAGACTTTCAATGCAAATAAAACTTGCTGCTGCTTAGGAAGGATAGTGAACCGAGGCAGAGTCACGCTGTGAGGGCCAGGTCCCTTCTAGATTCAGAATTAGCTTGCACACAACTGGGTGCCAAAATTTCTGGATGGCAATGCCCTTTGTAATCCTGAAGGAGGCTACATTCACTTAGACACTTTCTCTAAACCTCATTCTGGTTTGCAGAGGTTTTCAAGCAGTCTTTCCAGACATTGTGCTTGTGTTTCCCTCTGCCATTACATTCCTCTGTACACGATTCAACACTGAAGGGGGAACATGTTTGTAAAATGTAACTGATGCTTGCTTAAGCCCAAAAATTTGGGATACTTCAAAAATAAGCAAATAGAAGAATGATCATATCTAGGGTTCTTGTGACAATCTGCACTGCTTAAAAAATCCATGTCTGCAGTCCCTATGGTAGAACTGGCCAGTAAACTCCATTTAAAGCCAAAACTCTGTTTCAGACCTTCACCTTGACAGATGTCCTTTCACCTCCATCTTCAATGTTAATTCTTAGGGGCTGCTAGTACAAACCTAAAAATAGACACTAAGTGAACTGCCACCTTCATAAAAACATGAACATCTCGGGCAACACAGCAGGAGGGGGATGATTTGAGTGATAACTTTGCAGCCCTCCTTGGTAGCAAAGCAACCTGGCCAGGGTCTCCATCCCTTGGGGGGCCTGAGCAGGGTGTCACGTGCCCATCACACTGTGCTGAGTTCTGCTAGAAATGCTTGGGAGTGAAAGAAGAATTTCACAGAGAGGACTGTTGAAATGAAGATGCTTTATGCAAGGGAAAATACGAGAGATGGGAACATGTGGATGAGCTAAGGGAGAAAAATTAAAACGTAAATTTGACATGCATGTGCATACTTTTTAATACAATTTTTATAATATTTATGTGAAAGGCAGCCATCATTTTTCAATGTACTCTATAGATTGTCCTTGATAAGAGATTCGCCGTTTCTTGCTCTTTCTCCACTTAGGTGTTGCCTCAGTTTTCTTCCTCCTGAGAGCCTAAGAAGCAGAAATACTGTCTTTTATAATCTTGCCTGTCTCTATTATGCCTCCACTTGCCTCAGACCCACAAAGTGAAGTCCCAAGATACCCTGGTTAGAGGCTGGAGAAGAAGCAAAGATCATGGTAAGACAGGGCTAATTCTCCCAATGAAACCAACATATTTCCCCACCTTCTGCCCCTAAGGTCTTCTGAAAGTCACCATGCAGATGTAGAAAACCTCAACAATAACCTCCCTGTGCAACAGCCCTACCTGCTTGCCCTACAAGCATAACCACAGGCAAATAGCTAACATCTACCCACAAAGTTTTGCTAGCCTCCAACTTCAAGATATTTGAAAAGCAGAGAATAGCAATTTAGATAGATTTGTTTCCCACAATAAAGAAAAAATCATTTAACTAGAAGTACAGGACTTACCTTATTTACTCTGACCCAAGCCCACATTGTTCACTGTCTCCAAAGCATAAGCTTGTATTACCATTTGGAAGTGCTGTAGGAATACTGCTCAGGCACATCTTCAGCATCTTCCTTTTCTCACTTTTCACAGCTAACCTCATTTATAACTGGAAAAACTGGTTTCCTCTTTGGAGATGGCAGCTAATGTAATCGCTGCAAAAAACAAAAACAACACTGGAAAGAATGGCCCAAAGTCCCAACAACATTGAAAGTCACAGACATGACAAAAAGAAAGGCAGGTCATGTTTTAGAAGTAGAGTAAAAAAAAAAAGTGGGTTTTCATAAATTGTGGAAAACAGATACATACATACCAAGTGAGGACATAGCATATGATAGGGATCAATCGCTGTCCTCCAACTCCTATTTCCTTTTGTGAACTTTCCTTCTGTTTGTAGCAGTGTGCAGGCTTCTACAGGCTACTTGAACATTTTCTTCTTGCATCTTCCTATTTCCACAAGATCAATTCAGCAGAGGCATTTCCACTCTCAGCAAAAGCAGACTGTTCCTGTTTGTATCAGGCAAAGCAGATGGAGAAAACAAATCATTAATTTATGACTTAGAAGATACATTTGTATGACAGGACTTTGTAACACCCTACACTTCTTTTGAATTTAATTTTTCATGATATTTATGAACTGATAGGAAAATAAAAATAGAAACAGGAGATTCCTCACAGAGGCAGTATTCTGTCCTCAATCCTCATGTTGCAATTACAGATCGTCTTCTGCCAGGAGCAGCTCCAGGTAAGGCCGTTCCTGCTTCCTGCTATTCCCAGCACCCTGACATTGGTGTGTAATGGATCAGGGCTGTCTGGGGGGGAAGGAGGGGTAGAGATGGGATTCTGGGGGCAACACTACCTTTACTCAGCTCAGCAGCAGCAGCAGAGCTGCATGTTTGGCCGTGGCCTTGGCCAGCAGGAATCAGTCTAGTCCAGAGATCCCATCTCTTCTTTGGTTCAGGATGGTGCCCAACAGCATTTGGATACATCTGCCATGTCCTGCACATGAGTATTGCCCTCTCTTGCTGGCAAGGGCCTGGGAATGAGCATTTGGAATGACTGCCAAGAGCCCTGGGCTATTGGAGAGATCCAGTTGCCTGAGACAGCTCCACAAGAGTAGGGCTGCTCTCTTGCAAATAGCCTGGGATCTCCCTGTCTTACACCTGCAAGGTTTCCCAGGGGCCAAGGGAGGAGAGGAGTGGTCAGATTGCTTGTCATGCTTAAACAAGCCAGAGTCTCTCCATGTCCACAGCTGAATTATTCCCAGAGCAAAAGAAAGCATGTGCTTTCTCACTGCTCCCACAGCCCCTCTAATAGCTTCACAAAGCAAATGATCCGTGTGTCTCTGAGTGCTTCGGATAGCCCTTTGGGCTTTTTTATAGACCTCTGTGCATCACAGTTATCAATCAACGCTGACAGAGAGACAAGGTTATGAGCCTATGTATTTTTTGGAAGCCAGATCTGATTATTGGTTTTGTTTGTAAAACTGCTCCAATTGCAGAAACTGTGACAGGCTCTAAGAGGGCAATTTAATTTTTTTTAAGTTGGATGAAGCGGTTGCTGGTTTTAGTTAATTGCCAACTCTATTTTTCTGTACCAAACAGAAAACAAATTCTATTCTATTTCCCATAATGAGCCAATTCCAATTAGGGCAATTACCATGGGATAATTGTAGACTACCTATGGTTAATTAGGGCTGCACTGTGTGTTTACAACACTCCAGAAGCATAAATATTTAATGATAACCACAGCTTCATACATCGTTACCACTTAATTTAATATATTACATCATTATTACTGGGAGGGTTGGAGAGAAGAAAGGCAAAACCTTGAAACATGATCAGAAAAGCTGCAAAGGGCTCTTTCCCCAGTAGTAAATCACCCTTCCTGATAATGTCATTATGCTGAAAGATTCCCTTTTCTTAGGTCATCTTGTGTTCACTCAGCAGGAAAAACAAGTGCACCATCACCAGCTCTTGAACTCTGAGCTAATGGCAAGCAGAAAAGCAAAGTGAGATGAGAGATGGTGGTGAACTCAGTCCTCTCCATACAGCCCTGTCTTCCTGGGGCACCATGCTGGTGGGACACTGGGCACTCACTCTGCATTTTCACCCTGCTGAAAAACACTTCATGAAGCACAAGTATCAGGATTAGAAAGAGAAAAAAAAATATATATTCCAATTTTACTTGGTGTGAAATGCTATCTGGTCTCCTTGGAAATGGGGGTGTCCTTCATTTAGTCATTATTTCATCGAAAATGTGACATCATGAGCAAGAAGAGAAAGTGAAAGCAAGCATTTGACCCCAGGACATGGAGAAATGCACAGGAAATTCCATCTGCCATTAGAACTAAGATTGGGAATATAAAACTCACAGAAACCCCTCAGTTTGCTAACTGACCCCTTAAATTTGTCCTACATGCAGAAATTAGCATTTAATAGAGCAAAGGAAATTCCCCAAAGCATGTCCATGTGTGGGGTGTGAGCAGGTGCAGTTTGCCCATTGTGTAGAGTAACTCTAAATCTGTTAAAGTCTTTCCTTAAACATACAGAAGTTCAGAATCCCCATCCCAGACAACAGGGAAAAAATTTGAAAATCTGTTCCTTCCTCTTCCTTATAGAAAAAATACTGGTGTCTAATATGGTTTTGGTATGAGCATTCATTGTAGTTTCCAGCCTTATCAGTACTTCATGATAATGTAGTCTCATTCATCTGTAAAGAAAACATTTAGTCAAATTTTTAGTTTATAACCTTTCTAACAAAACAGCTCTAACAGAGCAGCTGAGTTAATAACTCCTGTTGCCAGTCTCCTTCAGGATAACCTCCCATTCAAGTGACAAATGTGACAACTGGTGATTTTTTTCCTCCCTTTAAATTCTGTTTTCTGAATAATACTACAACTGATACAGAAGCATCTTTCTCAAACACCTCGGATGTTCTTCAAAATGAAAAACTAGGTTTGCAGCACAACTAGGGAAAGCTTCCTTGCATGTCTCCCATGCCAATACTAACGGACATTTTTGCTGCCAACCATCTTCCACTGATTTCCAGCCAAGACAATAAATCAGACCCATATTTTTATTAAATCCCTGAGTATAACTCAGCAGTTAGATGAAACTACAAGAGTTATAGACATCCATGGGAATAATGCTGCTTTATTAACACTCTACATCTAACCACTGGTTTGTACAAACTGTGCTTATTCTGCTCCATTTTCTGTGGAAGCAGGAAAAGGGTGGGAGTTCTGTCAGCAATTTGTATCTCCTCTGGAGCTGGCTGCAGTACTTTTGTTGACCCGTAAGTATGTCAATGGTTCTAGGTCTCCTATTTAGACATAGCCTCTGGGTCTATCCCAAGCATGAATCACTGTTGGTGAAAAAAGTCCATGTGCATTCCCTGGCTTGTTAGCACCCTCTTATCCCTCATGAAGAATTATTTCAGACTTATTTCACAATCCCTAAATATAGTATAGTCATGTTTACAATTTTGGTGGTTACGAAGAAATCTTCAAACCCACAAAATGTTTTAAAGTCATACTGCAAGAAGCCTGAAGCAGCCTTATTGCCACCTTTGTGGTGCCCAATTCATCTTTGAAACAGCAAATTATGACAGCTTATACACAAACTATTTGTTATATTTGCTAATGAAGTCGCAAGTGATTTGGGGTTTTGGTCATTTTCAAAAACCCTCCCATATCAAATATTTTAGATGCTGTCTAGCCAGCTGCCAAAAACTATCATCCACCTTTGTCAATTTCATCAACTGAGTTAGGACTGCCTTCAAGGGAATTTAAGAGACACTAAAGATTGAAACTGTGGGCCAGCATTAAAAACACGTATATCATGGACTGCACTGTATTTTTAGACTCCCATATGTATTCAGTATTCACAGAACCACAGCATCCCAGAATATGCTGAGTTAGAAGCGACCCACAAGGATCATCAAGTCCAACACTTTGCCCTGCACAGGACCATACCCAAGAGTCACACCATGTTCCTGAGAACACTGTCCAAATACTGCTTGAACTCTTCAACATGACAGAACTATTTAAACCCCAACAGAGTATTCACTGTGCAAGTAGCAGTATTCTTCTGCTTTGAATTTAATTTAAGAAAAAAATGCAGTTAATGTTGTTGCCAGATTTCTGTAGCTCTTGCTCCACAGATCGTGCAGGTAATTAGAATTTTGTTTGCTTCCAGGACCTGACAGAAATCCAGCGGAGACACTGGCAATCTTGGGTACTTCCATATTGGGAAGAGCTAAGGGCAAAGAAATAGCAGTTATTTAAGAAGCTTTACCAAAGGTGGACAGAAGAGGAGTTTAACAGCCTGTGCAGGGCTGGGGAGAACACACTGCAGAAGAAGTGTGTGCAGGAAGGCAGAGGTCGGGCAGAGGGGAGCACGGCTGAGGCACCTCACAAACTGACTGCCAAGAGAGACAGAGCCCTGGAGAGCAGAACCCTGCAATCCCTCCTCTCCTCCCCTGAACATCACCAAAGCCTGATGCATTACCAGGAACATGCTGGTCGTCAGTGAAGTCCAGCAGCTCAGGAAGAACCCTGTCCACTTCTTTTTGTTTCCTTGTGGGTTCATGCCATGCACAAAATATGGATCTAAACTTCACATTCTAAAGGCATTTTATTGGGTCATGCAGACTGAGTGAACTGTGTTTTATTTTCAGTGCCAAAGACAATGAACAATGAAACATTAAACATTAAGCATTAAACACAGCTCCATCTTGAATAAAATTCAGCAAAGTTACCTGACAGTCATGTTTTTCATTTCTACTCCTCTGCATTAAAACTTCAGCATGAATTGTTTGCCAGAAGTAAAGTCTTATTTGAGTATGCAAATGATAAGTGATTCATTTCAAAGTTAAAACTAACAATTCTTACAAGAAAGCCGGAAGCTCATAAAGATAAAATGCACCTGATCTAATCACATTTCCCTTTCTTGAACTCATCCTATGTTTTAATAGCTTAAATCACCTCTAAAGGAGAAAAATAATCAATCCATACACATCTCTGGAGCAAAGTAGAATTATTTTTAGATTGCACTTTGTGGCTAAAGCTATAATGTATTGTTCTGCTCCAAGAAAGCACTCCATAAATGTGGCACCACACAGGTCTGCTTCAGCGAATTTACCAGCTGTTCATTTCTGAAAGAGCTGGCATAATCAAAAGGAATTAAACTCCTGAAAAGTATATTTCCTTTAAAAATTATTTTATGGCTATATCAAAGGTAAAGGTCAGTAAGCAGTTGAGAAGTTACTTGAAATTTCAGGAGGATAACTATTGTACACAGCCAGTCCTCTTAAAAAATGAGGAGGAGGTAAATAATGGAGTAACTGCCATATGGATACACTTTTAAAGGACTTTAAAGAGTACAGGAAAATAATTTCATGAAGGGAATCCTTATACATAGTAAAGAAATGCTACATAAGAGGTTTGTAAAACAGCTGACTAAGAAGTCAGTTCATAAGCCTTGGGAAATTACTCTGTAAAAGGGGTTCGCAGGTGAGCACTTATTTGAGAAATATACAAAGCAAGGGAGATAAGGAAAGAAAAAAATATGAGCCTGATCCTGTTTTATTTCATCTCTGTGCTCAGAGCAATACTAGAATATAAATGCAGGGGGCAATATGGCTTTAAGGTAGCTTCTACATCTATTTAAAGTTGACTTTGAAAAGAACAGAAAATTACATACCCTTGGAAAATAGAAACACAGCAAAATGCCAGCCCCGTAATCTGTGCTCTCCTGGCCCATGCAAGCCAAGCAGGCAGTTGTACCAACCCATCAGCACTCCCCACTGTACACTGATGATTCACTCATTCCCAAAAACCAGTCTGCTCCGCCGTTCCTTTGGCTGTGTCCAGGAGCAGCCGCTTCTTCACGAGACGCTTCCATTTCATATCTGACTCTCTTTAGCACTATTTTCAGCCACCCTGACAGCCATTAAACCTCTTCCAATCTTTTTTCTTAAGGGAAGCCAAGTCTATAAAAAACAGTGGGAGCACAGTACCAAGCATAGCAGGGCAAGGCAATTACAGATAAAATTGAAACTATGGCCTGTAGTAGACTCTATGTACAAGCTGTGCTGACCCATTTTAATGAAAATGGGAGATAGTTGAAGAATTACATAATCTCTGTACCTCCTACCACCTGCATGGCTTAACTTGCCAATCACTTGTAGCTGTTGAGCTATTGTTTCCAGAAGAAAGGGTGTGGGTGAGTTTTATATTCCTTCATGCCCAGTGAAACATTTTTTTCACTCTCCCATTCAGGTCATAATGCACTTTGGCTAAATCATCAGATGGACCTAATTTTTGTCTTCCAAGGATCCTCCTGTTTCTGTGTCTTTCTAAGCTTTGCAAATGCTCTATTGCACTTCAGAGCAGATGCCAGCATGGACCTCCACAAGCATCACTTCATTATTTCTCAATTACACATACCACACTTCTGAAATGGCTTGGTTAGCTTTACTATATCCATGAATTTTTTAAAGGGTTTTTAACTACATCCCCTCCTGTCTTAAGCATCCAGCCTTTGAACAGGAAACAAATTTATAAGATTAATTTCACAACAGGCTACAACAGCAGTTGTATTTCTCAAAAGACCAAAAACAATGGGATGGTTTTGTATATACAGTAGGAGAGCTTCAAAAGAGAATTGCGAGACATCAACATTTTAAACTGTGATCATGGTAGTCATTGCAATCATTATTTTATTTTAAGAGAAGAAACACTTAAAATAGCTTTTTTTTAAAAATTGGTTCCATTTCTTGGCATTTTGATGACTGTTCTATAGTCCAAATGCAGAAGAAAAATTCAGCATGTTACACTAACCCAGATCAAGACGCATACTCATCTAGTCTGAGAATTTAGTGGAGAAAAAGGGGTTTTCTGAGGCAAAGACGCAGAAGACGCAGTTTTCAGGAAAAGTGGTCACAGTAAGTAGCTGCAGCAGAGCCACAGTAAACTTTAGAATGAACAATCTCACTTAGACCTTATAAAAAGAGAAAACAAAATACATTAAGTACCTCTTCTGTTATCAAGGTAATTGTCAGTGCAGCAGTAAATAATACACCTTAAAAGTAGAGGTGAAGTGATTTCAAATCTATTATGCAAATATGAGTTTTGTTAATTATTTGCCACTGATGCACTTTTCTTGGGTGAAAGATCCCCTGCTAGTCATGGTGGAACTGATAACTAAAACTGCAGAGAAAAGACCTGAATAACCACGAGCCAGGTAACAAAAAGGGTGCATGATCCATTTGCACAAAGGAGAGTAGCCAGAGGAGTGATGTGTACTTGGGCTGTGCTGAAGATACATGCTATGGAAAAGAATTACATTAGTTTATTATAACTATAGGTCATATGGATTTGTTCATGAAGCCACTAAACTCTAACTACAAAAGTGGGGAGTGTTGTGCAGCTACAGATGCTGGACTGCATCATGACAAATGTGTGAACTATTTTCACCCTATTATACAGAATGATGCAGTCAGGAACCAAAGCATCACACCCTGAGCTCTGCTCCAAGATGATGGAGTCATGCAAACCCATCTGAAAAAAATGTGGCACTTGGCAATGAGCTGAATGAATTTCACCTTCAGAGGAGAATCCTCCCAGAATCCTTTAAGAATCATGGACATAGAATATGACAATTCAATCTTTTTACCATGTATATCACATGGATTTCCATTTGCATACCATGTCAACTTCATAGTCTTGTGCCATTTGCCTTTATTTGAGCGATTTTGTCCTGATGTTCCTTTCATACATCATCAAGATCAGCTTTCCATCACAAAACCTCTACCTCACCTGAATATTTTCATTACTTGCTATGAGCAATGCAGTGCTGGAAACCAAATTCTACATGTCTAGTGATTCAGGAAATCTACTTCTATTCAGGTGAAATTATACTATTGTTAACTTTAAAACTGAGGTATCATGGAAAATTGCTGAGTGAATATTTGTTTATTTTTGTGGTCTGTAAGTGGTAGTACTTTTTTTTAGGAGTGGAAATATCCAATGACAAGGGTTTACGTGAAGTCAGCAAAACTAATTTTCTCCTTCCAGAAGAAAAGAGAATATGGTCTAGAACGCAAGAAGTAAATCAGTACCCAAAGAAGAAAGCCAAGCATTGGGGAGGTCTGCAAAGCTGCACTAAAATCTTGTCGACTTCATTTGTATATATTCTACAGCATTGGGGACTGTCTGTTCTGAAGAATTTGTGTATTGAGAACCCTCTTATTGAATTTACAGCTTCTAATGTAATGCAGAAATATTTTCTTTGTGATAGTGATTACTTTTACTCCATGTGCACAGGTATGTACCTATTTTTATAGACGATTCAAGACTATATATGACCAACTCAACTCATATAATTTCAATAGTTTGTCCATAAAAAAACCCAAAACCAAATAAAAAAATGCAAGAAGAAAATCCTGTTTCTATTAAAGTTAATGAATACTTTGCTATTGTTTCCAGCATGGGTGAGATTTCCCCATAAAAGAGAACACTTACGTAAACTCAGTTTGATTACTTTACAGAGTCACACGATAGAATCAGTGTCTTTGTGCATAATTTTAAGGAGAAGAAAGATCTTCTTGCAGTCATTTTTAAATTTGAACTCTATGTGATGCTATTAAGAAAGTTTTATGTATTTTCCAAGTAGCTGGGATATTTTAGAAAGAAATCAGTGAAGAAGCCAACTAAGATGTATTAGACACTCTTGTTTTATTGCATTTCATCTTTGATAATCCAGTGGTATAAAAATAGAGCTATATAGATAGAGATCCAGACATACTATCATAAAAAGATTTCAATGCTATCAATTTGCTACAATTCCCCTGTTGGAGTGATGTTTCTATTGCCAATATACCCAGGTGATTTATCAGCTGACAGCTAACAGCTGACAAATTTGAGCTTCATCAAATGAGGGGATAGAAGGCAAATCGTAGGATTAGGTTTAAACTGTTCTTCTGGTGTTCCTATATATCTCAATGTAAGTCAGATGTACATTTGTGCTGCTGAGAACAGTCACTTAAATTCATCTTCCACAGGTTTTTTTTCTGTATTCCTGCAATGACAAGTGCAGCACTCTGCTCTGACATGAGCTATGTCAGTGTCAGTTGTAGGGGGCACGAGATTGGCAGAGAGCAGCCGGCTCAGCTGCCTGAGCCAGGGGGTAGCGGGCAGAATGTGTGTCAGTAATGAGCTGGGCAATCTAGCTGAAGCTAATCAGGTGTGGACTTCAGTTATGCTCCTTCACCTTCTCTGTAGCTCCTAACTCCTCCCCTGCAAAGCAGCAAGCTAAACTAGGAGGCACAACTAAATTAGATTCAAATTAATCTTATCTATAGCTGTACAGAGGAAATCGCTGTAGCAGCTATGCAGCTCAGAGTGTCCCACTGAGCCCTGCCCTCAAAAAACTAAAGTAACATTTGAAACTAAACCCCAGCACTAAAAGGCGACAGTAATAGTAGTGTCTGGTGTGTGTTAGCAGAAGGGATAAAATGTCTGAGAGTGCAAAACCTGAAAGTAGTGAAACAGACAAATATACTCTGCATGTTGCTCTCCAGGTTGGCAACAGCAGCTCTACAGGTCTCATCAAATTGTCCTGAAAAATGGCATTAAATTTTCGGTACCTTGTTTCACAGGTTAACACAACTAATATGATGAAAAACAGACATATAGAGAGGCTGGGAGTCAAACAGAGGAAAAATAAGCACTAAAAATAAACTTGTGGAGACCATGGAGAGGAACACTCCAGGTAGGGAATATAGATATGCTAAATAGTACATAGAAATATGCTTAACATGCTAATATGGCATGGAAAATAATATTTCGATTTAATATAAGTCTAGTTTCTAACTAACAGTCAATTCCGTCATTCTTACAAATCATTGTCCAAAAAGTGTATTAAATAAATTTTTTAAAACTTCTTAAATCAGTCATATCTTGGTGATACTGAAAAAAGGTTTGGACCAGAGTTTCATTAACATACAGGTAAAAGTGATGACCCAACAGGACCAGTAATTTCTAATTCATCCACTTGAACTCCATATTACTGAAGTAGCATAAAACATCTCATGCATTTTCTGGAAGTCTGACATCATGTGAAAATACTACTGGGGGAAAAAAATGAACAGATCAATTAGCCATCCATAGCTCCTTATTATCTGTGTGCTTTTTCAGCTTTTTGTAACAACATGAAAGCCATAAAAATGACAAGAGCCATTTTACAGATATTTATGGGTAGATGGTCCCTCAAGAAAAGGAACTGCTCCCATTTGCCATTGGGATAATATGTCCTACACTTAGCAAAATCTACAGCTTACATTTTTAATATTCATACAAACACTATGCACATAGCTTGCATCAACAGTAGGGAATTTTATAAAACTGTAATAAAGACAGTGTATATATTTACATATCTTATATACAAAAGAGTGTGTTTGCATATATGTATATATATGGACATCTGTACACATTTAATTTCATTTCTTCCCAAGAAAGGAACCATTTACAGTGTCTGAGACAGAATTCAGCCATCAGACTATTTCTGTGCTTTCTGTAAATTTATTTCTCAATGGTTATATAAATAAAGTATCCTCTAATCTGGCCGAGTCATTATTTAAACAATACTTCACTGTGGACAGTTGATTTGTTCTTGTTATTGTTGTGAATTTGATTTATTAGGGACTGGGGGGCAGGGGAAGAGTTAGGGAATAGTGACCGTGTGTTGATCACAATCAAGCTTCACTAATTCTGGATTCCTCACTCACACTAAGTTGCAGGTGCCTGAAAGCCAGCAAGCAACATGTAAGTTGTTTCATGTGTATTCTATAATTTGGGTGACTTTAATAAAAATTAATAGAAGATACAAGCAAGGAAAATTAGCTGTTAAAATACAGATGGAAAGGGGTTGAGAAGACAAGTCTCCTTCAGACGATCTCAGCGCAATCCTCAGTGGTTCCTGACTCAATCTACAGCAAGAAAAGTAGGTTTGGGACAGGAAGAACAGTCCTTTTGCCATTTTTCTGCATTTACAGAATAAAAACACAACCCAAGCATTCAGCCAAGCAGCTTTAGTTCGGTCTACTATGCCTCCCAACTCAATCAAGAATCTATTTATGATTAGTATAACTTTTGGATTAGACTCTCCTATATACATTCTCAGTGTACACAAGGCACTGGGGAAAACAGGTGAAGAGACAGGAGAAAAACCTGACTGACGAAATCTCCAAATTAATATTAATAAAATGTGAAACTGTAGCAGCATCTGCCTCCTTGAACTGTCTCTCATTTTCTGTTGGAGGTGTACCTGAGCAGTCCCAAGGGCTTAAATAGGTGGAATTGGCTCCTCTGCCTTCCCTGACAGCTGATTAATTTGCAGTCATTGCAACTGTTCATGTTTTTAAAACCGGTAGGTTGTGTTAAAAAAACAGATGGGTATTTTATGCATTCAGTTTTGCTTTGACTACAGTGCAATTCACCATATTATTTTCCAAACTGGAAATGATGATTCATTATGGGCAGGAAAAATGAGGAATTGGGACAAAAGACAACTGAGAGGGGACCTCATCAATGTCTGTATCTGAAGGAAGGATGTCAAGAAGATGGATCCAGGCTCTTCTCAATGGTGCTGCCAAGCAATAGGACAAGAGGCAGAAACTGATGCACAGGAAGTTCCACCTGAACATGGGGAAGAACTTCCCTGCACTGGCACAGATTGCCCAGAGAGAGTGTGGAGTTTCCCTCACTGGA
This sequence comes from Lycocorax pyrrhopterus obiensis, assembly GCA_014706295.1. Lineage (NCBI taxonomy): Eukaryota > Metazoa > Chordata > Aves > Passeriformes > Paradisaeidae > Lycocorax > Lycocorax pyrrhopterus. The sequence continues at coordinate 15,002,721 of JACSVZ010000001.1, forward strand.
GATATTCCAGAGCTGTCTGGACACAATCCTGTGCCGTGTGCTCTGGGATGACCCTGCTTGAGCAGGGAGGTTGGACCAGATGACCCTCTGTGGTCTCTTCCAACATGACCCATTCTGGGATTCTGCGGGAGGGTTTCATAAGTGCTGTGGGTTCAGCAACAAAAAGCAACAAGCAGTTTAAAAAGATAATAGACACAAATGGCTATGAAATATCAGTTGCATGTTTGTCATCTCTCAGAGGAACACTGATAAGGAAAACTGCTTAGGAAGCACTTTGAAACCCTCCAGTGGCAACACAAACTGTTATTACTATTATAATTCCCTTCCCTCCCACAGGTTGGGTGGGTTAGTCACTGGAAGTTAAAGTGACTCACCAAATGGGCATGCACTTGTGCCTGATTGCAGGCACGGAGAAACCTCCTCTGAAGAGCCCTGAAGATCCCTGGCTTTAGCGAGGAAACTGAGGAAGAAACTGGTGTGCTAGTGCAGCTGTGTGCAGCAGGCACCACAGACCTCTGGAGAAAAGCACAGGTGTTCAAAAACTGCTCTTCCAAAGTTCCATGTTTTTATTTCAACCATTGCATGCCCCCAAGACCTGAACCAAAGCACCCAGAAAAGAGGAAACCCAAAGAAGAGCCTCTCCCAGGACAGCCTCTCTCTCAGGCACTTGGGCTGAGCTCAGCCACTCAGACCCAAACAGTCTCATTTTGGGTGCAGACATTGGACTCAGCCTTGAGAACCCTCAGAGGATGGCTCAGCCAGCCTGTGACAAATGAGCACTAGAAACAGGCCCAAATAATCCTTCCTGTGGTTCTCCCAACCCTCACATTGTAATTTTTCCTGTTTACAGGCACCCTGCACTTGTGTGCATGCACTGCCCTCCCTCAAGTGCCAGCTTGGACACAATCCTTATTCAAAGGCAGCGTTGCTCCCACCTGGAAAAGCAGGTTGGGATGTTCTAGCTAAAGGTCAGGTACAGAGGGTGACCTGATGGAATTAAGTGACTCTGAGATATTTTGGGAGACAATGAGGGACCTCATGCTGAGAGGTAATTCAGGTCCAACATCTGTACCCAGGCAGGCATATAAAAGAAACTCTGGCATTCACAAGTGTAACCCTTGGCAGGTGTTAGAGCTGGCCAATGCCCTGTGCAGATGCACTAATGAAATATTCCCTGTTATTGCTAGTAACCCTGTCGGCAAGTGATTGTTCTTTAAATGCTGCAAGAACATTCATGCATGAGGAGCACAACACTGAGTGGAGGTTTCACTCCTGGCCAAATTTATCCTAGGTCTGTCTTCCCTGATAAAACAGGAGATACAGCAGGCGTTAATTGTGCCTGGTATGTCCAAGTGCTTTGGACATTAATGCAATTGCTGTCTTTGACAGAAGGAGGAATGTGACTTATGTAAGAACAAGAGAACGTTTACCCTCTTGCAAACTAGTAAGTACATCGTGTGCTGAGACAAAGGCTGCAGGAAGCGGAGCTGGCAGGCATAGCTGGGACCTTCAATGTCCTTGGCCATGCTTCTAACATGTCCTTGACCACTTATTCACGTGCCTGTGTAAGCTAAACACATCCTAACAAATCTGTAGCTGTGAGGATGAGTGAAGCACGTCGCAAGAAGAGCAGAGCACAGCCCTGACAGAGGTGACCTGTGGGCACCTGCAGGAGCACTGGAGGAGCCTGGGCTGCATCCTGGCTCCCTTTATGAACCATCTGGGTGTGTGGACCACTCAGGAGTTTCAGCTCACCTTCAGCAGTGCATAGGGTGCACCACAGGCAAGCTCTTCTTCCGTCCCCATAAACAGAGAGAGCTCGGGAGGGAAAGGACACCTTGAAACTCCTCTGCAGGGTAGGAAGGGAGGATGCACAGTCCCATGGGTGCAAGTGGGTTTTTTCTGCAGGATTCCCGTATTTTCTGGCAAACTCATAAAAGTGACCATCTTCTGCACTTTTTCGCACGGAGAGCATTAATCCCAACAATGGAATAAGCAGAGGACACCTTACTTTGCATTTTCCAAAGTAAGAGTGACATGCCAAGAATATCCTCATGAATAATTATTCAAGAAAAAAAAACCAGGAAGCTTTGCCAAATGCTACACATCAGGAAACACTTTAATCCCCATGACCAAAAAAACCTTGCGTTCATCAATGCTTTCATGATAACAGGCTTTCCTATGCTTTAACAGCTAAAATACATTGTTACATCTACAAAAGGATCGGTGACAGTTGTTTTGCACTGCATTTCCTACAGTTTGTCTGACAGGTCATTTCTCAAAAAGGTGCTTGATCCAGGCATCTACACAGATATGAGATCATAGTAATTCAATATTGCAAAGTGAAATTTGTTTCCCATGATTACCTCTATCATCTCAAAATCAAATGGGTTTGAGGATGAAGATTGTAACTCACACTGTGTTACAGTTTCTCAAACAGAAAGCTGATGTAAATCTTCATCAGCTTTCCTTTTAGCAACAAAAGAACATAAAACTGCCACCCAGAAGCACTGACTTTTTCCTCACTTGACCAGCTAGCTGTTGAATGAAATTTGCTATGTAATTTACTTCTGGGTCACATTTGTACCAAAACAAAAGGGTTAACCAAAAGTATTTTTGATCTTAAAAGCCACATGTTTGAAACATCAGTGTCCTCATGAAGAAGAGCGGACTTGTAAGAAGGACTCCCTGACAGAAATCTATCCCCAGGTCACTGTCAGGCTTTGCAAGCAGAGAAGTGGGCAGAGATGGCAGCTGTGACCTTTGCCTTGTATTCAGCAGGACACAGGTCCTGTATCCACCAGGACATGGTCACAGCAGGATGAGTTCACATGTGATGTCACTGGCCATGCTGTGCTTCAGACCCCGAGATGGGATGCACACAGGCTGTTTACTTTTTGATTACCAGAGACAGTGAGTCCTCAGGGAGGGTCTGTATGCCACAGTGGGGACCCCCTGGCTTTAGAGTACATTTCTGGCAAATGTCATCACCACCATTGCCAACATGGTGACACCTGCAGAAGAGGCCTGGGAGACCTTCCCTAGTAAAAGGGAGCCTTGGAAGAGACCTGAAAGAAGCAGCTGTCTGTTTGTAACTCTTCTGAAATTTTCTTGCCAGGGAATTAAGGGAAAACAGCTTTAAAATTTCCACCCCAGGACATCAGAAGGTTGCACAAGCATACATACAATGTTATGGGAAGCATATATATAAGCAACAGTGACTTTGTTCCTTTTTCAGCCTTTACCATCGTAATGAAACTACAAAAAATAATTTCCTACTTAAGAGCTTCTTAAGGGGGATTTAGTGTCATTGTATAAGGCATTGGAGAAGTAATTAGAGCCCAAATGCTTGTATACAACTTATATGCCCTCTTCAAGGCCATAATTAACCAAATTAAGCAAATACTCATGGTGGGGGGAGGCTTTCCATGACACTGCCATGACTCTGCAGTGAGTGTGACGGTGCCTAGCTGCAGTTTATTGCCTTCACCATCAGACGGGATGGGGACAAGGAAGGACTGCCAGCAGTGCATGATGGGAAGCTCTGTTCCTGTCACTTGCCAATTTCTCCAAGTCTGAATGCAGGCCTGCCCACAAAGAGCACTGGAACTTGGCTAGCAAGAGGAGAGGCAGGACAGGAGGGCAGCAGGAATTAGTACAATAAGAAGTGAAGTGCCCCATCCCCTCAGGGTGCTGGCAGGGAGGCATCTCTGCTGAGGGCACGGAGTTGGGGTGCACTTTACTTGGATTCGGGGAGGAGGTCATGCCAGCCTTGGGCTGGCAGCTCAATGGGCTGCCCCTGCTCTCCCTGCACCTGGGAGGCTTCGATGGGCACTAGCAAAAAGGGCACTTTTCTGCTGGGTTTGTTCTGCTGAGCAGGAAGAGTGCATGTGTGGTCTCCTGGCTTATGAAACGCTTGGCATTTTATTGCTCCTCAGCTTTAGCATAACTGAATTGCAGCAGTTTTTCTGCTGTCCGGGCCAAGCGTGTCTCAACTTGCATAAAAGGAAATTAACACTGAGGTTTTGAGGTAAAACCATTTCTATAGTAGGATAGAACTGAAGCATTTTGATACATTCATCTAATTTGTGCTGTAATCTAAACAGTGGGAAACAACTCCCTCACGTTAACCCGTGAACAGCTAATATCCACTACAGCTCCACGTCCTTCCTCCATGCTGGGACTGAGTCCTCTCTCATTAAAATTTTGCTGCTGGCACCAAGATGGGAGGAATCCCTGAGGATTTCAGCACACATTCATTCATACTCATGAAACATCATCTTTCCCTAGCGGGGACAGGCCCTCAGCTAGGCTGAAACATTCATGAGTGGAGAGTCTGGAGGGAACGGGAAGAGCTTTGCTTTGTTAAACCACTGCAGTTGGACTGTCTGAGCTGTGCTGAGCATTAATCAGCTTTATTTAATTTATTTCTTTATTTTGGGAAAGGCTAATTAAGCTTACCTATGGTAAGAACTACAGCAGTGAGCTACCTCCACTGAGGATATCCATAGAGCATTCAGAGGGGTTTAAAGGTATGAAACTGTAACATCACTGACAGAACATAACCCAAAGGGCAGGCCACTTTTTCATCTTTAAGGTATTGATTGTGGCTGTTACCGTTCTTAGAAAAGCAGTGAGATGCCAGTAATAAGCCAAACTGCATTGCAGTTTTGCTACTAAATTATCAACATGATTCTAGAAAATGTCTAATTATTTACAAATAAACCACCAAAAGTTAAAAAGCAGTGAGCTATTTATTTTGCAACACCACCACACACAAATTTACATGTACCTATTTCTGGGAACCACATTTGTACAGCAAGGGAAAGATCGTGCAATTATACACAATCTGTTCCTGTGGAAATTTATACTAGCTGGAAATGAAACTGCAATCATACCTCACTACATGGGATGGGGAAAGACTCTCTCTTCAGCTGCCCCATGAGGGGTGAATAAGCCTGTGCTTTCTCTAAGCTTTCAAGTTTCATGTTAGGTCCAGTTCTAGCAGGAGTGTAAGTTTTCTGCAAAGCATGTCTGCCTCTTGTCTTGTGGCTTCTGAGGGTTTCAGCTACAAGTCAGAAGCTCACGTTGCCATCGCTCTTCTGGGAAAAGAGATGTTTAAACTACAGAGAAAGAGTCCAGAGTTAGTGCCCAGATCCTGTGGCCAACCCCTTGAGACAATGAGCTCCTGCACACAGAGGGGCCTGTCTCTGCTCCAGCTACAGAGCTGGAGTTTCCTGAGAAATCCATCAGCTTTGTCCAGCGATTATAATCTGCTAACAGATCAATGAGGTCTTTCAGCAAGGCAAGTGTCACATAAACTGTTAGCAGTGGAGTTTGTAGTAAGATCCCCACGGCATTCAGGCTATGATTGAAAACCAGAAATATTGAATGCTTAGAGAAAAGTAATTATTCCTACTAACCAATAGAGATGTCATGGTGGTGGGTTAGGGCCTGCCTGAAGCTGAAAAGTGTCTTTCAAATACCTAGTCTTTGCTGCACTGGAATTCCTTCCCAGCCCAGCTCAGTGTTAGTGTTTTGATGTCTCTGCTAAACACACCTCTGTGTGGAACTGCATGCTGGCTAATTTGGCTTTACTGCCTCCAGAAAAAGAGTACCAACCAAACCCACTGGCTTTACTCTGGACTTGCCTCTTTCCAAGTGGTAATAGAAGGGGCTATTCTAGAAGAGCCAAAGGTTGATACCTCTCTTGCAAAACTGGAGATGGAGTTCCTGAAGGCAGAGCAGAGCAATGAAGCAGATTCTAGCCTGGCTCAGGCTGCTCACTAACACATTGCTTCAAGGCTGTTTTTGTGTCCTTCATCTACAATTCCTAAGTCAGGACTCGGTCAATCAACATTTTCATTCAACTAGTCCAGCAGCACTCCCAGAGTGCCAACCTCTCCTACACTCTTTCAAAACTCCTTTCTCAGTACAAATGAGATATTCAGGCTTTACCTGTAAATTGTTGCTTTTAATATTCCGGGTTGCTTCTGGTGTTGGTCTTCTTTGAGCTACTGGTTCCTTCTACCAGTTCCCTAATTCAGATGTAGAATTACTCGTGTGTATCATGATCAGCTCCCAGAGACCTGTCCAGGTACAGGTGAAGTATTCATGGCTTATCTTGGGTTGAGAGTTATCTCAAGTGTTCAAAGAACTTCCTTGTTGTTACAACATTCCTAAGTCTGATCCTGTATGCTACTAATTACGTTTTAGTTGTACATACTTCTTACTAACTATGTGTCATCAAACAATCTCTTCAATTAGTTTGGCTTTTCATAGAGATTGCACATGACACACAAATATTGTATGTCACAGACTGTTAAAAGGCTTTTAGTGCCAGTAACTTCCACTCCAGCCCACCAAGGCACAGAATGCTACAGTGCCACGCTGAATGCTTCAGAGAGGAGGAGATGATACCCAAGAAAGCCACAAGTCTGACATCTGCCAAAACTGATCTGTTTTGATAACTGCTCTGCAGTTGCTGAAACTGGTGCTGCCTGCATGAACTAAAAAGAGAAAGGAATTACTCCTTCTCCCATATTTAAAAGTTAGAAGAAAACTCACCTCATAATGGATTTTCAGCAGAATCTAATGCTAGTCATAGATAGAGGCCTGAGTACACAAGCCTAATTACTGTGCAGGGCTGTTTCTCCAAGATTATCAAGTGCAAAAAGAAGTCACGCTGCTTGACTCTGATTCTAAGCTGAACTACGCTGGCAAATACTGATTCATGATCCTCAATCTGCTGACATATTTATATTATTTGCTGTGTGATTTCTTATGCACTCTTTAAGCAAATTGAGAAAACTGACACACACACAGAGTCCTAGAACTAAAAAGACTTCTATATTCTACATTTAAAATATGAGGATACCAAGAGAAAAAGAAGAGTTTAAGTCTGTGAGACATTTTGTTTTTGGGTTACTTTCAAAAGTTTAGCTGTGAAACCTTGGCTTCCTGAAGTGAAACTGTTTGGGGCTTCTGGGACAGCACAAGGGGAGAATATCCTGGAGTCAGAGCCACAAAAAGGGCTGCGCTGCTTGACAGTGCCAGTGCATCCCAAGAGCAGCAAGCACTCTGCACCCCCTACTAACCCCAATGTTGGGTCCCTTCGGTCACGCTTGACCTAAAGGTGTAGCTTGTGTCAGGTCACTTCCTTTGGCATTTTAGGCCATCTCCGTGATGGCTGGAGTCCAAGACTGGCTTCAGGGCAGGTACAGCCAGCAGATACACGCCAGGGCACCAAAACCACCATCACCCGACCACCGGCTCCATTCCAGGCTCTGCCCCTCACCAGACCGTGGGTACCACTTACGCTGAGTTATAACTGTTAATGCCTTTAATATTAACAGCGATGGTAGTATGAGTTATCTTCAGGGTGCAGCAGGTGCAAGGAGCATCAGTCTTGGTCGGCCATAACTTGCCACTTAAAATGCCACTTTTTCACTTGCCCTCCAATCTCTCCATTCGTATTAACTGTCTTCAACATCTGCAGCTGTGTATGGCTGGTTCTTAAATTCTATTGGTGACCATATATTTTGTGAACTCAATCTGAAACCGAACTCTCGTTTTCCTTAGTATTTATTTTTATCATTCTCATTTCCTTCTTCTGGTTATGTGACTACAGCACATCCCTGGGTGTTAAAACTTTCCAAAAGCTGTGGTAGATTCCTTAGGAGCTTTGACAAGGGGAGCTGCACGTATTTGGTGTGCATTCGAGAGGCAAACACAGAAGAAGTATTTGGCTCCTGAAGACCCCAGCTTTTAGGCATTGCAAGATGTGGTTTTCTCACCCACCAAGCTAGCTGGCAGGCAGAGTGGTCAGGGCACTTGTGTGACAGAAGCCAGAGCTGTTAGGAGGAACTGCAGTACTTTCAGCAGCACATCCACAAAAAAAATCATTCCCCCAATAAAATAGAAAAAAAACCTCACAGGGTTTTGGGGGTTTTTTTGTCAGCAACTTCATCTACTAGTAACTCTGCAGTGCTATCACAAACCTGTTCCCAGTTTTAAAACTTACTAAATAACTTTCACAGTCTGCAAAATTTCCAGACCCTGGGTTGTGCCATCCTCATTTTGATCATCTTAAGATGCTTGCTGCGTCACTGAGATGGCAATCTGAAGGGAAGCTGTCGTTTCTCTGAGCCAGTGCATCCAATATGAGTGTGTGAATATGACTCTTTGAGGGCTCTCAGAGTGAAAAAGGACAAAGATAATGTTCCAGATATTAAAAAAAAAAATCAGGGAACCTCTCTAAAGTACTTCAAGTACATGCTAAAATAGGAAAGGACTGTTGAAACCTAGATCAAGAACATTATGGCATTATGATACAAAAGTAAAATAAACAGAGATAAAATCCAAAAGCCAGAACAAGGAAGACAAGAAACTGCTTGCTTGCGTACATTAAAAAAGAAAAAGCCCTTTTATGAATCATCAGTTACAAAAGTTGGGAATTACTTTATTTTAAAAATGAGCTGCAAGTATTTTTTTTTCTTTTCCCTCTACCAGGGAAGGCCCTTTTGGGACACTTGCTTGTTTTTCAACAATAGTGAAACTGGTAAAACCTCCCATACACAATGACTGGTTTGGATATGTATTATTTACTCTAAAACTATTCTCCTGTCAGCTCAATAATTGTGTGTGCAGGTTGCAAGACGGAATTCATTAATGAAATGTCTGTGACACTCACTGATCTGGAGTTTCTCAAAGAGATCTGTGCCAAGTTACTGTTTATTTCCATAGCAACTATGTGCCAAAGAAAAGGTAAGTATTGTCAATGTGTAACACTGGTTAAAAGTTAGAGTCATCATAAAGGACTGCTGGAAGAGGCATTGCCAAAGTCTCCTAATGAGACATCTCTTACTTTACCTCAGCATTAAATAGGAGTTTGTGTTTTACTTCGGTTTAGGGGGTTTTTTTATGTTCATGAATTTGTTTAATGTTTTTGAATCAATGTAAACCTTTAGTACTTCACATATCCCCATGTCTGGGTTCTACAGCTGAGCTGCTGCCTGGTGATTTCCTTGGATGCTCCCTCTTATTTTAGAAGAGCAAAATTGTCCTTCCTTGTTGATCTTCATCCCATACATGATTTTACAGGTCTCTTTCATATCTCCTCTGAGTCAACATTTTTCATAGCTAGAGTCCTTCCATGTTTGATTTTTTTGTATTGAGCCTGTTTCACCCACAGTTGTTATTCAACAGTGCTCCTCTATAAATACATATGTATATATATGTATACATATACACACTGATATGAAGGCTAAAAAATGCCCACAGTATTCAAGAATTTGTAGCCTAATAGTGTTTTAAGTGTCGTTCTTCCTCCCTTCCCTAGTGATTTGCTTCATACTGGCTGCCATTCAGCACTGTGCTGATGTTCCTGCAGAATTTGCTATTATAACTTCAGAATCTCTGTACTAGCTGATAATAGCTTCTTCAGAGTCTGCGATCAAATACATTAAATTAGAACGCCTCTTGGGAACTCTTTTTACATTTTCACATGTTCCCTTTCCCCACTCTGCCATGTTAACTCAGTATCACAAGATGTTACAGAAGCTCTTCAAACTTTGCTAGCTTTTGTTTTTACCACAAAGAAGAGTTCAGAACAGTCACTGAACTTTGTCACTTCATTTTCCATTCATTTGTGGATCTAATGAAGAGCTGAGCTCATCAGATATGTCCCTATGGGACCGTAGTGGTAAGTTCCCTCTGGTGAGAAAAGTAACTTCTTTTAATTGCTTGCCTATCCATGTCAGCACTGTTCATCTCATCCCAATCTTAACTTCTTTAAGATCCTTTGGTGAATGATCTTGTCAAGTGACTTTCAGGAGTCCAAGGAGACCATATCAGCTGTATCTCCCATATCAGCATGCCTGTTCATTCCTTCAGAGAACTCTCATAGATTCATGAGAAATTCATTACCTTTACAAAACCATGAAGAATCTTTCTCAATGTAGCATATTTGCCTACATATCCAGTAATTCTACTCTTTTATTAATGTCCAAAACTGGTCTGTAATCTTCTAAAATCTCTGAAACTCTGTTCAACTTCAGGCAGCATCATTTGTTACATTTCCATTCTTTTGTTATCCAGGCTATTGGTTGTAGGTGAGAAACAAGTGGCTCTGCACTAAACTAGTAGTTCATTTGCATCCATTTAGAGCTCTCAGGTGAAAAATATGGTCCTGCTGGTAACTCTCTGTTAAATCTCCATGCAGTGGCCATTTAAGGCAATTTGATTTTTCATGGGTTTGCCATTGCCAAGGCTCAGTTCTCCAAAACTGCTTCAGTTTGGGACATTTTGAAGTCATTTTTTTATTCCTATAAAATTAACTGAAGTGAGAGTTGCGAAAAGGCCAGGAGATGAAAAAAATCGTAACAACCTGTCACTTAAAAACCATGTCAGAATGTTCATTTAAAGGCTGGACATTTAAAACCTCCTGATTTAACTTCCCACGGCACTTCTTGAAAAGCTCTGTGAATCAGCAGGAGAGAAAAGCAAGAGCCTGTCTTCACAACTGCCTCTTTTCCTTTTCAGTTGTGTTTGTTTTCGTGTCTAGAGTCAGACCTGTCCTGATTCAAAAGGAATGAGCTAAAAGATCATGGCGCATAGGCATCCTTTTCTCAATTAGGATGAGCCTTCATGAAATAAAAGTTTCTGTAACAAAGGCTTTTAGACACTGGGGCTTTTTATACATTGCTCACATATAATTTAGCAATGAGTAGTTACCGATGTAGTTAGGCAGTTGTGGACCCAATTATCCAATTACTGCAACTGGCAGCACAAACAGGGTAATTGTACCGTGAATGCACTCACGTACTTGGCATTCGTGCTGTTGTGAGCCTGGTGTCACCCTTTTGCTGCTGTGCCAGAGCAGGGATGTTTCATCTTGCTTATTAACGTCTGTCCTTGGGGAAGTTTTAGCACATTGTTTGGGGAGAAAACATTCTGGGTTTTCACAGAAGGCAGCTAACAGTGGATCTACCATCAGATAGCTGGCAACCAGGAGCATTAATTCTTTCAAATTCAGATGACATTGAAGTTAAATTTGCTAGCTTCTCTGAGCTTCCCCTTCTCAAAGTTCTTTCTTGTGATAAGATAATTCTATTCCTTATAGGTGTTGAAAAGTCATAGCAGCCTCATCAGCCAGAAATTTGCATGTGACTGAAACAAATCCACAGTGAAAACTGAATTTTCTGCTTTGCCTTAACAGAATGTTAGTGTATGCCACAAAATACAAACCCAGATCTAGCTCAAAACAAATTTCAGCATTCTGCATGTTATTCCTCTTGACACTTGGGTTTGGCATGAGAAGGGAGAGGTGCATTGTCAAGTCTGTGCCTGTGCAATAGCAGTCTAAACAATTAGGCAAATTTTTTTTCAAGATACAAGTTCATGTGGAAAGCTAAATAATAAGAGTAGGTTGTTTGGGCAGTTGCAAATAAATCAGATCATAATTTCACGCCAAGTGGAAGTGGGGTACGTATTCTTCCACAAACTGAAGCAATGCATTTCCCTTCACACTTACATTTCTGACTGTGAATTGTTGTGTGGGAAGTCTAATGACTTGGGACAATTACTGAATAAAGTGGCACTGCAAGAAAGGAGATACTCTTCGTGGGATGCAGCAAAGGTAAAATCACAGATTGTTCTAAACTGCTTGTATAGAATGTACCTTATAAGCATAAAGTACGTATTTTTGTCTTGATACAATATTCTTACGGTGTTCATCTTTTCCTCATTAGTCTCCTGGATTCCCACAGTGCACAGCTCCCTTCCACTGGTCCCTTATCCTAAAAAGTAGTTGATCAAAATCCAGACCATGTTTATCTTGCTGGAGGCAATTAGTTGGGACCAGCTGTCAAAGCCACAGCCAGTTCCTAGCACGTGTGCAGCCTGTCAGCAGGCACAGTAACAGCATATGCCTTCCAGAAGATAATGACACGGATCTTAAACTGAAATCAGGTTTTGTTGGGTAGAATAACACATGGAGAACCAGATTACACTATAACCAAATACTATGATATTTCAATAAATGATTCAACTTCAGGCCTATTTTCTGTTTTGCAGACTGTTAGCACAGCAGCTGCTTGTAATATAAGCTCAGTTTATCGACGCCCTCCCAGTACTTAGAGGTTTGAAACTCCCTTTGAATTTACTGCCATCTCTATTTTTAAAAGCTCATTTATCAGATAAGCGCGGCTGAAAGGCCAAGAAACCTCTAGGCTTTGAATGGATGGATTAGATTAAAGTGTTGGGCACAAGAAGTGAAGATTTTTTTCAATTATGCAACTTCCCCTTCACATCAGTGTTTTCAACACTCTGTCGTATTTAGAAACTGTTTTGCTGCAATATTATTAGAAACAGTAGTTAAGTGTTACTTATGAAAGAAAAGCAAAATAATGTTACCCGTTTGTGAGCCAGAACTGTCTACCTCCTGAATGGGAACTATCAAATAATAAAAAGCTCTTTGAAATCTATAAAAATACTCCTGTGCTAATTATGTTTTACATCAAACCTTTGTAATTCCCAACAAATTAATGATGTAAAATTGATAAAGAACAAATGAAGATTAAGCTCACAGTGATTACTAAGTACAGGTCAAAGATGGGGATATTCCATTCCAGGAACAATTATCAGGATTCAGAAACTTTGTATCTGGGTTGAGATACATTTCTGGGGATGAGCTTTACTCCCTTGCATTCTCAAACACGTCGCCTCCCCCTAAGAAGCTGCAACAGCCCCAGAAAGGAACTGCAAAGGCCAGAGGATTTTCTGTGAAAGTGTCTTTAGGAAGAGAAAGTGTCATTAGACCTGACATGACTGAAGCAACTTACTGGGAAACTGACCCAACCATCTGGGAGGGAAGTCCCAACCCAATGCAGTGATCTCTTCTGAAACTGGGAAGCAGAAGAAAAGCAGTAACAAACTGCTAAAGCTTTGAGCCACTGGTAACTGCACTACCTTGCAATAAATAGGGACCTAATTAAAAGCAGACAAAAAGAAGCAACACAAGGAGGACTTTCCCCTTTTCTGAATCACTGGCGTCTAAAGCTGGATTTGGATGTGTGGATGTGTTTTTTGCCTGCCCATAATTCTGACTGTTAACTTTGTTTAAGCCAATGCAAAACTCCTGAGCAGCAGAAGAGCTCAGATTTTGTTATTTGCTTTTGAATTGCTGAGTTCTAGACTACGGAGGTGATAGCCTCTTTAATAAAGGCTGTCCCTTTCTTTAGATAAGGGAAATGGAGCTGGAAGCTCCATAGTGGGATAATTTTGAAACCCATTATCTCCACACTAAATCTTCTGTAACTATTGCAGCAGAAGATGCAAGATCATAGCAACCTCTCTCTTTTTTGCATTGCACTCTGTGAAGTGCAAGACAGAGAAGAATATAAGCAAGAGAAAAAAAAGGGAGATGGGAAAGGAAAATGTTGAGCAGATTATAAAAATTATCCAAGTAATTTCTTAAATGAAAGTAATCTTTGACTATGAGCAGCAGAGGTTGCAAGTAGATGAGACTTTTGGGTAGAGAATTCCTCTTACTAATCAGAAAGAGAAGCTCCGTGCAAGCAATCTAAAAGGAGAATAATAGTATTAGTCACTCCTCATGCTCTGGGATTAACTTCTTTCAAAACACTGATTACAGGTCTAAGTACAGCCAAAAACTGAAATTTATAAATCAGACGAGAAGGTGGCATTTTCAGCAGTTCCGTTTCAGATCCCAGCCATTCTCTTTCTGCAAAACCAAGATCAGCTTTTGTAAGCTTATGAAGTTCTACCGTATATAGTTACTCATCCTATACAGTGAGTCTTCCCTGTAAGTCACATTGTGCTTCAGCTGATTTCACAGCTTATTGCCTAGGACTGGAAGTTTGGCAGCCCAACAACCAGCCCTAGCCACTGCAGACCTCAGTGAAATGTCTCTATTTGGCTTTTAAATCACATCAGGCATCTGCAGGCAGAGGCCAGGCTTAAAACTATCTGAGCATGGGTCTCTTTTGCCTCCTTTCCTGTGTTTGCCCTCCCAGCTGACACAGAACCTATGGGAGGACACAAGGCCAGTTCTTGCATGGAGCACAGGGGGAACAGGAACAGTGAAGCCTGACCAGCCACTTCCACATGCCACCCTTGGAAACCCTTGGCTCTTGGCCAGGGCAAACCAGTTTTAAGCTCGGAATACTCAAGGTCAGTGATAGCTAAGCAATAAATTATGTCATAAGAAGATGCTGAGCCCCTGACTAATACACATGGAGAGAATAACACAGAAGATCCACTTTCGGAAAAATACAGGAGGAATTAAAAAATCAGGAGCAAGGAAGATTGTCAGCCAGCGGACAACCTTCTGTCAGAAGATGCCTAGCCTTATTTTTTTAAAATTATAGTCTGCAAATTTAAACACATTAAACCTGAAGTAGAAAAATTCCATGGATTCTTATTTAACAAGCCTGTGTTTTCTCTGGCTTCTCAAGGAACTAAAGTGCCAAGTCAATTCCTGCCTGGTCCATCTCCAGATATCTGGAGGTTGCACATTGCAGAGCCACTTCCAGGGTCTTAGGAAGATGAGTTAGTCTCATAAAAACTTCTCCCCTTCTCTCTTTGCCCTTTCTTTCTTGTGCCTGAATAAGTGTGATGAATCATGGCATCCCTAGGCACAACTCCAAGAAGAGGCATGTTTGTCCAGCAGAATTCACATAACTTTAAGCTCTTGCCCAAATTAAATGTTTAACCACTGCTTAGCTCATACCCTGCCAAACAAAGGCATAAGGACTAATAACCTCAGTGCTCAATGATTATGAAACTGTGTGGTCAGACTAACAAAGCAAGTGCTCATCCTGTGATGAATCTAAAGAAGCAGGTTGAAAATTTGTTAACATGGATGATGTTGCTAGAAAAGACCTAACAAAATTTTAGATTTCAATATTAGGAGACCAAAACTCTTTAATAATTACATTTCATTACGGTCATTCAGAATGTATAGCAGATAGCCCAGGTGAAAGTGAATTTATCTCAGTATATACACAGACACTGCATCATCTCTATGTTCATTAAAAGCAGTACATTCAACGAACATGGAAATTGCCTAAGCACAGCAAGACAGAAAATAGGAATATTGAGGTTATGCATTCAATCTTAAATGAGTCCCTTGCACTGTCTTTTAACTGGCAATACAACATTTCTCTCCATTTCTCTACTTATTCAGTGTATCAAGTAATTTATTGTATATTGTCACCTAGCCCCAAAGGAGCCATTTTTCCTTTAATTGTTCCTCAAAGCAGTTATTAGTGTGTCAATAGATGCCCAAGTATTAATATCAAACAGAAAGTTTTTTAAAAGGAACAAGCATCATTCCTTCTTTTATATTGTCTCCTCTTTCCTCTGCTTAATTACAACTTTGCTAATTACTGCCCAAATTAAATATTTTTCTTTGAAATATGCATAGCTGAATTAGGGTCCAGCTCAGTTCCTATTCAAAACTAATGATGCAAATGAAAGGGAAAATTAGACATTGTCATATCTCTCACTCCCAGCCTCAGCTTCCTTCTTTCTCTTCTTTCCTTTTTTCTCTTCCTTCTTAGATTCACTATACATTTATCTTGGTTCCTGAAGGAGATGGGGATTATCTGACCACATTGTCTGTCTGCTCACCTTCACTTTTGAACCCTCTGGCTTAATGTACTTTAACATGAGAGAGTTACTGATCTTCAAGAGATTATATTTCTATGCATTCTGGGGAAGTAGCAGAGAAGAGACAGCGAGATCAGTCATCCTCTAGGAAAAAGTGGTAGTGTGAGGTGGGTTGTTACTCCCCCCCGTTTTGCCAGGCTGCAATCCCTCTAGCGAAGGCATTACTTGGGAAGCACGGATAGCGACGTTGATAGCTGGGTATTACAGAGCACACAGAAGGATGAGTCAGGATGAGTGTGATAGGAGCCTTAGGCAGATCGGATGTCAGACTGGAAATTAAGATTCGCAAGTGACAACTCACAAACTGAATGTTCTGTTATTTTTTTATTATTGTTGTTTTTATTTTTTTGAGGAGGGAGGATCAGTTTGATCATGACTTGCAGTCCTTGTGAATATCTAAGTTCTGAAAAGGAATCCACGTGAGTCGGACAAACATTTGGCTGAGCTAAATCTAAGCAGAAACTTTGGGACTTGGCCCAGAGGCTGTAAGAGCTCACTTCCTCACATTTCCTCCCCAGATGGCAAATGAGTATTTCACCAGGGTACCAGCTTATCTCACTTAGGCCAGCTGTGAAAGCCTGTACCAAGTCCAGCTTCTAAAAGTACCATTTCACCTGGTGTTGGATTTTTCCCTCTTCCCTCACTGACAAATTCAGCAAAACTTTCATTTTTGTTTCAGAAATATTATACACCAAATCCCAGGTCTTAACGAAAGCTGCTATATGCAATGTCTTATAAACATAAAAGTAGGACAAGAGATATGAAAATGAAATCCCATGGCCCACTCCGTTGTGGGAATTTCTTTCATTCTAATAGCCAGTGCAATGAATGTAGCTCAGCTACGTCTAAAATTGCTCACATGCCTGTTCCATTTTCTTCTTTACAGCTGCTTTGCTATTAAAAAAAAATTAATTTAAAAATGTTTTGTCCACATACTGATCCCACAATTACACTGGCCAGCTTCTCCAGCACCTTCAGATAAATCCAATCCAGCCCTATCCCCTGGTATTGAGTACATCTAGCTTCTTTCAAGTCTGTAAGTTGTTTGATCTCTCCCCACTAAGGAAGGGCTGGACCTCTTCATCCCACATCATGCCAGTTCCAAAGCAGCTTTTCCTCATGAATACTGAGACAAGACAGTCACTGAATACTTAAGCCTTTTTTGCTCCATTGTAACTACTGCTTCTTCTCCACCCATTCCTGGGTACAGAATTTACTTTGAAACTAACATTCTCAGAATCGATGCCCCTCAGTAGTTTCAGCTCCAGCTGGGCTTCGGCCTTCCTAATTTTGACAGTAAGTTTTTAACACTGCTCTGTCTATACTGCCTGTCCTTGTTTCTGCCTCTTCTCCACTTCCTTTTTGTGAGCTAGTTCAATAAGAAGCTCCCCAATTGGACATGCAGGCCTTCTCCAGAAATTTAGTCTTCCCACATGGTGGGATTAATTCCTGAGCTCTCAGTAAGTTACCTTTAGAAACCAGCCATCTTTCCTGGGCACTCTTCCCCTTTACAGCAGCTCCCTAAGGGATCATGCCAGGCAAACCTTGAACAAGTCCCTGTTTGCTTCCCCAAAAACCAGGGTCCTCTGCTCACCTTTCAGCCTTCCTCTGTGCCCCAACCTCCAGCATCTTGTGTCACTGCATCCTGCTCTGCCCAGTGTGACCAGAGCTGCCACCAGCTCTTCCCTGCTTGTGAGGAGCAGGCTGAGTCAATCAGTGGGGTTCTGGGTTGTCAAACCACCACCCCAAGGAGGAGAGCCTGCCAGCAGGATCGTGCTGCTGGTTTGGAGCTTGTGCCTGTTCCCAAGGAGCAAGCACCTTTCTGCCGCGGGTGAGCGTTGTCTGTCTGTACCGCCACGCATTGCCAGCCACAGACACGATTAAATTTTCTAAGACTGGTCCATAACAGTTGCCCTGAAGAGGCGAGCTGCTCCTCTATTTTTAGATACGTGAGAGTTTTTCTATCAATTACAGTGATAGTACAATGAAAATGATATTTCTTTTAAAATCTGGACTTTGGAACTCCTTTCTTAAAATAACAGGAATATCAGCTCAAATTACTTCTTATCAATTGCTGATGTAATTTTTTCATGTGAAATACAGCTTTCCAGTTTGTTTCAATTTTTATTTATTTTCTGGTATGACAACCACATGTCTTATCATGCTCCAAAGACTTCTTGTTTTTAAATTTTGATACAGCCTCTGAGTCTTAGAAGGTGATTCTGGCAGTTAAAAAAACAGTATTATACAGAGATTTTTTTTTATAGAGTTAATTAAGAAAACTACCATGTCTGTACTTAAGCACTTTATTAAGCACAACTACACTTTGCTCAATATGTGATTAAGAAACCATTGTTTTGTTAAAGCAAATATACATTTGAATGCATTGTGGGGGTGGGGAAAATTTTGCAGCATAGTGGTAAATGGAGTCTTATGTCCCTGACAACAATAGCATGTCTGAAAAATCTTACTCAGGGATAAAAATGGTATAATTACGGGGAAAAAAAGATATATTGGTTTGGCACTGGCAACAGTTTGCCAGGCTGGGTGGCTAAACCAGTACAGTCTGCACCAGTGAGACATGACCTTAATACCATGTTGCACTTCAATAATGTTTTTATAGCATCTGGAACCTTCAGTGTTGAAATTTAGATCCAAAAATGTAAAACATGATAAACAAGGGGTTACCTTTGAGACTTTTCTCATCTGAAAGATTTTAAGACTTCTTTTTCTACAGGAGAAAAAAATAGCAGCTCTGTCAGAGCTGCTGAGTGTGGTACATGTGTTTTAGGCAGTTTTAGTCTGCAGGGTCAAAAAATAAAAGTGCAGAGTGTTGGTTTAATTGCTACCATCTTACCACATTAATTCTTCCTTTCCTATGCCATTCTTTTTGATCCTTGAGGTTCACACTGCAGATTGTCACTACCAGAAACTCTAATTTTAGCATCAGAGATCTTAAAATGAGATCCTTATTCCTGGGGATGAAGAACACGCTGAAGATGGATAGAAATGCCAGTAATTCTCAGGAGTAACTATCACAGAAATCTAGGAACAGGCAATTTGGCCCATCTAGTCCAATATTTTTTATTCCAGTCATATGTATCAGCCACCAGTAAGGTTTTCTTTCAGACCTCAGAAGTTGTGTGGTTCTTTGTTGCCTTTGCTGCAGTCGAGTGAAACTCTGCAGTCCTTGGGTATTTTGAGTTTTAAGGACCATGTAGAAAAGAAAATATTTTTTCCCTAATGTATTATTCCTTTGCTTTCAAGGTTCTAGGTTAATAGCATTTGGTAGGCCACCTCTGTAATGTAATCTCTGCTCACAAAGCATTATTGCTTATTCCCTATCTTACCCTAGTTGTCTTTATCTAATCAGGTTTGCATGTTGGCACTCATGCCTAAGTACCTGAATGGTACCAGAAGGAACTTGATTCTAGTATCTACAAGAGCATATTGTCATCTAAATAATCACTCACTCTTCCACAGAGAGCCACTCATATTTCAATTTTAGTTTAGCTTTTTTTTCTGTTATGGACATTTGCTATATCTGCCCATGTATAAAGGTTAGAGACTGACCCAGGAGCAATGGACTGGATGGCATTTCCCAGTGCATCAAGTTCTACTTATCTGGTATTCCTGGTAAACAACCTACATCTTCCTTTTTATAAACTGACCAACTTCTGGTTTAAAACTACGTAGATTCTGTCCTCCCTTATTCCCACTGTACTTTTAAAACAACCAAAACCTTACTGCTCTGATAGTTATAAGCCATCCCATCTTTCCATCTAGTTTTATTCACAGCCAATTTATACTCATTAGTTCCTGTGCCAGTATTGTTCTTGAGCGTAAGTGGCTCTTTCCCTTCCAGGTGTTTTACCTGTTTAACATTCACAGAGAGTAACCAGGTCCTCTTTCTGCTTTTGCTTTTCTAAGCTGAGCAAGCTCTCTACTCTAAAACATTTCCATTATTGTCATCAATTCTCTGCACCTGTTCCAGTCTGAATTCCCTCTCCCTCAGTCACTGATACTCAGAAGTGCACACAATACTCCAGATAAGGTTTTGGCAGAGCCACTTACACCTGCATGAATATGTCTCTTTTTTCCCTACAATTACTTCGATTGACAAATCCAAGCACTGTGCTTCAAGGCAGCTTCTCATTAGTAGCTCATAGTCTGATTCTGATCAGTTAATACAGCCCAAAGCACTTATCCTCTCCATTATTCCCACCTGGCATTCTCACAACACTTTCTCCAAGATATTTCTGCAGGAATTTCATTCATTCATTCATTCATTCATTCATTCATTCATTCATTCATTCAATTTTAGCAATTTGAATGTTAGTGGTCAAGCTCATCAACTTTAAAGTATCTGTCAAAGGCAACTTAGATAGGTAAATCCGACTATGATTCATCCCATCTATCTTCAATAGATTTCTAATACTAACTTGATGTCTCCACCCAAAGGTCACACAGAGCCTGGGACACATGGGCCATATTCCCATGTAAATAGTCAGCCCTTGCCTAGGACATTGGGGCCATTTTGTCACATGCTGGCCCTGTAAGTCCCATGTCCTCCACCATCTCCCCAGTTCTCTCTGAGCTTACACCACCCCTGGCCAACGCAAATGTGAAAACCAAAGCTCCCACACTGACAGTCAGGTTCACCCACTCTGTATAAATACTGAAACATTCAGCCATGAATTACCCAACACCAAAGAGATACATAAGATGGGTTTTCACAGAAACCAGCTGGGATTGAGAAGGAGGAACTGGAAGACAGCAACAGGGCTTGGAAAGGATATTAGGAAGGATTATTAACAAGAAGATAAGGACTGGACTACTGCTCATTTTCCTGGAACAGCTGTATGGACAGACTAAGACCTGAGACAGCTTTAAAGTTTGGTGAACCAGAGAGAGGACAGACTATGGGACAGCTCCAGCCATGGCTGCGGGAGGGATAAGGGGAGATGCTGAGGAAAACACTTCCTCCTAGATATCAAAGAAACAATTGAAACTCACTACAATGGCCTTTCTCACTCAGAAACATTGAAGACAAAAATGTTTACTGGCATTTCTTTATGATCTGAGCACAGGCCTTTTTTTCCAGGATAATTTCTCAGATGATTACTGAATATAGCATGGGAAGGCCAATCAGGACTAGAGCAATGTTTGGGAAACAGCCTTTGACTACACTTGCCTGCTTTTTCTCATTGTTTGAAATGGGCAAAGCCAGAAGAGACATGAGACAAGCCCACACTATCTCTGTAAAAGCTGTTATTGCTGTCTAAAAGAAAATCATGGTTAGAAATTAATTGACTCTTTTCGTGTATGAAAAACCCAGCAGCCAAGCAGTCATGTCTGATTTGACAGGCAGGTCAACAAGGTAGGACTAGATCTGTCCATTGATTCCAAGGCCAGGGAAGCAAGACTTTCTCTGAATCTGCTTATATGAGCAACTCCTGGTTGTTGTGGTTTGCCCAGATGGCCCTCCTCCAAATTTTGCTCTCAGGCCCACTCCCATCCTTTGCCCTGACCACAACCCTCCTGTTCTTATCACTGCAAGTGATCTGCCATTTTGAAACACAAGGAGTCACTTTTTCAATTTCTTTGGTTTTGGGGTTGTTTTCTTATTGTTGTTGTTTAGCATTTCAGCTCAAGGAGTGAAGGTTGTTCAGCATATTGCTGACCTTTTTAGGTGCAGCCACCAATCTGCTCCCATTGGTGAGGGTCAGTTCTCACTTGATGTAGTTGGACCCCTCTTGCATCTCTCAGTTTTGAGGCCGCTGTGAAGTCTGTCCAGACATCCAAGGCTCTCTTTAAGATGTAGTGGGCTGGAAGGCAGATGGGAATCTCCTGCCACGGCATCTGACACATGGCTGAGAGGAGAAAGGAGAAGCAACTCTTGCATTCTGGGCAAGACGAGTTCAAAATTGGGGGCAGAGCTGTGTGGTACTACACTAAAGGATTCCCAGCAAGTCCTTACAGTGACTGGATAATCAGTACAACACTGATTTTGTGCAAGAGAAGAGACTTCTTCCAGTTACAGTCTCTCTCACATCTGCATTGCCCTAGTGACAAGGAATTCAGGGTGGTGAGAAGGTCTGTGTGTGAATAGCAGCCTGAGACACGGGCCCTGCCAGTGGCTGCCCAGGGGCTTGAAAATCTTGGTAGAGCCTTGCCCACAAGAAAAATCATAATTCATTGTTCCACTTGAGAAAGTACTGTCTGAGTGCAGAAAGCTCCCTCCAGATACAACACTGAGCTTGATTTCAAGTGGCTGACATTTTTCCTCACATATTCAGGTTCATCTTCAGCCAGTGACACAATATACAAGTACAGGTAAGCTACATGTGTACCATCTTTCTATTGTTGGCACGTTTTAAAGACTGTTAGAAGTTAACAGCGCATGTCCCAATATTACGCAATTGCCACCAGTGATAATGCCCACATTCTACTTTACAATTTTCAGACCGTGAAGTTTAGTTGTCTTACCATAAAAATGTGCTACAGACGTGCTATAAGAACCAACATTTTTCAGCCTTAGTGAACCCTGCTTCTCCATCCTAGAAAAGTTTTTCTGGAAGTGTGTCATCTCGATGCCTCTGAAAAACAGGGCATTAGATATGTTTCACAAAGCAATACAAATTCATAAAGCTGCGATTGCTCTGTATTTTTTATTCTCTCATAGTCCATGCATCCACCTGGCACTTGATGCATCATAAATGCTATAATAAGCATGTCAATGCACACATCTATTTAATTTTGGCAAGTTCTTGATTGCAGTCTTTTGTGTGGAGGCAGTTGCAGATAGGAATTGTGACAGACAGTAAATCTAACTGACTTTGAATTGGCAACAATAGCTGTAATGAAGATTTGCATTTTTAAAGGCATGTAATTAACACCAGTATTAGCTTCTTCCTCCAGCTAAAAAGTCAAGCTGAACTACCTTTTGCTGAAATTATGTTGGGTTTTGTATTTCTTTTGCTTTGGTGACAAGTATAAGGCATGTAGATCAGCTGCTGCCCAGGTACTGTTTGAATATTGCTGCTACAAATGGTTAATCCATGAGAGAAAAAGCAGGACAAATGTGCTAGGAACCAATAGATGGAACAAACACATAGCTTATCTCAGGGCCTCATCTGAGACATTACCCTTAGAAAACCTGGGCTTTACTCTGTTTTCTACAGCAAAATTACACAATGCATAAGGCAAGAAGAATTTCCTTCCATAGTTTCTTCACTTTTATTTCATATGCACATTCACCTAATGCACACAAGTATCAAACACAGAAATGGCTTTGGTGTCCTTTGTGTTCCCTCAGCCTTTAGACTCTCGGTTTGAACACACCCCTCTGAAGGCATGACATTTAATCCAGTTATTTAAATTTTTTTAAACACCACCAAATACATAACAGAACAATATTACGGTGGACAAAATACTAATGATAATGGTCTTGAACAACTGAAAAACCACATATCAACCAATAAGGCTGAGTTCTCAATTTTTGCAATGCCGCTTACTTATTATTTCTATAATTTTTTATTTTCCAGATATTGTTTCTTTAGCTGAAATCTCCTTCAGCTCGTTTAACAAGCTCAATAATTGCCAGTAATAACAATGAAGAATGATTTACTTGAGCTTTCTCTGGGCCAGAACCTGAGGTTTCTATCTAAAGTTTACTCAGTTCTTTGTCAAACAAAACTTCCATGAGATTTGATTGGTCCTTGCCTTTTGAAAGCTACGAGTATAAGCTGTTTTACAGGATGCAGAGTAGTTTATGTGAAGAATTCATCAAACTGTATGAAGAGTTAAAAAGCAAGACTAAGCATGAACCTTTTAGATGTCACTGTGGGATGTGAGATGAAGTCCCTCCCAGTCTTGTTTATGACACAGCATGGAAATTTTGGTTCTCTAAGTTAGTTCTTCACATGTCTTTTACATGCATGGTGTTATAGCAGAAAGCTGTTTTGAAAGCTTCTAAGCTGAAGGATGCTATGCAGCAATCCTCTATGACTGGATGAACTGTGCCATTTTAAAATAAAAGTTTAAAAGCCAAATTGAGTTTTGCTCCTGTATGTATTTATTTGAATTATGCTTATGGTTTCAACAGGAAAATAATTTATTCATTGTTTTACTGTGCTAGTACATTACAGAATCAGAGAATCACAGAATATTCTCAGTGGGAAACTATTACCTTTCCATGTACCTCATACTTAAATTAAATGTTGCCATTATTTTTCAGTTTGTTTATAAGAAAGTACATTCTACAATTGAAATTAATCTCTAGAGGGAGACTTATAGAAGAGTGGCTTCACCAAGAGAAAAACTTGCTTGACCAATGTGACATCCTTATATGGCACGACTGGCCAGGCAGATGAGGGAAGAGCAGTGGACGTTGTTTTCCTCGACTTCTACTTTGAGGATGACAAAGCACTGGAATATCTCCTTCTCTGGAGATATTTGAAACTCTCCTGGGCACAATCCTGTTCAGCCAGCTCTAGCAGAACTTGCTCTAGCAGGAGGGTAGGACCAGATGACCCCACTGTGGTTCCTTCCAACTCCAACCATTCTGTGATTCTGTAATTCTGGGATTCTGTGAGTATTGTTAGTGTTGTTGTGACATCAATTTCTAGAATTCCTTAATATTTTTCCTACATAAATGCACACACATGATTAAAAGTGGGACAAATAAAAAAATTACTTGTTGAGTCCATGAGAATTTAGAAATATGCCGGCATGTTTTTCTTCTGCATCCTAACAAAAGGGTGAAAAAACAGCAAGGAGTAGCTTCCAACCTAAACTTTAGAAGGAGAAACTAAAACCAAACAAACTAAAGGCAGAAAATTAGATTAGATTGGATATCAAATAACTTCTAAGGCTTACAGAAAAATAAACTGAAACTAAGGCAATGCTACTTAAACATCCAGAGGAAAACCACACAAATGAAACAATCTCTATATTTTTGCTTATTCTTATTTCATGTGTGCTCTTCCTTGCTCTGAATATATAGAGCCATTCATTGCATTCAAATATACCTTATCTATTGATTATGGACACAACTCCATTCTGCTTAGGCGAGTCAGTGGCACACCTGAAAGATGCAAAGTGGTCAGAAAAGCTAGAGCTCCTTTCATCTTCTGCCAGCAGAGGATCTGGCCCCTGGATACTTACATACAGAAGGAAAGCCAAAGAAAGCATGCTGTCAGGAAAAGTCTCCATTTGCTGCTACTTTGCTTGTCCAAACTAAACTGCAACTTTTGTTTTTCCCCAAAATGCAGATAAAATATGTCATGTAGAAATCAAAAATTTTCTCTGTGAGCAGGAGCAGTTCTGCCCAACCTTGCAGCTACATGGAAAAAAAAGATAATAAAACAGACAAAAGATGGTCCATTTGCACACTTATTTTCCACAAGATGTTTTCACTTCAGCTTGCAGAGATATTATGGGGCAGGCCAGGAAGAAAAAATAAAAGCATCTGGGCAGTGGATCTGCAGCCAAACCATTGCTTGCTGACACTACTGGCACTGTGTCAGCTGAGGTGAAGGCAACAATTCAACCATCCCAGACAACCAACAACTAGACCAACACTGTGGCCCTGGTATGGAAGGATAAAACTCTTCAGCAGGACAACTCTGAAAAAATCTTATATATTCCTGCTTTAGACAACATCTTCTGTATGACAACAAAGTGCAAAATTATTTCAGTCTTCATTTCCATTTTCCTTCATGAACAGGAGCACCTGTACCTGCTACAAAGAAGGTGGATATTTAAAGACCCAAACTCATGGCCAAAATAGATGAAATAAGCATAACTACTCACTTCAGACCTAACAAGTGAGTCAGGAGTCAGATTCTATTTCCCTTGTAGAAGTCAGAAAACAAATTAAGCTGACAGCATGCCTCTAATGGTGATGACATCACTGAGAGCAGAGTTATTTTCAGTCTCTACAGCACTGGTAAAGGAGAAGCATATAAGAGAGAAAGGGAAACTTAACTTTTTTACTCATGCCTACTCCTAATATATTTGCTTTGCACTCTCTCCCTTAAGTCAGGTATTTTTTGCTATTGTCATTCTGTGTTTAAAAGTATACATGCATTTTTCAAAAGCTTGTAACTGAATAAAACTTTTCTCTTTCTTTCTTTAGGAAGCATCAAAACAAAGATTTACAGCAATTTTAGCCTTGTATGAAGTGGGAACAAGTCCTCCAAACACTTTAGAACTGCATCTAAATAAAACAGGGAAGAGTTTAAACCATTTGCCAAAATGTTCCAAAGTCACCTTACATGAAGTCTGTCAGTCTTCAGATGCCCAGCCTGTGAGCCCCACAGGATAGTACAGAATGTGGCTCTACATCTGCAAAAACATCTCTCAACTGCACTGCTTTCTTCTAAAGTGGAGGTGGAAAAGCTTCTGCTTTTTGACAGTGCAAAAACTGCACTTTGAAGAGTTTTCTAACTTGGGAAAAAAAAAGACTTTCTGGGACAGCAGCTGAGAGACACTATTAAGGTGGATACAGGAAGACTCGAGGGGATTTGGGGAAAAGCAGGCCTTTCTACATGAGAAGCCTGAAGCACAGAGTGACATAAAAAATGCATGAACCTGAGAAGCAGTAGAAAAGAAGATGCATGAGTATACAGGCCCATGAACAAGGTAAAGGAGAAAATGAAGAAATAAGCCAAGACAGAGTTCTGCCAAGCCACGAGGCTGAACCTGAGTAAGAAGCAGAAAGAAGTGAGTGTGGAAGTGTCGAGAGAGATGGGAGCAGCCTGGCTGTGTTGGTGAGTGATGTGAGGTGATGAGAACGTTGCAGCAACAGGACTGCAACTCCTGGCATTGGCAACAGGCAGGAAGGAAATGCTGAATTGCCAATATGCAGTTCCTGAAGGTATGTGATTTAGTGAGAAGCTGATGACTTGACAAGGAGCATTAGAGAGGCTGGTTTCTTGTGCAGCAAGTGGGAAGTTATTAAGAGAAGGGGAAGCAAAGTTTTGGATGCACCACATAAAATATGCAGATAATTAAAAATTAATGATGACTGGGAAGGAAAGAGGAGTCATGGTAAGTGAGGAAATAGATGTACATAAGGTGGGTGGGCACCTCAGGTCCACTTAATATATTGCAAGGAGAGCAGGCAATCTTCTGCCAAGTGCCAGCTTCAAGCTGCATGAGAAGGATGAATACCTTGAAAGAAACATTTGAATGAAGTTAAGAAAACCATGTCTGTCTTCAGAAGATAAAATGGAGAAGAAGAAACGTACAGAGGACTAAAAGGACTGAGAAAAGGCAGTCAGAGCTGGCCGGAAGGAAATTAGTGACAGACTTCTTGCTTGTCTCCAAGGAAAAAATAAACCCAGTGTGGAATGTCACACTTCAGACAAGAACATTCATGACATGAATGTAAAAGGTGTTTCTGTAGACTAAAGTGTACAAATTTTGTCATAAAGATGAGTGGCGCTTTAAGGAGCTAATAAAGAATCTCTTTGTCCTGAGAAACTATTAAACCAAAAAAAAAAAAAATCTGTAGCAATGAAATTAATAATTAAGGAATCCTTGCAACAGACCAATTCAGCACTCTCTAGAGATGGCCATCTTATCACAATTTACACTCTCTCTTAACCAAGATCATTAGTAGTGGTTCTAGAAAGCAAAAAGGAATGAGGCACTGAAATACTGCAGGAACGCTGTCAACACTGATCAAAGCCCTCAAAGCCCCTCAAAGCTTTTGTTCAACTAGAGCAAGCAGCTCGTTTGTGCACAGCAGAGGAGCATTCATTCTGATGAAGCAGGCAAAATAACGTCACTCCTTCACGAAAATCGTGATTTTTAAAATAGCTTCTTTGAAGTCAAAGTTTCAGTTTTGCTGAAAGTGAATCAGTAGAGGAGGAATATAATCCTGACAACTCATTCAATCCTTTCTACTATCTGTGGTGATGTAATACCAAAGACTCTATTAACTTATAGGTCCACCCATGAGCTAAAAATTTACTTCTTACTGCAAGCATTAAGCTAAGCCATTGGAAATTTTATCCAGTTGTAACAGATTTAATGAGACACTGAATGGTTGTTTGGTTCATTAATCTTGTATCAAGTGACTTGAAAAAAGAAAATATTGACAGATTTCTACAAATATTTAGAGCATCTCTCTGGCTTATCACTGTTAACACAACAGCCTTTACGATTTCCTGTGATTCACTAACTACTGACACAAATATATATAGATTTAACTGGCTATTCACATCCAAGACACAACCGCTCCTTATGCTCTTTAAAACTGTTCTGGTCTTTTCCCTGTTTAAAAAGCCATCTTCTATTCTCAGCATTCTGTCTCCATTTTATCCTACACCTAATGTAAGTACCTTCCTTGGTACTTACTGGAGAATGACCAACAAGCCAAAAATCTTCCACAATCTCCCCTCCTCCAGTATCTTGCCCCACCTAGTAGTAGATCAAGTCTATACCACTCGTTAGCTTAAGCCCAGAACCTGCAACAGGTATCAGACAGCACAGACTTTAGTTTCTGACTCACCTGTCACATATGCACCATTTTGCAACACCAAAGCTCTAAATAAGGGACCACATCTTAACATAGTCTTTAGCTGTTCTGCAGTACAGGATAAATGTTGCTGCCTCCTCATCCTGCTACTCTTTTTGGCAAGGTTGTGACTCTGGAGCAAGGCCTTGAGAGTGTCTTTGTTCCATCAAATAGGACAAAGTCAATGCAGCTGGGGCAGAGTGAGGTGCTTATGAGGGGGACAGGGTTATTTCATCTAACATGTTTCTCTTCACTGCTTCCAGATAATGAGCTGTCTTCCATCACATTCATGCTTCCCTCCAGTAAGCGCTGACTTTGGGGGATAGAAATGTGCACTCACTGTGGAACTGTGTCATCGCAAGGTGCTGAAATGATTGCTGGGGACCTAAAATATCCACATTTAGAGTAGGTACCTTTTCACCAGTAAATCATTCATGCGATACAAGGAAGGGTGCCAGCATGCTTTGGAGTTTGATAGCTCCCAGCCAATACTGAGTGCTGAAAAACACTTCAGGGTAAGTCAGTCATCACTGTAGTTCTCTTTTCACATATCGACAGCACATAGGAGTGTGAATCCATCATTTAACTGAATCACGGAAGGGCCCAGGGCTCCTACAGGGAGCTGAGGAAAATACCGCCTCTATACAGCCTGTTGTACAACAAACACAATTCCGATCCTTACTGATGTACATCTGATGATGTAACAAGTTTTACTGATCACTGGAGAACATTTTTGGACATGATCACAAACCTGGGCCCCCTCTGACACAGCTTGGTTCTCCACAGGGCAAAAGGCAAGGCACAAAGGTGAGATGCTGACGGAAAAGTGAGTGAACTGTCTTGAGAGAACACATGGATCTTTCAAACCAGTAGAGGTAACAAACTCTATTTTTAGGTATGATCACTTCAACAGCACAATATTGGAAAATATCCCCAGACTACTGGGAATGAGCATCAGGTGTTGTCAAGCAGGATAAAGGACAGCTGTTAGCTCACTCTGGAGAATCCTCTTCGGTATAATTAAGGGTCAGTAAAGAGAAAGTGAAGCTTTCTAGATTTAAAAGGGATTCCTGGCTAAGAGATGCTGGGTAATCTACAAATGAAGTGAAGAATAAGATTGTTAGAGTAGATTTGGTGAGTAGCTTTCAAAGAGACCAAGGCACTATTTAATTGGGAGGACACAAAATCAGGAAATTTAGGTAGTAAACTTAAATCCCAAAAAAAGTGAGATAAATTAGGTTTTGCTTGTCAGTAGGCTCTTTAAATCAGACCTAATTTGATAACAATAATAAAAGGGTCTGTGACCCTTAAATTCCTAGATCTGGGAGAGGTAGGGTGCATAAATAATGCTGTGGCCTCCTCTAGACCTCGTGTGTTTTATTGCAATGACTTGTGAAGCTGACAAGTTTTTTATTGCTATATTATCTTGTATAATAGAATATCATATTCTACCTCTATCACCACTGTATCTTTTTTCTTTGTGAACAGCTATCTTGTGTCATATTTAACCCAGGAGAACCCTGATCCTCGAACACTGATCCTTGTTCATAATCTACCATTTCCTTTTTGTCTCAAAATAACACAATCTGAAATTCTCATCTCCTTCTCAATGTTCCACTGCAAAAGTGACAACTTGCATTCCGTATTTGACAGCAGGTTTCCATGTAAGATTTCAAAGCTCAGCAAAAGGTTTCTTATACTCTGTGGTGAACAGGATAAATTTTGTCATTCAGAAGATAAATCAGAGCTATCTGTATGTACAGAAACACTAAAATGAGAACATATGTTGGAGACAGGTATGCTGTAATGAGACCATATTTTATTGAATTCCAGATTTCCACTCAGGATGTAGAAACCACAGGCACAATTATTTCCTGCTAGTATAGTGACCACAGATAAAACTCAGATAAGTAATTCCATCGAGCCTGATGCATTATGCTTTACCCTTTCAGTGCAATTTTATGTAAACATACTTACATCCAGAAAAGCTATAGTTTTAAGCAGTGAGTCAGACACCTTATCTCTAATATATATAGGATTTAGAAGTATTGGTATTGTCATTATCACATCTACTACACTTGCAGGATTAGAACTTCAAAGAAGAGCCTTCCAGAGGAAAATGCAGGAAATGTTTGCATTCCTGCATGATTCCATCATCCAGGGGCCTGTAATGGCGAAAGCACCCTTCAGCAGATGTTGTTTGAAAGGTCAGGTTAAATCTTAAACACAATAGACATTCATTTCAGTTCTTCCCCTTTTAGTTATTGATTATAACTCTGATTCGTACAGCAAATCCTTCTGGTGTCTCTGCTATGACAACTCACACCAGCTGGAAACTTCTTGCAGCACTTTGTCTCTCTTTCCCTGGTCTTTGTCAGCTTTCCAAACATCAATGAAATCATCCTTTCAATACCCCAGTGAGGTTAAGGAGATGTTCTTTATATCTGCCCCTAAAGCGCAGAGTAACCAGTTCTAAGTAGCACTAAGGCTTCCTTAGTTTATTTTGGCAGGATGTATTTACACTTCTCCAATCAAGGCCTCCTCACAATTTGAAAACATCATGAAGAAAGATTAAGTCTCCTTAGTTGAATCTCATCTATATGAAGTGACTAAATTACACAATTGTCCTTTGTGTTCTGCTAGGAATTGAATCCAGGTGTCTTGAGAGTAAGAGACTCTCTTTTTCTATTAGCTATACAGATACATGGTATTGATTATTTTTTAACTTGTTGGAGGTTTTTCCCATATAAATTCAGACAGTACCTTCTGTATATTTTCCTGTGCATTAAATTCAAATTATACACCTCAGTGCTATGGTCACAATACTTGAAACAGAATTTCACACTTTTGCACTGTATTTACTGTTTCATATTTTATTCAGAAACTGCATCATAATTCCCACCAAATGCACTACTACACCATCTAGATGAGTGTCAGATTGTGGGGTTTGTTGCCATAGTTTCCTTTGGTTTTTTCCCCCCTTTTATGTGTATTTTAAAAATGCAAATTCAAGCTCTCAAATATTATTCTGATAGTAATATTAGTAAGCTAATTTTGTTTTATACTTATTATTTTTGGGGGCATGACTATGGTGATTTACTAACTCTGCAATTAATTCTGTACTAACTGCAAAGAGTAAGTAGGTACTACTTCAAAGCCAAGCAAAGCATTAGATACCACCAACCATAAGCAAGCTTCCCTAATTTCTGCCACACACATATCAAGAGGCTGCCTGTAGGAAAAGACAGGTAACTACTATTAAGCTGATGTCTCCCTTGCAACCAAGTGACATTTTAGTGAGATTTGTTAGAAGCAAGAGAAAAAAAAATGGTGCAGCATTTGAAGCCCACCTAATTCATATGACAAGTTAATGGGATTTTATACAGCACTGTCATCTCAGTGCCATATGCTACCCTTTTCCTAACAAACGTGATCGCATTTTCCGTTGCAATGCATATAAAACATCCGTGTGGATGCACCACGATTGCAACCACTTATGCAAAGGTGAAATCGACGCCCACAACCGAGTCTGGTGACAGACAGTTATTAGCGGTGACTACAGCCAAGCAGGGATGGCTGTGCCTAGAGGGAAAGAGGGTGAAAGGAGAGGTCTGCTGCCACAGGTGAAAGCATTACCTTGCTTTGGCCTGAGACAAAAGGAATGAAAAATAGCAGCTACTGTCTTGAGGCAAAATATCTTCAGCATCTTACCTCTCGCTGGGAGGATGATCCAACTCTGAGCTTAGCAGGATTTGAAAGTCAGAATCCCCCGCATCTCCCAGAGATTAACTGATATGTTTGTCTTCCCCGTGGAGACACTTTCCAGATGATTTTCTTGCCCTGAAGTCTGTTCTTGCATAGTAGCTCCTATTAAAATCCTGATGCATTTTTCTCTTTTATAAAATTTAAATGTGTGGTGTGATAATACTGAAACCCCTGAACAATGAAATGGCATACTTCTACCTACTCTCCATACTTCAGTGCCTGAGAATGTCCAAAAATGTTCTCCAGTGATCAGTAAAACTTGTTTTCAGCCATCTTACCTGCTAGTGCAGAAGATCTTTGCCCCTATTTTGGATTTGTAAGATGCATACAGGGAAGGACAAAAGATCATCGATGTAAAAAATTCAGAGATGATAACGAAACTATGACCCCAGCTCCCCTTCTAAAAGGAGTTTTTAATTCAAACAAGCAATTTAGAATAAGTACCTATGGCAAGAAATGACTAAACAACTATGAAAGGAAAAGAGACCATGGAGTTTCTTAGTTAGAGGACGGAAGTCTTTCATAAGGAGGGACTTGCTGAACTATGTGAAATGCAAACTTAGGTTTGGGGTACTTTTCTTGTTGTGATTGCCACCTTTTAGTTCTCAGGTTCTTCTCCCTAATGGCACATCTCAGACATATGTGCCTGACTGTATAGTTGATGCAGGTACAAATGCATGAGCTTTGATAAAGTCAAGTGAAATATCCCTGTGAGGTAATAGAAAATTGTATTTCCAGAGGGATGTAAGGTAAGATTTTCTTTAACATCATGAATTTTTACATGAACTCAGCCATTTTTAAGAAGTCCTGATTTGTGTGTCAACCACATAATGTATGACTCCTGTAAAAAATGAGTTTTATGTTCAACATTCCAGTAGCCAGTTTGAGACTCAAGTGACCTGGTGCTGATCAGACTACAAAAAATTATTCCTTGCTATTAACATTATGACGTTAAGCATAAAGGCTGCCAAGCACTGCTGAATTATCTATTGCCTTGTTCTAAATTTCATACTATTAACCAGCCAGAATTTTGCAAATTGACCACATTGGAAAGAAGCAGTCCCAGATCCTCTTCAGCCTTTAACAGGGTGGCTTGGTTGGTGGGGTTTTTTTGAGGACAACAGAAGGTAAAAAGGGCAGGGTAAGTTTTGATGTGGATCTGTTCCCTGGTCTAACTTACCACATGACAGCACAAGCAACTGCACTGCTTCACAGGAGAGGCTGATACAAGGGCCAGACTGAACTGCAGTGAACAGGGGGAGGGCACATCTGCTTCTCCTGGCTTCAGGTGATCATTCCACTATGACCTTTTACTCCAGATATGGAAGTCTCTGTAGGACCAGCCGAAGACTGATTCATTATGAGCAACTGCCTATCCACTCCTTTGTACCTCTTTGTAGATAGGTATTTATGCTTACATTAATATAAAGTGGGACCAAAAATGCTACCAAGCAGAAACAGAAGCAGCATGCGTTCATCACAGCAGTGTGTGCATGCACACGCACACGCTTTTAATTACTAGCCCTCTTGCCATTCCTCCCACTCCAAAAAAAACTTCCAAATATTTAAAGAATGTTAACTGTTACAAAGGATGGAACAAATCATGTGACCTGTCAAAATCTAGACATGCTCCTGGACAGTGGGGGCTGTTGAAAACTAAGTGGCCTTCTCAAACAGTTGTGGAAAGCTTGGCTTCAACAGCAAGAAGCCCGATACCAGTGTTCACCCACCTTCAGTTGCTGGTCTCATGTTTCAAGGCTTCTTCAGCATCAGCCAAGCCATCTAATGTTGCAAAACGATGGGTGTTAATGACAGTGCTTAGCATTTTAAGAGAACCATGTAACACCCCATACGTTGTGGGTCTCAGCTTATAAGTTTTCGTACCAGCTAACAGCTGAGAATAAAAAGTCAAATAAGGGCCGTTTTCGGAACCTGCGGGGTTTTTTTTGACAGCTTTAGCTTCATGTCTCTTGGCCTGTGGAAGTATGACTTTCCTGCTTCGAGGCAACTCCTACTCACGCAGTCCAACTACTACTGAAACGGTGTTGCTACAAAACCAAATTCCTACATCTTAATTCCTTTCCCTCTTTGCCTAACGATATTCTGCACAACACCACATCTCACCCGCCTCTCGACTTCTCCCTCTGAGCCTTTTTATGCAAACAAACTTTCCGTGTCTCCCACTCCCCGCAGCCCGGGGGGGCGGAGGCAGCCCCGGTTCCCGTAGCCCCTCTTCGTGGGGCCGGGCCCGCCCCGGCGGCGGCAGCGCTGGGGGAGCAGCCCCTCAGCGGCACCCGGTGCAAAGCACGCCGACGGCCGGAGCCGCCGGGAGCGGGCGCAGGCGCGGGCGGACCCCGGCCGCCGCCATGTCGTGAGCGGAAGCCGAGCCAGGCCGGGGGAGGGCGGTAGGGCGGCTCCGCCCGGCAGCGGGGAGGGCGCGGGGGAGGGACGGGCACACCGCGGCGGCGGCAGCGGGCAGCAGTCGCCGCCGGAGCCAGCCGGGCTGTCCCGCGCCCTCCGCAGCGCTCGCTACCTGCCTGGCCGCCCCCGCCGGGGAGCGGGAACGCGGAGCGCGGAGGCTGCGGGAGCCGGGCGGGGAAGATGCCCCTGGCGCAGTTGGCGGACCCTTGGCAGAAGATGGCTGTGGAGAGCACGGCCGAGAGCAGCACCGAGGTACGGGGCGGGAGGGGGGGTGCTGCGGGGAAAGTTTTGAGGAGAGGACGGGACCAGGACTCCCGGTGCCGCCGTCGCTCAGGGGATGGGCAGAGTTTCCCCCCGCGAGGTTTCGGGGCGGGCAGCGGGCGGGGGCCGGGCGGCAGCGGCCCGGTGGGGGGACGCGGCGAGTGCCGGCCCCTGCATGCCGCTTCCTCTCCGGGGCACTGACTCACGGCCGGCACCGGCCGGGGCTCCCCCGCCCGCGCCGGGCTCGGGGCGTGTTTCCCGGGACCGGGCTGCTCCCGGCGCGCTCCCTCCCCTTCCGCCCCGCTCCCGGGAGGGAAGTAACCTGCCTCCGCGGCGGCCGCCGGCTCGGGCGCTTTTGTTCCAGCGCGGTGTCTGGTTACTGTCACGGCGAGTTTCCCTTCCCAGGGCGGCCCCGCCGCCTCCGCCGGCGCGGCTCGGGGTGGGCAGGAGGGCCAGGCCTGCCCTCGCCTTGCCCGGTGCCCTCGCCTTGCCGCCGCTCCCCATGCGGGTCCCCGCCCGATGCCGCTGCCCCCTTATCTCGGCAGGATGGGGTTGCCGGCAGTTTCGCAAGCGTTTGGGAAACCACAGGGACGTAAAGGGTGGTGAAGCATGGGTGAAGCTTTGTGCTCGGCGGCGTTGCCGGGAATATCCCCGGGGTGCCGCGCAGTGTGGGTTTCCCGCTGTGGTAGCGGGGAGTGCGTGTTGTGCCTGTCCTTGTTAGGCAGGACGCGTGTCAGCTTTCCTAGGCTGGGATAATGAGAGCGGCTGGAAATTAGAGTCGCTTGCGACTGAGGCCATAGAAGCTTTCAGCTATTTTAATTTTTTTCCTACTAATGTTGTTTTGGATCTATGTAAACACTGCACCTACACAGTCAGTTGTGCTTGCTCCGTGAGTCCCTAGTAGCCCACAGTGCGTGTGCTACTTTGTGACCAGATTCCATCTGAAAAGAAAAAGCTGCTTCTGACAGTGCAGCTTCGACCTGAATCGGCTCCAGCTGATACGAAGCCAGGCTGTTTCAAGTGATGCTGATGTGGAACGGTGTGGACCCAGGCCAGCTCACAACAATTAGTCGCAAGGTTAGGACTCGCTCCTTAGTGAGAGGAGCAAAGAGACACCAATGCAGAGTTTCTGCAGTATCAGGATTTGTCCTTTTGATCTTTGTCTTGTCATCCTTCTGCTGAAAGTCACTGTACCTCAGGGAGTCAGAAGAACCTACAGTTCCGATCTGACAGGCAGATCTATCTTTTAAATTCCTGCGAGGTACTGTAGTTACTTTTAAATTCTTGCTAGTTATTCACTGACTTCTGGAGTAGTGGTCTTAGATGATTGTGGATTGGGAGTAACTACAATGGTACTGTGATGCTTGAGAGTGGGGCAGAAGGTGGTAGGGGAAAACAGATTAATCATTTAGAGGAAAGAACTTGACTGTTGCTTTAGTCTTTGATGCTCACTGCATGCAGTCTAACTTCAGTAATAGTATATATGCTGGATAGGTTGAAGAATAGAGTACATTATTTAAAATGTGTGTACATGCATAATTATACTTTGTTACTTGCTGTAGCATATTTCAGACATCATTTGTTTTTAAATTGCTGTCATAAACTTCTTGAAACAAGTGTATTTTATCACTTCCTAAGAAATAATTGAACTTTTATATTGACATGAGTCTACAGTAGTTTATCACCAAAAAATTTCTAGGACCACTAATAAAATATGAAACAGCATGAACTGACAGATTTGCACTCCAAGGCCCTAGTCTAGGATAAATAGTTCTTGAAAAGACCAGGCTGCACCTGCAAAAGCTTCTCAGATGCCACTCAAAATGAAAAGTTACTTAGAAAGGTTGCTGAGGTGAAATGACTGTTTAAGAAAAGATATTTTAGTGAAAATAGATAAGTTTAATTCAAATGCATAGACAAGTGACCTAAATACATAACTTAGATTTTTGATTTGCATGAGTTGTGTTTATCTGTAGCATAGCAGTATCCTAATTACAGACCCTATTCTGCAAGAGTATCCTTGGGCAAAAGTATTCTTACATTTGCCTGAAACTCATTGTGATTTCAGTCATAGTTTGATACTAATAATGTGTTTAGCTGTAACTCTGAGTAGAGCATTTCCGCTAACCTCTCAGATTTGCTGACACAGTTCTTGTAACACTGTATTATCCGCATATGGAATTACAAATTTTTGAGCTCTAAAACTCAGCTCGGACACTTTCCTTGTCTTAACAACTCATGGAGTTTTTAACTGACTTAATTTTTTTGTTTATTTCCCGGTGCAGTCCTGTAGTTACAGTGGTACCACCAAGGGGGTGATATTCTGTGATGGGTGAGCAAATTTAGGAGGAGGACTAGAATACCTTTAGTATTCTAGAAAGCTTTACTTTGGAAGTGTAGTTAACCACAAACAGCTGCTGTATCTTAGGTGTGCAGAACAGTAGAATGTAGTCTTTCTCAAAAAATAATGCAGACAATTTTTTTTAGATAAAATGTGGCTTTATAGTTTTCAAAAATAATTTTCAGGACTTTTGTTTCTATAAGTGCAAATAGGTCAGTGATCCACATTGCATCTCTGACAGCTTTTTCAATGTGTAAAGTTGTTACACTATTTTTAAAATATTTTGTCTGTCTAATATAATGTGTAGTTTCAGTTTCATGTTGTAAATCACAGCACCTTTAAAGCTTGTGGAATGATGCTGTCTCTTATTGACTCAGAGTCTACTGAGGATTCATAACAAGCATTGGTTTGTTTTTCATGGTGAGAATATGCCTGTTAAGTCATCTGCTTTCGAGCAAATTAAGTATTGATGATTTGAGTTTGCATTTGAATAACTAGCCTGATCCTTTGATCTGTACTCCCAGCTATGCATATTAATATCAACTGGAGGAGAATGAATACAGTTATGGTAGCCAAATTTTGGACACCAGTATGTTGAAAGAAATGGCCATCATAAGGAGATGCCATTTGCTAGACTTTCTGGGAAGCATTTGTGACAGCTATCTTTGCGAGATTTAATTTAGATGCTCCAAGTTGGTTGTGGAAAAAGTTCATTTTTTTTCCACTGCTCTTGACAGGATTTGTGGTCACTTGTTCGGATGTTTAAATAGATCGTATGAATCTTCCTTCACAAATTTCTTTGTATTATATTCTGTATCCAGGATTATTTGAACTTTGCGTGAGACAAGGAGTGCTAGCATTTAACAGTCAGGCTGATACTTTAAAGAAACTGGTATAATGTAAATTTTGCTTTGTAATTTCATTCTGATGTCAGTGTGGCATTCTCTATGTCAATATATATTTCTGGTCTGGAAGCTGAAATTTATCAGGTGTCTTGCCACCTGTAGCCTTGAGCCTGTGGTTGTGATTGTCTCTTCACATTCTGTACTAGTCTGTGTAATCACTGTTGTACTTGTCTTCCACAGGAGCAAAGGCAATACTTACAGTCATTTCTGGTATAGCCAACACAGGTAAATAGTTAAAGCCAAAGTGGAATCACCTAAGTGGACTGGTCTGTGGGGATGTTGAAGACCATGCGTTGTGTCTCCATTATAGACAGAATTCTGTGCAGCACTCAGCTGTCACTTCTCATGCATAACTGCTGTCAGCACAGTGCATTCCAAAGTCTGAGTTTTTCACTCATTTGTGGGGTGATGTTTTCTTATACTGAGTAAAAAATGGGAATTGGAAATTTAATTCTCATCTAAATAAGTAGTATACCCTATATTCCACAAACTGCTGTGATAGACAGATAACAGATCTTATATATATGTAAATACTGTCTTGAGAAACACATAATCTGCTTGAAAAGTGTTTAGGTTGCGGGGAGGGGGTGTTCAGAGTTTTCATATCCTTATTGGTACCATTTTCCCTGCTTTGTTTTTTGGTTAACACAATCCCGGTCCATGACATAGTAATGCTGTCGTGTGGTCAGCTGAGTGGGGCAGGAGAAAGCAGAAGCTTTACTCTGTTGAATTTAGTACCTTCATGCGCTACTGTGAGCTCTCTGCATCTCTTGGTTTCCTTGAGAAGGTGTTGAGTTTAACTTCTTTGAATGGTTCTGTTGGTTTTCTTATGACATCGGCAGTTCTTATCTTGTTTTGTAGGCAATATTTCTTGCTCCAGCTGGGACATGTAGCACAAAGTAGATGTAAGCAGATTGGCACGTTTAAAGGCATGTCTGTTGTCTTTGAATTGATTGTGGTCTGTCACACTGACTGTAGTTGTTTGTCATTTGAAATGCTTGACTTAGAGTCACAATGATACATAGACTGAAGTGGGTGTTTAATTATTTCTGCACATCAAAAATATTAGCTTTGTGTGTTGATGGATGTTGGCAGATCTACCAGCTTTAGGACTTCATTCAAGATACTGGTTTGGAGTTGTGTTTTTTTTCTGTGGCACTTGGTTGGGAGAGGTGTTTTGGTTTGGGGTTTTGGGTTTTTTTTGTTTGGGTTCTTTTTTTCACCAGATATAAATCATAGCCATATTCCAATAGTGAAACTTTTAACCAGTTTTTCAGGCCAGAGTAGATTCATGTAATTGTTTTTTTTCTATCTTGGTGACTTTCATGAGGAGAACAATTTAATCAATAAAACTAGAAAAAGTTAGAATCTCTTCAGGGAATTTTAAAGTTTGGGTGAAGTGGTTGAGTACTACGGTTGCTGTGCTAGATACTTGCATTCATGATACTGTGCTACTTATTCTCTCCTTATTCCCTGAAATAAGATTAAATGCCTCACCCATTGGAAACAGAGGGGAGAAAAAATCCTATGTAGCAGATGGGAAAATGAGGCTCAACAGCTTAGTGGCTCCATCTAGCATCATTCATGGAGTCTGTTGTAGAACTAGACGAACTCTGCTTTCCAGGGCCCTACTCCAGTGACTTGACCACAAAGTTACTGCTAGATCTTTCCTCTCAGTAAGAGTTACCATATGTTGCCTTTGATGCAAGAAACCCCTGTGGTATGCTTAATGCTCCACTCAACTATTTTTGGAGGAAACGTACTACCATTTTTAAATTATTAATTAATTTATTTATTCAGTAAGCCATTCAATTGTGTATAAGTGAGTATGTATCTTAAAAATATATTGTCATTGTCTAGGTCTGTTTCCTGACAGTTTCTAAGTTTAAATTAAAGTAAGTGTTAAAAAAACCCTTAAATAATTTAATCCAAGCATTAATTTATTGAAACATGTTTAGCTATATGCAGATGATTCGAAGAAATGGTATTTTGTGATTTTAAATGTCCAACAATACATAGCTCTGAAAAATAAAACCCTCTTTGTCCTGCAAATTCAAAAGGTGGTGGTTTTAGGATGTAAATATTATTTGAATTATTTCTTGCATGACATGTTTGCCAAAATTAGTCATTGTTAGAACTTAGACTTACATGTGAAACAATGGTTTTAGCTTCATCGGGAGTCTTTCTTCTCCTGTCTTCCTGTAGCTGACTTTTGTTATATAGTCACCTCAGAAATCCTGAATTTTAGGAAATAGGGAAGTTGTTCCACAGCTTATTCTCTCTTCTTAGCAAATTGTATCAAAACAATAATTCGTAAAATAAGTGTAAAGAGTAATGCTTTAGTTGACTGCAGTATTAAATTTCAGCCTTTGTAATTTGTCATGTATTCTGAGAAACCAACTCACATCTGAAAACCCCTGTGTGCAACACAGGGAATTGCAGTGCACAGCCTTGCTGTGCCTGTTGCCTGCCCCTGCTCACAGGGGAAGGGCCTGGCACGTCCTGCCTGTGTGTGCCCAGTCCTTTGGCAGGAACCCAGGAAGGCACAGGGCATTTCCATGGGCGGAAGGGAAGGTGAGGTGCACCTGCCTTCTTGTGCAAATGCAGGCTTAGTAATAAGATTTGTACGCTAGCAGGTGCCTCTTAAGATTGCATGCAAGCAGAAGGAATTTCTGTTTTCATGTGTGCAGCAGTGTTTGGATATATTGAGTCAGGTGATTTCTAACGTGTGTATTTCTTCTTCCTCTTTGCAGGTGAACAGAGATTAGGTGCTGTGGGTTTTTTGGGTTTGTTTTGCTAAGGCTGCTGAATTGATGTGTTAAGTGTCATAATTTACCCACCCATCCACTTGTGCAGGCAGGGAACTAAATGAGACTTTCACTTCCCTGTCTTTTTCTTATTTTCTTGTTTTGTTTGTTTGTTTGGGTTTTGTTCATGAACACATGACCACACATGATTTGGAGCTGGTTTTAGCTACATAGAGTGGTTGTCCAACACAAAGCTTTTATAACAGTATATGTACAGCATCTTGAATAATGTTGTGGACCTTGTTTGACTTCAAGATGAGTTAATTCACAGAATTAAACTTGCTGAGAGCTGCAAGCCTTTTTCCTATTCTTTTCTAACCTGACTTGGCACAGTGCTGGACAAATGCCAGCCAAGGAAAGCATTGCAGTGCAGGAAAGGGGACTGCTTTTCTGTATTGTTAAACTATACTCTTGAGCCATACTAGGTAGGAAGATGGTGTCAAACTAGATAGGGTTTATGAAATCATATAGTTAAAGTTGCCCAAGTATCCTAATTTAAAGAAGTTTGGCTTTGTACCTAAATGATCTGCAAGTTAATGGCTTTTATCTGAGGTTTTCTATGGAGAGGCCAGTTTCAACATCCTGTTGTTTCTTTTAGTTATCAGCAAAGGAATAAGTCAGTCA
The DNA here is from genome assembly GCA_014706295.1 of Lycocorax pyrrhopterus obiensis. Classification (NCBI taxonomy): domain Eukaryota; kingdom Metazoa; phylum Chordata; class Aves; order Passeriformes; family Paradisaeidae; genus Lycocorax; species Lycocorax pyrrhopterus. The sequence continues at coordinate 15,044,067 of JACSVZ010000001.1, forward strand.
CCTTAGACAATAAAATTGATAATAAGTTATGTGGAATTCATGGTACTTGAGTTAACAAAGTTTTATATAAGGAAAATACTTGTGGGAATTTTGATTTTTTTTTTTAAATAAGGAGTTTTTAATACTTGCATGTACTATTTCTAACAGTATATGCAAAATGTTTTGGGTAAGTGCTATAAGAGAACAGCTAAAGAAGTCTAAGATGATGGCTCGCGTCTGCTATTTACATCTAGTAAATTTTAATCAGGTCAGGATTTATGTAAGTGCTTTGGATCTGTGTGGCTTCGCAGCTCAGAAGTTAGGGCGCAAGTCATTAATTCAGATCCTATTAAAGCCTTATATTTTATTTAAGCACTGGAATAGATTGTGAAAACTCCTGAAGATTTAAGAAGAGCTTAGACATAAATGTCTTGTGAGCAGCATTGTAGGAATAGCTGATCGTGCATTGGTGCATGGAGATAGTTTGGATGACCTCTTAAGGTCCTCTCAGTCTTTTCAACTATTTTTTTGCAGACTTACGAATTTTTTCTCAGGGTAGTTCATTGCTGCTTAGAATAGCAAGTTTGAGTGTGCACAGTTCGAAAGGTTTTTACCAAATGTGGTTCCACACAGTGCCTTGTGTTGCTGACAGCAAATCTGTTACGAGTGTTTCAGTGGGAAAGCTGCATTCTGTGCTGCTTTGAAACAAGCCAGAAGCATTGTTACAGCTTTTCTCCATCCAAAGACCTCACAATTCTTGGGCTTTGTCAGTTGAGAGTCCCTTGAAAACACCGGAGAGAAAGAGCTCAGATCTATATGTACCCAGTGTTCTAATGACTAAATAATAATACTGGAAGTTCTCATGTGTTTAAATCCTATAGCTGTGTTTAGAAGTTGTTGGGTAATTCTGGAAGTTTTAGGAGTTGAAAACTAGGAGTTACCTGAGAGAAGCTTCATCACCTGCGTTACTCATTGGCGTGTTAAAACTTCTACATAACAATTTTTAAAGGGTCTGATTCAGACATCTTATCTTTTTTGCTTATTTGTGTACTCAAAGCATCATTCTGCACTGATATACAGTTTAATTCTTGATTTAACTCTTGTTAAGTCTTAATTAATTGCTAAGTCTATGAATATAACATTTTTTGTCTTTACTGAGTTTTATGGTTCTGCTACAAGGCACCAGTTACATGGAAAAGCCAATAGTTGCCAAGTATACTGAGCTCCACTAATAGTAGAAGGACTGCTTAGTAATTTATATGCTCAATTCCAATATTAATAATTAGGAAATGTTGAGTTTAATGGCAGAAGAATTATTCCGAAAGATGCAACTGGTATTGGTTTCATAAGGGGTTTTAAAATAGCTGACAAACATAGTTGGGGAAAAAAGTTAAAATATTTGCCAGAAAGAATACTTAAACATCCTGAAATAGTCTAACAATAGTCTAAGTGCAAAGGAGAGATATTCGGGGGGGAGAAGAAGATATTTGGTTGTGTCTAATATCGAAGAAGCTTTGGGGACAAACTTATGCCCTTCAGAAAAAAAAAAATCCTTTTAGACTGTATAAAAGAAGTGTTTAGCAAGGTAGGTCCAATTCAGTGGACCTTTGATTTGCAAACAGACTGTAGGAATGGAGATACTAAACTAAATCTAAAAGCTTCAAGTGTATGCTATCTATAATACTGTGGATGAAACTAATGGGAAAATAGGAAAAATGAGTACAATAGGAAATATAATGATTTGCCCACTTAGTATTTCAATTAATATGGTTTAGATACATGTAAAAAACACTATGTAATAGGAATGATGGTTACCTGACATTATTATTAAAACAAGATATCCTGCCCCAGATCGCTAAGTTCTAATTGTATTTATGGACAGTAGGTGCTGTATTTTACATACAGAATTACCCATCTGGGTCCAGTCCTAATCAGAAGGATAGATGGGAAAAGCATTAGGTTTATTGTGCAGGTGAGTTTTGCCAGACTTCTGAGATGAATTGGATCTCTTGCAGTAAGTGTTTGAATCATAATTTTTTTAAAAATGGCATTATGACTTGCAGATCAATATATAACTGTAGTATGTAAAGTGCAGGATATTCACTGCTTCAAAGGAAGTGGTTAATTGATTGTGGGGGGGATGTGGGCTACATTTCTTGGTGTACTTCTTTCTTACAAAGGGTTTGGTATGACTATGTTTTCTTGATGCCAGTACCTTAACATATGACACTACTTGTGACCTTGTTGTCCGTGCAGTGGTTTTTATGGGTGTGCATTACTGGTCAAGAATGGAATTAATATGAATTTTAAAAAAGGTTTCTTTAAACTGTCTTTCTGCCAGGAAAATCCTAAGAGTTCTTATATCCTGAGAGTTCAGTGGGTTGAAACCTGCAGTTTTTGATTGCTAGAAATATTGATGATTAATTGACTTTTGTGTCAGAGGTTCTGTCAGATCATATGGGGGACATTCATGTACCAGCTGCCTAATAAAGATTCCCTGATGTCTATCTGCTTTATGCCTAGTAGAGAACCTGGAGGATCTCTTTGTGTTCCTGTCCGTGTACCTTCAGGAAAACTGCTAGAACCCAGCTGTGTTTAGATATTGATTTCTACTAATTTAATGAGATATGTCAACAAGTTTAAAAGCTTTGGGGAATCAAATTTGTACCTAAATTAACATGACTTTCCACTGGAAAGTGGAAATAGGAAGTTGAATCAGAGTGGATTGGAAGACTGTTTTGTGGGTTGCCTTTATGAGGGATGTGCACCCTCCTTTCCCTGGCATAGACTGATTGTTGATGTGTTCAGGTGTAAGTAGAAATTTTCTGTGGATCTTTTCTGTTATTTTTCTTATATTTCTCTTGTGTTGCCATCTGAAATATGTTTTACTTTTGGAGCCAGAGTACTGGGAATAGCCAGATCTTGGATCAGTTCTGCTTACTTATTTGCCCTGCTGTGGGAGGAGAGCAGCTGAAGAATAATCAAGGTCTAGAGTCTCTGTCTTTTGAATTAGACTAATCTGAGAATGTGACAGATATGTATTCAGCCTTCTCTTAGTCTGTATTCATCAGACTATTACATCTACTCCCAGTCTGTTACGTCATCGAGGCATGCCCTTGGTGCTAGTTAAATACTAGAGGGAGTCTACGCCCAGCAAAACAAAATGTGTTTAATTTGCTCACCTCTTAAGCATGCTGCTGACCTCCTCACTCCACAGTGGTTTCAGTAGTGCATTTCCAACAGGAACCTTTGGGCTTTACATTTTAACTCCTAAGAAAGTCAGTGTGCTTTTCAGCCTTTCCAAATACACAGCTGCTTTCCATTTAGTGCTATCATATACCAGCAAACCATAAATCATATATACATATTCTTCTTTACCTTACATGGCTCAGACTATTCTGAGAAAAACTGGTTCTACCATCCAGTGATTCCCTTAGCATAATCATTGCTTGGGTATACCTGTTTAAAAAGATCTTGCTAATCCAGTGCTCTGGCTCAGACATGACTGCATGGCGCTCATGCTGGTTCCTTGAGTTTGTTCCTAGTTCCACTGAGTGTGTTTTAAATGCATTGCTTGAATTCAACTGAAAAGTAACTGTAAGGAGTGCAGGATTAAACAGGAAAACCAGATTGTGCAAAACAGTTTATTTGTTTTGCAGAAGTTTGCTGTGGTTTTTCTGGTTGACTGTTGAAAAAGTTGGTGAGGTTGAAGATTAGAGCCTTTTTAAAAGCAGAGGTTTATCTCCCCTTTTTGTCTTTGAAGGGAGGCTTGTCTGAAGTTTCTGAGAGTGGGTTTCACTTCCAACTAGTTTCAGTTGTCTTAAAATAGGTAAATGTGAAAACTTAAAGCTTATTGTGTGGTAAATTCTTATTTAACCTGCAGTTAATGTACATTATTATTTAGCAGAATGACTGTTGTAGCAGGAATCGCTGTTTCTGAAAATCTGCATGTAGAGTGGAGTCAGTTTAGAGCACATGGTTTTGATATACAAATTGCCCTATTTTAGGCCCCAGAGTTTAGCCATTGTTGTTGTTAGGACATTATAGACTCCTTCTTTTCAGCTAAAGTCAATTATTTTATTTGTTCTACTGATTTTCTTTTCTTTTCTTTTTTTTTTTCTTCCAATTGACAAGATACTAAGGAAGCTATCTTGTAGCATGAACAGAATGTAGAGATCTGTAGCTAGCTAAAATACAAATGTTAATTTATGCCATAAATTTGAGAAAAGGGAAAGTATGTGACTTGTGGCCTTGATGGTAATGATATATGTATACACAATATGTTTCCCTGTAAACAAGCTTTATTAAAAACACTCATTTCTGTTACTTAGCTAAGCTGGTATTTTTCTGGTCTTCCATTTGATAATTTCAACTTTTTTTGTATCTTAAGGAAGGATAGTACAATACAATATTCACTGCCTGTACACTGTAAGATATTACAATGTGGGGAATGTGGGCCTTTTGGAGCATCATCTTATCAAATTACCCTTAGCTGTACAGATAGGTTGTATTGACTGCCCTTAACTGAGACAGCTTTTAGAGATTGTATTCACTGCTGTAGTTACATATAGCACGTGACACTGATTGCTTGTTAGTCCTCCATCATGGAATGATGACTTTTAGAGTAGACCAGAGTCATGCCAAAAATCTCTAGTATCTTCCTGAAGCCAGGAAAGATGAGAAAATAGCTCTGCTACCACATGCCAGATGTCTGCAGTAGAAAGACAATCAGCAAGCCCAGCCTTCTTCCGCTGCCCACCATCTAAACAAAACAACCAAAAAAACAATCAAAAAACCCCTGAAGAAACACCCCTTCAAAAAACCCCAACTCACCTGCATCTTCTAGAAAAAAAAAATAGCTCAGGAGAAGAGTTGCTGGAGAGCTCATAATCGTCTGATTAAACATTGTGTGCTTGCAGTATTTGAAAATTAGAATTCATAAGTGGTTAGGATTTAATGTGTCACATATGAAAGACTCTCCTCCAGACATATGCAAACTAGAAGACTATATTAATCAAAAGTTGTTACAGAAGAATGCTAGGAAGGTTCTCAAGAAGTCTGCTGAAAAACTGAGTAGTGGGAAGGAGGGTGTAGAATGAAGCTAAAATCTCTGAATTTCTGAGCAGCTTTTAACTTTCTAACATCTGAAAAGTAACTATCTATACACGTATGTAGCTATTAAGTAAATTAAGATTTGAAAAAATAGATTGATTAGACTTTGGGTTCTCTAGAGAAGCAATACACAAATGAATTTAAATTCTGTCTCCAGTGGTAATGGAAAATGGTAACCATTTTTAATAGTTTTTCATTTGTTTCTAAAATGATACAGAATTGCTTTTAAACTTGAGGAGAAAAGTAAGAATTAATGCCCAAGGTGATGCCCTGTACCATAACTTAGGAAGTACGTATTTTTCCTTACAGCTTGCTATTGGTCATGTTTGATGTGTAAGCAAAGTCATTCAAAGTCTTTCAGGGAAAAATATCTCTTAGAAATTCTCCAAGTATAGTATCACTGTCAAGAAAAAGAAGTCCTTTCTTTACCATCTAGGTATTTAAGATTTTTTTTAAAAAATCTTTATGGCTAAATTTCAAATTCAAAAGCCTTTTTCTGTATGGTTTGTTAGAATGGCCCTTGTGAAAGTACAGGAAGTAGTAAATGCTGTAAAATTAGTAGTAAAATTAGAATTGCATTCCATGTTTTTTCTAAATCCATACTGTAGTTATAAGTTATCCTTAAGGTGGAATAAGGGCTGAGCTGCTTTGTAAGGTCGTGTTCTTAGAAAGAACCTGCTTATCTGTCCTTTTTTTGTGGCTTTTTGCTGTTCAGTCTTCATCCAGTTCAACTGTTTTGCAAAATGGAAAATAATGTCTAGCTGTGTAGTAGTGAGGCTGCAAATGCCAGGTTGTTTTATATATTTCTTACTGTGACTTCATCCAGGTTGAGAATACATGAGGATCAAAGCAAGAGTGGCATTACGTGCCAGCAATATGGAGTTTTCCATGTTTGCTTTCAATTACCTGCTTTTGTAGAATATGGAGAGGAGAGTACAGTAACATGCTATGATAGCCTATCTCCAATGTATTTATTTCTGTACTTGGATTCAGTATTTATTTTCACTTTGTGTCTTTTTTACAGAATGGACAGCAAATTGTGGATGAACCTATGGGAGAAGATGATATCAACCCACAAACTGTGAGTAAAAGATGGTTTTAATAAAGATAGTACAATATTGGAGCACACTGACATCACTTAATTCATAGGCGTTTGCCAGTAGCGTTTTGTTGTGTAGGTTTACTGGACATGGATTGCACTCTAGGATCTTAATATTTTTGAAAGAGGTTTTTTCTCACTAACTCGGGTCTAGTTTGGTATCCTACTGTTCTCAAAACTCATTCCTCAGCTTTTAATAGTGTTTCAGGGAAGGTCAAGGGGTTAGGAACAGCTGTGAAAGTGTTTCCATTGTGCTTGTTATTGAAAGGCATTCATCGAAGTAATTCTTAAGCTAGGCTTCTTAAAAATAGAGATTGTTACTAAAGAGAAGATCAATGAACCTTCCTGACTGTGATAATTTTTAAGGTTCCTTGTCTTCGTGTCAAACTTGCAGTTTACAGAATTTTGTAATGTGAAGATACCACTGAGTTCAGTTTTCTTGTTGCAGTGCCTGTGAATTTTGTCAAACATGAAGTTTACCTGTAGTTTTGTGTTAGAGAATACTATCAGAATGTTAAGTCTGGTGATAAATGGCTTTACCAATAAAAACAATTTTTGAAACTCCATGTTTGGTTGGAGTTCAGGGTTCATATGCTAGCATTGCATATTGCGCAGACTTCAGGTTGTGAGTAGATGGTCGAAGCTGTTTCCATCTATACAGCATGGCTATAATTGCAACACCAAAGCAGTTTCTCTCTCTGCTGAAATTGTGCACGGAGACAGTTGAGATAATAAGTTGCTTTTTCCATGTTGGTCTTCAAATGTACCCGTAATAGATGTAGCTCTTAAGCTGACATGAAAACTGGGTGATTGCAAGCCTGCACTGTATAGCTACTCTTGGTTCCTCCTCATAACATCAAGGCTCTGCTGTATTTAGCACAAGATGAAGAAACAAGGCAACTGCTGACAGGGGACTGAAGCAGTGCAGTGTTAGAGAATAAGAAAAGAACAGTATTTGTGTGTTTAGAAGGCAACACTAGGAGATTGTTTGTTTGAATATTGTACATAATATAGACTACAATCCTTACGTGAATTCTTGTGTAAACTAGAACATATCTTTGAGAAAACGTTGAGTTTTTGTTTCGGTTTGTTAATTTATTTTGACTAGTGCCATTGCTTGATTGTTTCCTTGTTTTGAGTCTGTAACTTATCTATTGTATTTGGTTTACAAGGCGAGATTTTTTTGGGGGGAAGGGGCGGGGGGGAGTGGGGGGTTGACCTCTGTGAGAAGAGTTCAGGGAGTTTGCACCACCATGTAGGACAGAGCCAGATTCAACCAGCTCCAAAATGGGCCCAGCACTGGCCGAAGCTAAGCCCATCAACCATGTGGGTGGAGATCTGTGATAGCATGTTTTGGGTAAAAAATGCTGTGTTGCATCTGTGAGGGCAAGGAGTAAAAAAGTGTGAGAGAAACAGCCCTGCAAGACACTAAGATGAGTGAAGAAGGAGGGACAGGAGGTGCTTTGTGTGCCAGAGCAGAGACTCCCCTGCAGCTGTGGAGCACACCATGGTGAGGCAGGCTGTCCTGTGCAGCCTCTTGGAGGATTACAGTGCAGAAGATCTCTACCCTGCAGGCTGTGGGGGCCTCCACACTGGAGCAGGTAGATGTGCCCTGAAGGGAGCTTGAGCCTGAGGAGACCCCATTCTGGAGTAGGCTGGTGGCAGGAACTGCAGCCCATGGAGAGAAGCCCACAGAGGAGCAGGTTTTCTGGCAGGAACTGCAGCTCTGAGGGGACTTAGGCTGGAGCAGTCTGTTCCTGAAGAACTGGACTCTATGGAAAGGATCTGTGCTGGAGCAGGAGAAAACTGAGGAAGAAGTAGCGGAAACAGTGTTAACAACCGACTGCAATTCTCATTCCACCTGTGCTTCTTGAGAGGGAGAAGGCAGAAGAGTGAGGAATTAAGGAGTGAAATTCAGCCTGAGAAGAAGGGGAGAGTGGAGGAAAAGATGGTTTCAGTTTCATCTTTGTTTCTCACTATCCTAGCAACAGGTGAAATAAATTTTCCCTGCGCTGGTAGTCTTTGACCCATGGTGGTAACTGATGAGTGCTGTCCCTGTTCTTAAGGCAATGCATGAGATTTTCTTCCACGTGTCCTGCTGAGGAGGGGGGATTGAGAGGGTGCCTGGGTGGGTGTCTGGCAGCCAGCTAAGGTTCATCCCTCAAAACTATCAAACTTCTCTTTCGATATTTGATAACTACAGAATTGCTTACAAATGTTTCCCTGTGCTTCCTTTGGAAATATCCAAACTGCTGCTTTTTTTTGGTGAGCAACTAATTTTAATACAGTATAACCATCAAAAAATTAAAACATTTCTCTAATAGTCTTTCTGTCATGCTTGAGCTGCTTGGTTAAGATTGTTTTACCTTTTTAATGTCTCAGACCAGTATTTTAGGAATATATTTTGCATTTATTTCTAGGATGTGGTGAGTAAAAGTTTGCCAATTGTGGTATAAATTAATCTAGGGGTTTTTAAACAAGGCATTACTACCGCTACTCCATCAGTTATAGCTGGAAGCTAACCAGTGCTGTTAGTCAGATGATAAAATACTACTTGAGCTGGGATGTGAGATTCTGTCAGTGCTTCATGATCTGTTTTGGTGCAAGATACAGACAATTTTCAATTACCGCTGAAACTCATTTAAGTTCTGTTTAACTTTGCACTTAAATGGACTAGGGGCACTTACACAGTTGCTGACAATTTATGAAATTTCTCAGCTGTAACTGAGGACAGTAGAATGCTTAGGGTGTGCTAGCATATCAGGTAAGAAGACAAAATACTTTGGTAAGTGTGTAAAGTATGCAAGTTCAGGATAGAAAGTTGCCATACTTCTGTGGAGATAGAAGGTGAAAGCTTGAAACACTGCATCTTTTTGCTGTCTTAAGTGGTTGGATAGTATGATGATAATGCAAACAAGATAGGAAGTTTAAAATAAATATTAAAAGTTAACACAGTTCTATGTACATAGGAGCTCTCTCTAGTATTCTGTGTACCAGAAGATAAATTGTTTCTTTACACCCATGTTCTTTTGGTCAAAAGTAAAGTTAATTAACAGGAAAGCCTGAGTTACATGTCTGTGATTCAAATTTGGTGGTTGTTTTAGGAAAAGCAGAAGCTGTAAAGATACCCATTTCTAAGGAGTCCAAGATGCTGTATGGTTCAAAGTCTTGCTTCTTTTAAAAGGGGACTCATTCAGTAGTCTGGTTTTATTGCAACAAGTATGCGGATTATATGTGACTTTATAGCTTGTTGTCAACATTTTTTTTATCTGATTTATCTCGTAAATGACCTGGGACCAGCAGGAAATAAATGTAAGAGCAGCTGGCTGAAGTTTAACCTAATGTGAAAGCTTAAGTGAACATTACTGAAAGGGGAAGCTATTTAAAGCCTTTTATTTGCTACCTTTCTCACTCTTATGCTGTCTGCCATTGCTTTTTGTACCTCTGTGTCCATAGAGATTGAGTAAATTAACTGAGCAAATTGATTGTTTTGGGCTGTTGCAGTCATGCTGCATGCTTTATTGCTGGTTAAAGCTAACCAGAAACTGCAGCTAGTCTAGCAGGTGGCTTCCCATTTTGTGTATATGTGAAGAGCATATTGTGCTGTGTTCTTTGTTATGTTCTGTTATCTGGATTCTATTTAGCTGATAAAACACTTAGTACAACTGATGTATTACTATTGTATTCTGCTAGTTTAAGCCTAATTATTAAACATATGAAAAATATTAGGTTCCAAGAATTTGTAAAAAATTTTCTTTTCACTAGTACTTTGTAAGTTGCAGAAAAATTCAGTATATTTCTTTTTGGTAACCTGCAAGGACTTAAAGTTGGGTTTTTTTTCAGTACAGGCAGAAGTGGAACCTATTCAGACTCAAACCTGCGATGAACCTCTCTTCAATGCCGGTGGTGGGGTCATATTCCTACCCTTGATTTCTTGTATGCTTTGGTAAAACTTTAAACAAGACCCTACCTTTAAACAAGCAGAATTAAAGCATACGTAGAATTAAAACTAAATTTAAACAAATCATATTAAAATACGCTGATCTGGGTGATAAAAAGTTAAATCTCAGTAGCTGTCATCCTCTTACTGAAAATATATAACTAAGGTAACAGTGACTAGTTAGTGGGTGGTCAAAAGGTAGAGTAAGAAATGCTTGCAAAGAGAACTCAGTAGTTAAAAAGGTCTTTTTCGTTTATTTTTTCCTGGTAGAATTTAAATAACACATCTGTTTGGAGTCAGGAGAGATGAAAATTAAGATCACTGTCTTCCCAATCAGTGTTTTTTATTAAAAGAGTTTATAAGAAAAGTGTGATCTTAAAAAAGGCTTCAGGATACGTTGGAAAAATAATCTGAAGCATATGGACAATAAAATCTCTTTCTTGAAGTATTGAATGTGATTGGTCAGTGCTGAGATTCTGTATTTTACATGCATATATACCATACAATTTACACCAAATCTAAAGCACTGGGGTGGGGATGTGAAGATAAGGAGAGGGAGATAATTCACCAGTTACAGCCATGGGCAAGGCCCCATCACTCAAGCAGTAATGCTAAATCCAGAGTTTTCTAGGGTAATCTCATTTGTTGTGTCTTCATCTGTGAAAATAATGTAGGATGAGAATGTTATTCAGGAAAATTCAGGGAAGAAAAGCATAACTAAACTGACAGATTTTTAGATTTTAAAACATTTCAGAGAGGATTTAACTGATTTTTAGTTTTACCTCAATTTCTAATATTATGTACTAGTGAGAACTCAACATTTCAGAATTTGTCTTTTTGCCTCAACATTTTGTTTGCCTTTTGGCAAGTTGAAGCACCATTTCAGGACTGCTCTAAACTTCTGCTGGATATTCCTGCTCAGGTGATCAGTAACAGTTTCCCTGTTTAAGAACAGTCATATGTGTTAACATGACAATGTACGCATTTCTGATTATTGTTTTGGTATGTTTGTTTTACTTTTGCTGATATAACTTCACATTTCAATTTTCTGTGTGTGCATTTTTGTCAGTTTTTTGATTAAAATTCTTGGCTCTGTGGTAGAGGTTTTAAGACATAGCTATCATTTCTTAAACATTAGGGAAATGTTTGGATTCACAAATGTTCATAGTCCACCAAGTTTTGGGTTTCTCATTATTTACAGACTAATACTTAATTTTAGCTGAAACAGCTACTTGTGTAGCTACTTGTAACAGCTTGGGTTACAAATACTGAACTTGTACTTGAAAGTATTCTCTAATTCTTTCCTTCCTTTTAGTGTATTCTACTAAATATTCTTAGATATGTGTGCTCATGTATTTAATTCTATTTTACAATCGACTAAATTGATTCTTGAACAAATAAGCTTCTCAGGCAAGCCATTTACATCTGTAAAAATTAAATCCAGTTATTCCCTTCTCAATGCCTAGATTGTGCTTCCTAAAAGGCAGAATACCTTTTTTTCTTTTTGTCTAATATAATGAAATTGGAAATTCAGTATCGTCCAAAGCACTCTACTCTGCTGCGACTTGGATGAATTTTGTTAGCAACTTGGTGACATGGTGCATCTTACCTCTCAGAATGAGCTCGTGCATCCTCGTGTAAGTAAGAAGTTACAGCATCATTGTAAACAGTGCAGAGCATTTGGCCTGAGATATTAACTCTTAGATATCTTACCAATATATGAAGTAGGCAAGCACTGGAATACTTCCCCCCCCTCCCCAAGATGTTATGAGGTGTTGAAGAAAGGTTACAGCAAAGCTTTCATTGATGTGTTCTAATGGATTTTCTGAGTGACTTATTTTGCATTTAGTGTCTTAGGTGCAGGGTACTTTCTCGATCTTGGTCAGAAAATTTGAATAATTTGAGAGTGTAAGCAACATTCGAAGTCAAGCTGCTTACTTGTTACATGGAGAGAAAACAGATGGTAGCCCTGCAAAGCCTGTAAACTAACAGATGGAAGCTGCCACACCCCCTGTTTAATAGAATATTGCTGCTTTGGCCATACAAACATATTTATTATGAGGTATATTATTCAGCTTATGAAAACTCAAAAAATTAGCTCTCTGTTCCTTAACTGTTGACCTCTGTCAAACAAGGGCTTTTCATTCCTTATGTGTGCTGCTTCTTTGTTTTTTGCAGATAATTGAAAGCAATCCATACTACAGAGCCTTGCTTTTCTAGCACAGCAAAGACTTAATTTGCATTATTACACTTCTCGAACTGAGGGTATAGGAGATTGTCAGTGCGCCTAATGGACTCCACTTTGATTAAACGTTCCCGCATTAAATAAAACTCATGGATTCCCAAATGTTCTGTAGTGCTTCGAGAGTTCCTCAGCATTTTTCAGTTCTCCTGCTCTCTGTAGTGTCTGTGAGCCCTGTTCTCTTGAAAGTCTAGACAGCATTTCTCTTTATTTTTGTAAACTCAGAGCATCCAGTTTGAACGATGAGAAGGGGAAGATGGGAGATGAACTCACTTTATATTTCTGTACTGGAGGAGGAGGAAATGCGTTGTGCAAGTGGAGTTCTGCAACTGACAGAACTGTGACTGACAGGCATATCACATTCCCGTTGTTTTGGAGACAGTTGTGTCTCCTGATAAACAAGTATAATACAAATCCTTATCAAAGATTTCAAGGTAAAGGGAGCAACTTGCTGGAGCAATTTGTTCTTGTTATCAGAGAGTTCCCTGCTGGGGACTGCTGCCCTCTAACCTGTCTGCTTCATATACGAAGGAATATTTAAAAGGGCATGCTCTCTTCTGAGAGATTCTCAGAGTTGTGTAGCTTATATCTCAATGTTTCTGGTTGGCTGCTGGTGCTCTTTGGGAACCGTGCAGGCTGTGTTCTCCCAGGACACAAGAAATTTCTTCCACCTGCCGCAGACCCATGCCAGTTATAGGAGAGCTATTGTTGTGAAGTAACCCCACTGACCCCTGAGCACTGTGCTTTGTACTTCACTGGGAGGTCACATAAAAAGGTTTGGGAGAGCAGTAGTCAGTAATTGTACAAATGTTTCAGTTGAAATTCCTTATTCTTGTCACCCTTAGCATATACAGCAAATACACTCTTACCTTCACAGCAGAAAGATAAGGAAATTGTTATTTACCCACAGTATCTTTTCATCTTTAAGGAACATTGTAGTTAGAGCAGCTCTTACTGTTTACTCTCCATTTCTGCCTTTAGCTCTTTCTGCTACCACAGGGTTTAATTTAGTTACTTGAAGATTCCTGGTCACTCTGCTTTTAGTGTAATTGTATCTATTCTTGACAAGGTAAAGGCAGAGAGTTTGAATGGTCACTCATTTATTTATTTAAATTTCTTTTAAGCTTTCCAAGTGCAAATAACTATATTGCTGTTAAACTGCAATTCTTGAGGGATTTCAGTTTTGAAGGGGAAAGTAGCTGCAAGTTTGAAACAATTGAATAGAGGAAAGCTTCAAGTAATTTTTTTGCTATTTATGAAATATTTGAAATCCTTGTGTTGTAGTAAGCTCCTTATGTTCAAGAAGCTTTGTTCATCCTGGAATTAATATTTAACAATTCGTCATGCTGTGTTACTGCTGTTGTAGTAAAGACTGCTTCTTCCAAAAAGGCTGTAACACACTGAACTGTGAAAAGCACATTGGCATTGAAGACTTTTGAGGCCTCAGCTGCGTCACAAAGTCCTCTGTTGTGTAGTAGTAGTTCCTGAAGGCCTGTGTAACTTACAATAATAAGAATAATTGTGTATATTCAGAACACAGAATTTGAAAGATCTTCCCTGTAGATGTGACACAAAGACCCAGAGGAGTACAAGAGAACACTAAAAGGGCACAATTTTGCTTGTGGGATATGACTAAAGTCAGGTCTTTATTTCATCTCTCCATTTTGACAAGAGGGTATTGGTTCACACTGGGGAGATGTGTAATCCCAATTTAAAGGAAAAGCTAGAAACTGATTACTGTAGACAGCCAGGATGTGGGACAGAGATAGCAGCAATGTGTTCTGTCACTTAAATTGTGGGCTTTGTCTTCTGAAGAGGAATTAAAATACAACAAAAAATGCAGTAATCCAGATATTTGTTAGAATCCAGTCAAGGGAAGCTGTTTGCAGGGTGAGTTTGTTTTCATGTCTTGTGCAAGCAGGACTACAGTATTTTGCTGTATGTTTCCTTTCATACGGAGTCACTAAACGGAATCACCTGGATATGTTTATAGCTAAATACTTGTATATGCCTTTGACTAAAAGCTTTTACGTGCCTTTGTTTATTTATTACTTGAAAAACAGTCTTGTTCCACTAAAGGAGCATGTGCTTTGGAATTCATTGTTTTAATAAGTATCAAATTGCTAAAGATAGTGTCAATATTCAGAAAAATATCTCCTATGGTAAATCTAGAGAGCTCCAATTAAAAACTTCATCTCTTACTCTTTGAAGTAATTAGATGGAATTCTGATTCCTAGAAACATCTGAAGTGTTTGGGGCTTTTTAAACACGGAAAGAAAGCTTAGGGATTGTTTTTTACTTTAAGAAATCTTTCATTCTCTACAGAACAATACAATATTGGTGCATAAGTCAGACATTTGAGCTGGGCAATCCAATTGAAATATTTCTGCAGTCTGCCTTGGCCTAGAACATCTGTGTAGCATTTTCTATGTGCAGAATTTCAAAGGACTAGGCACAAGGTCATTTTGGTCCTCTAACTAAACTCTACTACATAAAAACAATCTTTAGGCATTCTCTGCATTGAAATCTAAAAGGTAGTGATATGGGAGATCTTAAAATATTTTGTAAAGTTAAAATTCATGAAAATACAGTTATCACATATAGGACTTAAAATGTGCTTAATAGGTGAAATGTTGCGTAGTAGTGTGATTTCTGAAATAGATGCTGGTCTCTTTTGTTCTTTTCTGGGAACCAGGAATCAGTAACATCTGCAACCGCCTGTTGCTATCAGGCAATCTGTTTAAGTTTCCTGTGCTGATCTCTATAAGCATCAGCAACATGAGTACCACTGCTGCCCAGTCTTTCTTTATCATGACTCTGTGTGTGTGTGCGTGCATGGAATCAATGTCTTTTTTTTATGCCTTTTCTTTTTTTTGACCTTTTTTTCCCCCTTCTCTCTCCCCACCCCCCAACTGTGTCTGACTTGCCTGACAGGAAATTTTCTAATTGCCGGAACAGCTGGTCACAGCAAAAACGCCAGGGTTGGTCTTCCCTGCTGGACTTATGATCGCTCAGTCAGAAAATCCAAACATCATGGTTTCTTAGTCATGTTTAAGTTTCTGGCTCTGCGTGTTCGCTCTGTCCGGGTGAGCTTAGTTTCTTATTTAAGAGAATAAGGGGGAAAGGGGGAAGTTTTACTTTAATTAAACTTCTAATTTTAGAGCAGTTTTAGTCGTTCACTGCTTAGGGATCAGAGTTGTTTGGAAACAAAGCGTTTTGTATTTCTTAAAAAAAATATGTCTGTGGTATGTTCGTATGTTGTAGAAGTTTCGAAGATACCTGCTGATAATTTAGCCTTATTAGGAAGTTGTTACCTGTGTGTAAATAATGTAAAACTTATATTTCAGGGGGACTTGGGGGGTGTTGAAATATATGAACTTAGCTATATGTTTTCTCACTGAGAGTTAAGATTTTAATAAAACACTTGTATTTTTAGTACTTAGTGGTTCTTTTAATAGTTACATCTTCATGTATTACTTTAAATTAAAATATGGCTCTGTGGGGTGGTGGTTAAAGTAACTCAGGCTTACTAATATCTTAAATTTACTTCTGAAATGGTATGAAGAGTAGTTACGCTTGCATAACAGTGTTAGGGTTATTTCAACTTTTCAGTGATAATTTAGTCATAGCAAATGTTCAATTTGTATAATTTGTCTTGTTGGGCATATAATTTGTCTTGTTTGAGCATTAAAAAGTTTGGTTTAAGTTGAGAAAAGTTACTAATGGAGTACTGAATCATCCCAAGCACTGTTTCAGAACTATTTAACAATACATGTAAGCATGCCATGGAACAGAACATTTTGTCGTTGGAAGTCAAATCAGTTTTCACGTTTATCCTCCAGCAAGTCTGCAAATACTTTTTGATAAGGGGGTAAAAAATCCAAAACCCCCATGACCTTCTTGTGTAATAACTTAAAATCTTAAGTGAAGGTCTATTAACTTGTAAAAGCAGTAGTGATTTAACGCCTACTAGCCTGTGTACTGGTTTAAACTTTGCAATGTGTATTTAAAAATGAAATGGAATTTTGTTGCCCTAAGTGAAACACCAGAACAAGACATGTATGTAAAACAGTAGAACATAGGTTGCATTATAGTCAAGAGGTTTTTTAATGTAAACTTTGTAAAATAAATCTTTATCAACTCATAGACCTCAATTATAGTTTTTTTCCACGGGCAACATGAAAGGTATTCCTCAGAAATTTGGTTAAAAAAATTACATTGTTTTATCTACTTACAGCAGCTTGATTAGGTTGTCTTTAACATTCTGTTGATTTTAAAATGCTGGATATTGCTGACCAAACTAAAGGTTTTCAGCCCATATAGATTTCGGCATATGTTTAGGAAGTTATGCTAATAAAACAGGCTTCATAGCTTTCATAGATTAGTGCTGAATATGCTCGTGGATTATTTTTCCATCTAAATAGTTTGGGGCTTTTTAACCTTTAATTTTTTTTTTTAATTGCAATGCTCTGAAATGTTAGTGCTTACAAAGTAGGAAAAAAATTTATATCACAGTTACTGGGAAATGAAAGTCCCACCCAATGAGTGTTTTTTTCCAATGCTGACAAGCACATTTCAGTTCATGAGATAATTTTGTGCTGTTTGATCAAAAGAGAACTGCATTGCAAAACTGCTTTTGGTGACATTGAGCTTTTCAAATGCTTACAGGAATTCCTCAGCTTACCTGCCAAACAACCTACTGCTCACAGTTCCTTTGGGAAAGAAGGGGTAGTGTCCTACTTCTGTCCTGTCCTTTTATATTTTCATTCTAAGGAAAGAAGGCGTTTTCAGAATTAGCCTCCCAGCCTGGTGAACCACATTTTTCCATAGGGCTTTACCTGTCCTCTGGCTTGTTTCTCTGGGACAGGATTCATTCTTCAAACTCCTATCTTGCTTCATCTGTACAACCAAAAGAATGGGAGTAGTTCTGTCTCAGTAACCAGATCTGCAGTCTTCATTCTGTGATTTGGATATGTGGAACAAATACAGACATAGGCATCCTCCTAGATCTCCAAATGGTTGCAGTAAAAATCCAGAAATGAAAAAGAGTAGAGAGTAAGGAATAAATACAATTTTTTCTTTATTATCTCTGCGAATTGTTTTTCTCTGAGAGACTTAACAATTTAAGAACTAAAAAAAAAAAAAACCCACACCAAACAAACCAGACCCTGAATCTTTTAGGAAATCTTATTTTCTGACAGGTAAAACAGTAGATGCTGTCTGCAACAAGCAATTTGATGTTAGTTGAAATTGTAAGTTTTTCCATCTTTTAAAAAGAAGCAAAGACATAAATTGTGAAAGCCTGTATTTCTGACTTCAGATGTCCCTATTAATTAGAACTTCTGCTCTACACTTGCTTTTCTTTGGTAGTGGTGTAAAACAGACTATATACACAGAATATCCTTAGGTCAGCTTGACTTAATTTTATGCACTGTAGTGCTTTGCTTTTTGTTGTATTAGAATCATTGCTACTTCAGAAGCAGAATTTTTTATCAGCTTTTTAGAACAGTTGTTTGTGTATGAGCATATAAGTAGTGGTTATTTCTATTAAGTGGCTCAAATTGAATATTAGTCACAGATACAAGGAATGGCTTTAAGTCCATTATTTAGCTCACTAACACTGCTTACCAAAGTAATGGGAGATTGTGAAGTACTTGTTGGACTGTGAGTTTTATTTTTAAGGTAGTTTTGAACTTAAAGGTAGGAGTATAAAAAATATAGAATGTATGAATGTATACAAAATATGTCTAAGATATTTAAAAATACCTAGACTGGTGCACTCTTCACATTTTTAACTCCCATTTTTACCTTGATGAAGATTTCTATAAGCTCTAAAACAAGAGATGAAAGTAATTGGTTTTCAGTTGGTTGGCTCTTTATCACTTCAAAAAGTATAGCTCAAAAGGATGGTTTCATTTCTGCAGATAATGCTGAAAGTTCATCCTATGTTCATAACAAGTTGGGAGAGTAAAAATGCATCTAGGAGACTTCCTGACTCAAGGGGAGGGGGAGGAAAAGGAAATTCTGTATATGAGCTGGGGAACTGTGCCAACATTGAGTCATCCTTTTAAAATCACTTGATATCCAATAAGCTTACTGTCCTTACAGGACATAGCTGCTTTATGTAACTTCAGCACCAAGGTTTAATATCATAGTCAATACTTCAGGAATGGTTTATTTGATTATGGGGATCAGCATTATGGTGCCTGTGAGAGACAAATATTTTGCCAAACACAGCCATGTCCAGCAGAGCTCTTACCAGTACACTGAAGGCTAACAAAGTAGTAAAAGGAAACCTATAACCGTCGTTGGAGCAGTGTTAAACAAATTGCTGGGGAATCCATTTTTCTGTTTTCAGCCTTATCTTTGCTTGTACTGAATGTACATGTGCCTCAGGAACATGCACTTGTCCAAAGGAAGCAAAACATTCCTGAAAAGAGATTGAGGGGGTGAAAACAAAGCTGCTACTTCCGTAATGAAAATGGAAAAATCTATGTTGCTACATAATCAATACTAACAGATGAAAAATTATAAAAGCAATATCTTTGCTGCTGCATGTTTTTTCAAGAGAAAAATAAGATTGCAATTAGGTCTTTATTCATTGGATTTTTTTTTTTTGAAAACTGTATGGTCAACAGCATAAACTGATTTTGGGACTGTGGTCTTATCTTGAAAAATGGCTGATGTTTGAGGGAGGTGTTCACCGATATGGGCAATATGGTTTTGACTTGGTTGTTGTGATTAAAGCTATGAAAAGGATTTTTTTTTCCTCTCATTCTGATTCCTGACTATAGAAGTTGAAGTTCCAGAACTGCGATCTTTCCTTGTGGTGATTCTGGCTGTTTCTCATGTGTAAATTATCCCCATATAAAATAGATATGAGAATAACTATAACATGTGATTTTAAACAGAAAATATTCATGAAATAGTTTCCTAAAGAGTTTCTGATGGGATCCCAGCAACACTTTTTAATGTATTAATAAGGTCTGTTTAAAAGAAGTATTAAAGGCACAATATTGGCACAGTTAAATGCTTAATTGTGTATTAAGAAAAAAATCTTGCACAGTTTGGGGGAGTGACTTGGCTTTGTCAGGCAGTGACTCTTGGAAGGACTCTCAGTGCCACTAAACACAGCCCCATGGTTGGTCCCTTAGCAGCTGTGGTCACTGCAGGTCGAGGCAGGAGGATTGTGGCTGGAAGTGTGGGTGCTATTGCTCTATGTGCAGCATCAAATCAGTGATGCAGAGGCTTCCATAATAACATGAACAATCAAGTAGTAAAAATAAATTATTCAGGGAAGGCGTTGCAAGAACAGGAGCTGGAAAATCACTTTATAGCGAAAAATATGAAAAAAATTCTTTAGGAGCAATTTTAGTCATAACTGAGGACTTAAGTCTGTAAGTAACTATATGTCAAGGATGGTTCTGTTTTGTACCTTCTTTATTCTGTTAAGACTGGTACAGAATAAACAGGTAAAGGTAAAACCTGGGTAATGCTGGGATCAGGATTATCAGTATTTAAATTGATTTCTCCAGCAGTTACTTAAAATGGCTTAGCTATTGTGAAAGGTATTAATTATTTATTGAACTTAAAATATGTTAATCTTTTTATCTAATGTTTACCTTAAGTCAAAGTCTTAACCTCATTTTTGTGGTTTTTGGTCAGCATGTCAACAATGTTTGCTGTCCAGGAAGAACTTTCATGATTACTGGACCCATCCAAGGATTTGTTGCATGTGTCAGATTTCCCTCCCACTGGGTTTTTGATGAACTCGAGTATGCATAGCCACATCTGTCCTAGTCACATGTACTTTTTATTAGAAAATGGGAGCTTATTTAAAAGTCCTACTGATAGTCAAGTTTTTCTCAGTTTTAAAAGCTAAGTTACTACAGGGGTTTCTTTCTGTCCAGAAATTGTGTTGTAAAATTCTGAGGTTTTATTTAAACCAAGTGCGAGGTTAATGTTTTGTCCTTGTTCCTTTTTATGTCCCTTACTTCATAACTTCCATCTCTGTTAGATGCAGAATGGATTGGTATGTGGCCTTTTACTTTCTTCAACCATGAAAACTTTTATTCCGATGTTACAGGTTTGGTGTTCTATTTCTTGCTATATTTTGTATAGCCAAGAGTGTGGCTATACTCTTTTTTGATCAGTATTTAGTCATCTGCCAGCTGAAATTCACTGCACTTCTGAGGAGATTTTCACCTTCATCTGGGTAATGGTCATTTCGTGGGAAAGTGAACATGCAGCCAGCCTTGTTTTGCACTCGAGTCCCTTCTTGTAACAGCATGCGGATGTTGTGTGTTATCTTCAATATCCCCTTCCTGATGCAAAGGACTCAAGATAGGATAGTTATTCATCACATGTCTCACACAATAATGACTTCAGGGATTTTCTAAATCAACTTTTTATAAAGACAGCTTTCTCAGACATCTACTTCAGAATTTGTTAGAAGCTTCCAGGTGGAACTCGGGTATGGTGAAGGAGCCATTTATTTTGTTTAGCCTTTAGCTGCTGTTATTCCTTTTTTGTCATCAAATAAGAACATCCATTTTCCACAGTAATGGGCCTCAGAGTAATAAAAAAAAATAATGCCAATCCTTTTGAAGTGTTTCAGCATGTTAAAAATAAATAGAAGGTTCTTTTAAAAAGCCTTAATCTATAGGTACTTGTAACATGTACTGCACATACCTGTCTTTGCTCTTGATGTGATAAATTAAATCTGCCAGGTGTTATGTTAATTCTCTGCATAGTTAACCAGAAAGTTTTTTAATTTTTTTTTTTAAACCCCACACTATTATAATCAAATAAAATTTTCCTGGACCCTTCCGACCCCCAGTCTTGTTGTGCATGCATATCTTTGTTAGGGATCTTAGTTTAGGGTATCTTGCTTTTGGTTAACTTTGTTTCGTTTAATTTCACTGATGCTGACAGCAGAGACTATGCAGTCTTTCTGTTCAGGATGGGTCCAGTTTACTTTTAGAGTCACATTCTATTTGACCTTAGTGTTTGAGTGTCTTAAGCTGTAAATGTTTCCTTGTAGTTTTTTTTCTTGCCTTTCCAATTCTATGTCACTTCATGAATTTTCACCCCTTAAATGTCATCTGTGTGTAGGAGCAATTTAAATACACTGTTCCATCATTATTATTGCACTAAAACTTTACATTTTTTAGGTAGCTGCTGCTTTTTCCCTTTGGAGTAATTTGTGCATATCATAATTTTCACTTATACTTTCAGTATATTGAAAAGTATATACTCAAATTGTTGTCACTCATCATGAAGCTGATGAGCTAATTATTCTTTTAATAACTGTCATTAAGATTTAATTGTTTAAAATATTTCTACTCATACTCCCATAATTTTGAGTATCTAGAAAAGAAGAAATCTGTCTTCCAGGAATACCTTTCCTAAGTAAGCATTCCATACATGACATAGCAGTTTATTCTTTGATGTTCTGTTTAAGTTAATTCACATCTAATTCTTACACCTCTTCAAGAGTAAATTCTTGCTGAATTTCCTATTTCTGTCCCAGTATTTTGAAATTTCTTTGCCAAGCACTTGTCATCGTGCACATTCACACTTTGCTTATGCATTTATTCAGGAAGCTGAGACTGAGAATTTTAGGTGCAGTGAGACTCCTATGGTGTTTGGGTATGCTAATATTCCTTATTCTGAATGGCTTTGCTCTTCCTGCTACGAGTAAGAGCACAGATCTGGTCCTGTGCTGTCTATTTAGATGATTCGGAGCTGTTTCCTTGTGAATTATTTTGCTGTTATTGGAGCATATATATATTTTTTAATTATTTTAATCTTAATTGGTTGTTTCTCTGTCCTTTTTATATAAAATTTGTAGACTGAGAATGCTTCCGGTTTTTGAGGTGCTATTTAAATACTAATAAGTGTCGCAAGGGTATTCTGGATTTTGTTGGTAGTTCTCCTAGATAGCAGTTCAGAGCCTAGCTTAGCAGTCCTAGAGCAGCTTTTCAGCTGTCCCTGGAACATACTGCTCAGAAAAAGGTCTGCAGATAGCACACATCGTGTTCTGCTCTGATGAGTTTATGCTATCCAGCTCTGCATGGGCCACTTCTTTAAACAGAGCAGATTTCAGGTCTCCTAGTGAAAATTCAAAATTCTGAAGGGTAAATTGCGGAAGAATCTATCTATAGATAAACTCGTGGTTTTCTCTTGCTTTTCTGGGCTTTTTCATTACTACTGAGAAATATGTACCTAGTAAGACTCTGCTTCTACTTCCTTTAGGGTTTGAAGTCTGGTTTCCTTTTAACACATTATCTAATAGTTGTTCCTGTAATAAGATCTCAGAAACAAATACAAGTATTTTATGTTGCAGCAGAGTTAATTTACTCTTGAATTAAAAAGTGAAGGTAAAGGAAATTCACATAAATTCAATTACTAGAAGCAAAATCAGCGCTTAATGTTCATTAAGTACCTATTTTTTTCCCAGCAAAATGATTAGGCTATTATTTTTATAGCCTAATACTGATTAAATAGTTTTTCACTGCTTCCCTAGAAGGTGTCTGTCCTTTTTTTTTTTGCTGGCAAGCATGTTTCATATTCCAATTTGCAGCCGATTCCTTAAGAGAAAAATGAGTTGCCCTTGGTGTTGCAGAATCCCCCCCCCCCTTTTTTTTTTTTAAAGCTTTTCTTTCAGGTTTTATTTGTCTGTGCAAAATGGTCCATTTGGTGTTCTTTCCTATGTATATGTATGCATTATTGTGCATGGACGTATATTGTGAGGTACATTACTAAGAGCTTACTTATACTGAGATACTGCGCAGAATAATTCTGACTTGCAGACTGTATCAGTACAGGAAATTATTCTGGAATAGTGGTGTTTTAAATTCACACCTAAACTTGTTTGTCACTCGTGTCCCTTCTAGGCCAGTGTTGGTTTAACACTATTGCATTGTTACGGAAACTCAGAGTAATGTTACTTACCTTCTGTTTGTTTCCTTGTTCCTTGTATTCTGTATTTAGTTTCACCGTAGTGGAAGCCACTAGCAACCGCTTAAAGTTGACTAACATGGTTGTTTTGGGTTTTTTTTAAATGGCTTTCTGAGACAATGTAACTTCCTAGTGTGAAGAAGGCCTTGAGAGAACTGTGTGCCTAGAAGAGGAAATCATGTCTTGAGACTTTTATTTAGACCTTGCTGCAGTATAACACTTGAGAAAAGAGAGCTTTCCAAGATTATAAACAGCAGAAATAAAATGTAGGCAGTAGGGTATAGTTGTAACTGGAAGGAAGACCCCACCATTGCAACTGGTGAGTGACTGTCTATACTTGTGTGAAAGTTGTTGAGGAATGGAAGAAAGGAGGGGAGGACCCAAGTATTCCAGCATCTCATTTATTTTGAATTCATCACATGGGGCAAACATTTTTACCAAGTATCAGGGAATGATCAGAAAATTCACTACCAGATGGAACAGCTGGCTTCTCTTCCAGTTTACTGTAAGATGACATCTATCATCTGATGTAATTAGTGCAGTTGGTTGAGAATAGATATCTCTTTCTACAATATGTAAGACTTGTATTTTAATTCAGGTAGATAGTGAGGGTTGATTACCTCTGCATATAATTTGTGTTTCTGTAAAAGACTTAGCTTTCATATTTTTAACTGCATTTGCAGAACATTTTTCAGGTTAAAATAACAAACATTCAGCAGTTATGTCAGAAAAGGAAACTGCAAATTTGTGGGCAACCACTTATCGTAAATCTCGCTCCCAAACAAAGTGTTAT
Source organism: Lycocorax pyrrhopterus obiensis (assembly GCA_014706295.1). Lineage (NCBI taxonomy): Eukaryota > Metazoa > Chordata > Aves > Passeriformes > Paradisaeidae > Lycocorax > Lycocorax pyrrhopterus. The sequence continues at coordinate 15,068,194 of JACSVZ010000001.1, forward strand.
GGACAAACTGAAGTTGGATATCATTTGAGTTCCTTTTCGTTTAAAACAGAGTTCTATTAGGTCTGCCTTTTATGGACTGGAGAGTATCTGAGCCCTGAGAAAATGCAAGGTCTGGGAATATTCTCTTGGGATCAGGAATGTGAAGTGGTGGTTTGGGGTTTGTTTTGTTTTTTAGAGGGTGCTCAAAATAACCACTGGAAAGTTGGTTGCATACTAATTGCATTGCATTCAAAAATAATAATTTTTGTTCATGTATAGAGAGAAGTTAATATATTTTCTTCTTCTTTTCTTGTTCTTGTTGAGTTTTGTAATGCTTTTAAAGCAATATAGAATCATAGAATGGTTTGGGTTAGAAGGGACCTTAAAGGTCACCTGGTCCTAACCCCCCTGCCCTGGGCAGGGACACCTCCCACTAGATCAGGTTGCTCAAGGCCTTATCCAGCCTGGCCGTGAACGCTGCCAGCACTGGGGCATCCACAACCTCCCTGGGCAACCTGTTCCAGTATCTCACCACCTTCACAGTGAAGAATTCCTTCCATACACCTAACCTAAATTTCCCCTCTTTCAGTTTGTACCCATTACTCCCTGTCCTATCACTACAGTTCTTGATGAAGAGTCCCCCTCTGGCTTCCCTGTAGGCCCCCTTCAGATACAGGAAGGTTGCTATGGGGTCTCCATGCAGACTTCTCTCCTCCAGGCTGAACAGCCCCAACTTTCTCAGCCTGTCTTCCTAGGGGAGGTGCTCCAGTCCTCTTACCAACTTCATGGCCGTCCTTTGGACTTACTCCAGCAGTTCCATGTCCTTCTTATGTCCACCTGACTGCTTTGTGTCCCTGGAGGCAGTAGATAAAAAAGATTTGAGAAAGTTCTGTTTCAAATGTTTTTGCCTTTCCCAAGATTGCCGAGGAGCAAATAGATAAAAAAGTTAAGCAGAAATGGATTGAAGTATCTGAAGTAATCTGTACTTGGCAGTCTGTTTTGCTGAGCTATTCTGTTCCTCCCTTGGGATTCTCTAAGATTCAGTGGGTGGTTTAAGTAGTATGTAACCCAACTGATCACGTACTAATTTAAAAGATAAAACCGAAAATATCCACCAGCAATTTATTCCTTTGACAAGTAAAAGGAAACAATATTTATTATTTCAATATTGTGACTCTGTAAAGATTCAGTTTGGAGTCAATGATGGTAGCATTTTCTCCTGGAAAGACAGAGAAGTTTAGGTTACTAGGTGGAGTACTCAGCATGCCTGTGTTCACACACATGCAAAATTTTGTCTGTCTTAAAATGGAAACAGGCACCTAAACTTATTGGTCATCTTGGATTTGTCTTGGGTGTTCTAGAACTATTCTTAAAACTGTATTCTTCACATTAAAGTATCTTCTTTCAGTCCCTGATTTTAAAAGTTGCCAGCGTGTTCTGTGCATTGTTCCAAATCATGTGCTGGAGTTTTTTAATGTATACAGACTCTGACACATACATGCTCAGGATTTCTTACGTGCATCTTGTTTCCAACTTTGTAATCTTTTGAAAAAGAATCATCAGTCTGGGAGAAGTGTGTGTTGGAACGTGCTGACCTGGGTGGACAGTTGCTAAGCATTTATGTACAGTACTGAAATGATCAGATGCAAAAGGATACTTTCAGCACTAATTCATGCACATAAATTTTGCAGAATGCTTGAAAAACTTACAGATGAGTGCCTCAGAAACACAGTTTCAGAACTCTGCCTCTACTAACCTATCACTATAACTAATTAGTGCGTATTTTAATGCATATAGATAAAGGGAAAGCAAGGAAGACATACTCTTGGAGGAGAATCATAGAATATCCTGAGGTGGAAGGAACTCATCAAGATCATTGAAGTCTAGCTCCTGGTCTTGCACAGCACCGTCACCAAGAGCCACACCATGTGCCCAAGAGCATTGTCCAAATGCTTCTTGAACTCTGTCAGGCTTGGTGCTGTGACCACTTCCCTGGGGAGCCTGTTCCAGTGCCCAGCCACCCTCTGGGTGAAGAACCTTTTCCTGATACCCAACCTAAACCTTCTCTGACACAACTTCAGGCCGTTCCCTTGGGTCCTGCCACTGGATGGGTTAGAGAAGCAAACAGCATGTGCCTAAATCTGGGGGCCCTGACAGGATGCACTTGAGTGCTGAGGGACCTGGCAGCTGTCACTGTGAGGCCAGTCTTGATTATTTTCTAATTGTCATGATGACCGGGAGAGGTGACTGAGGACTGAAGGGAAAGCAAATGTCAACTCTTATCTTCAAAAAGGGCAAGAAGGAGGATCCAGGGAACTACAGCTTGGTCAGCCAGGCCTTAATCCCCAGGAAAATAATGGAAAAACTAAGCATTTCTGTATACATGAAGGACAAAAAGGTAGCTTGGGTTATTCAACATGGATTCACAATGGTGAAATGATGTTTGACCAGCCTGAAGGGAGGGTGCAAAGGGCTTTTTTCAGTTCTGTGAAAAACTGTGTGGCAAGGAGTGTCACTTTTCAGGGGATTTTCAAATTCAGTGCAGAAAATTCTGAATTAAGTGCAGAGCACAAAAAGATAAGATTCACTGCTGCTTAGAGCTTTCTGGTGACCAGTTTCTCACAGAAGGGGAAATGGTGAAGACTGAGCAGCTTTTATAGGATAGACTCTCCTTGAGAAGAAAGGCAGAGTGTTTCTTCAACAGAACTTTCTCAGTGGCAGGTATGCTGCTGCTGAAGTAGGGGCAGCAAGTGTCTGCGTGGAAATGTCTTGAGTCTTACGCTGTCTTACACTGTCACCTTATAAAGGTGAGCATTAGCATTGCTGCAGCATAGTGGTCCTCATTCAAGTGTTAAAAAGGAGGGCTTTCCAAAGACATTTGGTCTGTTTGATGCACTCTAGGTGTGCTTTAAGAGGACTAAATTCTTAAGAAGATTGGTTTCCAGTAATTGGTTGTGAATCGGGAACAGAAATATGAACCCAAAAAGTGGTCCTAAGAGAAAAAGCTTGGGAATTGCTGACTTTCCTCAACTCTCCTATTGTCTGGATCCTGGTGCATCTCTAAAAGTTTAAGCCACATTGTTACTGAACTAGTGCTGTCTGTCTTAATTATGCAAATACAGTTTCTAAGTGGTTTTTGCCTATATTTGGAATCGTCTACTTCAGTGGCACTGGTATTTTTCAACATATTGTGAATTTGTAAACATTTGTAAACCATTAATCTAAATTTTTTCCTCTGCTTTCCTCTACCAGGAAGAAGGAAGCATCAAAGAAATTGCAATAACTCACCATGTAAAGGAAGGACATGAGAAAGCAGACCCTTCACAGTTTGAACTTCTGAAAGTACTAGGACAAGGATCCTTTGGAAAGGTTGGTAACTGAACTCTTGTGGAGCCAATTATTCAGGAATATAGCATTGAATATTGGCGGTGAAATATTTAGAACAGCCACGGTTTTGCATTAAGGCAATGTTGCAAGTGAAAACTGCTTTCTAAATTAGTGCTAACTAGGCACTGTAATTGTGGCAGATCTTTTTAAAGCAGTATTTTTTTTCATGTTTGCATGATAGATGGATTTCAAAGTTCAGTAGAAGAAATGGCTCAGTATGAAATAATTGGGTACTCACTGTTAAAATGGAATGTCATTCTTCTCTAACTTCTCTTCTTATCTATTTGAGAGGGTGAGGGTTGAAAGGTTTTTTTGATAAGTGTTCCTTGTTGCTTGCTAATAGCAGAACATCACCAGTACAGAAGCTGGTTTTTGAAGCATGTTGCAATTGTAATCAACAAATTTTAGGCAATAATGGCTACTGAAGTAAATGTGATACACCCCAGTCATGTTCATTATCTGTCATAATTTGCCTAAGGTGCAATGTATCTTGATATTTATCTGAACATCTGTTAAAGACTCAATATTTCTAGCATTTCATGAGTACTGAGCTCTCACTAGGCATACATTTTTTTTATACATTTAGTTGTCCAAATCCAACCTGAAAGCAAAATATTAAGTTCACATGGCAAGACAGTTCATCAAGACTGAATGGAATACGTATGGCAAGACAGCAGAGCCTTTACATACATTTTCAGCCATAATTAGGGTTCTGAATGTGATGTTAAGCTCTAGCATGCAAAAAATCCACCTTAGATATGGGGGAAAGTTAGAAAAATAGGTCCAATTCTCTTTTGGTGGTAGTAAGTTACTGTTAGTCACATTATTGTTCCAGTTAAGTTTGGAAATATAGGTGCTTAGAAACGATAAAATTTTGTACTCATACTAGTAAGAATTCACTGAGAAACCTGATTCCAACAGTTTGATTTAATCCAGGGTAATAACCAAGTTTTTATTTGGAAATTGTCAGATCATGAGAAGTAAATCATTCAAAGGCAAGGAAAAGTAAGCTAATAAATGATCATTTCAGCAATCACTTTTATTTCATTGATAATACTAAATTCAGTACTGCAAAGGGTGGGAGAAGGGGGAATGTGAGTTTTAAAAAAGCAAAAATAATAAACTGTCCCAGCTGACTCAAATTTCTGCAAAAATGCCAGTCTTGTCCTCAGTTGTCTTAGCCTTTATGAAAAAATTATTAATATTTTAAAAATCCATAAATCCTTTTGTTTGTGAAGATGTCACTATTTCTCATTTAATTTATAAAAAGTAAATCTGCATGCTTTTCAAGGTCTCTTGATGTTCTGGTAATCTCTGGGTAATACAAGGGATGTTAACATAAGTGAGAATTGGGCACAGAAACCGACATCAAACTGATATCATATAACGTGTTTAACTTTCTCATGTACCACAGCATGTATCTGTACATGTACATAGCCAGAAAACCTGTGACAGTTCTTTTTTTTATTATTTTTTTCATTTCTAAATTTAAAATTTGTCTCTACTGGAATTAATTTTGTGTTAAGGGTGTTAAAAACAATACCAGTCAAGAAATCCCATGATACTGAAGAAGGAAATGAAACACCCTTTAATTGAGGCTGGTTGTCCTTTATTGGTACATGCAACACTAGGTCACTTTTTAAAGTTATTTAGTTATACATTGATTCGTACAGGTTTCTGGATCAAATTTTGTTCACATATTTATTGTCATATCTGAAAATTATCTTATTAGCACATTTGCTGTGCCATCCCATGAATTGCAATAAGATAAACTAGAGATTCATTTTTAAAAGCTGATTTTTGTGTTTCAAATTTGTATGAACTTCTGAAAGAATCCAATTTATTTTTTTTTTAACTCACTGAAATCACTTAAGTTAAACCGAAATTAATTTGGCAGAGTATCTTGAATAATCCTTTTAGATTATGAAATGAAGGAATAGAAGGGAAAAAATGAAAGTAGGTTTGGCTTTCCAGAATCTAAAACTGTCAAATTGGGTTTCATTGAAATCGTACTGACTACTTGAATTTCATAGCAAAATACATTAATCTGACTTGCTTTTATTTTCTTTTAAGAATTCTTTCTAATTTTTAATGCAGGTCTTCCTTGTCAAAAAAATCTCAGGATCAGATGCTAGACAGCTTTATGCAATGAAGGTATTAAAAAAGGCTACCTTGAAAGGTAAGTGTTGTTTAGAGCAATGGAAGAAAAATAAAAAAGATAAATCAGGGACATTATACCAAAACCTACTTTTTACACAGGTGCTGCTCTACAGATTGTGTCTTCCAGCTTTCTTCTCTGAAACAGGAAATAGCAGAATACACTGCTTTGTGTTGTAAACCTGGAAGGATTAAGGATTAAAAATACCGTATTGGTAGTTAGAGAGGAAAGCAGGTTCCTTCCCATATAACTTTCCTTATGTGATGGTGGGTTAATAGAGTGGTCGTGTTACATCTGCCGCCTGACTTGCTCCTGAGCTGTTACTTGAAACTTAATATCCTTCCAGTTTTCCTTTGCTGTGTGTCACCAAGGATACAGTTAATGCCTTTTGCTCACTTTATAATTAGGTCATGATATTTAAAGGTGCGTTATGTCGGCTGTTTTATTCTAGAAGTTCTAAGCACATGACTTAGGCTTTTTTTAAAACAGACATATACAGTACATTTGCCCCAAACTTTTGGCACATGATCTTGAGGTAGAATGTATTTTGTAAAATCTTAAGTTAATCATCTAAGTTACTTGAGCAAAAACAAATTGTGAATTGATCTGTTTATTGGGTGCTTTTGATCTTGAATGCTATCGGTGGCAAAATAAGTTTAAGCCTGCACAATCCCAATTCTGTCTCAGAGAATTCTGTAAGAAAAAAGAAATAAGTTATTTTTTACCTTAGATCAAAATGCAAGTCATCTTTCGCACTAACATCTTAACCAGGATGTATGCTTGTTCTTTCATGCCATTGTTTAATAGTTTTGTCTATGTGAAGTTCTTCCAATTCATGACTGTGTTGAAATTGAAATGATAGTTTTGGGATGGTTCCAACAGCTTGTAGTGCTTTACCTATGTTATTGATTATTATATTGAATTTCAGTTTTAACGTATAGTTTCATCTCAAAATACCTACGGAACAGTGGAGGGAACAAAAACATTGGATTATCAACTTATGCTAAAATGTTGACATGTTTTCACTTAAGATCTAGTCCTGAATGTCACAGATCTTACACTTATAACTGTTACAGAGGGTGTGTATTTGAACAGTTTCCTATATTTTGATTCCTTTGTGTTTTGTGGCACGTGTCATTCTCATTATTTACTTCCGATTTTTCTGAAATTGATTTCCACTCATTTAAAGTATGTTAATATCCTCAACAGCCTTTCATTCCCCAGCCAGTTAATAGCTCTGGACTGGTCAAAGGTCACTCAGCAGTTGCTTTTTTAAGATGTTCAAGGGCTTCTCTTCATCACCTTTTGATTGCAGTTTAACCTTGTGTAAAAATTACAGTCCAGGCTGTGGTTCTAGTTTTGCCTACAGATGTCAGAGACTGATAAATACTGAAATTGGGAGCATGACTTTTAATTGGGAGACTCTTTGAGGCACTAAGAATTCAAGCGTGCAAAAGGTTTGAGCAGGAAGGTGACACCATCAGGAGGATGCCACAGTTCTCTCAGCACTTTGTATCTGGATTATCAGATGCTTTTCATGCGCTGCTTGCTTGTGATTCATGTTTTAGGAAGAGCAGAGTTGCAAGCAAATTAAAGTTACTATTAAAACTTTACTATGAAATTAACTGGAATTAATTCTATTTTCCATAATTGCAACTTTTTTATATCTATAATACTATATTTTTAAATAATACAGTGTATTACTTGGTTTGTCTGTTTCTTTAGCTCTTTCAAATCTATTTCATAAAGGTGTTTTTGTGCTCTATAATTAAAGAGACCACACTTGAAAACACATGTACCTGATCCACAAATCAAAATTAGAGAGAATATTTTCACAGGAATGCAGCTGTATTACACACAGAACACACTGATGTAACTATACAGTCCAACTTTTTAATGTGTAGAGCAAATCTAAGAATGTATACATATAATTTTGTTTACTGCAGAGACTAGTTTATTAATACACTCTGATGGAAGGTGTTATCTTTCAGTGCCCCTTTATGATAGGGAGAGAGAAACAGAGCCAAAACATTACTAGAGTGTCTGGCATCAAATGTATTAAGAAAAAATCAGTGCTTCCAGTAGAATGCATATGGAAATTACAGTCAAACAAAAGTCAGATGTCAAGTCAAATAATGGCTGATGCTAATGCCTAAAATGAGCTCAGTTCTTCACACTTTTTTTTTGCTTGGAATTTTATTAGTCCATACTTTCCATGTTACTGTTGCATAGCTGCAGGCACTTGAAAGTCTTTCAGATTTTTTTTTCTCAACTGAACCTGCCTAAAAAAAAAAATATTCTGAGTTTCAATCTTGTAATTCAGATGGACTGCTGAAACAGTTAAACTGCACAACTGTCTTGTGACATTTTAATGGCTTTAGACGCAAAGGTTAACATTCAAATGTGATGTTTGCTCTGTGTTTGAGCACTTATTTCATGAGCTTCCATGCATTTTTAGGGATGTGTTCTGCAGGCAGATGGAAACTTGATTGTTGTATTCATTCATGAAAATATATCTATATAACTTTTTCACAAGTACCTGTATGGTTGTAAGTGCCTGTTTCTGGGAAAAGATAGATAAATGCCTAAATACCATTTTGCTTCTTTTCCTCTTTTTTTTTTTCTGCCTTGTTATGTTTTAAAATCTGAGACCTCTGGCTTGTTAACTGTACAAGGAATGCTGTCAACTTAAACTTTGGACGGGACTTCATTGCTCTGAGGCGCTTCCTTCAGGAAGATAAAACATTTGAGAAAGGAGCAGTAACAAAATGTAGAATAGAGGGCAAGAGAAAAATGCAGCGTCTTAAACCACTGAAAGCAAACTTTCATAGCTCTCCCCTGTGTAGAGTTCTGAATCTTGTCTGTGTCCTGGCTGATTCAGAGCTTCAAATGGGAACCAAGCACTGACTGGAGTTGGCAGGAGAGTTGTGGAGAACAGCTGAAGCAGGTGCTGTGCTCAGCTGACCACTCTGCCTCTATTCCTGCATTGCTGGCATGTGATGCTCGGTTGGGTTTAATCTCTCGTGGCATAGGAGCACTTCCGTGTCCCCTTCAGAGCCACCATGGAGGGACAGCACAGGCAGCTTGAGCAGCAACTGCTTCTAATGGCTGATATATTTCTCCATGCACATTTACTCTCAGTAAACGTTCTTAAAATCAAAAAGATAATCTGAAGTATACACTACATTGAATCAATAGCATTTTTATTTCAAGTTCATAATAAGGGAAATGAAAAAAAATTTCCGTTCCAAATTATAATGGACTTAATAGTGTGAGTTATTTAATGAGTTAAACCAATATAAACATCTTTATGATAGTATGATTTATGCTGTTTGTTTTGCTGTAACTGTAATTCTTTATGCTTTTCAATGGTAGAATGTGTTCTATACACAGCTGTGGCAGTTTTGCTCTAATGTTTAAAAGGTTAGCTAAGTATAGAGCAGACTGAAGGGTGGTTATGTTTTCTCATGTGCTTTTGTTAAATTTATTTGCCTAGTGTTAGGTTTTGTCAATAGCAAAAACTGAAGCAAATTGAAATGCATAAAGATACTTATCAGAAAAAAATGTGGAATAAATTCTCTCCGTTCTCAGCTGTGTGCGGTATAATGGCCTGCAGACAATTATAATATTACAGGACACAATGGGAAGTACATCAGGAAACATATGAGAAATACTGAGTCATAATGTAAAGTTGTGTTTTGGTTTGGGCTTTTGGGGTTTTTAGGGGTTTTTTTATCTTGCTTGCTCATGTTCTGTTGTAGTTCGAGATCGGGTTCGGACAAAAATGGAACGTGATATCCTAGTAGAAGTTAACCATCCTTTTATTGTCAAGTTACATTATGGTGAGTTGCAGAAAAATTCATTTTTATAGCATGAAAATGTGTGTTTGTCAAGATAGTTCCTAATACTTGGTTTGTGGTTCGGAAAATCATAGAACTTTAGTGTGTTAAGTCCCAATTGTGCAAAGACTTGCTCTGTAATAATTCTCATGCAAAATAAGCGCATGACTGACTTCATGCAGTGTTAAATCTTTATCGGACTAGGAGTCCTTAGCGCTTTGTGTTATTAAAAAGCAGTTACTTATTAATAACTAGCCATTACTTTCTAAAACCCCTAATCTTTTGTATGACATACACTTTTTTAAAGTTATTTCCTACAGTTGCTTTGTTTACTCTATAGAAAACGTATGCAATGGCATTAATTTCCACTTGCATCAAAATTGGTGGAAATTAGCCTTTTAATTTTAATAGTACTTATGTGTAAGGGGTTAGGCTATCGGTACTCTTAGCTTGTGAAAAAGTGGAGTTTCTAGTTTGTTTGGGTTTCTTTCAGTTCATTTTTTTTCTTTTAGGGTTTGTTTTTTCCTATAGTTAAACCTCATGTCTCTCTCACTTTCTGATGTGGCTTAAATTATGTACCTTTCACTATTTTACGTGCCATTCTTTTGCAAAGTAGACTAGATGTCCCTGTTAAGCTGAGTTTCTAGAGATTTTATAAGGTGCATTAGTTACTAGTTTGCCTTTTTAAATCTGGCTTCTTACCTTAAAATCCGGAATAAACTGCTGGCTATCCTAAGTAAAGTTTATTTTTTAAGAAATTTTATTGGTGATTTGCTTTACTTTCACATAGCATGGGAATTACTTGGTCCATGGTAGAGGATCAGTTACCTAATTCATTTCAATACATTTTTCCACAAAGGAGAAAATAAAATTAATTTTAATAATGAAAATAATGGTGAATTATTTGGTATGTTGTTTTCCTGATCATGGATAAAGTTAGGTGATTTTTTTTTAAATTTATCTTTTCAGCTTTTCAAACAGAAGGGAAGCTGTATCTTATTTTGGATTTTCTCAGGGGAGGAGACTTGTTTACACGTTTATCCAAAGAGGTACACTTTTTTAATTTGAAAAATTGTCTGTTGATAGAATTTGACTATAAATTGCCTGTGTTAGGAGAGTTTACATTTTAAATTCCATTTTCATTGAATAAAATCTTAATCTGTTTTTAACCAGGTATGTTTTTTGTATGGTTGGATTTTTTTGCATAGAATAGTGACTTCATGGAAGGGCTGATGGCAGTTTACGTTATTTCTGAAAAATGTCTTAGACAAGCAGTCTTTCTGTGCTGCTTTTTATACCTGGCAAAATTTTCTTCTATTGCTGCCATGTTTAAATATAAGACTCAGAGCCTGGATTTATACAAAGTGAATGTGTTCAAATTAACTGATTTATGTCTGGTTTTAGTATCCAGAATTCAGGGGCAGATAAGATACATTCCTTTTTTACCCATGAATGCAAAATTGCATTATGTGTGAATATTTAAAAAGCGAGAATTGTGTTGCACTTATTTTAGTAATTTTCAAAAAGTGAATGTTTTGCCTCTGTCTTGATGGTAATATGTCTGTGTAGATACAGGACATAACAACTTTGAAAAGTTTCATTACCTCAATTTAATTTGATTATAATTCCTGAAATAAATATCAACATCTAATATATCACCATATTTTTTAAAGTTTTTGTTTTCCATTACTCACGTTCAAGAACTTGCAACAAATATCTGCTAGGATAGAGGTTATATCCAATGTGTATCTGGTAGCCTGGACTTGCAGTTGTAGCTGCTTTCCATTTTCCTTTGCTATGACAGTATCTGGGACAGCTGGGTCACCACTGCAAAGCTATATTGTTATTAAGAGGAGAGTAGAATGGAATTTACTTTGTGTATAGGTGTATCCTTACTTTTGTACTGACCACATAAATTATTACATTTATTTTGATGATGCCATCTGTTTCAAGTTGCCTTTTGTCATTTGTTTTGCCACAGATAACGAATAAGTTATTAGTGCTCTAAAATTGAGATACTTTTCTCTTAAAGTTCATAGTTCATTTTTGATTCGCAAAAAAGAATGTATATCTGCTTTCTGCTGAGGACTTCTTCATCTTGAGCCACTCGCATTTTATGAAATTTAATGTGGTTAGATGAGAAATATTCATTATAGGTACCTGAATCTAAGCAAAGGGTTCATAACTGGTGAGTGAAATGGGCATGCTGGATGCTATTAATGTCATCCTCATACCAATCCATGTGATTTTGAAATAGATCAGATGGACTAAGCGTTGTTGCTTTTTTCCTGTTGACTACAAAGGGAAAAGTGATTAATTCAAAGCTAGATGTCTGCAGATGTTTAAGGTTAGGAAAAATGAGTCCCATGCAATGGTTTTAAAGAATGTAGTGTGGGTGTATTATCCTCCTCATGAGATCTTTTATTATTTGAGCTTTTAAATGTTTCTTACAGAGATTTCCCTTCTTGAATATGCGTGCACTAAATATTGGCTCTTTTGTAGAAGTAACATCAGCAACAGCCTTTTGTACAAGCTTTAGTATTGCTTTCTCTCTTGAAACTACTAAGGGGAAAATATATTCTCCATTCTTAACTCCTGTTTTAAAATCATGTTCATCTTTGCTCTGTATTGCCATTATTTTTTCCAGGTCTATATGCTTGGTCTTAAGGTATTAGTCTTAGATTCTAAAAACAAAGCAAGTGAAATAACTGAGTAGTAACTGAAATAGAATCAAACCATGCAGAATCTTTTTTTATTTTTATCTTTTTCTACAGTCTCAGAAGAGTTAAATTGTAATGTATTCTGTCAGGGATCACAGCAGCTGATATATTGGGACAATATGTTCATTTCAATGAACATAAACAGAGATTAGTTTATCTTCCTAATCCAAAAAGTGGGATTGCTACCTGGCATTCTCCCTGTGCTCTTACACAGGCTGTTTACTTTGTTTACTCTTCCATCTGCCTTTTCTGCAGTTACATCTCAGGCTGCACCTTGGGCCTTTTACCATCGCTGTAACTTCTTTCTCAAAGTACCTAGAGACAGTCTTTCCAAAACCAAGATACATATACTTTTTTTCCCCTCTAACTTCATAGATGAAATTCAGGCATATGGACTTCTTTGGTCCATTTGTTGTCTGGAACTGAAATGGTCCCATCCAACCAAGAGGTAGTCGCATTCTTTAAGTGCTTCCAAAATATTTCAGTTTCACTACAACATGTCTGTCTGTTCTCTTGAACAATCAGAAACAGATAATCTCCCGGTTTGCAGAAAGAATAATATATTGCCTTTAAAAGTCCTTTTTCAAGTATGTCCAAGTATTTCAAGTATGAAATAGTGTGGGTTATAAAATCCTAGCTTTTGTGTAACCAAGAAATTTGAATTTTATAGTGTTTTGCATAGAAATGAATTCAAGTATTATAAGAAACCCTTCTGAAAAAACACTGTTGTTATTGTTTAGTTGGTGCTGGTGAAACCTTTACAGATTTCATATGTGAAATACATTGTGTTACTTTTTCAGGTGATGTTCACAGAAGACGATGTTAAATTTTATCTGGCAGAATTAGCACTTGCTTTAGACCATCTACATAGTCTTGGAATAATATACCGGGACCTAAAACCAGAAAAGTAAGGCTCCTCTGTGAGAAATGCAGTGTATTAATATCATTTCTATAGCACTTCTACCTATGCGCTTTTTCCGAACTGTTAAACTTCAGTAATTTACTAAATAAATTGAACAGAGGGAGGTGGGGGAGGTTTATGAGCTATTTTCGTTTAAAAGGTTGGATTTCACCTGTCTCAAAGAGGAAAAAGGATCTTAGCTCAGGAGCTAGAGGGGCTTGTTGAGGGAACTTTAAACTCCGTTTGAAGGGGAATGGGGACAAAGCCTGGGGATGGCACGCCACTCTTTGAGGGACAGTGTTCTACCAAGGTCCTTTGGTCTGCCATAGCAGTGGAGTTAAGGGATGGATGTCCTTGCAGCAGCAAGGATAAAAGAATTATCAATATGTTAGAAATCCCAGAAGCAGAAGACAACAAAAAAATATTTGTAAAAATCAGCAACAAAAGGAGGGCCAAGGAGAGTCTCCATCCTTTGTTGGATGTGAGGGGAAACAGTGACAAAGGATAAGGAAAAGGCTGAGGTACTTCATGCCTTTCTTGCCTCAGCCTTTAATAAGACCAGTTGTTGTCAAGGTACGCAGCTCAGTGAGCTGGAAGACATAGAATGGGAGCAGAATGAAGCCCCCATAATCTAGGACAGAATGGCCAGCAGACTGCTATGCAACTTAGAACTTCAAAAGTCCATGGGACCGGATGGGACTCACCCAAGATTACTGAGGGAGCTGGTAGAAGAGCTCACCAAGCCACTTTCAATCATTTACCAGCAGTCCAGGCCAACTGTGGAGGTCCCAGGTGGCTGGAAGTTGGTGAATGTGACACCCATCTATAAGAAGGGTTGGAAGGAGAAGCAGGAAACTACAGGCATGTCAGCCTGACCTCGTTGTCAGGGAAGGTCATAGAGTCATCATCTTGAGTGCCATCATGTACCGTGTACAGGACAACCAGGGGTTCAGGCCAGGCCAGCCTCATTTTATGCAAGGCAGATCCTGCTTGACCAACCTGATCATCTTCTATGATGAGGTGACCTGCTTAGTGGATGAGGGAAAGGCTCTGGATGTTGTCTGCCTAGACTTTAGTGGAGCCTTTTGTGACATCCCACCCTTAAGGTGAAAGGAGCACTCAAGATTTGTAAATGCTCATGGTGGAAAGAAATAACAAAAGTCAGAGGGTCTGAAAAAAATCATGAGCTTTTATTAGTAAATTACATGCCTGGCATGGAGATTGGTATTTTAGTTCCTGACCTACTATAAAAGCACATGACAGTGGGGTTTGGATAAAGGGGTAAGACGAAAAGGAAGAGAGAAAAGAAAAGGTTAATTAAAAGGGGGAGAGAGAGAAGGAGAGAAAAAGAGATCAGTCTTGGCTCCAGTGTCAGTCCAACTGATGGGATGTCCAGGGGGCACCACCTGGGCTTAGTGGGGGTATGTTTTTATACATAGGTTTCCCTGCCGTGAAGGTAAGTTTCTCATTTTGTATACAAATTAGTTGTTATGCACAGACTGTTCTTTCAGACCTTTCTGGAAATGGATTGGAGGTCTTTGGGGATATTGGGTGGTCTTTTCTTCCCCTACAGTCCATGCCCACTTCTCAACCTCATTCCTGTGCTTGTGCTGTACTGGGTTGTGCTTATCTTCAGGAATTAGAACAAGGATGTTTGTCCCAGAAAAGTGGTGCCCTATCTCTGCATGGCCTCTTCTTTGGGCACGTCTTGTTCTTTCTCATAGCGTGTTATTACCAGCAATCCTTGCTTATTACTAGCAGCTCTTATCTGTTACTACTAACAATCTGTGGTTGGCTGCACAGCTAGATGACTTTCAGTATTTGAGACATACACGTTAGCCCCTTATCTTCTGTGATTCTACGCCTTTGACACTGTTTTCCACAGCATTCTCCTGGAGAAACTGGCTTCCCGTGGTGTGGACGGGTGCACTCTTCACTGGGTAAAAAACTGATTGGATGACCAGGCCCAGAGAATGGTGGTTAATGGAATTACATCCAGCCAGAGGCTGGTCACCAGTGATGTTCCCCAGGGCTCTGTGTTGGGACCAGTCCTGTTTAACATCTTCATTGGAGACCTGGATGAGGGGATTGAGTGCACCCTGGGCAAGTCCACAGACAACACCAAGTTGGGTGGAAGTGTTGATCTGCTGGAGGGCAGGAGGGCAATGTTAGCATATGGCACTTGAGGACATGCTTTAATGTTTCCCTGCATGGAAAGCGCAAAGTGGAAAAGGAAGGGGATGGGGCCTGGGTCATGTCTTACCCCCAGGATGAAATGCAGCTGGAGGAACTAAATCCACTGTGTAGGGGGTGTTACAAAATCCAGTTCTTGGATACTTTGCATGCTTTGCAATGCAGTGATACTCAGTGGTTGTCAAGGACAGTTGGCATCTTGGAGAAGCATAGCCTTTCTTGTGATTGAAGTGAAAAGGTGGAAGCCTAAGGTCTGCTCCAAGTATGGGACCTGTGAGTCCTGTCCTTTCGTACAACATGAGAATATTTGTTACTTGATGTTATTTGAAGTGGTCAACAACCTTTTAAATGGTAATTACAAATTAATACCTGTTTTGTATACATATGAAAACATACCTGGTGTAAGAGAAACAGAAGTGTGCCTCTGTTTTTAACAATTATGATAGTGCTGTGTGTGCTGCAGATGGCCAAAACTGAAAGTTCAATGTAAATGTTACTACATACTGAATTTAATCAAATAGTTGAATAAAACTATGATACAGTGATTGTTTCTTAGTCTTTAAAAAGAAAGAATGGAAGGAAAAGAAGATGTGTAGTCTGAAAGTATCTTCTAATAATTCATTTTCATGCATGTTTAATTCTGCCTCTGTGTGTCCTCTTCTGTTTATTCCTAAATGTTGTCAGTATGTTATCTGAAACAACACTTGAAAGATATTTTAATTAGTTTTTTATATTCTTTTTATTGTTTTTTAGCATCCTGCTTGATGAGGAAGGACATATCAAATTGACAGGTGAATAAAGAAATTGCAATACTAGGATCATTTCTGTTCACAGTAAAATCTTTGCATTTTCCTTTTGGTAAACCAATATGATAAAATAAGTAATTTTAACTGATCGGTAATTTAAATGTGGAAGCAAGTAGTGTAATTAGCTTAAAATAAATGAAATACATAAATATTTCAATAAGATACCTGCTTTACAAGTATATCTGGTGTTATGGACCTATGATAATGTGGGGAGGGAAGGAGAATCCTGTAATTCCCATTTTAGTATTCGGTTGTATATACAAATGATAAAAGCATAATATTTCACATTATGGTAAAAGTATCAACCTTTAATGTTTTTTAAAAAAATTTACATTTGGACTTATTTTTTTTTCTTTCAGATTTTGGCTTAAGTAAGGAGTCAATTGATCATGAAAAAAAAGCCTACTCTTTCTGTGGAACAGTGGAATATATGGCACCAGAAGTTGTTAACAGACGAGGCCATACGCAGAGTGCAGACTGGTGGTCTTTTGGTGTTTTAATGGTAGGTTTCTGGTAAATGCAAATAATGTCAAAACTGTGCTTTGCAAGGTCTGGTGAAAAAAAATCAAACACTAACCCCTAAGGTGAGCTTTACATACATTTTAACTACAAAGGAAGTCTAAATTGTGTGAAATTAGTAACACCACAGAGTTTGGATCAAGAACATGGACTAGGTATCATATCAACACCAACAATATGCCATATTTTTATTATCATTTAATTCAAATACTTTACATCTGTAGTACCTTGAATGTTTTGGAGACCAAGAGGAATACGAAAGTATACAGAAAAATACTGTCTATTCCAAAGTGGGGAAGAAATTTAGATCCAAAATTTAAATTTGAATTTATATTCAAGAGGAAAAAGAATATTGGTAACTTTCTAGTTAGAGTCTATGGTGTAATTACAAGTTAGTGGAATAATGACAACTGTTGTTCTCACACATAAAAATGATCTAAATGACACTGAGCTGATATAGGATATAGTCGCTCAGTTGCTTATGGTGTTTCTGTGAGGGGTAATTACTGTAAAGTTGCAGGGTCAGGGGAAATATTATATATATGGAGTATAAATTGGAAAAGAATAATAGATCATGTTTGGTATTTAAGGAATGCTGAAAGACTTTTCATATTTAAAATATTTGTGTGCATTTTTGACATGGAGATTAAATAATTGTATAAATGTGTTCATTTCTTACTGCTTCTGCTGCATATGCCTGTAACAATACAACTAATGTGTGTGCTTTATAGTACAAGGAGGACTCTTGGGTCTGAAAATAGGTCATCCTGTTGCTTTATGATGATTAGAATGCTGTTGTGATCTGAAAACTGACTATGTAAAAGTAGCACCTGATAACTCTCTCCAGACAAGCACACACACTCCTCACAACCACACATTTTATCACTAAGAACAATTAAAAGATAATTATAATGTAGTTGCAGAATATTTGTTGTTGATAACACAAACATAATTAAACTTCAGCTTTAATTTATAAAGCTGGAAAACATAATTTGGTGTTTATCAAGTGGATATGATATAATTGAAAATTGCTGAAAGATGTTAGCTGTGACTGGGGTGGCTTTCACAGTCTTAAGTGCACTGCATGTTAAATACTTCGGCTTCTACTTTGCATACAAAAACATGACCTTAAAAACCAAATTCTATAAATTAGTATATGAAATACTGTGCAGTTTTCTCTAGGACATATTTTTGTTGCTTGCATTTATAGTTTGTAACTTTCATAGACAATCTGTAAGTATCCACTTTTAGCTCATTCTTAATTTCTGAGTTGATCAAAAGTTCAAGTGATGATTGGTGTAGTCTAAGTACACAGTAAATAGAGTGAACAGGAGTTATAGCGCAGAGAGGGAGGCTTTAAAGATATTTCAACAAATCATTTGGTTTCTTTTCTTGTGCTGCTAGACACGAAATATGCTTAAGCCATTGATAAGAAATATATTCCAATTTGTCCTTTAAAACAGTGACAGCTTTAACGGATGCCATACAAGTAAAAACATTCATTTCAAGTTTTCAAAAGCACTGAGGTACTCTCCTCCTGAAATAAAACATAAGTAGGAGGAGGCCAATGTTGGCTTATTCTTTAAGTACTATTGACCTATTAATGTTGGAACATAGTATTTGGTAGGGGTGACAAAGAATACATGTGTTGACCTGTTAATACAAATGTGTGTGCTTGTGACAAATTGGGAGCTTGCTAAAGAAACGATATTTCAAGCAAGTGTAAGTGCAGCACTCCAAATTTACCTTGTTAAAAAGGTTTTATTTTTTCAAGTGCACCTTATGAAGGTCTTTCTAAACCAAAAACAAACAAAACTTTATTTTCTTCTTATAGTTCTGTCTTATCCCTCTCACATCTTCCTGACAATTGTCTTAAGCGTTAAAGTTAAAAGTAGGCTTTTTTTCATGTTGGCATGATTATTAAATTTAATTTTTTAAAATATATCTGTAAAAAGTATTATTTTGAGTATAAAGTATCTAGCAATAGTGAAGAGATGGCAGTAAGAAATTCAAATTTTATTTCAATAAAATGGTGTTTTGAAGAATACTATTAGTGCAACTTCATGCTCTTCTTGTAGATCTACAAACACTACAGTCACACATTATTTGTTCAAGTTATCCACATGCATTTTTTATGTTTAGGAGGCTGAATGTTTGGGTCATACCAGAAAAGAGGGGAATAGAGGATACCTTGTGTTCAGGTTGACTTAAGTTTGCATAAGCTGTTCAGAGTGTTCCTTTGTAATTATTTTAATTTTGATGTCATTAACTGTATGCCATGCCATGCATTGAACTAAATTATTTTGCAATTCTTAAACCAAAAAAATCAGATCTCTGCCTAAGTGCTGGCTACCATGACTGCTGCCAGACTGCTTTCACTGCCTCACTTATATCTGATACCCCTGCAGTATACTGCAGTCCAACAGGAGTGCCTTTATATTTATCTATTTTTACTCAGTCACTTTCAGAACAAATCAGTATTTTAGCAGTGTCTGTTGCTTACTGCCAGACACTGTAGAATGTGCATGCACGTACTGTGTAGCTCTTTCATGTTCCTTCAGGCTTTATTTCCACTGTATGCATACAGTAACCACTTTCCATCATGCATGTCTTTGTCAATCAGCTAACCTTTTCCCCTTCCCAATGAAGGCTATGTACATACCAATTTTCAAAATTTTGACCTTTTTAAAAATTTCTGCATGAGGAGAAATCATCACTAACTTTTGAAAGGAAAACCTTTTTCCCTACCCCCCCCTTTTGTTGAAAGCTAAAAATACAGTTGTATAGATCAAGTCTTCCTAGAACAAACTTTTTAGGCAGAAATGGAATACAGAACATGGTAGTCTAAATTGTTCAGATAAAAGCATGAAAAGTGAGGTATCAATATAGGAAAATATTTTGCAGCTTTGAAAATGGCAAAGGCTGCTCAATGTTCTTAGCAATTTAAACTGTACGATGAAGTTGTTTTGTGCAGACTTGATTGTTAACATGCATGAATTTTGGAAGGTTAAGATGCTAAGTAGTTTTGTCAAAAATTAGTTTTTGTCCAGGTAATGTAATTGATGAAAGTTTTACTCTATACAGTTTGAAATGCTCACTGGTACTCTACCTTTCCAAGGGAAAGACAGAAAAGAAACCATGACTATGATTCTCAAGTGAGTACACTCTTATTTATATATCTCATCAGGTATTCTACAGGGATGCCCTCCGGGCTGCAATATCTAATTTCTACTCTTCCCTCATTTTCAAAGGTACTGGTAAATCCTCACTCCCTATTCCATATTATTAATTCCCTTTGCTGCCTATGTAATTTGCTTTACTATTCCTCCGCCATACCAGGTACAAAGGATTTCATAGCAGCTCTTTAATCTGTAATAATAACTTCTCCAACCACATGATCTTGCCCATCTTATTTCCATAATATTTTTTAACTTTCTTATCCTTTTTGATAACCTGTGCATTTTTTCCTTGTTGGGTTTTTTTTCCTTTGTTTTAGGCTTTTGGTGTTTTTTTGAGAAAGTATTTTCACTCCTTATGCTTCTTTATCTTACCAGCTCCTCATCCTACCTCTTTATATTAATGGTGCTGCCAACAACTTGCCTCCCCAATGCTCCTCCCGTCTGTACTCTCCTATGACTTGCCTAGGCTCCAGTTTTCCCCTTTGCTATTTTCAGCATAGATTTTGCATTAGCTCTATTGTGGGAATTGCTTCCCTTCATGCAGTTAATGTTCCTGTTTTTGCTAATGAAGATCTGCTTTTTTCCTTGCCAATTCCCCACGTATTCTCTAAACTAATACAACCTATGGCGTAACTGCCCCGTTTTTGGGACTGTAGCCAAACACTGTGCAAACAAGTCTGTTTCCTCATATCACAGGTTCACTTCTCTGTTTCCATCTATTTTTAACTAATACCATTTTTTTTCATGGAAGCTCATAAGACTATCTTAGTTTTCTCATTTGTTTTCTGCTTCATTGTTTATCATTGTTCTCAGTACTGTTAACCACTTGTCTACCCATATATCAAAGATGGGATTTCTTTTGCACCAACAGCCTGTTTTGAAAAATAAGTATATGGAACTCTTTCATCTTTTCTCTAAGTAATTAGAGTGTGAAAACCACTAGAAAACACACTCATTATTTTCCTTGCTTTTGCTTTCATTATGCATACATGTTGTGTTATTCTTTGCCCTTGTTTTTCTTCCTCATCTTATTTGCAAATATATTTAGTGATGCTAGTTTCTTCTGCTGCCTCAGCACCATGCCAGATCAAATTTTCGTGTTGTGATTATTCAATGTCTTTAAATAAAAAGTTCTATCTATTCACAGCAAGCATAAACTCCTTCTGACCACCTCCTATTTACAAGAAGCTAGTCTGAGATAGTTCTGCTGCACTCTCACTTGTTTCAGGAGCCATGCATTTTTTTCTATCTGTGTCTCATGAGTCACATCTTTCTCTTCTTCTCTTTGCCTGCATGTGACTCTGCTCTGTTCCTCAACAGTCTTTTCACTGTTGCTATAAATATCTTCTGTATTCAGCTGCCATTTAGAATATCCTTGCATTTTTCCAGGTAATTGAAGTTCATAGTCATTCATAGCCCAGAGAGTGGCACTGAATGGAGTGAAATCCAGCTGGTAGCTGGTCACAAGTGGTGTTCCTGAGGGGCCAGTCCTGTTTAACATCTTTATCGACAACCTGGACAAGGGGATTGAGTGTATCCTCAGTCTGCAGGTGCCCCCAACCTGGATAAGAGGGAATATGGATCTACTGGAGGGTAGGAAGGCTCTGCAGAGGGATCTGGACAGGCTGAATCAATGGGTTGAGGCCAATAGAATGAGGTTCAGTGAGGCCAAGCGCCAGGTCCTGCACTTCGGTCACAACAACCTCAGGGAACACGCCAGGCTTAGGGAAGAGTGGCTGCAAAGCTGCCTGGCAGAAAAGCACCAGGAAGTGTTGATCAGCAACTGCTGAACGTGAGCCAGCACATGCCCAGGTGGCCAAGAACCCAATGGCATCCTGGCCTGTATCAGCAATACTGTGGCCAGCAGGACCAGGGCAGTGATTGTCTCTCTTTACTCAGCACCGGTGATGCCACACCTCAAATCCTGTGTCCAGTTTTGGGCTTCTCATCATGAGGACATTGAGGTGCTGGAGCAAGTCCAGAGAAGAGCAACGGAGCTGGTGAAGGGTCTGGAGCAGAGGTCCTGTGAGGAGCATCTGAGGGATCTATCTGGGTTTGTTTATCCTAGAAGAAAGCTCAGGGGAGACCTTATCACTCTCTACAACTCCCTGAAAGGAGGCTGTAGCCAGGTGGGGGTCAGTCTCTTCTCCATAGTAAGAAGCAACAGGGTGAGAGGAAATTACCCCAAGTTGCACTATGGGAGGTTTAGCTTGGATATTGGGGAAAATTTCTTCATTGAAAGGATTGTAAAACATTGGAACAGGCTGCCCAGGGAACTGGCTGAGTCACCATCCTTGGAGGTTTTTTAAAAAGCTGTGGCACTTAGGGATATGGTTTAGTGGTAGACCGAGTGGTGCTGGCTTAATGGTTGGACTTGATAATCTTAAAGGTCTTTTCCAACCTAAGCAATTGTAGGTTTCTATGATTCTGTAATTACTTTCAGATTTCATTTGAGAATGTATTTCTTAATGCCCTTTCCACCTTCTTTCTTTTTTCACCTCCTAGTCTTTGCAATTGTTATTAGTTTCAAATAGCTGCACAGAAAATGTGCTATGATGTAAAGACATTTTACCCTCTTTTAATGTTTTATACACTTATGAATATTATCTTGCATAGAAGTGTTTTGCTTTTGGTAATATAAGCAGCTGAAAACCAGAAGATATTTTAAAGTGTTTTCTGATAAGTTCACACTTTTTTTTTCCCGGCCTATGTTTTCTTTTTATTTTCCACATACCTAGTATATTTTTCCTTAAATTTTTCATAAAACTTTAAAATGGACAGGTGTGCATATGAATTCCTGTTTTCATAGTGTATATTTATGATATATTGCTTTTCTTACCTTCTGTTCCTAAAAATCCACAGAAAATGCATTCTTCTTACAACAAATGGTTTTTTGGGTTCTTTATTTCTCACAACATTATCAAGACAAATTTTTGTTTATTCTTGTGTGTTTTACCTAAAACTGGGAAACTCTGCAGTTTGAAAAAATCACAGGTTGCAGCAATGAAGTTAAATTTTTAAGCATCTTTTCTTCTTTACTGAAGAGGTGTGCCTTCATACAAAATTTTGTCATTGTCCATCAGGAATGTCAGAAAAAAATTGCTGTCACTCATGTACTTGCATAATATAGGAACTCTGAGGACCTGGCAATGGCCTTTCCTTCTCCTCTGTCACGTGCCTGATACAAGACTTTGTGAAAGGTGCCCCTTCATGATGGAGAAGGAGCAATGAGTCTTAAATCACCATGGTTTGCACAAGGGCCTCTCATTCACTCCACTGTGGACTGCAGCACATACCAGTCCTTTAGAATTTCTTCTGCATATTCCTTCTGTTTATTGGGTCACTTCTGCATAAGATTAATTGTACTTATGTTTTTGGCCTGGTTTTAGATTCTTCTAGGTAGTTGCCTGTGCTGAAGCTCCAGAGCTGCATCCTAATCTTGGAGCTGTTTTGGATTATAACAGGACAAAGAATCCCATGCACTCCAACACAGTCCTGTCATAGCTGTCTGTTCTCAGACCTTCAGTAACGTTGTAAATGATGCCATTGGGCCTCTCCAGTCGGTGTTCCCTGCTTCCCGCTTTCAGTGTAGCTCTGTGATACTTGACTAGGAGCTGAAATGACATCAAGTGAGCATGCAATGAACTCACAGAATATAAAGTGCGTGACTAAGATTCAGCTGCTAGTGGTGCATGCCAGTCAGGAAGCATTGAAGGGCCCACTGCCCATTCCTCCTCTCCATTGCTGGCCTTGATCTGTCTGTACTATGTTATTGAAGAACCCAAAGAAGCCAAAGTTTTTCAGATTTTCCTCCTCCCTGCCCCTAGCTTTTATAATGCTGAAAGGAATTGAAAATTGAGTAAATTCTAGTTTTAAAGTAATGAATAGTCAATCAGTGGCAACACATATGCACTTACTCAAGTGACACAGAGGTGAATATCTACAAATACCTGGAATACAAGACAAATCAGGTTTTCTGACTGAAACACAGAGAGCTTGTGTCATGGACTTACAGAAAAACACAAGCTGCAGGTTGAATTAGTGATGGAAAGGAGGGAATTATATCCCTCCTTACCATTATCATAGTTACAAGAAAAAGTAAGCCCTAGTAACAGTGAGAGAATGGAGGCTGAATGTTAAATGGAGGGTAAGAAAATATGGCAAGAATGACAAAACAAAATGAAATTAAAGAAGTACAAAAACTTAAATCTAAAAATTCAAGTCTGGCAAGTTGTAAAAGTAATATTTGAAATAGACTGGGGAGGGGAGCAAAAAGGAAGAGAGGAGTGGGGATTTTTTTTGTTGCTTTTTTTTGCCTGCTATTCCTGCAAGGTCTGTCCTACCTTAATTCAATTCTGTATTCTAGTTTGGGTTTGCTGGGTGTTCTTGGTGTGTGTCATAGTGTGGTAGTTTTCTTACTCCTTGTAAACTGTCTTTTATATAACTGTCAGAATTTTTTGTTTGATGCCATGTGCTAGTAACTGGACCTATAAGTGGATCAAAGCATATTATGAAAATTTACAAGTTTATAAACTGCTATCCTGTAGCTATTCTTCTCTACATGTTTTTCCACCTCTTCCTTTACTTAAGTTCCTGAGTCACTACTGAAAATACTATACTACTCAAAAAAAAAAAATCAAATATGTTTACATGACTGACAGCACTTTTGCTCTGTGTCTGATGTCTGAAGGCAATTTCCCAGTGATGCTACTTCATTTATTATGGACTTGTTGAATGACAAAGGACAGGGGGAGCGCAGAGTTAATTCTTACCTAGATATGTTTGTATACTATTAATTATTTTTATTCTATAGGGCCAAACTTGGAATGCCCCAGTTCTTGAGTCTTGAAGCACAGAGTCTCCTGCGAATGCTCTTCAAAAGAAAC
The DNA here is from genome assembly GCA_014706295.1 of Lycocorax pyrrhopterus obiensis. NCBI lineage: Eukaryota > Metazoa > Chordata > Aves > Passeriformes > Paradisaeidae > Lycocorax > Lycocorax pyrrhopterus. Next base: position 15,092,761 of record JACSVZ010000001.1, read on the forward strand.
CCAGCAAACAGATTAGGTAAAGTTTTTAGCAGAATATTTTAAATTTGATCCTAATATGCGTAACATCAGTGATCATTAAACTGACTAAAATTTTGTTTCTTGTGTAAAATAGGCTTTAAAGTAAGAATGTAGTTTGCTCTTCAAATGATCACCAAAGTATTATCATTTCTGCTAGTCATACATCTAAAATTAATACAGAAGGAATAAGAAATATAAATTTGCTAGCCCATTCCTTTGACCAAGAGGAAAATAATTCAGAGATATTTTTCTTCCTTATAAAAGGAGCAGGTCCAGATGGAGTAGAAGAAATTAAGAGGCATGCATTCTTTTCCAAAATAGATTGGAATGTGAGTATCTAATTAAAAATCAATCCAGTAAATTTCTTGGTTAAGTCTTTTATGGTATCATATAACTTTTCCATTTACAATGTGTTCCTTCTCTTCAGAAATTGTACCGGAGAGAAATTCATCCTCCTTTTAAACCTGCAACTGGCAGACCTGAAGATACTTTTTATTTTGACCCTGAGTTTACAGCAAAAACTCCAAAAGGTAAAGAGAGATTAATAAGACAATTTACATATTCAAAAGATAGAATATGCATTTCAAATTTTTTCATTCAAAATTTGATAGAAATTGTTGTGCTTACAAATTTAAGGTGCTACCGAAATTTCAGTACTTAGTCTCATATCTACATGTTAAAGACTCTGCTTGTAAGTAGATGATGTGTTTTTCAGATTCGCCTGGTATCCCACCCAGTGCTAATGCACACCAACTTTTTCGGGGATTTAGTTTTGTAGCTATTGCATCAGATGATGAAAGTCAAGCAATGCAGACAGTTGGAGTGCATTCAATTGTCCAGGTGGGTACATCTACAAAAAAAAAATCAGTGCTGTCTCTTGGTGGATGGATTGTTTCCTTGTCACAGAATGAAGTATCGTGACAAAGTCATTGTCATCTTTTATACAAGAAAAGTAAAGGTCAGATTATTTTATCCAAACAAAATCTCTGAAGGTGCAGGAGCTGTTTAACTACTGAGCAGCTACAGTAAATGAAAACATTTTGCCATCTGTACTGTATTAACTCCTTAATGCCAAGCTCTGACCATAAGGTGGAGTGGAATAACAGATATATTGATTTATTGGTTTTTTCCCCTCATACTCGAAAATGTCTGTTGATTCCTGCAATGCAGTAGTAGGAGGCACTGGAGTACAACTGCGAGTTGTATCTGGATGTTCTGGACTGCTTCTTGGAATCCATGACCCAGGACCTATTCTGTCCCTCCCAAGCCACTTTAAGTTAATTTGCTAATCTGTGCTATTTTGTGACTTATTCCAGTATATCATACAAGTCAGTGTTACGGTGCACGCTCTAGTTTTGGCTTCCTTGATGTATTTGAATGACTCCAGTAGAGTGTCCTGTATGAATAATTGTGAGGTTGTCAGCTGGAAGATGAGACCTCTGCAAAAATTGTATTTCTGCCTCCTCTTTGCTTTTAATAATTCTAATTACTGAGTCATGAAAACCAGCTTATGATCTAAATTGTATTGAAGACTTCTTAATGTATAGGTAGGAATAAAAAGGTGTGCTGTATGATTGGGTTTGTTTGTATTTTTCTCTGCACTGGTATTTTGCAAATGCTTGAGAAAATTTTTAAAAACCCACAATTTATACAGAACATGAATTGCCCTTCTGTTTCTCTAACACTCTCATGTCTAGAATTGTCACAACATGCTTTTCTATACATTACTGTTTCATGTGTAATAACATTTTTTTAAAACATAAGTTTAGATCCTTTTTTATTCTTAAGCTTTCTGATTTGATATATGCATCAGAATTGTTTCTGATCCTGATGTCTTGCTAGAAGTTTCTGCAAGCTTCTCTGCGCTGCTTCTTTCCCGCACAGTTTTGTAGATGGCATTATTTCTCTTTGTATATGGTTTCCTTCTCTTGTAAAGGTCTGTTTCTCTGCTGCCTTTCCTCTGTGCCCCTCAACAACTTCCTCACTCCTATTTCCTCTTTTATGTGCTGCAGGATACCCAGATGGTTTCCTGCACATGCTTTGCATCCTTTGCACAAACTCCATACACTAGAACACCATTTCCTTCCCTTACAAGAGTGAATACTTGTCCTCCTTTCAGCTTTTTATTTCTGTGAAAGGATTTTTGACTGCCATTCCATGCAATTCCAGTCAATCTGATTCTATTCAGTACCTCTAAATTTTCCAGCTGGCGTTCATCTGTCTATTCAGATAACAGAAACAGTGATACTTCTTTACCATTGTTGTATCACTGTTTTATCTTGAAGTCTTCTGTTTTTCTTTGGTTTCAAGTTTCTATCTTTAAATTAATAAAGCAGTAGTCAGAAAAAATGTTGTCAGTTTCTAAAATACAGTGTGCATTATTTACAATATGTCTAATATATAATTTCTTATACTAATTTTGAACAGAAGGTAATGGGGATTTAGACCACTTTGACGTAGTAGAGTCATCAGTTTAAAATTTTAAGCAAATCAGTAGGAATTTTTAAAAAGTTGTTTTAATAAAAAGATCAGTTATATATTAAGAATATTCATCAATTGATAATGTTATTTTGGTAGCAGTTGCACAGGAACAGCATTCAGTTTACTGATGGATATGAAGTAAAGGAAGATATTGGAGTTGGCTCTTACTCTGTCTGCAAGAGATGTATTCATAAAGCTTCAAACATGGAATATGCTGTAAAGGTAATTACTTTGTTATAAACCACACTTTTCAGATTTTAGCATTGGGCATCTTTTATTTGCCATAGAGAAACATATTAAGATTTTTTTTTTATACTAAAAAAACTTTATATGCAACTGTAAAAGTAAATTCTGAGATGGGTAAGGAGTTCATTACAGTCTTCAGTCTGGTATAACTTCCAGAATAAATTTCAACTCTTTGCTTCCTGGTTTTCAGCAAGGTTTTTAATGTTGTTTTTATGTTATTCTGTAGGGCTTTCTAGCACTTCTTTGAAGGCATTAAATTTGCAGTTGAAATCAGTAGATTTCCCAGAACTGCAATGATAAGGTTTTTTGTCTTTCTGTGTAATAACCTGGGACCAAATGGTTGCTATGAAAGCAAGAGTATGGATTGGCAGACTTTATAAGTGGGGGGGGAAAAAAGTAGTCGTCTTTAAATCCTATACTATGAGGCAGTTCTCTTTTTGTATTGTTGAACAGCTTACTACTTAATTATGTAAAATACAAAGATGAATTAAGCATGTAGATTGCCTCCTGGAAACCTTACAGTTTCAATTTGGTAGTTAAATACTTATTTTTATTCTAGTTCTGGCCAGGAACAGATTTGACTTCCGTGCTTTCAATTTGAAGTAATTTCTTGAAACTGCAAGAAAGTCCTGGCATAGCTGATAACTCCCTCAGCTATAACGTTTATTGTGAAGATTCACTTGCTTTTCTATTGCCTCTGTTAGGGCATTTTTTTCCTCAAGGAATCTTGAAAAAAAGAATAAGATGATCAGTGTCTGATGTATTAGCAGGGGACCGGTAGCAGTACGGGCATAAGGATGAAGGGGTAACACAACGATGGAAAAGACATGAGAGGGAATTCTGCAGTTCAGGAAAGGACAAACATGAGAATCACAAGAATACTTTTTAAGTAGGGCAAAACAGTATTTCGCTTCTTTGCACAGGGAGAACTTTAGAGCCAGAGATTCAAATGGACTTTCATAATGAATGTGTGTTTGAATTAACTCTGAGAAATTTTTTTTCCTAATTTTTTAATTCTCTTACTCTCCTGCTTTATCTTTTGCTGTACCAAATACTTGTTTTAGATTAGCAATGTGTAAATCAGTTCATTAGCATCATCCAACCAGTATCTCATGTTAAATTAGGAACTTCCTGTTTTATTAAATAATGGATCACTAAAATCTTATCTACTAAACAGCCTTGCATTATTAATCACAGCCAAAGGGATCGGATCACTTATCCTCCAAAATTGTTTTCAAAAGAGATTTTTTCATTTTTCCCAACATTTTTTGCTTTGCCTTGCTTTTCCAATTTAACAAATTTGGGTTTGGTTATAATCCATGTCTTTTGCAACAATAAATACTGCTTAACTGCTGATGCTAATAAGCATACCAAAGCATTACACTATATAATATTCACAAAAATAATTATGTCTATGTCTGTACTTGCTCTTACAGATTATTGACAAGAGTAAAAGAGATCCAACAGAAGAGATTGAAATCCTGCTGCGCTATGGACAGCATCCAAATATTATTACCCTAAAAGATGTAAGTAGTGTTTTCAAGACATCCTTTAGTGTATTATAATTGTGAATCACTTTCTAATTTGAGAGATGACAAGCTGCATGTTTTAGATTTATGTTCATGTTTTTCAGTATTAAAAATAAAACAAGGTCCCAGTTCAATTTATCCAGTAGTATCCAATTTTTTACTGAGATATCTCAGTGTTTTCTCTTAAAGATGCTTATATTGTGGTACAGTGTTATTCTAAGGAATCAAATAATGCATCCTTCATAAATCCTAGCACAAGAATATTTAGTGTTGGCTGTATTTTTAAAGAAACAAGGAAGGTTTTTGATTGCTTAGTTAACTTTGAATCTGCTTTTGCCTACATTAATCAAAAGCATTTTTAATATATGTTATTATATAACAAAGGACTCGCTGTTAGTGCAGTACCCAAAGTAATTTTCATGGACAGTAGCAAGTATTACTCAGTAGTAGACAAAATCTTTCCACGGTTGTCACTCTTTTTACCCAGTATCTTTATCTGGCCTTTGTGTGAACACTATCTAGGTATTTTTTTCTTGTATTATTTGTTCTGACCATGGAAACACTTCGTCCATAAAAAGCAAGGAATAACATAAGCTGGGAGGTAGAGGGTTTTCATAGTGAACAGTATATTCTGATGATCCAACTGAAAAAGAAAATTGTCTTTCTCTCCTTGATTATTCATTAAAGAGGATTAAAAATTAAAAAGGCATATGCTTAATGACTTTCTTAGACTGCAGGGAAATATTCTGGTCCCCCAAACCCAACCTCAGGCAAAACAGCAAACCATTTCCAGGAAGCTGAGCTCAGCTGAAAGGAGATTGTCAGACATTTTGAAGTCATTAAAACAACTGCTCATAAATACTGTGGAGATGAGCACTAAAGAACTCTGCATGAAGTTGGTCTACTGTAATCTGTCTTCACTTTACTGATATCATACTGTTTGGCCGTTTCTTGGACAAAGAAAATAAGGTAGATATTCAGGGGTGCCCACCAGGGAGCTTATCTTATTGCAAGCAAGATACCACAATTACAGTCCCACTTTCTGTTCTGCTTCATGTGGTTGGACAGTAAAGCTACTTGAAAGGAGCTGTGCTGAACAGAATCTGCATCAGCATTCATGGTGCTTTTAGTGCTGCATGCTGGGCTCATGTGTTACTTTAATTCATAACAGAGCTTATGTTATTTAAGCGGGAAGACAAACATGAGAATGTGAGCACTTACCCAAACTTGAGCATTATGAATATTTTACATTGAGAACAGAAATCCAGGCAGCATTAAACAGCTGCAATATATGCTGAATTATTTCACTTTGTAATTAATCTTTTATCATCATCAGTCATCTTCCAGCAGGAACCATCTTTCATGCACAGCAACAGCAATACACAAATAGGAGACTACCAGAAAAGCCTTAAGCCCACAGAGGGAGAAAGGCTGTAATTCTCACTTCTGCTTCACATCAGTTCCCCAAGCAGAAATTATGGAAGGATGTCCAGTGTAAGAAAAAAGATATAGACTTCATATGTAATAGGATCTTGTATAAATCTGTAAGAATTTAACATTAAGTTTTCCTTGTCCTAATACAGACCCATGGGGCAGATTGCTTGCATATCCCACATTACAGTGGTGTGCTATTGCAGCTTTCAGAGAAGATAAGGAGCATTGTGCCTTCAGGTCTCAAACTCTAGAGCATCATGTACTATTATAAAAATAAAACTCATCGTTGATTTGCTCAATTTTTCATTCAGTTCCACATCAAAACTTAAATGTTTCTAATCCGAAGTGCCAAAATAAAACATTTCAGCACTTAAGTGCCTGCTTTGGAAATTATTATTCTGTGAGAAATAATTTCTTTCTTCTATTTCAAGAAGAAATGCAGTAATATTTGAATTTTGCTTAAGATGGAAGTTTTCATTCTCATTCAGCCTTTTTTTGTAATTTAATTCTGAAGGTGTTTGGATTGAAACAATGGATATTCAAGAGACCAAATTCTTTCTGCAGTGCACAGTCCTCTGGGGGTTTTCCTTCTGATTGTTATCAGTGGTATTTTTCAGTTACACAGTATATAAACAAAAGGAGCTATATTGTGCTAAATCAGATGTCCTTCTTATCCAATATCCTGCCTCTGACAGAGGCCCTTAGTGGATGCCTAGGAAACAGTATAAGAAGGGAGGAAGCACACAGCTTCCAACAAAACATTACCTAGAAACTTCCTGTGCCAGACCATTATAAGTGTTTTACCCTTTTTATGTAATAGTTACTGTTCTGTAACAGAACTTTTGTCCTGGTTTGAGTTATTTAAAGCATTGCCTGAATAATCTTTTCAGAAACATTTTAGAAACCTGAATACAAGATATCCAATCTCCCTGTCCAAGTGCTTATTTATGATTTCAAAAAACTTCATAATATGTCTGTAAAATCTTATTTCCCTTGGCAAAAACCTTGATTTCTTTTCCCATTGTTTTTTATTTTGTTCGTGTGCCTACATCTGTTTCTCACTATAGTTTCTTCCACTTTGCCTGATAGAGAAGACATACTGACTGACCTGTGGCTTGTGCCCAGAGTTAATTTTAAAAAGTAGTGTCACATTTGTGATCTTAGCATGATACTGTGCACCTAACTGTGAAGAAAACTTCATCAGTTTTTATTCAAAAACAACTTAAGTTGATAGTACCATTAGAGGAATTTGTGCAAGGGGAATGGCTTGTTTGGGGTGAGTTATCTGGGGGGGTTTTTTGGAGGCAGACAGGACCAGCAGATAAAATAGTAACCAAATGCAAATTTTCCTTGAATTCTGCGTTCCTGAGATGTGTTTTCTCTGTCATGTCAAATAAAATAAGCTGATCTCCTTATGTTATACCAGGATTAGAGGAAGTATGCCTATCAAAAAAAATATCTTGTTTAGTATCTAGAATTAGATAATTCTGCTTTTGAACACTGTGTAATATTTAAAGTCTTAATACAAACACATTCAGATGAGCAGTCATTTATATTTCATGGGGTAAAAATACCTGTTAAATGAGAACACAGAAACCCATCATGTCTTCATGTCCTTAAGATCATAAGTTTGTAACGCCCACAGAATTATTTAACATTCTTTTTTCTTTATTTGGTGAGAAAAGAAATCCTTTTAGTATCATTAGGAGAACAAAAATTTCGATGGTTAGAACTTTATTAGCATGTTTTTCCCAGGTAGCTTAAGACAAGGGAATTGGGATGAAAACTTTTTTTTATTATTATTTTCTGTTACTTAGCTGATATATATTCCTAAATTTATTTTACAACAACTTGGATAATTGTTTCTACTTAAACACAAGTTATTTTTTATTTCACACAGTTTACTGAAAAAAACAATTGCAACATCACCATAAAAGTAGGTTGAAATGATAAAAGGGAATAGTCTGTAAAAGGTTTTACTATAGCAGGAATTGTTTCTGGGTTAAATTGGAATTCCCAGGCCAGGTTGGACAGGGCTTTGAGCAACCTGGTCTAGTGAAACGTGCCCCTGCCTATGGAGGGGAGTTGGAACTAGATGATCTTTAAGGGCTCTTCCAGCCCAAACCATTCTATGATTCTGTGAAGGTGCAGCTGAAATGAAATGCTGAAGTGTGTGTACCTTAAAACATGGTTTGGCATCACTCAGTCTGTAGCGCCCCCTGGTGTGAATGTAAAAAATTCTCAAATGCTTCCCTGGACAACAAAAGCCATGCAAAAATTAAGCCATTTTCCATAATTAGAAGTAAGGGATAAAATATGCATATTTTAAGACATTTAGACTTTGGTATAGGCTTTATACCTATATAGTGCAGAGTAATGTATAAGCTGTAGGTTTTTATCATAGCAACTTTGTATGCATTCGCTTCACTGTTCACGGAGGCTATTTGAGGTAAACTTAGATTTATTTTTTTCCTTTTTTTTGTCTGACTGTTGGAATGATCTCTGTTCATATTTGTAATTTGGTGCAATAATTGCTGCTTGAATTATCTCTGGTTTTGCCTTCATTAGACTCATTTCTATTTTTTACTAAATTTCTCACATGTCTAGTTTACTTTGTTTTAGTGAAACTATGTGGGGGAAACTACTTGTTATTTATCCTTTTTTATCTTTAAACACTTACATGCCAGTATTTCTATGCTATTTTGGAACTGTTCTGTCTTTTTGTAAAGGTTTTTTGTTCATTTCTGAAGATGAACAATATTTGGGTAGTGTGTGGGTTGTGAAATACGGGGAAAACAATTGAAGAAAATAGCTTGTGGACACACCTGCACTATCTCTGTGCATTTCACAGGAAGACAGCAGAGAACAAATATTTTGAAGCTTAAATGTTTATGTATGTTTTGCAGGTGTATGATGATGGAAAATACGTGTATGTAGTAACAGAACTTATGAAAGGAGGAGAACTGCTGGATAAAATTCTTAGGCAAAAATTTTTCTCAGAACGAGAAGCTAGTGCTGTTCTGTTCACAATAACAAAAACAGTTGAATATCTTCACACACAAGGGGTAAGTTTTCATCTCAGACAAAATGTTTATAGCTATTGATATTCTTCTCTTTCCAAAGCATAAACTTGTATCTTGATACATTTTTCTGTGTGGTAATTAAGTCGGTTTTGGTAAACAATTACATTGCAGCAGGAATTTGTGTTGAAATCAAAACTTTCTTTATCAGCTCTGTATGCATTCAGATAACTGAGATGATGCAACTGTTTCTGTTGTTCTTCATGCAGTCTGTCAGCAGTTCTGTGGAATATGCAGATAATTGCTAACAGAGAGGATATGAGGGGAAGAAAGTCCAGGAAGAAGTGCTAGGACCAGTGTCATTGCATAGCCATGGGGCCTAATGTAATTCCAATCTCATCCTGTGATAGACCCTGAAAATTTATTTTCCATTTGTCATACTTGTAATTCCTTTGACTTCTTGGTTTTGGAGAACATGGTTTATGATTTGTAACTCCTGTTCCATAGGGTCAGGAACTTGTAGGAGACAGAAGATTAACACTTTGGGAAATTAATTTGTAGACAGAGGAAGTAGTTCAAATATAGAGAAGAGCAGTGTGGTAATTGCATGGCAAGAAATACAAGTTGTGTTGCATCTTTTAAGTAAACAAGAGAAAGAGAATAAGAAAAAAAGCAGAAAATAAGGGTGCAAGGAAAAAGTCAAACTGCTAATACATTATGTTGTTACCCAAGAAAAGATGCTTTGGAACATAATACTCAAATTATTTTAAGTAACAAATAGCAATTCAGTACACACTGTCATGTCTGGAAGCTGTTATTTCAGAAAACTTATGATCAAAGTTATCTGCTATCTCATTCTGTGATTCATCACTTCAGTCACTTGTTCATGTGTGTATTTTTATTTGAGCCTATGTGCACAGACTATAGTCATTGGCCAGCAGCACCCATGGGAATTATGAACAAATCTTGACACCTTCTATATGGAAATACAGATACTAGAATAACAAATCATAACTTGGCACATTCTTGCCACATGTGGCCGAAAGAGGCCCAGTCTCCTTGCATCAAGTAAGGGACTTTAGGGGTTTTTGTTTCTTTATTGTAGATACCTGTATATATTGGCATTTGAACTTGTATTAGACCACATGCACTTTGGAATGTTTGCTTTTGGAAATTTTCAAGTCTTATATTAAGTACACCTCCACAGGAAATCCGGCCATATATATATATGTAAATAGTGAGCACTTCAGGACTCTTATTCTTTTCTGGAAGAGTCCCTTGTGTCTTCAGTGGATTTTCCTGTTGTAACTCCTTTGGACACTGGAGAAGCTCATTTGAATATGATATTAGGTAGTATCAGGTTTGGCAGTCTCTGAATCTGTGTGCAGTCTCCATAACCCTTCCCAGGAAGAGTTTCCTTGTGGACATTCATAGGATACTTTTGAACTGAAAAACTAGCTAAGCAAGGAATGGAATCCTCCTCTTCAGAGTAAGCAGTGCTTCCAATGCTCACCCAAAGCGTTCTAAAAGTATTAGGGCCAACATACAGTGATTCAGGATTGGCACAAGAGACATCATAAAACAGATAAACAAGAAGTGCCATGTCATCTTGGAGCAGCAGACTTGTGAATGCTGGTAGATAGTTGAGACTGCTTGTCAAAAGCACAAATGCTAAGAAATAAAGAACTGAAGTTTCCTGCATGTTATTTTGCTCTCTTCTATTGCTCTAAAATAAAATGTTATTTCTATGCCAAACACCAATATAACCTAAACAATCTGGCAATTTTTTTAAAACATTGCTTTTAAATGTTTTCAAAATTTACCTTTGGGAAAACAGCTTAACATAGGAAAGTGTTTCATTTATTCTTTGACATAAACATTTTGATTGCTTGAGAAGTAGTGTTTTAATGTGAACTAGACTGTTAGGCTTACTCTTCCTCCTACTTGAGAATTGCTTCCCCTTCTTCCAAAAAAAGCATACAACTCAAGCAGGCTGGTTCTAGACACTGCCAAATCCCCAGCTCTGTGCTGCTTCCGTTGCTCACTTCTTCCTTTCTACTACCCCTTTTAGAATCTCTTTCAAAAAAAACCCCAAAACATCATACAAGAATAAAACTGAGGTTTTTTATTTGCCTCTTGGAGCAGTAAAGGTTGTTTCACTCATTGCTAGGGTAAAAGGCTAAATACAAGAGCAATCAGGAACTGGTTCTCTCATATATTGACATCTAAAGCCAAGATGTTCCCCTTAACATCTACTGTTCCAAGTAAAATTCTTTAATATCATTTGTATATTTCAGCTTACAAGGTGCTTATTTTCCATAATTTTAAGTACTTAGTTTGTTAAATCTGAGAATTGCAAAGGATTTGCATGCTGGAAAAGTCTCTACTAAATAAGTGTTAATGTGTTAAATGGCCTTGCAATGTGCACGACCCTCTGCATTCTTACTCCTGGGTCTCATATTGCTTTCCTGAAACCCTGCTAGGTTTGGATGAGTGTGTTGAGCTTCTGATTTCTGGACATCACCTACTTGTAGAAGTCTGGGGGTATCTTTTTGTTCCAATGTGATTACTTTTTTGAAATATTTCACAATCTCTTCTGTTTAAATTTGACCATGAAAAACTGTGTTTAATATTAATAAAACACATGGGACAACAAGATAAAGGCCCTCATGTTCTATTTAAATATTTAAAGGAGGACACTTAGATCCACTCTGCTGTCTTACAGGGGTATATACCCTCTTCTTTACAGAGAGCAAAGTCTCTGGAGGCTGTAGGCTAACTTGTCTTGTGAAGAAAATATAGCAGGTCATCTGATTTCAGAGACTGTCCTTGTGCATTCCAGGTTTTGTTAAAGCTTGTTATAACATAGCTTCAAAGATCAGATTTATTCTGCCAGAACTTTGACAGCTTCTCCAGTTTTTTCAAGCATTTTACATCTCAAGCCCCTGCAGAAGCAGCCACTTGGGAACCAGTACAGGCTTTTTTTGATATTTGTAGAATACCTCTTTGATACTTTTGGGAGTTTTTTGTTATTAAAATTCCTTCTTAATCAGGCTTTAAGTGTTTTTCCGTGATTAATTCAGGCTGTCTGAATGAAGAGAATGGAATACAGAGTACTCCAGCAGTAACTAGTCTGTGGTTACATAGCAAGGTGGTACATCAGCAGCTACGGCCACTGCTGACTCCAAAAGATACTAGCAGCCAAAGGTTCTGATTTGAAGGGCCTGGTAGTTATGCCTGTTAAAAAGGAAATACATGATTCAACCATGAGAAAAGGCATCTGGAACTGTCTCTACAAATAAATTAGGGTGGCATGGGATATTTGGATGGGGTTTTATAGTTAGAGTTTCCAAGTTAGAATTGTAGTGCTCCAGGCACCACTGAGCATCAGAATACTGCAGCTGATGGTAGAAGCTGGAACTCTGGAAGCTGAGCATGCTGATGGGAGACTTAAAATTAAGTAGCAGAATTGCTAATTATAATAAAAAGCTTTTCATGTGTTTAGCTTGTTGTATTTAGTGGTTTGTTTTATTTTTTTAGGTTGTTCACCGAGACCTGAAGCCTAGCAATATTCTTTATGTTGATGAATCTGGTAATCCAGAATCAATTCGAATTTGTGACTTTGGCTTTGCAAAACAACTGCGAGCAGAAAATGGTCTTCTTATGACTCCTTGTTACACAGCAAATTTTGTTGCACCAGAGGTAAAACTCAGGATAATTTATATGCCTTCATTTATTTTACTGGGATTTTTTTTTGCTAGATAGTTGTTTTGTTTTGTTGTTTTCATTCTTGTGTAACAAGTAGAATCACTTTGTAAACAGTAAAAATCTGAAATTTTACTATTTTCGTAGCATAATGAATGCATTTCTAAGCATTTTTTTCAGAAAGAATATTTGTCTCCCTCAGGTTTTAAAGAGGCAAGGCTATGATGCTGCATGTGACATATGGAGCCTTGGTGTTCTACTTTATACCATGCTCACTGGGTAAGAGTGTTTATAGTTTGCTTCGCTGTAGAATAGCAAACCAATACAAACAAAAACAATTATAAATGTAGACCCACTGTTGCAGATGTTTCTATCAAAGCAGTGATTAATCTCAACTTTCAGGTTGAGAATATGCTTTGCCTTTAGTAGAATCCAAGTTTGCAGGGACTGATGTGAAAAATTCTTTGCTTCTAATGTCTCCTCTATTTTATGTGCTTAATTTCTGCTTAAAGGTGATTTTGCACTAAGAATTTGTTTCATGTGAAAATTAAAAGATTAAGCCATGTATGTTGAAGAATGTTACAAATACAATTGCAATGCATTAAAGCATGTTTGTGTGCAAAATTCAGCCACTGAATGTTTGAAGCGATGCAGTTAGAATATAATAAATGAAGTAGAAAAGCATTGGTATATGCAACAGAAATTAATTGTATAAAAGATGATGAATAAGAAAATCAACTATACTACCAGAAGTTCAAAAGTTACTCTGTTTAGCAGATGCCATAGCAACTATCTTTTTATGCTGGGTTATTCAGGTTGCCACTTTGGTTAAGAGTTAACATCATCAAAGAGATTTTTGTATTTTAAAATAAGTAAGTGACAAATATGTTTGGTTTTAAGTATATTTCTTTTTTGGTTGGAGACATTCTGATAGCAGCAAGAGTATGTGTAGTAAAGCAAGAAAAAACACTGCACCTTTCTTCCTCTGGTGTTAAACCAACATTTATTCTTTCTCAGACATTCAGATTTACAACAGATTGGATTGGTTTAGTACTTCACTAGAATATGAAAGATTAAGGAATACTTTCTGTAATTCAGGAACCACCAGTATTTGAACTGTGGCAGGAAAAATCTGCTTTTCAGACCAGATACAGAGGGAATACATGCAATAAGAACAGCTTTGTAGTCAGTCCCATGTATTTTCACATGTTCAAAATAAATTCTTTTTACAACTGTTTGACTGTCTGTTGCCTATAATTATGTTGAACTTGCTGAATCTTACAGATTTATAATACTTACTGAGGTCCAGGTTATGGAAGTTACTAACATTGAATTTGTTTGGTTAAATAGCTACACTCCTTTTGCAAATGGTCCTGATGACACCCCAGAGGAGATTTTGGCCCGAATAGGATGTGGAAAGTTCTCTCTCAGCGGTGGTTATTGGAATAGTGTTTCAGACACAGCCAAGGCAAGTATATTTGCTTTGTACCTTGGGGGATCAGGAATGAATTGCAATATAACATGTTGATTATAATGTATATGTTGTATCATATATGATTGGGTAAGTTCCACCCATTGGTATATTAAAATACTGATCTAATCCCTTATGTGCCTAGAATTTTGTTTCCTGTTTTTGATCCTTTCATGTTTCAGCAGGCGCATAGGAGTAAAAAACAGGTGTGCTTTACACTGTAGTAGTTAACAGCTGTCCTTAGAAATATAGTGTTTTATCAGTATTCACACACACAATTATCCATGGTGAGAAGTGCTTTGATAAAACTTGATGTGTAAGCGTGACATTCAAAAATCATACAGATAGTCTTAATCATGATAATGAAAACCAATGACGTATTACACTTTTTCTACTGCATTTGTACAAAACAAAACTTTTATACAACATTTTTGAGAAGCCTATTTTTGACAGCAAATAGTCTCTGAACCTCAGTGTGCAATGCCCTTCATGCCCCTTCTATATGGATGCTTAAAATGCTAAAACTTTCCTTGCTCGATTGGATACCTTCCTTTTGTGTTACCAAGTGTCTATTAAGTCACATAATTAAAAGATATACTGTTAGCATTGCTGGGTGGTTTTTCATTTGTTTTAAACCTCTAGAATTTTCTTTTATAGTTTCGAACTACTAATCTGTTTTAAAGTTGAATTCTACTGTTATTTCCATTGACCCTTTGTTGACAGGACCTTGTTTCAAAGATGCTTCATGTTGACCCTCATCAAAGACTGACTGCAGCCCAAGTTCTCAGTCACCCCTGGATAGTTCACTGTGACCAGTTGCCTCAATACCAGCTGAACAGGCAGGACGCTCCCCATTTAGTGAAGGTAAGTAGGTGTTTGTTCAGCTTGCTGTTTAGCCAAAACTAGTGTAAACAAAAGGGTGTTTTGTTTTTAAAGTTAGGGGGTAGCATGTGTCTCCCCTAAATACTGTGTAAAAGTCGTTATGACTGGATGTTGCACTAAGCCATAAAATGGACTTGTAACATGTAATAGGATTTAATGAGAAACCACTTACAGGGAATAAATCTAATACATTTGAAAAAGACTTTCACTTTCTTGTGTTTGAAATCTATTGGACTGACTTACACTGGAAGGCTTAACAGCTTTTGGAAACCAACATAAATCATTCTTCTCGTAGTGAAAAATGTAAGGTGACTACAGGGGAGCTGTAAAATCATTTGCTAACTTTAGTTTCAGAGGAGGGTACTTGTCAGTAACTGGAGGAAAACAGAATGTTTTGTGATCACAGTAAAAGCTGAAGAGAAGTCAAAAGGGCAGTGTTAATTACTAGGGTATCATACTTCTGCACTCTCTCTGAAACAAGATCTGGTTTTAACCCTGAAACTTTTTCACTTTGAACAAGCAGAGGAAAATCAAAAATAATTGAATTCTACTTCTCTGTATTCAACCTTGTTTTCAGTCCTACTTCCAAGAATCTCTTGTGCAACATAAAAGGGATCTGAAGAATATAATTAACACTCTCTCTGAGTCAGCTATTAGAAATTTCTAGCATCCAGAACACAAGTGGAAAGTGGGGGAGTTCTGATCACAACTTTCTAAATCTTTTTAAAATAAATTTCATGTGCTGAATAATGTGGGTGATTTTTAAATATTTTGTTGGAAACTGAAATGGTTATATAAGTGATAAGCAGAGACAGTCTGCCAATGGGATTTCATTCCCCAACTCTCTCACACAACATAGTGAGAGAACTTAATTTGGCGACCTTGCTTATACCTTCTGTGTTTGACTCTTTAAGCAATGTAAAACTATTTATTACCCTAAAAAACAGTTTTTCCTAACACTGCTAGGACTTGAGTAATGCAGTAGTATGTTTCTGTTCTGTAGATGAAAATAGACTGAGAGCTAAAACTTATTCAGAGTCTCTGGCATTTAGCACTGCTGTAGCGTGTGCATCAGCCACAACATACTTACTGTTCTTTTCTCCTCTGCCCCACAGGGTGCAATGGCAGCAACTTACTCTGCTTTGAATCGTAATCAGTCACCAGTTTTGGAGCCAGTTGGCCGTTCTACTCTTGCTCAGAGGAGAGGTATAAAAAAAATTACCTCAACAGCCCTGTGAAATGACCTCAACCAGACACTTGGTACCATGGCATAAGATGATAGCACAAATCATGGCGACAGGTAGCACATATCTGACAGATACCTGCAAGCACACTCTGTCCCAGCTGGTACCTATAATGCTGCTGCTCCTGCTGCTGCTACTGCTTTCATCTACTCTCGCTTTAAACTGTTGATGGCAAGTTACTGATCTTACTGGAGCTGCAAATGGAGTGACAAGTGGAAACAATGAAAATGATCATGTTCACGACTGAATAAACCAGAAGAATTACAAATGCCACCTCTGTCAAATGTACACTGAATAAAGCACTCTGCACCACATAGCATTATTTTTATAAGGAATATTTTTTTTGTCCCCTAAAATATTCTTTGTTACAGGTCGAGATGGACAGTTTATGTTAAGCACTTAGCTTAAACAATCTGTTTATATTAGCACTATATACTTTGTGCCATCCAACATTTTGTATGTTTTTGTAAACAGTTCACAAGCAGTACATTTCCGTGCTGTTTTCTTTAATGTATACATGCCTTGTTTTACTTAGAGATTATTAATCATTATGACAATTAAGTCTGATTAAACAGTTCACCTGGATTAATCAGTATTGTTGGACAGCTCTTAAAAGAAGCCTGACTGTTAAACAGCTATTGAATGTAATACTATGGATAAGTAGTTTTCCTTGCCTATGTCTTTTCTACATTTCTGTGTTTTTGATGCCACATGTCATGTTATGAAATTTAAACAGTGAATCTCTCACCATACTATATATACTATAGGTAATAATAACCCAGAGAAAAGATAACTTGTTCCATATTTCACTGTCTTTGTTACCCCTCCCCTCCCTTTTAGTGTATCCTATCTAATCTCTGGACTCAGGAATTATTGCTAAATACTTTCTGATAGAAGACATTTCTATATGGTTTATTCTTATAATCCATTGTTAATATTTTATCTGTATTCTATGACTTTTGTTTAAGCTGCAAAGGATTTGTTCAGTGAATGAATGTTGGCATTATAGAAGAAAGGCAACATTTGAAGATAAAGCAAAACATATTGGTCGCTAATAAGCAGAAGCCTGCCAAAAGTAGGTTTTAACTGCATTCATTGCAGTTGCAAAACTGATGGATCTAATGTTCTGTCAGTTATTTTTGATAATTTTAATTGACTTCAAAAGCAAAATGAGAGGCAAGTCATAAAGAACTGTTGGGTTAGAAAAGGGTCATTCTAATTTACCATGAAAATAGTGTTGTCCCAGTCAGGTAAGATGAAGCCATTCAGAGGGAACATTCTCATTTTTCTGCAGATGGAAGCGAGTTCATAATGAGGGTGGAAGACTCACTTTAAATACTGATATAAACTTTTAATACTCTTGGCCTCTTGGTGTCTAAAGTAATTAAAGGCCCATCTTGATGGCTGGTCTTGAAAAGATGAAATTGCTCAAATGAGAAGCGGCACTGGAATGTGTTTGAATACAGTGAGTGTTCCATTCCACCAAAATTATAGGCTATGTATAGTCCTTCCATATATGAAAATGACTGGTGGGAATTCCGGCTTCAATAAAATATGGATCTGGGTGAATGGCTGTTGGTGAACAATACAATTTTAAAACTAAAAGATGCAATTTTGTGTCTTGCATAAGAAGGCATTTTCTTGTTTCAGTGGTATTAAATTTCTTTTATGGTGATTAATTGGCTTATTTCCCTGAAATCATCAGTGGTTTGTTGAAAGGAAGAATCATCTTTATGACACCACAGATTTGCTCTGAATGGGAGTCTTTCTTTTGCCAGAATTTCTGAGTTCCTAGGGGAAGCTTCCTTTGCTAGACTTGCAAAGGATCCCACTTTTATTGCCCTTAAAAATCTGCTAAATATTTAATCCATTATATAATTGTGAAGAAATTGGTTTTATAAACAAGGATCCTTAAATTAGCGTAACTCTCAGAAATTTGAAAACACAGCTCTTCCCAAGCAATTTGTATTTTTCCCTTACTGGGTGCTGTAGCATTGAAGTTCCCTTTAGCTGTGTAGATGCATCTACCCTTCCTTCAAGAAACATCTTTAATTTGAGTTAGAAAAAGGCCATCTTAATCTTTTTTTTTTTTGACAGTGTCAGCGGTTCCAGAGGAATTTCGTAAAACCTTACCTCTCAAAAAAATGTATTTTTCAGCTCTGTGAGCAATTTTAAGTCAGGCTTCTCAAAATCTAGAAATTGTACATTCTGGTGGGTTTTAAGGTGTTAATTAGAAGATTGTCATATCTAGTCAACAAAATTATTTAAATACTGTTGAAATAAAACGACGGCAGTACTTGCCAGTGTATCTGTAATAACATTTCACTTCAGGAAGGAGTTCCTACTCTGTTCAGTGTGTGTATATAGGTACCTGGCAAAGAACAGACCAAAAAGAGGAAGTGTTAAGCTGCCTCACTATTGGCAATATCCACATTAAAATAATATAAAAGTATTTTCAGTAGTTTTATTGTAGCCATATTTTGTGGTCCTCAAGCTCACTGATCATTAGCCAAATAGTGAAGCACAGTTAACTCCTACTACATTCTCAAGTGAGCTGTTAATTTAGTCTAGACTTTACAGATGTTTCTATTAAGTCATGTATATGTATCAGCAGAGGATGAACATTTTAAATTGTAGCAAAACAGGGCAGTTTGGCACACCCTAAGCTGAATGTGTTGAAGTCTAGATCAACTATATTTTAAAGTTACTTTCTAAACCAAGGTATAAAGGGCCTGCCTATGCAGGGAGGTGTATTTTACAGACTAGGTGCAGTTTATGTACCTTACTTCTTGGCTTGGATCAGTGTTCACTTTCACTTTTTTAAATGTTTTTGTATCTACAGTTGTTTTAACCTATAAAGAAATCCACATAATGCTTCTTTGAGTCTCAGCACCTTTCTGCTAGAATGTGAGTATATGATACACTGTGTACATTCATTGCTGGACTGCTGCTTGGTCTGCAAAGCATAGCAAGTGACTCAGAGAGTCACAGAGGATAAAAAAAGGAGAATGCAGATACAGGTGAATTTTCTATATGTTGACCATGGTTTCTTTTTAATATTTTTAGTGTGAAATTACCATTTACTGTGCTTGAGAGAATGAGGGAACAGAGGGAAGAGTGTAGTTGCAATACCCATTAAATGCCATCTATATCCAGTAAGGGCAAAGTTCTGTGTTCATAATCACTATAACATTGAATGAAACTTAAAAGGAGTTTTTCAAGAAAATATTTAAAACTTTTTTCTAAAGAGACAAGGCCATAAGAAAATAGATTTACGTGTCTGGGATTTTTTTGTGTGTGTGTTTTGCTTTTGTAAATGTGGTGTACCAACTAAAGCTGTGCTTTTCTATTATTGGAAGGAAAGGATTCAAAGTGTCCTGGCCCTTAGTAAGCAGCAATGATTAATAGATGAATTTTCACTTATGAAAATGATGTAAATGATTAGCTTTATCTTGATACTCTTGACCTAATCAAAGGGAAGGTGTACTTATGAGGGATGTAATTATTTTGCAACCTAGTTTGGGGGGGGGGGGAAGTCTACTTAAACAGTTTTTAAAAAATGACAAAATCACAGATAAAATATTTTTCTACGATTCTATACAATCATACTTTATACTAGTTTTCTCAGCATGGCATGTAAGTGAGTCTAAGGTACTGTTCCAGGAAATCAGTGGTATTGTACCTTGTTCTAGACCATTACAATAGCATCTGTTAGATGCTTGGCACTGCTGTCATAGAACTGAAATGCTAGTTTAAAAAAATAATTAATTGTACTGAATACTTTAAATGATTGTTTTATTCAGAGTCTGATCTAAGAGATGTTCCAATCATGCTATTAATGTGTAATTAAAACTGTTCCAGATGTAACTATGAACAGTTTTGGAAAGTTATCATTGCTTGTTTTCCTGTCTAATGGCAGGTTTTGTAGTCTTCAAAAGAAATTGAAATTTCTACTATGAATAAACTTTCAAACATCTTAAAGAGCTGTTTTGTGTAATCATTTGTTCTAACTAGTTACAAAAGTCATTATTTGTTCAGCGCTAGCTCTGAACTACCCTCACAGCACACTGAGTGTGCTTTGCCAACCAGAAAGGGTTTGTAAAAAGCAAGTGTCAGTTACAGCGTCCTGACCTTGCAGCAGGGTGAGGAAGGTAAACATGAAGACAAAGGAAAAACACATGCAGCCGGTGCTTATAGAGCTGATAAAAGACTGCAGTGCAAGGATATTGTATTTTAATACGTTATGTGGATTCCAGTCGACTCTACCACTGAACAGGAGGCTGCTAAATAACACTTGTGATGCCTGCATTGCTCTGGACACTGAAAATATGGGCATGTTGGATAATTAATGCACTTTGTAAACATTTGAAACATAAGATTATATGCAGAAGCACTCCATAAACAACAGGCCTACGTTTTAGCAGATCATACAACTTGGAAGCTTACAGCTGTGATTCTTTTTAACCTTGCAACCTGGAAAAGATGGAAGATTTTCAAAGGTTGCATAGTCTACAAAAAATTGCAGTAATTGTGATAGAGGATTTGTGAGGAATGTAACCAGAGGTCTTGCTAAGTACCAAAAGAAAGGCATCAGAGGACATGGAGACGTTTGGTAATGGGTACGGGGCAAGGGTAGTGTGATTTCCTCAGTGAAATTCACATCTGGCATCAGACGTGTGCATTGCTGTGGCCCTCTGCTCACACAAGGCTTTATCCTGCCTGTCTAAAAACATTTTTAAATTTATTTACAAGTAAACTGGACAAGTTGTAAGCCTCCAGAAACTCTGCAAAGGCAGAAAGGGGGACCGATACACCACAACTCCTGCTGTCAGCCTTCCTCACCTTCATACCCTCTGACTTACAGAATCATAGAATATGGTATCATGGAGCTTGAAAATCATCTAGTTCCGATCCCCCTGCCGTGGGCAGGGACACCTCCCACTCGACCAGATTGCTCGGAGCCTCATCCAGCCTTGCCTTGAACATCTCTGGGGATGGGGCTTCCACAACCTCTCTGGGCAGCCAGTGCCCCACTTTCCAGTAAAGAATTTCTTCGTAATGTCTTATCCAAATCTGCTTTCAGTCTGAACCTATTCCCCCTTGTCCTGTCGCTCCGTGCTCCTGTAAGTAGCCTTGCCCCATCTTTCCTGTAAGTTGCCCGTAGGTACTGGAAGGAGTTATCACTAACACCGCTCCCCCGGAGCGCTGTGCGGTGTCCCGGGGCTGGCTGGGTGCGCGCTGCCCGCTCGTCCTCCTCCTTTTCCTCGAACGCCACCACACAACCCCTCGCAGTGCCCAGGCGGGGCCGTTCCCGTTCCCGTTCGCGGGGCCGGCGCTGGGCCGTGGGTCCCGGCCCGTGTCCTGCGTCGCCGGAGTCCGCCGGGCCGCGGGGGGGCGCTGTGGCGGAGTGGGCGCAGCGGCCGGAGCGCAGCGCACGAGCCCGCGCAGCCCCGGCCCCGCCGCTGGTCCCGCCCGGAGCCGCCGCCGAGCCCGAACCGCCGCCCCCGCCCGCCGCCCCCGCCCGGAGCCCCTCCCGCCGCCCCTCCCGCAGCCTCTCCGCGGCGGAGCGTTCGGCGCCATGCCGAAGAATAAAGGTGAGGTGCCCTTCTCTTCGCTGGGCCCGCGGCGGCGAGGTCGGGCCCGGGCGCGGTCGCGCAGGGCAGGCCCGGGGGCCCCTCACGTGGGTGCCGCCGGAGCCCGGAGCCCACGAGTGGAGGGGCCCTCCCGCCACCCCGGCGGGTCCCCGGGCCGGTTCGCCCTGCCGGGCGCGGGTCGGACGCCGCTGGGGCCCGGCCGGGAGCGGGAGGCCCTGCCCGGGGCTCACTTGTCAGGAGCGGCCCTGCCGAGGAGGCGGCCGGGCCCCTCCGTGCCCTCGCTGGGCAGTGCTGCTGCTGCTTCCCTTCTTTCTCACCCGGGAAAGGAAACGCAAAAACCGTGAGGGGAAGGGAGCAGCAGATTTTAACAGCAGGGCAGGTATGAGCTGCTCTTCTGCTCTTCGTGAAGAGCATCTTGTCGCCACGTGTGTGCATTTTAAAAAGGGCAACTTCATTTGGAGCGTAAGCTTCCCCTTGCATATTTCAGAGATTTCAGCGCCACAGTAACTGAAGTTATTCATCTGCTCTTGATGATTACGTGCATCAAGCTATCCCACCATTATTTGTGAGCTATTTGGAAGCAGGGATCACAGAAACTGAAAATGGCCATCTTGTGAAAATCCTTTTTGAAGGGTGCTGTCACTCCAAAGCAACTAGGACATCTTAAATAGTGGAGACTAATGTTCAAGTACTTTGATACTACTCGGCTAAAAATTTAGACTTAAAAGTAAGCAAAAAATCTAGATTTGGGTAGGATATTTAAATTAGCCGTATAGAGTACAAGCATAAAAATCTCCATAAGTCTGATTTTTTCACTCACTATGTCTAGAGACAGTAACACTTGCTTTTTACTATTCCCACTTTTAATTTAGGCAAAGGAGGTAAAAACAGACGACGAGGTAAGAATGAGAATGAATCCGAGAAAAGAGAACTGGTGTTCAAAGAAGATGGGCAAGGTGAGTTTTTGACTATAGTTTGGTAATGTCATTGTTTTCAGTCACATACTGTAAGTGACAGAGAGAGGTATTCTTATTGGGGTTGTATATGAATGCCAAATGACATACTGAGTGTAACAGAAAGACAGTAGAAAAAGGGAAATTTTCAATAGCTTCACCACTTAAGCATGAAGTTTTCCTCTCCTTGACCTTACTGCAATGTTCTGTGTAAAACAACGCTTAAACATTCCCTGGAAACCCCTTGATAGCTTTATGTGAGAGTCTGTGAGCAGCTGTCTTAGGCGGATGTGGTTCAGTCTTGCCAGTAATTGTCCCTGGGATGCACAGTCCCACTTTCTGTTTTATACTGACTCTAACTTTTCTTGGATCCTTTGCTGAACTCACCAAAGTCACTGACATGGCAGAGCAGCTCATCTCACTGTTCTGTCCCCTGATGGTTTGGTTCAGTTGGCTCCTGGGCTGGAAGTCTAACAGTTACTAAAACAGGAGCAGTAGGTGGGATGTTGTCAGGTGAAGTAAGGCACAAGAGAGTTCAGCCAGGGGATGATGGCTGGGATTCCCATCTGCCCTGCCCTTGGTGACACAGAGCTCACCTCCCTTTCAGCTCACCCTGTCTTGTGTGTCACACTCTGGTGGTTGCTCACACAATGTGAGTGCTTTCCTAGTAACCAATTAGTCAGTTGGTTTGTTAGAAATATGGGAAAGGTACTGATTTAAATTCCTGTAGAAGAAGTGCCACTGAACTAATTTCTGGTATTCTGTGTTGGTTGTAAGCAGAAAAGGAGTTTATTTTTATGCACATCTGAAACTTCAGATCCTTTACATCTCCCAAGCAAAATCTACATAATGAAACATTATTCTCAGTTGTGAACAGTCTCATGGTTCATTGGAGTATCTAACTTATGTGAAGTTCTCCAGTATGTGATTTCTGCAGCTTGGTGAGGGAGAAGATGAAGAGTGAAGAGATTGAGGGCAGGTGTTGGAGAGGTGCTTCATAGACTTCAGCTGGAGTCTGCTAGTTGTCTTTCAGACAGTGTCTGGTAACACCAGGTTGTGTGCTTTCAGGGACAGTGGGGTGATTTCCACAGAGCCTCTGCAGGAGGGATTCAGAGTCTCAGTGGGTGGTTATACAGGGCATGCAGCTTTCTCCTCCGTCAGCGACATTGAGAGGTTGTCCTTTAGGACAGGTGCTGTGATGCTGTCATAAACTTTCAGACTCCGAGTGTGAGTCAGTAGCTCTGAGATTTTCTGTAGTAAACATTTCAGGGGGAACAACAGGGTGGATGCAACCAAGAAGGAGCAGTATTTGAAAACGTTAACATCAACAGTGATACAAAACTGTGATACATTCAGCAGCTTGTGTGGGTGCTCGAAACTCCTCTCAGCAGTTCCCGTTTGATAAAATGTTACAGCAAATGTGGGTTACAGTGGAAAAGTTAATTGGTTGTGTCTTGAAGCTGGATTTGTTCAAAAGTTTTGCTCTGTGGCACTTTGGGACATGGCTTAGTGGTCAACTTAACCATGCTGGGTTAACGGTTGGACTTGTTGATCCTGAAGATCTTTTCCAACCTAAATGTTTCTGTGTTTCTGTGTGTTACCATCTCTTTCAGAATATGCCCAGGTGATCAAGATGTTAGGCAATGGAAGACTGGAGGCATTATGTTTTGATGGTGTGAAGAGGTTATGTCATATTAGAGGGAAGCTAAGAAAAAAGGTAATTCTGAAGCATTGCAATAGGAAACAGTGACATTATGCATGATATATAATTGTAAAAATTTACATATGTAGCTTGTTACAAAAATGAATATTTCTACTGCACTTAGTATCTTAAGTTCTTTTTTTGATAGTAAACTAGTCTGTCCTTCTGTTTCCATTGCTGCTACAAGAATAGGCAGTCTGGCTTTTGGATGAAGCTCACAGTTGAAGGGCTGCCTTTCAATGTGTATATTTCAGGGGAAGGTTTTTTGGCTGCTTACGAAATACTAGCTTTTCAAATTCTAGAAAATTATATGTATATAAAATAATAAAAATCTTCCTCATCGCAGATGGGAAACTTGAGTAGACTATTTAGAAAATACACCTCCAATGCCATCATTTTGTTGTCCACTTCATCAGTTCCAAAAATATTTCTGTTGAAAGCTAATCTGCAAAAATTTGTACCTTCAGGGATGTCAGGTGTATGTGTCTCCATTCTTAACTTTGCCATCTTCAGATAGTGTCTCCTCTGGGCCTTGTCAGGTGTTACATCTTCCTGTCCTCTGCTGGTGTATGGTAAGGAGGAGGTCCCTCAGACAGTCTGTTGCCAATGAAAACAGACATTCACTGTCTTCATTCTGGATTGTTCCATTTTCTGGAGACCAGTGAATGCACATGTCGTGGGATCAGTGTGACCAGTGCTATAGCTACCTGCAAGAAACTGTTGAAGGTAGTGGAGAATGTGCTTAAATAAACACCAAGTGCTGCAGAATTAATTTCTTGCTACAAAAAGCAGCACTTGTCTATTCCTCATCTCTAAAAGAAAGGAAATTCCAACTGAAATGAGTTCAATCTCCAAAAAAAACAAGCAGATGCGGGATAGAACCACTCCGTGCATTTAAAAGCATATTTTGTTTTGCAGATTTCTGGTTAACAGTTTCTAGAAACAACTCTGTTCATTTTCTTGTGCTGTTCACTGTTATTGTCCATCACCCCCTTCATCAGGTTTTTCTTTAATTTTTGCCCGTGAGGAGCTCACTTCACAGAGTTCACGAGTGGTGTCTTGATGCATTATTTCTGTTTTCTCAGAACTTAAGGCTTTATAACCACCCTGTTGGCTAGAAGCTCTTCAAAGAGGTTTGATTTATCCTGTAATAGCTCCATAACATGTAAAAATAATGTAACTATGAGTATTTATGACCTTGGATTTGCTGTTAAAATATTAAATTGGATATTTCCAGCTTACTGATTAGAAAATGAAGGTGATGGCTGTAGTGAAATGTTTCATGTCTCTCCATAAATCTAAATGTGCTGTTTGGTTCCTGTGTTATACAACAGAAGTTGAATTTCTATAACATATGTTTTCTCCTTTAGGTCTGGATAAATACATCTGATATTATATTGATTGGCTTAAGAGACTACCAGGTAAAAATTCAGTATAATATGCCATTATAAGGAGACCTTACAAGTAGCTTTATTTACTGTTAAATTGCAGCAGGTGTTGTGAGGAAATCCCTGTCTAACTTTGCATTTGTATTTAGTTACGCTAAATCATGATTTTTAGTTTCCTTGTATTACAGGAAGATTGTAATGAGTAGACAAATTCTGGTTCAACTTGTTCTTCTAAATTGCATCCTGAGACTCTGTGAGTGAAGGTGCTTATTGTCATCAAGCTTGATCTTTTTTTTCCAGATGTAGCAGTTTGGTGCTTGGATCCTGTGGTATAAAGAGAGATTGAGTCAAGTACCAAACATTTTATTGTGATAATTAGAATTTCTGGTGATCAGAATTTTGGATCCTTGATGTTTAGGCTTTTACCTTAAGAGGCAAATTAATCAGTAATTAGTTTGTACTTAAACTTCCAAAAACGGAGTAGCGTAACTTTACGTAACATAAATGGTAATGGGAAACAGTTGTCAAGTTTTCCTTAGGTGAATGCCTTTCATGAATGTTAGTGTTGTGTCAGCAGTTGTTGAAGATAGATTCTGCTTCTGAAATGTGCATTAGGGTTGGAAAACATTTAAGATACTGTCATTTAGTGTATATATTAGAGTACTTAAAACTAGGAATTTTTTTGTTTTGATGCTTCCTGATTGACCACCAAACACCTCACTATGTGTGTTGTCTGAAGAAAGGTTCATTTCAAAGGCACGAAACTGAACTTGTCAAGTTGTTGAATTCTCAACATTTCTCATTTGTCTCAAATTGTCTTTGTCTTGTTGCCCAGGGAAGTTGTGGATGCCCCATCCCTCACAGTGTTCGACACCAGATTGGATGGGGCATTGAGCACTCCGGTCTAGTGGAAGGTGCCCCTGCCCATGGCAGGGGAGTTGGAAGTAGATGATCTTTAAGGTCCCTTCCAATCCAAACCATTCTATGAATCTGTAAATTACTTGTAATTGGAGATAATTAAATTATCACCCAGAAAAAATGAAAATATTCCAATGTGTTTACTTCACATTTAAAGGAACTGGATGGGAAGGAAGAACAAGATGTTCTTCTATAAATACTGTAGGTGTTAATCCTCTGTAAATAATACGGTTGTTGTAAATAATACTGTCTGCTGAGGTTAATAATTTCATTTTTCTATTAGTCAGACTAATGGCATTAGTCAGAGATGACTAATACATTCTAATAAATTATTATTTAGGATAACAAGGCTGATGTTATTCTAAAATACAATGCAGATGAAGCCAGAAGCCTGAAAGCATATGGGGAGCTTCCAGAACATGGTAAGAATCTTTTCACTTCAAACTGGAAATTGATGTTGGACAAGAATACTCAGTCTGTCTTGGCACAGTGTGAGTGCACTCCTTAACTTCTCTAAATTCCTTCATAGCTAAAATCAATGAAACAGACACATTTGGTCCTGGGGATGACGATGAAATCCAGTTTGATGATATTGGAGATGATGATGAAGATATTGATGATGTAAGTAGTAAATGTGTATTTTTATCATATGCTTGAGGCTGTCATCTTTGGCAATAAGCTTTTGTTGTTAGTTCTGCAGCAAGGAACACATGGGTGTTCAGGATAGCTTTGCTCCTCAGGGACTGCCTCGGGAAGTGGTGTGGTGCATGCATGTGCCAGCTTTCTGTCCTCTCTCCTGTCCTACAGTAATTCCCGAGCTGACCTCTAAGCACATGGTACACTTGGTGTCATGCTGCTAAAACACACATGGAGAGCAGTCTGAAGGTGCTCAAAAAAAAGAAGATCCGTTGTTTGACCCCCCCCCCCAATTCCTCTGTAGGGTTAACAGCCTCACTGTCTAATCAGAACTGCAGAAATAATTGAGGGATTTGTTTTTTTCAAAAATGAAGGCTTTAAGTCTCTCTTTTTGTTTACATAAAAACTACAAAAAGCTGCATCTTAGTAGTTTTCTAAAGTTAACCATAATCTTGACTGTCACAGTCACTTGTGTGGCTTGCCACTAAACTGTAGTAATTGGTTGTGCACACTCTGAAATTATAGTAGTAAAATTGTTACAACTCTAATTTTGTAATAAATTGCAGAAACAGAATCTGCTGTGCAATGTTTTCTAAGTTGATGCACTTTAATTTACAGCTGAGAGATGAATGTGTGCAGGGTCAGCTGGCTGAGAGGATAAGTAGTAACTTACTGAGCCAGTGAGTTAACTTAATTGGATAGACTGTTCTGAGTATACTATTATGTTTTAATTCTTCATCTTTTTAGTCTTCTCTCTCTGAGTTGATAATATGACTAATTCTTTTAAAATGCTTACATTATTCTGAATTTTTTGAGGTTCTCAGTATATGATTCATTAGATCAAGTATTTTAAAAATACCAAAATGTTGAGGAATTTTTCTTTAGACTTTTGAAAATTGCACTTTGGGCCTGTCAGTGGTTGAGCTTACTGAAGATTTAGCTCATTGAAGCTAGAAAAACTAGTACTGCATGCTTTTAAATATGAGGCTATTGTAAGACATCAAAGAGATAAGTAGCTGTAGGACAAATTTGCAAACTAATGGATCTGTGTGTGGGGTTAAGTGAGCATCTATGATTGTTTTTAAGCTTTTTTCAGCTCTTCAATGAAATATTATGCTTTAAGAAAGTAAAAGACATAAAGATATGAGTAACCTCTCTGAGGATCACCGTCATCTATCTGGAATGAAGTGCAGCTTCCAAGGTCTTTGTTAACAGGAAGAACTCAGTGGAGCCTTTCCTTTGTTCTTTATATCAGAAGAATGATTAGAAAGTCACTACTTAGGGAATTGACTCTCAAACTTGGTTTTATTTTCATTTTTGAGAATCATGGGCAAATTTATGTCTGTTCTATTGCTGTATAATTGTATTGCAGATAGCACAGTTCTGCAGAATTGCTCACCTGCATGACCACAGTATTGTCACAGGGCTGGTGGGG
The DNA here is from genome assembly GCA_014706295.1 of Lycocorax pyrrhopterus obiensis. NCBI lineage: Eukaryota > Metazoa > Chordata > Aves > Passeriformes > Paradisaeidae > Lycocorax > Lycocorax pyrrhopterus. The sequence goes on from JACSVZ010000001.1 coordinate 15,121,417, forward strand.
ACAAAAGCAGGGACTAATTGTTCACATATTAAGAAAACAGGGTATGGTCTGAGGCAAAACCAGGACTGTGCTAAGTTCAGGAAGTCTTCTGTTGAACTGTTAAAGTAACTTAAAAAAAGAGTTGCTTGATAAAAAATACACTTGGATGAATTACATGGTGTGGTGTTTTTGCTTTTCAGATCTAATTTGGAACAGAGGTTTACATTCCGACTTTTTTCCTCCAAGGATTGTTCTACATTGATACTTCGATTATTTTTTGGGTGAAGTCCCTTACTTTTAAGAAGACTGAAAATTCTCGGTAAAGAGTGTAGTTTGTTACATCAAAAGGATTTATTTTCAATGTTTGTTTTAAAGTATTTATATTTCTTTAGAAATGGATAATGCTGGATTATCACAAAGGTTCAATGACATGCCACAAATATTTTGTCTCTTCACCAATTAGAGCTTTTATCTCTGGATGTAAGTGAGATACAGTGACATGGGCTGTAAAAGACTGCATTTTTCCCTCTTCTGCTTTCATCACTACAATTCCAGTTAAACTTGTATTTTGAAATAAAAACTGTTTACCCTGTAATTATCACGGATTTTGATTAAAGGCAAATAACCCAGTTCAGATTAGTATCAAATCATACTATGCAGTGTCTGTCCTTATACCCCTTGCCTTGATGTTAACTTTAAAAAAGATTTTGATAATGTAAGAGGAAGGCAGAAATCTGCATTTAAACTCACAATGCATGATAAATCTGCTTTTCGCATCTAGTAGCATGCTGCTATTTTTATACTGATTTTGATAACTAAAAACACTCATTATTTCAAAGATGTTAATTTTCCATAGTGGAGGGAGGGGTGGGAGAGGAGTAAGGATGAAAAGTGAGCAGCATCTCAAATTTGCAATTTTTTTGGAAACTGCGGTTGGTGCAGTGTCCGAGCTGCAGCTGCAGACGATGAACACTGGGTGGCACCCGACTGAACAGGGAGACACGAATGCAAAACCTTCACAGTTGGGTTTGTACTGAAAAATGCATAAAATAGGTTTTCCCCAAAGTAAATGCTTAACATTCTTGATATGTTAAACATGTAGAATATTTTTACATTATATAAAAGGTTATGTTAAGAGTAGAGTTTTATTTTAATCTGAAATTCCATACATTGTAAGGTGCAACATAAAAGCTGATGTGAACTCTGAGTAACAATATAAATAAGAAAATAAATTTGTGTCAAAAGTAGAAGGAATCTTTTCACCCAGAATGAAACAAACTGCTGGAAAGATTCTTGTCCACCTTCAGACCGGAGGAGTCAGTTGAGAAACTGAATAAAGACTAACGTCATCATGCAAATATTATTTTGTGGTAGCCTTAGTGTCTTTGTCTTCAATAATGTATTTAACAACTCTGAAAGCAGGTTAATGGAAAAATTCCTTTTGTGCCATAAAGATCTGGTTCTTGACACTTGTATTCCTTATACAGTCTTTTTGGTATGATGTAAAGTGACTACCCCAATAGATAAAAACAAAATGGCTTTAAATACGGAGTGGCTTCTTTGCTTTACGTGTTTTTTAAGGAGATTTAAACATCCAGATCTTTTGTAAAAATGTATTTTCTTTTACTTTTTACTTTCATTACAGTGTCTCTTTTCCTTACATAGATCAGGTACCCTGCTCTACGAATAACGTTGTCTTAGTATTAAGTAATTTTGCCAAATATTTCATGGATTTTAACTATTTGTTGTAAAAACTTGCTAAATATTGAGGGAAAGATACTACCAGTACAGCATTCTTACTCGACTGATCTTAAATGTATCCATTTACTGTCTTTGTATGCCTGTAAGGTTCAATTGTGAGGGAACATAAATGGCGTAATGTTTCAGAATAAGGCTTATAAACCTCTCCCAAGCTCATTGGTTTCCTTGTTGTACTCAGAGGGCTATAAGCAGCTCTGAAAATGGTTAAAAGCTCTTGAAGTTCTTGAGATCCAAGTGCAGAAGGTGTCTGTCCTTTCAGTTGTACTAGCAGGAAGGTTAGTGATTAAATTGGAGGGAATGTATACTGAAGATTCAGATATTATGGGAACTGTGCTTGCCAAAACTGATCTTCTATATGTGAAATGTAAATGCATGGTCAGTGGTAAGGGGAAACACATGTACACACTGCTGCTGTAGGGAGTCTACAGTTCTCCAGTATAACACACACTTCAGCTGTGGGCCAAAGATGAAACTGTTCCTGTCAGAATCGGTTGTGGTTTGCCCTGAGGTTCCTTCCAGTCTTTGTTGCTCCCAGGTTCATGTCTAGCTCAACCTAAACTGCAGATTTTAAGGAAATTTCTTATTTAACTACTAATTTCTTCTTAGTGCACGAGCTTAACACTGTTAGGTTTCTACTCATAAGCTGGGCTGTATTGCCTTCTTGAGTGCCCTTGGTCACCTTGTTTCTCCGTCCTCTGTTAAAGCTCCCTTCACAGTCCAATCTAGGCAGCTTTGTATCATCCCTCTTGCCTCTTTTTTCTTTAGGGCTGGAAAAACAGCTTGCACAAGAAGCTGTCTTTCCCACATCTCCATGCAGAGAGCAGTGGTAGAACAGCAGCTGCCATCTAGAGGATTGCAAGGTTGCTGACTCTAAAGCTATGAAAGGTACACCATCTGTAAAAGTATTTCCTAGATAAATTTTTTGTAATTCTTGTTTAACTCTGGGAACTGCTGCTGGCTTCTTACCTAGAGTGCAAAATTGAAAGCAGGGATTCAAAAATTTACCTCCCACAACTAAAATATAAACTTTTGTGTTCTCTGTTTCCCACTTTGAGGTTTTCTCTGTGATTAAAATTTTGAAAAATTATTTTTGTCCATTGTTCCAAATCTTGTCTGTTCACCTTACAATAGGGGCAGCTGTGCATTTGCTTGGACAGCCCTAATGCTTTTCCACCCTAATCCTTAGCAGATACAGTCCAGGCACAGCGACTGAAAAAAAGCATATGAGAAACAACCTCTTGTGCCCTTCTCAAGAGGAGGAGCTGCTAACCCATGACTGCTGAGCTCTGTGCCATTTATTTGTTACTGCTGATAGGTTGTGTCATGACTGTGCTCTGCATGTGCCAGCACGCACGTCTGTGGTACTGTGTGCTAGTGCCATACAGATATGATACATGCCATATATCTCATATATGGTACCATATCATACACACACACTAAATTAGGGTACAGATGTAACCTGCAGAGGTTAGGCTGGCACAGGGGTAGCTCTGTCCTCTGGGTGATGTCCATGAATGGCAGTGAGCTGATGACCAAGGCTGGCAGGTTGCTCCGTGTGGTGTCCGGTCACACTCTCAACCAGGTTCTTCATGATAAACTGGTAGGACTGGTGGCATCTCTGTGTGTGAAATAATGCTGGGACTGCTGCTCCCTGAGGCCCTCTGGCCATAAGGTAAGTCCTGCTTTCAGGTGAATTGGGGTGTCGACTGTTCCTGCTGTTGAGCAAGCTCCAATCTAATCCACAATTATTTGTTGTTACTGAATATCAAGGGACTTGAGTTATCCTGTGGTTCCCTGGAGGACTCAAACCTAGCTTTTCATCTGTGGACACTGTGATATCCTATAGGCAGGTTGACTGCTTCATAGAGAAGAGGACTTAAGTGTAGCTTTTGGGAAGACGTGTGGGAAGAGGGAAGTATTATCTGAAATAATTTTGTAGTAGTGTGAGTGCAGCTTTATTTGTCCCTTCAAACTGGAGGCCCATGGCTGGCTTTTCTGCATGTAGCTGTTGGCAGTGCTTTCTCATTTTGTTGCAAAAATGAGTCTTCAGAATTTGCTTCTCAGGCTGTGATTGCTTTTCCTTTTGGAGAAGGAGAGAGAAGTAAGGGAGGATGCCTTGGCTTCATTACGTTTTTAATCACAGCAAGCAAGAGTCAGTTCCTATTGATTAATTCAGGTTATAGCTTGTGCTCTTATCTTGCCCATCAGATTTCACGCCAGAGCTCAACATGGTGATTATAAAATGCAATCACAACCAAATAAAGAGGCAAAACTGCAAGCACCTTCATTTAGTAATTGCAACTAGTTTAGTGGGACAAAAAATACTTACAAAAAATGCAGAGATGAGACTGTGTTGTCTGACCTATGAGCTGTTCTTCATGGGTTTTCTGTGTCTGTAGAGAGGACACTTGCACAGCAGTTTTATTTATATCCAGGCTGCCAGCTCAAGGAAGGAAAGCTTCGGCAGAAGCTGACAGAGACTTGGGGCCTCTACTGCATCACTTGCTTAGCAGTAAATTCTCTTTTGAAGCCTTCGCACTGCATTTTGTAGGCACTCCTTTTTCCCTCTTGCAAAAGTGGGTGGTTTGTCATTGTGTGTCTAGGCTGTGATGGTGTAGGAGTCTCTTCTGTCACCAGCACCTGTATTCCTTAATCAGCCCTACTCTTCCTTATGGTTAAATTAATGAATTTTATTCCCAGTTGAGGAAGATGATCGGCTAAATGCCTTTGCGTGCTTGGCCTCTGGAGGGAGCAGACAAGCAAAAAACCAAACAGACCTTGACATACAGGAGCAAGCAGGGTCCCTCAGCATCTCGGTAGGAAGAGTTTCTAGTCTTGGCTTTCAGGGACTCTGAGGTGCCCATGTCTGAAATAAGTATTGCCAGCAATAGAAATACTTGAGATTTTTTTGGGGGGTTTTCAAAGTAGGTCACCTTCCTAAAGAAGCAGCTGATTGAAGTATGATGGTCTTAGGTGCACGTCTGGCACTGGCAGCAACACGATGGATACTGCTGTTGCCAGCTGGAGTAAGTAGAGCAAAGAGCAGCAGAAATACTGGAGGATCCCCGTGGGACAACCAGGATTCTCTAGGTTACATACATTCCACTATCAGTGGTGCTGGCTGTCAGGGAGGATTCAGCCTTGTGACAGCCCTCAAGAGAGTGACAGGATACTGCAGGGACTGTGTTTATCCTCTGTGCTTAGAGAGGAAAGCAAAGTGCTGCACAGGGCTTGAGGAAACAGCTTCTGACTTGCAAGACTTTGAAACTAACTGTAGCAGACAGTGGTGGGGGGTGCAGAAAGGAGCATTAGTGAGGTTTCTGAGAAGAATTTTGGTCTTTTGCTGCCTGACCTGGTGGAAAGATCCTCCCTGCTCATGAAGATGTATAGAGAAGCTACAGTGGTTGAAGCTGTAGTCTTGAAGATTTGGCAAGAAGCCCAAGACCCTGAAAAGGTGTGGAAGACCTTGCTGCCTTTTTACCCACTGGACAGTGACTATCCCAACTCGCCTTGCAGGTTGCTCTGGAATACCTTGGGATGTTAATAATGAGCTGTTGCAGCAGGTGGCTGACCAGAGGGAGTCTTATAACAGCTCTGACACAGGGACCCTTGTGTCTTGAACAAGTAACAACATGCAGCTAGATCATAAGCTTTGCTGAAAATGGCAGAAGTAGCCAGTGCTAAGTAACTGTGTGATGGAATATACAGAGATGGATTTTCAGATCTGATTCTGGCAGCCCTGTTAAGTTGAAAACATCTTAAAAGATGCCCTAAGACCCATTGATGTGTTGTCCAGTCTTACTGTATTCCTCTTGAGTGACTGGGTCAGAAGGAATGGGCACCTGTATCTCACTGTGGTTGTCAGCTGCATCCCCTTAATAGCACCTTATACCACCTCCAGCCTAGTAATGTGTCTGGTTTGCTGCTGTTAACCAGAGTATGGGCGAGGGAGCAGAAACCTCTTCCCAAAACAGGGCACCAGTTTCACAAAGGTATTGGAAATGTGCAACAGCCTAGAGACTGTTTCATTAAAAGTGTGAGTGTGCCACGTGTAAGTGGAACAAATACTGTTACTGGTGTATTGTTATCCTGGCACTGACTAACGAAACAGTTGCTGAAAAGTGGAAAAAGCCAGTATTAGCTCATGCTTCTCTGTGTTAAATTATGCTTTAATCCTCAACAACTCCCTTCTCTGCCCCTCTTCTCCCCAATTTGAATTGGTTCTATCATATTGCCAGGTATATGCTTTGTCCACAAATGTAGAAAGAGTGATCTCAGGCTTCATGAAAGGTTTTAAACTAAACTGATGTAAAGCTACTGTTTAGGACTACAAAAGTCTAGGTTAACTGTAATATTTAGTATAGGATAATACAGAAAATATTGTATGGCTACAAAGAGAGAACATAATACAGCCAGCAGCTGATTATGTGGATTTATAGGCAGTTTAGGTTAACCTATCAATAGCTATATAGGCAGATGTTGGAGAATCAAAAAACACTGAAGATGTGTGTTTTATCTAGGACATGGGGAGGCATTTAGAGGAAACAGCTTGAGTGCCAAGAAGCCAATAACTTTATATTGAGAAGACAGCATGAGTGTTTCTGATTACTTGTGTAGATTGACATCTAAATCAATTACAATAATAACAGGGGGAAGGAAGGAGAGTATGACACCTAATAGTTTCCTTCTTTATTACCCAAGCCTTCCTTAAAACAGATAATTTCCTTATTAATGGTTTTCAAAATATTATTTACTCTTGAACAGGTTTGGGGAATTTGTTTTGATGTATGCATGCCTAAAGAGGACAGGTTGTAAACCACTGAGCATGTTGTAAACCACTGAGCATTCCCCAAACAAGAATTCTGAGAAATTTAAGCTTTCATGATAATTTCATATTTATCATTGATCCTCAGAACAAACAGAAGAACACAGTATGTGAAGAGAAAATGAGATCCAGTGGAGATCTATCAATCAAATTCAGATTAGGGGCTCCTGCCTGTTTATGTATTTTTTAATATTTTTCACTGTAACTATAATGAATGCACCTAGTTTGCACAGCTGAAGTACTACTACATCCATATGATCTCTTCAGCATATATTATTATATGGTACTATTTATTATTCAATAAGAAGAAATCAGAAGCTGCAGAAACCTTTTTCTCTCTTGGGCTAAACTGAATTAGTGGTAGCCTGGTAATCTTTGCAACAAATTTCCCCACTGTAATTCTATGAAAATAGTCCCTTAATGGTACTGAAGTTAGTTTTATGTTTATTAGTATAGAGTTGGTACTGACCCACTTTAGGAAGTCAGTATTTGTGTTACTCTATTTCTCTATGGTTGTGTTGGCAGAATAATGCTTCATTAGTATAAATGACAGAAAAAGATAAAACTAATATTTATTAAAACAGGAGAATTTCTGAAATAGTAAAAATTTTAACACTGATCACTGGCAGACAATATTTTTGGATAAGTGATCTTGAGGTCTTTCCCTGGTCAATACTCATTTTGAACCTCTGCCACAGTGTGTTTTATACAACAGTTTGGGCAGCACAGCCTGAACCATCTCAGGGCAGTTTAGTTGTTTAGTTACTTAAGAAAACTTGCTTGGTTGATTTTTTTGGGGTATTTAGGGGGGATTGGGGGGTTTTGTTTGTTTGTTTGTTTGTGGGTTTTTTGTTTGGTTGGTTGGGTTTTTTCCCAAGCTTCTTTTTAATCTGGGTCACTTCGCTGTTCCATTTGCATTAGTGCCAGCCAAGCTGAAGAAAAAATGCACTGGGAGGTGAGAAGAGCAGTGGAGGTACAGATACTGCTGTAAGCTGGTATTGCCTCTGGAGGCTTTGAGGAAATCCTGGCCTCAAGCAGCTGTTTGACTCACAGAATTGCATAGGTTGGAAGGGACCCCTGGGGGTTGGAAGGGACCCCTGGGGGTTGCAAGTCCAACATTCTGTGCAAAGCAGGTCCAGTTAGAGCAGGTTGCTCATGGCTTTTTTAGTATTTTCAAGGTTGGAAGTTCCACAGCCTCTCTGGGAAATCTGTTCCAGAGTTTGAAAACAAATAACGTCCTTGCATCTCATTGGAATGGCCTGTGCCCTGGGTTGGGTCCACTGCCTCTTGTTCACTCATGATGTGCAGCCAAGAAGAGTCTGGCTCTCTCTTCCCCTCCATCTCAATTACGTAGTTGCAGACAAGAGTAAGATTTCCTCTCACCATTCTTTTCTCCAGGGTGAGCAAATACAGATGTATGCATCTCTCCTCAGTATCATGTGCTCCAGTTCCTTCAGGAATCTTGTTAGTCATCTGCTCCTCATTTTTCTCACGTTGGGGAGCCCCAAAATGGGCACAGTGCTTTGGACGCAGTGTCAGCATAACAGTGTTCTTCACTGCAGTCCGAACCAGGCATCTGGTGTATGATTTTTTGTCTGCTGCTGATCTGTTGAAGCACTTGATCTGAATCACAAGATTAGAACTTGACTCCAAGGATCTGAGAACTCCTGACTCACCTCCTTGTTAGAGAAGGTAACTGAGCGATTGACTGAGCAGAAATGGAAAAATACAATTGGGAAGGATTGCATAAAAAATGTAGAGGTTCTCTTTTTTGCATTTTCTTTTTAAACTAGCTTTTATCCTCAATGCAATTAGAAGTGCCTGTATCTCTATTGAAAACTGCACCACAGACTATGGTACTGGTTACTGTCATAAGCACAGAAAGATAGATCTGAAAGTGTTTGGGAATCTTAGAGCTAAGCTTCAAAGGTGTGATTTTGATCTACTGAATCTCAGCTCAGAAAAGTAAATTCTGGTATAGAGAGTAGGACATATTTCTCATACCAGAAGGACTTTCAAAGGTGTACTTGCTTGAGCTGTGAGGTTCTGGAATTATTTCTAAGTCCATATGTTTAAACAAAGTATTTTTCTTAAGCCTACAAGCAGTCTGAGCGTTCATTCTGTAGGATCATTTGTTCATCCTTTTATTTAATTAGCTTGCAGCCTTTCTTCTAGGGAGGTGCTTTCTGAGGAAATAAGTGCAACCGCTGGAATAATTTAATTGTTGTTATTCTGAGGCTCTGTCTGTCCCAGCCCCGTTTTAAACTCCCTTTCTGTGTCTATCTGGATTTGATGGGTGGGCTGTTTGGTGGATGAGAAACTGGTTGGATGGTCACATCTAGAGGGCAGTGTTCAGTGGCTCAGTGCCCAGATGTGTCAAGATGCCCAACAGTGTCAAGAGCTGTCCCTCGGGTCCGTACTGGGACCAATGCTGTTTAATGTCTACATCAATGACATAGTGGGGTCAAGTGCACCCTCAGCAAGTTTGCAGATGACACCAAGCTGAGTGGTATGGTTGCCACACCTGAAGGATGGGATGCCATCCAGAGGGACCTGGATGAGCTCAAGGAGTGGCCCATGGGAAACTCACGAGGCTTAACAAGATCAAATGCAAGGCGCTGCACCTGGGCTGAAGCAATCCCCAGTATCAACACAGGCTGGGGGATGAACAGATTGAGAGTAGTCCTGCTGAGAAGGGCTTGGGGATACTTGTGGATGGAAAGCTGGATGCAAATGGGCAATGTGCAACTCGCAGCTCAAAAAAACAACCATGTCCTGGGCTGAATCCAAAAGCAGTGTGGGCAGAACAGTGAGGGAGAGAATTTTGCCCCCCTACTCTGTTCTTGTGAGCCCCCACCTGGAGTGCTGCATCCAGCTCTGGGGTTGTCAGCACAGGAAAGACATGGATCTGTTGGAGCGAGTCCATGGGAGGGCCATGACTACAATCCCAGGGCTGAAGCACCTCTCCTTATGAAAAAAGGCTGAGAGAGTTCAGGCTGTTCAGCTAGGAGAAGAGAAGGCTCTGGGGTCACTTTCTGGACAAGGGATGACAGTTCTAAAGTGAAAGAATTTAGTTTTAAACAAGTTATAAAGCAGAAGTTTTTTACAATGGGAGTGGTGAAACACTGGAACAGTTTGCCCAGAGAGGTGATGGATACTTCATCCCTGGAAACATTCCAGGTCAGGTTGAACAGGGCTCTGAGCAACCTGGTCTAGCTGAGGATGTCTCTGCTTATTGTAGCGAGGGATGAACTAGATTATCTTAAAGTCCCCTTCTAATTCAAACGATTCTATGATATAATCAAAAGCCCTATTTATTTGTCCCTGCCTTAGTGTCAGGAACCCCTAAAGTCACAGTTTTCTGTCTGCAGTATTTAAGACAAAAGAGTCTTCAGCTTGATCTTCTAAGTGTCGGAAGTTGAAGAGCCCTTCCATGGCCAAGTACCCACTGTCATAGACAGGTGAATAGGAACAACAGTCACCAGTGGTTCAAACGGCACCAGCTTTTACTGAACTACTGGACCAGGTACTGCATGACACAAGGGCAGGTAGAAGGACATTTCTACTGCTTGGACCTCAAGAAAAGAAAAAAGGAGATCAGAGGTAGTGTTTCAGTCCATCCTCAGCTACTTCACTTTTTCTCCTCAGGTGCAGAACTTGGCACTTTCCTTTCTTGAACTTTATAAGGATTCTGTTGACTCATTTCTGCAGACTGTCAGAGTCCCTTTGAAAGGCAGCACACTCATCTGATGTTTCACCTACTCCTCCCAGTTGTGTGTCATCTGCAAAGGGTGCAGTCTGTCTCATCATCCAGGCCATTAATGAAGATGTTAATACTACATAACTCCAGGGTTACACCACAAGTGACTGACCTCGAACTTGAGCTCATGCCACTGATCACAACCCTTTGAGTCCAGCAGTTCAGTCAGTTTTCAATCCACCCCACTGTCCATTGATTTTGTACACATTTTATCAGTTTCTCTACAAGGATGTTATGAGAGACAGTTTTGAAAGCTAACATAGATAACACCCACTGCTCTCCTTTCCTCCACCAGGTCGCTTATATGATCTCATCACAGGGAGGCATAATCTCCACTTTGTAAATCAATCCTCACCACTCCCCAACACCTTGTTCTCCTTCATATGTTTGGAAATCATTCACATCATTTTCCCAGGGTCTGAGGTGAGACTGGCTGCCCTGTAGGTTCTTGGATCCTCCTTTTTGCCCTTCTTGAAGAAAGCAGTGACATTTGCTTTTTTTCCCAGTCCCTAGGATCCTCCCAGGATCACTGTTGCTTTTCAGAGATTAGTGAGGGTGACCTCACAATGACATCAGCCAGCTCTATGCTGTTATAACTTACATAATTCAAATCTAGAAGAAGCAGCACATTCCATGAATTGCAGGATTTGCAGGGAGGAAAAAACCTCATCCTTAGTTGTACGTGACAGTGAACTTTAACCTTTGCAACTAAGGTAAGTTAATGTTTGATTAATGTCATATGTTTACTCAACTTTTGACATGTATGACAAATATCTAAATGCGGCTCTGTGAAACTTCTGTAAAGTTACATTATTTTATCTTCCAGGTAGGTGGATTAGGTGTATTCCATCAGATACATTCTAGTTTTAATTTCTCCACGTATGGCTGCTCTGCTCCTCTCGTTTGGATACATCATGTCCTACCATTTCTCCACTGAAACTTTGAATATTGGACCCAAGATCAAATCCACAATACAAGAAAGGATTCAGATGTATGGCTTATATGGATCTATACTATCCTCCGAGAGCAGGGGGTAAAAGATTCACAGTTCTAAACAGAAGACAAGCAGGTTACTGTTCCCCAAAAAAACAAGTAAAAACAATTTCTCTTGGTGGTGTTATCAGCGTGGGAATCTGCTGGGCTGAGATGTTATGGAATCAATATAGTTCACCACAGAATATGTCTATGTATATCAAATAATTTCCTACGGAACAAAGAAGTTGGATACTGCTTCCATAACAGAAGGCCAGAGAGAGGCTAATTACTATTTGTTTCAGACATGTTGGAAGGAGCAGCTGAGTTTATATTCAGATTTTAATGTGGTAGAGGTCTAAGTCAACTAAGTTGGAAAGGCGAATGGGTGCCAGGGCAAGAGAAAGAGGGATGTGGAGCAGAAGTGTGACTGGAATGCCTTTCCTTAGCGGAAGTCTCTTGCTACATTTCTAACTCCATAAAGTAGGTTGGTGAGAGGTGTTGTCCCAGTTAGGTAACTCACCAAGGTGTTTCCCATATATTGAGTCTTCTCTCTCCAAACAGGCTAGGTGACAATCTTTTACCACCACTCATGAAACCAAACAAGTTAATAAATAGATTATTTTAATAATAGGTTTTATTAATATGATGTGAAGACCTGAGACCTGCTGCAAGATCATCAAAATGTTGGTTGAAAGGTACCTCTGAAGGCTGTTTTTTAGTTGGACCAGGTCAGCACTCGACTGTCAATCTTGGCTTTGCCTGAGTCTTGAAAAGCCTCAGTGACAGAGATCCTTCCACTCCTCTGGACAATCTGTTCTAGTGCCCAGCTGCTCACTTGTTGATTTTATTTCCTGATGCTCAGTCTGAACCTCCCAAGTTGTAAACTGTGCCAATTGCTCTGTTAGACCAGCTGGCAGTGATAAGAAGAGTTGGGCTCCAACACTTTTCAAATGATCCTTCAAACACTTGCAGGCTGATGTTATGTTACTTCATAGCTTCCTTTCTACCAGCGAAGTCCAGCGCCTTCAGCCTCTCCTCAATAACTTTATCAGCCTTCCACTGAACATGCTCTAATCTTGCCCTGTCTCTCTCGATCAGAGGTATCCAAAACTATTTCAGGCATGGCTTCACCACTGCCCAGCAGAGATTATCAGCAAATTCCCTTAGATGTGCTGGCCATGGCTCTAATGCACCTCCTTCCAGAAGAGCCATGGGTTCCTGTTCGCCCCGGTGTGTGCTGTAACCCACAGGGTTGTGACTTTGCCAGCCACTTCCCACTCTGTGCCCATACATGGGGCAATCCCAGCTGTTCCAGGGGCAGAACTTCAGACTTCTTATAAGGATCATGATGCCTCTTGTCTAATGCTTAAGCTTTTCAGGGTCCTTCTAGATTGAACCAGCAGCTGCTCCCCGACCTTAGTGTTACGTGCTCAGAATGAGCTCTGCATTGCAGCCAGGTTGTTGATGAAGGCACTGGATATGGCTGCCAGTATTGAGCCCACAATGCTTTGGTGATTACCAACCAAGTATTGAGTTATTGTTTGCTACCCTTAGAGCTTCGAATTCATCCAAACAGGTGGTTTGTCCAGTCCAAGCTTCTGCTGTTTCCAGAGGGGAAGGGTGAGAAGGTGGTGTCAAAAGCCATATTCAAACCAAGGTATGTTGTAGCCACCACCCTGCCCTTGCCCACAGGGCCAGACATTTCATCACAGCAGGCAGTCAGCAGGTCAAGCATGGTTTGCCTTCCTGGGCTGACTACTGCTGTTTATCTGCTCCCTGGTCTTTCCATTGACTGAGATGTGGCTGACTGGCCCATCAGAGGGCAACCCTCCAACCCTTTACAACCCCTTCCAACCCAAACCATCCTATGATTCTATGATTCCCAAGTCTTCCTTCCTGCCTTTTTTTTAAGGATGGGGATTGAGAGTGGCCTCGCAGTCAGGCCCACCAGGTCTCCCAGTAAGCTTGGGGTGATTCCCATCCAGCCCAGTGGATCTGAACACATAGAGCTTCTCTAACCTCTTGCTCCTCCATTGCTGGCTCCCCAGTTCCCTCCCCAGTTGTGTCTGTACAGGCAGGAGTCAAGGAGCTGGCTTTGGCTCTGGAGACAGAGGCAGAAAAAAGGTACTGAATTCATCAGCTTTTTTGTCAACACCTGTTGTCACAAGGGGCCTCTGTCAGCAAAGCCCATTTTCCTTGAACTTGCTTTTCCAATTAGCAATCTCCAGAATCTGCTTTGTTCCAACCAGTGCCCCTCAGCAGTCTCAGCTCCAGCTGAGCTTTGGCTTTCCTGGTTTTGACACTAAGTGCCTCACACCGTGGGTGTTTTTGTCTGTCAAGTGGTAGTGGTTTACTTAGGACATTAAAATTCTTTTTTTTAGTTTGGCTAATCTAAACCACATAGGAGAGATGGTCCTTCTGACTCTTGCACACTTTTGTTCCAGTAGGTCAAGACTTATGAATGAACATGGAAAAATTGCTCCAGCTGCAGAAGCAATTGGCAGCTAGCAGGAAGACATGGAAAAAATGTCTGAAATGAGAACCCAGTTAAACGTGATTAAAACAAATATCAATAAAAATGGAATGGAATTCTTTTGTTTTTTAAAGCTGTAGAAGGAAGATGCAACTAGATAGTGAAGACCAACAGATGACCCTATAGCAAGGCTTAGGGTTGGTCTGCCATTGGGAAATATTCTTGGAAGAGGATCATACACAAACACACAGATTAGTTTGAGGTCTGGACTGGGGTCAAGGCTAATTTGATTGAGAAAAGCTTAAATTTTAAAGTAGGGAACAAAACTGGGAAAGGTTCACTTAATCTGCGTGATGATAATGTAGTGAGAAAGGAATATCAAAAGGTCAGAGGAATGAAAGTGCCAATACTGATATGTGGAGTGAGAAACTGCTGGCTAAAAATTAGCCTCTTGTGGTGGCCAGCATGAAGTTATTGGATTGGTACAACAAAACAGAGGATCCAAAACTATTGTGTCAAAATGTAGAACTAGCTAGCATGGAGACCTGTGGAGGATTAGCAGTTGCGGCTGGAATAATAGGATGGAATTACATGCAAGAGATGGAAAGATGGAGGAGAAAAAAAAGATAGTGAAACAGCATTATACATTAATGACTTCACAGAAAGGGAAGGGATGGCCTGAATAACAGGACATTCCCGTAAAGATTGTTTGGAAAAAGTTAGAAAAAATACTGTTCTGTACTGGAATATCAGAGAATCTGCAGTATCCAAGAGAGCCTGGGAGCTGGATTTACACAGGGGTGTAGATGTCTGTCATGCCAATTGGAAAAGAAAATAAGTACCTTTAGTTTCTGTATAAATATGGAGATAAAATATTGTAAGACGTATTCCTAAATGTACTAACAGACCACTACACTGCAGTGAGAAGATATGCAAGAGCGCTATGAACACTTTGCCATAGGGCTAGGAAGAAATTTGTAGAAACATTAAATATTTTTATCTACAAGTAAGTAATTTCCATTACTTCGATTTGAAATAAAAAGGAATTCTGAAATGTCAGAATTCTCATTGGATAGAAACACTGTTTTTAGCCATCACAGTTTTTCCCAATTAGTTGAGGTAGTTGCATCAGGTTGTATCTTCAAATTGAGCTTGAAGACAGAGTAAATATCTTCTCTCATAAGTATCACAAATTAATTTAAACACAAACTTTGAACATTCTAATATGCAGTAAATATATATAAAAGAGGGAATTTAGAAAATACATACTAGATGTAATTCTGATTTTCAACAGGACGAGAGGGAAAGCTAAAGAGATAGAATTCAGAAAATACACAATATGGCTACAAAAACAGCATTATGTATTTGGGACCATCCTCAACATTATTTCCACAGAATCTCTCATGCTTATTTTTATTCAGTAACTAGCAATTAACTGATTTTTTTATTTTGGTCTCTCTTATGTTGTCTACAGAGGTTTATAAACATGTACAAAATGCATACACTATATTTGCTGAGTTGTAATTCCTATAAAATTCAAATCTAGAGGAAGCAGCATGTTCAATGATTGGATTGGCAGGCAGGCAGAAAATGGATCCTTAATTGTTCATGAAAGTGATCTTTAACCTGTGAAATTAAGGTGAGCTAATGTTTGATTAATATCTGATGTTTAATCAAGTTTGAAACACGTGACAACCATCTAAGTGCATCTCCATGAGACTCCTTGAAGTTGTCATTTTATCTTTTTAGCATATCTAGTTAGGATTTCTTTATCAAACGGTTACACATTATAAACTGAAGTAACTGATTTTTCTCTTCAGAGACAGAGCAATTTGTTGTAGCTGTGTTGAAACCAGTGGAGCTCAGCCTGAAAATCCATTTCATTCTTGATGAACAAGTTTTATCAATAGACCCTCCCCTTTTGCATTAAAATGCCCAGTATAATATTTTATACTAATTGATTTCAGATTCAGCTCGACCGTTTTTCAAACACTGCTTGCTTAAAAATTATTGATCTCACTTTAATCACCAAGAGGCCTTCAGACTGTAAGCATCTCCAGGCACAGCCTGATTTATCATGCTTTGAAGCAACCACAGAATCACTGTGACCGGCATTGCTTCCTCTGTGTCTGAGTGTGCCAAGTCACATGGCACAATCCTTGTCTGTGGAAGTTAAAGAAGAATGAAAAATTGATTATAAGAGTAAATAAAATCCTCATCTTTTACAATGTTCTTTCTCTCTCTTTCAATAAAAGCAATCAGAGTTTGACTTCTACTTCCCTATGCTGGGCATGTATTAAGTATATTCTTAAATTACATCTGGGTCTGTCATAGATTCCTAAAACGTAAAAATTCATGAATGTTTTTGATTTAAAAAATCATTGAAAATTACTTATGAAAGCAAACCTAAAGCACAATGACTTCTGCCCTAGAATTATCATGTCTCTCCCAGAGTCATCTTACGGATAGTACTCAGAGAGGCTGAGGCATTGGACTTACCAGGCATTTAGGCAGTGGTGAGCATGGAGCGTGCAAATGGTCTCACTGTGACTGTGAGGCAGAGTCTGGGTGTGCAGATGCAGTGCTATTCATAAAGCTATGTAGTCACAAGACCACACAACTTCTTGGAGTACCTGGTCTATATGTTGCAGAGGTTCCCTTCTCTTCAAAGTGACTGAATTTATCATAATTGGGATGCTAGTTTAACCAAAATAAGTAATTCTCTACTGACTGAGTGACATCTGACGCAGTAAAATTAGTATTCAATGATAACTAAACTTAATTAGTTTAATGTTATTTTAGGCATTCAATCAGAGTAGAAACATCTTAGGATTTGATATCCCATAAACTTGAGAACAGTTCATAATCAATCTGAGGTAGGAACATTCCTGCCCACGCTTCTCTCCTATATAACATAATCTTCTCCTATATGTTTAGATGAGGTACTGCTGGGGGAAGAATGTTCCACTTCCTGGCAAAGTATCCTGGTGCAGTCAAACAAAAGTACTACAAATAACTGCAAATCCTTCAGGCAAATATCAATCACTTCAGCAGGTGGTGAAGAGAAACGGAAAAATGTTTCTATGGCTGCAGGGCAGACATTCTTCCCTTCCAAAGCAAGACTTATCTTCTCCTGCCTCTCCCAGCAAAAGCTAAGGCTGTGTCACATCCTCTTAAAGCATGAAAAACTGACACAGCTTTTGCCTTTTCTATGCCTATTACTGCAGTAAATAACCTTTAGTTGCATCCCAGAATCAAAAGCAATCCAAAACTCATCAAAATCTAACTTGTTCATATTCCTCAATGATACCTGCCCACAAATCGGTAAAGCAATTAATAATACAGCTCTTAAGATTCATGGCCCACAAGGTTTTGAATCTGGAGGAGAATAGCTGGTATTTGGTGGCAAATATTTAAGGACTTATTTACAGGAGAACTGAAGATGTAATATATATCACTCGTGCAATGAAATATTGATGAAAAAATACTCAGTTTAAATCAGTTTAAATCAATGTGAAATAGGTTTCTGCTGCATTCCACTACCGTTTATCCCATTACCATGCTCAGCAAAGCAGGGTGTGTATACAGGGCTATGTTTGTACATGACTTAAAATGCCTCTGCTGTCAGTAAATAACAAAGGACAAGGTGATGAGAGAGAGTTCCTCTCTTGCTCTATTTTAACTTATTTTTGTGAAGATCAACCCTGTTAGTGCCAACCTTTTCCAAATCAAATAGCTCTGACTGAACTTCAAAAGATGAAAGTGTGAGGCAAGTGAAAATATGCCCCTAGTTCAAGGCATTGGGGGAGTACAAAAAATCACATATGGCATAGGATATTGAGGTGTGTGATTTAACAATTTAACATTTAACAAGGTTAAAAAAACATCTACTTTCACATGAAGGAGAAATAATACACTTTTCACATGTCAAATAACAAATACAAAAGCAATACATTATGATTCATCCTAAAAATTATTTTAACATTGGGCTGATATTACTCACTGAATGACAGTTCTTAGATATGTAAATACACAAAAATAAAGCAGACAGATGTCGTTCAAGTTTTTCCAGACTGAGTTGCACATTGTTCCTGCTCTTCAATCAAGGGAACCTAAAAAGACAAGTTTAATGCTTGTGAATATCTGTGGCTTCTTAAAAAGTGAGAGACAAAGACTGAAGCCATTTCACCTGGGCAAATTCAACTATTTTTTATAAAAACATTTTTGACTAAAAGGTACAAGTCCTTCAGAAATACAACCAGGAGTTCTGATTTCAAAACTGTGATTTTGAAACAGAGCACCATTTTGCTGTTTGTATCTGCCTTCAAGACTGCTACCACCAACACATTTTACAGAAAGATTTCAAGTGACTGGAAAAAATATTTTCTCTGTTATCACAATGTGCCTCAATTTATTGACTCAGTGCCCATGATTTTTTTAAGTAAGATTCATCTCTCGTGAGGAAGATTTCTTATCAGTCAATTACAACGTGAGTGTTTATGTCATTTCATAGAATCATAGAATAGTTTGAGTTGGAAGAGACCTTTTAGAGCTCATCTAGTCCAACCCCCCTGTGGTGAGCAGGGGCACCTTCCACTAGACCGGGTTGCTCAAAGCTCCATCCAACTTGGCCTTGAGCATTTCCAGGGATGGGGCATCCACAGCTTCGCTGGGCAATGTGTTCATGTACCTCACCACCCTCACAGTTAATATCTTCCTAATAGCTAATCTAAACCTGCCCTCCTTCAGTTTAAAGCCATTCCCCCTTGTCTTACTCCTACATGCCCTTGTAAACTATTTTAGGGGAACACTAAAGATTCTCCTAAAATGCTGAGTTTTAAGATGCTGAGTTAATATTTCAACAATCAGGAACAACTATATTTAGTTATACTCACCACCTTTCTTCAGTCTCTGATATATGTGCTAAAACACTCTTTCCAACTTCTGAGTCATGTTCTGTCTATCTCAGAGAACACGAACTTACCTGATGAAGAGGAGAACTTCAGATGAATTTGCACTGCTTGTAAAAATACTTTTGTCTGAGAACTTAATTTCATCCAGAGGTTGTGAGGTACTGGACTTCCAGGAGTTTCAGAAAAGAAAGGATGGTTTTGAAGTTAAAGCAGACAAATACTGCCTAGGAGAAGTGGATTTACCATCTCTGACACCCAGCATTTGCGTGACACTGAGCCAATTGCTCCAACTGAAATACCCCAGGCAGCCATTCTATTTGCCTTACTTTTTTTGGGCACTCAAATTCTCGGCTGTTGATTCAAAATGGCAAAATACAGCAAAAACTGTGGACCAACATAGATTTGTAACGTAAATTTGGCTAGTTTGTTCAGGACTGACTTTCTGTTTTCCCTCAGAAGCATCTTAGGGAGGGATGGCTTTGGTTGCATAGATACAACCATCTCAAAAACACTGAGAAAAGAAGGCAAGATTTTCAAAATTAGTTTACACTTTTGACAGTTTTTATTTGAATGTCTTTATTTGAATGTTAAGGTGGCAAAATTGTCAGTCCCTCCAGCTTTTTTCTGTCTGCATCCTGAGCTGACTTTAAGGCTTTACTTCTCTGCAGATTTACCTCTGAGATTTTCACAGGCTTAGGTTCACTACCACCTACTGTAGCTCATTTGCACAGACCTGTTTTAATACAGCATCTGCTGGAAATGTGTGGTAAGAGAGGAAAAATGTTTTCCACAAAAGAAACCCAAAGTGGTGTTGATTTTAACAGTGTGCAACACACCATAAAAGAAGGAAAGAACAACGCTTTAAAACACATCCATCTAGAACAAGTATTACCAGAGCTTCATTCATAGCAGGACAAACTGGGCTTCAGATGAAGAAAGCAGAATAAGTAAAGTGTCTGCAAAAAACACTTTCCCAATTGGAGTGCACAATGTGATTTTCTCTACAGAGATTGAGTTGTGTGTTGGGAGAATTCCTGCACTGCTTTACAATTCATGCCAGACAGCTGCTGATAAGAGACTGGCAATGCCCAGCAAACACACAGCTTCTCTCTGCTGTCTCATTGCCCTTGCAGGCAGGGCTGTGATAATTCACATTCCTGGCCCTGGAGGTGAGGAGAAACTTTCCAGTCCCATCCCTCAGCAACCAAAGGCTATAGGACTGTTGTGTAATCCTTCCCCTATCACTCAAAAGTGGACCCTCACATTCCTCCTGGTGATGTGCAACCTCTAGAATGCTTTCCTTCTGCTGATAGGAAGGGACATTAAAGAAAGGTGGGCTGTGGAGAGTTAGGGAGGAACACGGTGACATCTCCAATTCTGAGCATGCAGACACTGGCTGTAGTCCCACCACAGCTGGGAAGGCCCCTCTTGCTGCTATAGTCAAGAAAATAATCTTGTTATGTGAAGTATGGGCAAAATTAAACTGTTCATAGCTTCCATTTTAAAGGTTGAATATGAAAAAATTTCCCAGAGTTCCTCTATCTGTCATAAAGAAGGATACACAGACATGTCTGAAATGAGCTCCTGACTCCCAGGTGTAAGTGCATACCAAAGCTTTGTAGACCGTAAGTAACCCACTACATCCAGTGCTTAAAGATCTATAAAGTATTTAAAGTCAAACCTGAGCAAGAACAGTTATGCTCTTGTTTCTGACGTGCTGGTGGATGCACACTGTATTAAATCCACTATTCCCCTCTTTAAAACAACCTTCCAGCCTCCACAACGTGAAAGAATTAACAAACCACTACAGACAACCCCAGATACATTACCTTCCGTTAGCTCTTCCCTGTGTGTAAAATATGATAATAGATCTACTTCAACTTAGAAGGGTGTACAAAGTTAAATTTATGAATGTTTTGAAGGAGTTATGAGACTACCACAGGAAAGTCATCATGGAAATTAATTAACCTGCCTTCAAGGCAGGGTTTGAAGAATGTGCAGAGAATATGACATGAAAGATTCCACTTTACATGATGAAAACGAAGAGAAACATTGAAGAACTATACATTAATTAAAGACATCCTTGTACTGAATTAGGCAGGAGTCTTGTGGAAAAAAACACTCTGCAAAGGTAATTTAAAAACTGATTCATATCACATACAACATACAATACTGTAGAGCAGGGCTTTGTCTTTGGAGCTTTCATGTTTTCTGTATAGTTTCCTTAAGATTTCTTGAAAATCTCTTCATTTTTTTCCCACTGCATGACTCTCAGTCTGAATGCTGTGAACCTGCCATCAGAGGAAATTACAGTTGTAGGAGAACCCTTCCTTCTCCATGTGACATGCTGTGCTTATGGGCTCCATGACCACTTGAGAGCTAGCACTGGTAGGCTCATGTTCCTCGGGGCAGATTCTCCAGTGCCCCCATCCATCCCTCTCCTCCCAGCCACTGGCTACTGCCTGAATACCCTCCCTGTAGATACCCTCATACTCCTTTCTCCAGCTTCCAGCCATAATCCTCCATCTTTTCATGCCCCACATCCATTCTCTGCTGTCCTATTTCCCAGTCCTGGAAACTGATCCTCTCTGTTTCCTTTCCCTCATCACTAAACCCATGTATCTTGCACTGAGACCAGCTGTTCTTTCCTGTGTGTTCATCAGACACCAATAGGCTAAAGATTAATTAATATTACAGAAGATTCTTCCTTCTTTTGGTTTTGTTGCCAAAGGAGCCCCTGGAAATTAGGAGGCACAGCTACAGTAAGACAGGTGGGGTTTTTCTTCTGTAATATGACCAAAACTGTGCCGTTTAATCTTTAGACAGGTAGAATAGTAAGTGGAACCCCTTGATGTAAGGTTAGCGTGAGAAACAGCTGAAATGAAAACATCATTTGACACTTTTAAAATCTGGCAGAGTTATAAACAATGAAAATTAAGTATTTCATTGATAAAGCAACATTAGGAATAGTTATTACTGTATGCACCAGAAACCCTACATCTGTGTAGTTAAACTTTTACTGAGGTGTGTGAACCCAAGCATGAGAACACCACTTGAATGTGTAGATGGAAGGATTGTTGCCCAGCACCCCAACAGAATAATTGCCTTTTAGGAAACAGTGATTTAGTACGAGACACATCAGGAATACCAAAGTGCGTGCTTTCCTCCTCCTTCTTCTTATATTGACTATGGTCTTTCAGGTAAAGTATATAAAGGTAATATAATTGCTTGGCAAAAAGAAGAAAACAAAAGGAGCAACAATGGGAAGTGGAAGGATTAAATATATCTTGCATTTAAATTTTGGTAAAGTGGCAGCGAAGATGAGTCAATGCGGTGTTTGGCATCTAACACCAGTTCTGGCAACGTTTTGAGCAGGAGCTGCCCCAAAGCCACAAGCCCCGGGGCCGGGTGCGCTCGCGTAGCACTGCTGTGTCCCAACGTGGTCCGGAAACAGCAAAACCAGTAACGGGGGAGCAAAAGAAGTATTCATGTGTGTGAAAATTTTGGGGAGGGGAGTTCAACCACTAGTATGTGAGTGATGAGGAGAAACAAAGATTATGCTTATTTCTCCCCTTCTAAAACCGAGCACTAAGTGCTCCTGCCGCTGCAGGGCCAGTCCGGCCTGAAGGGACGCCGTGGGGGGAACCGCGACCGCAGCTGGAGGGGAAGGACACGCTTGTGCCTTTCCCCGGTGCCATCGATTCATCCGAGGCCGCAAGCGGCTGCAAACAGCGCACGCAAACACCTGGATGGAAAAATCTGGGAAAACGGCAGGATCCGCCCGGAAAGCCGGAGGGCGCGTGTGGTTTGGCTCTCGCGGATAACCCGGCTGAACGCGCTCGAGCACCAAAGGGCCGCTCGGCCGCCCTTCTGTCGGAGCGCAGCCCCGCCGCCGGAGCGCGGCCCCGCGGGGCTCGGGGCGCTGAGGGCGGGGCGAGGCCCCACCTGGGCACCGGGCCCGCCCCGCCGCGCCGGGCCCGGCCGCGTCCCGCCCCGCCCTTCCCCTCCCCGCGCCGTCAGGTGCCGGGGCGGGCACTGCGCGTGTGCGGCGGCCGCGGGCGCAGCCAGCCCAGCCGGCCCCGGCGGGACCCAACGGCGGCACCACCGGCCGGGGAAGATGGCGGAGCCGGGGGCTGCGCGCAGCCACCCGCGGGCCACAGGTAAGGGATGGGGCTCGGGCCCCGCGAGGTGCCGGGGGACGGCGGCTCCCCTGCCCGCATCCCGCGGCTTCCCCCGGCGCCGTCCCGTCCCGTCCCGTCCTGTCCCGTCTCGTCCCTCGCCGCATGGGGTCGGCGCTTCCCGAGCCCCGGGGAGGGGGCAGGCGGGGGTCGCTCCCTGGCAGGTGCCGCCGGTCCGGCCGCCATCTCGGAGGGATGCGGCGGCTGCTCCCGGCGGGAGCCGCGGCGGTGCCGGCGCCGGGCGGCCGCTCCCGAGGGGACACGGAGCGGGTCCCGCCCGCGGCTCCCGGCGAACCCCGTTCTTCCCCTTTGTGGTGCGGGAGGTGTTTGCCATGAGGTGGCTTTTGTGCCGCCGCGGTTTCCCCGGCCGCCGGCGGTGCTGCCGGGGCGGGCGGGCGGGCGGCAGCTCGGCTGTGCCCCGAAGTGCAGAGCGGGGAGGCGGCGATTTGTAAACCTCGTTCTCGGCGGTGCCTGGGCCTGCCTGTGCCGGTGCTGCCCAGCCCGGGCAGCAAACTGGTTGAGCGGGTATCGAGCGTGAACGCCGCACGCAGAGCCCTTATGTAGGCACGGCTCCTGGTTAAGGTTCCTCCTCGCTGCTCAGCGAACGTAACTTTTAATTTCCAAGGGCGAAAAGGATATGTGAGATGTGGTGGAGGTTGCGGCAGTGTATGGAGTAGCACCTGGCATGGGATCAGGTCCCCCAGCACCATGAGATGTTGGGGCCAAGGCTGGTGGTCGTGACCTTGGCTCTTGGCTTCACCTGTAGGTGTTAGGGTGAGTCTGGCTGCGGTTTCTTCACATGACTTCCGCTGGGCTCGAGTGTGAGATGAGTGGTGATTAAGGTGTTATGCAGGTGCTCATTACACTTTTACCTTAATTGTCTGGTATAGAGCCTCTGCTTTGTGGATGGCAAACCATCTAAATAAGAGGTGCATAAGAGGGAATTAATTTCCCCGTTTGTCCTAAGCCACTGTAGTGTCTAAAAGTAGCTTTTCAATTGCTTTGGGAGATAAAGAAGGATTACTATCCCGAATTTATGGAGTGGGAATCTGAGACTTTGACTTCTCTGAGGCAACACAGTGTGAGGAGCCAAGGAAGGAGTTGGGAACACTTGTGTTTGCTGTTCTTCACCCTTCTCCACGTGCTCAGCAGTTGCGGCTTCTGCTGTAAGGCTGTTGCTGTTGAGCAGTCAGGCACGTCTAGGGCTTGGGTCTCCATTTTTAAGTATTTCACATGGAAGATGGGAAAAAATTAATGCTCAGAAATCGTATTTGCGAGGGGTTTTTTTCACCTGTTTTCTAAAGCATGAGGAATTCTTCCCAATATTCACTTGCACTCTTCCCAGATATTTTTCTTTTTGTGTCTTTCTAGTTTATGCTTTCTAACTTCAAAGGCAAGTGTTGTGAAAAACCTTCACTCCTTATATTGACCAGTACATCATCTATTTTTCACCCTGTATGAGATTGGGAATCCATAGAAAAGACAGCAGGTACTACAATTAAAGATGGTATCAAATGGGTCATGTATTGTAGAGCATGGACAGGTACAGATAGATGTAATCACTTGTGGTCCAGCACTGGCATTTGAACACTAATGCCCAAGCAAGGCAGCATAGAGTGGTCTTGGCCAAATTTGTTATGTTATTTGAATTGTCTGCTAGAAGATACTATATGATGTGGTATAAAAGATTGTGTATGTGTGGTGTGTATTACAGACAGCAGTGTGGATGGGATTTGGATCTGCTGCAGCAGAGAATGAGGCTCTTTTGTGGGTCTTCCCAATTTTGTAACAAACACAACAGCTACTAACATGAATCATTAATATAGATGTGGAAATGATGCTCTCTTAATTCATGTGTTTCTATGTATGTCTTTGTCCTGGAGTCCTCATCTTGTTCATAGGGATAGGAAGAATCTTACCGCCGTGTTCCGAAGTAAAATGCTCCTTCCCACAGTGTTGTCCCTCAAAAGGGGAACTGCCCAAACAACAGGCAGTGACTGTAGCCACTGTTCCCTTTCCCAAACTTTGTACTTCTCTGGCAGCATCTGAGTTTTGATCTGTAGGATCCTCTAGTGCTGAGGGGATTGCTAGGATGGCAGTGCAAATGAGGCTCTTAAGACTGTCTGCCCAGACCAAACTGTAACAATACAAAAAATAAGGAATTTTTTTGCATCTCTTGGCAACTAGGGGAGAGAATATTATTATATTGTTTATAATTCTGCGAACAAGGAGCACAAGCTGTGGCACGAGCAAATAATATTTGCAGAGCTCAATTATATCCCTTTGCCAAAAATCAAAGGGATGAGGTGAACAATAGCCTGAGAAGACACTGTAGAAATCTTTTTGTCAGGGAGAGTGTTAGGTGACCAAAATGTAGGCATTATTGCTGCTGCTGTCTGTAGTAAAGGTAATGACTAAAGAGCATTTGAAGGACAAATGGCTCAGTATTGAATCTCTCGTCTTCCTTTTTACTGCCTGGTGAGATTTGCTTAATGTATGTGCTGAGAGGTTGAAATACTGGACACTTTGGTTTTCAGAGTAAAATGTGTTTGTTGGTTGGTTGGTTTTTTTCCTTATAGAAAACATGATCATGCCTAAAAGAATTTAAGAGAAAAAAATCATATGTTGTGCCATCTTAGACTGTATATCACTAAACCAGCTAGTGTGAGAGGAATTCGTGTGTGGATTCCTTTAAAAATACTGTGTAGGTTCTTCTTGATCTTAGTGCTTTTCTAAGTGATTTCTTATAGGCCAAAATGGCTTAAACAACGTATAGTTACACTCCTCTTTTTGTACTGTACTGTTTTCTCTCATATATGGACACTCAAGGTTGTTTATCCCCAAGGTTAATTCATGTGCTGCTTTTCATGTGATGTTACTGTTTGCAAGTATTGGCTTTAGTTCAGGGCAGTTTAATACACTACATCCTCTCAAGGTTACTATTTCAGTATTTAAAGTATTGTAACATTGTCAGGCTTTGTCCTTTAAAAAGAAAAAGTCAAATCTCTTTCCAATAAAGTTCATGACACTGCAGTGAAGAAAAATGTCTTGCCTTTGAATCCCAGGACTGCAGAAGTAAAAGGAAGGTATATCACTTGCACAGGTTAGGAAAGTGAAGCATCTGAAATCTTTAGTGTTTAAAAGACACCGTTTTATAGGGTCACATACATCCGTCTGCTTTGGTGGCTGGTGTATCCATGTAGCAGTGGAAAGGCATCAGGAATGCTTTTTATTTTATATTAGGTCATTATTTCTAGACTTGCTTATTGAAGAAACATGTACATATTTAATGTAAATGAAACTATATATCCTGTGTGATGATGTTGTATGAAGATTTATGTAGTAAGGCTTTTTTTAATCTCATTAATAAATAAAACACAATTATAACTTTCTTGGTTATCACTCATTCAATGTATGTGAAGCAAAACTGACAGTGGAAATTCTTTAAAATTCTTGTGTCTGTCATTCGCTTGCAAATGCATTCTAAGGCTACAGAACAGAGCAAGGCTTTAAATTCTGTTCAATTCTGGACTACTCAGGTGATTGAAAAAAAAAAACCTTACTTCCTTCTTGTGTGTTTCACCTTTGCAAGAAGGTCCCAGTGTCAGAATTACTGAGTGGCTTGTTTGGCTCTTCTCTTTTAGTTGTCTTGACTACTCCTCATGAAATCAGGTTTTTGCACCAGCTCCCTGATAGGGCATTGCAGCTTACAGCCCTTTGTTTGTTACTGGCTTAAGATTTTGAGCAGATCCTAGAAGCAGTAATCCTCAGTTTAAATTCTATATCCATTTATATAGTGCTTTTTTGATTTTTTTAAGATACTGTTTTATGGAATTTTTGTAAGTACCTGGACTGTACAGGTTGGACAGAGATGAAGCTGATCAGGAAGCTAATGCAAATTTTGGGAATACTAACTGCATTTAGTTGCTTGTATTACACACTCAGATTTAACTTTCTTGTGGACATCTACTGGCTGAGAGGGAAAATCTGGATAATATACTTAAATAGTGGAAGGAGTAGTAATGCTTAGCCAAGGTTACTGGAGTAATTGAATGGAAAGATCAGTACTGTAACAGGGTTTTTTTTAATCTGCCTGTCTTAGGACATTTCACATAATTTCTGAGCTATTTTGCTGCAATTGACTCATGTTTGGTATTTTCATCACAACTTGATATATTACTGGTGTATTTTCTATACCTGGAATTAGTTCATGGTATGTTATCAGTGTTCCCAATATACCTGTGTTCAGGCAGCTTACCCAGTGAAAAAAGTGACTTGAAATCTTGGGTAGTCACATTGCCCTGGACTGACTTTAGTTAGGCTGTTTAGAAATACCTTTCACTGTGTCTTATCTCCGCAATGATTAATGATGATGATGTGTCTCTGTGTCAAGATAAGAGATAAGTGGGTTTCACAAAGTGGAAATCTAACTATTAAAATGGGAAAAAACCATTCAAGATTATCATTATGTTGTTTAAAAGACTGTAATGCATCTGGCAGACTTTGTTTGTCATTCAAATAATATACTTTTGTTTTTCTTCGTTTGTATCATGGAGCTGTCAGGATCCTAAAACCCTAGCACTCTCTGTGGGTCTGAGTTTATAAAGTACTTCTTGTTGCAGTTTAATAGGAATCAAAATGTTTCATATGGAATTACTTCTGGTTTTGAGTTGTCCTCTGTGTATGTACATACATAATGCATGTACATTTCAGGCTTTCTGCAGTTGTAATGAACTAATATATTCAAATGCTTGTTGGTCACTTCCTTAGTTTTTGTCTTGTAACTCTTAAATGCATTATCCACAGTAGTTACATGTTCCCTTAACTATTTAATATCTACGTCTTCTGTGATCTAAAGTTTTGTGAAGTATTGTGCTTCTTTTCATTTAATGTATTATTTGTGTGCATGTCATCTTTGTTTGCCAAATGCCATATCAAACTGTTTTGCCCTAAATTCTGGGACGTTAATTTCGCTTTTGCACTTGAATATCTGAAGGTTTTTGCTACTTCTTTCACGTGTTTGTGTCTGTTTTCCTTTGATCAAGGGGAATCTGATTATTCTTGTGATATTGAGGTGCTGCAGACAAATGTCTGCTTTGCTGAGATTGATAAAGCATTTCTGTGATCTTTGCATAAACTTCAGTCATGCAGCAGGTAGATGCCTGCTTGGTTTTTTAGCAGTGAGAAGGTCCAAAGCAGTGATGAATTGAAGAGGTATTTCTGATGTTGTGCAGGGTTTGCACAGTTGTGTTGTGGTAGCTGTTTGCTTAGATGTGAGTTTGCTTTAAACTGTTTTTCTCTGTGTGCCAAAGTTTGTTTTTTCACTGTGTTTTCATGTTACTTTTCCTGGCATAAAGATGCCAGTAGCAAACTTCTTGTCTTAATGTTTCACTTTTGTTAAATTAATTCCTTTACAATATGTAAAATGCAACTTTTTGTGTTCCAGTGTTACACCTATGTACTTTTTGATTGGACCAGTTGGAAAAACAATGTTGAACTCATTTTCTTATAATGATTTAACAGAAGAGATTGTTTCCTGTGTGTCATATAATACTTAACTTTTTGATCTCTGTTTTTCCTTACGAGAGTAAATACATGTTTAGTGCAGTGTTGGACATTTAAATCCTTTTTTCTGGTTTGTGAAAAATCTGGAAACTCTCATTTGTTGTATTTTGAGTACAGAAATAGATGAAATTGTCCAAGCTTTCAGAGTCAACCCCTTCAGTAGTAATTACATCTGTTGTTTTGTAAAGTCATTCCTGTGGGCTTGCATTTGCCTTCCAAGAGGACCAGTCCCTGGAATATGTATTAACTTGGTGTGATGTGATAAGCGTTTTAGTCTGGGGTGTCTTCTTATTTGGTGCATTGTGCCAGAGCCAGTTGCTGTGTTGGTCTTGTGCATGGTAATACATCTGCTTGCACAAAAAGGAAAATGGATTTTATGCCCCATAACCTTATCACCGTCACAGGTGTATTGTGCATTCAACCAGTTTAGAAGAAAGCATATCTAGTTTTCTTTGTTGAATAGTTTCTCTGAGATACTCCTTTTTCCTAGTAGCAATTTCGATAAATAAAATGAGTGAGAATTTATCACTTCTATCTAAGATTTTGGTAGGATGGGAATGAGCATGTTAGATAAAAATACATGATACCATGTATCAATTTATGGATGCCACTGTAAAAGCATCTCAAAAAATCTTCAAGAAAATAGTAGTAACACTACTACAGTTAGTACAGTTTTGTCTGTTTTGATGCCAGATGCTGGGGGATGCATTGTGGTTTTGTTTCACTTAGGAAGATCTGGAAGTATGCCTTGCCCAGTTCAATCCATATGAATTATCAAATTACTTGTCTCGTGCCAAGCAGAAGCCATCAAGGCTCTGCTTTATTTCAGAAAAATGCTCATTAAAATGTTTATAGTTTGAAATTAATTTTGCTCCTGGGTATGGTGGAATACTGAAATTCTTCATGTGGCTTCGATCAAAAGAGAAAAGATACAAACTTTCCGAAGGTGCTGCGGCATGCCTGGGTTTGTAACCACAGCAGGAGTGCTGAAAGGGTCCGGGCTCTGCAGCCTTCTCCCTTAAGCAATAGATCAAGTGAGAGCTGGAAGAATACTCCAGTTTGAATAAACTAGCCTTGATTGTTGAGCTGGAATAAGCTTTCAATATACAATTATATTGGGAGTAAAATAAACTTAATTTTGAAAAAACTCCAGTCATGTGAAACAAAAATATTTTTTTTATGCTCCTAAGTTCACTACATGAAAAATCACCCAAGAAAGGCCTTTCTTTTTGTCCCAGAAGGAAAAATGGGACAATACTGCAGTGTTTATCCACACATCATTACTGTGATTTTTACATATTTTAAGTTAAGGGATTTAGTTTCCCTTCCCTTGGGAGGATGGTATCAACAAATGGGAACCACTTTCTCATTGCTGGTGACTTGCCTGCATCTTGCCAGTTTTCATTCCCTTGTTTGTGTTGAATGTGGCGTCTGTGTGTGTGTACAGACCTGCTCCGTGTCAGGGAAAAGAGACCTCAGGGAGTGGACTGGAATGTGCTGTTGGGGCTCTTAAAATGTTGACAAACAGTGAGAAATTATGGCTTCCAAAATAAATGATGGATGAGCTAGTTCTCCTTTCTCTCTCCTGAAGGGAAGGGAGAGAGTAGGGCTTTACTTTCATGCTTAGTTTCTTGACTTTTGATACCATGCAGCAGCCACAGGGCATCTTTTTCCCATATGCTTAATGGTCTATTAATAGCTGTAAGTATTTCCATAATGTTTCCTGGGTTTAGTGGTGCTAAGTGCTGTGGTTACAAGTAAACATGGCACTTTTCAATAGTCAGAGGAAGTGGTTTAATGGTGCAGTGAAATAAGAGGGTGACCTTCCGTTGGCACAAACGAGTTTTTGATGAGGTTCTGGATGTGGATGCAGGGTTGTGGGCCAGGATGTGTTTCATGGCTTGTTGAGGCCAGGTTATGGCACTGAATGAAAATGTTTGAGCGCTGCGTAGGGAAGAAATTGTTTAGAGAAAGTATTATGGAGAAAGGTTGCTTTTTTTATGGCATTATCAAGTGACAGAACTGAAAGAAAATTTGAAACAGAAATAACTGCACAGATTGAGGCATTTACAGATGATGGGAATAGCTTGGTTTTCATAATAATTTTTATATTCTAAGGGCAGTTTTGATCTCTTTCCTGCCTTGCAGTATGTTTTCCTTGTTTTGGGCCTGGGGTTTTTTTTGCCTCTGAGGTTTTTGTAATCTCTGTTCTTACAACAGAGTCACTGCCTTTATCCAGTCTTCCTTTAAGTCTCATACAGCCAAAGGATGTCATAAAAGAGTAAGTAGCCTATCTTTGAATTTTAATATATTTAATCTGTGATGAAGTTGTCCAAATCACGTGTGAATGGAACTGAAAGTCATGTTACACAGTACAAGCACATCCACTTTCAGATCCAATTTTTGTCATGACTGGTCTGTTTGAAGTGCTGAAGATGAACTGAATACTATAAGGGAAGTCTTCATGCAACCAGGGTTCCTTCTAATGAGTGCTCCCTAAAGCATAGTGACAAGCTTACAGGCCATGTAGCAACCAAAAAGGTGTTTAAAATAGCACAGTGATGCTCCTGGAAGATCACTAAATTCTCTGTTGATGAAAACCCCTGCACTGCATAGAGCTTCTGGTGCCTACTTGCTGATAATGGTGCATCTGTGCTATTGATAAAATGATAACCTACTAGGATAACTCTTAAGATTTTAGAAGTTGGCTTTTTATTTTTCTCTCTAATGGAGTTTTCTTCCTTCTCTATTCTCATCCACTCACTCCTGCCTACAAGGTCATAAGGCTGGCCTTAGTGAGAGAAACAGTGTCTCTCACTGCTGTTTTTCCCTGGTGCCTAGAAAAAGGCATTAAGGGTAGGGTGTAAGATCACAGCAAGCATACAGTATGCTTCCTAGAGTCACATAAATTATGGTTACAGGACTTAGAGATGTATCCAGAAGATATATCTTGGCTGTTTCTTCCATATGTACATATTCCCATGCTCTAGTCTGCTTCTTGCTCCAATTTCACAATTACTCAATACAGTAATTCTAGCTCTTGGTGCCCCAGCAGAGCTCACTCCACTCCGTTCAGCCTAGGGAGTGGAGGGAGAGAAAAGCATGATGGAGGAGACTGGGCCCATCAGATGGGCTCCAGCAGGAATTGACCTCTCACCAGCCCACCTGCCTCCTGCAGTGGGAGCCCAGGGGGCTGAAGTAGCTCTGAAAATTTTCTTGTGGCAGCTGCAGGGGAGGCAAAGACACCATGAACAGGAAAAAGGTGGAAAGGAAAAGAAAATGCATTCCATGCAATTTAACCTCTGCTTCAGGCATTACTGTTCAGAAACAGAATCACCATATCAAAGAGCTCTTTGAAAATCAAAGGTAACAAAAACAAATAGGTTGAGGAATGTTTTCCTAGTCTTCACAGCAGCTCTTGGTTAATGGTGTTGCAGTGTGATATACTTCCTTAAGTTATGGACTTGGAAAAGTAGAGGGGCAAAAGTCCTCAAGATGGTTTTCTAATGGCTATTTTGCACTGGAATGAACCCAGATATCTCCTGGTCATGCATGCATCTTGAGAAATTCTGGTCAAAACTTTCATGGTATAAGGTAGCACTTGGAAGATATAATTTTCATATTCTGACCTTCAGTCCCGATGGCTGAGAACTGTTGGATCTGATTCTAATGAGCAATGTTTTAAGCTGATTTTATTATACAGTTCTTCATAAATTTGTACAACTGAAAAGTCCCAAGAAAGAAAACTCTTAAAGGAATATGGAAAACTGCTCAGCAGCTAGAAGCTAGCTTTAATTCCAGCGTTTTAGATTTGAAAGCATTCAGCCACCCCTATCTGTCTCCAGCTGTGTAATCTAGTCCTTTACTTTGTGCCTTGCCAGAATAAACCAAATTTGTTCTTCTTGGGTGTCATTTGTTAAAAAAATGTAGTGTCACCATTGTCTGACAGATGCCAAGTGCTGTTGTTAGGGAACAGTGAAATAAATAAATATATATATTTATTTGTAGGTAGGACTAGAGTGACATTCCTTGAGTATACGGTTTGGGGTCTTTGGGAATTTCCTGTGTAGTAGTTTACACAAACTGGTAAGAACTGATGGTGTCAGGTTTGTAGAGGAAAAGATTTTCAGTGTGCATCATCTAACACTGCTTTGAGAAGGTGGTACAGGATTTGGCTCCTGGTTCTGGATTTAATGAAGCATGTTACATTGAAGTAATCTGCCCCTGAGTCTTCAAATGTTTCATCAGGCACAAGAATCTCTTTGTCTTCTGCTCCTAGCTGACTGTCTTCTTTTGATTCAGAAATGTCCACTGCATCAATTAAAACGTACTAAAAGCGAAGACAAAAATGTTTCTTTCTTGCCAGTTAGATGGTCCTCTTGCCTATGCACAGAAGCCATACCGAAATGTTTGCTTGCTTGTTTGGGAGAACTTAGTTTCAAATCTCATTTGTATTCTCAGGTAAGAAGTCTGGATGCTGATCTACTGAAAAAAAAGTGGGATTTTTTTCTTAGTTTCGTTCTGGTTTTTGTTTATAGCATTAACCCTCATTGAGGGAGAGAAGGTGGGTGTAGTTGGCTGTTTGTGATGATACAGCTGTAATTTTCTTTGTCCCATGGTGTGTTAGCCCAGATGAATCTAGTCTTCCTTCTACTGTCAGCTGAGGCTTAGAGAGCAGCCTTCTTGAGTGTGTGTAGACCTGCGCTCCCTTCTTCCCGACTTTCTTCTTACATGCACAGGACAGGATTTGTCTTTTGCTGCATCTCCGACTCCTCTCCTTTTCCAAAATATTTACTGGTTTCTATTACTTCAGCCAACTCAACCTACTCATCTCTCTCCTCTTTTCCCTTGCTATGGGTTGGCAGGTTTTTCAGTCCCTGACTCTGTATCTTTTGATTTGTATCTACGTGTGAAACAAAATTCTGGAAGAGTGTAGGATTCCTGTGTAAGGGCCGACTTTCAGCCGGTGTGGTTGGTGATCTGGGGCTCCACATTCAGCAGAGCTACTTTCTGTTGCCACTATCAAACAAAAGCCTTTCCCTGTACAGGTGTGTCCTGAACTTTGTTCTGCCCACAGTTAGTCTGTGTCTAATCAGCCCCGGCAAGGAGCTCCGCAGTCAGCTGCCTTTGCTGAGAATCCTATGATGAGTGTATCTTTCCAGTGAGGCAAGGTTTGTGGACAGATAACCTCTTCTTATTAGACCAACCAATTACAGTCCAAACAAGGAAGGTTCCTTGCCCATTGGTCTGAAGAAGGAGCAGCTTGGTTCATGATACGTGGAAGTGGAGAGGAGAAAACAGGAGAAGTGATATAAGCCTTGAGGTTCTTGAGGCAGCAGCTGGTTCCTGATCTAACAGGCATGTGGGATGTTGTGGCCCAGCCTTTTATGCTGGGATACAGCACCTGTGATCTTTTACTCTACTGTAGCTGTGCTGCAGGGCAACCACTGCTCAGGGTGGTTCTGTTCAACTCAGTTCAGGTTCTAGAGAAGCACTAGCCAAGAGGGTGGGAATGACAGTTCAGATGTCTAATTTGCTTTGAAAAGTATTCTAGTGTGGTTCATGGCTTTTCGGGATGAATATTTGCTATTATGTTTCAAGAACTGACTAGGTGACATTAAGACACATCTCTTGGGGGTTAGAACAACGTGTGGAACTCATTGATGTGTTTTGGTTTTTCTGTGCTTATATGCAAAACTACTTTCACCTAATGAAGCAACCCTGGTGAGTCATTTTATTAACTAAAGTTGTAATGGTGGAGTTCCAGATTAGCAAAGGAAAACAAACCTAGTGTAAAAAGGAAATAAATTTTGAAAATCCAACCCAAACAAAAATCCGTTTTTGACGTGTCTTTCATGTCAGTATGTTTTGGATGTGTACTTCACAATTTTTAGAAGTAACTAAACCAAGAGAGAATTGCTGACGTGTATCATCCTTGTATGTAGTTTTCAGATTCCTTGTAAGTGCTGCAGCTAGCAATATTTTGAATGTACTCCTGCAATAATTGCTAAATATTAATCAATTTCTAAGTCTAGTAAGTGCATTTAAGTAGGCAGGCAAGGCTCTTTTTTCATGTACTGCTGTTAATTTGTTCCTAGGTTTTTCACCTAGGTTTGCACTGTATAGCAAAGATAAATAGCACTACTGGTTCACTTCCATGGAAAAACATGGTGCAGTCTCCACTCTCCTTGTTTGAGACCTTCCTTTGTCAAGGAAAAATGTCAGATGAAAGCTTGCTGGAAGAAGTAAAAATGTCAGCCATAACACTTAGCAAGCTTGGATTTTTTGTTCTTGATAGGGTGGGATTTATGGCACCAGGCTGTGGGCACATCTGGAGCTAAATGAGCAGGCAAGCATGTTGCTGTGACTCTTTTTGCAGGGACTCTGCTGTTATAGGCTTCTGCCATTTCTTTAGTAGAAAGGAATTTCACAGTGTCAAGTGTATTGTATCACTAAAGCAGTGGTAGCTTTGCTGTTTTTCTCTACGATTTTTCTGGAGGATGCCAGAGTTAGGAGAGAGTAAGAGATCCTGCTGCCACCTACAGCATCAGCATTTACCAGATCTGTTCTGAGCACATACATGCCGTCCTTCAGTGTTTCAGGGTTTAAGTTACTAAGATAAGTTAGGGATATGCAGCAGTTATCTGAAAAAGCACTTTTTCTCTTACTTATCTGTTCTCATTGGGAGCCATAACTGGAACCCACTGTCAGAGCCTTACATGCCCACGGGCAGATTTTTTTCAGCAAATTTGAGGAGAAGGGAATTTAGGAGGCTAAGTACAACTGCTTAGTTTCAGATTTAGGAGCTTTCAAAGTAATTATAAAAATTTTCTTGTTATTTAGCTTTGTTTTATTCGACTTGACAAAAAATTCAATGCAATATAAATAAGGGAGGGGAATAAGGTCATGTTTTGAGTGTTATGTAAAATATCCTCAAATTCTTTTGCCTTTGAAAATAGGGTATATTTTAAACTCCTATACAGATTGCCTGCTAAGTATAGAGAACTAACAGCTCTTAACACTTTGCTTGTAGCATGAGGGTGTGTGCTTTTCAAAATGGCTGGCAGAACAAATTGCAGACAGGAGGAATTGAGGGGTTCTTTTGTGTACAGCACAGACGTGTAGGAGATGGAAAGTTAAACTTTTAACAGCAAACTATTGAGAAAGGTGGAGATTTCCCTTACTGTTTTCACATCTCCTCTTTTAAAATGTAGCGAGATGAAAGGTGTTGTAGTTTCATTTGACTGACAGAATGAGAGTAGTAGTCAAATGTGTTTCGGGAGAGGAGGTTTTTAAACTGTGTCCTCATACATGTGTGTGGAGGCGGGGGGTGCACTACGGAGCAGTATATGTTGGCAGGGATAGTATGAGCAGCCCACTTTGTTTTAGGAAGAGTTGGAAGGAATAGGTATGAAACTACATTTTTTTGAGAAGCTGTAAAAGGAATGTAAAGCTGAAGGTAGCTGTCTCCCTTGGAGTCCTGAATGCTTAGGGAAGGTGATAGTAAGGGAAGAAACAACCTCACTAAAGGCAAATTTTGTGCTTGATGTTAGGGAGGAGAGGAGGTATGGGGTGTCTACAGTTCAAAGCTGAGACACTGAGCATCCCCATGTCTTGTGGATGCACCTTGTGTTGGTGTATAAGCAGCTGTGAGGCAGCACGGGGTTAAGCTCAACTTGTTGCAATTATGGAAAGCTTTCTGTTTCAAAAACCTCTCTGTTTGAAATATGTAATGAAAATTTTAGTGTTCTGATTTTTATGCCTCTGTTAATACTACTGTAGCCTAAGTTGTAAATGATGACCGACATGAACTGCAGTTGAGGTAGCATGCCCGGGATTGACAGCTGTGATGTCAGTAGTAAGGAAAGAATCCATTTTTTCTTCCTTTTTTTCTGCTTCAGATATACTTGGGTAAGTTCTGGCAAGTTATTCGGTGATTTTTCTGTGCAGCTGCCTGTTCTCTGAAGAACATTGTCAATGAGGAGAAAATGGTATGAAGCTCACACTGATGTCTTGTATGGGAACTACAGAAAAGGGTATTATTTAGTGCTATTTACGTGTAGTATGTTGCTTTGGTAGCTGATGCTACCAAGACGTGGCTGTGGTTATGTATATGTTATCAATAATGAGCAATTGGTATTGTTTTCCTTTATCCTTCTTATGATGCATTGATATTTTTTTCTCCAATATTGAGTACTCTACTGTAAAAAAATCTTTATTAGTTGAAGTCACTAACTCATGACATTTGTTCTGATGTTTCCCTTTCTACTTAGTTTACTTATTGAGGTTTGAGTTTTGCGAGGAAGACACATTTGCTAATCAATGACTGTGACTTGATCTCCTAGAAGGGCATAGAGCTCTTCAATCACTTGAATTTTAAAAAGAAAAAAAAAGGTGTGGGAGAGGGAGAGGAGACAAGACATTGGAAAGCAGGTGGGTATGTTGTTTTGTTTTTAGAGATGCTGACTTAAAAGCAAGAATGAAGCTCATCATTTTAGTGTTGAAACCCTGAAAAACTGTGGGGAATAAATAAGACACTTAAGCTAAAATTGAGCAAACCCATGCTTAATAAAGAATGACATACATTAATTAAACAATAAACAGGGTCCATACATTCTTATTCTGTGAAGAAATGTCATTAGGAGAGTGTAACTCATCAGTTTTCATCGTAGTCCTGTTATATATTTATTTATAAATGTAAAAATGTAAGGGTTTTGCGTATTGATTTTTTTTCTTTCCTTTAGTCAAATCTCTGCTTTTGTGAAAGAATCTTTTAAAAGGAGCATCCTGCTTCTGTTAGATGATCCTGGAAAAGAAAATCGATGTATGAGGTTGCATACCGGAACATCTACTGGATATGCATTGACTTAGTAATCTTTAATCCTGCATGTAAACAGAAAGAAAAGTGCTGTTCAGTAGGACAATTTTTTTTCTTACTGTTAGTTATTTTTAACTTTTGATGTTTTTATGTGCATATATATATATATCTCTATATCTATATACACACAGAAGAGTTGCTCTGAAGTGTCCTGTATTTATTTGTACTTAGAATTCTTCTACACAGAGTTGCAGGAAAGCAAATGGTGTGCATCCCTGTGGTTCAGTGGGATTTATTGTCATGATAGGAAAAAGAATAATGGGATTAAGATTAAATAAAGGTCGAGAATTTTATGTTGGCATTACTACAGTGCTGTTGTTTCCTAGTGACCTTTTGCAAGCATTGCTCTTGCTGTGCTTTCATTAAACTATGAAAACTCTGAACTCTCTTCGGGTTTGTTTCATATCTCTGAGGTTAACAGGGCATGAGCACTGTCTATTTCATGCTGCTCTGAGCATTCAGCTTGAGCAAGTGCTGAACCTGGAAGTATATATTGAAAGGCTGGTACTATTACTGTGTTAATTGGTTGAAACTCTGCTAAACAGTACATGCTAATGAACATTTACGCAGGTTTGTCACAGGTGAAGAAGATACTGTCAAGTGCAGATTTGTCAGTGTTACATCAGGAACTGGGTTCACTTCATCTATTTTAGGCATTCTGCTTAAATGT
The DNA here is from genome assembly GCA_014706295.1 of Lycocorax pyrrhopterus obiensis. Classification (NCBI taxonomy): domain Eukaryota; kingdom Metazoa; phylum Chordata; class Aves; order Passeriformes; family Paradisaeidae; genus Lycocorax; species Lycocorax pyrrhopterus. The sequence continues at coordinate 15,159,394 of JACSVZ010000001.1, forward strand.
TTCAGTTCTGATGAAATTGGTTTTGAGGCTGTTTTATCTCTTTAGCAGTCCAAGGAGATAATTATGAAATACAGTACCTAGTATTTCAGTTCCTTTGCTAAGATGCTTTAGCTGGTTTCCTCCATTGTTATCAGTCCTGCTGTTCTGTCCTTTCAGTCCCTTGAGGTGTGTTCCTCTGACAATGTAGAAGTGCTGCCTTCATTCAGGAACCCAAAGGCTGATTGGTGCTGTGTAGAGCAATATGTAATGGAACTGAAAAATATGAGCTTTAGATAGTCTAATTGTTAGAAACCCCGATTTTAGAGTGTGCTCTTTTAGAAGAGATCTGTAGCTAAAAACTCATCATTAAATGTCCCTTCCCTGAAGTGATCTATGTTCAGCTGCTTAATGTTCTTCATTTGTCATCAATAAAAATGTAGAGTTTTGAGATTCCCCTGCCAAAAAAGGAAAGTTTAAATAAAAACTTCCTCCTTTGCTATTACATGTGCAGTGCCATTTTTCAGCTGTTAGTAGCAGGCAAGTGAAGACAGTTGGTATTTTGAAAATACCTGTAGAAAATCCTGCCATTCCCTGTATGTGCCCTAATGCCTCACTGGCGGGAGAGTGCACAAATTGCATTACTGTGCACAATTAGGTTCTCTGCAGGAATTCGTCTGACATCTGTCTACCCTGGTTGTCTCGGGCTCCCTTTGAGTGGAGTGGAATAGGCACTTCTAAATTCTTCCCTCAGGAGGAAGTGACAGGATTGAGAAGTACCCTGCTCTCTGTAAAGTGAGTGAGAGGGAAGCTGAGAGCTTCTGCCTCTCAGAGGTGAGTGTGTTTGCTCTGGCAGCTGAAGTTAGACTGAATCTCACCCTTCCTGGTACACTGGAGGTGCTGTAGCTGTCCTAATGTAGTGCTCTGTAACTGAGAAGACAATTTGTGAGCTGCCATCCACCTCATGATATGCTGACAGCTATAGCAGTCGCTTCACTCCACGCTGCTCAGGCTTTCAGGGTGCTCAAGAGGCACAGCAGGGCTGGTTATGGCCCCTCTGTACACTGTTGGAGCTGCTGCCTGTGTGCCCAGAGGCACACACACAGAAGCTGGGTGCTGTTTACAAGTCGGGTTTACCATTTTTGTTGCGAAGGTTAAGTGCCAGTCTGCTCTGACATTTTCCCCTCTGTAGCAGTGTGTTGCTACTGGTTAGCAATTCATGGAGCCACTGCTCAGTCGTGGCCTTTCTCAGAAACCTTTCACCGACTCACAAAGATGTAGTCCGTGGGACTTTTCCAGTGACAGCAGTTTGTTCTGAGCTGCTGTCTTCCTTGGTACACCTATGGCCTTCCCTGGTGTGTGACTTGAAGTGCCCCATCTAGGCAAGGGAAAGCTGCTTGTGATCTGTGTGACTTGTGTGATGGGCAGGATGTGGCCGGGAGGCTGTTGGTGCAGTACCACTAAGTCGGTTGTTGGTAATCATTCAAACCACTTATCACTTCATTTAAATCTCTTCTTCATTTAAGAAGGCAGGCAAATTTCATAGGATGTTCTGTTTCAATTAGAGATATGTTGATGTGTTGTGAAAATATTTGTCATGCTCTTGCTTCTCTGGCTCTGAAAGCTTATTTTAATCATCAAAAGAATTACTGTTCCATATATACTGTATATCACTATAACCTTTGACCGCTGAGGTTACAACATGTGCCACTTAAGCAAACACTATTTGTGGTGTTTTAGCTTATTGCACTATAGTAGTTAGAAATGTGGGATAGAGGTTATGAGAATTGCCAATCCCTGTTTTAGAAAAGTCTGTGTAAGGTAAACCTGTGTATACGTGGATTCCTATGTAGTCTGTCAATTCAGCAAAGCATTTGAGACAAGGTTTGAAAACATTAAAAAAAATTACCAAAGATCATCAAGATTCAGGCTTTTTATTTGAGTTTTGTTTTGTTTATACAAACTGTTGATCCATGTAGGGTGTTTTTATTGCTAAATTGAGGATAGTCATGAAGACTAAGACTTAACATACTGTATTAATTCTGTTTATTGGACTTTGATATTGGGTACATGTTTTGCTTATTATGTGCTTCCTGGTGAATGTAAGATTACTTTCCAGACACAACTAGAAGGCCACAGACTTAGCGGGCTGTGTAGCCCCCTGCTTTGGAGATGAAGCCGTTACTGATGCTCCAAAACTCTGAACAAATGAAACCTCTTTTTCTGCATCATTTGCTAAATACAGGTAGTATTTAATCTTTGATCAGTTTTCCTGCCAGAGCTGCCTTATGTAATTTTTAATGCCTTATTACTATTATAACTATAATCACTGGGAGACAGGGACTGCTTTTTATCTTGTGCTTCTAATGCACAGTACAGCTCTGAGCCAAATATTGATGGCTTTGTGCATTTTCTTCCTACAATAGAAAAGAATATTTTTTTTCTCTGGAAGAAAAACCAAAATCTATCAAAATAATATTTTGTTTGAATCCTTAAAACATGGTTAAACAGCAGAGTAAAGGAGTATATTGAAAATAAAGGAACAAGTGGGAAATACATCCAAACTAGACCATGGAAGAGAGCATAATCTCTGGAAAGTTAAATTTTAAAATTGCAAGATGAATATTTTTGAGAAGCAAACTGGCAAAGGCATAAAAAGAACAGTGAACATGTCACCCTTCATACAGACCCTGCCAGACTTAGTGGTTGCTAAATGGTCCACGTGTGAAAGAACAGTCAAGAAACATAAGGCTGTATCACTGAAGCTTAGTTACTTGCTTTAGTGTTCTGTGTGGAGGAGCTTTAGGGTGTTTCTTGTCCAAGTCTTTCTTAAAATGGAATATACTTTAATCTATTGCTTCAATTATATTTGTTGCTAGAGGAAATTAGCCTTAATACAAAGGTTTGAAAACTCTAGAGAACTGAAGAATGAAAAATGAAAGTTTTCAAGCATAAAACTGAGTAGGTGAAGTATGATACACTGGGAAGAGCCTATGGGCTTTCTGTAAGATAATGTATTTTGTACAATTGGGCTTCTCACAAGAGATCCGCAAATAGGCAAGGTGGAGTGATCCAGAAGAAGGAGTATGCTTGGCTTTTTTAAAAGATGTTTGTAAACACCTTCATCAAAGACACTACACATCTTGAAAGCTCTTTACTATCTGGTGATTTCATGATTGATGTGAAAAAATGTGTGACTACTGTGATGGAGTTTCCTGTTGATAAGGTTTTAAGAATGGTCATGTAAAGTGTAGTCACTAAAATTTGTTAGAAAAAGGAATACCAGGTGACTGAGCAGTAAATGGCAGATAAATTCCGGTGTACATTGGTACAGATGTCTGTCAGCAGTAATGCCTGTGGGACACAATGTATGAACAATGAAGTATTTTGAATTACCCAGTAATATTGGGGAAGGTGGTCTTGGAGGAGGGCCAGTTTGTGGGGGATGGACCAAACAGTGGGGGTGACAGCCTTCCCTGCAGAAAGTCCCTAAGCTTGTGAGGGTGGGTTTGGCTGGGATTCCTGCACGTGCCTCGTGCCTGTCTTCATGAGAAGTGAAGTTGCCTGTAGCTGGGTACAGTCTTTTGTTCTGAGTGGTATTAATGATCATTCAGAAGCTGGTTTTCTGTGGAGGTTTTCTATGCAATACATGTGAGGGAAACTTTTTTTAAAACCAATAATTAAGGGTTTGTGATAGAAGTATTTCCTAAATATGATATATGATTTATTTTTAGAGAGAAACTCTATTGGTGATGTTAAAATTATTGATGATAATTTTAAATAATTTAAAAAACATGATCTCTCTACAGAATTTGGCATATGTGAAAAGATTGCCTATTAAAAATGCCTTTAGCCATTGTTTGCACTGTGAAGTCCCAAATGTATTTGAAAGGTAACTTTCTGCAGAATATATGCAACAAGGAAAACTTTGTCAAGCCTGTCTCTTGTAAAATCTACAGATTTACTCTGTATTTTGTGCTTTTTTTCTTGTACAGATTAGGCATCCAATTTCATAAATATGTGACCATAGTGTGGACTTGCAGAGATTTTCAATTATCTGTTATAGCTAGGAATAATTTTGAGAATGAAAATTTAATTATATAGAGAGCATTCTCTTTTCTTCCTTATTCAGTATTTTCTGTTTTAATCAGATATAAATGTAATCCTCCATACCAAAATGAATTCTTTCTTATTGGTTTACATTCAAAGGGGCTTTATAAGTTGTCCTTTAAAATCCTAGGGTGGTTTTAATCAAGATTAAACAACTTTCTTTTTCCAGAAGCCAGAATTTTTTTGTTTGTTTTTTGAAGATTATGATGGTGTTACTATTAGTAGCTTGTCACAAAACATCTGCAGTAATGCTGTTTCTGGAACATACATTGTCTGGTGCTTCTGAGCAGAAAAGCTTGTAATTTGTCCCATAGATAATCAGATGATCTTGTAATTGTGTAGTGGTATAAAGTCAAGTCAGAGTTCTTTGGTCCTGTTTTTGCTTTAGAAAGTTCTTTCGTCCTGTTTTGCTTTTTTTTTACTGTGTTGACGTTTCAAATAAGGCAAATGGTGTTTCTGATGGAGTTCAAATATCATGGCTTTTACTGTAAATGGGCCAGTTCTTTATGAAGTTCCAAGATAAGTGGAGCTAGTGTATTGAAGATTTAACACCATCCAACATTTCCATTTTTCATCCTTGATTTCCTGCTTCCCTCCCCCCGCCCCCCATCAGTGTCCTGCGTGTAAATTTGCACACATGGCCTAATATGCTTTTTCTCCCTCTGTCTCTCACCTTCGGGAATGCAATCACAGTATTGTATTTGCTTGTTTTTCATCCTTGTCAAAATGTCCACATCTTTATCTCCTCTCTGTACTGTTATGTATGTCCTAGTTGTCCAGAACTGGTCTCTGCAAAGGAAAGCAATCCATGCATGTCACTTCCATGCTCGGCTCTATTGGTTTCAAGTTCAAATCAAGAGCATTGCTTGGCTGTGCTGCAAATCTGCATGCCCTCTTTAAATTTTGAACTGTGTTTGATGAAGCAGTATCTTATTCAAATCCTATTCTTACATGTCTATTAGATGGATATCTTGTTTTTCCTTCAAATATCCCTGTAGGGTACAGAAGTTAGCTTCTCATTCTTACATCAGTTGGACAGGATTGGAGCACTGTGTAAAATGCTGGCATCCCTGACTGCATTTTTGCTTGTTTTACGAATGCCTGTTCAGTCAAGACAGGGAGAAAGGGAGATCTCTTCCCTGCTTTGCCAAATCCCAGGCAACAGCACTTGGCACCCTGGTGGTGGTGTATCCCATTTGTCTCCCTGTGCAGCCCTGAGACAGCCTTCTGCCTAGCCCTGGTTCCTTGAGCTTGGCTATTATGCCTGTTTTGACTACCCTTAGCCTAAAGCTGTACAGTCTGCTCTAAGTTTGGCTCATGTCATGATGATGCAGACTATTTCTTGTGCTTTTCTTCTTTGACCCACAGAAGAATTACTGTTAACAACGTGCAAAAGTACAGTGATATCAAAGAACTGAAGTTTTGACCCTTGAAAAGGGGCACCGTGCTCTGAACCCCTCTAGGCCTCTGGGATGTGCACATTAAGGGAATTTTCACTGGATTACTCTAAAAGATTGACTGGCTTTGTAAAGTATTCTGAACTAGGCCTTGAGTGACTGCAGAGAATAGAAACTAGAATTTTAAGAGCATGTATTAAATCCTCATAATACCCTAACTTTGTCTTCCCACATATGCTGTTTGCTTCAGTTTTTCTTTTAAAAAGCTTTTTTTGCCTCTAGAGGCTTTCAAAGTGATGCTCTTTCTTCCCTAGGTTCCATATGCCAAAATAGTTAGCTTGGTCTGGATTTTTTTGTGTGCAGATGATGGAGGATGCCGCTGCATGCTTTATTAACGTGCTCCTCAGTGTTCTCAAACAAGTAAGATAAATAAGTAAAATTAAATGGTCTCAGTTGCTCCAAGTAAAAGCTCTTCCTCCTTGCCCTTAGAGCTGTCTGTGTCCTGGATTTTTATTCACACAATGATGTTCTTGAGCAAAGACCAGGGCAGTGATTGTCCCCCTGTACTTGGCACTGTTGAGGCTGCACCTCGAGTCCTGTGTCCATTTCCGGAACCCCTCACTACAACAAGGACATTGAGGAGCTGGAGCGTGTCCAGAGAAGGGCAACAGAGCTGGGGAAGGGTCTGGAGAGTAAGTCAGTGAGGAGCAGCTGCATCTCTTTAGCCTGGAGGAAAGGGAGCTCAGGGGAGACCTTATCACTCTCTAAAACTACCAGAAAGGACGTTGTAGCCCGGGGGGGGGGGGGTGGGGTCAGACTCTTGCAGGCAACCAGTGACAAGAGTAGAGGAAATGGCTTCACGTTGTGTCAAGGGAGGTTCAGGTTAGCTGTTAGGAAGAATTTCTTCACTGAAAGGGTTGTCAAGCATTGGAACGGGCTCCCTTGTGAAGTAGTGGAGTCATCACCTCTGGATGGGTTCAAGAAATGGGTGCTTTAGTTAACAGGGTAGTGTTCAGTCAAAGATTGGACTCAATGATCTTGGAGTCTTTTCCAACCTGAACAATTTTATGATTCAATGAAAAGGGTATACATTTGAGTGTATGGATAAAGTTGAAATACTGCAACAGATTTAACAGTCTGAAAGAAATTAGTTTTCATACTCAGGCATACCATTGTGTCTAAGTGTATGATTAATTAAATAAATTCAAGCATTAGACAAAATCATAAATCAGTCACATCAGGTTGTGTGGATTAGGTGTAAACTTGCCTAATTTAGGCAGGTCAACACTGACCTCTTAGCTTTAGACCTATGATGTCACCTCACTCTCATGTGTCAGGCAGTTGCCTGCTCCAGCTGTAACCTGCCAAACCACTCCAAGGCAGAGGTGATGGTGGAGAAGTGCTGTGGGGTTGGGTGTGCTGCTCGGGGTGTCTTTTACTTTCCTTGCACTAGCAGTGCACAGGGTGGCCCTCCCATACCTCTCTGCCTTGCACAGTCAGTGTACAGTCCTTCACCTTTCCAGGGCAGGCAAGAAGGTGAGGGATCTGCTGTGCCTTTGTGCAAACGTAAAACAGAAATCCCCAAATAGGATCTGCTGCTTGTAGGCTTGAGCTATTTTGGTTAGGCATACTCTGGATTGCGTGTACCTACACACACACAATTCAGTAATTCTGTTCCCAAGGCCAAATATTTCTACTTGAAGCTATTTTGGTACAGTGAGTAGGATGAAAATTTTCTTGCTAAGCCTTAAAAAGTAGTCAGAAAACAACCTAGTATTTTCAAATACCACGCTTGAGTGTGTGACAGACTTGCTGGGTGAGTAATCTACATGAGTTATCTACAGAATACTCATCACTTTGGTATTGGAATACTAAATCATGCGTGGTGTAGATTCATAGACTCTGTAGGGACTCTGATGGTTTGTTCTGTTCTTTGCTTCTTGGATGCCCAGGAGCCCTGCAGCGTAGCTGCGCACTGCTGGGACATTATATGGAGTAGGTAATTCTTCCAAATACATTTCAGAGGGGCAGCCTGAACATGAGCCTTGCTGCAGCAGTGTGGAGGTACTTCTAGCTGTCACAGGCAGCAAGCCAGCCCTCTTTGAGACACAGCCTTGCATGTGGCCATTAATGGATTTCTGCACCTGCACAGAGCCTTCCTGATTGTGGCTGAGGGAATCCAACTGTACTGATCCATTGCAGGATAAAAGCACATAGCTATATGATCCTATAGACTCCCTCACTCCTGGAGCACATCTCATATGTCAGGTCTACAGTGTAACGGTTGATAAGTTTTTTTTTGCTGTAGAAGTTTAAAAGCAGAGCTGTGATACTTCAGGCTGCAACTACTTACAAAATCTCATAATTATGTCTTGGTATGGTAATGTCTTAATTTCTTTTAAATAAATTGACTCCCCAGGAAAAGCTGTTATACTGAGAATGAGCTTCATTTACAAATAAGTGAATTTCATAACAGCTTGGATGCCTTATGTTGAGCTGCTTATTTCTGATTTAATGAATAATGGAAGAACTGGAGGACACTTCATGGTGGGTTTTTTGTTTTGTTTTTTAATTGCATAATTTGATAAACCTAGTAGATTTTAATAATTATGAAATCAGAGACAAGCTCCTGTTGCCCAAATCAGTATCCCACATTTTGTGAAACAAATGGGTGTGATCCACACTTCCTCAGGCCAGTTGACTAGGGCATATCTATAAAATTATGAAGATCCATTGCACTTGCAAAAAATTTTTGTAAAGTGAGTATTTTTGTATGGAAATTAGATTCTGAGCACCAGAAGGCAGTTATCAAAAATACCATTTGCTCGGCTGCTGTAAGCTGGCCCAGTTCCTCTCCTGTGGCTTGGATCTCGAAATGAAAGCAATACAGTTACTTCTCACACTGCTGTGGTTCCAATCAGATATGTGGCTATGCTGATTATTGCTACTTAAATGTGCCTGGTTTTGTTTGCCCTATTGCCCTAGGAAAATAATGCCCAGTATGTTGGTTATTTTTGTTACTGAATTTGAAGCTGCTGTAGTATAGAAGCAATAGCATCCAAATGATCTCCTCTGCTATAATTATGTGTAGTAGATGAGAGCCTAGTACTACTCACTGCAAAAGGGAATTTGTTCTGAAATTGACTGTAAAGTGCTATAAAAACATTCCTTTAGTAAAGAGGCAATTTTCTTTTTAAAGGACTGTGTGCAGGCTCACTCCAAATTAGCTACATTAAGGTAATCACAATATTCACGAAGTAAAACCAGTGTATGTTTAGTGTACAGATGCTCAAGGGCATCCTTTTGTGTTGAAATGATGGCTGCAGGACTAGTGACTGAAAGAACTCTTTTGTTGTGGGTGGGTTTTTTGGTGTGGTTTTTTCTTTTTCTTTTTTTTTAATTTTTGCTCTGATGTTATTTATAAAGGAGCAGATCTGCAAGGTTGACTGTGTTCCTTCATCTCGCTTTCAGTGATGTAGTGCACTAATGTGAAGCTTTTAATTGGTCTGTAAGTTGGGACTCCACTATGTGTGTGTTGGCTCCTTTTGCTTGCTGAACCAGTAATAAGCTCCTGAAATTGTTCTGCTCGCTCAGTTCTCACAACTGACAAGAAGAGCCTGCAGCGCCCACAGCCCGCCTGCAAGGACCCCCGAGCCATTCCCCTCTCCTGATCCCACTTACTGGGGAAGGTTTTTTTACATCTTCACAAAGCTTTTCTACTCCAGCAAGCCTGTCACCCTCAGTTTCTGAGCATTGCATTGAAGTGGCTGTGGTACCCAAAGATGTACTTCGAAAAGTGGTGTATAAAGTAGAAATTGTGGTTGTTTTGTCTGTGTAGCATAATAAGATGTTGTTTAGAAGGTGGCAAATAAGGCTTTAAAGGTTAAAAGCAGAGAGATTTGAGGACTCAGAAATGGTAACTTTACAGAATTAAATGTCTTTGCAGATAAGTATAGGTGGAGTGAAAAAGGGAAGAAATATTCCTTAAAGGGGGTTCAGAGACTGTCAAGTCAAAGCACCTTTAGCCAAGGATGAGAAAGTGAGATGATTTTCCAGTATATCATAATTATAAACTTACTGGTTTGTTATTTCTGGATGATGTAATAGTTTCCATTTATAATTTCAAAATTGTTATCGGTGATTTTTCTATTGAAAGAAATACACTGAACACTTTAGAAAGAAATACATGTTGGACTTGCTGATTGTATAAGTAGAAACAAACTGAGAATTCTTCTGTCCAAGGAGACAATGAGCAAAATTGGGAAGATCCATTTGAAGTTAAGCTTATAGTTCTTGCACTTAAAAAAAACAGAAAGTCACCTGCACCTTTCTGCGTCTCATGGAAAACATAAAACCAGATAGAGTTAGAGTTCTGAGTAATGCCACAAGATAAGCCAAATTTAGTCATTAAAAAAAGGATTTCCAGCACATCATCTACATATCCTTGAATCCTTTTAGACAAAAATATACTGATGTTGTTCTAGTTTGGGTCAGGTCATTGCAAGGATATTCACATGTGCCAAATATTTGCAGGTTAATTCTATATCATGTTGGGGTGTGTGTTAAGTGTTAAGAACTAATCAGAAGTGCTTTATAAAATTGAACATTGTCTTTGCTTTAAGGTAGTTCTGGTGTACTGACATTACTTTCTAATTTTTTAAACTTCACTTTTACACTTTCCCTGTTCTTTAAGCAGTCAAATATCAATGCTTATATACACCTGAAGTGTAAGGCAAGGCTTGCAGAAAACACTTAAAGTTAAATTTTGCTTGTTTTTCTGATTGCCACATTCCCTTTAGCCAAATTGTTTCAATTGATCTTGCAGAGATGGTGTTAGTATTCTCTTTTAATAGCTCAAACTATTACAGTTACAAGAGAATTATTTATTGAAGAGTATTTAACTGGGTATAACAAATTAATATTCTTTCAAATATCCACCTATATATATTTTGATTAAGATATGACTTGGAAGCTTAACAGTAGAAGCATATGTGTTATGCTTCTACTTATGTTATTAATATGTGATATTGAAATATTGGTGTGCACTTTTTATCTAGGAAATCATGTAATCTAGAATTTTGAGGCATAAAATTTAACGGATGGTTTCTAAATGCTGTATATGATTTAGGATCAGTTTGGGTTTTAATTTTGTAGCTGAATAATAATCCCTCAGTGAAGTTTGAGTGATGGAGGGGATCATAAGGAGTAATTCTTAAACTTAGAGTAAGAACAGATTTTTCACTAGAGGATTTATATCCCATGTCTAAGTTTAGGCTATTTTTATTGAGTATTTTATTATTAACATAGTACTGAAAGCTGTGTATTGACATCTGGGTACTGATTAATAACTGACATTTTTTCCATCAAATATTTCTGGACTAATATGGTTCAAAAAGAAAAATAGACCTATTTTCCTAGTCAGCTGAGTACAAAACATGTTTCTGATTCTTGTCAGGGAGCACCTAGATAAAGCTCTATAAAACATAAGCTTTGAAATATTTATATTTTAGTACTGTGTAATTCATTTGTTTGCATTGATTCTCTGTTTTCTTCTATTGGAAATCGGAGGGACTCTTAGTGTAAGGTATACTGGAGAAAATTACGCTTGCACCTGTCTTAAAATTGACAATAGTACCTAATCTAGTCAGCTAATGTAAGGAAGCAAGTGGTCTTTTCTACTGTCATTTTAAGTCTGGTCTGTCTTAATACTGATGGAAAAAAAAAAAACGGCAGTGGGCTTTTGTGTTGTGTTACAAACATGCAAAAATATGATAGTTCTTTGACTTACAATTAGCACAGTTGCCTCAGATCATTTTGATCCTCCTGACTAGGCTGCTGTCCTGTTTAAAATATACTCTGGAACCCTGCTGCAAGTGTATTCCTAGAGTTTTAGTAGGAGAAGAGCATCCACCTCTTGTTTCTGCCCTTTCTTCTGTGCTGCAGCCTGGTCTTCTGCTCACATCTTTCTTCTGCTCCACTGGGTATCAGCAGGCACTTGTTTTTATTTTCCTGTTCTTCCTGTTGGAGACCAGGCATTTACCCTGGAGAAGAGGAGGCTCAGGAGGACCTCATCACCATATTCCAGTACTTAAAGCATGGCTACAAAGAGGGTGTGAGTTCTGTCCTCCAAGTAGCCACATGGAGAAAGCAAAAAGGAATGGTACCAGCAGAGGCTTTACCTCAACAAAATAATATTTTTTTACAGTGACAACAATAATCACTGTAACAACCTCCCAAGGGATGTGGTGGAGGCCCTATCAATGCATGTTTTCAAGATGGGGTTGGACAGGGTGTTAGATAATCTCATCTGGGCTCCCTCTCCCATGGAAGATTGGACCAGATGATCTTTTGAGGTCCTTTCCATCCTGGGCAGTGCTGTGGTTGTATGAACCTATAACCGTGCCTCACCTTCAGAGCACAACCTCTAGAAAGCAACAAGCAGATTACATATTTGCAGTACCAAAACTGAAGTTTTGGAGTAAGAGCTGATGTATGATTTTTGTAAGGAAAGCCCATGTATGGTTTCTCTGTGAGGCCTGGAGCTGCTCTGGGTCAGGAGCAACAGCCTCATGGCTGGCAGGGTTTGTGGCAAAGCCCATGGAAGTGTCCAAACTACCTTCGCCTGTGAATCCAGTGGCTGGGTGCCAGGGAGAGACTTCATGGTCCTGAAAAATATGTCTGTTTTCTGGCTGTGGGCTTCTCAAGCTTCCCAAAACAGCGAGCACGTGTGGGTTGCGTGGGTTTGCTTGCAGCTGGTGTGCTGGAGCGTGCCAGCCACCTCTGACAGCAGAGTGCTGGTGGCACTTGCCTGGCCAAGGATGTCAGGTCAGCCCCGGCAATCCCTCGGGAGCTTCCTGGGGCAGTTTGCCCGTCAGGGGAGATGCCTGTGATGGTGGGGTGCAGGACAGGTGTGCTGAAAGCCTCAGGGCTGCAGGAACAGTGTGCTGGATGTGGCAGACGGCATTCTGTTTGAGGGCTGAGGTTGTGAAGGGAGGCAAGAGCTCATGCAGATTTGTGCTGAGAAGCGGGGAGGTATGGGGCGTGCCAGAGAAGGGACATGTACGCATAGGCAGGACCTGAAGGCAGGGAGCTGGTTTTGGTGTAACTTGAATGATTTCAAAAAAGAAGGGCAAAGCTAGCGAGAGGACATCTTTATCTATTTCTTGTTCTCTTTTTAATCATAAACTGCTTAGAATGAGGAGAAACTGCAGAACTCAGCATGCTGGTACTCTCTGCAACCGAACTCCGTAAAAGTGGAAGCAGGGAATGATCCTAGTTAACACTGAAGCGTCTTCTCAGAAGCATTGTATACGTACTCGTGTTGCTTAGGTGTATATACATACAACTTTTTTTCTTTGCTAAATAAAGTTTAAAAATAAACACAGGGTAACACTCACCACCACTGAAGCTTAATGTGTGTATTGTTCTTTACACATCAAAATTCTTAACATGGCTCTAACACGCTCAGTGCTGCTCATTTGGGCAGTTCCCAGTCTGCCTTGCACAAGGAGGTTGTGGCAATGGTTTTTCCACTGATACTTGAGAGAATTTTCCTGCCCTTAACACTATTTCCAGGCCAGGATGCTCACCAATTTTCAAGGTTAAATAAGCCTGCCATGAGATCTCCAATGAATAAACAAACACAAGAGGTGTTTGAAAAGACAGATGTTCACACAGCACTACTATGTATCACTCTGCTTTTAGAAAACTCATCCAGTTTTCATGGTTTTTGTTTTTTCAATTTCTGTCCTCCCCCTTTGACCATATATATGTATGTGGGAGGAATTTTATCTATCTAGTCACACATAAATCTTTTTCTAAATCTTGCTGTTTACTCTTGATGCTGGGAATCAATCTAAAATGGCTGAGACAAATAAATGTAAGAGCTAATCCAATCTTTGGCTCTTCGTATAGCAGTCAGCACTTCCAACAGAACTCTGCGATCAAGAAAAGTAATCTTGAATTAATGATGTGCTCACTATATGAGGTGTATATTTTTTTGCCTAGAAAGACAGTATTTACAGAGTGCTACTCACTGATTCTTCTGTAGAAGTTAGCTTTATATAAATCACAACAATCGACCTATTAATTTTGTACAAAGTATGAGAGGTGTTTATAAAAAACCTGCATCCACTTCTAGTGAGAGGAAGGAAGCTCAGTTCCCAGCATCACTAGCTGGAGGTGTCTTTGTCCAAAGTAATTTTGAGTGCAACTGAATTGCCTCTATTCATACGCTTTTTGTATTCATGAGAGGAGGGAAACATATATGATCTCTTCAAATAGTGTTTAGGAATGTTGTCTTTGAGATTAGCATGCTGTTTGCTTAAGTGGTTCTCAGAAACATCCATAAGAGCTCCTCTTCAACACAGAGAAGGAAAGCATTGTGGCTTGTCTGCAGCAGTGGCAGTTACAGACGAGACTCAGGAGAGGCTGTACTTTACTTTTTATTCAAAATAAACCCTGCAGAGTGTTTTCTGAAAACAACTCTTAGTGCTGGCTGTGGTATTACAGTTGAAAAGAAGAATGGTATTATTTCCCTGCTGTTGTTTTTCTCAGCTGCACTGTGCAGGATATTGTCTCCCATATGGCTAGATCTTTATGATATTAATAATGAGAGTTGTTTGCAAAGCAGGCTGATTTCATTTTCACCTTGACTGCTTCCTATTTTCAGACTGAAACCTTTCAGATTTCCTTCTGGCTCTATCAATTTCAGAACTTGCTGTGTGTGTTTGTATTGGGTTGTCCTGTTTTGTTTTGTTTTCATTAACATGTGGATCTTTAACTGGCTTTTGATAGACCTATCACCTTGGACTTTTAGAGCTGCAGATTTTACTAGGCAAGTAGCCCTGATCTTTTAGCTGAACTGCCATGATGGATTACATAGGGCAGGAATCTGCCCTTCAGCAAATGTGTGTTCAAAAGACTCTTCATCCTAAGTCTTGTTTTTTAAGGTAGCAAAATAAAAATGTTTCTATTTCATCACTCAAAACCTGATGATTCTCATTGACATTCCAACCTTTAGTTTGGGGAAATGTTGATAAGCAGTATGTCCAGTAACTTAGGAAGAATGTGAGAGGTTAATACAAAGTGAGGTGGGGAAACCCAAAACATAGCTGTGTAGGTTTAATGTTTTCTTTCCTCTGTAATTGTTTTTATCTGATCACTTCTCACTCATTAAGCAGGAGCGGCTGGTGGTTTCTTGGGATGTGCATTATGGAGCAGAATAACTTTTCCTTCCCTTCTGTTAGCAGCAGGTGGCTCCTGTGCAGTGAGCAAATGAATGGTTTGCTGGCTTCTGGTTACTTGTGCACCAGCAGCCATTTCTGTGTGTTAAAATTGTTTATTTTTGAGCATCTTTTATGTATAAAATATTTGACCCAGCATGATCATAGGCATGGGTAGTGGGCATGTGTTGCTTATTAAAATAGAAATAGAAGAATGTAGTAATACCAGTTTTAAACACTTTAATTTAGTGACTCCTGGAAGCCAGGAGTGGAAAAGAGCATGCAAGTTTCTGTTACAGTAAAAGGGATGGAAAATAAAACGGGGCCTGGGAGAAAGTCAGTATTTATTGGTCCTGTGCTTTTACAGGGCTGTTCAGTGATGATGTGCAGCCTGTGCTCTCCTTGACCAGTGAAGGAGGTCCTGGGCTGTGAGTAACATAGGTGTGGAGTTGAGCACTTTGATGGTTCTCTCATGTGAAACAAAGGAATAACTCAGAGTTTTGTGCATTGGCAATAGTGCAGCACAGTTTTTGTGCTCTCTCCCCCAGCACTGCAGAGTGGACATAGCAGTCCCGTGCCAGTAGGGTGGTCAGCTGAATCCAGGGATCCAGCTGGGGTGAGCAGGGGTTGGGCTGGAGATGGGGCTGCCAGCGACATAGTCCAGAGGCACAGCCAATCTGCAGCCTCACCTTGGATCTGTCCATATGGCATTGGCCCCTTCTCTGTGCCAGAGGTGTCTTCAAGGGAGTGGTCTCCTGGGTAAAACCCCTCTTAATAAAAGAGTTAATGTGGAGGGCAGACGGGTGCAAGGTAATTTCGGTGTTTACCCAAACCTCTGGTGCTGTCCAGTAGATCTGTTACTGTGTGTGTGGTCAGGCTTGGACCTTGGTGTCTGTGGGGACTCCTGAGGTCTTGGTGGGTTCCGGTTTTTGTTTTGCTTGCAAATTCCTTTGGATTAACCCCTTCTGTTGTCCAGTGTCTGTGCAGTTTGTAAACCTATAAATTTGTAATTAAGAGGTTTCCAAGTAATTTTTAATACCTTTAGCAACTATTTATCACTTGTAATTTAGTTTAGATTGCATAATTAATGGGAAATTATTTCAGTCACTCATATGAAACTTACCTGCTACAGTCCATTTATTTTTGAGGTAGAACATAGCAATAGGACATGTTTATATGTGGTAAATCCTAAATAACTATATTGCAAACAGCAAAAAAAAAAGTTTTGAAAAGACAGTGTAACTTGAATAAACTTGGTGGATTCCTGGAAGATAAAAAAAGTTAGTCCATTGATAATTGTATGGTATTTCCACAATTGTGTTGCACACTTGCACCAGTTTATCCCTGAGGTATAGCTGAGAAGATATTTTTTAAATAAAAGCTTCTTTAGTTTTGTAGGATCCAGACTAGGAATTGTTTTAAATAATTGAGGATGTTCTTAGTATGAGGAAAGTTTTGTATGTGTCTCTACTCTGTAGCTGTAATGTCAGCTCTGGCAGCCTGAGAGGTGAACGGTCTCACTGGAAACCACAGTGAGATGTTAAGGGCAAAGATAAGGAGTAAATTGTAAATAGATATTCAGACACTGAATTACTGTACAGCAAGATTTAATGGTGCAAATGTCAAGAACTGAAGTACTATATAAAACTAGAACTTTCTTACTGGTTTTGTGACATGAAAAGAAAAATAATCAGATAGGAGAGAACATAGTTTGGGATTTAATGTTGACATTGGGGCAGGAAAAGGTGATGAAGCAGGTTGTTACAAGAATTAAACCAGGATTGTTTTGCTGTTTTTTGGTGCAAGGTTTTAAGCATTTGACTGTAAATTCCTACATTTTGGTGCCAAATAAATCTACGTTTGTTTTATTTGCAGGATCAGTCAGGTTAACTTTTCTGCCAGTAATTGCTTTATTAAAACCACAACTGCAACGCATCAGGAAAGAGGGAGAGGGAAGAACAAAGAGTAAGAGAAAATTAAAAAGTAAATTTTAAATAGAAAATACCAGCTAACCCATGTACAGGCTAATTGTAGACTTGCGAAGTCTAAAATTACGTTAGAAGGAATTCAGCCAACTGTCCTCTATCTTCCAAAATGTATAATTACGTTGTATTACAAGTAAATAATTTAATTGCTAAATCATCATTCAAGTGTTTTCAAAATGAATTAGAACAAAGTATTGCCTGCCAAGAGCATGCAACCTTCAATTCCTTGCATTCATCATGCATTTATCTCTATTGAAGAGCTTTCTTTTTATCTCCATGAACTCATCCACACCACATGTTACTAGACTGTCATAGTATTATAAATCTGTGTGCCAAAAAAGAGTCAGGCTGCGTGATTAGATTTGGTGGATTCAGTGTGGCATCTCACACAGGAGAAAGCTGAGTGGCAATTCAGCCATCATCAACCTTAATACTTTTATGCTGCTATTCACTTGTGCAAATAATTATCTTTATTTCCTTTTAGAGCTTGGTATGTTTCATGCAAATATTTTTTTTCAAACTTATCTTTCAGCCTCCACTTTTTAGCTAAACAGTGATGTTTTGATAAACTGCAAGTACTCAGTTTCTCATTCTGTTTTTTATAAATAATCCAAAAGATATTACCGCTGAAAATTATTCTGCCATTATTGTTGGTCAGTTTATCTTGGCAGTTTAACATTGTGACACTGGATTAAGCTTCTTTTGCAGTTCTCTTATGTTGTCTCTGCCTTTCTTTAAGCCTATCAGTTTAAATGTCAGGCTGTTAATTAAATGCTCTGAATATCAGTATAGCATAACATCGTATGTATTTTTCCTGAAATATTTAAACTGTGTGTTTAAATTTGTTTTTTGACTAATCTATGTACTCTGATTTTTTTTGTTACCTTTATTCTAGGTGAATTATTCAGAAAATGTGCAGAAGATAGAGATTTTTCTCTGAACTATTAGGTTATTAAAAAAAATTATATGCAGATTTCTGTGTTTGTTGTTTTTAGAAACTTCTGTGACTTTTGATAGATTTTCTTGAATTCTTGTGGGTTTTCTTTTTACCCAAAGCCATCATGTTGTGAGTAGCTGGGGCCTTGAAGACAGAAACCCTTTATTGATGTAGGGCATCATATACTTAATATGCTGTATTTCTTGAGGCATGCAAATGAATAAGGATTTTGCTGCAGGTTTTAAGTGTCTTGCTACAATTTCAAGAACTCAGTTGTCTGTATTTCTTCAAAAAGAAATTAAATGTAGAAGATTACACCTATTTATCTGTCCATCCTTCTTTCTTCTCACCAATAATTAACTGTTGAAGCCATCAACCAAATTTGTCATAAATGACAGTCTAAAGGGTGCTGTGTTCCTGCAAAGATGATAAAACCATGTGATGCCACAGGATGCATTAAAAGCTCACCCCTGTATTACATGGCCTAAAATTCACCATAATTCAGGAGGGAATTGTTTATGAATGACCCTGACTTCTGGGAACACTTCAGGAGAGAATCTGGTGTCAAGGCACAGCCCTGTAAGAAATGAGGCTTTTCAGTGCCCTGTAGAGGGTTTTTTTGAAGCCATTTGTTTGAAGAATTTAGATTATCAGAAAAATAAGATTCTGTAGGCCAGATTTCTAGCTCTGCCCTTACATATGAATGAGAAAGGAAATTTGCTTTGCAAAGTGCTACAAAATCATGTGAAAGAGTATACAGAGGCAGAAGGAATATAGTAATAAAATAATTTTGCCTTTTCTCATACTGTGGTGGAAGACCCATAATAGCATCTTAAGAGCCTCATAATAGATGTCTGTCATTTTGGACAAATATAAGCCACTTTTCTTTTTTTTTTTTCTTAAAACATTTAAAATCACTTTCTGTTTGTTTTTGTGCCCAGAAAGCATCTGAACACTGATGTTGAATTACTGACTCTAGTGATGCCTTTCCCTGGTCTTAAAATCAAGAGTCAAACACGGTTAGAAGGGAGAAAGGGATTTTTCTTTGGTATTTATTTTAAGGATTCTTAGGTGCACTACGTCCAGGTCGAATGCACCTCAATGCACACCGCAATGCCCCCCTCCCCAAAAAAAAGATCTGGTATATCATTATAGGTCTTCCTAATTAGAATATCTATCTTAAATTCCCCAATGAGAGGCTTGAGTGAGCCCCCCTCCCCAAGGAACCTTCCCCTGGATGGTTCTATCTTAGTTTACAAAATGTGTTCTGGAGAGGACCTTGGGGTCTGGAGCACACTGCTCCCTAACTAAAAAACCTCTAAAATGCTGAGTCTCCTAGCTTGACAAACAAGTCCAAGAATGTAGGCTAAAGCACTAAGAATACAGAAGCTGTAAAAAGGTGTAACAGGGGTATAAAAGAAAAGCCAAAAATCATTATGGCTTCACTAGCACTTATATGCCAGCTTTGGGCTTTGTTCTGAATCAAGTCAGTCTTCTCCAGATGGCTGAAGGATCAACAGAAATATTCCAAGAAATGTCATTCTATAAGTACCTGTATTTTCTTAAAAAACAATGTGCTGGGCCAGTGTCTCTGGTCTCTGAAATGAATTCAGGTAACAGTGAAAAGAATACACTGTGCCTATAGAGTGCATGTGTATGTGCAAGGGCCTGTTTGTGTCTAAAGGCTCTGAACTGCTCGTGCCATGGGAATACCAGCTGAGTCTCCACAGTTCTCCCCGGGTGCCTGCAGTGGCTGCTCCTGCACAGGACTTCCCTTGAGCGAGGGCAGACTTGTCACAGCAGTGAAAACTGCACGTTGTTGACTGTAATATTAACTCTATCTCTCGACTTGTTTCTCTGTGGGCCACAAAGGTCACGAAAGAGGATAGGAGACACCAGTGCAAACCGGAGTTTCCCTTCATCCTGTGTAGTTTTGCCACACATCACTGTGGGAATTTAGATGAACTTTGACAGAAAATACTGAATACAGGATCTGATCTCTGTGCTAAGCACTCCTTGCTGCAAAGCTTAGTGACCCACTGTGTTTTAATTGGCCTCTTCGTGTTGGCCTAAGTGCGCTGTCA
Source organism: Lycocorax pyrrhopterus obiensis (assembly GCA_014706295.1). Lineage (NCBI taxonomy): Eukaryota > Metazoa > Chordata > Aves > Passeriformes > Paradisaeidae > Lycocorax > Lycocorax pyrrhopterus. The sequence goes on from JACSVZ010000001.1 coordinate 15,179,107, forward strand.
ATCCTGGATTCAGTGTTTGTTTTCGTCTTAGCATATCATTTAAGCACTTTGCATACAGCTTAGTCACTTTATATTCTGATTTATCCTTTAATTTTATAGATTTTTGTAAATATTTGTAAATGCTCCAAATTCTTACCCTGAAAAAAACCCAACCTTCTTCTTGAGACTTGAAAAGTCAGTGGATGCATAATCCACTCATCTCTCTTGTGTAGAAAAGTTTGGGTTTGGTAAATTATTATTCTGTAGGTTAGGAGCTCCACGAATAATGTGATTTGTGTTCTGAGTTTGCATAAACAACTAATACAATTTCTAGCTGGAACTCGGTGAATAATCATCTGAGAAATTACAGATTAAACAAAGATTTATCTTTCGCAGTGGTAAAAGACAGACTTAATCTTTTTTACATTTGTTAAGGTATTGAATCTCCAAATAAATTCCACTTAAGAACATCAGTTCACATAAGTCTTTCAAGGGATGCAGAAACGTTCAGCCTTATTTTGTGTATCAGTCCATCTCGGTGCTGTCTCTTGTCCTTGAAAAATAATCTTCCAAGTGCTAACCTAATAGATCCAAGGTCTTCTGTTTCCACAAAATGCAAACATTGTCAGAATGGAGCAGGATTTAGGCAAGGGGGGTGGGACCCAACATGTCTCAGTTCTCACTGTTCCTTCGCTGACCTGGACTCCTTCAAGAGGCTGCACCAGCCCCATGCATAAATGAGGTTGCCTGGGTCAGTGTTAAGGCAGTCTCCACTTTGGGATATTTCCTAGACTTCTAGAAGCTCCAAATAATTCAGACCCTTTAATACAGTTCAAGGGTTGAATGAGGTCCTTGCTTTTGGAGCCTTGCCCTTCAGGGGGCTTGACTGGTTTTTGACAGAGACAATTAACACTTTCTGTGCACAGTGGCCAATATTAAGTAGTTGGACCAAGAACAGTCATAATAAATGATCATACAGAGATGCATACATTATGCACAAAAGGATGTGTGTAAATGTAATATTTTTGTTCTCTGTCTGGGGCAGTGAGGTCGCCAGCACAGGGTCAGGTCTCAGAAGTGTCTTGTAGGTGGACTTGCATGACCTGTAAGTTTTGTGCTTGAGAGTGCTTGAGACTCCTTGAGAGTGAGAAGCTCACAGCTAAAGGACAGGTAGAAAAGTAAGCAGAAGTCCCAACAAGGACATGTTAGGCTCTTGGTGGAAGACCTAGAATGATTAGATTCTCAGATGAGATTGGCTGCTTAAATGCCAGAGGGAAAAGTTCATGTTCTGAATTTAAAAGTGTGTTTGGATACCACCATTAAATTATATACTTTATTAAGAATTATATGTAGGGTCCAAGACTGGGGGATGCAAAAGCAGGAGCTGTGTGGAATACACTTTGATGAATTGACCATAAACATAGTTAAAACTGTATGTTCATACATAACTTTATAAATATGAGCTATGTTGGTGTAGTACATCTACTAAAGTGCAAGAAAAAATGTTAAAGACAAACATTTAATTGTTAGAGCTTTTCTTCCCTGTGAGAACTTACTGTGCATGTTCCTAGAATAAATTTTTTTGATTTTGATAGTCAATGGGTGTTCACCCTGAAATAAATAACTGGCAAATATAATTAGTGTGAAGCTCAGCAAAAGCAATATTTTAACTGTTGCTCCTAAACATAGCCAAGTCCACAGAGGACGAAGTTCACTTGATCATGTGTGCTGTGGATTAATCAGCTTTGCTTCTTTTTATTTTGGAAGCTTTTGCGAGATCACAGGGAAAATGTGCTTTCTACGTCCGATGCTGGTAGCTACTTCTATTTGGAATAATACACTGTTTCAGCAATGTACGAGGTGTGGGTAGAGCAAAGTGGAGGTTATTTAGGTTAGTTCTTGATAGCTGCATGTCATGTTAGTAAGTCATCAGCACTTTTTTTTGATAGAGAGATATATAAATGGAAAATTGCTGATGGATTCTTCTTTTGTTAAATGCTTTATATTCACTTTGCTCACCACAAAAAACAGAACAGAAACATCCTGAAACTTCCTCCAAATCTTCAGTCATGGAGGAGAGAGTATAGTGGTAGATGACAGTAGTGTTAAAAACTTAATTTTACTATCTAGAGAAAAAAAAGTTTAGACCTGCTGTGGTCATAAAGGATATGCTGGCAACACCTCATGCCTCCATAAGCATTGTTAGGAGCCGAGTGTGTTTTCTTGGTTCTCTAACTGTACCTTTGCTGCAACTCAGAGCAGATCCCAAAGCACCAGTATCTCTTTTGCAGTTTCTATTAAATTAGACTTGCAATGAAAACAAAGCTAGTAAAAGGAATCTGCAGAACTATCCCTGTACATACACGTGCAGTGATAAGTTTAAGGTTTATGCTGTGCTGTACAAATTGCTGCCTCTGAAATGCTCATTCACCAGACTTCTGTCTTCTAAGTGTGAGCCCTTTATTTGGAGATTTTTTTGTTTTATTATTTCTTCCATGATTAGTCTTAATTTTTTTTTAATGATAGTTTATGAGACCATACTGACATATCCTTGTCATTTTTACTTCAGGCTCCAAAAGAAAACTTTCTGGCTGAAGTTGGTTTAGAAGCAAGCTGTAGTTTTTTGTCATGCTTTTGTTTGGGTACCTAGACATAGAGGTTAATTAAGAGTTTGATTATAGGACTTTTTTTTTTAGTCTTTATTGGCTGGCCCATCTGCAGGCAGTTACTTTGCTGCAGAGATCCATGGCCTGCAAAAAGGCCACAGTGGAAGGCAGGGTGTACAGAGACTGCTGAATCTTCCTCCAAAATGCTGTCCTGTGACCCTTGAGTCAGCTGGAATTAGAGATTTGCAGTTGCCATGGACTGGTGCTGTAAAAAGGAGCTCTGGTAGCACAATAGTGGCCTTCAGCAGTGCACTTCACTGCCTTGAGCTGGGCAGCTTGACATCCTCCAGGTAACTGCCACAGTGAGAAAATCATTCCAACTTCCCTCTTCGCCATGAAGCAAAATTTTAGTGCTGGTGTGGGGGCTGTGGGCATGTCTGGCCCGCGGCAGGAGGCAGGACAGCCACCCACTGCAGAGGGGAAGGTGACTGGGGTCACACGGCCAGTGGCACCAAAGGGCCTGAGCATGAAGACAGGAGCTCAGCCCAGTGTGCTCCAGGTTACCTGGGTGCTCACATTGCAGAAGCTCTTGTTTTCTACAGACAGTATTTGCAAGTACTGGCTCCTGCGCCTTTGGTTTCAAATTTGCGGCGTGGTGGTGTTGCAATTGCAGTGGGGTGCTGCTGCGAAGGTTTGATCAAGAGTTCAGCAGGGAAACAACCCACAGGAGAATGAACTGTGGTGCACCTCAGCTGTGGTCAGCTCCTCGCCTGCCTAGGGCTGTGCAAGGCTTCCACTAGAGCTCTTCCTACCTGATACGGGAAAGCAGCCCAGTGGTCCCTTCTCTTTTGCTGTCTTTATGCACTTCAGCTGTCACTGGAGAGTGCAACACAGCAGTGACATTTGTAAAGCCACCAAAGCATAAAATCACTATCAGTGCCATACACCAGCAAAGCCAATTAACTTGAACAGGAAGTGGGTTTTAATGTGCATTTCGGAATTAAAAGCTAGCTGGAGGTGGAAGAAATGGATACTCACGGTTCCCATCTGGTCTGCTCATGCTAAAAATATCTGAATTTCTCAGCGAGATGCTAGTTTTTCACTAAGTTCTGGTTATCTAATACCTAATAATCAATTTGTAACATCAGCAGATGTTGATACATAGATGTGTATTGTCAGTCCAGAAACACGTTTAATTAGGAATGGAATTGAATTGTGCTAGACTACACTATACACATAAATACAGCTGTAAGTGTTCATATGTGTTAAATCTGGGAGAAAGACACTGTCAAGCGCTGGTTAAGCCTCCGGACTCTTTTCTGCCTGAGAGATTACAGAAGCACATGAATAAAACATCAGTGTAGAACACACATTGGACACAGTGCTGCTGACTACATCTATAGATCCAAAACTTTTTTTCTTGTTCATTTTGGTAACAAAAATTGTTACCAATAAATGGAATTTCTTTCATTTTGATGTGTATGTTCCTAAAAAGGAGGCTGTTCAGAATTTTCTGTGATGGAAAAACAAAGTTATCTGATCCGGAAAAGTTTCCCTTAGATAATTTGGGCAAAATGACTGTGACTTGTGGGTTATTGTCTTACACTGAGGCTTTTTCTCGCAAAAGTCCAAGTAAAGTGAACCAGACAAGCAGTGTCTACAGTATTTTTAGCTACTCTTCTTCCAAAAAATAAATTTTCTGTTCAATATGGTAGTACGTAAGTGATAGGACCTTTTTATTTTCAGATGGGGGGGGGGGGAGGGGGGTAAACATGGACTTCCTGATCTAAAGAAGATATTTTCATATTTTCTGTTTTAATACAGTCATTCTTCTGAAGTCAGTGAAACTAGTCTGTGCAAGTTTATTAATGCAAAATTGTAAATACAAGTTGGGACTATTGCTGCTTCAGGAGATATGCAGTGAGTGAACAAAAGAAGAAAAGTATTTCAGTCATGGAAAAAAAAATGTATTTGAAATGTTTAAAGCTTTGAGGTTCATCGGTTTGCTTGTTGTTTTAGTATAAAATTTCCAGCTAGTGCCACCTTGGCAAACCCTAGAAGTTTCAAAATGTTAATTGTGAATTAGAAACAGTAGTTTTGTTTTGTTTTGATTTTTTTTTATCACTTCCAAAATGCGCAGTGTTTCCTTTCAGAAAGTTGCTGGACAGGCTATAGAAGTGAAGATCTTACCTACAGATGCCAAATGGGTCTGGGGTCTAGTGGTGCTTGAAAAACACAGCTGTAAGTGTTCATGTGTGTTAAACCTGTGAGAAAGACACTGCCAAGCACTGGTTAAGCCTCTGGACTCCTTTCTGCCTGAGAGGTTACAGAAGCACATAAATAAAACATCAGTGTAGAACATGTTGGACACAGCGCTACTGCTTGGTATGGGCTATGTGGGGGGCTGTCTAGCAGGGACCTGTTCAGTAAACTAAGTAAATAATAACACTAGATTAATTATCTAGTGTTTCCATAAGTAAAAACGTTCTGCTAATGTATCTTACCATTCTCTGAGTGCTCTTGAGGTGCATCTGCTGTGTCTGCTTGATACTGGAGTCTCCTTGGGGCACTGTTAGGGCTGCACACACATTTGTACATACCCCCATGTAGTTGATGAGGTGTCTGTGGGCTCATGCAAAACTGAGAAGATCTGCCATTTATATTTTAGCAATTTTTTCCTCCCCATGCAGTAATTCAGATATTTCTATTAATATATGTGTTAATGAAATGACGTATGTGTACTCTCTGTATATTTCCACAGTTATTTGGCCAGCATTTTGGAGCAATTTCACCCTAAACTTAAGTAAACATACTAGTAGTATATATTTAGCTACTGCACTCTTTGTGTAAGTGTGTTTTACGGCTGAAGTTCTTGATTCAAGTGGATAATTTGAAAATCCAGGGTGGGGACCAGGAGCATAAGGCAGGTGTCCTAGTTGTTTAACCAGAGCGTGCAGTCACTGACAGCTTCTCTGTTCTATCTGCCAGGCCACCTTTCAGACAATTTGCCTGGGGTTCTGAAATGTCACTGTTTGGCAACTGTTTGCCTTTAATGACTTCATCCACTTAACATCTTTATAACAACAAATAGATATCCTGGTATTTTAATTAGGCATAATGGAAAATACTCCTTTTTCTTTTCTGGTTATATTTGAAATCCAGCCTGGCAAATTAAGTAGCTGAAAGTGGGAAAATTCTGATTCTTTGTATTGAGATTTTTGAATGCAATAGAATAAAGAGCTTTTTTAATTAAATAAAATGTAGAAAAGGACAATTATCAAAAAGAACAACAATCCACTAAATCTTACTGAACCTACCTGCAAAGCCCTTGTGGTGTTATGTTGCCTCTACCTGAAAGCCTCTCAGCTATATAATAATTAAAATTTAGAAAAATGCCTCTTAAAATTTAGAAAGTGTCATTCAGATAATGTAACTCTTTTTCCCCTCAAAATATAGTTAGTAGCTGAAAACTTGAACATTTCTTCATTCAGAAATACCCAGAGGGAAATGGTGACAGATGGAGAGCTGTTAATTAGTGTCTCAAAGAACAGTCCCAAGGAGAGAAAGCAGGTTTTTAGGGAGCAAAACCTTGATTTTATAGATGAAGATTATATTATTTGAAACAACAGAGTTTGCCAGCAGAACAGTGGATGTAAGTGCAGTGGTGTCTTAGGATCATCTGGTCCCACGCAAGGCTGGCCACCCATTGGCAGAACTGCATCCGAACCGGGAATTTCACTAATGCAGCAAGATCACTGTAGGGGACACACTGTGGCAAAGGTCCAAAAGTGTTGGACAATGTCAGGTAGAATGGACAAAGGTCTAAATGTGTTGAACGTGGTCATGCAGGATGGCCAGAGGTCTCAGTGTGTGGAACACTGTTATGTAGAACTGGTCTCAGATGCCCAGCTTACTCTTCTTGTGTCAGGATGCCTGAGAAGGGCTTCAATATCTGCTATGTATAAGTATATTGTGAAACCAAATACCATGGGGTATTAGAGAGGACAGAAGGGGGTGTGAGTTCAACAACAAAGTAGAAAAAAAAATTAATAGAGACCTTATGTGCTGATGATTACTCAGGTGTGAATTTCAGGAGAGAAGATGCCCAAGCAGTGTGTTGATCCTTTCAAAATGTAGTCTCAGCTTCCAATAACCTGATTGTCCTGCTCGAGTACTTGTCTTCTCACTGAAAACAGGATATGGATTTCAAAAGACAGAGCTTGCCTTGTCTCCTCGGGAGAGGACAGCCTCCCTCTGTCTTGAGCAACCACCAGGAGACTTTCACAAGCAGTATGTGGAGCAGAGCAGTGTGTGGACATGTTCTGACACTGTTTCATCAGTCTGAATAGGTTTACCTTGCCCATAAAAAAGTGTTGAAGCAGTGATTAACATGTTGGGTTTTACTTCTGTGAATATTTAATTTCAAATAACATGAAAGTATTGAAGGAATCCTGCAGCATTAGCTGTTATGTTATTGCTGCAGGTCTGCTGCTGACATTTGAACTCGTTTTACATTACGGTCTTTTTCTTTAGAAATGCTCATTGTAACAAAGTCCCAGATGAACAGCTGACCCTCCTCAATCAAAAAATGAGGCACAATCTCAAGGAAGTAGCCCAGTGCCTAAGTGAATGCTTTTGAGAGTGGAGACTCTCTGCAAAGGAGACTTTTGGGGAGGGCTGAGAGGTAGAATAATAAGTAGCAGCAATTTTTGCATGTGCGTTTCCTAAGAGTAAAATCTTTGATGTTATTATTGCAGTTTCCTTATTCTTCTGCAAGTCTGGGAATAAAGGTTTATTAGAGAATTTTCTGCCAGTATCCTCTTGTATTCATTACTCTGGTTGGCAGAAGAACAACCAGCCTGCATTTACGTCCTGACTCTAAACATGTTGTTAGCTGTTACGTGCCTCTCTAAGTGGGGGATCAGAGGCTTAGCTGTAAATATGAGGAAAGCTCAGGATAAAGCTGCGTATACAGACTTAACCTAAGGTCACTTAGCTCAGTGAGAGCGATTTTGCCGTGGGGTTTTGTTGTTCATTCAGACCTTCTCTTGCCCTCTGCTGGCAGTTCCCTGTTACGGGACAGGGATGCTCTTAGACTCTTCCTGGGATAGTTACGTGTGCCAGCTTGCTGCTTGCAGTCTGCTTTGGCAAACAGAATTTGAATTCCTGTCATTAATGAAATTTCTTGCCACAGGTAACTGCTGTGCCCACTGCATTTATAATGTTATATGAATGTTATATGAAGATGCATAAAATACAGTAGTCTTGGCCTTTTAAAATCATCTTAAGGTACCAGCTATCGCCCAGGGATCAGTTATTTTGTCCTTCAAAACTGTATTTACTTTCTGAAGGCAAGCAAGTTTCTGATTTTTGTCAGGCATGCTGATTTGCAGAGTCAAGTACTTGAGTTAAGAAATGCCAGTATTGAGGGTGGCAGTGCTATTTTAATGCTACTCTTGCCATCTTGTGTTTGATGCCTGGATGTATTGGAATGCAGTTTTCTTCCACCATTTTTTGAGGAGGGGGGTTTTCATGTTGGTTTATTGCATATTTAACGAGCGGTAATTCCATGTATTTGTAGTTTCACCTGTGATGTAGCCAAGTCTGGAGTGCTGTTCTCTAAAAAGCCTTCAGGTATAGCTCTGTCTACTTCTCAGTTTCAGAAAGAAATGAAGCAAGAAGCACTAATAACTTTGAACTTGGTTCAACTCTTAGGCACTCAATGAGTAAGCAAAGGGATCCAAAAGGAAAAAAAATGTAATATGTATGTAAGAGCAGGCAAAATAAAGATTGTACAGACTGTTTCAATTTGGATACATTCTCATTTCTTAAGTGTGTGGCATTACAGCCTTGATCATCTTTTAGTATTTTCTGAATTGGATTGAGATATTCGATTGCTTGAGAAAGCCAACCTGAAAAATTGTGCATCAGCTTTGCATAGCAATGGCAGTTGTGAGCGAGGCTTTTAGATCCACTTCTTCCAGTTGTGTTTGTGAAGCAATCGAAGTAGAGATGAGTTAGCTGCGATTTTATTGATAGGCATAATGGGATGTGTTTTTGCTGATGGGTTTCTGAGATAGTCACTGTAAGCAGGACAGTGATGAGAATCAGGATTTTGTGAACATAGTTCATGGACATGAACTCTCTTGCTGTAACTCTCCTATCCCTCCTACTTATCCCCATTCTAGTTTCTGTACTTTAGGTTCCATCTCTCCATCTGAGTTACATCCTTTGCCACAGAAGACCTTAAATCGTGCCTCTGCTTGTTTCTTTCCCTTTCTCCAGTCTCCTTGTTTCCAAGCTTAGTCTTCCATCTTTGGGCTCTTGATCCAATCTGAATTTCACATCCCTCTGCTGCTCCTAGCCTGAGTTGTAGGTTTCATGTTTGTTTGACTTCAAGACCACTGAAAAACTTTCCACTGGAGCTGTAATATAACTATGCTGACAACAGGATTCACCTTCTTGGCTACTTATTGCAGGCCCCTTCAAAGCAGTTACAAACCTTTGCTGTGGTTGCTTTCCTGGCACCTCTTGTCTCCTTCTTCCTTGTCAAATCTGAAAATAAATGTCAGCCAAGTGAGCAAACAAGTGAACTAGTATGGAAGAAGGATGAGTCTCTAGTAATAAATAAATATGCATTTGACCCACAAATTTAGTTGTAATTAACCAGCTGGGAGCTATAATCTCATTTTTCCAGGAGCCTGGGGGCCTTCAGGTAGTCACAGTGTGTGTGTGTTGAGGAGGATTAGAGATGGTCTTTGAAGATGCTGCTTGGGGAAAAAGCAAGCTGTTATTGTAATGGGGGACAGCTGAGACCCCACCTTTGTCACCAGTCACCAGGAACCACCGAGACTGGCTTTCAGCCTTCCTACAGAACAGTGCATTTTATAGGAAGGTACTTCCTATGCAAAATCCTTGCTCCCATAGACAGGATGCCTTTGGAAAGGAACCTGCAAGTGTGACTTTTCAGGAAGTTAGTTGGGGTTACAGTCTATGTAATTTTTCCATTCATATTTATCTGATCAAATTAACAAGTGCAGTTCTCAGAGCCAAAGGAAGGAGACTTAATTAGAATTCAGTAACTCAGTAGGGAGCCCAGATAATGGTTGCAAAGGATGTAAACTGTACTGTGAGACACCATGCCTGTTTTCACTGCAGCACTGCTCAGACTGCAGGAGATCCTGAGAAGAGAGGGAAGGAAGGGCACTGGAGGCCCTGTCAGCTGTTTTAAGCAGGTACCATCCTCTGGATGGTCTGTCAAGGCACTCGTTGGTGGCCTTACCCCTGCTGTTGCAGAAGGTCCACCTGAGGTCCATCTGGTGCTTGTTCCAGGGCATGCAGGCAGGTGACCCCAGGGCACCTGGTGTGTCACACTCTGCCTTCCTGCCTCCTTAAATTGGGCTTTTCAGCTGCTTGTGCTGTGCAAAGAACTGGGGTGTCCAGATCCCAGATACAAAACCCTTAGGCAACCTCCTCCCAAACAAGCATCCTACTTCTAGATACCAACTCGAGGAGGAAATAAAGTGTTTCCTGCCTGGGAAAGAGGGGAGGAGGGCTGCTGCTTCCATAGTCTCATCCAGCAGTAATTGCTGGTTGTTGAAATGAGCTGTTGCTGAGCAAGCGAGGAAACTGGGGGGCTGTGGTCAGCCATAAATATGAAGGCTGGGACTCCACGTAGCTGCTTACTGCTTTTCTGAGCCACCTTTTACTTTCTAGCCAAAAAATTTAAAATGAGCTTATTAACAAAGATTAATGCATGTTAATTCCATCCTTATGGTATTTCCCAAGGAAGTTTCAAGTTTTGAAACAAGCACTAACAGCATGCTTGTTTGCTCTGAGAAGAGGAGTCAGGCATTTACACTGAGGAACCGTGCTTGGAGTTCAGCAGTAGGTGGGAGGCTGTGCTCAAGAGGTACCCAAATCCCAGCTCATTAACCCGCCTGCATACAAGAGCAAAATTGTTTTTGTTATTGGAGTAGTTAAATGCAGTAGTTATGATTTCTTTTTGATGGATTTTTTAAGTTTCTTTTGAATGTTTCTTTAGTTTTGCTAACAGCTTTTTAAGACTTTTTTTTTCCTCCGTCTTCAGCTATTGATGGATTTCTAAAAACTGATGAAAGACAAAGACTGGCAAAGGAAAGAAGAGAAGAAAGGGAGAAATACCTTGGTAAGTTGGCAGGAGGTGTATTTATTATTTATATACACATTTTAATAGGCTTAACTAACTAACGTAGCATTTTTTCTGTTCTGAATTTTAACTCTTGTCATTCAGTCTGCTTCTAGTCTTTACCACTTCTTTTAACTCAAATTATAAAAAATAATCTGTCTTTCTGGATTTCCAGTCAAATATTTAATATTCTGTATTTACAAGTTGACTTTCTACTTTGATTTGTGAGGTTTTGAATATGGGTTTGTGTTCAAGATGCTGCTGTTATGATCCTGGTTTGTGAAAATACCAAATAAGCCTTGAATAATACTCAGAATGATATGTAGGATGATTTGGGAAAGCAACCTCAATTTTAATCTGCTCGGTTTTATCCATCTTGAAAGATATGATAGAGTTGTTAAGTACAGCATTAAAGCCTGTACTTTTCTGTAAGTTGTAAAATGGTTAATCTTTCAGGAGAATGATAAAAAACATTATTCAGTTCCTGAATAACATAAGCAAAGATTTCAGACTTTTTTTAAAACAACCAGTTATTTTTAATCTATTAATATGACCAGGGAAATGTTGAGAGAATTGTAAAATACATATGTGAAAAGTATAAGTATATATTTAAGGGGAGCGGGTATATACACAATTAAAATATACACATATAAATATATGTGTGTGTGTGTATTTATGGATATACACATATGCATACATAAATGAAATTAAATGTTCAACGTTGGTTTGGACTTCCTATATCTCTCCCTATGGGTATAAAAAAGTGTTAAACAATTAACTTCACTTTTCCTTCTTGTAACAAGAAAGGTCAGTAGCAATGTTCCTGGAGATTACCTGACAATACCTAGCAGAAGGAATTGTCAGTATTTTACGATTTTTGTAAAATTTAAGATAAGCATATATTTTGAAGAAAAGTCAACTAAACAAGTATGGGCACCTGTCAAAAGAATCATAGGAAAATACTGGTTTCCTTGCATTAAGTAAACAAACTGTTGACTGTTCCTTGACGAAGTCTGGGGCTTGAGACCAGTGACTTGGCATTTTTTATTACCATGGGCTTGGTCAGCAAGATTCCTTTTGGTAGTTCTGGTGAAAATCTGCTGCTCTTTAGTACTTAATCTTGCCTGAGCTTCTGTCTGTCTGGGGCTTACTTCTCTTCCAGGTATGCCCAGTGTAGGCTATCTCTTCTTTCCTCCCGATTATCCCTCCTTTTCTTGTTCCCAAGAAAGTGATATGATGATTAGATTTGAAAGGACTTGGAGCAGAAGAGATGAGAATGAAACTGAAACCTGGAGAATTTGGGAGTGGTTGGCCCAGGGGATTTAGAAGGTGGTATCTGCAGTTTTCTCCCAGACAGCATATATGCCTCCTGGAAACATATTTCTTTAGGGTTAAGACCATTATTCTAATGGGGAACTTTGGATTTTGGTCACAGTTTGACTGTGAAAATTTTCTTTTAGAAGTTCAGAAAAAAAGTAGCATGTTCCCCAGAAGGTCAGGTCTTTAAGCAGTCAGCAGGCACTATGTAACAATATGAAGTAACTTTTTCACCCAATCCAAAACTCATTAATCAGTGGTTTAGCATCCCTAAATTAAGCAACAAGAATGGTACGTGTGTCCATGATGACAGAATTATTTACTTCTCTGTCCAGAATCAGTCCCAGGTTTCACCTACTTACTCAGAAGGTAATCTTAGCACAATCTCTGGACACCTCACTTTATTTTTTGTTTTTATGAACTCCAGCATGCTTTTTTTCACCCACTCTACCTGATGTGGCTAGCAGTTGGAACAATTAATGCCTGGTCACTTGTTATCCACTGTCTCTGAGGTAACTTTTTCTGTTGACAAGTCTGAGTCTTCATGCATTCAACCCGGGCTCACTGCATCACTGACACTCCCCTCATACTGCCCTGTCCTGAGTGGGCAGGATGAGTGAATTTTCATAAGGCAAAAGGGGAAGACAACATCAACTGTATTTCTAACAAGAATGAGCTAGAAGGTGTTCTGAAAAGCAGGCTGGATTTGAGGAACAAGTATTGTAGAAGGATTCTGTATTCAAGGGAAAGATGGAATGTTGGAAAAGGATCCGAGTGTTGGAAGGACTCTGGCTTTCACCCAGGGACATGAGGATGGAGTGGAGCTAAGAGGGACTGGAAGTCACAGCTGTGGTTAAAGAGCCTGGGGGCAGGAACTGAGGGGAAAAGGCTGATCTGAGAATTTGGGATGGGGTTTGGGATGGCTGGGCAAGAGCCTAGGAAGGATAGGAAGATAATGTGAGAGAGTTAGAAGGGTGATGATGTGCTGTACAAGGAAACAGGAACTGAAGAAACACAGGCTGAGTAAGTGAGCAGGAAGAAGGACTAATAGGAAGAAGCTCTAATATAAACAGTGTTAATTCTGGCTTTCCCTGACTTTCAAGTTCTTAGCCTAGCAATATTCCTTCTTTGATATTGGCTGTATGTGCATCGGTATGTGACACTACAGGCTTGTGTGTATGTAGGCATGCTTACTGAACTCCTCTTTCCTGCCTTTTTATGGAATACACTTGCATGGGAAATGGATTTTTCCTCTCAATTTGCCACGTCAAATCCTGCTACTTTTTCTCCTATGTACACCTGAAGCAACAGTCCAGTTGTTGGAGTCTGAATTTCTGGAACATCAGGGTAATGTCCCATGAAGATTATTGCTCCAGTTGGAATAAACAGCTGGGCAAACCCTCCACAACAGAAGTAATTTTTTTTTCATGTGAAGAGGCAGAAGTGGGTAAAGATGTAGCACCAAATTATGAGCTGAAAGATGTATTTTCAAAACTTCATAGAAAACTTAGCATATATTGTTCACATGTGTCTATTTTGAAGGCAGCTCCATAACAAGAAGCACAGTTTTAAAGAAATCCCAAGGGCTTTTGCTTCAACATAGATAGCTGATTTCCCTCAAAGCTTACTAGGAACAGTATGTCTGAAAAAGTAATTTGGCTTTAAGCTTCAGAGTGACTTGAAACATAAAAAAAAAGAATTGTTAAACTGTTCTGTACACTGTTTTTATGTAAATAAGGGGTACAAACTGGCATCTTGTGTTCAAGGGCTTCCTTATTTATTTATTGAGCAAATCACTTAGATTTACTAATAGTTTCAGCACTTCTGTGCACTATATTTTTAATCTTAGTGGACTAAAACCTTGTGTACTTGTATTTTACGCTATTGTTTTGTGTAATCAAATAATTTTTAAGCAGAAGCAAATTTGTGTAAAGTGAAATGCACCTTTTTCTCTGCACAAGCTGCTAGGGAACAGCAGATACTGGAGAAGGAGAGAAGAGCAAAACTTCAGTATGAAAAGCAAATGGAAGAGCGCTGGAGAAGACTGGAGGAACAGAGGCAGAGAGAGGAGCAGAAGAGAGCAGCTGTTGAAGAAAAACGGAGACAAAAGCTTAAAGAGGAGGAGGTGAGGTCCACTGGGAGATGTATGGCAGCATTAAACATGGCTGAATATTGACATGCATTAAACGATTGGGGGTGGGGGCAGGACTGGAGACATGTGAGCAATTACTGCAGGAGCTGCAAACCACATCGCCACAGCTGTAAGTAGTCTACCACTGTACATCAAAAACACTTTCCAAAACAATTGTGTTTTATTTTTGTCTGATCTCCTGGAATAGTCGTCTACTATTGCTAACATATCTGGGACTCTGATTGTCAAATATAAAGCACCAGCTTTCTGGAAGGAAGTCTTTAAAGATGAGTGTTTCCAAAAAGGGAAAGATTTTTCCTACTGTTCTGTTTACTGTCCATGAAACAGAAATAATGTTTGTGAAAATGTGTTCTTCCATTTTTCCTTGGCGACAGAAACTCAGGAATTTGTACGTAAAGCACTGAAGAATCTAGGCTGTTTTTAATTCTAGCACAGAACAGAATCACGTGTTTTTAAGCATCTTCATACCCTTCCTCTCTTCTATGCTCCCTGCTGAGATCATTTAAGGTTCTTTTTTTGCTCTAGTGAGTCCAATTTCTGGTACAGCTCTCTGAATGCAGGGTGTGTGTATATATCTCTGCATGACATTATGTAGAGAACACTAGCACTGCTGCCCACAACTGATAAAGAATTAATGATTTTTGGAAAAGGGGGCAGTGGTTTAAAAAAAAAAAAAAGGCAAAAGAAAGTATTTCCCCAATTCCTAGATAAAAAAGCTTTAGAAATCCACAGTTCTTAAATTCCTTTTTTCTGCCCCCTGTCCTTTCATCAAAATAACTTTGCAAAACAGGTAAAACACTTCTGCATGATTTCAGAATGACGTAGAGCTGTTCATTGGATTTTTGTTTGATATTTCACTTTAACTTGAAGAGAAGATTGTATCCTGTCATTCGTCATTCAACTTTAACATTCTCATTGTGGCTTCTATGTAATGGCTGAGAATTAATTTTAAAATATTTTGTCATGTGGTTTGTTTCAAATTCTTTTAAGAAAAATGGGGAAAAGCAGAAACAAAGGGTGGGAGGTCTCTCTCCTGTGGTAACAGCATTTGAAGTCATGTGCTCCTTCCCCAGCATCTCCTGCTGTAATAACCTTTTGTAGCTAAGCAGAATTGATTCCCTTTGTGAGGGTCGTAAGGGGAAGGGGCAAGTACAAAAACTTCCAAAACCCTGTCCTCAAAATTTTCAGCAGAGCAGGGCAGAGAGGCAGAGAGGAGTAGGAAGAGTGAGTATCTGCCAGCTTTCCCTGCCTGCATGGTTTGCCTTTGCTGGAGAAATGAGAGCAGAGTTGTTGGATGTGAGAGGCTGTGACAGATCAGACCCAAAGCGTCTGTTTAGTGGGGACTGACCCCATCTCCTGTAGTGGCCTCCTGCACTTCCCCAGAGATGGGCATAAGAGGCTGTGAGCACACTGTGATGTTCTTCCCAAGCATCAGCAAGCCTGCTCCAGCTCCCCAAGGAACTGCACGTGAGGGGAGACTTCTGTAATGGTGAGAGAGAGGCTGCTTCCAAGTGTGTGGTCATAATATGAGTACCACTTGTAGCTCTGCTCACCAGGCTGGTCCTTTATGCCTGAAGCGTCCAAAGCCTTTTTTGGAAACTAAAGCAGGCCTGGGTCTGGATTCTTTCCCTTTCCTTTTCTCCCTGCTCCTCTCCCAGCCTGAGAAACCTCAGAGAAGGCTATGTGGGCAGGAGGACAGGAGAAGACGCTTGCTTATTTGGGGATGGATTAAACCTGTTTGGAGGAAAAAGTCCAGGAGCCTCTGAAGGAGAAGAGGGTACAGAGGAGAATAATTTATAGATCAGGGGAGGGTCAGAGAAGGAGGAAAGCAGGAACAGGAGACATCATCACCTCCTAGCTTCCCTTCGCAGTTTCTTGTCCCTCATTTCTCAAATTCTGTTTGAATTCTACTAAAGGATCTGCCAGTTTAGCCCCACCTTCCCCAGCCCTTGCTCTTGTGATGAACCCCTCAAACTCTGTGTGCATAGTAACAGTGCAGGTCTGAGTAAGGATGGTGATGAACTTGCAGCTCCCTGGGCATTGCAAGTTACTCACTGCTTGTAAGTCATTCTGGCCATTTAAAACCATCTTTGCTGGAAGAGCTTTGAACATGTATTTCCCGCACCTGGAGTGTGGGGGGTGTGTGTGCCCCAGCCAGTGAGCCCGTGTACAGCAGCATCTTCTCAGTGTTTCTCCTTTTAACACGGTTTCATACTGGCTGGGGACTGGAGTACCCATTTTACTTGCTCATCAGGTGTCTGAAATGACAAGTAGAGAGATTTTCTTCCTTGCTTTCTGCCTTACTGGTTGTCCTTTATATTTTCCCTAAGTTATTTCTCCTTGTTTTTTAACACAGCAGAAAGTACTGCACATTTGTGATAGAAACAGATTATGTAAATCTCTGTCTACAAAATATTGTTGTTGCATCTGAAAGAGTCTGAGAGGAGTAGCTCTTAACAAACTGGTGGGAGCTTGTTGGTTCCTATATCAGAGCATCCTCTGCTTGGCTGTTTTGCATGCAGAGGACTTCTTAAAGAGGTGGCTAAAATCTGATTTATGTTGCTTACTTGCTTACTTTTCCCCCTCTACAATGCCAGATAAGAGGCAGTGGTTTTAAAGTCTCTGTTGGTAGGAGTCGAGGTATTCTGTCAGAGTTCTTTGGGGTAGCTGGAGCTTGTTGCAGAACACAGTGGAAGTGTCTGATTCTTCAGAAGGAACTGAATAAATAATGTTTAGAAATTATTCTGTCTACTTTGGCTGCATCTTTCTTATCTGCAGAGGTCTTCAGTATCACTGCCCTTCCCTTTGTATTACTTTTGAAGCTGCCCACTTCTTTTAGTAAAAGCAGTCCCTGAGTCTTGAGGAAAGCAGCATGTTGTTCTACAGAAGTGATTTAAAAGTTTCTTGTAACAGGGAACTGGACAAAAGTACGGCTAGTCCTTTTTCAGTTAAAATAATCTTTTTCACTTTTCCTATCTTGAACTTCCCATGTTGTCACCTCCGTTATTTTATCGGCGCCTTATTATCCAAGAGATGGGACGGTCACGATTTATTACTTAAAACAGCAAACAAAGCATCAGTCTCCAAGGCCATGGCTTTAGTAACAAACCACCATAACTGGAGACAGTCACGAGTTTCAGAGTTACATCGAAATTTATAACTTTGTGGTCCAATAAGCAAATAACACTAAACTTTGTTTTAACTTTATAACCTATCACCTTTAGTACTTTTTACTGCGTTGTGTCTGTTTCACAACCAATGACTTGTTAGCTCACATACACACATACACTTCTATTATAACATCTAAATTCTTAACTTAAACTATAAAATTGCATTTTTATACTTAAAACCTTTCACTGTATCACCCAATACATTTTCTTACTTATAACTATAGAAACACAGGTTTGTGATTCTTCTGCTTAAAGCCTGCACAGCTTTGCCACTACATTAAGCCAAGCTCCTTCCAGGGCTGTAAATCAAATTTACTAATGCTTGTAGAAGTTTCTGCTTCTCTGTTTCCCACACCACATGACTTGGAAATACCTTGTAAATAGATGTCCAGCTGTATGCAGGTTATTGGGAAGAGATTGTTTTGATGCACGTGCATTTTGTTACGTTTGTAAAAAGTATGTGCTTAGACACCAGAGAGTGAAAAGCTCTCAAGGTGTTATGGCTTTAATGACTTACTGTACTCCACTGCAAAGATGAAGCCAACTGATAATGTCAGGAAACAGTGATCTACTTACATACAGCACCAGATATAAAGTGAAGAGGAAGAGATGGTTTTGGGCTCTTTTAGATGTTTGTGTTGTACATATAAGGAGATTGGTTTAGAATTATTTGCACAAATTATTTTAAGTCATAATACTCAAAACAATTTTTTCCTTGTTGTCCCATCTGTGTTATATTTTACACAGAGAAAAGGAAAGTACTTAGTCAAATTACTTGTCTTCTCACAACTGAGTTTTGAGGGGGAGGGTTTTCTTTGTTTTTAATTCAGACAGTGCAAATGTTTATTCTGTTGCTCAGGCTGAGGAAAACATGCATGAGTAACTGGATTTCGGAAAGTAATGTATATTTTAGATACTAGCAGTAGATGGCTCTCTTTTATGATTTTATTCATTCTTAATTTAACCTACATGCAGTGCTTGTGCATTATAGGGTTTTTTGTGTGAAAACTCACTATACCTTGAGAGCAGACATTGTTTGCTCTATCTGTAGCTGTTAGAGTTCCCAAATGAGATCACATGGATAGTTTGATATGGTTTCAAGAAGGTGCTTCATCTATAACATACAGTGGAAGGGTTTTCCACATTGTTTGCTGATGAAGGAAAGCTTTGTCTTGTGGTTTAATTTTCGTCATGGAACAAATTATTAATGTATGAGTTGTTTATGCTATGCTTCCTCATGTCTTATTATTTTCTTCGGCTTTTTAGTTTTGTGCCAACTTAAAATGTTTTTTAATAACTATCCTTTCTTTGTGAAAAGCAGCCTTCATATTCTTCTTTATCTAACCTATATCTGCAGAGGTTTCATGAGTTTTGATAATTATGTTCTATAGGGCTTTAATGAAAGGCTCTTTGCAAATGAAAATGAATGATCCTCTCCAAATAGTGTAACTGAAGATTTCAGCCTCAGATTGTAGGTAACATGGGCTTTCAAATGCCTATGAAAAGTCATTTAATTTCTTTAATATATTTCACCATGCATTTTATTCTTGAAACAATACTTTGATAGTGGGTGGTGTAAGTGTATTCTGTGGTTTGCAAATCATAGAATATTGCTTACTCCAAGCATAATTTTAAAAACCCCAAACAAGACATCAAACAGAAATAATTGAAACTTGACTGCTTTAATCATGTCTTTTTTGATTAATGAACAATAATATTCATTAGAAATGAAAAAAAATAAGAAAAGTTCTGTGTAAGAGTATGCTTTAAGTAAAAAGAAATGGGAGGGTGATTTCCTTGGTAAAGAGTGTGGGTAGAAAGATAGATTGGGGTGAGATGCATAGTAGAAGAAAGTGGCAAAAAGAAGCAGACTGCAGAGAAGAAATGGTGATGAAATATGTGAGGTTTGCGAAGACTAAGTACAGAAAAGTGACTCAAACAGAATTAAATTAGAGAGGTGGGAAGCTAAAAGTAAAAAAGCACAAACTTGCAATGCAACGCCAGCACACACAGGTTTTAAATGTGAAAATTGTATCATTGAGTAGTAAGAGGAGAAAGAAAGACTGTAGCAAACTAAAGCAGGGAGGAGTGACTTTGAATTCCAGAGAGTTGAAGATTGTCTCTTTTTCCCTCGCAGGGTGTTTGCAAGAAGCCAGTGGGGTATTCCGGGCTGTGGGGGTTTTCTGTGCTGTTGCAGAAGAGGCTGCACTTGAGCCGTGTGATGCTGCGTGCATTTGCTCTGTAGGGAGAAGGAGAAGGAAGGAGGCAGAGCTCTCATTTTCATGCCTGCCTGGACACTGATGGCACTGAGTAGACAGAGGGGGGAAGAAGGAGGGGGGAGGGGAGGGCAGGGAAGCAGCTGCCTGCTCTCATTGGTCTTTGAATGATGTTACCTGATAGACCGTGAGCTTACAACATGACTGAAAGATCGTCGTCCTGGAGACAGCAGCAGAAATTGTTACGGCAGGGTGGGTCACCTGGCCAAAAGGTAACAGGGATAGGAGAGACAGGAATGATAGAGGATGCAAGACTTTCATT
This sequence comes from Lycocorax pyrrhopterus obiensis, assembly GCA_014706295.1. Taxonomy (NCBI): domain Eukaryota; kingdom Metazoa; phylum Chordata; class Aves; order Passeriformes; family Paradisaeidae; genus Lycocorax; species Lycocorax pyrrhopterus. The sequence goes on from JACSVZ010000001.1 coordinate 15,199,036, forward strand.
TTTTCACTCTTTGTATAGAGGGTAAGAGAATATTTTATAGCAGAAGTGATTTGTAATAAAATTAGAAGAGAACTTAAAGATTAAAAGATAGTGTCTTGCTGTTGATACTGATGGATAACTGGTAGCAGGGTTGGATGAGGTGGAAAAAGTGAGTTCAGAAATAAATTACTGCAAGCCTTGGTAGTAGAAGAGATTGTTCAAAGATGTGGAAGAATCTGAAGTATGTTGTAGATAACCGGAAGATGATGAGAGGATCTGGCAATGTAGAAAGTCAATGACCAAGGTCAGAACCCCAGGAAGGTAAGACAAAGTTTACAGGTACATGTATGTATGAAGTATGTAAAGTAAAGTATGGCGATGAAAAGTATGGAGATTACTGGAGGTGCCTGATGTTAAGGACTGATGTGCTGAAGGAGCTCCATCAGAGACAGCTGGCTTGACACCAGTGCAGAGCCTGAAGGAGACATACTTTAACAAAGACTGAAATTTTTTGGTAAAATATCTCAGGAAAGGGCAACAGGAAAGCCAGACCAAAGGTGTTAATCAGTGAAAGAAAGTAGTCTGGCCAAGAGATGTATGAAGGTTTTTCCACACAATTTATCTGAGCTGCCAAAAGATATTGGAGATAGAGCAGGGGACTGATAAAAATCAAAAGGGGTATGATGTAATCACAGGAGCCTGCAGGATCCAGTTTGAAGTGAATAAGAGTAGACCAGAAGGACACAGCAAAGGTAATAAGGAATAGCACCAAAAATACTGATAGGATCAGAGGACTAAAACTCACTGAGGCAGGAGCTGGAGGCAGCAAGAGCAGACTTACCTTTCACAGTAGGGGTTGAGCTGCTGAAATGTGAGGGTGAGAAGGTTGCCAGATGCGAATGAGGTACTGGGAGGAAGAAAGGAAGAGGCTGTTAGCTGATGGAATTGTGGGTGGGGAAGAACCACATTTTATCTGCTTGAAAGGAGGAAAAGAAAAGGTACAGGGATCATTGCCACAACAATAAATCACTGAGAAACTAGCAGAGGGAGGAGGTGGGAATGAAACTCAGTGGAGGTCTTTGAGTGAGAGTCAAGAGGTGATGGAGAGGGAATAAAGTGGCCATACTTAGCTGTAAGTTAAAGGTAGAGCAAGATTTGGGGAGGGAAAAAATTAATTTTATTCTTCCCCCTGTGAAAATCCTAACTCATGGAGAAGAACATGGGGGTGGCAGGGAGGAAAAAAGGTAAATCTTGGAGCAGTATGATCTAGGCATGCACTAAAAAAATTACACAGAGAAGAAAAAGAAATCAGAAGGTCTTGAATGCCTAGACTCAAGGAACATAATACAAGAAAAGAGGGAGTTTTTGTAAAAATAAATAAATAAGTTGGGCATCCTGCAAAGTAACCTACTTTGGGTTTGAAGTGATCATTTATCTGAGTGACTAGGTGGAGCCACTGGCATTGCAGCAATTTAACTGTGCTCAGAAAGGGATGGGAAAAAATCCTGATGTCTGCATAGACAAGAAGGAGTTAATGCTTGTCGAGCATTATTCTTATACAAATTAAGTCCAGAGCACAGCAGCAGCCTCACCAGCAGGAGCAGATGCTAGGCAGTGATGCAACCTGTGTTATTTACTTAGGCCTCTGTAGTGACCTCAGTGGCTTGCAGACAAAGGATACGCATATCTGAAGGTAGGTAGCATGCTGACACCTTCTTTATTCAGTTCTTTTTCTTTTATTGTGAGCAAGCTCCTCTAATCATCTTGTGTGGAGCAACAGGGGGACTGTGTATTTTTAGCACGGTTTCGGAAGGCGGGAGAAGGAAGCCCCCAAGAACTGATGGAGATTTGTGTCTGGGTTTGTACCAATATTACCAGGAACGTTTAGAAGCCATGATGCGCCGGTCCCTCGAACGCAGCCAGCAGCTGGAACAGAAGCAGAAGCGATGGTCGTGGGGAGGAGCACTGGCTGCAGGCTCAGGAGGCAGAGATGGTAAGTGAAACAGGCTGCCTGCATTGCAGATCTGCAAGTGCAAAATGCATGAGATTGTGGAGATAGTAAGTATGATGGGTTTATAGTTAGGGTGGTACTGTAGGGGCTACTGCCTTGGGGCGTGAATAAGTGCTTTGTAATTGCTTGCTAGGCTTCCCCTCCCTAATACCTTCTGTGGAGAAAGGTTCCTCCTAACTTCAGGAATGCAGATCATTTTAATAGAGTAACCAGAATCTGTTTGGAGGATGCTTAATGCTAAAATTAAAATTGATGCACTGTCTCCCTTATTAGCTTCTTCCACATTGTCTTCCCATGCACACAAATAAAAGTTAGCGTTAAATTTAGCAAATTTAATATTCACCAAAGGACTGAGTGCTGTCTAAGACTTGCAAAAGGTGATCTGTTTTTGTTTGGTACTTCTAAAAACCTGATGGGAATTTCTAGATGACTGTGCAGCATGTGCAGTTTAAAATAGTTTGGGTTTTTTCCCCACGTACATTCTGTTACTGCTATTTTTGCTTTGGCTTCAGAGGAAATTCTTTTTGTTACATAATCAGTCATGTGCTGCTTTTATATTTCAGAAAGATGCATGTTTTCTCTTTTAAATCATACAATTTATTTAAATTTGTCATGTTTGAATAAACTGATGTTATAGGGAAAAAGATCCATGTTTGTGTGTTGATGAAGTATAACAATTACTCTCTTTTAAACAGTGTGTAAGTATACTTAACTTTAAAAAGGCAAACTCTGTTTCATATCATAGTTTTCATGATGTCATTTTAAAAAGTCAGGAAATTAAATATATATAATAGAAAAAAGAAATCTCTTATAGTTTGAGAAAGAAACAGGTTTTCTTTGTGATGCAGTTTATGCTTAATTCCAGCTCCCCCAACTTATTCAGTAATTTCTTTCACCTCTTTTTGCTCTAATTTCTCTGCTGTGTAGGTGAATCAGAAAATACCCCACCCCCTGTTCTAGGTTTAGCTGCCAACACCCTTCCTCCAGACCCTGTGACCTCTACTGCTCCTGCTGATTCCTTCAATGGTATTTCAGAGCATCACAGTACCATCGTGTCTTGTTTATAATTGTTCTAATCACTGTAATCCATCCACTGATCTTGTTCTTCCTAACCACTGTTTTCTTATCATTTCAGTCTGGTACTCTGCAGCATTACCCTTAGTGATGTAGACCAGTGTCTTTTTAATTTCCTTTTAATTTTGCCATGGTGGAGCAGTGCATGCCTCACATTCCAGCACAGTAGAGGCATTTCATGGTTTTCTCAGTAACTATAGACTTCTACTGCTCAGATTCTCATCTTTGTTAATTCTGCGGGTGCTCTGTGTGTGTGTCTATAATTACACATATATTTGACAGTTCTAATGGATGTGCACAGGTGCTGTTGAGAAAAATTTCAGTTGCACAGTAAGAAAATGTGTTATGAAGACCACATTTCATCAAAACAGCCCTCTTTTTCCGTTTCAAGGGCCTTCTGCAATATTTTAAGAGCAAGTAAATTTGGTATAAACAGCCGTGTTATGTTTTCAGCCTCCTGAAATGAATTTTGGCCAAGCTGGTATTTGTAACAAACTCAAGCAGGTGACTTTATTTAAGCAATCATGTTTTATATGGTTCAGTTATCTTTTTTTTTTGGTGGGGTTTTATTTGTGGGGTTTTTCTTTTTTAAATTATTATTCCCATAAAAGGACTCTGAAGCAGATGAGTCCTCCAAAATTACAAATGGATTGCATATAGGATTTCTAATCTTGATTGCAAATGTACTTGGCATTTTGAAAAAAAAACACAGCCTGTGCTTTTGAGAAGTAGGTTCCTTCTCTCCCCCAAAGGACGAGTTAGGCTTGGCTATTACTCCTGCAGAATTCACAGTAAATGTTGTTCTGCCTACGATCTCACAGAACTATTATTTCTATGCAAACAGATTCAAATTTTTTAACTGATTCTTGTTCATGTCCAAAGGAATTTGCCTGTGCAACTGATGTTTTGCAGCATACCAGCATTATATGTGCTTTTTTAAAAAAGCAAACGTAGTGAATTGCATTGCTTACTGTAGTAGATGGAGGCAAATCTTGGAAACCCCACTAAGGCAGTGATTTGATGGACAAAATAGGGAATGCAGTAACTTAAAAAGTGCAGAATTAGGGCCACATACATGTCTCTAGCTGAAAATATTTTTGCTTTTGAAAGAAATAAAATTCAAATGTAGGGGACAAAGCATCTCTGCTTTTAGCTTCTGAATATCATGCAGTGATCATCATGTACTCTGTAGTAATAACTTGAATAACATTTCTCTTTCATTTAGTTGAATAAATGCCAAAGTAGGAAATGGGTATTTTGCTCAAGCAGACTTTGTCAAATAGTATTTCAGAAGAAAAATTTACCAAGAAAACTGAGTTGTCTTTTTGATTTTTTTTTTTACTTCTTCTCCAGCACAAAAAGATAAAGCCAACTGGCTGATGCCAGCTCAGTCATTAAAAGAGTGGGGTCTCATACAGATGCACAACTGTTGGTTATTTCATTTACTTATTAGAGGGATATCTGATGAGATGGGAGGGGGAATGAAGATGAGTTCAGTGTTGTCATGTGTGCAGTTCATTTTCTTTGGGTAACTTTATGCTTGTGCTGGTATTAAGTATATTGTATCAGAATAGCTTCACTCATTCAGACCTGATATATAATTATTTGCCAGTGTCAGTATAAGAAATAGGCTGTTGGAAAACTGGAATGTTAAATTCACAAGCAGAAAAGTTGCATGCCAAAGCATGTGTCATAGGGTGCTGGTCCTCAGTGCTCAGAAAGAGCTCACCTCGTGCCTAATTCAGTGCTCTGATCAGTGGCAAGGGCCACAAGTACAAATGCAAGGTTAATTTTTGGAGTTTATCGACACTGTGGTGTGAATACAAATATCTTCAATGCGTTTCTCTGCAGCGTGTGACAAACTTTCAGCTTCTACAATGAATCTGCCAAAGCAAATGGAGTCGCCAATCAGTAAATGCCTCTCATCCTCCACAGCGGCCATAACACATTCCCCTGACAGAGGCAAGTGAATGTGCTGGTCTCCTGCCAGCATAAACTCTCCTTCTGCTTAAAGCACTTCTTTCTGGTCCATATAGCTTTGTGGTTTGCTTATGTCTGTTATTCAAAGGAACTCACACATTTGAGAGGTTCTGTATTATACAATAACATGGTTCTGCAGCCTGTCCCAAGGCTGTGCTGCTGAGCTGGAAATCATAGTCCAGCAACAAATGCTGGGAGTTTTTTACTGATTCTTTTTCAATTTTTGATACTCCAGCAAACAGGGTTGTAAGTACAGGCTGCGACTGCAGCAATTTCCTGTATCTGTACTGCTTGTGACCTTCTAGCAAAATAAGGAAATACAAGGAAACCAAAGGTGTGGCTTGACAGTAGATATGGGATGTACCATAGGCAGGAGTATGCCTGATGAGCCACCTGGGAGACTTCAATCTGGTGACCAGAGTTGTAGAGCCCTTTAATTTCTTATGAAACTCTGATCCTCAAGAGACTCTGCAAAAGATGATCATCTTGTAGGATTAGTGGTTGCTAAACACTACAAAGAGGACTGAAGGGTTTATCTCACTGTGAACTCTTTGGAGTTTTTTAGGTTTGTGTTTGCTTTTTTTCCTTCTACCTCATTTTTTTTAAGTCTAATGGGAAAAAATATATATCTTTACTGAAATAAATTACTATGAAGGCTTGTTTCTAGAATGAAAAAGAGAAGGTAAATTTATTATGAATAAAAATTTTTGAATTGCTTAAGGAAAGCTCATCAGTAGCTTTGAGGTTATTACGACAGATGGCTATATATGTAATAGGAACATCTATAAATATGTCTTATATAGTTGACACTTACATTTACGGAGTAGGAAGTAATGCAGGCATATTGTATAAATAAGACTTACGTAACATGGTGAGACGGCAGTTTTTAAATGCAACCCCAGTATGGATGGCACATTAGTGAGCAGCTGCGCTGTTCTACCAAGTGTTTTACCTTTCCTAGTGGGGAAGAAGACAAACCTTTTTCATGCTGAGTCATGAAAGTAACCATTTTGCAGAATGGAGCATGCCTCTGAGTAAAAACAAAATACAACACGATCTTAACCTTACCGTATGTATTGTACAGGTGGGGAACTTAAAACAATGGAGGAATTAGAAGGTTTTTTCAGAGGAAATGAAAATTATCTTCAAATATTTTAAATCTCAAAAACGTCAAGGTTTTTTTGTCATTTCATTTAATCATTTCATCATTTTGTTTCAGTTATTTTAATGTAACATTGTTTTATTTCTTTGCATTTTAAATTTTATTTTATTTGCTCCCATCCTTCAGCTCACCGCATGCATCTTAGTCCAATGGAAAACTTTATTGTTTCTCGACTGCTGACTCCCACACAGTCATCTTTAGCCAGAAGCAGAAGTACATTAATGCTTTCTGAGCAGTACAATACTCCAGGTAAAAATGTGACTTCCTCCCTTTGAAACCATTGAGATATGTTTTAGCTGCATTTGTGTAGCTGCTGAAAGAAATGGAGTACTATGAAACAAATGACAATTTGCAGGATAGTACAAATCAATGATGAACTAAGTTGTTTCAGACAGCAGTCTATTTAAAATCTTTGAAAAGCACATTATCTTGTCTGTGCTGTTCTGAATATCTATTTTTGAAAAAAAATAAAAACACTAAAACTGGAGACTATTAAAAAATTAATATATTTGTCTAAGAAACATGTTTTTAGACAAGGATGTGACAACTCTCGGAGGCTTTGATTGATTTATTAATGTCAGCCCTGTCATACCCAAAATAGTATGTAGAACAAAAGTCCCAGTGCACCATTGAGCCTTAATTATTTTTACCAGGGTTCCAGTTCCTAGCTGTTAAATATCTTTCTGCTTTTAACTGTGTGACTGTGTATTTATATATATATATATATATAGGTGTACATACACATATGAAAGAACAATATTGATAGGAAGGTGTCAGTTCCAGAAATTATTGATCTTTAAGGGATGATGGTTACCATTCCTATGTGTAAAGGGTAGTCTAATAAAACCATTATTTTGCAAACGTCTACAAAAATAATGTTTCCAGTCCTGCAAGTGCCTGAGTAGTTTCTACTTATAAAGCCATACCTGGTCATAGCATTGGCTGAAACAAGACAGAAGTTTAACGGCTCTTTTTACTTTTAATAGAATAAGCAAACAAAAAGAGCACCCCAAAGTGCACACCCAAATGCCTGTCTGCAAAAGGAAACGCTTTTTCAGGATTAAACTGTTTAGATGATAAAAGACTGATCATCTTTATGATGAGTGTTTTCACACATCTTTGTTAAAATAGGCTTAGGTCCTGCATCTGTGCTTTTAATACAAAGCTATTTAAAAATGAATTGCTAAGTAAACCTACTTTCCCTTGTGCGTTACTTCTCTGTTCAGTGCATGGGGACATTGATATTGACTGCCTCTAAAATTGCTTGCCTTGTTTCTGCATTAAAAGCAGCCTCTACTGGAAGCAGAAATGTTGTCATATAGTACTTGAGAAAGTTCCCAGTTTGCTTACTGCTCAGAGACCAACTACTGCCAAGGGTGAGCAAAACCCAAGTCAAAATTAGATCAGTACATTCTGCTTAAGATTTTGAGCTGAATTGCTGAGGCCACCTATGGATGATGTTTTCTGTCTTGTATTTGATATCAAAGAAATCAGTAAGGATGACTTTTGTCCTTCCTCATTTATTTTGTTTGTAAACTCTCAGGTTTATCTCTCTTTATCACAGGATCTTTAAAGTAACACACTGGCATGTCTGACAGGGCTACAATTTGTTCTGCAAACTGCTTTTTCACTAAGCTGAAACAGTGCAGCTGATTTTGAGAACAGCATTTTGAACAAGCATCTTCTTGTCATTTCCTCACAAGGCAATCAGGCGGTAGCACAGGTTGCAAACAACAATCTCAGAGTGGCCATTGACATTTTGTCAGTAATTGCCAACAAAATAGTTGAGGGAAATCTCCCATTTGTCATGTACTTCTCACCATAGAAGTAGCTTCGTGAACAGGGAAGAGGGTTCTTCCTTTCCAAGAGCTCATACTGTGCCTCCTGTCATTATGCTGGGGTCAAAATTGCTCTGCTACTGCATTTTCTGTAGGCTTAGAAATGAGGAGCCTCAAATTCAGACTCTACAGCAACACATTATTAATGTCACTCCAAGTCGAGGTAGTCAGGCAAACAGTTGTTACTGGGCACATGATTAATTCTTTTAACAGTTGAAGTAAAAATATTTCTCTTAGTCAGCTTTTAAGTTTATGAACATTTTTCTTAATATTCAGTGACCTTATGCCAACTGGCTGGAAAGTGGGTCAAAGAATACAAAGGTCCAGTTAAACTTTAAAGCATACAAAAAGGCTTCATTAAAAAATTATCAGGGCTGCCGCCAATAAAAAATTTGGGAATGTGACTTCCTTTACATTAGTGCATAATTACTACTTTTTCAAAGTCAATATCCTTCCTGGCTTTAGTTGACTAAGATTGGAAACACTCCATCACTTGATTGCAATTAGTGTCTGTCTTATTGATAAAACATATACTCTGTTGATTGTTCTATATGTATGTGAAAGTTTCATCTTAGAAGGCAATATGAACAAAATCAAGAGTAAAATATCCTATTTTAAAAAATCCTGTTCATATTGCAAATTAAAAAAAGACTTGCCCTGTAAGCTGTAATGCGTGTGTCACACTCAAATTGATGTCTCCCTCAAATAGCAATAATTGAAATACCTACAGCAGCATTTAGTTTAGGTTTGGGGGATTTTTTTGTTAGTTTTTTAAATTAAGTATTATTTGGGAAAGTAATTAAGGTATTTCAGAGCCTTTGCATGTTTAGGCTTTAAAAAAGACAAAACAAAACTCCCTGTGCTTCTGTCACCTTTCCTGTTTTTGACACCTTACCACGTGTTCAAAAGTCACCCAGCTAGGATTAGCTGCTTACTTTTTTATCATATGCAGAGGAAGCTGGACTTCTTAGAAGAAAAAAGAGTCACAGTATTAGTCAGGTGATTCAAAAGGTATATGAGTAAGAGAGAAATATTTTAGAGATAGTTTTTTTAAAATCCTGTAAAGTGTTTCAGTTGAGACATTTTTAATAAACATAGGATCATGTTGAATGAATATATGTGGTATTTTGAAACACTAAAAACCACTTTAAAACTACCTTTGAACATTGTAACATAAAAGTATGCTGTTTTCTCCCCTCCTTTACTTCCTCTATCTGTGCTCCCTTTTGCTCTTGCTATTGTACTATAACTCTTTAGTATTCCATATCTGTCCTCGTGTAGCACCAGCTAGTCCTCTTAAATCTCCCTACAAGCCTTCCCCCACCCGAAGCACCGACAGGAAGAAGGCAACTTCACCCTCCACTGCCAATACTATGAAAGGGGCACCTGCAGCTGAAGTTACTCAGGTGAGTTTGTAATGGTTTTGATTTCACTGCTGGGTAAACTGATGCAGCTTGTGCTTGTTATCTTTCTCTTTGCATGAATACAAATGAAGTGCTTCCCCTGCTGTATGAAACAGCAGTAAGGAAGTAAGCCATGCCAACACCTGTTGCTTTTGTGCTCCTGTTAAGGAGCATTTCAATATCTCCTTCCTCCTGGGAATCAATGTTGAGTGCTGGTACTGGAACACTAACACCCTTATTTTCAGAGAACTGAGGCATTGAAGTGTATGTTTTTGGACTTACTTGTAACTTCTGGGAATGGGGATGACAAATAGAGTTCCCCCCTGAGTATGACTATCCTGTCTTTCTGGTTAATGAGCAAGCTTCATATATTTCAGAAACTCTCCAAGTGTATTGATAATGCCTCTGTTTTACATCAATTGCTTTAACTCTCTTTGTGGACATTTTTAATGCTGTTTGCTTAAAAGATGCATTATCGATCCACTGTAGTTTCCAAAAAAGTCACTCACCTTCACTGAGTCTACACAGTTTAAGGCATGCTTTAAAAAAAAAAAATCTGTGTTAGGGCTATAAAATTCACATAAGGTCCTGTATCTTGTAATACTTAATGATAGGGGAATTCATGCCGTCTAAATTATCTGCAAGTGAGAGAACCAAAGCTGGGAGTAAAGATTTGTGTAGTGTCAGTCTTAGGTGTGACTCAATGTTGCATGCAGCAACATTTCTGTGAGGTGCCAGTTTGCCCTGCTGATCACGTCTAAGCAGGGGCATATGGATGATTTTGAAGATTCCACCCAGTGTCACCACTCCTCCCAAGACGCCTCTTGTAGAGGCTCTGATGTGGTATTATTTATCTGCAATTTGGCATGCTCTGTCCATGCAAGACAGGGGTGGGTGTGTGCTATGTCTATGTAAAATAAAGAACTATTAATAGCACCGCAGTTGTGAGCTGCTGTTTAAAAAGCTTTTGCAAGTATGCCACACAGATCTCTTTATATGCCATCTTGCTAATAAAACAATCAAATGCATTTTTGATTTATTGATCCTAATTATGAAAATTAAAACGAACTGTGCTTCTAGACTGAGAAGATAAAGAAGGAAAAGCGACCTGCAACACCTGGTTCATCATCTGGTATGGGATCTCCTCTAAGAAGGTCTGATTCTCCTGCTGCCATGTCCAGAAGATCTGCATCGCCTGCAACACCTAAGTATGCATTTCTCATTAGTGAACTAATATCCTGTGAATCTCTCATTACCTATAAATAAGACATAGATTCTTGAGGAACTTCCTTTGAAGTGTTGTATAAAATCTAGTTAATTTTACTTATACATACACATATATGGGCAAGAGGAAGGAGAGCTGTAGATGACAAATCTAATATCTGTAGTATTGTTAGTGCCCGCTAGAGACACTTCTCTCTACCTTTCTTGTCTTGAGACTATAGTGCATTTCATAATTCATGTGAAATTTTATTTCACATGTATTTTTAAATATGGGGTTTTTTGTTTGATTTTGAAGAAACTGCCTAATGTGAAGAAATGCACTCATCATGAATACTAACTGAAATTCCAGCATTTAATATATGCATTTCGTATTGTTGGCATGACCATCTGGTGCCATAAATACACTTACCTATGTGTCATCCAAACCATTGGTTTTAACCTTTGCTCATTTGCAGACCTCTGTGGTTTTGTTGCTTTTTGGTTTTTTATATTTTTAATGCAGACCTATAGCATATCTGGGCTTACTGGCAACTGACTTGCTTTTCTTGATTGTCTTTTGCTGAAAACTATATTATATGTACCTCAGCTTGTAATTCAAGTCTAAACAAATGGATTTCCAGGTTTCTTAGAACAGAATATTAAGTCTGGCTGTAATGTAGGGGTATGCTAAAGTAGTCCTGGTCTACAGTAATTGCCTGATTTTTTTAGCTGGTTGAGTGGTTTGGGGTTTTTTTGGGACCCTGTTTGTGGGTGCCACTTGTGTCTTGAAAATTGTCTTATTTATTTATCTTTTTTAATCTGAAGCTGGCCATATTTTGAACCAGGCTTGATGATCCCCTTTCTGACAAATTTCTTCTGCCTGAAAAACCAGCTGGTGTTCCTTTTCTGTTTTAGCTCTGAGGGCATAGCCCTCTAGTGGGGGATGATTTTGTGTGTGAATCTGATGTTAGAAGGAAGCCATCTGACTCGGCATTCTTTCTGGTTTAGACATCCCTTGCATGTAACTGGGACACTACAATTCTTGGTTCATATTATAAGGCTACAAATTCTCAAACTTCCAGTATTATATATGTAATGTCATCAGATTCTGTAGTATGAACTACATCCATTTTGTGCAAAAATTGAATGAAATGCAATGTTAATGACAATCAGCTTTCTTATTACAGTTTTGAGCAGATCATTGTCTAGTGGCACTCTGCAATGTAAAATAAATAAAAAGTTTGAGCTCTAAGACTGTACATTATTCTGTAAGTACTGCTACTCTCTGCTCAGAATGCATTTTTCAGTTTGTTCAGCCAGTATAAGAGACAAACCAAGAGACACATTTAGTTAAGCAAAATGATTGGTTGGAAATGAATAACTGAGAGTCAGGTGCTTCTTCCTGGGCAGACAAAGGTTAGTGTAGAGCATCACAGTGGTTGAAAAAAAAAGTTTTCTTGGGAGACAGCTCTTTAGTGCTTCATGAAAAAAGTATGCCCAGTCTTAATTTGTAGCACTAATTTCCATAAAAGATTAGGAAATTATGGAGATTTTTTTTCCCAGAGGTGCAAATTATGATAACCTTTGTACAATAAAATGTTTTCATGCCTATAAGGAATATTCTTAGAGGAAGAAACAAATGCTGTGTGGAGGAATTAAGAAGCCTGCTGGTGGGTTTCTGTGTGATTGTGAGCCATAGTAGTGATCTCTTTTTTTTTTTTCCTCCTTCTCAAGGGAATCTGATTCTGACCATGGCTAGAAATGTATTACCGAGCATTTAATCTTAACGTGGCCCAATTAGAACACCCTCCTTGACCTTATGAGAGATACAGTAAATAGAGTTTAAGTCCATGTTTATTACTGATTGCAGAAAGAGAGTTCTGCTTCAGCACTTTAAAAACTTCCCTTCATAATTCTAAAATAAAAAAGGTGCCCGAATCACCATATCATATTATTGTATGTGGATAATAATAGTGATAATATAATATATGCATTTTTTCATACAACTCAAATTCCACTGTTAATTTTCAATTAAGAGATAAAGCTATAAAATCTAAAGGAAGGTTCCAAAAGTCTTACTGCCTTTATTTAAATCCACTGACCAGCAAGATCATTATCTGACATTTAAGTATAATTTTAATCTGTCTAAATATGTATACAAATACTTGTTCTCTTTGCAAACCTAATGATCTTTTACAAGTTTAATCTTTCTCCTTCTAGCACACTATATGACTGAAAAAATACCCTGGAAGAAATAAGAATACATAGTGTATAGCAGTAGTAGTTAGTGATCCTGCATAGCACTTTAACCTCTAAAGCTGTTGAGGAAAGAATCAAGTATGGTCAGTGATTTAGATGAAAATTAGCTGTATGCATTTCTTTTCTAAGAATATGTGACTTGACATTCAATTTTTCTTGGTATTGTTCTAGTTACTAGTTCTTCACAGTTGTCATCTTTGTTTCTGAGTGGCAGTAACTTGTCTTCTTAATATGTTATTTCATTATTTATTAAATAAAAAGCTCTTTTTATCATGGTAAAGTAACTGACACAGGATCAAACGAGAATAAAACTTCAGCCTAAAGAGACACAGTGATTAATGGCAGAAGAGAGTTGCACTAAAGACGTAAATAAAATACTAATGTTTTGAATGTGCAAATTTTACTGAGAAAGCAAAAAAGGTCAGCCCAAAAACAGCACCTGAGAGAAAATGAGTGAACAGATATGGATGTAAAAAGGAGAAAAGGGAAAAAAAATATGTTGAACAGCAATTAAAAGCGGGAAAGGAATTCAAAACTTGAAGTTATTTGGAAAAGTAAATATATCAAGAAATGTCACAGAAAGGAATCCAAAACTATTATTTTGAATCTTAATGTGGATCAGCTGACAAAGATGAAAGTTAATGGATTAGAGTTTGAATAATTGAGAAATTGTCTTTAATTTTTTTCAATTGCTATTGGATACTGATGGTGTAAAGTGCTCCTTTTCTTCAGATCTTTCACAAGATCAATAATAACAGGATGAGGGGTTTGGGTAATTTTTTGTTTTATGCTTCATCTTCAAAGATCTATACATTAATCGGTTTATTCTTGCAGTATCCCTCAGAGAATAGGTAAGTGTGCTTTCTTATAGATCAGGAAGGCAATAAAGCCTGTGTCCTTCACATGTCTTTGGGTAAATCATCCCTAAATAAATCAATGCCACCTGAATGAAGGAAGTAGGATTTAGTTTTAAGTGTCTTCAGATGAACCATAGCATAAGCCAGTGAATAAAAATCGAAGGCTCTGATGAGCCTCTATGTCACATACTTTTGCCAAAGCATTACCTCATGAGAAAAGGAGAAAGGGGCAAGGGGGAAGGAAAAAGTGTTTATAGTGCTGCTGATGGATGGTGGTTCATGTGCTGGTCATTGTCCTTTGCTCATGCTTTTACTAACTGAACCCCTCACTTGGTGGTTCTTTTATGTGACAGCCTCCTGTAGCCTGGGGGACACACTTTTGACATCAGAAATATGCATGCTCAGTCAAATTGCAGAATACGGATGGAATATGAACATAGAGTAGTACAAAAAAAGCTCCCCAAACTTGTAAAATGTTTAAAAATAAGTTATTGGAAAGGTGGCTGCATGTGGCGAATTCCCTACAGAAGCAGCTTCTATGTCCTGCAGTGGCCTGTTTTAGATTTTATTTCGTATGTGCTACATTTACTACTCTTATTGTTTTGACTTGGAAAGATAAAAACAATGGGTAGAAAGTTGAATCAAGAGTATTTTGAGAGATTTTTTCAGCAGTTACCTACATAACGGGCCATTTCAAGATTTTGAAACACCTGTAATAATGCAGCTATTCAAAACTCTATTCTACAGACCTATGCTGAGTTTATTCTCTTTTAAGAAATGTAAAAGAGAAGTGAATCTGTCTTTGGTTACAAAAGATCGAAACTAAGAGTGAAAGAAAGCTGCTTTTGAGAAAGTGTTACAGATAGAGCAAAAATGTCAGAACCCAGAAATAGCTTGTGATCAGAGCAATGTCAGAAAGCAGGCTTGAGAACATGCAGGTCCTTGGTGTGGTTTCAGCAGAGTTGTTGTTGAATTAATGGGGAGAAAGGGGAAAAATAATGCTGCTCTGGCATTGCTGCAGATTTCTGATTTACAGTCCATCTTGTGAACAGCCATAACCAGTGACCTGTCATGTAGCTGGCTTTTCAGGGGAGCGTGCTGTTCTCTGCCCTGCTGTTCATGGCCAGAGGTGGATGTGACCTCTGATTTGTGTGCTACATGTACTTTATTTTCTCTGCTTAGCAAAAGTGAGCTCAGAACCCCTCATATGCTCTTCCTGGGACATTGTTCTACAAAATGGACTATCCCCTTCATAATTAAATAGGAGCCATTGTAATTAAGAACCAGTGGATCCTCACACATGATAGATATTCTAGCGGTGCATGTAGGGGGCAACTTCTTACATGCTGCTGCCCCTATGTCAGCTCAGGGCAGTTAGGTGAGAAAATTAATGTATTCTTGGAGGGAGGAAGGTGCTTCTGGTACTTCTGTATTTCCCTGTAAAATCCAGTTACTGAGAATGAGTGAGCTGTCTGACAACTGGCATGCTACCACTTCTTGGATTTTAGTGATTTGTCATCTTAACTCTCTAATCCTTATCAGGCATAATTCTGTGTTTCCCACTTTCTTATCACGGTTTAAACCTAAACAGGCTCCTATACAAGTGATTATAAATTTTTTTCTTAATAATTCCATTTTTCTGTCTTCACAATCAAGTTTGGCCCTTTCTGATGTAAAGCAGCATAACTTAAATGTTATTTAGAAGGAGTGTTTTTCCCCTGTGTCAAGGAATGTTAAAGATACTAAGTTGAGAATGTTTTAAATACAAGGGGGAAAAAATGTTGATTTAATACTTTCTACTGGCATCCAGCAAATGATATAAAAATTCTGAAAAAATATTCTTATTCCTGATGGACTTTCTCAGCTTTGCACTCCACACACTGCACTATTCTCATCCTTGCAGTAATCAGTGTTTTCTATTCTTCTCACTTTTAGCTACTTTATATGAAGCAAACTCTCCTGTTTTCTTGTTATTCTGGTCCAAGAGCCATAAAAAAAAAATTACCGTAGGTCTAAAAGTTCAAAGATGCAGTACCTAAATAACACCTTCAGCACATGTTTCTAATCCACCAGCTAAGTTGTACAGCCAGTCTGCTCTAATGCCTATGCGGTGCAAGATACGTGACTGTCATGACTAGACTCCTTCCTACCGACCTCTTTAATTGTCTTGTCTATATTAGAGAACAATTACTTTTGTATTAATACTGAGAATGACTCAGCCTTAGTTATTAGCCTGTTTTGCTCCTTCTGTCACAACAAGTTAAATCAAAAGCATTGCGAGGAACGTGTGGTAAAGTTGGAAATGTAAACCAAAGACAGCAAGAAGGGACTCTGCTTTGAAGAAGTGTCTAATTAGCAGGAAGCACCCTCTGTGCTCCAGAAAAACATGAGAAAAAATGTTTTCTTTTTATTTGCCAATTATATTTTTATGAAGTGCAGTTGGAAATGACTGCAATGATGAGGAACGTGTGAGATGTACACGTGTAGGTGGGGCCTTGAAATCTGCCTTTGCCTTCAGAAGGACCTGGAAATCCATCTATATCCTAAAGAGAAATCTGAAGACAATGCTAAAACCAGATTTGGTCAACACCAGCCAATTTCATTAGCTTCTCCCATTGCTGGTTTTTTCAAGAACTGGAAACAGACTTGCCCGTTCACATCTTCCAAAGCCTGTTTCTGTCCTGGAACAGCAGGATCTGTGGGTAGCAGCAGGACAGATGAGGACAGGGACCTCGCCCACAGCACCCCATCCCGTAGCAGACAAAAGAAGTGACCAGGGTAGGTCTGGTGATGGTGACCAGGGTCATCCAAGAGCCCAGTGACAGCTTACAAAGGCCTGACTGAGGCAAGTCCAAGGACAAGCCAGGACATCATGTCAGGATCAGCAGGTTAGGTAGCCAAGAAGAACTGGCTTACCTAGAGCTGAGCTCAAAAAAGGACCAAGGGCGAGGACCTGAGCTGACAGGGAGCTCCTGGGCCTGCGGGCAGGGGGGTTCCTGAGATGAACTTCAAATTTAGTTGGGTGCTACTCTTCCTGCAGCCCGAGGGCTTTTGGAGTCGGTGGTGGCTCTTCAGTGGGAGTAAGAAAGTTGGGATGGTGCAATACTCTGCAGTGTTTTCTTCCCCACAAACCAGGCAGCTCTGAGTGAGCTCCTTGTATTCTGATGTCTCAACCTCTTTCAAATGCAGTCTCATGGTAGAAAAGAACCATTTCTTCTACAGAATTCATGAGTTTGGGGAGGAGTTGAAAGACGTCTTATTTTTATTGTCTGCTCTGTAATGCAAATGCTGTTCTGGTTATAATAGTCTCCGACCACACAATACTATAGTTAGATCTATACAAAACTTGCCACTCCAGTCCATTAATTTTCAGCTGTTGTTCATGCTTTTCATGCTGTGGTCTGGCAGAATGAGTGTATAGTCCAGAAAACATTTTATAGTATATGAAACTCTATATTGTGTAGATGAAAAAAGTGATATGGGATAATATATTTATATCATAATTGCATATCCAGGAAGAAGGTTAGAAATACATGTGTAATATTCACTTTAATGTAAGATAATTTATTCTAATGAGACTCACATAAATCATTATTTTAAGATTGTAATCTCTTGATTCTTACATTACTTAGTCACACATCCCAGCCTTTCTTAACATTACAAGTGCTAGCTACTGGTGTTACATAAATAATGAATGGTGCTTGTGTGTAGTTTTATGTTTCCTGGTATCTGTTCTCTTCATGTGCGACTATTTTTAGTGAATATCAGGTATCTTTACCCTTCCACTTTCCCAGAACTGACTTCAGGGTTATCATTTCACCTGAAGTGTGCAACAGCCAGATGAGCAGTGGGCTGCATTGCTGCTGTGCATCACCATCACCACAAGTGCAGCTTGTGAAAGGCTACAGGGGCTGAGTTTGGAGTCTGTTGTGTTGGTGCTGAAAAAAGCACTACCTCAAACAGTGTTGCTGACGATATAATGGTTTGATTAGTTCTGTCTCTTTCTGCGGTACCCAGCCTTACCTTTGTATATACTGGTATTTGGTGCCTTTTTGGAAAATCAGATACTATTAGAAAAAGACCAGTATTGGCAAGGTGGTATTCAGATGAAAGCAGCACACTGTAGCTCATTGTAATTTTTACAGACGGAAAGCAGCCATAGCTTTGGTTTACATGTTGAGAAGGACTGTAGAAACAGTAATGTCGACAGAATTCTTTTGAAATAGTAATTACTAAAATCATTGTTTTAGGTAGTCCACAATTTCCTGTCTCTCACCTAGACCTTAGACCATGTTATTGGTTTATTTTAATGAGAGTTTTCTGTAATCATGTGCATTTCCATGTCATTTCCATGCATTTCAAGTTCTCATTGCATCCAGGTGGTTCTTTTCAGTGTTGGTGCAAAACAGCTGATACTCCTCTGTAGCCAGAGACAAGGAAGCATGAGAAGTGTGGAGATGGAGTTTGATTCCAAGCTGTGTAACATCTGGCCTGTTTTGATTTTTGTTTTCCCTCATCAGGACAGTTGCAAAGACTTATCCTCAGTCTCCTAAAAATGCCAAACAATATCCAGCTTCTCCTGTGAAGCATCGTGCCACTTCCAATCTCAGCCAGGAAACACCTAAAAAGAAAGCAGACAAGGAGAAAGAAAACGTCAGTCACCCCAAGTCCCCAGGAGCACGCGCTGATGACGCGGGCCAGGTGGCTCCTGAGAAGCACGTGCCTTCTGCTGGAAAGGCTGAGAGCACTGAAGGTGAGCCTTACTGCAAGATGTTATTGCAAGATATTGTGGGACCCTGAGACTTTTAAACAGTGATGAGCTGTTCTTTTCATGAAGCTGCTCAGTCACAGGCTTATGAGAATATGTAAAGATACGTACTGGAACCTGTAAATATATAGTTTTCACTAATGTACCTCACTGTTAATGAGGATGTGAAAATGCTGGCATCCAGGGATGCCCTTATCTGTTCCATCTTCTCTCTGCTGAAAGTGCTGAAGTGTGCTTTTAAAAAGGTGTTTCACCACTCTGAACCAGGCCCATTTCAGCCTCTGTACAAACCTGGAATTTCTGGACACTCTCTTTGTTCCCTGCCTGACTTTCTACCCTTGGTTGTCTTCTCCTAGGGAAGATCACAGCAGGAACAAGTGATGCAGAAGAAGCTGCAAAAATTCTAGCTGAAAAAAGACGACAGGCCCGCCTGCAAAAAGAACAAGAGGAAAGGGAGAGACAGGAAAGAGAAGAACGGGAAAGGTATCTCTATTGCTTTGTGAAAGTTATTACCTAGTAATTTAACATGTATCACTGAAGATGCTTGAAACTGTGGAAATTTTGGAATCAAGTGGGAGTTTACATGTATTTGTTAATTTCTTTAATTTCAGACTCATGTTTCATTAGTGTCTTTTGCAGTCTCTATGACTAGTGAAGTTAGAAAATAATAATTTGGCCTCTTCAAGAACCTTAAATAAACTATTACTTTTCCAAATACTTTAGGCATGTCCATGCTGAAGTGTACTGCACACTTCAGTCTGGACATACCTGAAGTATTTTACATGGTAAAAAAATATTTGAGGTACCTTTAAATGAGCTAGATCACGTAGCAGAAACAGTCTTGCAGCAGCAGGATATGCATTAAATGGCAAGGCTTGAATCATTCATAATTAACCTGAAGTTCATCTTCATACCCAACTCTGCTGCAGGCATTGAGGGCTTTGAGTGTGGCAGAATGAAGGTTGCTGTGTCTGAGCAGTGGAGTTCTGGTTCTATTCTGGGAACAGGCTTTTAGGTGGTTCTCTGCATGGGATGCTGGTTGCAAGTGTCAGTAAATCATGCACTTCCTTCAAACCCGTAGTAGTAAATCACTAATTCTGCATGTCTAGATTCTACTTTGGGGTTTCTTGTTAAAAACACGGTGGGGTGGGAGCGGAATGACCAGCTCCTGCCATTTTGGCCCTGATAGAATGATAAGAATGATCACTTACAAAACAACTCTTAAGGAGTTAATGATGTCCCTCAGTGAACAACACAGGTGGAATTTAGACCCACTCCTTCCAGTGATCCACTGTGTTTTGTGGACTTTGCTGCTACTCATCCCATCTGTTTATCTTCAGATGAAGCAAAGCATAAAAAAATTTGCTTATTTATAGATACCAGCATTCTGGGTGTTAAGTACAGGGGAAGAAGGATGTCTTTATTCTTGAAACTTAATTTTGTTATTGACACTCTTAATTGAAATGAGAACAGAAATGTTTTCTTTGATCACACATGTTTTTTCAATGGAAATAATAACTATTATGAAATATTTTAAGCATTAAAAATAAGATTGGAGTAAAAGCTTGATAGCAGCCTGAATATTGAGCATGTGCTCAGATGAAGCCTTTTTAAACCTTCTGTTGTATTTTTTGCAGGCTTGAAAGAGAAGAACAGAAAAGAAAGGCAGAAGAAGAAAGACTTCGTCTGGAAGAAGAAGCTCGTAAGAAGGAGGAGGAAAGAAAACGTGAAGAAGAGGCAGCTAGAAAAAAGGCAGAAGAGGAAGCCAGGAGAAGAGCTGAGGAAGAGCAAATGCTAAAGGAAAAGCAAGAAAAAGAGCTCCAAGCCAAACTTGAGAAACAGGTATCACCTCAAACAGAACTGTGAAATTTTGATACATGTAAAAAAATACTTCTTAATATTTGGTAGTCTGCCTGAAATAAATAATGACCCTAACATATTTTACACATTTTAATTAGAGGGAAGAAGCAGAAATCAAAGCCCGTGAGGCAGCTGAACAACTTCGTCTTGAAAGGGAACAAATCATGCAGCAAATTGAGCAGGAAAGGCTGGAGCGGAAGAAGGTGGGTATTTGCATCTCAGGATAACTATTTCATTTCTTGTTTAAATACATAACCCAGGAAGCACCCAGTAGTATCTACTAACAGTAATCTGGAGGGATTACAGGTGAATAGTTATGCCAAACTTAGTATTTACTACTTGCCTGTTTGGGGAACGCTGACATCGACATTTGTAACAAAGTGGAATTGCCTAAGGCAAATAACTTTCTACTCAGCATTGAGCAAACACAGAGCCAGCCTCTACCTGAAAATTTAAATGCCTGAGACAAACAGGGAATGGCATGCCAAGGCAAATGTCGATTGCTGACCAACCCAGGACATCACAAACTACTGAGAAACATGAGTGACTTTGTTTAAAACTTACTCAACAAAAGCTCTATGTCATTAACTGAGAAAGTTTGTGAGTAACAAACAGGTTATCCCCACCTGGCTGTCTCTGGTTGCATTATGCAGAGGAGCAGGACTGCTCTGGCCACTGCTGCACATGGAAATGGCTGAAGCTGCATAAATTAGCTTCATTTACAGCTGTGTGGCAGGAGAGAACAGCTGCAGAACCCCTGTCTGGTTACAAAAGGTCGTCTATCCATATATGTTATTCCAATATGTTTTAAACTGTTCACCACTGAACTAGAGGCATGTTGCAGATTAGAATACCAAACTGAAGTGTTTTGCATCTCAAATAATTTCCTTTTTTTATAATGAAGAAAGAAGGAAAACAAAAGTATTTTAGAATAATGCCTTACACATTTCCAGCAAGAATAACTTCATATATTTCATTTTGCTCTTCTTTTCCAAAAAGGCTAACTATTTTTAAAGGAACTGTTTGAAAATAGTTGGAAAAGCAACTAGATTAAAATAACCACTGTTGGTTTTAAACAAATGCCTTGTTCCAGAACTGAGCCTAACTCATAACTGCAAACAGCTGGTATTAAAATGCTTGTTTCTAAAGTGCATCTACAGAGTAAGTCATGTTCTGTAAGATCTGATAGGTGAAAGTCAGCTCCATCCAAGATGTTTTCTGTCTTTCATTTTCTTTATTTTTCTTATTTGTTCTCTCTTTTTCAAGACAGGCAGAGATGATGTCATGACAGTAAAGAAAAGCTTCTTTTTGTCTTTTTTTCTCCTTTCTGTCTCTTGTGTTACATATTCTTTCCACCATCTCGTCCTCAAATTTATTTTGCTTTATAGAGAATAGATGAAATAATGAAGAGAACAAGGAAGAGTGAAACCCCAGAAATAAAGGTATGAAACAGTATGTGGATTTTTTGGTTTTATTTTCATATGTGGAAATGAAGTTGTAGGGTAGTTCCATCCTAGTAAATGTACTTAGGTACACTCTAGACCCACATTTTAGATGCATTTCAAACAGAGTGACTGTTGCTGTGTTGCAGTCACTGCCACAGAGACACAGCCTTTATGCAGCCTTTGCAGGTAACCCCCTCACTATCTAGCAAGGGGCAACAGCACATTCCTGGATGCTGGAGCTGTAATGTTTGCTGCTGTTGATGTGTCTTCCTGCTTTGTACCAGCCAGTGAGTCAGTTACTGAGCTCTCTTTGTTAAGCCTGTCAGGAATGTGGGATTAAAAAGAAGGCAATTGTGTCCAGCTAAGAAGTGACAGTCAGGTTTTCATTTCTAACCTACTAAGGAAACTGTTTGTTCAGTTACTTTCAGAGAATGTTTTCTTTTTGAATTTAAAAAAAATGCTATGCCTAACTAAAAAAGGAAAAAAAGTCCTGTCATGCTGTTTATGGTCTTTGTCACCCTGTGGCCCTGGGCAGTCTGACAAGTTTTGAGTCCAATTAGTTCCATGAAGATTACAGTCCTCCCTCTAATACAGCTGAGTCATAACTTGATTTCAGAAGGAAGAGCCAAAACTGGAGATACCATCAACTTTGAATGTGGAAAAGCAACCAAAGGCCCTTGTTCTCAACCAGCCAGGTAAAAATTGCCACATTTTTCTGACCTATTTTCACAGCTGGTTCTTTTCAGAATTTTTTGATCTGAGGCAGAGCACTGTGTATTATCATAAGTTCTTAGCTTTCATCTCAAAAAGAACAGCTACATTTGCATCAGTGACAAATGTTAGAAACCAGAGACAGCTTTGCTTTGCCACTTAAGCAAAAGCAGAATGAAGTTTCTCCTCCATTTTAGTACCTGATGTAGCATTTTTGTGAATGAAAAGTTCTAATCTGCTAATATGTTTGATTGCTGCACTCTATCTTCAAGTTTTGTAGGCAGAAAATCTTTGCACACAACCAAGCTTTTCATAGTATGACTCTAAATTTTACATTTAATTTGACTTTATAGAAACAAACTACATTTATTTAAAGGATTATGAAATAAAATACACGTATCTGACATTTATCTATATTCTGTTTACTTCCCCAGGCTAAAACTTTTAGTACATGACATAAAAGATAAAATATTCTCTTCCTATTTCCTCAAATTTAAAAAATGTAAATTAAATTTAAAGCATAAAGAGCAGTTTTGGAGTGGAATAGAGGAATGACAGTATAGTACGATGAGTCATGGATTAAACTGAGTCTCTACTGCATTGTTAGTCTACCTTTCTACTCAATCTATAACTTAAAACTATTTAAATAATGAAGTTTCTACTGTCATAATTTCTAACCTTCTTTTATAGAGATCAATGGATTGGCAACCTGCCTGAAAAATAAAAGCTTAGAAAGTGCTGCTTCTGTAATCCCTTCCCAAGATGTAGTTGCTAATGGACTGAAGTCAGTTTCAGGACTTATTCAGCTGGAAGCTGTTGATGGGAAATCTAACAGCATGGAAGATTCAGCAGATGAGGTTCAGTCCATGGATGTGAGGTACAGACCGGAGCTACCAATAGGGGTTGTGCAATTCATATGAGATACAGGATTTTGGGTTTTGTTTGTTAATACTTTACTACTTTGCTTCTCACATCCCTCCCCCCCGCAGGGTGGCAGCTGGGTGTGTGCTGGGTGTGCTCTGCTCCTGCCAGGATATTTGAGACAAGAGCCACAGAACCTCATCTCACTCTCACATATTTGGGGGAGAGGACTCTGAAATCCTTCCACAGTCCTTATTTATGGATTCCATGCAAGTTTGCCCAAACCTTTCAGACAATTTTGTGAAAGCAGCTGTTGTTCTGATGGCACTATTTTTTAATTTGGCTGCATAGCTGTGAGGCAGGAGCATTTCTGCCTCCATAAAAACAGAATAAAGAAAATAATGGATTTAGAATTTTAAGTACTTAACAAGTAGAAATGTATAGAAATCAGTTAATAACTTTGTGATTTTAAATACTCTCACATTTTGATGGCAGGATGTGCAGAAAAGAAGGATTTTTAGTTTAAGGTTTTTTTATTTACATATTTTTGTACATTGGCAGTTAATTTAAGGCTGCTAAGACAAAGCTAAGTCTGAATGTTAAACATGGAATTTTTATACTCTTCTCCTTTAATCAGTAAGCCAGTTGAACCTCTCATACTGTTTCTGTATTTTCAGCAAATATGCATAAATATGTAGAAAATGCCCTACTGGGACAGATAGAAGTCCATGTAGCCCATTATTTGGTCTCAGAGAGTATCAATAAGAAAAACTAGTGAGGGAGAGCACCTGAGCACACCACTTCCTGCAATCCAAGACCACACTGAAGTGTTGCCTTAGGGATATTGAGGGTGTAACTCTGCCTTGGCCTTTTAAGTGGCCACTGGTTGACGTGTTGCCCATGAGTTTATGCAACTCTTTTTTTTTACCTGCTGATGTTTGTGTTCAGGACCTCTCCTGGAAGCAAGCTGTACAGTACAGTCTCACTGGGTAGATTATGTTCTTTGATCCCTATTAAGCCCAGTTTCTTATTGGTGGCATTGGGCACCCCTTACATTTTGTGTTGCAGGATTTCATGCACAATAGTTTTGCACTCAACTCATCCACCACTACATCATGGTTTAGAAATGGCTGTGAAAGCCTTACTCTGCCTTCTCTTCTCCGAACTAAAATGCACTAGCCTTGCTAGTCTTCAGCAAAGCAGCTGGTTGCAGCATTTCTTAAATTTAATTATGGGATTTCTATGTCTGAAGTATATCATCAGGTCTTAAGAAATAACTTTTTATTTAAGTTGTGAAATGTTTTAAGTGTTTGCAGGATCAAGACAGTAATGTGAAAGGTGCAATAAACATTTATGTAAAGGAATGGTGCAGGGGCTGAAGTAATGATCAGTAAACGCAGTTCAGTAAACTGTCAGAGCTGTGGGTTCTGGAGACGAGTGCTCATGTCACACAGCTACCACAAACCTTAATCTTTAAGGGACATAGGTTAGGTATGACCTTCCATCCTGAACAGGGCAATATCTCTTTCTTTGGACTAGGACATTCTTTATGTAAAGGCTTGCTGCAGCTGCCTTAAGATGAGTGGTAGTTTCTGAACAGTCAGAGGTTTAATTTGATTGTTGCTTAATGAAAAGTTATACACACCTTATTCTGTGTCTTTCTTTCCTTTATCTTTTGTACAGCCCGGTTTCAAAAGAAGAGCTTATCTCTATCCCTGAATATTCACCCATGAATGAACTCATGCCAGGTGTTTCTTTCGACCAAAATGGGACAAGTAATGCCAAGGCTCTTGAAGACCTCTTGGATTTCACAGGCCAAGCTACCTACTCCAAGATGTCCAGTGATACCCTTAGCCTAGATGACTGTAACAAAAACTTGATTGAGGGATTTAACAGCCCAGGACAGGAAAATACACTTAATTCTATCTGTTGACAGCCTCGCTTTTCAGCAGAACAGATACAGGTACGGTATTGTGATAAACATCTTAGGTATAATGAATTGCTGTGATTACTTACTAGCTTCCCAGAAAATTACGGAAGTTGTGCACAGCAGTGTGGAGAGAGAAAGCAAGCTGTTCTCCTAGGTATTTAAATTCATCATAATCTTTGATATTTGCAGCTGTCTGAAAATTGGCGTCATATGCAAACTGACTGTAACATAGCAACCACAAGTATCTGGTAAATGGAAACATTTCCTTTATGCATCCAGAATTTTTTCATTAATACAGTACCTTTCCTGTGTATCTTTGAAGCCTATTTGCATGAAGAAGACAGTTAAAAATGGAGCCAGTCCAGGCAATGGTAGTTATTGCTGCTGCTTCCTCTTTGCTGCTGCTATACAACTTGCAGTGTAGAATCACATACCCTGAAAACCCAGCATAGTAAAACACCATAGTAGGCTTCAGTGACAGTTTCAAAGTACAAAGCCATAGTCAGGTTTTTTAGAAGAGTCTATTCTAAATTACAAAACTGAGGTTATCTAATTTGTGTAGCTGACATGATATTCTTCTCTCTCTTTTTAATTGACAGAGGTAACAATTTCTGGAGGATATATATCCCTGTGATGCTACTGGCAGTAAAATATGAGCTTGTCACTTGAAAAAGCTTCTGCAGTCCTTGAACACTGGATTTCAAATAACCAGAGCTGAATATAACTTGTCTTCCCAAGAAATATGTTGAATAACTGGCTGCTTTTGGTAGAAACCAATGATCTAGAGCCTTGACGGTTTCAGGGAAGACAGAGTGTGCATTAGAATTTGAGCTTTAGCTGCTAATAAAGCACTTATTTCTTCTCCTAATTTAAAATTCATCTCAACACTTCACTGTGATTTTTACCTGTGCATTTTATTTTTAAATAATTCTTTCCTAAGCTTGATCATACATCCATTTAGACATCTTTTTCTTGTAAATAATGATGGGGTTTGCCCAGTGCATTGAAACAAAATAATATACCGTACTTTAGTTTTGTGCCTATCTTTTTTTGTCTTTAATAAGGAGTTATTGGCAACTTTTATGAGGTGTGTAATTCAAAACTGTAGCTGAAGAGGCTTGAAAAAAATATAGCTGCTGGAATCAAAAAGAGCCTTCTTATTGATTGTGGAGTGTAGGAACTATCCCCTTATGATTATGTTGACACTGTTAGTCACTAGTGGCACTTACTGGTTAATATTAATTAGTCTGGGAGCAACTATCAACTGTGTTTAAAAACATATTTGTGTAACACCTGTAAGCAAAGTAGACAAAATGCCAAGTGTAACCCCTTAATATATAGGTAGTATAGCTGTAGTAGATCCGAGTGAGTGGTCAGGAGGGTGAGGTAACGTGCTAACCTTTGAAGATGCAGACACTTGATTGTTACCAGCAGGCTTTCTATCACACAGAGAAGTATTTTGTCTTCCTGTAGGCTCAGCAAAATGGGATTTGGTCAGCAGCAAAACAGTAAGTGAATGTCAGAAATACAAAGACCAAGACACACGCAGGGAACACTAGGGGCCCTTCACGTTCTGTAAACATCTGTGTGGAACAGTCCACATCAAGATGTACAAGGTCAGGACGTCATGTGCCATACAGTGTTAACTTTATTTCTGTTGGTGAACCTTTATGCTAGATCATGTGCTGCTTTGAGGACATTTTGTCCAGTCCCTTATAAGAATAAATTATAAATACAACTCTCTCTGGACACTAACACAAAAGATGTGAAAACTTGGGGGAGGGGGTGTTTGGCTTGTTTTTCTCCACGTGTAAGAGTTCACAGCGTAGATTGAGCTCAGTTGTAGCACCATTCTTGTGCTCTTAAAAGTCAGCAGTGGGAAAGTAACCAGTGACATGATGTGCAATGCCTAAAAAAATCATACCTACAACAACCCAGCTCTATTTATGTTAGTGTACTTCAAAGAAATACTTTCTTTTGACTGTGCAGTAAGCTGTAGCATGGTACTGTGTCTTCCAAATTAGTCCTTCATCTATTTCCTAAATAATAAACAAACAGAAACAGTTTGTTTTGCTGTAATACATTGTGTTTGACAAATGCCATATTATATTTTATTATGGTGTCATTGTATAACCTGTAGATTTCTGTATTTGCATGACCTGTATAGCATGTATAAAGGTGAAATACATTTTCATTTATGAATCTGACTTATTTCTTAGCGCTTTTTATTCCCACAACAATATGACTGATTTAAAAATACATGTATGTTAATTTGTTCTGAGGTGTTTTCTGAAGGAGGGTGTAATATTGAATGAAGGAATGGTTGTGAAAACCTCAGAATATTTCACTATTGTTCCCAGTGCCGTATATTCATTTGCTTTGAGGTCCTGCCAGTACACTGAGGAAATGCAGGCTGGTGGCTACAGAGCCTTAAGGTGTGGACTCCAAATTGTGGCATCCAGAGGGCTGGTGACAGTATAGGGACCAGTTTGCAGCCTCAGCCCCTGCTCTGTGGCAAAGAAAATAAGCAAAAGAAAACTTGGGAGCTGTGGTAAGAAGACACTGTTCTGTTTAGTGTGCAAGAGCTGTTCTGTAAGAGTACCTGTGACATAAATGCTGAACTTCTCTTCAAGCTACGTGCACACACTGCGGCTTGGAAAGGGACTGGCCTGGAGCTGCTATTAGTTCTCCAGTGAAATGCTGAGGGGAAATTTTTTAAAAATATCTTTTTAAAATCATCACTTCAGTCAAAATTACAAATGAGAGAATCTACTTTTATTAGGAAGTATATTACTACTTTCCATGGTGACATTTCATTTGTATTGACTCCTGAAACATTCATGTTATTTGTCCACTGAATTATTTACTAAGATTGAAGGAAGCAAGATGAGTATTTGGGAAGAAAGATATTGCATATTTACCTTTATATTTGCTTTCAAATGTAACTTTTCAAATTTGGCTAAATATCTGGAGCAGGTATTGTCAGCTGAGGGATTAAATCGCTTCTTCTTGCTGTTGATGATGTAACTTCTTCATACCAGCACCATCCCAGTGTTTGCTGCTGTGATTCAAGATTCTGCAATGAGCTTTACTTTGAATTTGTCAGCGGTCTTGCAACTGTAGTGGAGGATCACTAGTGATTCACACAAGTCCATGATAGAGCTTTTCTGCTGTTATTTTATATAACTATTAGTAAGTTTCTAATACATAAGTAAATAACACCTGTGAGGTAATTGGGCATCACAGTAGCTTTCTGATTAGGTTCAGCACTTTCCATGGTGTTGCCCTGGGAAATGGCACCCAAAGCTTGTCTTGGATCACAGCAAAGGCTCTGAGCGGACCTCTTGTCTCCCCAGGGAGTTAATTTCAAAATAAAATTGCATCAGTGAGGGGTGGATCTGGACCCCTAGGCTGCATTTTCATCTAGTGATGAACAGCTAGAAGCAGGGGGAATCATCCTCTCTCCTTTAATTGTACAAATGAGATGTGTGCAGAAAGCTGCAGAAATAGCACAGATTGCTACTCTGGCTGGCAGGGTGGGGATCTTCTCTTCTGCCACCTGTCATAGAGAGCAGCACCTTGCCCTGCTTCCTACCCCACCTCAGTCCCAGCTTGACAGCATCTACAGCTCAGGTGCCTCTGCCACCACCCCGCTCCTGTTCCAGGCATTGTCAGTGTGGCACTGCAGCTCTTGTACTGCCCAAGGTAGCACAGTGGCCTTCAGCATTGATCATGCTGGTTGGAAAGGCCTGAGATCCCAGGATAACTGGGCTTCAGTGCTGCACAGCAGCCTGGAAACCCTAGAAACCCATCCTTCCCATTAAGGTTTAACTGTATTAAAATGTGGATAGTTCAATATTCAAGAGCTGAAATCTAGACTGAGGTTTCTATCTTGTTTTTGCTAAGCTTGGCCTGTCCCCTGCACAAGAGGGAGACTGTCCTATAAGCGGCACAAATGAATCAGTGGTAATATGCTGCTCCTTTTCCTGATTTAGTGACCTGTGGGACTTCTGCCTTACTTCTCTCTTCTCCCTCCTTATTCAAGAACAAGGTAGAGACGGAAAAAAGTCTCTTCATTTGCATTCATTTCAGGATAATGTTGTTCAGGCTGTTGGTTGCCTCCAAAACCAGTGTGGAGAGTAGTGTTTCACCTATGCTGCCACTGTGTATGGGTGCACAAATAGACCTAAATGGCAGTTACCTGACATTGGGGATGTTGGTTTTCAATATCAGTATTAAATTCTGAAAAGTGTATTATTACTGCTGAGCCACTATGCTAAAATCTGGAAAAGATATTGTATGTTACGACTGAATGCAATTTTCTCTGGATTTTCTTTTTAATCTTCAGGAAAGCATGTTTTAAATTCAATCTCTCCAGAATACATACACTTAAAAATAACAGAAAACTTATAATACTCAGATGCATTTGTTATTACTGTTAGAGCAATAATACCTGTCCAGAAAACCATGAGCCACAATGTTCATTTCTCCCCCACTTTATCTCATCATTTATCTTATCCTTATGATCTCCTACAGCTGAAGAGTAGGTGATGCTGTTCACTCCAATTTAATGTGTCTGTTGAAGCAATTTGTGAGGTGGAAAAGTCCTTAAAACTGCAGGCAGAAACTGTAAGAGAAAGGATATTTAAGCTTTTAAATAATTATGTAAAGTATAAAAGAATGGTTTCTTGATCACCAGAATTTTAGAAACTTGTTTTCTTCCCAGCAGCCTTGTTTGCTCTCTAGCTTGTGGATGTTTTATAGCATTTTGATTATTCAAGACTGAGCTTAGTAATGTTTTTAAGCTAGTGGGTTCGATGATTACCTGAGGCCTGCAATTTTCAGGATCAAAACAGAGGCTCCGGAAGATAGCATGTCATGTTCACTTGGGAGCTTTACAAAAATAGATGTGTATCCTTGCTATAATCAAGCCTTAATGATTTCCAGAGGAAAACCAACTATGATGCAGGAGAGATCCAACGAATAGAAGGAGCAGTAAGCAATGAACTGCATGCTCTAGGAAGTCCTTGCTCTAAGAATAAGTTTTTAAATAGTTACATAAATAGCTCAAACCAGCAGCTTTGCATTATCACTTAGATCTTCTTACTCTGCCTACAAGGAATAACTTGAAGTCCACTGCAGTTGTAGGTGGTTGACTTTGTAAAATAATGGACCCAAGGACAAAAAATTGCATAACTGAAGAGAAGAATTGCATGTAAGAGATGTTCAGAATCCGGGAAATTACTCTGTCAGTATTTCCTCATGTTTTTTCTAGAAATAATAGCCCCTCTCACCAAATTCAGTAAGCAGCACAGTAAGCAGGATCAGGGCAATACCTGTAACCTCATATTAACATGCTCACACATCCCTTTTCAGAGTAACCTCTCTTTTAAAATACAGATGGCAGCATTGTCTGAAATATGATTTTTAGCACCTTAAATATGCAAAGCTGTGTAGGTTTATACCACTAAATTCTATGGAGTTACTCCTAATTTTCCTGGTGTGAAGTCTCAATCAGGAATAATTTTCACCCTTTTTTTCTTTTCTTAAACCTCTTAGCAGTTCAATACAGAAATTCAAAAGAATACAGATTCTGGCCGTTGCCTGCTGGAATGGGTTTGTTCTCTCAGTTCCTGGACAAAGACTGCCCACACCACTGCTGGCAGAGAAACAGAAGTCTGAGGACTCTTTCAAAGACTGATTGTGTGTCAGGGACAGCAGTGAAACCCTGCTGGCATGGACAACAGGTACAGTCCTGGTCAGGCACGGCTAAAACTTCCCTGGCTGAGGACTGGGTCAGAAGTTCTTCCCTTTTGGCAAGCAACGTTTGCATTTCTAACCTACATTTTTACAAGGTTAATTTATGCTAATGTTCTTGGGCCAGTGTTGGGCTTTCGGGCAGGTGTCCTGTAGCAAATGAAGCTGCTGGTGGATTTAGCAAATAAATGAGCTGATGAATGGATGAAGGTCACAGTCACTAAAGAATGCTAAGACACTTTCCACATATTTACTACCACATAATTACTATTAAAATTCCTAAGGCAAATCAGTATCAGTCATGCCCACAATGTTGTCTCAAGCTGGACATTTTGAAATTTTATTTCTGCTCAGTCAGACTTTAATCCTGGTGTTTTACTGCAACTTCTCCTTCTGTCATCTTTTCAAGACCTGGCTCTTGCACAAGCAAAGAATTGCAGCCTTTTTGCACCTCTGCCTTCCTCCTCAAATTCATCTGCTGTGGCCTCTTGGGTGATAAGCTCAAGGCCTTTGCTTTTAAAATCCTCTTACTGCATTTATGTCACACATTGGTGTTAGTTCATATGCTGAGATTGTTTCCACTGGTATTTTGCCAAAATCCTGCCAAGTTCACACGGGCTGTACGCCCAGCAGCAATGGCACATTTTCATGCGTTGTTACAGGAAAGCCATGATAACCTTATAAATAAAACAGGCTTTGTTATGTCATGAGAGCCCAGGCTTGCTGGAGGCTCTCTTTGAAGAGTAATTTGGTGATGCTATCAGAGCCAAGTCATGCAGTTAGTCATCCTCTCACATTCCTTCAGGTTTTAATTAAACAATTACTTTCCAGCTTTCCTTAAATTTCTAGGCTAAAGAATGTAGGACGTATTTCCTCAATTAAGGAGGGAGTTGTTACCTGTTGCTTTGAGCCTAGACTGAAAAAAGTATCATAGTTCCACAGAAAACTGTTAAAAGTTCTTACAACTGAATTTGGGGGGTTTTGCTTCATTCTGGAACAAATTCTTGTCTTGTCTGCATAAGGTATTACAGATTTGAAGTTCCTTTGACTAATAACCTCAGGAATTGACTTAAACCCTGGTGTCTAATTTTTTATAATTTAAGAGAAAGAGCTGATGCTCCTTTGCTGGGGACTTAGAGGTTTAGCTAATTTTGCTCCACTGAATGATAGAAATTTTTTTTTTTATTACTACCATTAGAAGAAGCAAATGACCAACATGCCTGCAAAGAATTAGGCAGCTCACTTTCATTTCACAGCAGGAGACACACTCTGCGACTTGGTGAAAGCATTTTGATAAAAAAGTGCCTGACTGCATTAAGGGATAGGCATGGGTGAGAGGCGGAAGAAGAAACCATGAATGTGAAACTCCTTCAAAAGCAGAGATCCAAGTTAATGAAGCCATGCAAACCTAATCAGGAGGCATAACAAGATAGTGAAGTACAAAAGAAAACATTTCCCTTTAGGTATTATGAGAGGTTGGCTGGTAAAACCGTGATTTAACCTTGGTCAGCAGTTCTTGACAGTGGCTCAAGATCATCTTGTGGGTGTTGACCTCACCAGACTCTCTCTCGCTGCTTGAAGACGCTTCTTCCCTTTTAACTATCACCTATAGTTATAATAGTTATAGTTATATAATATATATATTATATAACTTCTTCCCTTATAACTATCACCTATAGTTATAATATCACCTATCACTATAGACAGGCTCTGTCTGCAGACACCAACACGAATTGTGTATGACAACCAAGCCAACCCACTCCTAGAACAAGATTTTAATGCCATTTATCTGGTGCACCTCAGTGGAGAGCACGTGTTCAGCAGCAGCTGCTGTGGTGGTCAGCCCTGGCAGTGCAGGAAAGCCCAAGTGATGCTCCCCAGCACGGCTTGTTCTCTGCTTGCTTCTGTGCCTGACCTTGCCAGCGATCAAGGAGATGTTTTATTTCCACTTTTTTTTTTTTTTAATTAGCATAATACGGTTCAGCAAAGGTCGGTGCCAAGAGTAACATTTTATGTGGAAAACGAAATGCCTCCTTGAAAGAACAGGTACATAAGATCTGTCTGCTGTCAAGGGCTAGTTCCTGCTTTTGAATTTTAGGTAACTTCCATTCATAATTTCCAAGTATTTAGCATGCAAACGACAGTTGTGCTCTTTCCAAGGGGAATGTGTACTAAATTAAGCATTAAAAGAATATGAAAGTGATTCTCTATTCTAATGATACTTAATTAGAAATAAAACATGGAAATAGATTAAAATAATTAGTCTTAATAAGCAGTAATTGCCGAGTCTTGTGCAACAGAATAGCCTTCCCAATTTAGAGGTGGAGAATAATGATGCTGTGGAGCTACTAATAGACACTGATTTAAATATTAATTTAACTTGTAAAGTATGTGTAAGTTGTTTTTTACTTAGACTACATGGTCCTAACCGTAGAGATCCTTGTGTGCTTACTATCCATCAGGACAGTATCCATCCTGCTATCCATCAGAATAAATATGTGTTGGATCAAGACCATCTGAGGGAACGTCAAGTAAATAGGTTAATAATGAAATTTGATAATTTATTTTATGTCATGTAGAAGTTTATCCTATGCACGCAGAGGCTGGCTGGCTGTACTTAGAGCTGAGTGCTTCAAGTGAGGTGTCTGCTTTAAGTTTCAGTGCAGTGGTAGCCCCCCTACGTGCAGAGATCAGGCAAGCCACTACACCAGCTGAAGCAGGGAAAAAAACCAAATCTTTTTTACTGTTAGTTCGACTTTCTGAATCTTGATAATGGAAGTGTGGCAGCCTATACAGTGATTATCCCACATATTGCCATATATGTCAAACTGGGACTGCACCTTATCTGGCTGCGCCACCCAGGCTGGACCAGGTTTCTTTGGCAAAGTGCAGATCAGTGGCATCTGTCTGCTTCAGTCTCACTTTCTCCATCTAAAGCTCACTGAGCCTGTTCTCATCCTGAACTTCTATTAACAAAAATTCCAGCACAGCAAAGAGGAAGCAAGTGTTGTTTGGTGCAGCTTGCCACTATAATTCTGTGCCCTATGGGTCAGTAAATTTTCTGCAGTCTCTTTTAATTGGGAAAATGCTACAACTAAATTTAAAAATAATCTTATAATTCTATATGAGAATTTCAAAGTGTTTTGGCAAATGCAGGAAATTCGTTTATATGGCAATCATGTGGGGTCCCTTGGGTTTGAGCTAGTCCACAGAGAACCAAGCAGGATCCTGTAGACAAATACAGCAAAAAGATTGATAGCTGTGACAAGGGATCCCTCAGTCCCACCTACAGCCCCCAGGCTTGAGAAGACAGAAAACTGAAGATAATGCACTGCTGAAAGATCAGTCCTGTAAAAGGAAGACAGGAAGAGGAAGATGTCAGCAGCTAAAAGTCCAAAGGACAGCCAAAGTTGGCAGCTCACACTGGTCTTCAGAACATAAGGAAACTGAGACCATCCCTTTGAGAGGGGCCAAGAGTAAACAACCCTTCTTCTCCACTCTCTGTTCAGTGAATATAATTTCACCCTGTTAGGCCATGGTTTGATGACAGAGTAAACGCAACATTATGGCTCTTGGCTGGATCAAAAATGTCAAGACTATGTAACACAGAATGCTGAGTCTGGTTGTTTTTTTGGCTTAAATTAATTTGTTTAAAAAAAAGATGTTGACAAGGCTAACTTAGTAAGCTTTACACCAGATCAGGTATCGCCTGCCTGTGCTGCTGTAGTGATACTGTATCAGGTATCAACCTTCTTCCTTTAGCTACTGTAAAAATACAAAACCAACATCGGTTGTTTAGCTTGGGCTAAAAATTTGTGTGCCTGCATCTGTGCTGAATCAAAGTTATATTAATGAGTTGATCTGACAGTGCACCAAAGCAGTATTCAAGATCCTTGATCAACAGCCTTGGATGCCAAGGTAATCTAGACAGAATCAGTGTCTCTTTGGTTTTGTGTGATCTATAAATCTCTTTCTGAGTGGTTTTCAGCCATAAGAAGATACTTTGTTTTGAAAGGGTTATAGTATGTTCAGTGTGTGATTCTGCTATTTATAGCTCCTGAAGTAAAAACTGACACCAAACCTGTTGGGCCTGCTGGCTATCAGGACTGGCAATCGAGGGAATTAATGCATCCCAGCAGCCAAGAGAGCCTTCACACCACTGGAACTGATCTGATCCCAGGTAAGGAGAGTGCTGCCATCCTGTAGTGCATGTTCTGACGGGAACTCCAGGAACTTGCAAAAAGTCTTGGAGAGCGCTACCTGACACCTCGCGAGGCACTTCGACCCTCACAGCAGCAGCAGCCTGGGACAAGGAAGCCATGGCCCCCTCACCTGCGGGCTGGGGGCAGCGCCGTGGTGGATACAGCTGTGGGGCCGGACCTGTCTGGCCTCAGAGAGTCTTCAGTCCAGCCTTTCCTGCCTGACCCACTACAGGGCAGCCAAGACCAGTGAAGGGGCCAGGACTGTGGTGCCTGCCCAGCAAACCCAGGTCCTTGGGGCCTGCCCCTCTCCAGCCACCCCTGGCCCTGCACAGGAGCTGTCAGCTGCTCCCTGGGCCCGAGGGGCAGTGGGAGAAGTTTCAGAACCACAGAATATTCTGAGCTGGAAGGGACTCAGAAGAATCAAGTCCAGCTGTTAGCCCTGCACAGGACAGCCCCAACAACCACACCATGTGCCTGAGAGCACTGTCCACATGCTTCTTGAGCTCTGTCAGACTTGGTGCTGTGATCACTTCCTTGGGGAGCCTGTTCCAGTGCCCAGCCACCCTCTGGGTGAAGAACCTTTTCCTTATATCCAACCTAAACCTCCCCTGACACAGCTTCACGCCATTGCATTGGGTCCTGTTACTGGTCACCACAGGAAAGAGATCAGTGCCTGCCCCTCCACTTCCTCTCATGAGGGTCCACAATGAGGTTTCCTCTGGGAATAAGCCAAGTGAACTCAGCCACTCCTTCAATAGTTTCTCCTCTAGACCCTTCACCATCTTTGTAGGCCTCCCCTGGACACTCTCTAATGGCTTTATATCTTTGTTATATTGTGGCGCCCAAAACTGCTCCGATGCGGTGAGGCCGCCCCTGTGTTGAGCTGACCGGGACAATCCCCTCCCTCTCCCGGCTGGCGATGCTGTGCCTGATGTGCCCCAGGACACGGCTGACCCTCCTGGCTGCCGGTGTCACGGAAGGGCTCTGCTTCCCGCAGGGCACTGCAGTCGACGGGTTGTTCAGAATTCAATACCCGGGAAGGGCCAGCGCACCCCGTCCTCTCTGCGCTACCGCGACCGGGAACCAGCTGCCCAGCGCCCACCCCGAGCAGCAGAGCCCGGCCCACGGCGGCAGCACCCCGGGACTCCGGGTAAGGGGCCCCGGTGTGAGAGGGGCGGTCAGGGGGCGGTGCCGGAGCCGCCCCCGCCGGGCCCCGCCCGCCCCTCCCCTTCCGGGCCGCCCGCCCCCCGCCCGCCCTTTCTCTCCGCCGCGCCCGTGCGGAGCAGCCGCGGCCGGCGCGGCGGCCGGGACCCGCCCCGCCGGCTCGCCGGGCACCTGCTCGGGGCGGAGCGGCGGCGGCCGGAGGAGCGGCGGGAGCGGCGCCGCAGGCGGTGAGTGCGGGGCTGGCGGCGGCACCACGGCCGCGGCGAGGCCTGGTGAGGCCCGGCGAGGGGGCGGGGGCCGGTGCCGCGGGCTGGGGGAGCCGGGGCGGCCGCGGTCATTGTCCCTGTCAGCGCCGCCTGCGCGCCGGGAAGGAGCGGGCCGGGGTACGCGGGGCTCCGTCGCCCTCCGCCGCGCCCACCGAGGACCGGCGGTCGGCCTGGCCCGGCTCGGCCCTGCCCGGCCCGGGGGAGGTGAGTGGGAGGTGCCGCCCTCGCTCCCCGCTCTGGCCCGGGCCGTGCTGGCCGGTGGCAGCGGAGCTGCGGGGACGAGAGCTCGGCGGGGATTATGCTGCACCCATCCTGGGTCTGCTGGCGGCGGGGTAGCCTGGAGCAGCGGCAGCCGGACCCGCCTCTCCCCTCGTGTGTGCATGCATGTACAGACCGTGTGTGCCGTGGTGCGGTGCGCGGGGGCCGTCAGGAGGTTTGGGAGGGCCAGGAACAAAGCATAGGGCAGGGACACACACCCAAGTGGCCGCGGGGCTGTCGGCCGTGCCTCCGAGTCGTGACTGTTCCAGAATACCCGTGTTGCTGTGAACCCTCTGGGCCAGCAGCACCGCAGAGCTGAGGTCGCTGCTCACTGTTACTGTAAGGACACCTTAGAGGTGAGCAATGCATAAATACTAACAGTCCCCGTTTCCAGTAATTTATATGTTGTCACACGCAGAACCACACCAGTTAAAGTCTTTATAATAACTTAGAACGGTACAGGTTTTGTGTAACAGTCACAGCTCGGTTTCAGTATGTCTTTGGTTTAGCTTAATATGTTTTCCAGATGGAGTCAAGCCAAAGCAAGACGAATTGGTGCAGATTTGAACGAATCTATGGGGTTTTTGATACTTCTTTGGGTGGTTTAGTTGATGATGCACAATTTTCCATACACATCTGAGTGGGTGGTAATGTCTCGTAAGGAATCGGGGATAGCAGTCTCCTCACTTGGCTCGACTCCACCTAGAACACCAACACCTAATTTCTACTGCCATTCTTAAATGCCCCAAGTCACTAATAAATAAAGTTTAGATTCCTGAGTTATAAG
This sequence comes from Lycocorax pyrrhopterus obiensis, assembly GCA_014706295.1. Classification (NCBI taxonomy): domain Eukaryota; kingdom Metazoa; phylum Chordata; class Aves; order Passeriformes; family Paradisaeidae; genus Lycocorax; species Lycocorax pyrrhopterus. The sequence continues at coordinate 15,236,811 of JACSVZ010000001.1, forward strand.
GGTTTGAAACAAAGGCTGCTCAAATTGCTGGGAGATTTTAATTACCTGCTTACTTTGTGTGTTTGTGGACCTCAAGGAAAAGTGAATCTTCTGTGAAAGTCTTGTTGGGTGTGGATGGCTGGAGGAAGAGCATGGAAGAGGATGCCAGGAAGGGAGGGGAAGAAATATGCAAAAGGCATGGAAGGATCTTTGATGAAGGATGTCATGTTGTGGCAGCCTGACACGGGGCTGGGCAGAGAGGGGCACAGAACATAGATGCCTGTCTTTCCCTTTGAGGATTTTTCAACTTTTTTTGTTTGTTTTTAATATTGGTGTTGATGAGGTGAACTGAAATTAATTAACTTCCTTTAGTGACACACCCTGTTATCCTGATAAATAGCTGTCTATCTTGAGTGTCCATGCACTCCTCCACATCTGCCTTCAGCAAAAGAACTGGTATTTCTGCCACTGCTTTTGTAAGAGTCATCAAACCAACTCTCCATGTGCCTGTGCTGGGACAAGATGGGCTTGATTTTGGTGCAGTCTTGGCTTGTGGGTGTTCACCTGTCAGGAGGTAACATAGGCTGCGCTGGTGTTGCAGGCAAGCTGGTGAGGGATGTGGCTGCACACAGTTAGGTTTGCTTTTCCTCTCAGGTGGCAGCAGGTGCTTGCTGGGTGCAGGGAAGGGAGGAAACACGCTGGAGTCTTCCGGCAAAGATGCATTTTTCTGGTATGACTGGGGAAGGCAGCCTGGACTTCCCAGCCTCCTGGCAATGCTGCTCTGCAGCATTGCTGATTCTGAATAAATAAGGGTCTTATTTTGGTTTTGTGGTGGTTCTGTGACACCAAGGTGAAAAAGCTAAGGTTTCCATCATGGTTTGTATGTTTTGGAGAGCTTTCAGTAGGCAGGAAGTTGTTGTGGTCTGTCTCTGGGACTGACACAAGCAGAGTTAACATGCTTCTGGTGTCACCTTAGAAACTGGTTGGCAGATGTGGCTGGGTATGGTGCTGTAACATTAAAGCTCTGTAGTGAACAGGTGTTAAAGGCCTCTAATTCAACGCGTTATGGAATGGCTTGCTAATATATTTATGAGTTGGGCTTTCTTTGTGTAAAAAAAGAAGTTTGAGAGTGAAATATCTTATTTATTATTTGATACAAATTTATCCTGCTCAGTCTTTCCAAGTTGGCATTCTAATCTGCTCTTTTGCAAAGGTGAGGCATTGCCTGCTAATTAGTGTAATTAAATGGGTCAGTTTTAAATGAGAACACACTGAAAAGTTATATGCTCAGTAGACCTACTCAGTTATTTTTATTCCTTTGCTCAAGTATGCAGGCACAGGGGAATACTTTTTATGTGTTTCAAGCAATTACTTAGAGTTAGTTAGGTGGTCCACTAACAAATGTATGCTTGAGCTAGGCCTGTACTTTCTGTACTAGGTCTTCATCCTATTGTGATTGAGGTGGAACAATCACTTTTATATCTGTCTGTGTAGCAAGCAGAGGAGAGCGATCCCCACAGGCTGCGCCGGCATGGCACAGTTACCTCGCTAGCGTCAGGCCTGGTTGTCTGTTAACAGTCCTTGGTGTTGGGATACAACCTGTGTAAAGCCTGCCTTCCCCAGCTTGTGCCAAAGAAAAAGGATAAAGCTGAGTAGGAGGACAACTTCTAAAGCCACAGTGGATGTGATTTTGGTAGGTTGGAGGGGTGATTCTGGTGATGGGGAGGCCCAGTCTCGCACTGGATAGACTGAAGCATTGAAGCTGCTCTCCTTGAGAGGTGATACATTCAGCAGGAGTGTGGTGCTGCCTCCTGCCATTGCTGCCCTCCATTCCCAGCTGCTCTACCACAGCCGCCTGGGGAGGTGCTGTGGACCAGATCTGGAAATTTCTTAAATATAGCATGGCATGAAAAATGGACGGGGGACGAAAAAGAATTATCTCCCTGATGATGTTGGTGGTGAGAATTTAGGCTGTGAGACTGCAGTGGCCTCAGACCTGCCACAAAATACTGTGGAGATTCAAAACATATCCTTGGAGATGCAGAAGGTGCTCCAAGAGTGATAAAAGCCCAGGAGAAGGGATCTGTAATCATAAAGAGCCGTTGTTGAATATCAGAGAGCTGTGAGAGAACTGAGGATGGAAATTTGGCTCTCAGTCTTGATCTGTTACAACAGCATTGATCTGTTACCTGCTGCGTTGTCTAAAAGAGGGAATGGTTCAGAAATCCCTCAGCCAAGTTTCATTTGTCTCAGCTGGTGTGTGTCCTTGACTTAAACAGCTGTTCTAGCTCATAGTTTTCAGAGCTGTCACATGTGTCCTTCCCTGAGGTGGTGAGCCTTGAGATGGGAGTCGCCTCCATGTGCTGGCAGAGCTGAGTTAACAGTGGAGATTGTACTGAAGCCTGTCCAGCAAGCATTGACTGCAGGAATCTTGTTGCAGGTTCAGAAAAATGGAGACTGGTTTGCTGGGAGATGGTTCTCTGCTTTTTTACTTTTTCCTGAGCATTTGGTGTTGGAGGTTATAAGATTTACCTCGAAGATGAATGGGCAAGAACATGCCAGGCTTGTGTTCTGCTTGGACGGTGGCTGGAGTGGGCATTGCATGGGACAGCCTTTGAATCAGCTCTTGTAACCTACACAGTGGAGAAGTTGCCAATTCTATACTTTTCGTTTAACGATGGTGTAAATGACTTTCTGTATTGCAGACTTTAAAAAAAAAAAAGAACTTGAAGTCTGGATTGCAGCTGAGCTTTTAATTTGAGTGTATTTCTGTCAAATACTTGGTTGTCCTGGTATTGAGAGTCTCAGTTCCTGGTTTTTCTTTCTTGACAGACACTGCAGCAATTCAGACTTTGGTGTGTCTCTTGCAGCTTCCAATTGATCCCCACGTAGGAGGCAGTCATTGAAAAAGCTTGGAGCTGCTCCTTATCTCTTTTGGGCAAAGTGGAAGAGAGAATAGTGATGTGGGTAGTTTTTACAGCAAGAATCAGTGTCGGTCAGCTGTGGGACCCAGCCTTAGAGACCTGCTTACCCCTCTCTGCTCCGAAAGGCTTGCGATGGTGGTCGGGCAATCCCTCCGAAAGGGATGGGGAATGACATCTCTCTTCACTGTAGGTGAAAGGCATTGAAGAGCAGTTCCCCGGTGATGAGCACTATTGGTATTGATTTGCCTTTTGTGAGTCCTGAATAGGGTTTCTTCTATGATCTGTTGGAGATGATGGAAGGCATCAAGAAGGCGTATAAAGCAGTCCACACATTTATAGTCTGTTCCAGGAGAGTTAACAACTTCTACTCAGTCTGTGCTGTTACCTGCAGGGTTTTAGCTGTTTGGGGCTTGCTGGTTTTGGGCTCTTTGCATTAGAAAGAGCTCCAGTTCCCTTCTGTGCAGCTAGATGATTGCAGTCATTTGTGATTTCTTGTTTCATGCTGGAGAAAGTCAAACAGATAGGAGATTGTTCTGTTGAGGAGAGCAAATTGTTAAAAATTTATAGCTTTTCTGAAAGAACATGTGTTCAAGTTGGCACATCCCATACAATTTCTGGTCATTTTTGAGTTATTTGTCTCAAGATACTCCTCTCAGGATTATAAAAGAATTTTATACTTGTCAAAACACTAATATCCCAAGGGTGGAATCAAAGGAGAGCTGGTAGCACGCTTGAGGCCATTTTCCCAAGAGGGAAGTTGTCTGATTCCAGTTCCAAAAGTCAAGGGAAAGAAAATAAAGGGTGGGATTCCCATTAATATTTAAAAACTATCTAAGCACAGTTACTGATAACTCTTCCAATGAGTCACTTATTGTTGTAACATAACAAACACAAGCAGCACTCTGAACCTAATAACGCTGCTTAGTTAAAAAAATAGTTCTTCATGTTTTCATAGTGACAGCATCTGACAAAGTACAGCAGAAGGTCTTGGAGAAATTCAGAGCCCATAGCAGCCAGGTCTTGGCACCTCTGCTCCATCATGACCTGGCTTTTCAGAAGCACCTGGATGGCTGACTTGCAGACTGTAGGACCTTCACTTGATTCAAGTAATTATGCTACAGACAGGCTTGCTACCTGATACCATCCTACAAAAAGCTTGCATTTGGTATGGAAGCATATTGCTGGTTAGTTGAGGTGACTTAAACCTGGATTTAGCAATGTTTACAAATTCTGTGTAGATTAATTTGCGATTCTGGTGTTATACTGGGAGTCTTGGTGGGGGGGAGTGTCTGCTGCCTTCGTATGGTGTGTTTCTTTCTCTGTGAGGAAATCGAATTGCGTGGGTCATTTTTTAGGAGGTGCGTTGAAACAAATGAACACTTCTTTCCACTAAACAAAAGGAATGTCATCATTGGAAATTACAGCAGTCCTCCTTATCCTAAGGCAAGATCTAGGACATGCTGTCACAGTCTTTCTCACGCTTTTAGGTATAATTGTTTAGCCAGTCTCGGAAAGAATAAGGAATTGGTCGTTATGTATGCTCAGTTTCTAGCTTTATCAGTCTGGCAGATCAAGTTCTGTACAGATGGTTGGGTGGGGTTTAATGGTACTTTTGTCTTTTTGGTGTTTACATACTTGTATGAAAATTAGGAATAAAGTTCAGAACTGAAGGGAAGGTAGGAAGAAAGAATTTGATCAGCACATAGAACACTGTCACTTGTAAAAGTTTACCAGAAGAGATGGTAGTAGTGAATCTTGGAAGCTTGTGGGACATGCACCACATTTTGAAATGTGTTACCCAGGGAGTGTGGGTTTTTGTTTGTTTCTGAAATACTCTTTTGTAAGGGGTGTTTTTATGGGTGATAAATAGGAAACTATTTTGATCACAATATTACTTTTCTTTGAAAAATAATGAATGCTGGCATTGGAGCATCATATCTAACTTTGGCTAGTATGACCTTCAAGTAAGCAAAGGGCCAGAAGTTAATTCATGCTATGCAGTCCTCAGAAATATGCCTTTAGGATATAAGAGGCAGTGATAACTTCATATTTGAGAGTTCAGAGAACAAATACTTTATCTTGTCCTTGGGGTACTTTGGGGTTGGATTTTTTTGCTTTGCTATCCCTTGCAACAGTTACAACATCATGCTTTGTTACATTAAAAGATTGATTGTGGAGCAAAAAAAAAACAACTTTAGAGGTTTTTCTTCAGGGCTAAGCTACTGCTACATCTTGCATATAAATGTCTGGTTAGCTTACAGTGCGACTTAACAAGCAGTTTCTAGTATAGGAGGTGGCTTCTCTGATGTCTGCCTGTGGGGTAGGCAGCAGAAGTATGCTGTACGTTCTTCTCTTAAGATACTACTGTTTCAGCCATGAGGTAATCACACCAAAAAGTCAAGTATAGCAAGGAGTGATACTTTGTTTGAGCAACCAGTGTGACTGGGGGGTGTGAGGCGCTGGGTCAGGCATGTAGGTGCGCACTACTTCAGGTAGTGCCTTAAAGCTTGTGCATTTTTCTCCCTTTTCAATTTCAGTTCATCAGGTGAAAGATTTAGTTAAAGAAATTATTTGAGCACTGGGAGTGTCAAAAAGGCCATACTTTGCTAGCTCAGACTAGTTTTCTGTCTCTCTGAGTGTCTGAGCAAATAATTACAGAAAATACCCTAGCATACATAGAATGGCATTGACCTGGGCATATTCTTTCAGTTTCAAGTGGTTGGTTGTTTATTAACATTAGAGATGTTGATAGATCTGGTTTTGCAGTTATATTTCTGGACTTTAAAGCATTTTGTGGTAATTAAAAGCTGTAGGCATTGGTATGTGGTCCAAACTTCAGTTTTTAACCAGTTACCTGATAATTTCATTCTGCTTTAATCCTTTGTGTTTGCTAAATAATGAATAATCATTTTGTTCTTATTCACCAATCACATTACTTGTGAGTTTGTATATACTTTCATCACTTTTTTCCAAGTTCCTAGGGTATTTTTCGCATTCCCAGAGCTACCTTCAGGAGTCAGGAGGAACACTTTGTCGTAGTGCATCCATTGTATATTTAGCGTGTGTCTAGTTAGTAGGTTATGAGCAGGTGAAGTAGAACAATGAAAAGTGATCTTTTTTTACCTGATTTGATTTGGATGGAGTATGTGATAACCTAGCAGTTAAGATTTGATGGAGTAGTTAAAGCTTACAAGAAGTCTGCAACCATGTAAAAATTCTGGTGTGTATTACAAATTTGAAGCTCAGTATATATGAAGCTCAGTATATATGAAGCTCAGGATATAACTCAATGCAAAAGCGTTTTCCTTTATAAACTTTATTTTTAGAGCTGTCTCTCACCTCTATATCATCTACAGCATTCAACACGTACTAACAACTACACCATTTTTTTTTCATTGCTGCAGCTTGCTTGTGAGTTTATTAGCATTTAACAGCAGGTTGAATAGACATTATAAAATGGAGAGAAAAATGGAACAATGATAAAATATTTAGATCTATAAAGAAAATATGCCGCATTTTAAGATCAGCAACTAGAAAAAAAGAGGTTGCTTGCCTTAAAGTTCGTATTAGAGGTTTACCTTTTAAGTAAAACATCCTAAAAATACACCTCACCCCAACTTTGAAGCTTCTAGTACTACACTTGTTAAAAAAACTTCCTGTTGCAATTTGTAATCAGACTCGTAAATTATATAATTTTTACAGGTTCAAGAAACTCATAAACACGTGAGAGAAGATGACAAGATCTAGATCAAGGTCACCACGTTGGAAACCAAGGTAAATATCTACAGCTTGTGTTCTGAAATGTAACTCTATATAAGAATTTATAACTAGCACCTAAAACTTGCGTTAAAGAAAGAAAATTGCATGCAGAATTGCAATTTGTAAAATGTGTTTTGTAATCTCTAGTTTATTGTACAAGCTTAACACCTGTAATTTTTTCCCAGCTCATGATTTTATTACAATTTCTTTTAAGCTGAAATGTTCAGTTTTTGCAGTCTGCCAAGAACCTTGTTCACCTTTCGTGTTCTGGGATTTACAACTACCTTAAGCACAAAATCCAAGCTCTAAACTAGTTAAGGTTATTTTTACTCAAGCACCACCCTGTGCGCTCAATGTCTGTAACTCACTTCTGTTTTGCTTCTTGGCCTGCAGGGAGGAACTGTTAAAAAACCCCCTAGTTTTCTGTTTTTTTAAAAAACTTCCTAGTTCAAATACCTTGGACTTTCTGAGGGTTGGGGCTGGTTTATAAACTGATCTTTAGCACAGTTAGACATGCCTTGCAGCATAACATGGACTGAAAACATGTGGAAACGTGGGAGTCGTTGCCCTTCTCCTTGGACATTAGCCTAGTAGCACGTGTCTGACGTTTGTCACCAGAATAACATCCAGCTTACTTCATGCTGTGAGTTACCTGCCTCATTTTTAAGACTTGCAGTGCAAATTTGAGGTGCTAAAACCGGGAGGGTGGAATACAATTTCAAGCTTTTGAGAATGTGAAATTACTTTTCTGCTGGTTTTGGGTATCTTTTTGAAACAGGCTGAGTTGTGATGACCAAGACCAAGAGAGTTCGGATAACTCAGAAAAATGTGTGGGGTTTTTTATTTGTTTCTTTTGTTTTTAAAAAGAGAAATCCTACTTGTGTCCGTGCTGGATTGATAGCTGTGAATGTCATTTGAGTAAGGGCAGCCCCAGCTCTCATTAAAATGCAAGCCCTAACCAGACCAACGTGGGACGGCAGCCGCGGTGTGGGTGCTGTTGGAAGTCAGCCATTATGGTTTTAGGAACATCTGTGGTTCTGAGTTTGAACTCATTTGCAGAAATGGAGTAAATAGTTGTGCCAAACTGTTCATTTGCAATACATGCACAAAGGAAGTGGCTTGACTTATTTCATCTTAAGTTTTTGTTTGTTTTTTGTTGAAGAGCATGTCTAGAGTGTGCAGTGAATACTTGAAAACAAGCAGAGTTGTTATGTCTGGATTACTTTCTGGTTCTTGTTAGTGGCCTGTGCTATTTTGTCTTTATTTTAAGGAGATTTTGGCTAAAAACTCATAACAGGTTGCCCTTGTTTTTGTAACTGTAGGTGAAAATGCAAAGCTGAGTGATGCAATTGCATCTTTAATTGCAAAAGCTGCAGTAAGTGTGGAAGTGCATGTGTATACATGTGTGAACATGCATACAATTATCCAAAAGGCCAAAGCATCTTTCTCAAACTTGGTTTTTTTCTGCAGGAAAAAGCCTACCTGTATGACAATTTAAATATATTTTGTAATGTTTTCAGTCTTTCCGTTTTGAAGGTTGTTTTGGCGTGCAAAGAAAACCTGAAAAGGCATTTTTCCTCCCTTTTTGAATTTCTTTATGCACAGTTTTTCCTTCCCATTTTTCTCTTGGCACTGAAAAAGATAGGGAATGCTTGAGAAGTGTGAAAATATGTATAACAGTTGTTTTCAACCTAGTGGAAACTTCACGTATATGAAATTATTTTTAGTTTTAAATGAAAAACTTCAAAGAAACAAAAATGATTGACTTACTACAATTTCAAGTGGGTATTTTTACTATGAAAACTTTCAACAGAGTAAAAGTAAGCCTGGTACTGTAGCCAGGAAAATGCCACTTTGGTATCTTGTGTTAATTTTTTTACAAGCTGATTAAAATGATGTGCTAAACTCTGCTTCCTTAGGAAATAGATGTTCTCATTAAGAAATTGATTCAATTTTATGGGGCTACTCTAAGAGGATTTTATTTTTGCTTTAGGTCCTTATCTCCAGCATTTAGGAGTCCAGAGCACCATAGGCAAAGGCATGCTCATATTAATTATGACTGTGAATATAAAAGCTTTCGTAAGGACCCAAAAAAGTCTATGCCTTGGAGAATAGAAGACGAAAAATACGGACAAAGCAATTCCAGGTTTGCACCTCATGGAAATAACCACCAGAGAATATATGAACGTAGGTCACCATCACCGAACCTGAAAAGAATTCCCATGGAAGATGCTTATAGTCATAAGCCCTACAGAACACATTCATCTGAAAGGACTGAAAGCAGTAGAAGATGCCAGTTACCACCAAAATACTCGGAAATACCGTATAAAGAGCATGATCGTCCGTTTCACCAGCACAAAGTGGAGGACAGATACATGTTTGATCACTACAAAGTCACTGGAAATGAAAAAGGAGTGAAACCTTTTCATAGACCATTAGGGGCTTCATGCAAACTTGAAAGAAAATGGCATGAAGATGATTTGAGGCACCAGAGGTTACATGAAGAGAAGTATGGTCAGTCTCCCAGAAGAGTTTCTGATGAATTTACGGCAAGGAGCTCTTTACAGAAGAGGTATAGGAATAAAATAATTAAACCCTGGGTATTGTGGTGTAAAGCCTCAAGTGAAAGTCTGTTTTCATTATAGTTGAAGATATCCACCTTGAAACACGTTGGCCACTTTGTAGTTTAATTATGGGCGACTGGTAGTAGTGAAGTATTTGTCTTTTAAGTAAATCGTATTGCTGGCTAGAGTATGAAAGGATAATATTTCCCTCTTAAGAGCCCCTGCACATCTGTACCTTGGCGCGAGGGATTATGGGTTAACTTGCCACGCATTCTGCTGTCCAACATTCTGCACATATAAGTTCTCGCTTTCTTCTCTAGTGCAAGTGTAAATTGCTTTATGTCAACACAGGTATCCTGAAGATCACGATTACAGAGAATATGGGCACACGTCTAAAAGGGCTAAGGAAATGGAGAGGTATGACGGTGGAGAAGTAGCAAGAAATTCCAAGTGGAAGCAAGAACGTTCTTTTCCACCCTGCCAAGAAAAGGAGGAGCAAAGATATCCGGGTGCCCAGTCCCACCGGTCGGATGAGAGGGAGTACTTGGGGGGGTCTGTCACAAAGATAGCCTATGAGTACAGTCACAAACGGCGCAGGCATCCGGATGGGGAAAAGCCTTTTCCAGACGACAGAGCTCAGAAGTACGTGAAGCAGGAAGAGCAGAAGTACAGCTCTTCCAAGGGTGCCCGGAACAGCAAAGAGCTAGATTACTTTAGTGGGGGAAGAGCGAGACGGACTGAAGAACGGCACGTGGAAGATCCTGTTAAATACAGTTCAAAGAAGGGCTGCAATGCTTGTGCTAACTCTTCCAAAACGGATGTTGGGCTGAGATCTTTTAAAAACAAACTGAATGAAAGAGTAAGGAAAGACGGGGAATTGAGGAAAAACGTAGATTCCTCCAATAGCCAGCGTGATTCAAGTCATACTGTTTCAGATGTGAAAATGTCAGATGCCAACTGTATGAGAGAACATCTCACAGTCAAAGTGGATATGAAGAAAATGGTGACCAAGTACAGGTATTTGTTTTCCTTCACCTTTGCTTTCTTCCTGTCTCTTTACAGTTTATGAATATTGGAGGGAAGCATGATTTCTTTAGGAGGTAACCAGGACAAGCTGTGATTATACCTTTTTAGTTTTATTACTTTTAAAATGGTAACCTTCCCGTCTGGGCAAGTTAACTATTAAAATTCTATTAAAACAAACAAATAAAACCAATTGACCAACAAATAGAACCAACCAACAAAAAACCAAAAACAAACAAAAAAACCCCCCAACAACAAAAAACAAAAACATTTTATGGAGATTTAGGAAGTGAAAAGAGCGGATATGACTGATACAAACCTGTAGTTAAGAGTTGGTTATGATAAGTAAATGTGTTATTTTTTTATTTAAAAACAAAACCCCCCCAAAAGCAAAACCCAAATGCAGAAAAGCCTAGTCCTGTGCTTTCATCTGAAGTATGATGGCAATTTTTAACTGTCTTCCCTTTTTTTTCTGAAAATCAGCTAACCTTTAAATGCATAAGTCTCAAGCACATATTCAGATGTTCAAGATCTCAAGTTCAGTAAAACTGCCAAAAATGAGAGATCTCAGAGTTGTCATTTATTGTTATAACAAAGTGGCAACATGTTGAGGCATCAGCACTGAAAAGCAGTAGAGTCTGCTTACATCTATCTTCTGTGTGATACTTGTGTTTGCATTTAGCATTCCCAGTGCTGGCTGCAATGGAAGAAAAAGTGGCAGTACTATGAAACTTCAGATGATAAACACATGGTAGAGAGTAAGCAGCTTGCTTTTGATAGATTCGTGCAGGGTTTTCTGGTTTGTTGCCTTGCTGTTGCAGGCCAGGATATCTTATGTTGGTAGTAATTGCTTTTGGAAGAGGTTACCTTCCTTTCCAAAATGATCAGCCTTAATTTTAAAGGTGTTTTGCCTCTTGTCCCAAATAAAACATCTATAAAATTTTTTTTCTCTTTGCACTATTTCAAAAATATGTAATACGAGGGAGAGTTACCAAGACAAATTACTGCATGTAAAGGGCTAATATTAAAGACTGAGGAAAGGGAGATGGAGTAATGCCTGCTCCCACCACTGGGCTAGGACAAGGATTTGACTTCCTGAGTGATAATGTTAGGACAATTGTTGGGTTTTGTTGCAAACCCACAGGATGATTCCTCTATCTAGTAGCTTCTTGCTGCTGTTTTTGAAGGTCATGCACAATGGACATGGTAATTGTTTGCAGACCAAAGAAACTGCTACGTTGATTACAGCTAATTTAGTGTGGACAGTTTGCCCCTGCAGCCAAAAGTGCTAAATATTTTATTTTTTCAAAGATAAGAACAGTAATTTTACAGAAGCTGATGACTCGGAATATTCATGCTGCCTACTTTAGGCATTTAAGAAACACCCGACTTGAAATGACTCAGCTAAGAAGAATAGTTTCTTTATAAACCTGGGGAGCAGGTACAGAATTCAAATATCTGAACCTGAGGTTGCTTGAATTCCTTCTTGCATGCATTTATTTCCAGTTTGCTAGGGGAAAATAGATGATTTATGGCATCTGCTAGAGGCTATTTCTGATACAATTTTTATATGGAATTCTAGTCTTTAATGCTTCTAATACAGGATGGCCAGGCACATAATCATTTGCAGAATGAACAATTAAAAATCTTTATCCTAAAAGCTGTTACATGAGCTCTTAGAGTCCTTAATTTATCTTTTAGAATGACAAGCATTTTCCTTGCAACAAGAACAGTAGGGTTGTTGAAGTGTTGAGTTTCTTGTCAAAATAATTTTTGAGCAGCAGTGCAACCATTTGGGGTGTAAACTTACTTAGAATGAGTAAAAATTTACGAAAAGATGGTAAGCACGTTCTTAAGTTCACACACTGCTACTGAAGCAGTTTCACTGCTGTTTCACTAGGCTCAAGTGATGATTCAGTTCCTAAAGATGAGAGACTTTTTTTTTCTCTCTGAACTGTTCTTGAAAATTGCTTGGTAGCTCCTTATAAACAAGACACAGGCATAGTTTCCTTTCAGAATTACTCTAAAGAAGTCTATCAGGATCTTAATTTTATCTAGATTTGATAATCTAGTTGAATTAAGTTTCAAATCCACAAATTTTGTGTTGCATACTTCACAGAAACAAAGATTCCTGAGAGTGAAATCATCTCTTCATATTTAATTATAGATTTTCTTCCTTATGGCCTTACTAGTTTTTTAATTAAAAAAGGAACAAAATGAGATTTTGTCTTTTAATCCCATTTTTTCCTAAAATGAACTTCTTAATTTATTGTTTTGTTCTACTTGTCTATTTCAAGTTTTCTGATTTAGATATTTGCTTTAAAATAAACTATAATTTTTTTTCTTCTAGGACTGCTTCTAGTCACACTACAGAGAGACAGATGTCCCATGATCTGGTTGCTGTTGGCAGAAAAAATGAAAATTTTCATCCGGTGTTTGAGCACATGGAATCTGTAACACAAAACGTTGAAAATGACCCATCAAGAGAATTTACTCAGGAAATAATCACAATTATTCATCAAGTTAAAGGTGGCTGTAATATTTGTGTAATATGTATGTGTTTATGTATATGTGATTACTAAACCCAAAGCTAATGGTTTAGCTATGAGGTCCCTGTAAGTCTCAGGTGTTTGCCATTGGCTTAATTTCTGTCTTGGCTTCCTTTTGTGTTGATTAAGGAAAATGTAGGTTGAGGATTTAAAGTAGTTGGGTGGAGGAGGACTGCAAGAAGGTCTCAGGCCGTAACTGAGGCGTTATTGGGGAGATTAAAAATCAAGATGATTTTATGCTGGTACGTGAGAGTAACCTGCTTGTTTGGGAAACATGACAGGAAAAAAGGAGCTTTGCTGTAATCACAGCTCTCTAGTTATAGCTCTATAGTTCCTTTAAATTTTCAGGTTAGTGGTTAGGCAGGTGCATCATGTCAGTGTTGGACTTTATAGATTCTAGTAATTTGAGCACTACCGTAGTAGAGCTGACAATTGAGTTTAATCTTATCAAATAAGGTTGTCTAGTTGGGCTGGCCTAATCTTTCATTTGTGAGTATTAAACTGCAAGTGGAAATAGTTTGAAATTTCATTTCAGTAAAGTTGCCATGGTATCCTTAAGAGTTAATCTGTTAAAAGATAGATTTTCCCACTGTGCATTTCAAATACTACAAATGACATTCTTGTATATAATATCTCTTCACAGCAAATTATTTTGCATCTTCTGACATAACTCTACATGAACGGTTCTCAAAAATTCACGATAAATCAAGTGCAAATACAAATGAAGTTAAAATACATTCGGATCCAGAAATTCACAGGTAATTGTTGAACTTTTTGTCTTAAGTTATTTGCATTAAGGTCATTAATCTTCAGTACACTTTACACAGTGTGAAGTTTTTATTTATTATTTTTACCTGCCTGTATCTTTAAAACATTCTGTAGCCTGGTCAAGAATGCTTTTGCTTTTATAGTGATGGCATTTGTTTTTATGCAGTATTTTTGTGTTCCAGGAGGATTGACATGTCTCTAGCAGAACTTCAGAACAAACGAACTGTGCCATCTGAATCTCCCCAGGTATCTTGATTGCTTAACGTTTTGGCAAGCAGTAAGTTTAAATATTATAGACGTAAGCAATGTTTCTCTCTTGCTATCGGCACATAATTTTTACGTGCTGTGAAGACCACCAGTAATTCTGAATATTTTGAAAAAAAAGCACACCTGGGCATGTTTACAGATACCAAAGTGATATAAGAGTACTGTGTTCACTGAGGAGTAAAATGCAGATGTGTTCTCCAGGGTAGCTGAAGTGTGTTTATTCCTGCTGCTTGAACCCCTATCTGTTTTTAAATAATGTAAATACTGAGTTGGTGACTGATATGTGGTTCTTGCTTTTCCTCTGAGATTACAAAAAGTCTTAATGTTTCTTCGACCCTAATGTTACAATGACTCAAAATCCATATAGTTCCTCAGAATGCTACTTTATCCCACGCTTTCATCTGGGGTCAGAAGATTTTCTGTCTTCCCCTTTCAAGCTCTGCTTGCTATGATTTAGTTACCATTCCTTTTCTATAGTAGAGGTACGTGGAGATTCTGCTTGATTAAGGATAGTAGAACTTCTTAAGATTTACTGAAACTTACATGAATATTTATGCCTTGGCAACTCCATGTAGAATTCCGGTGGTCTGTTCACTGTTGTTTGGGAACTTGTAAAAAGGCAGGTGGTGCAAGAAAGGATAATTGCTTAGGACCACTTGTTATTGCTTTAGACTTTGGATTCTTGGGTTGATGTGAACCTGTCCTATGTGCAGGCAGCTGTAACTATGTTAACAGTGTACAGGGTGCTGCCCGAAGGACAGAATCAGGTTGGTGTTCAGTTCTTACCAGCTAACTTGGCTTCAATCCTCCCTTTTAACTAGAACATTGTAAGAGTGTTAGAAGACCCAAATGATCTACGGTATGATATAGAAAGGAGAAGAAAAGAGAGATTGAAGAATGAAGATGAGAGAGTGTTTCATGTAGATGGTGTAACTCCAAGGTAATGAGCAAATAATCTTGTTGGCCCAAGCCTATAGTTCCTTGTGTGTTCCTTTTTGGGCCCTTCCGCAGTTACATTCACATTTGTTGTGATTCTTTTCCACAGTTAGGCCTTAAAAGTTTGATTGGGACTGAAATTCAACTGACATACTCTGTAATGAGGTGTTACCTTGAAAGAGGTTAAACTGCAATGGGTAAAAATGAAAAGCAAGCACCACTGAATGAGAAGAGGGGACAAAATTAGTTTGAAAAAGTTTTCAGTATTTTTAAACTACTCAGTGGGCCACATAACAACATTCTCCTGGTATTTTGCAGTTCTGTAAAAGCATTCTAGGGTGAATACATTTGTTTTGTTGCCCTACTGGTTTGGTAATAAAATGTGAAATATCAAGAAATTGAATTTTTCTGATTCTTGGAGAATTTGAAAACTTAGATTTTTGAAATAGCGTTTTACTCCTATGGATTTCTTCAACAGGTTTGTTAAAGGTTTTTGCCCCAAAGGTGTTTTCTAACTTCAGTCATCTTGTTTCACTTTTGATGTTGTGAGGTCAGTTGATTAGAGAGAGGGACTGTTAGTAGAAATGTTGATTAATGAATTTCCAGTGTGTAATAAAATGTACTCACAGTGATTTGCATCATGATTTGCAGATTGTTCTTAGTATGCTGCTCTTTGTTCATTTTAAATGCAGTCTGTAATGGCAACTAATGGCAATACACACATTTGGAAAAACAGATTTGTGAAGCTGTAGAAGAAATTTCTTGTATTTGAGATTCTTGAAACAAAAAAAGGTTAACAAGTGGAGGAAAAAAATCCCTGGAACTTCCTTCATTTCCCCCAACACACTTCCCCAGTTACTGTCCTGCTTATCTTTTGTGGGAAGTGTATATTTCCCTACCAAGTATGGCTATCCTGGAGTTTGTTGTCAGAAGGGTTCCACTGTCAGGGTAATGTGGGCTGAGGGCAGTAATAGCATGAATGATATGTAGAATTTTCCTGAGGTTGAGAGGTTTTAATAGGTCACATGAGAGACTGACAATGCCTCTGAGCTTATTAAGTGTGCTGCTGTTTTCTTCCTTAATTTATTTTGCAGCTCTGAAAACTGTTTCTGTGTGTTTCATAAAATACAAATTCTGACTTCTGGTGGTTACTTTTCATGGTAATTGTTTTTTTTTAGAAGTTTATGGATGCATCTGTATTAGCAATATGCTCGGTAAAAAAAAAAAAAAAACAAAAAAAACAACAAAAAACCAACAAAACAACTAAAATCATAAAAACAAACAAGCAAAAGCCCGAAGCCAGAATCGGTTGCTTGCTGAGGATGAAACCGGAGGATGTAGCTGTTCATCTGAGCTTCTGTGGGTTTGGGAATGTCATCAAAGGGCAAGTTTTGTACGACTCACACCGATAGTTCGGTGTTGAGGGGCTCGGGTGCAGAAAGCGTTTCCACCAGCGGAGGGCAGCAGTGACCGGCGGCGGGGCTGAGCCAGGGAAGCCTGGCTCTGTACCCGGGATTTCAGGAAGCAGAGCATCTCTGCTCATTTGTCGTTGCATAAGAGAGTATATAGGTTGCTATGGAATTCTGTGCAATTTCAGCTTGGACTAGGAATTTGTTGATTGTCCTAGGAAAATTTGCTTCAAAGCTGTCACTTCACACTTGTGATACAGATGCTAGAATAAGCTAGTTTAAAATACGGGGTGTTGATATGCTAGGGCTTTAGATATTAACTGTTCTCACTCTCTCTCTCTCATACATCAGGAACCAGCAAACCTGCAGTCTTTCAAAGTTACAAACATCTCAAGTTGATGGCTTCCAAAAGCCTATGAGGTTCATTAAGCCGCCTTTCAGGAAATTTATTGGGAGACCTCATCTGGTAAGCCTAAATGTAGAAATAGCAGCTCCTGCACTGTTGGTGTATAATTAATACTTTGCTGCATTGTCTGTGCTGATGTAAATTTAACAATCTGCGATGTCTTGCCCTTTTAAATTTTGAGTGAGGCTTTTTTATCTTCTGTCTGTGCTCAATAATAAAACTACTCATAATTTCACAGTTCTTGTGCAAGAGTCTCCTCAGGTATTTCTTGAAGCAGAGATTAGTACATCTGAGCTAAAACCACTTTGATACCACTCCTTTTCTTTTCATAAAAGAAGTTTGTGTCTAATATCACTTTTCTTCCACATAATGGTGTAATTACCTAAATGATAAAATAGAAGGCCTTATTATTGTGCAGATAATCTGAGCTAATGTTAAGTACTTTTAGAAAAAGAATACTCTCCTGCATTCATGTTGGCAGTGGTTGGAAGGGAAGGCCTGAATCTTGTGTAGGTGATATTGTTACTGAAGCAGTGTTTCTTTTCTTTTCATCATGATAAAAGTTCTGAAAAGCACTTATTTTAAATAAAAATGAGGAGCAAATCTCAGAAATAAAGAGAAACATCTGAAATAATGTTCCTGGGGATGAAATGTTAAACAATGGAATATCACATCTCTTGAATAATGCATTTATGAAACCTAGTTTTGGACAATTAGGCTATCTTGCTGTGGTGTACTTCAATACTGAAGTGGGCAAGACAGTAATATTAGGTCCAGTGGAAATAAATTTGTCTCTTGTGGAAAATTCCTTCTAAAGAATTGTAATCAATTCCAAGTGTTTGTGCTTGTTTAATTTGGGGAGCTGGTGAAACCAGAAAAGCTTTTTTAATGTGTGCACTGTAATTCTAAACCACTTTTTTTTCTTTCTGATGGCTGCAAAATAAGGAGACTTACATAAGTTGTCATTCTTTGTACATTGTAACTAATACCCTATGGAGAGGGTTCCAGGAACCCTTGAAACTTTCCTGAGGTCCATCAAAAGTACCTTTTATGTAGTCAATTCCAGAATGTATCTGCTTTGCAGATGCAACAGTGCCTCCTTCAGTGTAAAGAAACACAAGTTTTTAATGGTAAAAAAATACTACTTACTCAAGACTAAGATTCAAGTCTCCCAAAGCAAGTAGTAATGGCTGACTAAGTAATTGTATTTGATCTGGCTGAGATGGAGTTCACTTTCCCATAGCAGCCCTCACAGTGCTGTGCTCTGCATTGGTGGCCAGAAAGGTGTTGGTAACACACCAGTGTTTGCCCTGCAGTGGGCAGGGCTCCACAGCATCAGAAGTGCCTCTCCCACTTTCCCCCCCACACCCAGTAGGCTGGGGATAGGCAAAATCTTGGGAGGGGACATAGCTGTTTCCTTTGAGGAAACAGCTGACCCAAACTGACCATATGACATCATCTGCTCAGCTAAGAGAAAGGGAATAATAATAGCTCAGAGAAAATGAGGAGGATGTGGGAGGTAATCGGTTATTGCGGCATTTGTCTTCTGAAGCAACATCAGTGTACTGAAACAGCTTCCTGGGAAGTGGCTGGACATTGCCTGCTGGTGAGAAGTAGAGAAGAAATCTTATGTTTTCCTTTGCTTCTGTGTGCAGCCTTTCCTTTTGCTTTATTAAACTGCCTTTGTCTTGATCCATGAGGTTTTCTAAATTTTGTTTTTCTCTCCCAGCCCTGCTGAGGAGGGGAATGAGAGAGCTGCTTGGTGGGTACCTGGTATCCAGCCAAGGTCAACCCACCACAGCAATACTGTAATTGCAAACAAAAAGGAGGTTGGTTTGAAATAGACACTGAATTATTGCTAAATGTACGGAAGATTCAGGAAGATTGCATTTTCATATTTAATAGTGAACTGCAAACATGCAACTTTTAGGAAGTCCTGCGCTGCAGTAAGGAGTAATCCTTTGGAACAACAGTAGCTGTGAAAGCATGGGTTTTAAAAATGCAGGCGTCCTAAAGAAGGAATGGCTCTTCGTGGTCAGCCTTACAGAAGCTGGTTTGCAGACAAGCAGAAAATCAAAAACTGTAGTTGAAGTTCAAATAGAATAAAAATATTTGTGATGTTAATATTCAGTAATTGGGGTTTGAGCTTAAACGTGAAAAAACTTAGGCCTGGAAGGTATAATTGTGTATCTAAGCTTGATTGTAAGAATCGCCCATTTAGCTTTGTACCCTGTTGACAAAAGGAGGCTAGCTAAAGAGTGAAGTAGAAAATCAGGACATGTATATATTTGTATTCCTCCTCCTCCCTTTTTTCTATTTCTTTTTTTTAATGCCTCTGGTTTAGTAAGTTCCTGAAAAGTGGTTTGCTGTACCTTTGCATCAGTTCTAATGTTCATATTTCTGTGAAAGTACTTTAGTCTTGAGGAAGGTGGGGATTGGGAGGGCTGTATCCAGAGTTAATTAAGGCAAGCTTTGTTTTAATTCTTAGAGGTTTATTTTTAACTATAATGGGAAATT
Source organism: Lycocorax pyrrhopterus obiensis (assembly GCA_014706295.1). Classification (NCBI taxonomy): domain Eukaryota; kingdom Metazoa; phylum Chordata; class Aves; order Passeriformes; family Paradisaeidae; genus Lycocorax; species Lycocorax pyrrhopterus. The sequence goes on from JACSVZ010000001.1 coordinate 15,255,912, forward strand.
TTTTTAAACTTTTTTTTCATCTTACTGGATTCCCAGCTTTAAGGAAGAGTGTACTTCAGCTGGGAGCTTCCTGATTTAATTGTGTTATATGTAGAAAGTTAATTTGATTTTTGTGGAGTGTCTTCATTTTCTTAGAATAAGAAGGGAACTGGGAAGTTCCTATCTTTTTCTTGGAAAAGCCACTTTGATCTCACTTCATAAAATCTTTCTTTCTCTCCTTTTGTTCTCTGAATCCCTTCTTGTCAAGGCATTGTAAGAAACTGAATAGTTAACTTGTAGGCAACATATAGTCTACAAAAAAAGAAAAGGAAAGCTAACTTAAATCCTGGTTAAAAGTTATCTTGGATTCTAGCACCATTCCATTATATTTATAGGCCCTTCTCTCCCCACACCATTATTAACAGTGTTACCAGAAAGGTTTGGTAGTTTGTTAGAGGACAGAAATTCTGGGAACGGCAAAGCGTGCATATGCATTTATTATTAAATACTAGTATATATTAAATATTTCAGGAGAGTTCTCTTCTTAGGTTCTTTTAAAAATGTATTTCAAGCTGATAAAATTTCATTTGAGGAAACAGAGTTCAACAGCATTGGGATGCTTCTGTGATTATTCCAGAATGGACCATAAACAAATATATTTGATTGCTAAGAGTTCATTAGCACATCCGTTCTGTCTGCATAGAGGACTCTAATGTAGCACATGCAAGTATATACCAATGCTTCTGTAAATATTGATAATCATATGCAGTCATGGAAGAGAATGACATCCTCTAGAAGTAACTGTCATAGGGAAAGTTGGAAAAGAGCCAAAATGTGCAGGTAGGTCAGTGGCTGGAGGAGTGCTCTGTTTTAGGCAACCACGGCTGTTTGACTGCAGCTGTTCAGTGTGTTGACACAACAATTCCAATACTAGTTGTCTGTGTGACTTGCTTTTGAAATTGTGCTTCTGTGGCAGGCAGGCAATTCTCAAATGCCCTCTTGAAAAAAAGAGTTAAAAGTAGCATTTTCTAAGGACCTCAATGTGCTACATATGCTGTTTTGCTGTGGAGGTTTGTCTGTGCTACACACTAACCTACGATGGCCATGTGCTAATCAGGAGATCCAGAGAACCAATCTTGTTGCCCTTATTCCTGATGCAAACCATGACTGCTGTAGCAGCCTGTCTGCTGTACTTGATACATGCAAGTTGAGGCATCTGTTGTGGGAGGGAGGGATGGAGAACCTTAATTGGGTTGTTAGCTGTTTAGATCTCTCCAAGAGGATGATATTCCAGGAGGATGGTCTGTATCATCTTAGGCTTCTGTGGGCTCTGCTGTCCCTTCAGCCAGCCTGGACTGCAGGCCCAATGCTCCTGTTACTCCTGTTCCTTCAAAGAGTGTCATTGTGTCAAACACTACAAGACTGAAAGTGTTGCAATATTTGTTAGTGTAACCTGAACAATTTTTATTTTTTTCTTGACTAATTTAATAACATGAAGCTATAACTGTTTTCCTACTAGAATTCTTACTATTCTTCAAAACCAAGTGACGCTTACCCCCACAGACGCATTAGAGGACACCTTGAAAATGCAGGACCCATCAGAAGGCACTTTAAGGTACAGATCAGCTTTTTTCTGGTGTTTGTTTCATAAAATGGTGGTCAAACCTGTTGAGTTTGATAACAGGAGACACGCTTTTGAAGGTATTGAGTGCCATGAAAAATAGTGTCATCAAAGCCTAATTGTTTCTGTTGGAATAATGGGAGGATCAGCTTTTAGTAGGTAAGAGGGCTGGCAGTGGATTAAGCAGGGTTGTCCAGTGTTGTATCCAGGCAGTTGAAATAAATAGGTTGCTGCAGAGTCAGGAATAAGAATTGCAGGAATTGCACAATGACTAGAAAACTCATCTGTCCAAAACCCAAGCTGCTGAGCTTTTTTCCTTCACGTGACAGAAGTCTGAACTTTTTCCAAAGACTGGAAGACTTCAGTTGTGTTACTTTCGAAACTGTATTACTGTTATTTTATTAACTGTTTCATATAGGGATTTCTGGGGAACTAATGTCTTGTGAATACCCTGCATACTGCTAGCTATGTATTAAAAAAAATTGAAATAAGTGAGGTTTTATTCTTGGGGCCTCAAGATGGTAAACGGATGGGCAACTGTGCTTTTTTCTCAGAAGAAGGTAGAGCAGTGGCTACCTAATGCCTTTTAATTGTAAAATGTATCCTGGGTTCAGCGGAGAAACAAAACATTTCCTTTTTTGCTGAAAGTGGCATGCTACGCATGAGTCCATTTAGAGTTGTTGGTGTGAGAAAAGTATTAATCAAGTCTAGAACAACTTATACAAATTTCTTACCTTGATATTGCCCCTACATTTTTTAACATCAATTCTTAAGAGTAAAGTAATACACAGAATAGATAGTCACCTTTTCTGTTTTGTAGATAGTGAAGTAAAATTTTAATGGCTAATTAGCTGTCATTTTTGGATGAAACTTTGGAAGGTGGGGAAGTGTAGGTGTGGATTGTGGGGTTTTTTTCCTTCTTCTTCTTCCCCCCCAAACATAAGAACTCTTGGATAAGAAGACTTTCTCCTATTTAGGTGTGCTTTGCCAGTCAATCTTAGTCAGATAGCTAAGCTAACACTAAAAAAACCTGCTGTCTTTATTCTGCTGGAGAAAGTCTTTTTCTAAGTTAAAAAGTTCAAAGTGTTCAAAGCCTGATACAACTGTTTCAACACGGAAGGACATCATAGCCTGTTTTTCTGTATCCCATCTGTGTTGTCAGCCTCCAAGTGCTGGAGGAATCTAGCACTGGCTGCAGGATCCCTGAGGCAGTGTTGGTAGTTGATGCTCCCTTCATTTAAATCATTCTGCAGTTCTACTGCAGAAGTGTTGCAGTTCTACAAGCATGGAAGTGTCCATTTAAGTTGTCACCTCACTTATATATGAATATTGCAGTATCCAGTGATCTGTCCCATGATGCTTTAATATTTATAGGGAAAATGGCATATGCACTTGTATTGCAGTTTGCTTATGTGTATAGCACTTTTATCATTGCCATGGAAACAGTGGTGTTGATTTGACTTAATTTCCTCAACTTTTTACATTTAAATTCCTCTTGCACAACAGAGTTTTTTCTTGCTGTGCTGTTGGTGAAATGGAGGTGACTTGACTATCTTCTACACTCAGGACTCTCTTGACTAATTATTTAAAAGAACAGCAACATACAAAGAAACTAAAACCTCACCAAAAAATCATATAGAATTCCATTCTCTGCCTTCCCCTCTCCCCCCTCCCAAAAAAATCAAGCCCCACACTTTTTTTTTCTTGTTATATAAAATGGGGGCATTTAAACTTAATAAGCAAAAAGTGATGACTACTAAGAGTATTTAAAAAAAACATATGGTCTGCGCTATGTTAAACTTCTTGGGATAAGAAAAAAACTGCTGCTCTAAAATATCTTATAAAGGATCTGGAGGAGTCTTACAAAATTTGAAAGATCTTTTTTGTAATGACCCTTTGCCATGAATCACTAAGTCAGCCTTTAAGTAAGTAGATGCAAAGTAGTCTTTAAAAATAAACTTAATTCGCTGCTTAAAATAAGTTCAGTGTATTATTGATTGTGGTGGGTTCACCCCTGCCAGCAGCTAAGCACCACGCAGCTGCTGCCCACCCTCCCCTCAGCTCCCTTCCTCTCCCAGCAGGATGGGATGGAAAATGTGGAGAGCAAAAGTGAGAGAACTCATGAGTTGAGATTAAAATGGTTTTACGTAATGAAGAAAGAAGTGATGCAAAGGCAGTCACTCTCACCTGTCACAAGGTGACTGATGCCCAGCTGGTCCCCAGGCAATGGCTACCTGCTCCAAAACCCCCTTCCCTCAGTTTCTGTTACTTAGGAGGAGATCATATGGTGTGTAACATCCCTGTGCTCAGCTTGGGCCACCTGTCCTGGCTGTGTCCCCTTCCAGCTTCTTGCCCACCCTGGTGTCCTGCTGAGCAGCGGAGTAAGGGAAGAGGAGAAAGTGTTGGTGCTGTGTAGGTATGCTGGGCAATTGCCAAAACACTGGTGTGTTACCAGTGCAGTTTTAGTCACAAACCCAAAACACAGCACCATACATGCTGCTGTGAAGAAAATTACCTCCATCCCTGCCAGACTCAGTGCAGCCATATGTATTTGCTCATATGTCCTTATTTTAGAGCTTCAGGCTCCTAGGGATTGTCATTAGCATTATTTATAAAACAGTCTTAATGTAAAACTAGATGCCACTTTAGCAGACTTTTTTCTTACTTCTAGACCAGAAGTTAATGATGTTTTCCACATACTTTAGATTATCTTGTTTTTCTCTAAGCTGTGTGTGACTGAGGTGCCTATATGCCAAATGTATATATAATCCGTTAGCTTTGTCTACAACTGATGCTGTTCTGCATTAATATTACTGCTGTGTCCTTCCCTCCCCACTTAACATGTAGATGCTTGAGTTGAAACTTCTAAGCTGTTTGTAAGGCAATTTTCGATATCTTGCACCTTTTTCCCATCCCTTACTTTGCCTGGTCCTTTGTTTATTGTCATACAAGTGCAGTGACAGACCACCAAGGCCTCCTTTCTATCACTGAAGTCAAAGGGAACCATAGAAGGAGTAGGGAAATGGGAACTTTTAATGCTAACTCTGTTCAGGGCATTAATCCAGCATTAAAAATGCCCTTCAGTTTTCCCCATGGTAGGCATATACCCACATAATACAACCCAGTGCAAAGAAGTTCTTTGTGCCTGCACTCTGATACTCTTCAGGAAAGTGATTGGCATTGAGTAGCCTCCTGCAAGTGTCCTCCATCGGAGTAACCCTGGGGGAATGATGGGGCCAGCTTCTCACTTATCTCCTACAAAGTAGGTGGGTGAAATGATTTGGGAAATAACAGAACCTCTGCATTTGCATAAAGAAACCTCTGTTCTGTACAGTTCTTTCTGTATTGTTCACCAGCCACACAGTGGAAAACACAGTGGAAAAAGTGGTACTAAAGTTATTGCAACCTCAGAGCATGTGATTTTTCTTGAAGCGATCCTTACTCCGTCAAAAGGAGACAAATTTCACCAAACTAATTTTGTCATGCTCAAGAAGGGCTATTTCTGTGACATATTTTGTTTTCTCCTACCCTTCAAAGATGTTTGTAAAAGATAAGAAGAATTTATATGGTCAGGAGGTTTTCTCTGGTTTTAGATGACAACCCATTGTTTAAATTTGGAGTGTGTATTGGAAAACTTAAAATGGCAGTGCTGGAAAACTGGAAAATTATGACAGATAGAGTTTTTATTACTCTAAAGATTTTTACTGCCTGTTTTGTTGGAGATCTGAGTGCCTAGGAATGAAAATCTTTTTCAAACTTCAGCTGCTGTGATAAGTGTTGATCTTGCTATATCCTTTCTGTGTGTTTGTAATGCCTTTCACCTTTAAGTCTTCTGATATCTCTGTGGCCTCTGCTCCTAGTCCCACACTAGGTTAGTTTGCAGTATTCCAGTCTGGAGGTATCAAAGGCATAGAGAATGTGTGTGTGTTCAGACTGTCAGACGTTAAAGCTCTAGGAAAAACATCTGTACTGACTTGTGTTAGTGTGACTCTTTAGACTCAACACGTGTGCCCACTGCAGGCTTGACGTCGTTGAATTTGGTAGTGGCAGTGAGGTGTTGTCTTAAAGATTTTTGTTGATGGAGTGTGCCTAATTAACAGTTGAAAATAACATAAAATGTTGCACAATATGTTTACTTTTTCTCTACCAGGAAGATAATTTCAGATGTTTTAAACAGCAAGTGCGATACAGCAGTTCTTTGAGCCACGTGGTCTGAGGAATAATAAATGGATGTAAAGGAAGAGGGTGTGCACTTGCAAATGCATGCTTTTGTCATTGAGTACTGAAAGTTTTACATGTGTGTAACTGTAAATATGAATTTTTGAGTTTTGGTGCCCTCATTTTGCACATTTTTTTCTTCCTTTTCCGCACCCTTACAGAGCAACTTTGCAGATGGCCGTTTGCAATCCCATTATAAATCAGGCTTAGTGCAGAAGGGTTTATACATTCAGGCTAAGTACCAGCGGTTACGTTCTGTTGGTGTAAGGGGGTTTGCCACTAATAAATTCAGAGATGGATTTTTGAGGAAAGAAAAGGTAAGTTGGATTAATGTATTTTTCACTAAGCCATTTGTAAAATATGCATATTCATAAGATCCATTTCGATTTTTAAATTCCCGTGGAATAACTTGGATGGGATTTTCTGGAATATTGGCTCTTTGTGCTTCACTGGCAAACTTGATTGTGCACTCCTGTTTGCCCCCTGTTTATTCTATGGAAACTTGCTGAAACTTGCTTTGGGTAACTGCAAATCAGAGGTGCCCTCTGAGATTCTGTGGTTGCTTCTGTTTCAGTATTCTTTCCTTGAGCTCAGCTGATCTCTCTTCCTACTGACAGGACAAGAAATTGTCCCTTTCTGGAACAAAATATTCTGTCCTGTTAAATCGAAGTGAAGGATATTAATAATTTTTTTTAATACATTTGTGTGCTTCTCCTTTTTGTTGTGTTACCTTAATTATATGCTTTAAAATATGCACTGGAGTGCTGCTCTGAACAAAACTTGCTGCACAATATAATGTCTGTGTAAAATGGTTTGATAAGCTTAAACTGAAATAGGCATATCTGGTTTATGGTGTTTTGATTTGCAGAGTGTATGGGACAACAATAATCTTGAACTGCAGAAGAACTTTTGAACCATATAAAATGTTACAGCTTTTGTGAGGATCAGTAGTTAAAACATACTAAATCCTTTATTAGAATTGATCAAATGTGATCAAAGTAGGATGAAGTTACTTGTGACATCAGGGAATTGGATTAGATGACCTACACAGCCCCTTGCAGTTCTGTGCTTTGTGTGAGTTCTTGTTTTGTAACTCTGTGTCCATCCAGCTACAAGTAAATACACTTGAATAAATAAGCATTTGTAGTTGGATTAGAGTTTAGTTCTTGGAGCACAGAAGCGCGTTAAAGCACAGGTTCTTACAGCTTTTTGCAAAAACCCTCGAGTTTACAGCCCAGTGGGCAGAAGAAAAAGCCCCCAAAACCCCTTAAGGAAACACACAATGTGAAAAACAAAACAAAAACCAAACAAGCAAAAAACAACCAACAGAAAGAAAACTAAGCACTTGGGACAAGGTAAAGAGATCACTTGTTACTGAAGTATTTGGGCAAATGCCTTTTATATTTGCATGGGCTCTGAGAAGTACTATCTCTGAAGGCTAAATTGAATTGAAATTAACGGAAAATAGAAGGAGAAAGATATTTCCCCTCTGCCCCTGCAAAATTATGACCTTGTAAAATGGATATAGAAGTGTTACAATTTTGTTGTAGTGAGCTATTCCCAACAATTTCCAATCTCCTTCTGTAATTGGCTGTTAAGATTCTTGTCTGGAACCTATAAAGCATACTTCACACAGTCTGGCTACTAGATATGATTTGAATCAGAGAATCATCATGAGTTCTGAATTTTATTTTTTTTTTAGGCCTGATGAATTTGAGTGTGTCTGAGTTCAAGTAAAATAAATCCTGAAGAATAAGTACGACAACCATTTTCTTGACAGCATACTGTTTGCTGGTTGGCTAATTCCTAAAAACCGAAACTGTTCCTGAAATTGTAGCATTTTGCCGATTGTAATGATTAAACTTGTCAAGATCTGTTAAACTGGTCTGAGCATCTTTATTTCACTTTATTTCATTTGAAATAATAATGCTGCATATGTATCCTTTAAGGTACAGTCTTTATAATTGTGCTGTTTGAATGCATAATTGAAAGAATCTTGCATGTTACATATAATACAGTACTTAGGAAGGTTGGGAGGGTTTTTCTGTTATTACAACTGACAGTAATGATTTTTTTTTTCTCTGTGTAGGGAAATCTAAATATTGCAACAGAAACCTGAACTGAGCTGAGATCCTGAAGTTGAAACATAACACAGCAAAGGGAGCATCTGTTCAGTTTTTGACAACTTTCTCAAGACTTAGAATAGGATAAAGGAACTAACGCCGTAACTTTCTTGTTAAAAAATAACTTTATTTTGAATGCTGCAGAACTTTTTTACAGTTTTAATAATTGCTTTTAAAGTACAGTATTCAATTGAAACATCGTATTATGTACTTTTAGTTCTGTTTGCATACCAGTCTCAAGTAAGGAAGTCATTGAAGGGAGTCTTATTTATTGAGTACTTTTTCTCTAAGCATGATGTTACAGATGGAACTTGAGTTGTTATACCCAGAGGTTTATATGTTGAAAGTTTATTGCTTATGTAATAATAAAAAGAAAAAAAAAAGTGCCTGAATTGTTTGGTAATAGCACATTAGCTCAGGATTTTCCAATTAATGACCTTTTAGGTTGTGCAATAGATTTTACACCTCTGTTCAGTCATTTCCATGAAACAGTATTTTGTATTACTTTGGATTAGTAATATACTTGGGTTTCTGATGTGTATATACATTTGTAAATTGTTAGAATGTTGGGACAACTTCCAGCATTTGATAAAAATTAATGGTAACAGGCAGGTATGTAAAGTACTGTAGCAGTAGCTTATAACTGCACTGAAAGCATGTTTGGGTTTGTTAGAGGATTAGTTGGTCTGTATTCAAAATTATTCTGTCTCATTATATTTTGGTGTATGAGATTCTTGACCAAGCCACATGTTCTCTAATCTTTTTTGTCATAAATGATTTGGTGATTTCCTGGATTCTAAAATTGGGGCCTGAAGTATTAAATTACAAGAAGAACAAAAAAATGTAAGTTTTTGAAAGCATGTCTTCTAACAAAGAAATTTTTCATAATTGAAACTGCTTTAAATGCAGACAGCTAGTGATTTTGTTCAGAATGCTTCTCTGAAGTTTTACCCTACTGCATTATTGTTAGGCAGTGTGCAAAAGTCAAATAGCCAGACCTGTGTCATAAGCAGCTATAAACAGTATTGTGTTTATTTCCTGTTTATAGCCTTTGCCTTAATTCATTATCTATGCTAGGGTTGTGTGTTTGTATTGCAGATTTGTTCGGACTTCTTATTGACAGTAAATTAAAGATGCATAGCACGTAGTCTTAAGAGATGTTCTTTTCCAAGAAAAAAGTTGTTAACAATATCCACAATACATGCAGGCAGATGTATTTCCATATAGAATGCAGTGTTGTGGCTGGTAGATCAGAATTTGAATTTGAATTCTGGGTTAGAGGTATGTTCGCAGAAAAGGAAATTTGTTTTTTTGGGTGGAGAGTCAGGATGTGATTTCTGCATGCTTTTTTGTAATTTTTTTCCACAATGCCTTCAGTAGAGAGACTAATTGTAGTTATGGTTCAGGACAGTTAAAATGAGTGTGACTTGAGCTCTTCAGTTCATGGATGTTCTGGTTAGCGTTCATAGGGAATAAGGCAGGAAGTGTGCAACATTCATTGATGTCACGGCCATTCAATGATAACAGATGGTTTGTTTCTAAAACACAGGTTTTCAGTTTAAATAACAATCATTAAGAATTTAACTAGTTTTTCAGTAACTTTGACATGCATAGACAAAATGGGAAGTGGAAGGAAAGGAATTCCCTGGACAAATAGAGGCAGGCAACCTTCTGCAGATAAGAAGGTAGTTTTTTACTTAATGCTGTCAGTGATGAATCTGGCAGAATCATTCTGTGTAGATTTACTGGGAGATGAAAATAAGGAATTGAAACAACAGGTTAAGTGAGTCATCCCAAAGCAGATGTGGAGTAGCTGCAGTTCTGATCAGGCTGCTGGCAGGGGAGTGCTGCACATACCCTGCAGAGGGGGGCAGGTTTACCCTGGAGCCAACAAGTCCTTCACACTGCTCTGAATGTGCGCTGTAAAAGATGAGAGAAATGAAACCATATATGATAAAGGACAAACTACTGAGGCTATATTGTCTTATTCAACAGGATACTACTGTGTCTGTAAGCTTCCTGCAGTGTTCTTACTAAATTCTGCAAGAGAACTCTGTTGAGCAAATGGGAAAAGTGGATACATGAAGAAACTTCTGAAATGGCAGTTTTGCTAACACTGTTTGGAAGTAATGCTGGAGTAGTCAGACTTCAGTCAGTTAATGCTGCTTTAACCAGGTTTCAACACGACTGACTCCTGATTTTGTGCTTTATTTTGTCTATGCATGATTAGATATCTCTAATTTGTTTTGTACGTTAACAGTTTAGCTTTGTGTTTTATTTCTACAACTGTGAGCAACATATTGCAAAGAAGTTTGTGGTTTTTTGACTTGTTTGCTAACTTTGATTTCCCTCCCACCCTTTGGTCCTAAGATGAATGTCATATTAAATGTAGTCTCTGTTTCAGTTGGTTTATCTTTTGCTCAAATCACATTCTTTACCAATAATTTTACTTTAATAATTTTGGATTCTCTCGTGATAAAACCTCTTACATTCTATAAAATGCATACAGAAATTATTAATTTTATAAAAATTCATGGCTTAGGTGCTAGAAGCATCTACTCCATGATATGATGTGAGACATTGCTATGTAGATTTATCTTTGTGAATTACAGAGACTTGTGTGTATATACTCATATCCAATTCAGCTTGTTTATTGTTTTAGCACAGAAAATTCTGTTGTACTGGAATACAATGTTTGGTTGAGAGCAATGTATTGAAGTTACTGTTTGGGTTGTGAAGGCACAAGAAAAAGGGTTAAGTAGAAGAAAGGTCAATTTACTTGAATAACCTGGTGCCTTTCTCTATTGTGACTGCATTGTAGAAAACACATGTACAAAGACTTAAGTACATTGCATTCTTTCTAGTGGGAGCATTGACTGATAACGGCTCTTGTTAAAATAACTGTTTACTTTAAATAGGTGTGTAAACCTCTGTAGGAAAACAGTGACTCTTTCATTAGTAAAGTCTGTCACTGTATTTGCATTGGAGGGGCAAGTTAAAAATGTGATTGTCTTAAGAGCTTTCTAGCTTTCTGTTTTATACTTTGAAAATACAAATGTGAATTGCCTTTGTTTTGTTTAGCTTGAAATGGCTGTTGAATGCTGTCATTTTCAGTTGTTCACATGTGAAATTTTATTTTTAATTGCTATCCAAAATGCAATGGGTTTAATATGACTAGAGTCTTCCTTTTAAGTGTCTGAAATACAAAGTTGCTATAATGTTAGCATTTATATTGCTGATCCATTTAATTTCTGCATAAATTGATTAGAATACTTATTTTAAGTTTGCAATGATTGAGTTCACAAGGTTAACAAAATTCTGGGGCTAGGAAGAAGCAACACATTGCAACATTTCTATAAGTCTGCCTTAACTCTAGTAATTCCATGTTTGAAATCATTTTACCTGATGGATATAGATGGTCTTGAGACCTGAACATCACTGTCTCAACTCAGGTAACTGATAGCAGAGGACAGGAGTAAATTCAGCTGATCAATCGCCTGCTGTGTAATGTTTACCTGCTCCCATCTTCCCTAGGGCCCCAGGCTGAAATGCTGAGTTTTCTTTAAATGAACTTAGTTGCTTTAAAAACAAAACCAAACTCCAAGATTACACTTTTGTGGCATTAAAGGCAGAGTTCTCAAAATTGCATCAGAAAGTCATTTTCTGCCATGTCTGGGAAATGGATAATAAGAGTTGCTTGAAGAAGATGATAAAAGATCATAACAAAGAGAGACTGATTTCTCAGTATTCACCTTAGAAGACTGTAAATAGAGGGAGTTCTTTAATTTCCTTGCTTTCCTAAAGGGAAGCTTTTCCCATACTGTGCTGAAACCCAACTCTTGCCTTTCTTTAAGCATCTGAACAGCAATCTACCAAGTTCTTTATGGGAGAGCCCTCTAAAAGAAAGACTTCAGACTTGTGTCCTAATGCATTGGAAAAAAAAGATGTTTCTGCACATAACTCTGACCCTTGACAGACTTCATTCCATTGCTGCAGAATTTGAAGATAAGAAGTTCTTCAGCCTCCTTACAAAGGAAAGAAAGAATAAAAGCCATTTCAAGATATTTGAAAGCCTCCTTGTAACACCTGACTCCCTAACAGACCTTAAGGATAGCCATGAACATTTAAATGTGTTCTGTTTCAAGCTTTGTGAGCATTATTTTTCAGTGTCAAGATCAGAGAAAACTCTTGTCATAACACCTGCCCCTTCCGTGCCTGATGGTTTTTGTTGGAGGGATTTTGAGTGGGTATTTAGCCACGTGGTTTAATAGCCTGCCACTTTTAATACAGTTTTCTTCTGTTCACTGCTCTGAATTTTGTCTAAGTAGTCTAAATTTCATGTTGTCTTTTTAATATTTCATTTTCTGTAAATAATGTAGTAGATGGCTTTCGTTTTGTGACTGGCTTCTCAAGTCTTTAGTATTGAGGGGAAGGGACAGCGGAAACAGTTGTTCGAGTATGTTCTTCAAGAAATAAAAAAAGCCTCATTGTTTTGTTTTGAGAATAGCAGGATTTTTTTACTCCCAGTTGAATGAGGCAAACTAGTGTCCACTTCTAAGGAATAGATTGTTGATGTTATTTATACTGTAGTTTCTCAAGGACTGTCTAATGTGTGTATGTGTGCATGTATGTGCACATGGAAACGCACTGTTAGAGAAGCCTTTAATGTAATTATTTGTAAGTGTGGATAAGAAATGACATTTTTAAACTACTGAAGCTGGAGTTAAATGCAAATGCATTTTAAGTCTGTAGTCTTTGAGTTCACAACGGTGCTTTTGACAATGTTGCCCCCTCTCTAAAAGCCTCGTTCATAAGTATAAATAGTAAGATGTAGGTATGTTTATATGTATGTTTAACATAGTTTATATAAAATAAATGTAAATTTTGTTTCTACAGACAATAAATGTTTTCACAAAATTTCTACTTATAAATAATTTAGTGATTTGATTCAGTGATTGATGTCTGGTGTAATTTTCAGGGTAAAAGAAAAAAGCTTTTTTCAAAATCTGTTGTGTAGGGAGTGGAAAAGTATAAAAATGTTACTATACTTTGTTAGTGGCAGTTTTCTGTTTTTATACACAAATTAATTACCTGAGGTTAGAACAGGCTCTTTTTGCTCACCCTTTCATTAACAGTCAAGGTGCTCATGCTGTAAAATGTTACCTATACTTTATCTTTTATACCAGCTTTTTTTTTTTTAATCTGCGCTTCTCCCCTGCTGCTACTGTAGGCTTTTTTTTTCCCAAGGGTCTTTACCTGTGGGAAGACGTGCCTGTGCAGAAGCCTCCCCACCCTCCCTGGTTGCCTTTCTGTCCAGACGTGTTACTGATCTGTGCACACTTACTGTAGCAGGGGTTTCGCATCTTCCTGCAGTAAGAACAGTCCGTGCTCCTGTGCGACGCTGCTTTTTTTAGTGAAACATCAACACGACCCCAAAGGCACTCTACATCTCTACATCTTCCCTTTTTGTCTTTTCTTCCTTCCTTCCCTGCTCCTAAACCCAAACCTGTAGCGGTGAGTACGGGGAAGGTGGGCCGGGCAGAGACAAGGGGCAGCTGTGGCTCTGCCGGTGCATTTCCCAGTCGCTCTGAAAGCAGAGCCACGGGGGCAGGGCCGGGCACGGCTCTGGGGGCGTGCGCGGACGGGGCAGGTGCGGGGCAGGAATGCGCGGTAGGCGCCTCTCCCGCCGCCCGGGAGCGCTCTCCATCCTCTCCCAGCGCCCAGCGAGGACGCGCCCCGTCCCCTCCCCGTGCCCGCGGAGTCCTGCCCCGAGAGGGAGGGAGCCACCCCGCTCCCCGCCGCGGCTCTGCTCTCCCCCGACCCTGCCCCCGCCGGACCGCGGCGCGGCTCCGCTTCCTGCCGCCCTCCCCGCCCTCCGCTCCCGCCGGCCCGAGGCGGCGCAGCGGCTCTGGCGCAGTCTCGCGACACTTCCCGCAGCGCGGAGCCGGAGCCGCCGCTCGCCCCGGCAGCAGCAGCGGCAGCCGCGGCGGTCGCTGCCCGCGCTTGGGAGCTCGAGCAGCTCCCGCCCCGCGCTCCGCCGCGCTCACTGCCCGCCCCTCCCGCGGCTCGGCGGCACAGGCTACTCCGGGCGCTTTCGCGCTGGGCTGCTTTCCCGGCCGCAGCGGGGACCCAGGTGGCTGCAGGAGCTGAAGGCTGAGCCCCTTCTCTCGCCTGATTTCTGTATATTTCCTTTTCCTCGCACACGCTGAGGGAGCCGCGGCGCAGGACGCAGGATGCAGCCCGGCTGCGGCGGGTGCTGAGCGCGGCGGCCGCCGGAGGAGGGAGCGGCTCTGTCAGCGCCTCCGCTCCGCGCGGCGGCGGCTCGGGCGGTCTCTCGCCCCCTTCCTTCGCCGTGGCCACCCGCCCCAAACTTTCAGCCTGTTCTCGCTGCCAGGCGAAGCCCAGCTCGACATAAATGGGTGAGTTCAGGCCGCCGAGGTGGCGGTGGCCGGCTGGGGCTCCCGGCTGGCCGGTGGGGTGCATGTGGCGCTGGGGGCGGCGGGATGGACGTGGCCGCCGCCGGCCTCCGCTCCTCCACCTCACGGCTTTTAACTTCTCCTCCCCTCCCCTCCCCCGGCCGAGGCAATAATTGTTTTCATGTGACAGGCGGAGAGATCGGGGTTGGCGGCGGCAGGGCGACGGCCGAGTGGGTGCCCCTCGGGGCTGCCGCGGTGGGTGCTGCCGAGCGGGGCTGACACGGTTACGAGCCCTCCCGTGCATCGGCTGCCCGGCCTCGCCGCCTTCCCGCCGGCCACAGCCCTCCCCGGGCAGTCTGGGGTGTGGTGGCGCCGGGCCGGGCTGGGCGGAGAGAAGAGAGACCTCCGCTCCGGGCGCGCAGGTTGCGCTCCGAGGGGCTGCGGCGGGGAGAGCTGCGGAGGGCTCGGGCGGCCGGCGGGGATGCACCGCCCGGCACTGCCCCGCACCGCCCGGCACCGCCCCGCCCCGCCCTGCTCTGCCGGGCGGGGGCGGCCGCCGGGGCCGCTGCGCGGGGTCGCTGGAGCCGCGGCGCGGTGGGCGACCGCGCTCGGCAGCCGGTGCCCGTGAGGTGTCACCCGCGGGCTTCGGGAAGAGGCTGCGCCTGGATGCCCGGCCCGGGCTGGGCAGCGCCCGTTACCTGTGCAGGGGGCAGGGAGGCAAGACGGGGTTGAATTGTCCCATTATGCGGGGCGAGGCGGCGGCGGCGGCGGCGGTGCCAGGCGCGGGCTGGCTGAGCGATGCGCCCGGGGCGTCGCTGGAGTGCCGCTGCCCGCGGCTCGCTCTGCCCAGCGCGGTGCCCGGCGGAAAATGACGGATAGGCGGGAACAAAAGAAGCGGCCGCTGTCGGTGGGCAGCCCTGGTGCACACACCGGCCGGCGTCTGGAGACAGCAGCGAACGGCGCTCCGAAACAGTTCGGATGTCCCCAGGCCCCCGGCTGCCCGCTCCGCTCACGGCGACGGAAATGCGGTTGGACTGTAGGGGAACCTGAGAGCAGCATCACCGAAACGACTGAATATAATGCATTATGTGGGAAGACATTTTACACAATTTCACCTGTTGTAACACAGCGACGTTGTGAATATAGTAGGAAATAAATCGTCCCTTTGTTCTTTGAGAGATTAGTTTGCGGAGTGCTATTGGGAGCGATGCACATCTGCTGTACCTGTATGTTACCAGATTAAGCACAAGCTTTTTGCTATCGACTTTCAGTTAGTTCTTCCGTTTGGGCTGAGATGGGTTCATCCCTGTGCAGCTCGTTCGGCTGTATTGATCCGGCTGAACTCCGCCGCTGCTGACAGTAGGCCGGCATCCCAGGCTGCCACAGTTAATTGGGGGCATTGTAGAAGCTCTGTTAGGGTTGGTTTTGCCGGCTCACTGGCACAACTCTCAACTTCTGTCTTCTGTCGTAACAGATAAGATTTTAAACATAGCGTTGTATTGAGAAGTAGGGTTTGTAACTGCTGAATGGAGCAGAATCTGTACTCAGTAGGGCATGTCATGGGAAATAATTTTTTTTAAATTATTTTTGGTTTTGTATACTCTCCCCATGCATTTATTTCTTACTAACTTTGTATTGTGATACAATAAGACTTTTCTGATTTCAATTTAATCCATAGTCCAAATATTAGCCTTTATGGTTCAAAAGATTAAGGAAAGCAATAAAGAACCAACAAAGCAATTTGTATTGGTAGAGCTCTAGGAAGGTTTTTAATACTGTAACTTGGTAGTGAAGGCCATCTTTTTTCTTTTTACCCACCCATCCCTCTCCTGGGCTGTGATCCTACACATCTGGCTTCTTTGAAGCTCATTTGGCTGATGACTTTCCCAAATCACCATGATTCAGTCATACTTTGCTTTGCAAAATGGGAGTGGAGGGAAGGTAGATATGATTTCATTGTTGTTCATATCTTTAAATGGTGATAGTTTGCAAACAAATAGAAAAATTGTGCAAGAAGGTGAAGATATGCATAGTATGAAAGTAAAATCTTTCTAGGAGATATCAAATGAAAGCAGTTTTATTAAAAACATTTTTTAAATAGTTAACATTTTTGTAAGGTATCACAGATGCAGAAGAGAATAGGTGAATTCTTTGTGTACTACACTGTTAAAATTCCTAATGTTTTATTTTTAGATTACCTGTATGCCTTCTGTTTTAACCATTTCTGTTTTCTGTGTGGCACTGCAGAGTGTTTTTAGCCCAACCCTGTGCATGTGTAAATATGTGTGTATGTTACACGTACCTGTATACTGAGATTCAGTGCTTTTTTACAGCACACACCTCGAACCTTACAAGAAATACTTTGTGTAATTGATGTTGTATGAGTTCTTCTATGACTTTATGGGTAGAGTACATTAAAATTAATTAATTTACACTTGGTATGGACTTGTCAGGAGAGTTGAGTGAAATAATGGTGTTAGTTCTCTACAACATAAAAAAGGGGGATAAGCCAAAGATCTTAAAGGTGAATGCAATGAAACAAGCTTGGTCCCTCTCCTTGAATGTTTGAGAAATGAAGAGGCGGTGTTTTGTGGGGTCTTGTGTGTGGGGGGGGGGGCGGTGTTTGTTTGTTGTTGCTTTTGGGTTTGTTTTGTTCTGTTTTTAATTTGAAACTACTTAGACTTGCATATGGTTAGGGAACTCAGTCTCATCTGCAAGAGGGTGGAGTGCCCACACATCAGTCTGTCCACCTGAAGTTGAAGGTGCAGAAAACAAAGTAGATATGGGAGTTCCTAGGGGGAAACCTGGTTTGAAATGTTTTGCTTATCAAATTTAGAAAATGCAGGATTAGAAGTGTGATTCTAGAGAGCAGCATTTAACTGCCATCATCACAAAGCAGCTGTGCAGCTCCTTCTGTCAGTCGAGACACACCTCCCAACTTCTGCAGTAAAGGAAGGAACATCCTTTCTTCTGCTGTGCAGTCTTTGCTCATGTTCAAAGCACAGCCAGTTTAGTGCACTAAGAGAGGTGCGGGTCCTGTATAATAACATTGCAATGAAGCTGTGCAGTTGAAGCCTTCATCACGGTGCTTAAACACTTTCTTCATCAGTATTTTTTCATCTAAATGTTTTTCAAGGTATTGTTAAAGCTCTGCTGTTTGGAAAGGGGAGGAGAGGAAACGCTGCTTTTTGTTTAATGTGAAATCACATTGATCACCTCTGCTGCCACCATAGTTGGGAGTTTGGATCCAGAGAGAGTCTTGTGCCCTTTGAACCAGTTAGATTAATTATACTGGCAGACAGCTGTTGTCTGCGTGGTTTTACATAATTGGTTGAGAAAGGTGCTCTGCTGTGGAATACTGCAGCTAGTTTGTACACACCAAAGGAATGTTACACCAAGAAGTAATGCAATCAAAAGGGTTCAGTCTACGTGAGAGTCTGATTATTCTGTACTAGCTGCAATCCCTTTTTCCATTTTTACCTTTCTTATTTTTTCTTTTCATTTTCCAAATTCTCCTTTATGCCCTGCCCTCAACTTTGGCCCTCATCTGTTTCTCTTTACGCGTTTCAGAGATGCTGCTTCCTCCTCCTTCCTCTCTCTTATCGCAGCATCAACAGAGGGAGTGCTCTGAGCACATTTCCTGCGTGTGGGGCCAGGCTGACTTCCAGCACCAGAGCTGTGCCTGCATCCAAACTTCTGCTTGGCCCCACCTGGAGCGTGCTCACTGCAGCAGGAGCCCTGGGGAGTGCAGCTGGGAAACTCCAGCAACTCTATGCTCCCATCTAAAATGAAGCATTTTTGAGGCCTGAGCTTAGCAGAAGTTGTACACATCACTCACAGAAGATGGTAGGTGTGCTTGTGGTTGCCTCTCCAGAATGGTGGAGATATTGGAGCCTTTCAGTAAAACAGCTGTGAGATTTTTTAAATAGAAATAATATTTGTCATTCTAGTCATCCTTGAAGGCAGTTGAACTGTTTCAGCTGAATAAGGAAAAGTCATAAGAAAGATGATTAGCATGACATTTTACACTTGATTTTTTTAAAATAAGGTTTTAAGCAACTCTAAAGTGGCTTTATAGAGAAAATATTGTGTAAAAATCCTTCCCAACTTGTAAAAAGTCTTTATTCTCCTCCTCATAGGGGGTGTTACTGAGTTTAATTCTTTTGTGGTCGTTGGCAGGTTTGTTTCTCACAAGAAAGCAGTTACATTGGAGCTGTTCAGGATCAGATTCCCATTGGTTTGGTGACATTATACAGTCTGTGAATGGCTTATGGTCTGAGTTCCAGTGGAGTTTTCATAAACTGTAATAAGATATTTTCAGTAAACTGTATAAAGTTCCATTAAAAAATAGCTGGCATGAAGCTTTCTTTTCATAGAGATCAAGAGATAATGACATTTCTGTCATAAAATGTTGTCAGAGCTGCCTTCTAAATGGATCAAGATAGTGGGTGGAAATCAAGAAATATAAAATATGTAAATATGTGTGTTTGTGTAAAAGATTATGAAAATAATTTCTGATTGTGACATCTCTTCTGCTTGCTCCTTTCCAGTAGCTCTTCTTTCCTCAGATGCTCCGTTATAGTTGGTTTTTTATATTAACTGTTGCTTTTAGCTCAGGAAGTGTGATAAAGAACATAATACTTAAAATAAATGGTTTCTTAAAAGAGCAGACTTCTTTCCTGTTTTTTGTGCTAATCAAAGGTTCGTTCATCTGTAGAAAATTAAAACAGAGCTGCTAGAAAAGGGTTTTTTTCTGCCTGAGTTTAAAGAAGCAGTGTAATGTGCATGTAATAATAATAATGTAATGTAATAAAACACTTTATTGAGAAGTAGTTTTCTTTTGATATGAATGGTGAGTGCATACATATTTCTGTTTAAACTGCTACTAATGTAATATACACAGTTTATCACAATTTATCTGTGATGTTATTCAGATTGCTTATTTTGTAATTGTTATTTACTGGATGTTAAGAGGGTTTTTTAAGAATACTGCTGGTGTATCAGAATTTGTATAGGAGATCAGTGTTGACCTTGTAGATAATGCATTGACTCCTTCTCTGCTTGTAGGGAAAGGGTCTCATGTTAGGAGGAGAAAAAGGAGAGCTTGGTAATGTGAAATGTGCAGCTGAAATTTCAAGTCTGATGTGTTAGAGGTCACTGAAGTGCTGCAAGCAGGTTAGCCCTGATGAGATCAAAGGAGTGAAAACAGCCGCAGAGATGGTATCAGTTGTTTTGCTCTGATCCTGCTGGTATAGAGCAAGCTTATAAAAAATGATGATGGATTTTGTATGGTTCCTATCTGTGTGGTTTTTAAAATCCTGGACCAGGGAGCGGATGTTTTCCCTTGATGCAGAAGCAGGAAGTAGCTGCAGGGCATATCTACATTCTGTACAGTGAGGAATGATGAAAGAATATATTAGGGGGAGGGGAATGGGAGAGGAGGTGAGTATAGAGATTCAGTAATTCAGCTAATGTAAAAGTAATTGCTGACAGTCTGCTTCACACTGAGAGGAAACACAATAAATGCTTGAAGTCCCTGTGTGTGAGAGAATATGCAAATACTGCAGTTCAGTAGTCATGGGTTGTATTATCAAATGAAGTTGACTTTCCCCTCCTTTTTATTATTGATAACTGAGAAGAATCAGTAGAAAACAACCCTTAAGAATGCAGTGGTAAATCCACATAAAAGCTGTGTGGTGAGATGATGGTTGCAAGGTCTTGGCTATGCTTTGTTCCTAACATAACTTAGCCTTAGAGAATGGAGCATCCTGGAGGATGAGCAGTGGAAGGGGAAAGGGTGTCTTTGTTCCCAGTCTTATAGCAGTTTGTGTTCCAGGGGGAGTGTTGCTGAGAATTGTGCTTCTGATTTAGCATGAAGAGTTGTGTAGAGTTGTGGATCAGAAATGATGTCTGTGCTGAAAAAAAATTCTCTTTAGGAACAAAGATAAAGTATTATAGAAAGCTGAGCAGTTATACAAGGAAAGTATCTCTAACTTCTGATTAATTTGTAGTGTCAGTATAAAAAGGTATCTTTTGAACTCTGCCTTTGAATTTCATTAGGAGTATTGTACAGAAGGAAAAAGTTCCTCTTTATCTCATTCTCTGTCTTTTATACTGTGCAGCTAAATCACTTCTGACAATTGAAACCAGCTCACACAAAAACCAGTGTAAGTCTATTCATTTATTTGAAGATCAAAGTCAGCATTGGTGCACAGCTCCCCGGGGAACGAATGCTTTTTCAAAAGTGTCGATATAGATTCGTTGCATGTGTTGCAAGTCAAGGCCCAATTAGACTAGACCTAGATCTTTAAAGGTCCCTCCCAACCCAAAGCATTCAAAATGATCTATCAATATTTAATTAGCTTTCAGTGGTCACACTGCTTGTATTTAAAAATTAGATGTTTTATGTCCCACAAGTAATTTGTAATTAATGAATTCACAACTTACATTAAAAAAACCCCCAACCCACGTAAATAAGCAAACAAAAAAACATCCTGGAAAATAGGAATCCTCATAACATGTTGTGTTCTCCACTTGCAATTTCCAGGAACTTGCCTGTTACCTTAAAAAGCAACATATCACTGCTTTTTATTGATAATGAGGTCTCAAAACAAGCACACACAGAAGTCACTTCAGGGTGTTTCCCTCCTTGTTTTAGGTTGGTTTTGTGGGAAGAAGTTCTTGGAGGTCAGTGCAACTGCTGGTGCTGTATGGACTACTTGTGTCAGCCTGACTCTCTTTGTATGTAGCACTCTCTTTGTATGTCTTTCCCCATGAGCTGGATTTATAAAGGTTTTCATCAAAGGTAGCAGCAGTATCAGCGTATAAGTGTACATGTACAGAACTTTTCATTTTTGATCCACTTGTAAAGCCATTCTTTGAGAACTCTCATGTCAGGTTTAAGTCAAATATGTTCTGTATCTGTGGCTGCTGATTCATCCTCACCACTGGCAAATAATATTTTTCATACTCTGGTAGCTTGGCAGAGTGGATTTTTTTTTTTTCTGATAGGCTTGTGCAGCATTGAAAATTTGCTGTCCTTGTGACAGATATAAAACTGGCAAGCAGCAAGACCTCAGCTTAATTTTTCAATGTTTTTCTCATTCCTGCTGTTCTTTCTGTGAGGTCTCACTGAGCTCTTATTGAGCTGTTAGTGCTCCTCTATTTCCCACTGTCAAAGGGCACACCAGAGATTCCAAACTGTGCCCAGAAAAAGATGCCTTTATTTAGAGGTTTCATTATGGCAAGGTTTAAAAAACTTCTTTGCTGTTAAATTTGGACCACTCATAAAAAAGCTGTGGCCTTATGTTTCCAAATGTGAGGATTAATGGCTTGCTTTGGAGGAGTGGTGATGCTTATTTATAAATAATATTTGAATGTTTTATTGATGAAGATTGACTACTGCAGTACTTTTCTTTTTCATTAGCCATTTCTTATGAACATGTCTTTATTGTCACCAACAGCTTTATGGAAAAATATCGTATCAAAACCTTTCACTCTAGACAAGACCACCTTAATTTCCCATGAAATAGCCTGGTATTAGAGATTGCAGAACTGCCATGTTCATTGAATGCAAATATCCAGCTTTTCTGCTTAGACTATCACATAAAAGAAGTCCTCAAAAACCTACACAAAGCAGCCAAAATACCTCAAACAATTGCTGCCAAAAAAAATCATAACTCTAGAGGAACCTGACTTTGTTCCCATCAGATTTTAAGTGGCTGGGTGAAGGGAAGGGATGGAGAAATGAGTGCAGAGAGTGAAAGCCTTTCAGTAAAGGCTGAGCTTGAGAGCCTTGCCTTGAGTGCATGATCCAGCAGTTCGTGCCACTGGGTATTCCTGAACACCTGAGAGTGAGCAGCAGTGCTTCCAGGCAGGTCCTGTGAACAGGGAAGAGAAAAATTGCACCATGCAAAGGTAGGCCTGGTAGTAAGGACTTTTTGTAACTTCACTTGCTGATAAAATGAAAAATTCAATTCTAGTTCCAGGAGAGTACAAAAAGTGTCTACAAATTTATAAATCCTCATGATATTAAAGATTTTTTTTTGGTGGCATGTGCCACACCTTATTATTTGATTTTAATTTTTGTTCACAGAAGCATCAGGCTGCCAACAGTTGTGGAGAACACCAACTTGGTAGCTTATAAGCTTTTCTTTTTTTATATCTGTATTTTTAGATTGCATGTGGGAAAGAAAAGGTTAATCACTGTGCAATCTTGAAATCTAGATTTGGTTCAGACTTAAATATTGATATTGAAGTCAAATGGTTAAAACTCTTCAACTAGTAGATTTGAAGTGTGATACGCTTCTGTGCTTTTGTTGTATTTTTGTTTAATGAAAATGGTAACATTTAAGTTTCATCTCATTTTGAGATTTTAAGCCATTTGCTGCACTGAGCTGATCACGTAACTAGTTCAGTCCTTAATCTCAGTCTGATACTAGATTACTTTTAATCTTGATTTGTTGTTAATTGCTGTATTCTTGATGTTGGAAATGTGTTCTTTGTAGCTACTTTTGTTAGTAACTTGAACAACAAAGTTAATTTTCCAGGTGACACAAAACGAAGTATTTTGTGGATTTTGTTGGCTTTTAGTAGTTAGACTATAGATTTGACCAGCTTCTCAGTTGGTTCTTTCTTTGTAGCAGTCTCTAAGTCTTGTTGGTCACAGTGAGTCAAGTTTATCTATCTGTATAGAACTGCTCCAGCATCATAGAGTTAACATGTGGTTAATCAAGGGATTTGTGTGTATAGTTAATCCAGTCCAGTTAACTGCTATTTTATTGATGGAAGGTTTGCTTAATAAGCAAAATCCTTCTCTCACTTCTTCCTTGCTTGACTAAGTGTGTGATGAAAAGAGATTTATCCTTGAACAGCCAACTAATTTGTACAAGTAAGATCAGCTCTTTCTGTTGCAAGAAACAATCTTTCAACTGGGAGAGAAATCTTCCTGCTGCTGTTGCTGTCATCTTTGGTTACAAATGTTTTTAATGTTCATCTTCCTGGACAGCTGCTATTTCCTCCTCCATCCAGTAATCTCTTTTAAAATGGGAAAGATCTTTATTTTCTTTAAAACTTAATACAAAAGTCCCTTGTATCTGCTGATCGTTTCACTCATTGAATACCTTTATTTAGCTGCATTTGAAAACAGCTGAAATACACTTGTCAGTTTTATTTTGACCACTGAGGTCAGTTTGAATGGTCTTTGTTCTGTCAGCTCATACCGCCCTTCAGAATTGCTCACTTTGATTTGCATTAACCATGCTACTTATTTTAAAGGCTACAATTTCTGTGTGTGAAGCACCTATAAATAGTGCTTTTGATCAGCTCACATCTCAATTATCTGACTGTGGTTCGTGGAAGATTAAGATAAGATACCGTGTAGTTCATGATGAACTATCTTCTGACAATTCAAAGTTGTCTGCACTGGTTCTGGAGTCATGAGACATCTATTAATATGTATTCCTCTGCAGCGTATTTGATAGTTTGTTCACAGTTGTGGAGAAAACAGTCTTGTATTCCTGTGTGTTTCTCATTCCTTCACCTCATTCTGTCAGAAAGCAGTTGCACCTCTTCTCATCACTTACAGAAGTACATGTCTGCTTCTTTCCCTTTGTAAGTTGTGTTGTTTTGTTGCTTTGAGTTCACGTGTCGTCGTGGTTTTTGACTGTTGGGGTGGGTTTCTTTTCTTTTTAAAATAAATCTACACTACAGTTTCCCAACTGTTTCTCAGGAAAGATGCTCTTCAGACTTTTTTTTTTTGTCTGTTCACACACCTGATACTCTGTCATCCCATCTTTTCATATGCACTTCCTTCAAATTCATCTTTCCTTCTCTTTGACCTGTCTTTCCAATGTACTGCTTCCCTTTTTAGAAAGCTTTCCTATGTACTTCACTTACAGAGTCTCAAAATTCTCTAAATTAAGATGCAAAGATATACAGAATTCTGAAGGCAATCTGGTGTGGAATATAGCACAATTGTAGGTGATCCTTTACACATTTTATTTGGAATTAGGGGCAAAAGAAACCTTTGGCTGGATTCCCATAAATATGATGTCAGGAAGGAGAGGGAATGACTGCCTTTTAGAGACAATTGCTTTAATCTGCAGGGTTTTTTCAGAGTTGAAATTGATACCCTGGAATAATGCTGAGGTGTGTGTTGCATATTGTGTTTTGCCAGCCACATTTTTGATATTTTCTGATGGAAGAGTGGTGCCTCTGGTATGTGGAGTAAAACAGGTTGTGGAAGTTGGCAAAGCCAAATACTGAAGTTCCAATGTTTTTTTAATTTGGAGAACTTAAAAGCAGGATGTTGCTATTTTAAGAAGAATTTCAGTTCCTGTCTGTTCAAGTCTGTCAGTGTCTCTCTCGAACGAAAACCAAGGAGCTGATGTGAATGCAGCCTTGCAGGATGAGAAATTAAATGTAAGAAATGCTCTTTGCCTCTCCAGACCCTCTGAAATACATGATTAGTTTTGGCTTCTGGTTTCCTTAACTCTAAGAGCTTGTACCACTCGAACCCAGGGAAGGTCATTAGAAGATTCTTTAAGGGGATGGAGTCCAGGAAACTTTTTCTTAGATGTAAAAGTAGAGCTTTCTCCTTAGCCTTGGAAGAAGTGCTCAAGGTAGATAACATTCAGTGACCACTATTTCTGTCCTCTGTAGTTCTCTTGGTTGCGTGGTTTAACCTGCCTGTTGCCTCCTGGATGCCTTAGAAAGATTCTGTGCCAGCATCTGAGGAAGTTCTTGAGGAGAATCTGTCTCATTGTTACTTCCTTGGCCACACATTTTGTTCTGTTCCAGACGGTACCAGTGTTGGTTACTGGGGGTGGATGAGAGGAGGACGTTGTCAGAAGAATAACTGCTTATAAAACAATAGGGTTTATGCCTCTGTTTGTTTGCTTGGGTTCCATAAAGCTCCATCCTGCTGCTTTCTCCCCCTTTCCCCCCCATCCTCAGTGCAGCAATGGGTTCTTCTGTCTAAATGCTGACTGTTGTTTGTGCTTTCACTCTGTGTGCAGCTTGGCTGAGCATTCCCATTCAACCAGCACAGAGTGGCTCAGATTCCCTATTGGAACCATGCTGTCATCAGGTCACAAGCTGTTCTGGCTCACAATGAGAGTCAGGGATAAGCTTTCAGATGTACTTCTTGGGCTTGCATCAGGTTTTGCTGTCAGGACTTTTCTTCTAAGGAGGAACTCTGTGTAGTGTCTCCCTTTTGGAGGTTTGTTCTCATCATAAGAGTTAAAGAAGATCCCTTGGAAGTAAGAGGGTGTTTCTTCAGGTGGAGGAGACTTCTTGAGACCTTTAACCTGCTACCAGCAATACCTGTTCAAAGAGCTGTATCTTCTACTTGCAGCATAATCTCTGCTTTCTGAAAGGCTTTGCCTTGTTCAAAATTAGAATTTCTCAAAGAGAAGATAAAACTAAAAAATGTTAATGGAAGTGCCTCCTTGCCCAGACCTATGATTGACACATGGGGTTTTGAAAAGCACCATTAAAACAAAACAGAGCAGCTGATGCCTCTGATGTGGAAACATTTTTGTTCATAAAAGAAAAAAAAAAGTGTTAGTTTGTGAATTCCATTTATTGTGACATCCAGAAAACATTACCTGCAGAAACTGATTTGAGCTGAGAAAACAGAGGCATTAAAGATACCATCAAAATCTTATTACTCCAGAATTGCATCCTGAAATCTAAAATTGAAATTTGAAAGTTTTTTAATGCACAGAAGCTGAGACGTTATCTGATATAATAGTGAAGTTTATTTGCCCAAGGATTGTCTGGAACTTATGAATTCATATATGCAGTAATTTCTAAAACAGCATTTTTTTCTGTCCTATTGTTCTTACCACGGTTTGAAGGAGAATAAAAGAACCTGATGTTAAAAGAGAAGTTGCTAAGGGTTATGAGCAGCAGTTTTATGAGATTTCTTTATTAATCTAGAAAATATTATATTGATAGGTGGTAAAGGTGTTCTTTTAATCACGTGTCCTTTCTCCAAACATCCCCACCCTACCTGCCATTGTTGCTCACATAATTGAGGAAGTTCAGTGCTTTTAACACCTTAGGTGGTTGTTGGATTTTCTTTCATTGTGTTGTAGAGATTTAGTGGAGATGGCTTGATGCTGGCATGTAAATGTTGTATTGGACCACAGTGGTGAAATGCAAATTACCCACCATCTGAGCTCTTGCACTCAGGGCTGTTAGCCCCAGCACACACACACACAGCAGTTATAGCTCCTGTAATGCCCGACAGTCCTGTTGTATGTGAAAGCACAACAGCCGTGTCCTTTAATTTAGCTTATAAATTATGAAACTGCTGAGCAGTTCCATACTGGGCCTGACCTTCCTCTGAATGTGAAGTTTTGTAGATGGAAGTGCTTGGATTTATGTAAGAGGTTAAAAAGGAAAAAGCTGATTATTTCTTTTCTCCGTCCAGCCCAGCTTCTTGCTGCTGTACAACGCATGTCTTTGTGACAGTTTATAATGCATCAGTTAAAACACAACACTGGTTTGTGATCCTAGCATTTGACAGGTGGAATCAGAAAAGTTGCTACTGGGGTAAATATTTTCCAACTGCTGTCTTAAATATGATAGCATTCCATTAAACTGAGGGAAAACAACATAACATTGAAATTGTTACAAGACACCGTGTTTGTCTGCAGCTGGCATCACACAGTGAAGGGCTGTAGCACAGTCTGAGGATTTTGGCTATATCAGGCTACTGCTGCCAGCAATCTCTTCTTGCAGAAATCACCACTTCCAAAAGCAAGAATACTGCAAAAGAATGTATCTGTGCACCACTTTTCAGTCTGGTTACTTAATGTAACACCATTTTTATGAGCACTTCAAGCAAATGTGGCTAAGATGCAGAGGAGTATGTTGTATTCTCCCCATCCTCCTCCTGTGCAAAAGGGTTGCTACTTTTGGCAAAGACGTGTGGTGATAGTAACAGCTTAGGCATCTAGTGAAATCCTCCAAGCTCCTCTGAGATCATATTCATAATTGCATTCATGCTTCTAGTCTGATTTTAATGAGACGAGGTGAGTGTTGCCGGCTTAGAAGCTCAGAGTTTTAACAAATGCTCTGCATTACACAATGTGAAGACTCTGAACCAGTTGTTGACCACAACCTCTGCTCATCTTCCTGAGGGTTAAATGATGCTACATCATGTCACTGAAAAGGTAGTTGTTCCTTATCTTTTCAATTTTTTATTCATTTGTCTTTCCACCTCAGTACTATCCACTGGCGTCTATAAATGTTATCAAGGCAACTTTGGGACTAGAATACTGGGCTAGTACTTCTGAGTAATTTAACACAGCACTTATTTTCATGGCATCAGCTTTTCTATCCTGCTTACTTTTTATGGTGATACATTAATTTGGTAGCAGTTCTCATGAATTTAGGCAAATGGTAGTTTTATAAATAGTTCTGGGTGTATTTAGCTGTAATCCGTCTCCTTTTTGTTCTGAAGAGTAACTCATACCCTTCCTATATCCTATCACTTGTCTGAGAATGAGATTTAGAAACTGCAAGAGCAGAGAAGCATTACTAACAAGTTTGTATGAATATATAGTTTGTCAAATGTGACTTTTTTCTCTTTGCTTGCCTTAAGTTAAAGTACTCTTCTCCTTTTCTGTTTTTCTCAGCTATGGGTATAATCATTTACACTTTTCAGAACTTTGAATCGTTTTTATGGATATTGGAGGAGGCAGGAACTCATGTTAAAATGATGATATTAAATGTTTTCCTCTGAATCTAATGTCTTCCATTCCTTCTGAATGGGTCCTTGTGTGCATTAGTTTCTGAGGGGAAGAACAGTTCTGAAGGTGAACAGCTCTCAAGACAGTTTTGCCTCTGAGAAGCACTATATTTCTTCAGTTACAGGTTAACACAATGCACGTTGTCTGCAAACTTGACAATGTGAATTTAAAGTAGGTTTGTTTGTACGTGCTATACACTGGGAGCATCTGCTGTAGTTAAGAGGCACTCTGGTTGATAGAACCAGTGGATTACAGTAAAATTAGTCTCTTTCAGTAGCAACAATGGGATTTGAGTAGTTTGTTGTCCAAGGGAGAAGGATCATTTTACCCTCAGGGAAAGATCAATTAATTCATGGAATAGGAAGTGCTTCCTCCGACTGAGAGCCACATGAATGCCAAAGACTATCTATGCAATCTCAGTCTTTCTAAAAGGTTGAGACTCATCCCAATAAAATTTAACATGTATTGCTGCATTCAAAGTGGTATTAACGGGGGAATACAGATGTAACTGCTGCCACCTAGAACTACCACAATGATCTTCTTTCCTTGCTTACTCGTGCATGAATGTTTCTGGTGTTCAGATGTGCTCTGGCATATTGCATAAAAAGTTTGTGTCAGAGATTCGGTGTGACACAGTAAATTCAATAAGAGGCAACTACTATGATAGGCTTAAGAAAAACTTAAATCCATAATGTTTATTAGAAATACCTACCTGAAGTTTTTTACCACAGACTTGCTATGAGATGTGTATTTTTTGTGGAAACACCCCATGTAAATACAAAAATGCAAACACACTGACCTACTGTTGTTCTTTACCTGACCGTTAATGTGAGGTTTTTTTCAATGGATTGTGGTCATACCAAATGCCTTAGCTGGAATATAAAGTATTTCTTGTCCTACTGGGTGATTTCCACTCGAATAACCGCATGTTTATGTTTTAAAAACTGGAACCAAGCATACCTCTTTGAAAAACAGAAAACTAGCTCTTCTCTTTTCTTGGAGGACAGCTTGGGCTTTTTGTCAGCTGGAGTGGCTTCAGCTCTGCTGCTGCCTGGAGAAGAGTCACACCAGGACAGCCCCAGCCCAAGTGTTCACTGTGCTCCAGACTGGGATTTGGATGGGGTCCTGTGCACAGCTCCTCTGTTTCTGTGCCTGCATGTGTGTGTCCGTGTGAACTGCGCACCACGGGGCTTCCCCTCAAATGCTTCCCATCTGTCCGAAGTGCTCTGGGGCTGCCTGTGATGCTCCCGGGCTGCAGGCTGGGTGAGGATTTGTGTCCTGTGGGAGGGGACTGGGACTGTAACAGGAAAAGGACTCAGGGCAGTAAGGCTTAGGTGGCCCCTTCTGCGGCTGCTCTGCTCTGCTCTTTGAGGGAGTGATGCAGTGAAGGTTCTATTCTAGGACCGTGACCTTTAGCTCCCCCCATTGTTTGCAAAGGGGAAATAGGAAAATGTAATGTAAACTGAAGGCTGTTGTCTTAGTGGAGGAGTTGCTGTTTATCATGCAGCATGGATTTAACATCTTGAAGATTAAATAGTACTGCTTTTCCTTCTGATATTGTTTTTTCCTTCCCCTACAGCTTTCTTTTTCATGAAGTGAAATCCTTGCAAATACTTTTAGCAGGGAGTATTATTGCTGATAGTGTTGCAAAAGAAAAATGTTAAAAATTGAGCAAAATTTGGAATTAATTTTTCAAGGAGATGATGGATCTTGCTTGCAATCAAGTAGATACAAAGCGTTTAAGTTATTTTTTTGTGCCACAGACGTGCTAAAAAACTAACAGCTCAAGCTTTCTTAAAAATCCCAGTTGCAATTTACATTTAAGCTGTAAAGATAGTGTTATATTGTTATTTAATCAAATTTTTTAAGAGGTATTTCCATTTTGGTAGAATGATGACTCCAAGGCCTGTTCAGTGACTCATTCCTTCATCTCCTATTATAAAGTGTAATGACATTGAGAGAGTTGAGTCTCTATAAACTACAGATTATTTTGTTCTCTGGTAGAAGAGCCCCATCAGACTTTATATGAATCTGTCTTCCTTCTCTTCCTTCTCCTTTCTCTCAATCCTATTTGTACCACAGCATCCCTCATGTGATTGTCTTGCCAGCGGCTCAGTGTTCTCAGGGTGAAGAAAACTGGCCTTGTAGGTCATATTTGATCTTCAGACCTTCTGGCCCTCCAGGTCTAGCTTAGGAAACCAGCATTATTGAATGTAATGTAGTTTGGTTTGTTGTTGTGGTTTTTTTTGTTTCTTTGTTTTTTTTTTTAATTGGAGTTCAGATTGTAAATCAGTCATGCTTTGATGTTTGGTCTAATAAAAGGTATTGATTTTTTTCTCTCCTTGTGGCTCCTAATATTTTACTAAGAGTTTTATTGCAACCTGTCATATAGCAAAAATAATGTGGGGTTTTTTTAAGTATGCCCATAAGCTCTGAAAGTGTGCTAGGCTCACCAGTTTGTACCCAGATGCCTTAGATAGAACAGCACGTTTGAAGAAGACCTTGTCTGTGAAGTTCTAAGGCAGATGGAATTCAATGGTCAGATTTTTAACCCGTTGTAAAATGTTATCTTTATGCAAAAGAGTGATGCACTCTCTTCTGAGGAAATGTGATTTGAACTTTAATTGAAAGCTCGAATGTAGAATATTTGCAGGTTGTCTGGTTTCCATTCTGGTTTTTTTGGGTAAGCCAATGCAACATCATTCACATGAAGCTGAGTGACTTACAAAAGGGAAAACATAAACCTTACAGTAGAGAAGCTCTTAACTCCTTGACTGCCATGTCTAACTGTATTCACCACTTTAATGTCTACATTTGGGTGTGAAACCAGACTGCTGCAGAAGGTGGTGCTGCCATATGGATGCTGTTACTTGGGTGGAATAGTGCCAAGGGGTTAACAACATTTCCATTGTGCCTACACATTTCAGATGTCTCACAAGAAACTGATTTGATATCATAGTTTTTGTTGCACAGTAGCAAATCTCTGTTTCTTTTCTTTATTATTTCTTGCTTGGAAAGGTACTGTACAATAACTGAAAATGGAATAAACAGAAATGCTTCTGTCTTCAAGTATTGGTAGCATTATTAAAGAAATTCCGACTAGGCCAGTTTAAGAGATCAGATTTTATTTGTAATTTAAACTGTGGCAAGGAAACAAACTAAACAATAAGAAAAATATTTGTAATTATCAACAAAATCATTTCACCTGTATGTGCAAGACTAACTTGGGGAATGAATGGTAGGACTAGTTAAATTTTCAATCAACAATTCTTTTTCTAGATGTGCTTTTTAAAAATACAGCTGTCAGGTTACATTTCAATGCCTGGTTCATAGCATTAGCAATTCAAATTATGTATTTTAAATCCAAACCACTAAGCATTAAATTAAAAAAATCTTTGTCCCTGACATTGCAGTAATGAGTTGTACTGTGCCAGTCTCCAGCAGGGCTGTTAATAACTAGCTTTGATTCTGTTTCATGAGTTTTTATGTTACAATTTGGATTGATGGTAATATAAGACTAGGAATAGCTGATTTTGTTGGCATGAGAATGAATGTTCCCCTTGTAGATCAAAATAACTTGAATAGCTTTTGATATTGGATTTCATTCCTAATGTACAAAATGCCTTCCTCTAACAGAAAGAGTCTAGTAGCTGGAGTTTGCAGGCTGGGGCAGGTTTGACTTTCAGGCATCATGAGGTACAATATTTCAAAGAAAATTTCTCAAAAAAGAGAAACCAGATCTGTCCCAATTTTGCCATTTTATTTTTCTCTTGGCTTAGAAGGGATTTGAGTTTTGGCTGTTAATGTAACAATCTGTTTACCTTGGCAGAGCTGGGCCTAAGACCAACCTTTGTTGGTTAACAGATAAAATTAGTTTGAGCTGACTGTCCATGGAGTGTTTTCTCATATCATGAATCATTGTGCGAACTGGGACACTGTTTTAGTCCAGTTCCTGAGGAGACATCTAGCACAGCACTTCAGGAATCAGGTATGTTGTACTTACAGATGTGAAGCACAACTCTGATCTGCTTTTTCTTAACAAACCTGGATCACTGTTGTCTCTAATATCAATCCAGCTTCCATGAAGACAAAATTTCACCTCAAAAGAAACAAAAAAAATTAAGTTTGACTGGAAGAATGAATTTTTCAAAACACAGTTTGAGAAGGTGCTGTGGTTTAGCATGCTTTAGAATATGAGTTTGATTTAAAAATACAACTGCAGGGACATATAAATTGTAAAGCACTTTTGGCTGTCATATGCTCTCCAAAATTCACTACTGTGATAAATGAGAATTTTGAGTGATCTCAGAAATACCTTCCGATCAGTTTATCACAATTCTGCACATTTGTCAGGTGTGCTCTTGTTCCTCTTCCCAAACCATGCTCTTGGTTTCCTTTGAAGAGTTTATAAACATCTTGATTGTGTGGTCCTATTTTGGTGACTCGTATGTCTCTGCCAGCTTACACACACTTACTTTACAGTAATCAAATTCTCTGAGAGGAGGCAGCTTTTAAAAATATTTATATGTGTTTTTTAATAAGTGGAAACTTTTATAGACAGAGAAAAGCCTGAACAGTAAAGGGCTGGGGTTTTTTGTTTGTTTAAACAAACCTCCAGTAAAACAAAAGTGATTGAACAGCTGCAGCTGTCCATATGTGAATTAGTGCAAGCCAGACAAACTTCAGGGAGTTGACTCCAGCCTACCCAAGCCACTGTAGAGTGAGATCAACAGCCTCATCCTACCTTTTTGTCTCAACAGAAGAGAGAGAACATGCCAATAATCATGTCATTCTTAAGGGGAAACTGCAAGCTCAGTGACAGATTCTAGAACTCTTGAAAAATATGGGATTTAGAGAGTGAGTTGTTTGCCTTCCTTCATTATGTCTTGCTGAAGTCTGAATGCTGAGGAGCGTTTGAAGAATCAGTAGTTGGAGCCAGCCTGAATCCCTGCTCAATTGCCATCTCCCCCTTACAGCTCTCTACCCACCTCCTAGTTGCTTAGGAAGAGCAAAGCAGTATGCAATTGCACTCATAGCAAAATCAGAATAGGATTTTACAGCTTCCTGAGTAGGGAGGAGAAATTACTTGGCATGTGCAAAAAGCTTTGGGTCCTGAAAGGAAGTACATCCTAGCAGGCTGCTTAAAAATGAAGATACAGGGCTTTGCCTTTAAAAGATCTTTCGTAGGGTTCCGCCAAACTGGAAATACCCTGCTAAATAGTCTGAATTTTACCCTTTCTGAGCCACAGTGCTGTTGTGTTCTGTGGAGATAAAAATTTTAATTGATGTGTGTACTTGGTGCCACTGCTTGAATCCAGTAGTCTTTGGAGAGCTATTGTGTAAATACAACTTGTGAACCAAATGCACTGGTTGCTCTGGGGTAAACAGTATGTATATATACATATGTACATATACATATTATATATATGTATATATTATCCATATATATATATATATGTGGATAATATTGATGCTAATTTAGGGACTCTAGGTCATATATTAGAAGTACGAGTAAAAATTGGTTAGTTGGCTGAGCTCAGGGAGTTGGACTTTCCAGACCTTCAAGTTCCTGAGGTTTCAAGAGCCCAAACCACCAACTTTCCTGAATGAAGGGCAGATGGAGTCTGTGCCTCTTGGGCTGGTTTTGGAGACTCCCAGAATGGCAAGTCTGAAAACTTGAAGTTTGTAACTTCTGGATGCCAGGAGGAAGGCTCCTGTTCCACCTCAAGATCTGCAATTAGAGAACAGACTCAGTGCTTTTGTAGGTGATGGAGGTATGGGTGCTCAGTCCAGTGAAGCCCCCAAGCTGGTAAATATGAGCCATGCAGAAGCATCAAGAGCAAGTGGGAAGTGGTAACAGTAGGGAAAGTCTCTGCTGTGAGTGTTGGAGACTCCCATCTGCTGGCTGGACCTGACCTGTCATCTAGAGAGGCTTGTTGCCTGCCAGGAGCTTGGATCTGGAACGCTGTGGTAAGACTGCCAAAGCTTGTCTGGCTTCAGACTACTACCCCCTGCTGCTCTCCCATGTCGGTTTCAATGATACTGCCTGAAGTGATCTGAAATTATCAGCTGTGACCGTGTGGCTCTGGGGTGATGACCAAGGGTGTGGGAGCCTGGGTGGATTCTCCTTGATCCTTTGGGTGAGAGCAAAGTGCATTAGGATGAGTAGACAGATCCTGTGGGTAAGCTGGTTGCATAGCTGGTGTCAGCAACAGAATTCTAGTTTTGTGATCATGAGGGTCTTTTTGAGGATTGCTCGGAAAAGATGGGATTCACCTGACTAGGGCAAAAGCATCTTTGCTAAATATCTTATGAGCAATTGGTGGACCAGGTTGGCGAACAAAATGTGGTACAAACAATGGGGACCTTGTAATCCAAAAAATCAGGACTGAAGGGGGCCCTTCCAAGCATACCCATATAAACAAGGAAATGCTTTTCAGAATTACAGGGAAAACTCTGCTACTCTTTCTGGGAAGTCAGCATGGCTGGTTGCCTCTCTGAAATTTCCGTGTTCTCATGCACACAGCATGGGATGCAAAGAAGAGGAATTACATGTCTGCATGCAGTTTCAGAGTTTGATTTCATTGAGATTGTGAAGATATGATAGGATAGTTCATATTCAATCACCCTGATATCTACTGGAGGGATAGTATAGCTTGTTTCTGTGCTGGGTTGGGTGTGAGCAATCCAGGAGGTTCCTGGAGTGGGTTGTCTGCTGGATCTCATACCTGCAAACAAAGAACTGTTGGGGGATCTGAAGGCTGAGGGCAGCCTTGGCTGCACTGACCGTGAGATGATAAAGTTTGGCATCCAGAGAAGAGGGGGGGATAGGCAGAAAGCAGAGTTGCAACCCCGGACATGAAGAGGTAAGACTTTGGCATGTTCAGGACTCTGAAACCAGTGGGAAAGTTCAAGACAAGGTAAACCTTCCCTCAGTGGAAGAGAATCAGGTTAGGGAATATTTAAACAAACTGCTCACATGCAAAGCCATGGCCCTGGTGTGGTATGTCCTGAGGGAGTTAACTGATATTGGGAGGTCTCTCTTGATGGTCTTCAAAAAGTCACTGTGATTAGGAGAGGTTCATTAAGACTAGAAGAATGTACCTCCTGTCTTCAGGAAGAGCAAGAAGCCTCTTTTCTTTTGCTGAGAACTGCAGGCTGGTCAGCCCCATGTGAACTATTGAAAGATGATTGAACAAATAATCCTGGAAGCCATTTCCAAACATGAAGGGCAAGAAGCTGGTGGGAGTAGTCAGCATGGATTTATGAAAAGGAAGTCATGTCTGAACAATTTGTTAGTTTTCTACCATGAGATCCTTGACTTGTGGAGTGGATGTTGTTTATGGTGACTTCAGCAAAGCTTTTGTCACTGTCTCCCATAATGTGACAAACTGATGAGGTGCAACCCAGGAGAGTGGAAAAAACTGGCAGAAATGCCGGACTCAAAGGGCAGTGATCAGCAGCTCGAGGTGCAGCTGCAGGCTGGTCAGTGGCAGTGGTGCCACAGGGGTGGGCAATGGGGCTGGTGCTGCTCAGGATCTGCAGTAATGCCCAGGATGACAGGGCAGAGAGGAGTCAGAGCAGGTTGGCAGGTGCTGCAAAACTGGGAAATGTCTGACTCCCCAGAGGGTGGTGCTGCCATTCATAGAGGCCCGGAGAGGCTGGAGAAATGGGCTGACAGGATGCTGATGAGCAGAGGGGAACGCCAAGTCCTGCATCTGGAGAGGAATAGTGCCAGACACGAGTACAGGCTGTGGCTGAGTGTCTGGAAAGCAGCTTTGTGGAGAAGGGCCCAGGGATCCTGGTGGACATGAAGCAGAGCGTGAGGCAGCAGCGTGTGCTTGTGGCAGGGGCAGCTCCTGGCTCCCTGGGCTGCTTCAGGCAGAGTGCTGTGAGCAGGGGGAGCGATGCGATCCTTCTCCCCTTCTCCCTTCTGGTGAGGCCCCTGTGGAGTTCTGCGTCCAGTTCTGGGTTCTCCATTACAAGAGAGAGATGGAGAGAGTGGAGTGAGTCCTGTGAATGGCCATGTGGATGGTTGAGGGATTGGAGCCTGTGAGATCTGTGGAGAGTCTGAAAGAGATGGGACAGTTCAATCTGGAGAAGAGAAGGCTCAGGCTGATCTTACTGATGTGTCTGAAAGCATTTTTAATCTTAAGGGTGATCAAATACTGGAATTTCCATCCTTTGAGATACTCAAAACTTGGCTATAAGGCCCTGAGCAATCTGTGCTTTAGCTGTTTCTGCTTTGAATAAGAGGATTGGTCTGCAGAGATGCCTTCCAGCCTCAAAAGCTGTGTGATTTAGGTAGTGGTTAGTGGTTTGCACTGCACGTGCAAGCTGATAATAAATGATTTACCACCAGGGCTGTCCTGGAACTTGTTCTGTCTAACATCTTTATTAATTACTGGAGAAGGCAGTGGAGTGCACTCTCCTCACGTCTGTGATTGCTACTGAATTGGTGGAACAGTTCATGAGTTAAAGAGTGAAGGGACCTGAATCTAGAGGAACTCCAATTGTCTAACTTGGAGAAGAGAAATTGTGAGGTCCTAATAGCAGCCTTACAAAGCCTACAAGTAGGTTATCAAGAAGATGGGGTTACTGCACTGCAATGTACGGTGGGGCAACAAGGCCGTGGGGTGAAAACTGATACAAGAAAGGCTCCAATACATTGTAGAGAGAAAACCTTTTTCCCAGTCAAGCAGTGGAGCAGGTTCTCCTGTGTGCCCTACCTGCCTCTGTAAGAGGAGGTTGGAGCTTTCAAGATCCATGTGGACAAAGCCCTGAGTAACCTGGTTTGACCTCAGAGCTGGTCCTGCTTTGAACAGAAAGCTAAACTAGAGACATGAAGTCCCTCTCAGGCTGAATGCCTCTGATTTTTCAGTTAAGGTTTAGTGATAAATTTTTCATGTTCTGTTTGCATGTCAGCTTATAATGTGTGGTGCCACTCTTTCTCTTTTGCTGTTCATTATGTAGTTTAGCAGGCCTCTTGTAAACTGGTTTTATAATGGTTTTTGACTTCACAGAAGAAGTAATAGAGGAATATTATAAGCCATAAACTTGTGGCTGGTATGTATCCAAAAGTCAGAACAGTGCTTTAGCTATGACTTGCAGGCTCTGGAGGAGGGAGGGAGATATTCAGCATTGTGACTGTGTGACATTTTGGGGGTGGAAAGAAGTAACTGCTTTCCTGTCAACTTAATTCAGTTTAGTATGCAGGGTTTGTTATTCAGGCAGAACCTTTTTGCTGCCTGTGGTGTAATGGTTGGCTTCGCTTTGTGTGCTGGTATTGCCTGTTTGCTAGAGCTTGCAGGGTTTACATGGCACACTCATTTGTGCAGAAAGCAGATGCCTGTTACCAGTTCTCACTTTGCTGTTTCAGTGGTTGAAGTGCTAAGTGTTCAGTGGAATGTCTTGGGGCGAGCTTTTCCACTGAAGGCAACAGGAGTAAGGCTTTACAGACATGGCTATCCCAGATCCTGCCAGTCTAGCTCCTAGTAGATGTTTGATAAACCACTAAATATAACTATGGCTTCCATGTTGAATACCCCGGGTATATTATTTTTGATTCTCTGAAGGAATTTTTCTGTCTTTATGATTTCCTTAATTCTCTACAAGAAATTTCAAGGGTTTCAAGGGATGGGGAGACCTCTTGGGAAAAGACAGACATACCTTATAATGGTAGCAAGCTTATAATGCAACTCTGATAACAGACATTCAGAGCAGTAAAGTATTTAATCTTAATTCTCTCATGTATAATCACAAGTGAAAGTAAATCTTCTCTCTTTGAAACCCTGCGAAGGCATGTTCATGCAGCAGAGCTTTGCATTTCTAGATAAACAACAGTGAAACTCATCATGATGCAAAAAATTCTTGTTAAATACTCTTTAGTTGATAGTGAGGTATTTAGCAAGGTAGTTGCAGTGACTTGGGATGCTTATGAATTTGAGAACCTTTCCATATTTATTTCTGTATGAAATAAAATGCTTTGAAAGTCCTGTGAACAAAAGGCAAAACTTTGTCCAAGAAATAAAAATAAGCTTTGTAATGCTGCCAGAATAAATATTGCTGAATCATCACAAATTGATTTCCTTTAAAAAATAAAGAAAAATGCGTGCCATTTGTTGCCTTAACCATGATGGGCTTGCTTGTGTGTTTTTTCACTTTGGCCTCTCTTGTAGCAGTTACCCACAGAACGTTACCGTTGCATGTTGCCTCTTTGATGTACTCTCTTGGTTAAGCTGAATGTATTACTTTCACTGAGAATACATGATTGCATCGATGTTTTCTTGTGCCTTTGGAAGGTAGGAAAACTTAAATGTAGTCAATAATTGTGCATGTATATGTGTGTTTCTCTTTTAGTGGAGGCGATAGTGGAGTTTGACTACAAAGCTCAACACGATGATGAGCTGACGATCACTGTAGGTGACATAATCACCAATATCAAGAAAGATGATGGAGGCTGGTGGGAAGGACAGCTCAAAGGCAGAAGAGGTTTGTTCCCTGACAACTTTGTAAGAGTGAGTACAAAGTGGAACTGTTCTTGTGTTGTGTGTATAAGCTTTATGTACTGTGCTGTTGAGGCTAAATATCGGCCTTTATATCATAATATCTCTTATATCCAAAACCATAGTATTGCATATACTCATGTATTGTATATACACATATATTGCATATATAGAATGCAGTGTTCTATTGAGGCAATGTTACAAAGAAAAGATTACTTTCTTTGCAAAGGCAAGTTGAAAATAAAAGAAGCTACCCCTACATTTCTCTGCTGTTCAGTGATAATATTTGACTTCGTGGTCTGAGAACAAAGTGGTTATTCTAGAACAACTTTTAGGTCGTTGCATTTGAAATATTTTCCCTTCCCTGTAACTGATTCTGCTCTTCCAGAATGCTTTCTTAGGTTTTATAGAAGCTTTTTTTTGTGAATATTTATTCCTGGCTAAACAAGTTGAGAATAATTAGATTTTTCCATACAGTTGCCTATAAAAACTTTTTTAAAAAAACCATTAATTTATATTCACTTCATATACCAAATACCTTGCAGTAATCCTTGTTTTAGGACAGCCGTTCAGAGGTTTAGAAAGAAATTCTTTTTTTTACTGGGCATCTGTGTGTGCACACATATGTCTGCACATATGAAGCCAGCTATTAGTACCTCTGGGCCTCCTTGATTTGTCATTGCAGACCTAGGCTGTTAATTTCTGTAAATCTCCATAAACCTGGCTCTTCACTATGGAAAAGAGACCAAGAACTACAGAAAAATACATAAATAGATTTTATGATAATCTTTTAGTACAGCTTCAGGGGAGCTTTGGTACTTCCCCTTTTCTAAGTGTATAAGTGTCTTTTTTTTTTTTAACTTCGTCTAACTGTGTAAGCCTGCTGCGTGTTTAGACATATGGGCATAATGAAGTAATTTCATTTTGCTTCAATAGTGCTGCATATGTCAAGGTAACTGGGGGAAGTGGTCTGGTTGTGAGTTTAGCCAGCCCACAGCGGGGGATGTGGGGGTGGACACGGGAGCCTCAGGTGTTTCTGTGGGGACCAACGTTTACCCTGATCCTTGCTCCTGTCATTGGCAAGAAGAAAGAGCAACTCTGTGTCTGTCAGGCAGCAAAAATTAGGAGCATGCCATGGCCTCAATGAGATTAAAGGGTATGATGGAGGACAATGAATAATCTGTTTTTTGCTAATCTCTGAAAATCCACACTTTGGGCTAGGGGAAGGAAACCGTTTTGCTGTTCATTGTGTATTGGTAATATTCTTCTGCTTGAACTCTGGTGAACTGAACTGTGGGACAAACGCAGATTTCCTCTAAGCTTTCTTCTGGCTGATATTTCAAATCTGCTGCTGATTTTAGGAGGTATTGGATTTAGTGTTCTAAACAAATGCAGCCTATGAATGTCTCTTATGGGAATATAATAATCTAAAGATTTCCAAGTTTACACCATTAGTATCTAATTTTAAGGCCTCTTCTTTCCAAAATTACTTCAAACTGTGGCATCCTGTCACATAATTGAAATATAAATAGCTTTTTCTCAATAGAAAGTTCTAAAACAACAGTAAGTGGTTTAGATTTTGTCTTTTCATGAAATACCACTCCCTACTCTTTCCTTCCTGCCCTCTTTTTTTTTTTTTTTTTTTTTTTTTTTGGTATTTATTTCTTTTTTTAATCGGCATCCAGGGCTGTTTTCTAAAGAACTAAAAACCACATTGTGTTCAAGCTGAGAATGAGGAAGAATTTAAAGTCAAAGATGTTTTTCGTAGTCAAGCATTTTCTCTCTAAACTAGGTAAGATGGAGTAGAAGATACAGACTTACTTAACATAGAGTTAGTTTATGAATCTCTTGAGTGAAAACCTTTATTTTTCTTGTTTTTCTTGTTTAAATCTCCTACATGGAGAGCTATAGTCAAAACAGCAGTCCCATTATTGGCATAATCACTCTGCCCAGTAAGATTTTAAGTAATTGTAAACTTTCTCTTGATTATGGAAAATTTTTTGACAAGTGAATGCAGTGTTGGGCTCGCCAGCAGTCAGTTTATGCCCCATTGGCAAAGTATGTGTCAACAAAGTAATTGAGAAGCAGGCAAAAAGGGATGCTAGACATGAATAGTGGACTTGAATGCAACTCCAAATTCCTATTTCTTATCAAAATATGTTCTAAGAGTAGTTGAGAAAGTTATTCAAAGGTTAAAAACTACAAATGAAATTCTTGAGGTACTTTGCATTCTACCTTCATGTGGTGGGAATAATTTCTTACGGAGAAGAGCTTTAACTTCCTGTGATTTTATTTCCTTTTGAATAAATTCATTATGATGTTCCAAATTAACTGTTGGGGTTAGCAGAAATTGAATGTTTGGGCTGAAATGAAATAATGGAATTAACACTGTAAAGATTACCGAATGGTTTCTGTTAGCATTTATGCACAGATTCTGGAAGCGCAGTTTGGAAGAAAACAAGTAGAAATCAGAAGGGGAAATATTAGGGAAATGCAGTATATTGGAATGTTTATGAAAAGACATTCATTTGAAGTGTTACTTAAGAAATAAATCCCCCATATTTTTCAAGGGAATGTGAAATAGGTTCTGAATGTGGAAAAGACTTTTGGAGTTGCCTGTAGTAAAAGTGTTTTTAAATTTCTTGGAATAGATGCAGATTATGAGACCATTGAAGAGGAGTTGTCTGAAGACAGATGTGAGACAGAAAGAGGAAAGGGGAGGTAGCAATGATATACGTGAAGTACATACGCAGTTATTTTTTTTCAAGGGACTTTTTCTATGAAGTTTTAGCAGAGGTGCTTCCTGTTCTTGAATCTACAAAACAACTGCTCTGAATTTTTCGTATGTTTATACATATAGAGACGAAAAAGACGGATTCATACCCTTCTTATGGTCTGAAATTCAATATGCAAGGCGTAACAGAGAAGGTATTTGAAATTTATTTTCTGTTTCTTTTTTCATTGCCTGATAGTCTGTGGCTATGGCCGCTCGGAAGGTTTTGTGGAAGAGGTTTGTCTAAATATGAGAAAAATCTTTGGTCTCTCTTCAAGATCTAATTTACCTCTGTCAACATTTGAAGATACCTTTTTGTTAGAGATAACGGTGCTGAATGTATCGTAAGAAATGCATGAAAGTGGATCTGGTTGTCGTCTTTTTCTGTTTTCTTTCAATTTTTCCGGTAGAGAAATAGAAGTGCGAATGGAGAATTATGTACTGTTCCTGGTGTCTGTTTTAATTCTCAGTTATGCAGCTGACAAAGAGGAGGTATCAGGTGTGATTGCAGTGTTGGTCATTTGTATGATATAAAGTTGGTTTTCGATGCCTTTCTAGCTTGAAAACTTCAACTTGAAATGCATGTTCTGCAGTGTAAAACTGTGTTTGTAAGCAAGACAGATTTTGCTGATAGCAGATGAAGATGTAGAAAGCAGGAAACTGGTGCAGAGCCATGCTTGCTGGCTTTAATTTTCAAAGCCAATTCTGTGTGGGATTGAATAGTGTTACACTGGTAAACGGAACCTGCTGCATGTAACAACCTTAAAGATTCCCTGTACTCCAGAGGACTTGCCAATATTACTAGCAGAATTGGAGAGGTAAATTTATCTTAAGCATGAAGTGTAGTGGTAGTTGTTTTTGAAATTCTGGTGTATAGCTTGTGTTTCAGAATCAGTGAAACGGGACAGGGATTTGTGTAAATGTACTGCTGCCTCGGGTCAGAAAAGCAACCTGGATTTCTTGTTATGCAATCAGGATACAATCTTTAAATAGTGCACATTAGTTGTAGGATGTCAGGGATGTTCATGCTGAATCATAAGTACATGGTGCAGATCCTTATCTGTTGCTTGTAATTTAATTTTCTTCTCTGTATGGTTTGTTTGTTTTTATCACAACCAGCCAGAGGTTGTGGGGGGAATTGTGAGTGATTTCTTGCTCTTGTGCTTGTTACACGCCCCTACCCATCCCTGTTCGTGCTTTCATAAAACCTTTCATAAAACAGGTCCTGTACATTTGCAGGGGCCCTTT
This sequence comes from Lycocorax pyrrhopterus obiensis, assembly GCA_014706295.1. Classification (NCBI taxonomy): domain Eukaryota; kingdom Metazoa; phylum Chordata; class Aves; order Passeriformes; family Paradisaeidae; genus Lycocorax; species Lycocorax pyrrhopterus. The sequence goes on from JACSVZ010000001.1 coordinate 15,298,558, forward strand.
GCAGCTGTAGTTTGGCTCCTGGGCAGGAAAAGAGAATATTTCCCGTGTTTGGGAACACTTTGGTTCCTACAGTGTTTTCTGCTTCCCCAGCTGCTGCTTGGTACCTGGCAGGGCAGAGAACTGACCCAACTCCTGTTGTCCTTCCCTGCTGATTTGCCACAGACTTTTGCACTCTCTGGCACCTCTGTGACTTCCTGCCTTTGCTCTGGGGTTTGTAGGTTCTGCTCTCCTCAGCAGTCTGAGTACTATTAATTAAGTGATGTCTGGATCAGCTTTGCTTCAGTAGTCACTTGCCATGGGTTCAGTCCCCATACAGGCCATTCACTTAAGAGCTGGACTCGATCCTTGTGGGTCTCGTCCAACTCAGAATATTCCATGATTCTGGGAAAGCTGTGGCATGAGCAGAGGCACTGAGGTTATATCCAGACTAGGGAAATCATTTCTGTCTGTACCTGAAAAGATAAGTTGCTTTATGGGTCAATGGCTTGTTATGCTGAGGTACTTCTCATTTGGTTTTCTGGGTGGTTTTTTTGTTTTGTTTTGTTTTTGGTGGGTTTTTTGGTTGTTTTTTTTTTACATACTTGGCAGGAATTTGCAACTCAATTAATGAGCTTTTTCTTTTGTCGTTGTCAGAAATCTTACTAGAATACTGTCTACATATTTGTTTTCGGGAACTGTTTTAGATTGTGAGATCCTAACTGAATGAGAGTCAGGAGTACTAGCTTCTTATTCCAAGTTTTGGATATGGCCATTAAACTTGTTATACTTACGGTGAAATGCAAGAGAATAGAATCATGTGAAAATGTTGTCTCTTTGAGCTTTTGTTTCCGTCATCAGCAATTAAGATTTTGTGAGGAGAAATGTAACATCAGAGGGTGTTATTATTTATTATTGCTGCTGTTATTGCCCTTACATTGGTGAATGTAAAACTAGTAAACCAAAATCTGTCTCCCAGCCCATCTCCTCACAAAGACACAGCTCGACCAAGATGGTCTTGTGCCAGTCAATAGTCTCTGACTTGGCTGTGTTCACTCTTATAAGGGCGTTGAGCACAGAGCAATGACAGCACTCTGGGCTGTCCTGGATGCCCAAGGCGAGATTACAAACAATGTCACACCTCAACCTGTTCATCTGGATTCAGAGGAGGTGAGGGAGCTCCATTGAGGCAGCTGCCCTGGGTGTTTGGCCTGGAAATGATTTGGAGCTCCCTGGCAGCGAGGAAGGCTCTTTCCCATTCCCTGTCGCAGGGAAGTGGTGATATTCCAGCTGGGTGGGAAGCGTGCCATGCTCACTGCAGTCGGCAGGATGGACCCCGTATGTTTATCATGGGAGCAAGTGTGGATTTGGCTGTCCTGTGGGGAACAGTTTGTTGGATATGTTTTGATGGCAGGCTTTGAGGGGAGGGGTTACTCAGGGGAGTGTGGGGGTGTGGAAAAGAGAGGAAAAATGGTGGTGGTTTGGGGCTGTCAGCTCTTGGATGTTTTGTGGGAATTAGCCTTTAAACATTTTATGAAGTATGTGAAAGTAAGGAAGTTTTAAGTACGTGCAGGAGTCATGTAGTGAGCACACAGTAATATGAAGCTTCAGTGTTAAGGCGTTTACTTGTTTTTAGTGACTAGTACATTATATTGCAAAAAGTAACCTTCTGAAAAGACAGTGGCTTACTTGTAATTATGTATTGATAGAACTGATGGAAATTCTGCCATGGATCCAACTCTTCCCATGGCAGGGGAATTTGAGCTAAATGATCTTTAAGGTCCCTTCCAACCTCTAACCATTCTACAATTTTATGAAATTTATTAATTTGAAAACAAAATTTATTTCTTTTCATTCTTTATGCAATGTAATTGCTGATGTCTAAAATCATTATTATTTAAATACTCATAATACTGCTTTACTGATAGAGTTAATGTAGGTAGTATCAATTAATACACAAAGGAGAAGCAATTATTTCCTCTTCTTGTTCAGGTTGGTCTTTTGTAGTCTTAAGAAAACCTCAGTAGAGTATTCCTGTTTAAAATATGCTGTTGTTTAAATTGTAAATTACAAGAAAAAACAATTTGGGCCAAAAGGGAAAAAAACCCTTTTTTTTTTCTTTCTTCCCTTCCTGAATCTCCAAGCCACGAGGAGAATCTAATCAGAGATTGAAACAAGAACGCAGTGTGCCATCTAGAAGTTATCTTTTCAAACATATAACTTCTTTCGTGCTATCATATAATAATTCTTTAAAGTAGCTCCAATTTATTCAGAACTTAGTTATATATTATTATTTGAAGTGTATGTTATATGGAGAATTCAATGTGGTTTTGGCAATAGCGTCTTAAAGTAGTCATAAGGATTTATAGAATTGGCAGGATTAGACGGTTCATGGCGTTTCTCCAACCTAGTCCGAAAAAGTTGTGAGGCAAAGAGAAGGTGTCCTAAGCTTATATTCTTTCTTCCCTGAAATCAGTTTTCTTTTTTTTTTTTCCCCCCCCTCTGGCAACCTTACAAGCTCCGGATGTTTTTATTTTCTCTGTAGATTGCGTGTGGGTGGATATGTTAGTAATCGATGTATTTTGGTTTGATTCATTTTCACACTTGGTCTGGCAATTGTTTTACTGTTGGAGGAGGCTGCTGTGAGAAAATCTTCTCTGTAGGTAGAGTCTGTAGAGGTGCTTAGCAGTATTTGCATACAAATGTCTTGCAAAACATACTTCTACAGTTTTGGATTTGAAGAGAGTACAGCTGTGTATCTGATTTTTCCTGACAGGACCAAAAACCTCATTAAAATTCTTAAAACACAAGTTCCTAGAAACTGAATTGCAGTTCAGTCTCACTGCTGTTTGAAGCTGATGTGAGAATACTTGTCAATACTTCCAGCTTCTTTGCAGTTTAATTACAAAGCCCTCAGATGGATTCCCTCAAGTTTAGGAAATATTATCTGATTTTAATGGTTTTAATATTTGTTTGCAAAAAAGGGTGTAAGAGAAACAGTATTCTGAAAGCCTCTGGCATACCTACAGCGTTTAATAATCGTAATGGTGAAAGGTTGTGCTTCAGCCTTAGTCTGCCAAATAGTCCATTTACATAGCTAGAACAATACAACCTGTATCCAGACTTCATCTACTGATTGTCTTTCAGTTCATATTACTTAAGTGTTAACAGTAAGTAAGAATGAAGATGACAGCAAGAGGGACGTGTAGAAAAAAGAAGAAAGCTATCAGAGATTGCTGCTCTAACTGCTGCTGCTATGAGTTAGTGATAATCTTTAGTTCTGATCAAATACTACAATTTATTAACAGTAAATATATGTGCATATGTGGGATTTGTTTAGTGGTGTTGATTTTTAATTTATTTGGATTTCCGTTGTATTTGGGGTTTACTTCTATGTACAGAAGTGCTGATTTTTCTTGAAGTATCATGTATAGACAATGTAACAGTTTCCAAGTTTTTATAAAATGTGTATCAACTGGAATAATAAACTATTTGCATTATTTGCTGTTGAAAGTATTTGGCTAATTAGGTATATTTGTGTTCTGTTCCTGTAAGTGCTGCAATTTCCTCCTAGAATCTTTTGGGAGCTGTTTGGGAAGCTGATGGTGAAGACAGTCCTTAAGGGGTCCACCATTTCGTACCATCATCTAATGATGTACTTTACTAGAATTTCACTGGCACTGTTAGTAAAATTACAATATGACAGAGTATATTAGAGCAGTTTTGGTTTATGAACAGAGAACATGTTGTTCTCTTCAGAGCTGGAAAGAGCCGAGTGTATGCGAGCCTCTTAATCCTCATTTTTTGGCTTTGTTGCAGCCATATGAAATATATCAATGTTTATATATGGACACTCTAGTTATTCAGTTACCGTGGAAAAAGGCAAAGGTGCAGGTAAACTGCCATCATGTAATAGGATGGGTTATTTACTCACTCTTGAATTCAGACTTCTTCAGTGATGGATACTTAATGCTGGTGGTTGTGACAGGACGTGGTGAGGGATGGAAGAAAAACAAGTAGAGCATACATTTTTAAAAATAACATTGGTGCTTCCCACCCAGGGAGAAGGAACAAGGCAAACCTTTCATTTTTACAGAAGGTGGTAATGACTTTTGCTTTTATTGATTTTTTTTTTTTGACTGGGAGTATTGAGAGTAACAAATGCACACAAGCCATTCAAGAATGTGCCAGCTGTTGAACGTATCTGGTTCTTCACAAAACCTTGATTTGTCCATTTCCCGCTTGGTGAGGACTCAGTGCACCTTTTGAAAGATTGAGTCAGTCCCTGTTCTTCCAGAGAACTTGCGCTTGCCTGCCCACAAGCAATAGGCCAGTATTATCAAAAGCCCTGATTAAAAACACCCTTCCAACAGATACTGTCTCTAAAACAGAAACTTCTTTCGTAATTTTCATGACTACTCAGCAGTAGCTTGTAAGCTACTGCTTACACTATTGTGGCTGGTTCATGATAACTAGCTTAGCTAAGCCTTGGTTTCCCTTTTAAACATGCTTTGGTGTGTTTAGGCAGCCTGACTTATCTGTCAGTATTATTTATTAATGGATAACACAAACCAAATGAAAATCTTATTTAATCCTTTTGGCTGAAAATTATTCTCTTCCTACTTGGAGCTGAGAGCATTACATGATTCAGCTTTCCTTTTGCCACCTGTATTTATCAGCTTTTTGATTGATTGAAGGATTTTTTTCATTTTTGTTCCCTCACCCCAAGCTTCCTTATCATGCTGCCCTCAGGACCTTGCCAGCAGGTGAGCAGGCTGCCTGTCCTGGTGCATGGTGCTGTCGTGTTGTCAGCATGGCACTACAGAGACATGCTCATACACTGTCATCAGCCATTGCCAATTCACTGGCCCAATGAATGCCTAATAATTAGAGGTAGAAGAAAGTAAGATGCAAATCTTCATGTTTTCTTTATGCAGTGTCCCACGGCTCAATTTTATTGTACTATCAAAACGTAATCTGTTCCTGCTTTAAAAGTCCCTCTAAGTTGACCTGAGTTATTCTCCTTCCAGAGTTGAATTATGGAAATATGGATGGAAAAATGCCTGTAACTCAGAGCTACCACATTATCTATCTTGAATAAAAAATAGCTAAAATTCACCCACCACAAAGCTGCGTGCATGTCTCAATGTAGCTTGCAACGAATTTTTTAATTCTTCTATTTTGTTTTAGAGGAGTCTAATTCTAAAACTTAGTTGAATAGTTGCTATATAATTTGTTTCATTAAATAAAGCACTTACAAGTGGAACTACCTGAAATGTAGTGTTGTGCAGGTACAGAAGGACATGCTCAGGTTTTTACTTCTGTTCCCACACAACTTACTGATTTTGTGACCTTCAGTTGATTTGTAATGCTCTGTGGTGTACTTGCTGTATTTACCTTTCTTTGACTCTGACTCTGTCCTTTTAAAGTGAGAGAACCTGAAGGCCTATGGTTGTGAATTTGAGTTCACAGATTACAGAATCACAGAATATTCCAAGTTGGGAGGGACGCACAAGGATCAGCTCTTAAGTGAATTGCCCATATGGAGATTGAACCCGCAACCTTGGCATTATTAGCTCTCCTGAACAGATTGTCACAATTAGTTAATTCAAAAGCAAAAACTGGTTTATTGCTGATGTTTTGTAAAAGTACAGAATGCTAAAGTTAAAGTAAAATCCTGGAAGAAGTTAGGATTTGAATTACTATGCTGTGAGATATCGCCAGGACTTCTCCCTGCGGAAGAAAAGATATGTACTTTGAAACCTTTCGGTGGTTCACTGAAGTTGATGGAATGACAAGGAGAATACAATTCTTTACATGCACCAGTGCTTGTGGGACTGAGCACTGCATTTCATAATCTTTAATTGCTCTGTGGTTCTGCACAGAAAACTTTCTAATTTCTGTATTGTTAGCCCACGTGTTTTTACTAGGTTGTTTGAACTTCTGCAGCCTGTCATTCAATGTGAAATTTTTTTAGAGACTAGTCAAACTGGTGGACATCAGAGGAAAATGTTGAGTAAGTGGAGGGAGAAGAATGACTCATTAAACTGTAAAAGAAAAGCTCTTTCTCAAACTGTAATCCCTTTCTATGTGTGTTCTGAAATTAATATATATGTGTCCATGCAGTAGGCATGAATGATGTATGTGTGTTGTATGCAGAAATAAACACTGGGTCTAAAACCACAACATACAAGTTAAGGTATAGGAAATTATTTTTAAAGGGAGTTTTATTTTACAAAATAAAGAAAGGAAATGTATTCTCTGGTATCCACTAATTCAACCTTTTTTACTCCACTAAGCAATTGTATAAGGATGGGGTTTTTTCTGTATTAGAGTTTGCACAAGGAAGTAGCATGTGTTGCTCGCCCTTCTGAACCCTGGTGACACTTGCAGTGACACTGTAATATTGACCCCATTTCTTTGTGCTGGGATTTTTACCATTGCATTGTTTCCTTAGTGAACATTCAGATATTTAGAAAAGGGTAGTTTAACTCTTTAAGCTGAATATACTGTACTCCCAGTAGGTTTTCTTTAAGGCTCATGTGTTTCCATTAGAAGCTGCCCTTCTCTTCCCACTTTCCCCCCACCGCCAGCTTCTGTGTGGGTTTTATTTTCTCATGAAGCTGAAACTGGGCGTACGAGTTCCAGGGCTGAAGAACTCCTTCAGGGCTTCCTTGCTCATGCCTGGAGTTCCTGTAATGTGTTGGTAACCTGCCTCTCCAATCTCTGTACTATGTCCTTCTGCTGTCAAATTGCAGCTCCATTACACTGAGCACTGTAAAGAATGAGAGAAGATATTAATTACTGCTGTATTAGAGAGAAGTTTTTATTTGAAGACTGTTGTATTAGTGGAGGTTTTCTCAGTCACACTTTTGAGCCTGTTTGTACTAAAATGAGATTCTCAAGTCCTACCAATGAAGAATGTATCTGGAAGGACAGATAGGGAGATGGGATTTGAGTTTTGACAACCAGCAGCACCAGCATTTGCTAATGAGTGCTAACAGATGTACTTGTTTTCTACTGATGTTTTCAGACATTCATAAAGTGAAAACAGGATTTACAGGGAGAGGCTAAATTATTATCTCTTACTAGATTGCGTTGTTGGAAAAATTGACTAGGCTCCCACACTCAGAATCCCCTCATCAGATCTGGCAACAAGCAATGAAATTAAAGATAAATACTGGCTACAAGCAATTGTTTTTAGTTAAAGCCAGTTAATATTAGCTGGTTAGACTGCTTGAGAGAAAAGGGAAGTTTGCATCACTGGAGCATGATACAGAGTAGCAGGGCGAGAGGTGAACTTGAAACGGCATTTTTGATATTGTGCTGCCATTATAGTGACACCACCATTTTACTGAACTTCATCTCAAAGTAGTAAGATTTTGCATTCCTGCTGCTGTCAGGGAAATGCATGTAAACAGGACTTGTGTAAGCCTGTCACATGTAATGATTCAGTGACGATATAGAGTGATTAACTACAAGTGCTTTTCTAGATGTGCAAAAAAAACCATATCAACATAATAATTGTCTGGTGAAGATCGTTTGGTAGCAATAACAGAGCTCCTTGATTTTTTGGTATTAACAGTGGGCACTTGAAATATTATTTTTCTTTTTCTCTGAATATGTGTGCCTTTTGATGAGGAGCAAAGATACATAGCATAAGATAATACAAAACCAAATTGTTCTTTGTGAACATTATGGATGAGCGGCCTGACTTGTGATAGGAACTTGCACCTCCTGCTCTGGTGTTCTTTCATGGTTATAAGAGTGTTAGTGTGAAGTATTGCCAGGGAGCTTCTGCTATGCGGCAACTTTATGGCAAAGCTCTGCCAGTAAAGCTCTCCAGTAGAACCCTGCACATCGAGCAAACAGGCTATACCAGTGAAAGCTCAATCAGCTAAACCAGTTCAGCTGCTTTAAGTCAGTGGCAGGGGCTTCTGCTGATTCAGTTGCTACTCACACCTTCTAGGCTTCCAGCTTCAGCTCTGCTGGCAGAAGTTTGCAAATAGGTACCATTTTAGGAAATTCCACTTTGGTTGTTTAACATATATAGCATATTGTTGCATTGTAGTATTTTCCTTTTTTTTCTTTTCCCCTTTCTCCTTTTGTATCTTTCTTTTTCCTCTTCTCCAAGGAATTTACAACTATGCTTCTTAGTTATGTGTACTTACTCTTGGATATAGTTATTAACCACCTGCCTCTCTTGGAAGAAAGGAGAGAAGTTTAAGGTTTGAATTCTGTGACTGGAAGAGAGTAGTTAATATGTAGATTTTATCTCACGTGAAAGGGACAGAATGCATAATGACAGCTGTGGAAGCTGTGCAAAATACTTGGACAGCATTTTATATCCAAATAAGTATTGTTTTTTCATAAAACATTAGCATTGACTTCTGGTTTTGAATTCAACTGTTAACAGATGAGATAACTGGAAAGGAGTGATTGAACAGTTTCTCTAGCATTTTTTTAAGCGAAAAGGATACCTACAGAGTATCTGGAAAATCTTCTTTAAGATGAACCCATGGTAAGCTCACTTCACTGTACAGACTATCATAGGAAATGCAGCTAAGGCACCAAATTACATTGTTTGAAATGTTAATGAAGCATTTTTGTGCACTGCAGAAACCATAGCTGTGCTAGCACAAAACCAAAGTTGTGCTCAGTGGTGTGTTGCCTTGCAGCTCCTCTCTGCTGGGTGCACTTGTGTGCAGAGAGAAAAGCTGTACTGCTTGTACTGTGCTAGATTGCTTCCATGCAAGTGGTAACGATGGTGTGACTAAGCAAAGCTTGAAGAAGCACAAGCTTGATCAGGAAATAAAAAGAATAAATGGGAAAAACATTGAAAAAAGGGGCACAGGACAAACCATGTAAATTCAGGCATCTCTGACAGTGTTAGAAAAAGCAGTGCCCTAATAGTTCTCCATGGGAAAGTTGGATGCTTTATTTATATAATATATGGCCATTTTTTAAAATTGTGGCTGCCAGGTTGTATATATGCTCTAAAAATTACATTTTAATCTCAAATGTGGTGTTTCAGTTAATCATGGCTGTATAACAATGAGTGTTGGAATTGTTGAATAGTTATGTCTTATATGGCTTCATTTCTTTTCCTTGAGCTCACGTGAATGCTTGGTCAGTGTTATGATTGACTACAAAAGTATAGATAACTTTATTTGCAGTGTTTTGGGTTTGGGAGACCTATTTTATTCTATGAAATGTCATTCAGTAACACTAGGTCATATTTGCTTCCACAGTATAAAGCATTCTCTCCTCTCTCTATCATTGCTGCAATCCAGCCTGGTATCTGAAAAACAGGTGTTATTTTCATTCATACATCATAAAGGCAGTGTAGACAGGTCTGCTATAATGCCTCATCCAGAAGAAAATCTCAGAGGAGATTAAATTGAGATGGAAAATTTATTTTCTCAGAAAGAACCTTGGGGGAGGCTCCTGGGGAGTAGCAGAAAGCAAAAGCTGGTCATCTTTTCAAGAAGGAAAAGAAAGAGAATTTGGGGAACTCAAGCCTCGTGTTTACCTCCTGGAAGCCATTTCCAAACATGAATGACAAGAAGCTGGTGGGAGTAGTCAGCATGGATTTATGAAAAGGAAGTCATGTCTGAACAATTTGTTAGTTTTCTACCATGAGATCCTTGACTTGTGGAGTGGATGTTGTTTATGGTGACTTCAGCAAAGCTTTTGTCACTGTCTCCCATAATGTGACAAACTGATGAGGTGCAACCCAGGAGAGTGGAAAAAACTGGCAGAAATGCCGGACTCAAAGGGCAGTGATCAGCAGCTCGAGGTGCAGCTGCAGGCTGGTCAGTGGCAGTGGTGCCACAGGGGTGGGCAATGGGGCTGGTGCTGCTCAGGATCTGCAGTAATGCCCAGGATGACAGGGCAGAGAGGAGTCAGAGCAGGTTGGCAGGTGCTGCAAAACTGGGAAATGTCTGACTCCCCAGAGGGTGGTGCTGCCATTCATAGAGGCCCAGAGAGGCTGGAGAAATGGGCTGACAGGATGCCGATGAGCAGAGGGGAACGCCAAGTCCTGCATCTGGAGAGGAATAGTGCCAGACACGAGTACAGGCTGTGGCTGAGTGTCTGGAAAGCAGCTTTGTGGAGAAGGGCCCAGGGATCCTGGTGGACATGAAGCAGAGCGTGAGGCAGCAGCGTGTGCTTGTGGCAGGGGCAGCTCCTGGCTCCCTGGGCTGCTTCCGGCAGAGTGCTGTGAGCAGGGGGAGCGATGCGATCCTTCTCCCCTTCTCCCTTCTGGTGAGGCCCCTGTGGAGTTCTGCGTCCAGTTCTGGGTTCTCCATTACAAGAGAGAGATGGAGAGAGTGGAGTGAGTCCTGTGAATGGCCATGTGGATGGTTGAGGTATTGGAGCCTGTGAGATCTGTGGAGAGTCTGAAAGAGATGGGACAGTTCAATCTGGAGAAGAGAAGGCTCAGGCTGATCTTATTAAGTGTCTGATTACATGATGTGTTGGAGTACAGAAAGTGGAGCCAGAGTCCTCCTGGCAGTAGACAGTGAAAGGAGGAGAGACAACCGGTGTGAATTGAAATACGAGAGAATAATTTAAACGTAAGAAAAAATGTTTTGACGTTGACCAAACACTGGAACAGGTTGTCCAAGGTTCTCCACACAACTGTGGATCCTTCATCCTTGAATGTGATTAACAGCCAGCTGAACACAGCCTTGAGTATCCTGCTCTCACTGATCCTGCTCTGAGCCAGTGGGTTGGACTAAGCAATCTGCAGAGCTGCCTTCCTGCCTTGGCCATTCTGTGAGCCTGTGAAAACAATTAGTTGGATCACAGTATTTTGGCTCAATAGCAATCACTCAACTATGGAGTAGTAAACAAGAGTGTTATTAGAAGTACAAGACACCTAGAGGCTCTGTCTTGAGAATAAGCAATGCCTTTTCTGTATGATCAAGTAAAGTGTTGGTTATAGTTTCCACTTCTAATTATAACTACGTACTTTTTCTTTCAATGAGCAACATTTTTCACACTGCAATTAAGAATATGATGCCTACACACACACACACATGCACTTATGCCAAGAATGAAGAAGGAGGTTTTAGTAACATTATGAAATTATGATTCTTAAAGCATTTGAATAGTTCATTTGAGTGAACTGTGTCTTTAGTTGATTTTTTTTTTAAAGAAAACCTAGGTTTCTTTAGGTTGTATTTTTATGTGCATACCTTTCCCTCCTTCCTTCTTTCTCCCATATGCCAGAAGTTCTGAAGTGACCTTTAACTGTGAAGTGGTGAGTTGTTAATTTATTACAAGTCATAAGTAGCCCTTCGTGAAAGTAGGCAGCTACAGAGAATATCCATATTCTGTGAAGGCAGCAATACAAATTCAGGACTTGTCTCATGTGAAATAGTCTAGGGGGAGAAGCACGGTTGGAGGTAACTGCTGAGAAAACTTGCAGACAAAGAAATAAAAATACCAGAATATGAATGAAAATGTTACTCTGAGTACCTTCAAATTACTCAGAGAGATGAGGGGTGAGGTAACTGCTTAATGTGTGTATAAGTGTGTATGTATGGCTTGGTGTAGGAATGAGAGAGCAAGGGCATGGGATGAGTTTGGAAAGCGTCGCTTAGATCATCCCCTTACTCTTGTAGGCTCCAAGTTTCACATTTATGAAGATTCATTGGGTTGTTGCTGTGCCCAGCGAATGCTGCTTGAGAATCTCTTTGCTCTCATGGTTAGAAGTGTTCCCTTATACTTTATCTTCCTCTTGTGAGTTAAGATGGCTTTTGGGGGGTTTTTTCTCCATGGTGTTTCATCAATTCTGTTTGGTTTTTGTCCTTAAACAGGCTTGGAAGGTCTTCTCTGTGCTTGAGATAGTGTGGTAAGGAGGCTTTCTTTCTCTCGAGAATACAAGTAGCATGTTTTCTTTTCTCTGTATTTTATTTTACAGCGCATGCTGGACAGACACAACATGATAAAGAGTGATACAAAGTAACCCAGATTAAACTTCAGTATTGCACTCTTTATTGAGTTTGACTCATCCATTATCCATTTAATATTTTCTCTCATTTTCAGTAACCTGTAAATCAATTCATGGGCCTGTATTTGTCAAATGGACTCAAAACTATGTAAGAAGCAAAGTCTGCGTGGTGTTTTGAAAAATCACAGGAATTTTTGATATCTTTCTCTAGCTAGTCAAAATTGCTGTAACTCTTTCTGAAACTCATCTCATGATAACGTTGGGGTGGTTTTTTTGAGCTGTACACTAATGATTGGTTTGTATTTTTTCATGTCATCAAGACTGCTTTTCTCTCCTTAGCAGCTACACATACAGTTTGGCCTTTTCTCCAAAATTGCTTTTTACTAGCTTGACTGTAAGAGTGTGTGTTAATTTGTGCACTTTATCTGTCAGCCAGAGAACCACATTTGTGTGCTGTCTGGTAAGCAGGATGCTGACTGGGATGAGTTTTGTTGAAGAAGTTACACATTGAATGAGTGTTGGGTGTTTCACTTACCTGAAATAGCCTCCATTTCACAGTTCCCGTAGAGCCATCTTTTCCCTACAACCCTCTTTCTTTTACTGCTAATTATAACCTTCTCTTATGAGCTCTTATAGCCAGAGAATTCCCAAATTGTATGAAGGGGAAAGAAGGATTTAATAATTCAGAGAAAAATGATTGAGTGAGAAGGAAAAGAAAAATGATTGTGGAAAATAAAAAGAAGTTGTGATGTGTATGGGGCTTTATATGCCATTGTGGAACTATTTAAATAATTTAGCTGCCAAATGAATCACACTCCTCTTTTGTCATTCATGGAGGGCTCTGCTAAGACAGAAGCTTTGTATGAACAAGATGTTTTCAGAATAGGGTATTTTAAGAGGCCATTCTGTCTTGAAGTAAAATTTATTTTCAGCAGCCATATTCTAAACATGTACCTGTGTGAGAGCAGTAAAAAACCCACAAAATATTGCAGTAGAATTTTGTGTCTGAGTTCAGTGACACTTAGCAGAGGCCAGCCAAGATAGAAAATTATCTAGATTAGATTTAGAAATAGAATATTTGCCTCTCTAGGACAAACTTGTGAGAAACTGGTATTAGATTTAAATTAGGAAAATAGACGAACAGTGAAATTATGATAGAGCAGTTAAGAGAGAAGATTGTAATGGCTGGGGCATGTTTGCTGTTCTGAAGAGTTAAAACTGGTGATCACTGTTGAAACAGAAAAAAATCAAAATAGAAAAGGACGGAAATGGACAGTATCCAGTGTAGAAGTTTCTGTTGAATAGCTAATGAGGGCTGAATTTAAGAAGGGTGATTGACAGGGAGTGAAGCTCTGGTTTGGGGTTAAAAGTCTTGGATAGGGCACGCTAACACAGGGTAATGTGTTGAAAAATGTAAATGCAGTTAAAAAAACTCCAAACAACACAAAGATGAAAGTGGACTGGAGGAAATGCAGAGTAGTGTTCAAATGCAGCATAACAGCTCTGCTGTGTTTCCTTTAGGGTTTTTGGGTTTGGGTTTTTTGGGTTGTTTGTTTCTCTTTTTCTGGGTGTTTTTTCTTGCATTTTCTTCCTCAGTTATCACCCTGTTACTAAGCATGCCCCCATGGCTTTCTCTGCACACCGTAAACACTGTCTGTAAACCATCTCTACTCCACCTGTTTCACAGAGGTTTGGTATAAAGACAGCGAGACAAGATGAGTAAAAGTTGATGGAATGTATGGGAAGTTAAGAACTGGAGCCCTGGGGTGGAGCAGAGTGGCTTTTAGGAGCCGCCCCATAGGGCCCTCAGTCTATTTGTACTGAGATTACCAAGGTTTAATACAAGCAGTGACGAGATCCTGGATTTAAAAATCCTGTGACAGTGTCTACTGCCAAAGATAGACATTTGTGTTTGTAACAGATTTTTGTCTTGTGGTGTTTTCAAATGGTTCATGGTGACTTTATATTGATTCTCCCCCAATTAGCCTCCTTTAAAACTGCAGTAAACTGTGTAATCAAAATCAATGTCTTTGATTTTCTTTTTGGTTTTGGGGTTTCACTTTTGACAGATACTCACCAGCAGTTACTTTGTATACCTTTGTTTTATGAAATCTTTTCTTATTGGTGATTTGCAGTGTTAGCTTAGTGGATTTGATCCAAAGCTCATGTAGTCTATTGTCTGCTCCCTTTGGAGTGCACTGCCTTTTGCTAATCATAAGATGCATATTCTTCAATTTATGATGTTGCTTGAATATTTTAATATATAACTCTGTATGTGTGTGTGTGTCTTATCTGTCTCCAAACCATACTCTGAGTTTTTTCACAGTCTGTAAGGAGAAGCAGAAAACACTGCAAAATGCGTGGACCAATGTTGTCACTTAAAATGACACACCTATGGAGCTTATTTATTGTCTTTTTCTTTCTTGAAACCTCACTCTTTTAATTTATATTAATAAGAAATAATTCTAATTGTCTAAGGACAAAACCTTTAAAGTTGAATCAGTTATATCTGATTTGTTGTATTAAGGTGAGGTAGCAGAAGGTAGCCCTTGTATATATTACCTTTGCAGAGGCTGAGTGTCATTCTGAAGTCTCTTTTCCTCTTTGTGGCAAGTGGTATTTAGACCATCTTCCTTGGCTGCATCTAAAGATCAGAGTCAGCTGTGACTTCTTATGTTTGGGATCTCTGCAAACAGCACCCCTGGAACATACGGGACACAGTTCTTGTTCATGCTGATGAATTTCTGCTAGAGCAGCTCAGCACATCTTCGTTCTGCAGCTAATTATAAATACCTCAGGCCTTAGGGCTGTAAGTACTCAGCGTGTTAAGAACTGAACACCTGCATGAACCTAACTTACTTTCTCCTGAATACCTGGTTAAAATCTACTTAATGACCACATTATTTAAAATTGTTCATGTGTTTATGTCCCTCTGCCTGTAAAACACTTAGTGTCACCTCTAGTATTTGCTTACACTAAAATAGGTCTGAGCATTCAAGAAGAACATGCACTCTGAACTTCTGTAAGCTCTTTAATGGCTGCTGTCATGGCTTCTCTGACACCACAACTTCACCAGTCTGGTTAATACTGGTTGGGGACACTTTGAGCATAAACAATGCTAAATAAAGCTTAATGTTGTGCAGTACAACCCTACCAGTGCAGATGGCAAACAGCAGTTTCATTCTTTGTGAAGTTGGGCTGCTTACACAATGTTTGCATAAATTCAAGCATGATCTGATGCGAGGAGAAAGTAACATGTAGTTGTGTTTTCAGAGTAGCATGCCAAAAGCAAAGCCAGCTAATGACAATATGTTTCTGATTTGAGCTTCAGATACGTATTTTTTTTTCTTTTTGATAATACGACTGATTCAAATGACAACATGTTTGTGTGAATGGAGTGTCCCTAAAATGATTGTGCAAGTAGTGTGATCAGAGGGCTCTGTTAGCTTTGTGGGGCTTGAGGATGAACTAGAACTTCCGGTGATGTACTACTTCATATGGAAGTTATTTTGCCCTTTTAAGTGGAATTGCAACAATTGGAATTTTCCAACAGCTAGGAAGAGACTGAATCTGAATTCTGATGCAACTAAAAAGAAGAGGTACTGTCATAATTTTGCTGCCTTCTTGCAAACCTTGTAACAAGAACCATGGAAGGAAGTGACATGACTGTCCTCTTTTCATGAGAAGATGCTGACAGAAACAACAAGGGTGAGCTAAAGGCTGCAACGGTTTATTGCAGAAGCTATTTCTACATAGTTTTATAGCCATTCTGCTGAAATTGGAAGAGTAACTATTGCTGTAGTTTACTCTCATAAATAACCCAACCTTGAGGACTTTTACAGCCCAAAAAATGCCACATAATGTAAGGAAAACTGGTAACTCTTGAGGTAAGAGTCGTCATGTAGCTTGAAAATTATCATCTTGGATGAGCACCTTGTTTTCTGTAGGAGTTTTTAGAAGCTACCTTTTGTCAAGGGCAAAGCTCTTTTGTGTACTTACCCATTTCTTGTAAGGAAGAAAGGAGTTTCCACCTTCCTGGATGGCTGACCACCTCATTCACAAGGGCATGAAACTTTACCATGTTTATTCAAATATGATAGTCTATCATATCAAACACATTTTCTCCACAGTGTATTTCTACGTTAAAAGATCCTAAGTAATGAATTTTTAATTTTTTTTAAATGATAGAATTCATGGAGAAAATTATCTACTTGCTCTTTAAAAACAGAATAAATTTTGCATAGATGAATTGACATCACTAAAGCCCGAGGCATAAATTTAATTAGTTACTGGCATAGCTTCCACTACAGCTATTATGCAGTACATACCTCAGGGAATGTTTGTCTCAATGGATTTATACTGTCTTATGCTGCATGGATTTTTCTTACCAATGTTAAAAGAAATGAGTGGAAGTGTTAGGAAAACTTTTTTCATTAATTCCTGAAATGTTGTTAGAATTTTTAAGCATATAACAGTGTATCGTTGTCTTCATAATTTTTTTCTTTTTGCACCTTTTGGAATGGGCTTTCAAATCTTGCAGAGATATTAGGGATTTATTATATTTCTTGAATGAAATCCTTCTCAGGTACCAGAGCAGTTGGTTTTTTTTCAGAGGAAGTATCTGTGTCTGCATTAGCAGGAATGCAGCATGGGTACAAAGCAGGAATGGCAGCAAGTTACCCTTGCACTTTCTTGGGTCAGAATGTGTTTCAGGTCTCCAGAGGATGCCTGGGAATTTGCTCCAAAACCTGGCTTAGCAGCCTCACTCGTGGTCCTGTTCCTGATCACTGTGGTAGGTGCTGGGCACAAGGCTGTGTCTGGGAGCCTGTGTCAGCCCTTTCCAGGGCTCCTTCAAGTGTGGAGCCACAGGATCTTTTCTGCACCTGCACTCTGAGAAGTCTGGCCAACAATGGTGCTGGAGGAACAGATTCTCTAATGAGCACTGCTTTGTATGGCCTGGGAAGCAGACTTCTGAAAAGATTCAGACTTCTGAAAAGATTACATTTCCAGCCCAAAAATTCCAGCTGAATTATAAAGAAAGTTTGTGTGCTTCTGCACAATGTTACTGTCCTAAAACTGGAAGCTATAGTTTAAGGTCATGCCTTTGATGCCAACTTTAACATATGAGAAACCAGGTATAAAGTTTGTTATCCCTGGGACAAAGGAGAAGATGAGATACTGATGGAGAAGCCTGTGGATCATAATGCACTAGTTAGATGGGATCAACGAAGTATCCTCTCCCTTCTGATTTGGTAGGACATGGAAAATTACTAATAATTAGCATGCAGGACTTGTGGATTTAGTTTTCCTTGTTTTGAAACTCTTTAAAACTGGCTGTGAAGAAAACATCTTGAAATGCACAGTTTTGGAGATTTTGTGCTACTTCTGCTGTTTGTGAAATTGCCCTCATTAACTGAGAAACATCATGAACCCTGGAAGTCACCTGTTCGCCTCTTCCTTCTTTTGAACTGTTTGCATTGCATGGAAGTGGCAAACCTGTGCAAGTCTTTAGCTACTCCTAAACCTTCCTTTGACAGGTGTGCCAGAGACCATGCCAAAACCTAGGTGTAAGGTGTGTTATTAACTCCTTGGGTAGGCACAGCCCTTTCTGGGTCTTGGACACCTCAAACAATTTTGGCACAATTTCTCCCCCAGCGTGGCTGCTTTAATCTGTGTTCAAGGAGCTCAGACAGTTACTTTGTTCGTTTGCCACGTCTTTTTTTTTTTTTTTTTTGACTCCCAAGAAGCAGCTGAAGGAGTCAGAGTTGTACTTTTCTTGTTTTTAAAATGACTGTTCTCTTGCTCATGTTTAAGCTGAAGCTCCTCTTCAGAGATCTGGTTGGAGACACAGATGAGTCATCCTCCTCCCTCCCTCCCTCTGCAGTGCTCCAGCAAGTCACTGTGGCTGATGGCTGAGCTCCTGAGACTAATGGAAAGGCAGCTGGAAAGGCTGTCTTGTAGAAATTATCAGAGTACTGAAGTTTACCATCAATTAAAATGATTTACGAAAAATTATATTTTTAATGAATCGTCTGTTAAAAGCCACATTTTTAGAGCACAGAAGGGCTAGGAAAGCATGGTTCAAATTTGGGGATTAAGTACTAGGGAAGATAGTGTCTCTTTTTGGTCTGTGAAATTGTTAGAAAATGTTTCCAGCCCTGGAAAGCTACTATTTGATATCATGGCTGCAATCCTGAGGCTCTAGATAGGAGCAAGCCTGTATTTCATCAAGCTGTGTGAATGTGCACGATCACATCACTCAATGAAAGGTTGATTGTTTTAAAATAATTGTCAACAGCCCTATGACCTCATCCCTTGGTGTGAAGGAAGCCAAGAGATTTTTTTGTATTATTCATTGTTTTTCTCTAAATGCAAATCAAACTCTACAAATCTTTCAACAAGAAGGTGGATAAAGAGATATTAAAGATTCAAGCAAATGATAAACGCATGGAAGATAAAAGTAGAAATAAACATGGTCTTGCCTGTTGGCTGGCTTTGAATGCCAGTTCTGTCTAATGTCTGCCATGATGGAAGCAAGAGGAAAGTGTAATCTGTAGATGTCTCAAGAAATCCTGAAAAAATAAGACGTCTCTAACTATTATAGGAGCATACTTGTGACAGCAGGTCTTTGGGGTGGAATTTACTTTAAGAAATGCCTTTGCCTGGTTTTACTACTGCTGTACACTCACCAGTTCACATACTGAAAGAAAACACAACAGCTTAAGCTGCACAAGCATCTCTGTAAAATGATCACTCATGCTGTGTATGGTTGGTATGAATGAGACTTCTTGGCTAGCCTTTTGTAATCACTGTAATTTACAGCTAGTGAGCTTAGAGGAGTACCTTTTCTCCCTGGCATTTAGGGAAATAATATGCATTTAAGATTGATAGGATAGGGATGTAGTTGCAATGGAGTGATTTGAAGGTCTGAGGGATTCCAGGAAGCTCAGTGTGTTGCCACAGGAAATCTAACTTGGATTTCAGTATTTAAGTGGGCATGGCTTGTATGCTGCCAGCTGTAGAGGCTGACTGCCTGCATCTATGTGTCCAGGGCAGTGTTCTCAAAGATACAGCGCTGCAGCTGTGGTGGTAGGCAGAGAATCAGTGTGCCTGGAGTGTTCTTGTCCTCCTGTTGCCTTACTTGAAGTTATGACCCCTGCCTGCTGGGCTTTGCTTTATGGTGACCCTGGTGGGGTGGTGGTGAGCACTGACTGCCTTGGTTACTTGACCTCTCAGCACGGTACTTCTGGATACACTGAAGTTTCTTAAGGTTGCTTCGGAAGTTTGTAGAAACTTTCCGAGAGAGTTATCTTTACGTTTACTGCCTGTGAGAGTTCTTTGTCTTTGCTTCTTCCCCTTCTCACTTCCTCCTCCCTCTCCCTCTCTTCTGCTCTAGAGAAACCACTCCATTGAGCAACAGCCTGTAGCCCACTCAGAGCAGTTACCTCCAGACAGCTCGTGCTCAGTGTGAGCTGCCAGTCAGCTCTAAATGCAGAGCACTTCGAATCAAACTCATAGTGAGGAAATGAAAATACAGCCTTATGTTTGTCACAGAAGAGATGGAATGCTTGAATGCTGCTTTGTGTTATAGCAAATACCTGTACAAGAGGGAAAACTCTGGTTCTCATAGAATGTGAATGTAATATACTGTGATTTTTAATTTTTTGTTATTAATTTACCTACTTGATACGTATTATCATAGTTTCTTAAAAAGCAGTGCAGCAGTTAGGAGGTAATGCAGACAAGGAAAAATCTACAATTAGGTTTGAAGCTTTCAGCTGTGTTTTAAACTGAACTGTACTTTTTAGAATGGCATGTTTTCTGTTTTTTCTAGTCATAATGTAAAAAAATCAAAGTAATTTTATTGATGTGGGGATGTATGTGTTGGTAGTAAGTTTGAGTGCACTTATTTCTCAGCATTTACTGGGGAAAAGGGGCCTTTTGTAACATTTGATCATCTGAATTCCATCTGGGTTTTTTCTTCCTTTTTTTTTTCTTCACAGTTTTGAAGAGAAGAAGCTATACTAAAACCTGGGCAATGGTGTGCTGCAACAACTGGGAAATACTGATCTAAAAAAAAGTGTGGGGAAAGCCGACAACTGAGGGTGATTTTAGGCAGCCGTGTCTTTTAGCGTAGGAATGTTTTTAAGAAAGTGAGGATAGAGAAATAGACAGTAGATGCCAAAGAATTCTTGCTGGGGCACAGGATCTTGTGGTGCATTTTGAAGGATTTAATCTCATTTGGAATGTTTGGAGGGCTCTAAGCAGTCCATTCACCGTGGTTGGATGTTCTTACTCAGTCACTTCATTGTTCTTACTGATCTGGTTTCAGAGTGCTCGTGCCAGAGGTGGAAGCTGCCCTGTGAGAGAGGGTACCTTTCTGTGTGCTCTTGGTCTCCTGCATTCTCCTGCTGTCAGCCTTTGTGGAAGAATGGGGACTGTGATGTATGGGAAAGGTTTCAAGATACATGAAAGTTAGTATTGACCTATGGCAAAGACATGAATTTGGAGTAGCCTCTGTCACTGTGCCTGTATGTGCAGGTGGGCAAAACAACTGGTTAAGAGAGGGACATGCTTTCAAAATCCTCTTTGCAGGAGAAAGAAAGGAATAATCAGTTTTGAACAAAACCTCTGAGGTGCGGGTGTGATCAGACCTGAAGCCCTTTGTTTGTGGTTGGAGGATATCTATAAACAATGTGACTTTAACAGGAAGTATTTTTATTTTACACATAAATTACATAAAATATCCTGGGTGTCAAGAGTTAGGGCAGAAAGGATTGTAGATATGTAGGTAGCCTGGAGTCTGCTCGTGTTGGAAGATGGATTAGCTGGAGTTTTTACTTGCATTTAAATATTTATTAGAGGTCCTATAAAGAAGACCTTTTGAAAGTAATTATGCAGACTAAAAGTATTCATTACACAAAATGCCATACTTAACAGTGAAATGGCTTTGTGCCTTTTTTCACTAGGAGTGTGCCCAGGAACTATTGAATGAAACATACAATTAACATACAAGTTGTTTTGTGGAGTTCTCTATTGTGGGGCCAGTGTGTCTTTTTCCTCATAGCAAACAAATGATGAATTTCTTGTAGTTAATTTCTAGATAATTTTGCTTAAGGGGAAATCTAGTTGTTTTGGAACCACTTTGGTTAAGTAAAAATTGAATGTTTTCAGTTGTGGTATATTGTACCATTTTTTCTCCTGAATGGAAAAATTAAACAATTGTAACTACTGCATTCTGTAGTTCCAAGGTAAATGTTTTGTCTGGAGTAAAATTCTGGTCTCCACTCAATACTATAATTCCTATTTAATGTAATGGAAACAGGGCTTCACCCTTAAGTATGAGTAGATCTACTCTAAATGTGAGTAGGATGCTGATTAAATTGCAGTTAAAAACAGAACAAAGCCTCTTGTCAAAGTAGATGATGTGCGTGTGTGTTACACTTGACTTACCCTGTATCCCAGAATAGATCCAGAACTCTTGTTGTTCCAGTGTACAGGTCTTTCAGTAGAATACATTTCTACATTGCAAAAAATCATTCCTCTAATGCTGCTTTCCTTCAGCTGGGGAGGAGTTGTACACAGAGATGTCAGAAAAGCATTACAGACGTTTCAAAGTCAGACAGAGTACAGAGCTTAAAAACAAAACAAAACAAAATGCTGTCTTTGTGTGCTGGTCTCAGTAAATCATGTTTTGCTGGCTCCCTGCTTTTGGCTGTAGCCATTGGAAATTACAAGGCTAAAAGCAAAGCTGGCACAGAGCAGAACCACGTGTGGTTTTTGAGTGGAGCATGTTATGAGCTCTGGTGCTGTCTGGAGGGGAGAAGAAAGGCAGCCCCAGCTTAAAACCATGTTGGACAGAACCTTCAGGTGAGTGTTCTGCTGCTCTTGCACAGCTCTAAGAGCTCATCTCATCAGCACAGCAGGTTCCACTCTGAAAGATTTAAAGGTGTCGATGGAAGAATTTTTTTGGGGGGGGGAGGGTTTTGGCTTGCTAGCTTGACATGGCTTTGAGGGTTTTGTGCATCTAAAAAAGGCACATTATTTTTCTTCTGTTTTAGATGTTATTGAAGATACTGCTCTTATGATTTAAAAAACCAGAACAAACCCCAACCAAGCAAAAAACAACCACCAGAAAAACCCAACTACAAATAACTTCCTCACTCGTTTAGCATAAAATTATTCCTGGGAGATCTTGGCTCATTTATTCTCATGACTTGTATTTCTGATTAAAAAGTTCCTCCTCTTCCTGTTATTTTACTATTCCTTCCCCTCTGATGTATTTTTAGAAAATAATCACACATATTTTCAATGTAGCAAACAGGCCAAGCTCTTTTGATTTCTCCTTTCAAGTGTCCTTTTCACTGATTGATCCAGGCCTTTGCTTTGCCTCCCTAAGTGTGGTTAGTCCTTTGCTGCAGAATTGTGTGCAGCACTTCAGGAAAGCCATTGTACCGAGTTACTTACAGGGCAGCAGACTTTTTCTACAAGGCTCCTGCCTCACTTCAGCCTTTTCAATTATCTTATTCAGGCTCCTTATCTGGTTATTCCCTCCCTTCCTCCTGGCTCTTTCTACTCTTAAGCTTCAGCCGTTCCCGTATGTTCCCTTCCTTGTCAGGTCTGACTGCTCCTTCCTCGCTCCCACCTCTGGGATTTCTTAAGCTTATCATATTTTTTCCAGCCATGCCAGGCCTCCTCCTCTTTCCCCTGGCTCTGTGTTTCCTCTGCCTCTCCCCATCCTTGCATCTCAGGTTATCCCATTGAATTTGCTCTGCTTCACCCTTGTTTCCTTCCCCAACAAGCTTTTGACCTAGGTCCTTATTTCAGTATAAATGCTCTTCCTCCCTCAGTACTTTTGCTCCTCCAGTGTGATCTTTGGTGATTCCCTCTTGCTGTGGTGCTGCCAGGGGCTGTTGGAAACACAGGACTTGGTCTTGGAGCCCGTTTCTGCACCTTGGCACAGCCGAGGGCTGTTGTGAGAGGGGAGTTCTGCCCTCCTGCTCACAGCCTCCGGTGAATACACCCGAGCATCCCAGCACGTGTGGCAGTGCTGAGTGACAGTGAAATCCATGGAGATCCTAGCAACTCTTACTAAATCTGTCAGCTGTGTACATTTTGTTGTTGTTGTTTTTTAATTTTTAAATTATTACTTTTTTACCATATTTGTGAGATTTTTATGTGGAGACCACAAAGCATATTCCTCATATAAATATTACCCATGGTAATATTTAAAGGTATGACATGATAAAATTTGTGTTTTTCAAAAGTTTAGGATTTTAAGATAGTTAAAGCTACTTTGTCCTAAGCTTTTTTATTCCCTAGAAGTAGGTTCTTGTTAGAAATAAAAAAAGGATATTTTGACATTTCTTTTGTTTAAATATCAAACATTTTGTAATATAGATTTAAAAAATAATTGTCAAGATAATACCTAGATAAACACAGGTTTTATAATGGGAAATTATTTGCAATAATGGAGAGTACTACAGGGATCCTGTGAAATTTGTACAGTATAAATTACATTTTCAAGAGGACAAAAGCAGGTCAGTTTTGTTGTTGAACTTGTAACTTAAAGCATAGCTTTAAGGAAATCTTTCAGAACCAAAGAAAGTATGTTTTTGTACAAAATAAACATTTCCCTATTTTTAATTTGAGCAAACTATTAAAAAGCCATAAAATTTTAACTGCTACCTCAGCCAAATTTTATAGCCTTGCTTTCATCCAAGATGCTTGAAATAAATATCAACAAACACTTAAAGATAAATTGGATTTTAAGCTGAAAATTTTATTTATCTGGTATAAAACTTATTATTAGTGAGAGGCATAGTTACCTCTATGTATGATTTGTGTCCATGTGCCAAAGAGTACCATGTGTTTGATTAATAATTATTTGCTCTACATTTGACTCATCTTATATTTGTACAGTTGGCTTATGAGAATTAAGTAAAATTTTATTTCCTGAAAATATTGTACTACTTGTCCTGCTCATAATGTAGGTTTGTTTCCCAGTTTGTGCAGCATCATGTATGTATTAAACTGTTAGCTCTTGAATACAAGGGCTCCAGCTTGAAATGCAAATGTTACATTTGGTTACATTTTTTTTTTCTGGAAGGAAAAAAAAAATCACAAAACAGCAGAATGTATTTCTTTATATGCCATAGGGGGAAAAAAGTCTCCTGAGGCAACAAATAGGTACAATATTGACTGAAATATCTAATATCTGCTCATTGCTTGGCAGAGATAGTACTGAGCCTTACAAAATCTGTACTGTTCCAGAGCCCACTAAATAGATTTAGAAGCACACTACTGTTATGAGGGAAGTAATTGCATTACAAATATCCTGCTTGAATTTACTCCTCAGTGCAGACAGTTTAAAGATGTTATGAATAGTAGAAAAAGCAATGAAAGCTAAAATCAGGAATTTTTGTATGCTCTGGTAGTTGTTCTCTATTATGAAACTAAATAGTTTTAATTTCAAATAAAAACAAAATTGTTTGTGTTAAAGGTTGTTAAAGGTAATCAAAAAGTAAGCACACTTGCTTGCACAGTTGAAATATTTCCACTTTTGACAGTATTGTTAACCTTTTTTTGTTTCTTACCAGCATGGAGTCTAATGTAGGGATTCACCCGTTTATCTGAGCACATCTCAACGAGTGCTGTGGAATGGGGACTTAGGGATCACTCTAAGCCTTTTCATTATGAGGGCTTCCCCTTTGGGAAACGAAGGGATGTTTTTATTTTTAATATTCTTTCCCTTTCCAGCTGACATGCTGTCTGACCTGGCAATAGCAAGGTCCTGAATGGTGTGTTCATTCACCCAGAATTGTCACGGCTGGATCCTTCAGCTGGACTTGGCATGGGCTCCCTCTGAAAGCCGCTGCATGTTATCGGAACAAAATGGTGCAACTGTTCGGGGTGAGGTGGGAACTGACTGGCTCTTTGCTGGTGGTGATAGGATGCTTGTTTTTCCCTTGAGCTGGTGAATGGGTCTGAATCACCATAATAAAGTGCTCCAGGGTTGTTTCACAATCTGTGGGTGCTCTCTTACTGCTCATGAAAATACACATTATTGTTGTTTCCGTGTTATTACAGTTTCTCTCAGGAGTCTGGGAATGCATTTGTCATCTCCTACACTTTTTTTTACCCTTTATCTGGTTCTGAGACAAAAGAAGTTTAAACCCCCCATGTTTCTTTAATCCTTCAATGGCCTGTGTCACCATATTTTGCCATTTAATACAGGGTATGTAAACTCCTCCACAGAGTGCTCAGCATAGGGAATGGAGAATCTGGGTCTGGGAGGGAGAGGAGCTACTCTCGCCATAGCCCAGCTGAGAGCTGAGGTGTGATCTGATGAAGCATCTTAGTGAGGAGGGAGACTTAAGCAGAAATCCTTTGTATCCATATGGAATCTTAGCTTACCACTTCAACTGGAAAAAAAAACCCAAACCCAAGATAACTGTCAGCACTGCATTTTTTGAGTGGAATTGGCTGCCGGTATGACCTAGAAGGGTGATTCTACTGTATGTTACTAGTTAAAGGGACATTTACAGTGTATTTAAAAATAAAACAACCTCTAACCTGTGTAAGTTGCAAAATAGCAGTATCAATCAAGTGTTATTATGTTATGTACATGTAACCGAAAGAACTGCGATGTACCCTTGTTCCTCATCCTATGGACTCTGGTGGTGCTGGAAGGAGAGATGAGTCTTTTTTTTTCTTTTGTTTTTTGATATGTTCAGATTCATGTGGCAAAGCCAAAGCTAATATGAAGAAAGAAGCAGCTAATGTGAACACAACACACACACTAGTCACCTTTACTTAAACTATGCTTCTACTCTCACTGTTATTTGGAAGGGGATGTCTGCGTAAATGGCAGAAGTAGTTTGTCTGGCCAGAAACCAGTTTGTTAGCAGGCTTACTGGGAGGCTGGTATCTCTGTGGAATCAGTGCTTCACAAAATGATTTCTGCCCTGTGCTCACATTCCCATTCCTGCTGCCGCAGCTCACCCAGGTGGCAGCCCCTGAGCTGAGACGGCGCGGGAGTGTCTCTCCAAAGATCCTGGGTGCGTACTGGGGCTGAAGGCACACAGGGAAGCTGTGCCCCTCAGCTAGATTTATGTTCTAGGCATATTAAAGTGGTCGGGTGTGCTAGCACATGGTGTATTTTTGTTCTGCTAGACTTTGAATGAAGAACTGTTGGCTGTGGTTGTACGGGAATGGTGATAGTGTGGAACATGTAGTCGGGAAGAGATAAACTACTTCAGCTGCATCATTTTTCCTTTTTTTTGTAGTCTAGGCACAAAGTACCACATTCATATAATTTTAAAAAAAAAGGACTTTTTTTTAAATTTTGAAGAAAAGGTTGCTCTATTCCTCATTAAAAGAAAAAGCTTTCTAGTAATGAAATGTACTTAAGGATATCTTACCCAGTCTTAGGAAATCTATTTTCATAATTTTTACTAGAGATGTGAAAATTACTTTTGGAGTTGTCTGTTTACTTAACTAAGATTGATTATTCTGAAGAGAATTAATTTGCCTGTCTTTGAGAGAATATAGAAAGAATCTGTGGTTCACCTATTAGGCATACTGTATGGTATTTCTGAAAATAATTTAAAAGGAGGAGGAGGAGGAGAAGGAGGAGGAGGAAGCCGTCCTGAAGCAGTCTAGTGTTAACTGCAAAGGTCTCAGAAGTGATGTAGCTGAGCAGGGTCTGTCAAAGCTCTGATGAGTTAATAGTGAAGAACATAACTGATGAAATGCATTTTCTGTTGGTTGACCTTTTAAATTATTTGATATTTCTTCTTGTGTTATTTTTATGTGAGCTTTTCTTGAAAGTATGATGCCAATATCTTACTTCACTTTGTTTAACTCCGCCTTCACCCATTTTTAGTTTTAGCTCCCCCTCTCCCCTCCTTTTTTATTTTGTTGAAGCATTTGTCAGATGTGCTGACAGGATTGTGAAGCAGAGGCAGTGAGATGTCCCTTGTTGTGCCTCAGAAATTATTTGAAGTAGAGTAATTGGGGGTCTGGGGATGGAAAAACTGGAGATAATATCCTGAAATAGATCTTAAGAACTGAAAGGATGGGCCATAACTTTGATATCTTCTATGCTTGTTTTGAAAGGGTTGTGGAAAGTCCGTATAGTTAAGCTGCAGATGACTGTCCATGTGAGATTCCTCTTCTGCCACACAAGTTTTTCCTTTCTCTGTAACTAATTAACTCTATAGCTGGTTCTATGCACGGTGGTGCTTAGAGCCTGCAGAGTTAAACCCCAGTTAGTAACCATGGCAGCTCACAATGATCCCGGGTGTCTGGCAGCCTTTCACCAATTCAGCACATTTTTTAAGCTGTAGGATTGGGTTCCTGGGTCTGTGTTAGCAGTTTGATTGTCCCTGCAGCTCCACTCCTAGTGCAGTAGGAAAGCTTAGAGTGCATTTCCTAGTGGATTTAGAATTTTTTTGCTATGTGGAATCTAAACCTTCATATCTAGTAACAAAGACTCTTAAAAAACCCTCCCAAAACTCCTGAGTAGACAGAGCCTAGCCTACTCATGCAAACTTGTTGCATGAGTAGTTGGGTCTTATGGATGTCTTGAAGACCAGCAGAAGAACTCTTGGAGTATTGCTTGCTCCATATTACAGCCAATAAAGTGTGGAGGTTCCTGCTTCAGACACATGGCTAGGTTTGGGCCTAGAGGAACATTCCAATTAGTTCCTTGGGGAAGAGAGAAGGACAGGGCTCTCCCTTTGACTTCTACATGTATGCTTTAGGAGCTTTGGCATGATGGAATAAGAAATTAGTCTGCAGATTTTGAAAAGAAGCTTAAAAATGTATGTCCTGGTTTATGGCTTGCGTGTCATCTGTTGTGTTGCTTAAGCAGCTGGAAAAGGTAACAGCTATTTAAATCTAAATTCAAAACTTTTGGTTAAAAATACATGTTTGTTTTCCTTTCTTGTGCCAATTGAAGTTCCTTTCTATGTGTAATGGAAGGGATTGTATCTCTTCCATATAGCATGGTGATCTTAGTTCTCGCTTCTTTCAAGCTCACTTGGCAAAGCTGAGGGCTGCCCTAGCTTTTAAAGGGCTGTGGCGAAAGAACTGAAAATACTGAGGTAACAATTGCACTTTTGCATAAGGGTTGCATTAGCGAGGTAATGTAATAGGACTGCAAGACTTGGTCTTCTGCAGGTAACCAAAGAAAGCACAGGCTGCTTGCCTCAAATCAGTGCATGTTGGTGGAAGTACATCCTCCCTGCATGGAAACAGAGGTTACAGTTTGAAATGAAGGAGTTGCTGTAGTCCTGGTGTGTCTTGTCCAGTGCCCTTTTCCCAGCACTCAGCAGTAATCGATAGCTGAGAAGGACAGGCTCTTCTGAACTAACCCATCACTGGAGTGTTTCTTGTTACTTCTCAAAATGGGAGCATAAAACTGCCTTTAAACCATTTTTGTTGTTTTCTGTATGATGTTGCATAACCTACCAGCTCTGGGCTTGATGTTTGAATATTGAAGAAATACTTTGAGTATCTACTTCCAGCGCCCATCTTGGTCTTTATTATAGGCTGTAATTGCATTGTTTGAGTAGATAAATGTCATTTCTTCCATTTATTTGTATGAAAATTGGCTTGTTATCTAATCTTGGTGACTCCTTACTTGATCTTTTTCACTCAGGAAAAATCATTGTGAATTTTTGAGAAAAGAAAGTCCAACCTCCTCTGCCTTATTCAAATTGCCTGTTTTCTTTCTTAAATTAGGTCTTCCAACTAAGCTGTCAGTTATAATTTAAATGTGACAGAGGAGGTGGCTGAGTTGCATTTAGTTTTCTACCTTGGAAAACTGTAGGACAAACCAGAAGTATAGCAGTGGTTACACTCCACGGAGTGCAGGAGAAGGACAGGGTAACCTCATACCTTTTCCCAAGGCAGGTAACTAGTTGTGACTAAGTGTGCAGTATATGCTGATAGAAGAAATGTACACATGAAAGTAAAAAAAAATAAAAGGTTACTGAATAGGTAACTTGGTATGTGGTCTGTTAGGAAGTAATCGATGCAGCTCACTATACTTCCTAAATACCTGTACCTTTGTTTTCACAAGTAATATCTTACAGAAACAATCTATGCATCAGATTGAGAATACTCTGTGTGTAACCCTAGGAGAGAAATGCTGTGAATATGCCCCTCCTGCTCGTTGCAGTACTGTGCTATAATGGAATTAAGCCTTTCCTGTATTTACCACTCATAATCCATATGTACAAAGTTGCAGATGCTAATTATTTTTCACTAGAAAATATAGGTGCTAACTTGCTGCTGTCATGCAGTGCTGTAACTGCTGTCCTTGAGGAGCAGGGATCTCAGGAAAGTGACTAGGCAGACATAGATGTGGAACAGTTTATAGTTAGTAAGCAATTTGTCTCTTTTTATGTGATTTTTGTATAAATGTACCTATCTATATTAGAGAAAAAATAATTTGCAAATTCACTCCCTTCCCCTTTGAGTTTTGTAAACAATAGACTGGGTTTTAGACTACCAGTGCCTGCTGATTTATGTTTTCCTGCTGTTCTAGACCCAGTGCCTGGTTTGCCAGACTTCTGGCTCTGTTAGGACATGTTTTGTATTTAGCAGCCTAATCTATGGACTGACTTGATTTTCAAGGGAGAGAGTTTCGCTTTCCACAGCCAGATCTTTGACTGGAGCTGATGCCCAACCTGCTGGATTATTAATACCCAGTTCAAAGTGTCCAGTTCATTTTTCATTACTTAAGTTCCCCAGTTTCCCTCCTCTTTTAAGCCTTGGTTGTTATAGGAATACGGAGTTTTGGTGACAAACTCTATTTCTTCTCAAGTACCACGTAAAATAAGGTGAAAATTGTTAGCAGGAGCTGTTACTATATTATTGTAGACACCTGTAATTTTAGAATTTGTATTTTTTTCCCCTTTCAAGAGCACAGCCTCCTATTATTTCAATGCATACTTACAGGCTGTAAAGGAGCTGTTACAATAAAGGGTGTTCACAGGACTCTGCTGTAGTCTAAGGAAATTCAGAGAGGCAGTTTTGCAGCCTGTCGCAATCCCCAGCCTCTCTGGAAGCTTTCTTGCATAGTTACGCTAGCTGTGAGTTTACAGAGTACCTCAACACACCAGGGAAAAAACTGACTGGGTTTCATTGGATAAAAGATGAATACTACTTTGTACAAATGTGTTTGGAGTATTTCTTCCCAGTCTCAGACATTTTCAGTAGGTCTTGGTTCTAATTCAGCATATGTGCTTCCTTTTTAAAACAAACAGGATTGGTTTTATTTTCTTACAGAGTACCCTCTATAGTTTCTGAGGGTGGAAGGCAGAGTGCTGTGTGGGAAGGCAGAATACATTGATGTTGGAGGGTTCTTACCTGCATTACATGTTGCTAAGTTTCCTTTTCCCTTTCATTTATCTTCATTCCTGTGCCCTATCCCACCCCCATTTTGAGGATTCCTTGACTTTTTTTGTGTTTTAGTTAAACCTTACAGGCTTTGATAGCTGTTCAGTTAGCAGGGCTGATTTCACTCCCTTTAGGGTTATCTAGCACTAAGAGCTACACAACTGGCTTTTCTTCTGTCCCCAAGCAAATGGGATAGATAGAAAATAAACTTTGATTGTGTACAGGCTTTGAGGCTGGTTCTAATATCTTTGAGTTTTAATTTCCAGCTGTTTGTAATAAAAACCTGCTTTAGAAATGATCATCAGCTTGATATAGTTATATGGTGAATAAAAGCTGCATCTTCAAACCCGTATTTCAGTTTTTGAGGCTTATTTTTTTCTTGACAGTCTGTAGTGATACAGTATCTTACGGTGGTTTTAGTGCTTGCCATCCTGAGAGTCAGTGTTTCAGTAGGATACACATAAAAGGTTATAAAGATAATGACTAGAGAATATTACAATGGCAAGGGTGACATCACCGCAACGGGCAAAGTGACACCTGGCTGTGGTCAGATACAGGTGCTCTTGGGTTCTGTGTGTTTGTTTTCTCTGACATCTGGGTAGTGCAACTCTGAGTTTTCTTCCTCTGAAGTACCAAAAGTCATGTCTAATACACTTTTCTGCTAGGAACGTCCTTACAAATACATAAGGCTGGCTTTTCATGTGTAAAGTGACAGGATGAGAGCCACCAAGCAGTTTTTCTTGTACTGTTAAACCCAGTTGAATCACTGCTCTCTGCTCTGCAAATCGAAGGCTTCTTAACTCTTTCAGCCAGGTACTGGCTGTTGTTACTGCCTGGGCAGAGATACTGGTGATGCTCATGGTGTCAGTGTTGCTACTTCTGCTTCAGACTGGATCACACAGGCATGGAATTGAGTTCAACATGTTAAAATCTAAATAAACACTTCCATGTTTTGTAGCATTTAAATGGGATAGCTTTTTCAAGAAGAAGATGTGAAAAAATCTGGACAACTTCCACAAGTGTCATGCATCAGCTAGGTTTGCCAGCTTTCTCTTACAATCCATTTGGACAGAATTTCTACTGGTGATGATGGTAATTTTCTAATGTATCCAACAGACAGCCATTCAAGCAGTGGCTGGGGAATGGAATCAAAACAATAAGAGTGTTCTTTATTAAATAATTGCATTAAAGCATCCACTTAACTGGATAATATTAGATTTATGAAATAAAGCTTACAAAATGAAACAGCGTATAGAGGAGTGTCAATTTAGTATAGTCTTGCCTTATACGTTATCAAAAGGATTTTACATATACTATGGTGATTTAGATTTTTTTAATGTTAAATACACTGAACAGTTTTGGTATTCATTTACACAAAATAATGTCCTAAGACACTATTCATTATAGAACAGCAGAGTGTGGAAAATATTTTGCATCAAAATAGTCTTCAGGGCATCTTTATTTTTGGACATTTCACATTGTTAAAATAAGGAAAGAAATTTAAAAACATGATGTGAGAAGAGAGTGGAAGTAAAATTTAGCTGTGTCCTCCAGAGGGTACTTTAAAAATTAATTATTTTTAGAAATACACTGTGGAGATTGATTCTAATTTTCTCTGTTTTCTTTCAGTTAACCTTATTGTGTATGAGATGTGTGTGTGTGTGTTTTTGTGAATTAAGAATGCAAGACAAGTGGTCATGATAACTCTTGTTATTTAATAGAATTTTTTCCCTTGTTTTAAAAATATTATAAATTTTGAAGAGCTGGTAAAAGTATTCAGCAAAGATTCTTACTGAATTCAGGGTTAGCAATGTTTTTACAATACTTAGCTGAAAAATGTAGTTTGTGGCTAACTGCCCCAGATTTTGAGTGAATGAAAATAAATATCCAAAGACAAGGACAGAGCTGTGACTTTGTGGAAAGGGAATAGTATGCTTTTCCAGTTTTTCTTGTGCACTTCAGAAATCTGGGTAAATATTTTGATGTTACCAGGAAACCTGGGCAACTAAATGAAAGAGTCTTATTTTCTGGCCTTAGAAGCATCTTTGTATAGAAAATTGCTTTTGAAATTTAAACTTTGAGTAAGAAGAACTTAAGAGATAAACTAAGACAAATAAGTAGATATATAGGATTTCCCTGAGAATTGCTGGTATGTATCTTGTGAATAGATTTGAATAAAACAAAATTGGGAAGTATGAGAGGGAATTTCATGTTATTGAAAACCAAACAGCTTTATTTTTCATCCCTGATGTGTGAAACTGTCATACTGAAGGCAGAGTTATGAGGTACGGGAGAACGTGAGAGGACAAAATACTGTGCTGTCGGGTAAAGAGGGAGAAAGGAAGCTGGAATACTTGTTTTGATTACCTATGTCTCCAACCTTTGTTTTCTAAATGACGAATAAATGACTTCCTATTAAACTGTCAATGGTCTTAATGTTAAGGGGTGGTTGGTTCTGTTAAGGATTTGTGTAACTGTGTAAATAAATGGAGACCAGACCATTTATTTTGATTTGTGTGTGTATTTAATAAATATTTAAAATACAGGAAATATGGAATTGACCAATACTTGGCCAGCATAGCCCTTATTATACTCAAGCTTCCTTTTTGCCTTTTTAAATTACTTTTTCCAGTTATTGAAAGTTTATTTGTGTGGGCTTGGCCACACTGAACGTGAGATAAAGCTTATTTAGATGTGGAAGTAAGTGATTTTTTAAAAAAAACATATTAAGCAAGAAAGATAAACATGATTTTTAAGGATTCAGGGTGTTTAAATTGTTGGTTTAGGAGCTTCTTGTAGCTGCTAGAATATCTGGCCTTTGCAGATTAACTAGTAATTACCAATGATGTTTGACCAGACTAGTTACTTGCCTCCCCCTGTATAGGTGAAGGCTCTTTCCCCAGCGCTTCAGCTGTTCAGTGGACTCATGTGACTCTTGTCACTGTTCACACCCTGTTAAGTACTTCAGAAAAAATTTAGTCCAAAGCAAACAAACTCTTTCTGCGTGACAACTTAAATTTAGTGTTGGCATTGATGGTAGATAATGAAATATGTGTTGAAAATGCCTAAGTCTGAAAATACCTGTAAATACTCACGAATTCAATGCAGTAGTCACTGACTGCGCAGCACTTACATGACAGAGGGACAGAATATGGATGAAAAGTGACCAAATTTAGGGTCAGCCTGTTTTCTTTAAATGACTGAAGGCTAAATGGAGACACTGTTATGGGAATGTATGAGTTTCATTTCCCTGAATGAGTACTTGCTACGGCTACCTGCTTTCATTACTAGCAGGTGCACTGATGCACTGAGACACTGCTCACCTTTCACATGTCTGCTTTTCCCCCTGCCTATAGGTTAGTGAGAGCCACCTCTGCCCCTGAGCACTTCTGTGGTGTATGGAGCAGTGCAGACACATCCAAAGCACTTTGTGTAGCACCAGTTTACAACTGTGCTCCACCTCCCCAGCCCTGTGTGGGGTTTCCTCTCAGTTGTGGATTTCAAGCTTCTTGCCAGGCCCTTGGATCTGTTGTTTGCTGCTTGCTTGCTCTGTATTCATCTTCCTCTTCCTCTAGCAGAACATCCTCAATGGGCCTTGTTTTTTCGCAGTTTTCTATTGGGATAAAAAGGGATATCTTTGCCTTTTATACTTTTCAGTGTAGTATTATGTGTGTTCAGCTCTGTTTCCTTTTCAGAGGTATCTGTTCCCAGGCCACCACTCCCATGAATTCTGGGAAGTGCCCACCACAGCCCTTGTTTAGAGTGGTTAATGACTTTCCTGAAGGAGTCTGTTGGTTGATTTGGGATTATGAGTATGCTGTTTGCAAACTAGAGCACACCTATGTTGTGGGTGTTTCTTTAAACCACTGCTGTGTGGCTGCTCCTAGATAACGTCTTTATTTCTCAATATTTCCCCATTTAGTGGATCACAGAGGGGAGGAACAGTGCATGCATAGTGTAAGAAGTGCTGACAGGTTTGGGGTCTTGTTTTTCCTGAGGAATGGGCCTAAAAACTTTATTTCCTGATGAGGCCTGTTAAAATCAGTAGGACTATCTGAGTACAAGTGTTCTCCTTGACCTGAAGGAAATGCACCAAGAAGGGCTCACAATGAAAGCAAAGGAAGAAATGGTTTATGCTCTGTGCTGTCAAACTTAGTAGTGTAAAGGTAAAAAGCCCCTACATCTGAACTTAAAGCATTTTGCAGTGAAGGAGGTTAAATCTAAATACATCTAGAATATCCTGTAATTTCTAGAAGACATCAGAGTATCTAGAAGAAGGAGTGTTGTTTTTTGCCTTCCTGGTAAAAAATACAGTTCAGGGGCAGGGTGGATAGAGAGTACTCTTATGAATTGCCTGGAAATTACTGTGCTTTGCCTGAAACTTCTTGAGTTCAATATTTGCCACAAATGGAAGGATACTCCCTTCTGCTAAGTGAGATTTCTCCCCATTCTTTTCAAGAGATACTTGTATTTATATTAATTATGCAATGATTGGCTTAATTTTCTATGATTTATATTGTGCATACACTTTTATCTTTTAGAGTAGGGAAGTACTTTCAAGGAAGGCTGCTCTTGGGGAACAAAAGCCAAGTCATATATTGTCATTTTTCCTGTCATCCTGCGAATTGTGTAAGTCAATATTTAGAATTTCAAGGCATAGATCTGCATGTATATAGTTGGAGTCATAGCAGTTTGATAGTTAATGTTGCACTAAAGTCTACTTGAAATGCAGGTGAGTCCTCTTCAACACAGAGGAATAACACTCAGTGTCTTCCCTCAGCCCACAACACTCAGACCAGGAGTGTGTCGAATGTTCAAAATGAATAGATCTTTTCTTGATAAATTGGTGAGTAAAAAGAATTGCTAATGCTTAGATAAAAATAGGTCTTTCTTCTACGTATGGCATATGCAACTTTTCCCTCTTGAGTCTTGTTTAGAGGCAAAAATGAAAACTAATGTATTAAGTTTTTTAATTGAAAAGTACTTAAAGGAAATTTTCCTGGGTGTTTGTAGCTGCTGAAATCTTGTCTCTGCTTGCTGAATCAGTCTGCGTCATGTGCATCATCATTCAGTGATGCTCAGCAAGGCAAACAGGTTCAGAGGACTCAGTTCTGGAGCTCCAATATACCTTTATATGGTCAGACTGCACCATTTCATCATCCTTGATGACTCCTATGCACCTGGTGTCTGCTTTCTTTCTTTAACTCTCATCTTTAAACTTTCATTTCCCCTCAGCAGAACTGCATAATCAGTGCTTTTCTTTTACCTCTATCTTATTTACAGTAACAGTGAGCCTCAAGCATACTGGTGCCACATGGTACTTTGGGAGAAACCATAAAATAGCTGTCTCTGCTTGGAAGGAGACTTATCCAAATAAAGATCATACTTTCTCATGCAACTCATCTGTGAACAGGAAACCTGCTGAGTGTGCTAAGCAGATACATATCATTTTTTCTCATGTGGACTTGACCATAATATGTCCTATACTGTTCTGGTTGTTTTGTAATAGAAGCCAATGAGTCTGTGTGGCTCTGATAGCCATGAAGGTTTGTTTAAAGTTTCATGATGGCTGAATAAACACTAGGTTGAGAAACTGCAAAGGTAGTTTCAGTATGATGCATGACTTCAAAGGTAGCATGCCAATCTCTTTTGCAAACATTGAGTAACTATGGGATTAAGTAATTTGAGGTGAGGATTGTGGTCACCAAATCTTCTCCCATCTATGATGCTAGGCTGCACCTCTCCTACAAATACCAATGATATCTCAAACTCTCTCAAGAAGTTGTAGCACCTATCACACATTTTTTAGTCTTGAGCAACACTCTTTGCTGTTCTGGATCAGTGTTGAGCATGGTTATTTCTTCTATTTGCATTCTTTATACTTCTTTTCTCTTGGATAAAACCAAGATGTAGGAGGTTGTTTTGCTAGAATAGATTGACCTGTACATCTCCTTTTCCCTCCTTTTTCTTTTTTTCTCAGCTGTAAAAGAGCAGACAATGTATGAAGAGCCTGAAAAATTCTACCATGAAAAGCTTTGTCCAGAGACTTCCACTCTGCTAAGAGAAAGAGTCTCAAGTGTAGAGGACAGCTGCTGCATTTCTAGGGACTTTTTGAGACCCGTTGGTTAAGGTTTGGGTCAATTTTCCCAGCTATTAAGATTTTATGAATACGGCCATCTTTTCTAAATATCAGATCTCTAGAATTAAGTCTAATACCTCCAAAGAAACATGTGACCTACATTTTATAAAGGGATTTCCATGGTTCCAGGACATCTTTTAATGGGGATTATTAAAATTGTTGTTCTGAATCTTTTCATTTCATACAGTTTTGCTTTTTTTCCCCTAAGAAATTACCTCTGGGTTTGAGCATATCAGCAACATGCTCGAACTCAGAAGGCTATACCAGACAAAAAGGAATCCATAAGGTATATGGCCCCATTCCAAACTCACATGAATTAACCTGTACCTGCTGTAATGTTTGCAGGAAGAAAGGTCCGATTAAGATGGAAAATAATTAAGTAACAAATTTCGCTTGACAGCTGCAAGGGTTGTAGGACTTGAGGAACATGTCTGTCAGAAGTGCTGAGGAGCTGCTTCTCCCGTCGGTTACCTCTTGAAATTGTTGGTACTTAGCACCAGGAAAAACTGGAATCATAATACATTGTCTTGTGAAGCTGTGGCAGGTGGATGCCAGCAATATTTATAAAGAGACCTCTAGCCCTAAACTGTCAGACTGCAGAAGGAAGAGTGTTAAATTCTAATCTCTGATTTACAAGTCTGGCAGCGCATACTATTCACATGGTGTGTGATTTGAATAACGATGTGTCTACTCCTGATCTCATTAACCCTGATTTAAGCCAGGATCTTATTTCATTAATTCCTGCAAGCTTTCATACAACTGGTTACACAAACAAACAAAGCCCTAAAAATCCTGTAACACTGTAACTGTCTTTCCATTTAAATATTTTCATGATCCCTGTTTTTTTGTCTTGAAAAAAGTCTCAGCTTGTTTGAGGGGACTCTTTTAAAATAGTGATGCATATTCAAGAATCTCAGTTTTAATTTTACATGCAGTGGAATTACCCAACACTTGCCCTCCCTATGCAGGTTCAGTGGACTTCTCTGCATAACCTTAATAGCTGTATGCTGCAGAGGGTTGAGCAATGTGTTGGTTCAATAGAATATTTGATGAGAGGTCTATCAAAGAACAATAGGAATTTCTGTAATTTGCCCTAACCTTTTTATGGCACAGTTCTTCATTCTGTAATGCAGAATTATGTGATTGAAGACCTCTATAGGAATTTGTACAATTTTTCATGACTTGCTAATTGGATAGAAAAATGGTTGGTTGGACCATCACCAAGGTTTTTTTAAGTGTGGTTGAAATGAAAATTTTGAAATTCTGTACCAGCTGTATTTTATGTATTTTGTATGTTTTTGTGTAGCACAGTGACTTCCTTTCAGTTTGTGTGGGTTTTTTTTGTTGTTGTTGTTTCTTTTTCACTGTCCAACATCATTTAGAAAAGATAAATCATTTCATAAAAAAACCTTCCATATGATTTTAAAGAGAGAATGCAAGATACTGGGTGAGTCAGTTAATGTTCTCATTAGAAAATCCTGCTGTTAAGGATCATCTGGTTTGTGATAGGATTTTGCATAAAGGATTTATGTGACTTTGTCTCTCTCTAAACCTGTCTGTGTCATAGAGATAGCTTATCTGCTTATCTAACATGTTACAATTTGTGATAATGTCTCCCAGCACTTTTTTTCTTAAGAATGTATGTTGTCGCTTTTTTCTGTATTGGTCATCTGTTCAAATTGGTATGGTTGTGAGAAGGAACATAAATATAACAGTAGTTTCTTATACATTTTATAAGTTTCTTAAATATATATGTATGCTTTATGTGGTAATATGCACAGGGTTTTTTTATACTGACAGCAGGAATATTTTTACTACATGAAATATCCATTTTTCACCGTCTAAAACTGTAGTCTGTTACATTTTTTAATAAGGCCAGGTTTCTATGGGGGAAAACTGTTAGCATGCTAAATTCTTGCATATCCCACTTTCTACTCAAAGAAATGAGGAATGACATTGCACTTTCAAGCAAAGTTAACAATGCTTCTAATAGTTGGGTGAAAATGGAACCTTTGTGAGAAGAAATTTATTTTTATTTGAAACTGCTTGAGTAATTTCATTCTGCTGGAGCTGGACTGGTGGGAGGATGGCTGAGAAGCACCTTTTGTGCCTCCCCGCAGTATTCAAGGATCAGGGAGGAGCACACGTGTGTTTCTGAGCACCTGCACAGACGTGTGTGCGTGTACATGTGCTGAGAACACTGCGTGGCTGAAGTGCACACAGATGCACTGTGCTATTGCCGAACACAGGTGCAAGGCAGGAGTTCCAGCTGATAAAAGCCTGGCTGGCCGTCTATTGGCATGAAGGTTGTAGAGGTGGGGGAGGAGCATGCCAGTTAAAGAGTCCGGTTGTCAAGCACCTTCCCCATGGCAATCCTGCTGCAGCAGTGCCTTTCCCCCTTAATCCCAGTACTCACATATGTTGCTAAATATGTAAAGCAAAACAAATTCTCAGCCCCAGATTAAAACTGGGAAGGAGTGTATACTGCAGGGGTTCATGGGCAGATGTTAGCAGACAGCTCTACAGCAGTATGAAATCAGGAAGTTACTTCCAGTTCGTCTGCAGGTTGTGAGACCTGCTGCAGTCGTACAGTGTGTTTCTCTGGGAGGTTTCTGAAATGCCAAGTCCATGTCAGCTCTGCAACTTGCCCACACTGAACTTTAGAGTCTTTGGGTCATCATCTCTCAAGTGTCTCATACATACATGGATGGTGTGTCCCTCTGTTCTGGTGGCAAGGTGACAGCTTTGGTTTTCTTCACCTTTTAAATAAATTTATAACAAGCTTCTGCTTTTGTACTTCTCACCTACTATGGTGCAGGGGAACCTGCACATAGAGATCAACAAATGTACTCGCTGTTTTTCAAAGTCTTCCTTAGAGGTGTCTTGTCACAGTGCTTACAAAATGCTAAAGTGCTTATGCACCCGGCCTGTGCCAATCACTTCTGCTTCTTCGTGCTTCCTGCCATCTGCTGTGTCTGTTCATCAGTTATGCTTTTGCTTACACCTAGATTGTGAGGCCTCAGAGAGAGGTACTGTCATTTGAAAAAAAATGGGTCAGGATGAATCAAGTGGCTTGGAGTGGCATCCAGCACCCAGCACACCATGTTTTTCTTATTTCCTTTCTTTTATCTCTCTAGTTATAATTTTCAGTCTGGGTCCATTAAGTGCGTTAAGATGTAATGAATTGCTTGCTTTGGTGGTAGCGAAGCTGATCACTGATGTAGCCAAGCACGTCTCCAAAACCCAAACCACAATGTGCAGAGGGTGTATTCTTTTTTCTTTCTGGCTTTCTCTGAGACAGGTGGTGTTTTGTGATTGTTTGTTTTACAAGGTGCTCTCCACTTTTCTTACTGTTGTGTTCCTTGCTGTTTCTCATAGCCTCCATCTCACTTCCCCCTCTGCCTCCTCCATGTTTCTTTAATCTTTTCTTTTTTTGGTAACAAAAAAAACCACAGTAAACTAATTGGTATAGGTGAATATGAGCTGTCTCCTTCTGAACTGAAATACGAAGCATGAGGCTAAAGGATGGAACAAGATTTTCTTGAGCTGAGTGAATGCAGAAACACACATTTATGTTCACAGAAAAGCAGAGCTGAAAGACTGCCTAAGACTCAACAAATCTGAGAGTTTAGTTAATTTTATTACAAAGCATGCATTCATCTTTCTAAAAGTACAAGGCTTTCTACATATGTAAGAGTTTGAATCCTATCCAGAAGATCTTTGCTTATCAGAAAAATGTACAAAAGACATAACAAATCTGTATCAAAAACGGAAGAGTGTGGTGATTCTTTAAAAGAGAAGCTTGAGTTTTCTGTAGTAGACTGGTTATTGATGTGTAGAAGAGGAGCAGAGGACTTAGGTGTGGCACAGTGTGGTCTCCTATGGTAGGGAGGGCATTGCAGCATGGGCATCTCGGGCTGGGATAAACAGGGAGAGTTCAGACATGGATATCACAGAGAAATCACCAGCAGTTTAACCCGAGCAGGTTGCACTGTGCCTTCAGTGCACAGTACTCTTGTGGTTAATGTAGAATACACTGGATGTAGGAATTAATGGTTTTTTTCATAACAACTGCTGGTTTGTCACTTCATAGTAAATTTGTTTGTTGCCAGTTGTTTGCATTAAATCTGACCCATTAATTTTTCTACATGGATGTTTTCAAGTGCCCCACTATTGTCTCAAATGTTTGAGGTATGACCTTTGTAATAAGCAAAGTTTATAAATAAAATTAGTACTAAAATGAATATCTAAATGCTCTAAGAACAATGCACATGACAGATGGGCTGTAGAAGCCTTTACTTATGGCTATGTAATGAATTTATCTTTGTGCAGGCTGTTTCTAGGTGTACAGTAAATAGTGGCACAGTGTCCTGACGTGAAGCTTTGCAGTGTTCGTAAGACCCTTCCTTCTGAGAAGCAAGGGTGGCACTGTGGGCTTACCTGAGCAGCCATGAAAGCAGCACTTCTGGCTGTGTTCAAGGCTTTGTTTGTGCTGGGAGAGAGCAAATCAGTGCATCTGTTTTATGTAACACAAAAAGAAAAACAAAGGAGGGTAAAGCAGGTCAGAGTCCTCATCCTTAAGGTGCCCGTTCTGCTAGAGTAGATATGTTGTTCAGTATGTAAAACTTTGTGAACAAATAACATTTTTCTCTATCAACCTGTAAATCAGATAGAAGTCATGTGAGCCGCAGAAACAGACTTGATTTTAAAGGCTAGATACAGAAACCAAAGAGAGGTTTAGGAGGCTGTGGTTAGAAATAACCCCAGAACTAGGTGGTTCTAGCACAAACCTGGAGGCTCATGAACTCTAACCCTGTCTTTTTTTTTTTTTCTCGATCACATGCCAGACAGACAGCTGGGAACATGTTTCCTATAAACTTGGGATGAGCTGATAGTGAAAAAGGGGAGAGGATGTGGAATCCTGCAGCAGTGAAACAAGAGCATAGCTTTTGTCACAAGCTCAGAGGATGTGTGCAGTAGCAGTTTGGGATCTGTGCTTCTGTTAGAAGCTGAGGATCACTGCTAAGGTAGCACAATCTCCAAACCATCCTTCCCCCTCTGCTTGCTGACAGAGCCACTGGAGAGTGTCTCCTGTCACGACCAGCTGATGGGGAGATCTCAGTCTTGATCACAGTGCTTGAAGGTCCCATGTCCTCCCTCTGTGTCTTGGACCTGGTGTTGCCCTAGAAATGAGAAACTAAAGGCTACTAATGCAGAAGCCAGGAAAATAAAAGCTAGGTAGTTTCTTATTTGTCCCTGAAATGTTGTCATACTGCTTTTTACAGAATGTAAAGCTCATGCTATGAAAGCATACTGGATTTTAGTGCTGGCAACATTTTTCTGTTTGAAAATAATTTTCGTCTTGATTCTAGTTCAGTTGCTGGGAAAGTTTGTTCCCACCTCGCTTCAGGATGCATTGTTTATTTATACTAGAACTACAAGATTCTTGAAAATCAGAGTTACATTTCTAACTGAGCACATTTATAATTTTTCAATAACCCTTAACTCGTTTTAGTGAAAATATCGCAGGAAATTAGTTGGGAGGACTAAATATTGAATTGATGTACTGTGCAGCAGAGTTTTGTTTTGAGGCATTCAATATAAATGGATAATTGAACTCATATATTGTTTGAAGTTACAGATATTTGTTTGCAGTAAATCACGGTAGCAGTTGTCTCTTGAAATGTAAAGTACAGTTTTTGAGAAAAGGGATTGAAGGAAAAGCATTCTGTATGTCAGAGGGGTCAAAGTTCTCCTCACGTTTCCATTGTCATCTTTTGATAATTCAAATGTGTTGTGTTGTTTCCTCTTGGCTGCCTATGATTCCAGGCTCTTATTCCTGCTCCCATATTTGGCTTCAAGCAGGGCACATGCTACAGATTTTTAGATTGTGAAAGACTGATTATTTCTCAGCTTTCAATTCTTGCAGTATGCATGTGTCTTGTTTTCAAAAGCTTTGATTTTGATCAGACCTCTTGCTCCCAGGATGCAAGAACTGTTGTTCCCCTTATATGGAAGCCACAGATAAATCACCTTATAGTCTGATAGTGATTTTTCTCATAATTTTTCATGGCTCCCAACAGCTTTGAGGAATGAAGTATTGACTTCAGGATTTTGTACCTGCAGCAGTACAAAATAGCATTTTGTTGCATTTAGAGTCATGGAAAAGGTTGCAGCAATTTCCTCAAATGTTTTCAGCTGAGTTTCCTGTAAAGGTCAGAACTGCTAGAATAAAAAAAAAGTGAAACGTTGGTGTAGTGAAAATGGCAGAAGTTCTTGTACTTTCCTAACTGTAACTTTTGTGGCTGACCTAATTCAAGCATTTGCTCTAATTTCAGGGAAGCTTTTTGATAGAAGGGCGGAAACTTTAGCACGTAAAGACGCATAAAGAGAAAAGACTGTTTTCTTGAAACGTAACAAATGATGAAATTCTGCAAAAAAGCTAGGTGTTGCAAACAGCAGTAGAAAAACTATGTTTTCTCTTTGAAAGCTGTTAACTGCTCTTTTTGTCTCTTCAGATTGACAAAGCTTGTGTCATTTCAATGAATAACAGTTTCTGACTTACAAAAGATGAGGTGCTTAATTTATGAATTTTATATGTTGAAATAGCCGTTTAATAGGGTACAGGTATACTTGAATTGTATTTTCCTATGTGGTGGACTTCCATCACACTATGTAATTTGCTGTTATTTGAAGTTTTGTCACGTTGTAAAGCTGATGAGCTTAAGGATAACGTCTTTCAAATTTCCTGTGGCTTATACTGATGTAGGATTGGATTAGAGAAGATCCAAAAAAAACCAACTCAGGTATTGTTTAAGATTTTGTGTTTGTTTGGAGAAATTATATTTCAAAGTTTGCTAGAAGAAAAGAATCTTTTCACAGTGATTTGGCTGTTGGTATTTATGCAGTATGGTTGAATCCTAGTTACGAAAAGATAATATT
The DNA here is from genome assembly GCA_014706295.1 of Lycocorax pyrrhopterus obiensis. NCBI lineage: Eukaryota > Metazoa > Chordata > Aves > Passeriformes > Paradisaeidae > Lycocorax > Lycocorax pyrrhopterus. The sequence goes on from JACSVZ010000001.1 coordinate 15,341,985, forward strand.
TTTTTATGCATTAAAAGGGCCTTTATTCCCCCATAATATCTTTGAGAACGTAATATTTCATGGAAGGAAGCTTAGTTTATTTTTAAAGTTCACAATTACGTTTTTTTCAGTATTTCTCAGATTGAGGATGCTTCTTCCGAGTAAGAACTGCTTATCATATTGGAATCGCACTGAAACCCACGTAGACAGGAGATGGAAGCTGTCTTAAAATTTCTGGCATCAAGAGGGCCTCTTTTAGGTTTAGTGGTCAAATGCAAGATTACTTACTTAAGGGTTGGGTTCCTGAGGCATAGCCTCTTGAAAATGATCTGCTATTAACCTGCAGTTATCTCTGTGTGGGCTAGGAAAGAAGTGCATCATTTAGATCCATGAAATTTATACCGGGCAGTGCTCCAAAATCAAGAACCAAATAGTCCCAAAGATTAGGTTTAGAGATATTTTTGAAGCTGTTAGCACTGTGAAAGCCTACCTCTTTGCGAGTGGGTTGTGTGAGTGAGACAGCTGCTCATTCTGCAGAAACCTCTCACAGGAATGGAGAGGTAAAGAGCCAAGTGCTGCACTCAGGATCCCTTTGAGCTCCTTCTCCTGAGACTCTGTGTGGGGTTTCCATTGACGACTGTCTTGTGAACTTGGTTCTGGGAAGGGCTCTCGAGGTCGTCAAGCCTGTTCAGATCGTTTCACCACACGGATTCCTGGTGAAGGTTCTCACACTGTGTCCCTTAGAGGAGACTCAGCAAGGCTCAGATGTCCTGCAGTACCAGTCCACCCGCCCTGTTCTACTCAAGGGCACATTGGCCCACAGTGAGTGGTGGTTGTATCTGATTCGGGTGGGAATATATCTGCTGTAGTCAAAATAAAACCAGAAACCAGTGCAAAAGTCTTGGTCAGGAGGTGCACTGAAGTCCTTGCTGAGCAGACAGCAAGTTGCTCTTTTCCCAGTATTTTAGAGCAATATAATGTAGTCAAAATCTTACCTATTTAGTTTCTCCTCTCTTTTATTACACAAGCTTCTTTTTCAAGACACAGCAGTCCCTGAACTTGAAACTGGACTATTAGCTTTTGTTCAGCCTCCTTTAGCATTTAAATTCAGCTGTTCTTGAACTACGTATGGCAGATTGAGGACTTCTATCCTAACTGAAAGTTTGCTTTCTTCTTATTTGTGTACATGGAATTCCTTCTTTAAAAGAAATAATATCTGCAAACTTCAACTTGAAATCAAAACTAGAAATAGATTTTGTCATACACCAGGGAAAGTTCCCACAAGCCACCTTTGATATGCATGGGTTTGCAAGCTTATTTGCCTACTCTTTCCTCATGTGTTAGGCTTCAACTCCTTGCAGATCTGGAAGGACTGGGTCACACAGGGAGATTTCTATAACCACTACTGATGCAGCACCAAGGTTTTAGGGCCATTGTAGTTCATTTACCAAATATATGGGGTAGTCATGTTCAGTGTACTTTTTGCAGTAAGATAAAGTGAGCTGACTTGGTATATCTATTTGGCCAGAGTTGTTTGGGTTTGTTTCCACTTCATTTTTCAAGAAGAAATGCAATTTTGAGTAAGGCATTATAGGGTTTTAGAGTAATAATATACTTTTTACAGCAGATAAGAGTGGGGGGAGATATAAAGGGCTATGTCAATATTTCTGAATTTAATAGGACTAGGGTCTCTTTCTTTGGCCTAAAGATAAGGGTGCCTGGCTCTGTTTGGGCCACAACTGAAGAAAAGTTCTAAAATCCTAAATTCCTCAAGGGTGAGCACTACAGAAGAGAAGACAGCAATGAAGCAGAAGCAGCGTATTAGAGAGAGGAGGGAGGCTCTAATATCGGCACCAGTGTTTGCTGCAGGCTACAGTGGTGAGGCTGATGAAGGCTGGGGCATTTGTTTGGTTTTGTTTGTAAGTTTTTAGTCTTATGCTATAGACTAAGACCATGAATTGAAAAGATGTGCAAAGGTCTTAAAGCTGGCATAACTCATTGCAGAATGCTTGCTAAGCCACTTAGATATGGGCTTCCCATAGGATATTGCTGAATATGAATATGTTTCTGATAAGATTTTAGCTTAGTAGGGCTGGATTGACCTTTGCTTGATTTCTGTTTCATTATTTAGACAATTCTGCACTTTTCCTTTCAATTCCCTCCTGGATCTGTAATTTCAAGCTGCTGGGGTTGACCATGTCGTGTTACTCTGGGCAGTAGCTATGAAAGATTATGGCCCTTCTCATGACCATTGAAGGTAACAGTAATGAAAAGTAGCTCAAACAAGTATTAGAAAGGCACAATAAAAGGAAGTCCTTAGACAATTTTGGTGAACTGCAAGGTGTTGAACCTTCTGTATGAATTTTGGCTTAGTGGACCCTTGGCCCATGTGTTTTTCTTCTTTCCACGAGTAGTGGATGAGAAAGAAGTGCAAGACTCCCCACCCTACAAACAAATGCCAGTGTTTGGGAGTTGTCTTGTATTCCTTTGCTTTTTTCAGGAGCCAAACAAGGCTTTCTCAAAAAGCTGTCAGCAGCAGCAAAGGCACCGGTGACATTCATCCAGAGGCTAAAGGGTACAGCACTGTTTTCTGTTATAGCAGACAATTTTCTCTGTCAGTTTTGAAGTTGCAAAAGGATTTTTACGATTAAAAAATATTGTGCTGCTGTTTCAGAATTTGTGAGTTGAGGATTTAATTACATTCTGACATAAAGAATGAAAAATAACCCAGTAGTGGCACACAGGAAGCAAGTTCTGGCAAGATGGGGTCTTCCGTAGGATGTTGTCTTGTGGTCTTGTTCGCATGAGAATGCTGTTTGACTCACAAATTCTGTTTAAACGGTAGATAATTTTTTAAAACACAGTGAGTTTGTCACCTAGCTGCAAAATAAATGTGAAGCTTTGGGTGAAGTAATTTATTATACATTTTATTTTTTAAAGCTGTGAAAAAGAAACTTGTGGAATAATGTATGTGTTAAGTCTAGTCCATTTCTTTTAGAAAGTGATATATTCTTCTAAATGCATACAGTGTTCTTAAATTCTCACTTTGTTCACTTTTCTACCAGAGCTATGCACAATATTTCTTCTAACAACAGCAGCATCTATCACACAGATACCACACATCTTTCATACACATATTCACATTTGTTATTTCAATTATTATGGTGACTGTGAGGAGTTGTCTTTTAGATACTATTTTACCTGTGTGATGGCAGTAGATAAACGATTTATTGTACCCTCCACAGGCAGTAATTTGTAAAACTTTTATCTCTGCTGATGTACTGATGCACAGAAAATGCTTTGGGCAGATATAGAATACTGTATTAATGTTGTATAGCTAATAGGTCAGCTTTGAAATAACAATTGGTCTGGTGAAATAAAAGGTGAAGAAAACAAGTCAGGTTTAAGGTGCATCTTACAGAGAATAACTTGGAAATTCTTGCTTTGCTTGATGCTGTTCACAGAAGACAACTTCAGAAACTTCAAATAGAAATGTGCTTTCTATGGTTTAGTACTCATGTCTGATATGCTGAAAATCTAAATAAGATCTACAGTATTTCCTATGTATGGTACAGTGCTGTGGGATGGTGGAGGTTGATCCTGCACTGGGATGTAGAAGAGGGCAGTGAATGTAAGAGAGTTGAAAGAGATGAGGAGAGGTAGAGGTTTTTATGAGGGAAAGAGTTCATCCAAAGCCATCACCTGTCCCTGATGCCTGTTTAACGTAGATCTCATAAAATCTGCAGATGACATCAAATTGGGGGAGCAACTGACATGCTTGAAGGCAGGGCTGCTGTTCAGAGGGCTCCAGACAGGAACATCATGGACTCCAGCAAGGACAAATACTAGTTCTCACCCTGGGAAGGAGGAATGCTGGCAGATCTGCAGAGTGGGACCTGTTAGGTTTGGGAGCAACTCTGCTGAAAAGGGCCTGTGGGTCCTGGTGGGCAGCAACATAAACATGTGCCAGTCTTGTACCTTGGCATCAACACAGTGAACAGCATCCTGGGCTGCATTAATAGCCTGCAGATTGAGGGAGGCGATAATCCTCCTTTACCTGGCACTCACTAGTCCACATCCAGAATACAGCATCCCATTTAGTGGATGGGATGAGAATTTTGCATGAAAGGAAGATATTGATGAGCTGAAGCAAGTTCTGTGCCTGTGGAAGCTGGAGCACATGCTTCCTAAGGATGTGCTGGGGGAGGTGTGGGCTTGTTCAGCCTGAAAACAGCGTTTTGGGGGGACCTTCTGATACATAAAAGATTGTTATCCAAGAGACAGAGACAGGCCCTTCACAGTGATGCCTGATGGGCAGAACAGGAGAGAGCAGATGGGACTTGAAAAGAAAGTTCCAGGCAAGGTATAAGGAAAATTTTTGTTGCTATAAGGTCAGTCAAGCAGTGGGCTTCTGCAGCCTCTGTCCTTGGAGGTTTTCAAGACCCAACTGGTCAAACAGCCTTGAACAGCCTGGTCTGACCCCAGAGGTGACCCTGCTTTGAACTGAATTGGAGTAGGGACCTTCTGAGTTCTCTCTCAGCCTGAGCGGCTCTGTGGCTCCAGGACAAAGCTTGGAGCCAAGACTTATTTTTTCCTTATTTTTTGGGACATGGTTATAAGCAAATAGTTCAGCCTCTGTAGTGTCAGTTACCTGTCTAGAAAGTGGAGGTAATGCTGTTTGTCTGCTTCAGTGGTGTTTCAAGATAAGATATATGAAAGGTTATGATATTTATGATATTTTGGATGCTTTGTCCAAGTGGATATAGACAACAACACAGGCTTTAAAGTCTGCCTAAGAAGCTGATAGAGAGGTATTGTGCATTTCTAGTAGTAACGGCGAAGTCTTGGGAAGCTGTTTTCTGTGGATTTACTTTCATGAAACCCCACCATATATATTTTCTCCATGTGCTGCCAAAGAAGTCGATCACCGTAAAAGGTAGTGAGCAGCAAAATGTGTCAGTGTTAGCAACAGCTCTGACAGCAGGCTCTCTATATGCTTCTGCCAATTATGGTAACATTTGTCATATTTTCCTAGTTAATAATTTTCTTCCTGCTATGGTGGTTGTTTCTGTGGGCTTGTCATTGGAGGGGAAGCAGACTTAGCTGCCTTTACACCAGGAGCACTGTACTGGTTTTGCCCTGTGCATCAAATGTACAGCTCATTGCTTGATAAACTGAGACATCTGTTTTTTTCCCCTCTCACACCTTTCAGCTTTGGTGATTTTTACTAAGAGATTTTCAAAGCTGTCCTACAATTTCCACACATAAATAAGGAATTATTTTAAAAAGAAAAACAGTAGTGTCCATTGGAAAAGGTTACTGAAAACTGCTTTGTTTTTGTGGCATTTCAACTTTTTAAGAGTCTTTGAGGTAACATTAGAGCAGGCAGAGGTGTGCACAGAGAAGTTTTAAGAAATCTTGGGAGGTTGAGAATATTCTGTAATACCTTTTTTTAACTGTTTTTTTTTTTCTTTTCCCTCTCTACCTGTCTTCTGCAGGAAATAAAGAAAGACATGAAGAAAGAAAATACTGCCAACAAACCACCAGAGAAGCCTATAAATGAAGTTTCCAATGGAAGCCCTTTACTGTTGTCTGAGACAATTATTAGAACCAACAAAAAAGGTATAGTACAAGGACATTAAATTCAGATTAAATTCAGGCCTTCCAAAGAACAAAATGTAAACCTTTTTTGTTTCTAGAAACAGAGCTAGAGTCTATTTAACTGAAAAGGCATAGCAGGAATAATAATAGTAAAAAATCTTTGTCCCTTTGAACTGGCATATATGGATGCACATATGTCTAATATTTCCACATTAACTTGCACAGACATCCCTTTCTTTTTAAGGAAATCCCTCCTCCATACGTTTAATTAAGGAAAGCTGTATGAGGAGATTGCTGAAGCTTATTAAAGGAAGGAACTGGCAGCTTGCATATATGGAGGTTTTTGCGCAGGGATGTCAGTCTACATTCACATATTCATGCTTTATCTGGGACAGAGAGCTCTAAAAAAAGGGGGGAAAAAAGTGGAAAACATACAACTTAATGCATTAGTTTCTTGGGAAGTGTCTTTCACTGTCTTCTGTTTGAAACTGGAATGTGTGCTCTTCATGTCTGGCTTGACTCCCAATGCAGATTCCTATATAGGGTTTTGGGTTGCTAAAATGAAAGCCTCCAAATCTTGTGTCTCATTCCCTAGCTCCCAGCCCTGCTATCAGAAATATCAGAACAAAACAAAAAAATGGCAATATAAAAGCTGTATTTTTCTTTAGGTTATGTTTATGCTCCTGTTTGTTTGTAGGAGGACAATTGGCTTTGTGCAAGAGATGAGCTGTAATTTTTTCTGGAGAATTCACTGGAGAGTTTCTTGCTTGCTTTCTTATGCAGAATAATCTGCTGTCATTAATCATTGCTGTAATGTAATTTCCATTTTGACGTGTCTTCTATACTGTTAGGACTGTTATGGACATTTCCTCTTATGTATTATCAGCTAATGTTTTATTAGAGCTGCAGTTTCAGTAGAGGTCTTATACTGAAGTTTTACAACTGCAAGTGCAGAAGAATTAATAATTTTTGCAAGATGTATGACTTCCTTTAAAATGTGAAGGAGACTAATCTCTACCTCTTTTGCAAGGATTGATGTCCTCTGAAAGAAAAGATTGGAAAAAAATCTCAGAAGGCTTTGTCTTTTGAGCTTGCAGTGTCGTCTTGAGTCTGGAGACACGTCCAACATTTCTGCTTTGGGTCATAGGTTTTTCAAGCAACAGCAGAATTGAATTACTAAGAATTATTATTTTTCATGGCTGCTATACAGAACCATATGAGTAGTTGGGAAATTATCTAGGGACCAAGTTTGTTCCATATTGCTTCAGCTGCTATTTGGAGAAGGCTAATAGCTGTGGCAGATGCAGGGATTCAGTTCAGTCACAAGGGGATAGCACTCCAAATATGATTCTTAGAGCGGTTTCTCTTCCTCTTTCTTCCCTCTGGCTAGGAGCTTTAAAGGATTCAGGAGAAAAAGATTTTTCTGTCTCTAGCTGAAGAATACAAAACCTCATATTTACTGAAAGGAGAAAAGCAAAGTCTGACATGAAGATCTGTGAATTGAGGTAGGGGTTAGGTTTGGAAGCAGCAGATTTCATAATAGAATGTTATTTCTATGGACTTCTTTGGTGGGGATTGCACTTCTCATGGCCACCTGTACATTGTGTCAGGGTTGGTGCACTGTTCCTGTTGACTGCTTCTCCACAGCTGTTTCCATTGCTGCAGAAAAAGCAGGTGCAGGATGCCATGGTCTGGCAGCACAGCCAAGGATGCACGGAGCACAGCAAGGCCAAGAGAGCTTCCCCTCATTTTTCCTGGGATCAGTTTGAGCATGGTGCCAAAGTAGCCTTGTTTAAGCATGGACAGCTGAACACGTAGTTACAGTTGTGTTCAGAAAGAGTTTTCGAAGATCTGTGTGGCAAATCTCCTTGTGGAAAGTGTTGCCATATTTTACTGAAGAGGGAGCCCTAAATGCCATGGGTGTTATTTTCTTCAAGTGCTCTTGTCCTGGGATTTTTACTAAACCCTAATTAAATCTGTTTACTGATCACAGAATGTGACCTGGAAGACCTGAAAGAGGGTGCAGGATGTTTGTGTTTGGTTCATTGGTTGGTTTGTTTTCTTTTTCTCTCATCATTAGGAAGTGAGGGGGACAGGGATGCATCTAAAGGTCTTTAGCCACTGTTCAACAGTGAAAATGGCAGGCAGTATTATTTGTTTGCTTGGGCAATGTAATCCTGCTGCTCAGAGCTTCAGAGCAGATCCAGTAATGTGGGAGTGAAGCGTTCTGTGCTGCTGCATTGTTTTTATTACCAAGATGATTATAAGGGCTATTCTACAGCTGTGGTGTTATATTGTGTAGTTTTACTACTTAACTTGGTTGGCCTAATTTAAGTGTCAGCACTTTAGCAAGCATTTACATTTTGAGAAGAATCTTGGCCTCTTGGGCTTCTGGCTTGTAGAGAGTTTTTCCTTGAGAAATATTGACAAGTGTCCAACACTGGTATTCAAGGAAAATAGCTAAGTTATTTGTAAGAAACATATAAGTAGCCAAGAGGAAAAGAATGAATTTATGAACTAAAAATATATTTAGGATCCAACTTTATATCTTGGTTTTTTGTGCCAATTATTTCTAAGTACTCTATTGAAATTAGGGGTTTTAATAAGGTCAGTGTAAATTGAAATAAGTGGCTGCATAATATTATTTGCTGGCTGGGGTTAAACCACACCAGTAATGGGTGTTACCACTTAGGATTACACATGTAACGTAGGAACAAATTAAAGTTGGTGTAACCCCACCGGCCTACCTGGGTTATTACTTCCATTACACAGTGAGGGTTGCAACTGGTTGTACATCACCATTTGTGAATCACTCAGGTTTTTGTTACAAGGCCAAGAGGAGATGGAAGGATTTGATTTTGTCTGCTTTTCATTGTGGGCAGTAAAACCAGAACATGTCTCATCCTTTAATGTTTCTTGTTGGCCACAGATATTAGTGACCTAATGGAAACAAACAGTGACGACTGCTGTGGTGGACATAACTTAGGAAATTCTGTTACACTTGACCACAGGGTTGTAAGTATGATCTAGAGGTCAGGGCTACACTTAAGAAATAAGGGGATTCTTTTCTAGATCTGCCACAGCGTTGTTATGGAACTTTTGCTAAATCACTTAAACTGTTGGTCAAATTACCACACTTATCTTCCTACGCCAGGTATTTTAGTATGTATTGATTTATCGGATAGTCAGGGCTTTATTTTTTCTGATTTATTGCAGTGACATACCCAGATTTATGAGTAACTTCCATGTATTTCAGGTGTCTCTACCTTACACTGCCTATTGGCAAAACCTGGTTAATACCTGCCTCCCGAAGATGTTGAGATCTGTTCCAGCACGGTAGTGATGGTAATTAACATCCAGGAAACCGAGCATTTTAGTATAGCACTGCAGTGGGTTCATGCTTCACCTCTGAAAGGCTCAGGAAAGGACCATTAGCTCGAATGTAGGGATGGGGTTGGGGAAGCATGATGGCCTTGTGCTTTCCCTGGCTGTTCACAGGGCTGCAGCAGCTCTAGGCTGGTCTGATGGGTGCTTCAGGTGCTGCAGTATCAGCCCTGTCTGGGGAAAAAGGCTGTGGCACTGAGGCACCTGTCTGAAGCTGTAGGAATGTCAGATGTTGGTTGGCTTGCATATCCATTGCCAGAACCTGGGAGGGATCATTCTTTTGCTTCTTCCTGCAGTTCATAAGCCAAGAAAATCCTTTCGTCACCACGGCTGGGTCTTTGAGTATATCTTTTTACCGCTTCAGATTTTTTTGTTGGCATATAGAACTATTGTTCTAAAACTTTTACAAAGCTGAGTTAAAAAAAAATAATTAAAAATGGCTTTTTTCTACTTAGAATTGGCATTGTTGTGCTTCGGTAATAACAGGGTGCGAAAGCCTTTTCTTCCCCAAGAAAATTTTCAGATTGTTTGTAAAAAATCAAAATTATTGCTATTTTTGCAATTATTTAATAAGGTAAGAAAATTACGACCAGGTCTTGGAACAGAAAAACACTGAAAGATATATTTTTTTTCCTTAAATGCTTTTCCAACATGGTGAAATTCCATCTCTTCTAAGTTAACTTGCAAATTCTAAAAACGGATCTGAGGTTGTGCAGCTATTTTTGATCTGTCATAAATTCAGTACGATCTTCATTCAGGTATGAAGGTATATAATGGAAACTTGCCTGCTATGAGCTTTAACAGTGAAATGGCCATAGCTTATTTTAAACTAGTTTTGTTCTCATTTTTGAGTATCCTATTTTTAAGTATCTTATTCATTGTGCTATTTTGTGTGGCTGGGAACAAGAGCCCACTTGCTTAGGTCAAGTTGCAAAACTGGACCTGATTTTACTATATTTTGTAAGTAAACTAACAACAATTGTTATATGAGTAAACATATTTGAGGCAAAGATATATTGCCTTGTCAGATATATTTGTTTTCTATAAACTGTAATTGCAGGCTGCATTGAGCCAGCAAATCTGGAACAGTTCATCATGTCTTACATGTTCTTTATCAAAGCCAAATACTGAAAGCAAGGAAAGTTTTTTCTAGTTCTCTTGAGAATTATTTGTTTTATCTTCCAGCCTACATTTAAATAAAAGAGAGCATTTGCATGCTATGTTAAAAGGGAAGTTTTGTGAAAATAGGTTTGATGATATAATAGGTTTAATTTAGGAATACATAACAAGCCTGTTGTACACAAAACCGAGATTTAAGTCAATTTTTGTGAATTAGAGAAATGGGAAAAGTATTTTGCAAGCAAAATGCTTCATCATTTTGTTCAACAGTTTTTTTTATTATTTGTATACAAAAAGGCACTCCATTAACTAGAAAGACAAGCTGTTGGATTCTCAGCATAAGAGTGTGTTGACTCTGAGTCTTATATTAAATAATCTATGTAAGCTATGATTCTGGTCATATTTTTCAACAGAAAGGCAAACTTCAAAATCTCTTTCATAAAATATTTTATTACCAAGCAGTGCAAGCAACTGCCTTCGTCGTGCTTGATGAGGTGGTATCTGACCCTCAGTACGCTCAGCTTTGGTTTTCCTTTCAAGCACAGTAAGTTTGAAGGCATTGATCTCTCTTTTGGTTGGATTATCCTTCTGCTGTTTATACATTCAGGCCCTCTCCACAGACAGGCTTTGGTGTTCCCTTGCAAATACTGCCAACTTCAGAAAAATTATTGCTAGCAGGAAAAAAAAATCCTTTTAATTTTTAAGATCAGCTAATTGGTGTATAATCAGTATACAGTTTACACAAATATGCACAAGAACATACTGCTCAGCCTATTAAGGTTAAAATATGCATGCAACATATGACACCAACCCAAAACGAGACATAAAAAATTAATGGCACAGGAAACTTGAATGTGCAAAATATTTATTCTTTGAGTCTAAATACCATATCTGCATATGCATATGTAGTGTCTCAGATAAGGCACACTTCCTTTAAAAGTACTGTTTTTTTTAAAATAAGGGTGAAAATTATCCCAGTATTTAGGTAAGCTACACTGCCCTGGGAGGCAATGCTTTCAGTTCAGAGAGGCAGGAAAAGGCACCAGTCTGTGCTGGACATGTGGTTGTGTTGTTGACATGACTTTTTTTTTTGTCTGGAAGAAAGACCTCAGTGCTGCCTTCTTGGCAAGAGTGGAATGGATGCTCATTCATTCTTTTCAAGCAGATCTTGTTTATGAGTTCTATTTAAATAATGACTTGAGATATATAAAATCTTAATCTTTTTTCCTGTGTTATGGTCATTTGCTCTCCTGGTATTCAGTTAAGGTTTCATAATCTATCCAGATTCCAGTAGCTTGTTCCTTGTTTCTTTTCTTGTAATTTACTGTGCAGTGCCCCCATCTTCTTTTAATCCTAATTGCTTACCCTTTCTTTTCAATTACTCCTTTCTTGTAGTCTTCAAAATGCACTAATGCTGAGCCCTGACTTAGCTTCTGCAATTTTGCACGGCTGGATCCAACCACTAGTGTGGCACGCTAGTATCATGAGGGTCTGTGCAGGAGCAGCCTATAGAAGCAAGAAGGAGAAATCACTCTGGGTTTGAAGTGTAATTCCAGGTTAATTCTATCCTCTGGACATCTGTTTGCCTCAGTGGCTGTCTTGTGTGTCATATATTTAGCTCTAGGAATCTCATGGAATTTATGGACCATGCTGTGAAACACTGAACACAAATACAAGCCGCTGCATCAGGGAGCTAACTATGTATACACCTGTGTGTGTATGTATTATGTATGAAACAAGATAACAGATAACTAAAAAAAAAAAAGTATAATGCAAGAGAACATGCAATATTTGGGCAATTGCTAGCAGGCTATTTTCAGGTTTCTTGCAGACAGAAGACACTTGTTTTAATAAAATATTTAGATCTGGATCTGCATTTGGAAATTGGGAGGTCAGTATGGAGAAAATTGCAACAATGTTTGGTTTAGAATTTAATTTTATCCTGCTGGATGCTGGACAGGACAGAGAAGAGGCAGAGGATGACCTTTTCATATGGAGTCCAAAGAGATGTGGGAGAGCAGTCACTGCTGAGCATTCTCAGCAGCTTACAGATGAAACAGTGGGAGGTAGTTATGGAGACAGATGTGGGCATCAGTTAGTTTGTTGGTTGGGTTTTTTAAGCTAGACCAGAATTACATTTGTATCAATGAAATAGCAGAGACAAGTGAATTTTTAAGGAAGTGAGTGAGAGGGAACAAGTGAAGCGGTGGAATAGGGCTACAGGGACAGTTGAAAGAATAAGGAGAAAAAACTACTTTTGCAAGTAATTTATGTTTATGCACATACCCCAAAATGTTGCATTTGAGGAAGAGGTTAGAGAGTGGCAGCTTCTCTTTCATGAGCACTGAAAAATTTTTGTTTAATCAGTTAAAGGATTTTTTTTCTTTTCTAAAAGCTTTGCAATACATTTTACATGCCTGAAGTATAAAATTGTCAGGTATATCATTTACCAGTTGTACAAGCATTTGCAAGCTTGCTTTTATCACAATATGTGATAACTGTCCACAAGGTACTAGTCAAGAGCAAACGTTGTCAAACTCAGGTGCAAAATGTTTTTCTATTCAAATTTATATTGAAATCTCCTTTAACGCATGCAAAACCCAATAAAATATGCTGGTTGTTAAAGTAACAACAGCAATGAAACTTCCTCTTGTCTCAAAACTCTGTTTCCCCATCACAAAAGAGACTGTTGATTTTTCCACAAGGTTCTGCAGAGAAATGTCTCCCTGCTGCCAGCAGTTCCCTCCTTCTCACTGCTGTTGGATAAGTCAGCTGGCACCCAGCAAGGCCTTCCTGCCTTTGAGGTCTGTCCCTGACCTTTTGCCTCTAGACTGAGCTGTCTGTGTCTGTCTCCTTTAGCCTTTCATCCGGGTGGTGTGGGACTTTTGAGAAAAACATGGCTAACTTGATTTGAAAATTCGCAGACCAACCTTTCTTCCCTGTCCCTTCTCACCTGTGATTAAGAAATGGAGAAGACAAACAGGGTGGCTCACCTGATGCTGAGCCTTGGAGCAAGACTTTGGGATCTCTTTATATTTCCCAGTGCCAAGACACATCTGACAGCTGCAATAGGAGAGAGATGGACTTCTTATTCTGTGGTAGAGACAATGAAAGCAGAGGAGGAATGCAGGGATATTGTTGTGGAATATAGAACACAACTCTATCTGGACTGAAAATTCGGGGTCAAGAGAATATACTTTGACTGTGCAAGTTAATATATTTTCCATGAGCTCTGAAACTTTGCAGGTGTACTTTAAACTGGGTCAATAACGCTTGTCTTCTTGCTCCTTTAGTTAATCTTGATGGATTTGTAACTGCTAAGTTAAATATGGCCCTCTAAGTCTGCAGTCACACTGACAGGCAGATCCTTAGCTCAGAATTTCTTTACCTTTGCTTGCTTGGGTGGTAGCTGGAATGGTGCTGCATTGCTTTTAAGGAGACAGGCAACTGGTGTTAGCCTTTCCTGTGGGCTGGAATTGGGGCTGTGCAGCTGTTTACATGCTTCCCCCATGGCCTGTAGATAAGAGTAAGCTGTGCTATAAAAGTTACAGCACTAATCAGCATCCTGAGGTAGTTGAAGGTCTCTGGCTCCTGTGATAACCATAAAATCCTTTGGATGATTTCTGGGGTTGTAGGTGAGAAGCAGGGCCTGTCAACAGCTCCCTTGGGTCTCCTTCAAGTTGCAGTGTCATGCAACATGAATTGAAGGCCTAAATAATTTGGATAAATGATTGATATGAGAATTCCTTCTTTAACCCATTAAGCCCTCCTCGGTAAAAAATATTTTTGGATGTAGGTGAAAGTTGAATGTAAACATGCCTTTGTACTTTTTTTTAAAAAAGCTCCATACTTGCACTCTCTGCATTGGCAACAGGTGACTTATTCTACTGCTGTTGAGTCACTTCATTGCAGGAAACCTTTTGATTTCTGTCTACTTGGACCAGAAGGAAACTACAATCATTATTCAAGACCTTCCTCTTCTGATGGAATGGTGTTTATAAACCCAAGTTAGAACAAACATCTGCAGAAAGTGGGTAGAATGTACATAGCAAAAATGAGCTGTGGCTGCTGCTAGGAAGGAGCATCACTGTTTGGGTGGTTTAGGAGACCTGAGCAGAGTTCTCCTCAGACGTATGCTGTCCTGGGGACCTCTGCGAGCCAGCTTCTTATGGGGCTGTGGATAGCAGTGTGTGTCTGGGGAGGGGCTTTAACTCTGAATGCCCTTTGCAGAGGTATTTTTCACCTGTTCTTTTGCCCTGCTCCCTGTCCCATGTGCATACATGCAATCTCTAGAGTGGTCTAAGCAAAGCTTTGCTCTTGGCTGCACGTGGCACTAAACTGTATGAAAGCAGTACCGTAAGGCACATTGTTTGGGCTCTTTTATGATGTATGATATGAAACATTTTACTTTCAGGAATTGATATAGGCTTTAAAACAGTCTTCTGATAAAGTGACATGCCTGGAATAAACTTGTCACTGCATTCATTTTAATTATTTTTCACACACTATGTGAAAAACTTCAGTTCATTGGGTTAAAAGCCCCTGAAGTTAGGGAAACTTGCTTTGCTTTAACTAGATTTGAAAAACACATGGAGATATCAGACAGTGTTGACAATGCATAACCTGGATTATCCTTAGTAAGATGGCATTATTAGCCATTTAGGCTTTCAATTTTTGGATTCCTGTATTATGTAGGTGCAGTAACTTGAATAACAAGATACTTTGCCTGCAAAGGTATATTTCTTGTTTCCACTGGCATGAAGTTTCCCAAATTTTATTCATTGAGTACTTCATACATGTTTTACCTTATTTCAGAATTTTCTCCTTTACAGTCTACTCTATCATTACCAAGGTGCACACAGCATGGGACACTGTGCTGGTGTTAGTGGTGTGTTGTGATGTATAGTACTGTTTACCCTATTTTTTATGATTATCTCACTGTTTCCTAATGTTATTTCACAGTTAAGATGCACCAGTAGTTTGCATTAGTTCCTATTCTATATCTTTTTGCATTCCCTTTTCAATTATAAATACATGTTTGTGCCTGTTCCTTTCTTGCTGTTAATTTGTGGAATCATCCTCTATTAAAATTCAAAGCATGTTGCTGATGATGGTTGGTTTCCGAGCTCATTGGTAGGGTGGCTGTGCTTGACAAGGGAGTGAAATGTGGAAGTGCTGACAAGTGGCTGATGGCTGATTCTTGGCCCCAAGCAGAGGATTGCGATATGAAAGATTATTATTATCTGTCACACAGCAAGAGCCGTTATTTCCTAACTTCGGCGACGACTTTATTTAGAAACCGAAGTGGAGGCTGGGCAGAGTTCCTCGTGGTGAGAAGCAGCTCCCTGCAGATGCCCAAATTAGCTGGGAATGAGTGTTGAAGTCAGCAGGGGTGTAGTGCCACTGGCATGGTCCTCTGCCTGGGCTGCATTGCTCTGGTGAAGGCCTTCATGACTTCAGCTGTTACTGCAGCATCTTCTGTGGCTGCATATTTGTAAATCTGCCACTCTACTCCACAGACTTCCAGAGAGCACTGGCACCATTGTGACAGCACAGGATAGATCTGCTTTTCCCCCAGAAATACTTGGCTGCTCCAGAATCTGTTTCTGATACTGTTTTCTCCCGGGACCAGATTTTACCAGCTTTCTACCCATACAGTGTTCAGCCTAGCACTGAAAATATGCTACTATGGCAATTCACAGATTAATACCACACTATTTTGACTTCCAGTAAACTCTATGCATCTGATACTGTAATACTGTCATTTAAAACACATTTCGTTTTTATCTTTTTTCATTATATTATGATAATATTTTTATCAATGATGCGTCCAAGCCTGCTGGCATTGTTAAGTCCTCTTTAAGGATTTCAGTCATTTACTTTGTATTTCCAAGCTGGTTGTCTTGTCTTATACTAACGTGTTTCATTACTATACATTTAGTACCAGGTGTACCTTGTGCTGGCTTCTGTTAGACTCCTGCTGGATTCCAGATATCCCTGATCTATAGAGTCTGCAAAAGCTGCAAGATGCAATGTCAGCCATTATTGCTTCATTTTGCAACTGCAGTCATGAGACTTGGTGTTTTTCAGACCTAGGAATCCTCTGTTAGACTACTGACTCAGCATAGTGTTATCCTAAATTACAAGGGTCACAGTTACTTCTGGGAATTCATAAGAGGGGCAGGAAGTCTCCAGGAAATTATTTTAATAAAAAAGGTCTAGTGACCTTAGGAAAACCAAAAGGTTCAGTCACATGCCTGGCAGTTATGGAGCAAATAGAGTACTGGAAAACAAAAGTACCCAACGTTGAAATATTAGCCTCAGGCTCTAGTTTCATGAAGATGTTAAGTATGCATTGCCACCAAAAAAAAAGATCCAATTTTCCTTTTTTCTTCTTCCTATGTTCTGGTACAAATGTTTGGCTTCATGGTGGGCCAGATGACGAGAATGATCAAGATTAGCATTAAACTAGCAAGAAAAAAGCTTGTTTTGAATAGCAGGTCTGTTCCTTGCCTACCTCCTCACACCACTTCACAAGCACTTGATCTGACAGGATGGCAAGGAGTGTTGCAGGACCTGCAGGAGCAGAGGGATCAGCAGCACTGTCTTTTATTTGGTTGCAGGTGAAAATAGTTCCAAAAGTTCTATGAGAGATTGGTGGTTTGTCAAACTTTTTTAAAGCTGGTTCATAGCCATTCAATTAAATCAACTGCTAAAGAAAATTGCTCTCTTGTTAGTTTCCATTGTGAATGTTGCTCTTCACTTTTCTCTTGTGTTGGGAAGGTATAAGCATTGGTCATTGTCCAGAAAAAACAGCACTGCAGTTGCATACAGAATTCTTCTTATGCAGACCCCTTCTCTCCTGCCAATTCTACGTCTTGTAACCACAGAACTGTTTCGGAGATGGATTTCATTACTGACACAGCTGACTTGAGCCAGAGACCTATTTATTCACAGCTTTTAACTTTGAGGAAGTAACTTCTAATTTGTGTAGCAAGAGTAATGGAAAAGACAAGAGGAACTTAACAGTTATTTTTAGGAAAAGATAGTGTTTATCCTAGCAAAACTAAAAATGTTGTTGAGACATTACATACTTGAAACATAGACAGTTGTGGTTTTGTTCTTCAATTATTTTAAAGTGAAGGAATTTCTCTTAATGCGTACTCTGTAGCCCTGTCAGCTTGAGTAGTCCTGCACATACGTTCGTATTTCTATGCAAATTGGTATTTTCCTATGTGGTGTATGAAGAAAACATTAAAAAGCTGGAAATCAATAATGCCAGAAAAATAGTAAACCTGATAATGTGCTTTCAAATGCGCAAAGAACATTTTGAGTACTTTCACAAATGAAAGTAGTATTATTGAACAAATGCACCAGCATTAACAGCTGGCAATAGTTTTGTAGCAGACTGTATGATTCAGAAGGAGAAAGTAATGAGGGGTGTACAGATGCTATTAAAAAGCCTACTAGGATGGTAAGGTATGAAACCAGCCTGCCTGCCTTGCTTGACATCAGAAGTCTGGAAAACTCCTGTCTAAGGAAAACAGAACAAAAAATGAAAGGAACAGTAAACTGGAAGGAATTGCTTGGTTCAGCATGCAGAGCACTAGCACTTTGGTTAACATGGTGTTAAGGAATGTTAGGCAGAGTTCTGGTGAAAGTTTTGGGTGGTGGCCAAGTGCTTTGACCTGGGGATAGAAGTAATTTGTGTAATGCTGCTGTGGGGGAAGAAAAGACAAGTTTTGGTGGCAGGTCCAGTGGGGGATCTTGCGTGCAGTTGCATCCTTGGATAGAATTAGGAGCAGCCAGGTTCCAGGAATTCCTTCATTTGGCAGCAAGTTTCATCCTTGCACAGATCAGAACTGACATGAAGTCATCCCTACTCACAGCGTGTTGTCACAAGTGGAAGTGGTTGTGGCCCTAGAGGCAGAGCCAAAGGATATTGAGGTGGAGAGTCATGCAAGTATGACATGCCCAGATGTATCATGGAATGGGGAAATCTGGGTTAGCTACTGGGTGAGGGACTTGAAGCAAACAAAGCAGCAGAGGTTTTTGACATGAAGTTCTGTACAGCTTAGGAGCTGGCATTTGGTACAGTGTATTAAGACTGAGTTACTTCTGTACGGAAATCTTTCAGTGTCTAATTTAAAATCCATGAAAACTAGCAAAAAGCTGAAAATACGAGGTAAGTAAGCATCATTAGAAAGGTGTTTGGCAACAGATCTCTTGAACAGGAGACAGAATGTTTAGTTTGTTCATCACTTGCTATTTTGAGAATTATGGGAATTAAAAGGCAGACAAGCTTTTATTATAAAGACTGCAAACCCAACCAGCACATGTTCTGCAGTCAGGTTGTAGAAAGTTCTGTGCCAAAAAACTGGGTAAACAAGTGTGAACTGACCATTTCTGGAAGCGGGCAGAGTGATTAAAATCCAGCACACGAGTTTGTTTGAACTATGCCTTTGCTGTGTTTTGGGGCTTCCCCACCATTTGTGTTGTGAAATTCATTGCTTGATGCAAGAGTGGCACACTGCTCAAGTGGTTATTTGAAGTTAATGTTTAGAAACATATGCAAGCTACAGCGTCTTTGGGACCAAAAAATATTTATTGTGGAACTGGACCACTTTCTGGCAGTCTGCAGTGTAAAGGAGACAGATCTTTAGTAGCTATTTCATTATGTAAGGTATTAAAAATTGTATTAGATTTTCAGCTTTTCAGTGTAAACACTGGAGCTAACAGAGAAACTACTACTACACTGAAGGATATTGTTTTCAATAAGCAGACAAATGATTGGTATACAACATAGAAAACTTTGAGGATTTTATTTTCTTCCTTACTCGTCTAGTTTTTCAAATCCAAAATGTAGTGTGGGATAGAACTGCTTTTGAAATAAAAATTTAATCAAGTCCTTGAAGAGGAAAAGACAAATTTGTCATAAAGAGATTCTTCATAAATGCCATATATCTTCATGAAAACTTAATTGTTAAGATGCTGTAGGAAACCTATTATAAACTTCATTTCACAATATGAAGGCTCTGATGTCATTTTCTGAATACACAAATACTGGTTTGCATATCAGAGAAGAGTCCTTGAAATCATAACAGCAAAGACAATGTTGTCCTGTGACATTCTGGAGGCCTTTGCTACTAGGAGTTTTATTCTAATTTCCTAATGGAACAAATCTTTTTTGAGAGCATCTGTTTATTTGCCCTATTCTCCTTGATTTTTTTGAATCCTCTGCATGACACCAGCTAGAGCTGACAAAAGAGTAGGTCTTTGATACATTTATAGGAACATAATAGTTCTTTTAAATTGAAAGCTGAATAGAGGAATGTGACACAAATTAGTGCTTCTAACTGAATGAAAACCTCAATTTTGAGAGGTAACAGGCAGTGGCCAAGCCACAGGGGGTGCTGGCCAGTCAGTCAGTACGTGTGCTGCTCTGAAGCAGCCCCAGCGTCTGCTGTCACTTTCCCAGCTGTGCAGGTGTAGGATACAAGTGGAAGCTGGGGCAAGAGGTGGTGGAAGCAGGTTGAGGAGATTAGAAGGCACTGGGTGCAAATCCATTGTTCTCCAAGCTTCATTAATTCTGCTGCTCATGAAAGAATTACTAGATGCCTTTGGATGCCATGTTCTTTGTACAAAGATGAAATAACTTAATAACATGGAGGTATACATAGAAGTTTCACGTATTTCTAGGCAGACAAAACAGTTCTTTTTTTCACTCACCTTATGTCATCTTTGTCAAAATAAAATGAGGAGCAAAAATGAGGAAGTTTATCTTCCTGATTTCTCTTTGAGGGTAAAAATAAACATTAGTTCTGGAGTATTTTTATTACAATGATGAAGGTTCATTCCCCTTTGTATTTCAGCTACCTAAATGGAACTCTTACCAGTTAAGAAGAAAGAGACAAATGGAAAGTGCTAAAGAAAGGCTGTCTGCTGCTCCCTAGTGAAATGCCAATCCTCACAGTCTACAGTTCCAGTATCTGCTTTCTGATCCCAAGTGGCATTTGCTGCAGATAAGATCCTAAGGGAGTTTGGCTCAGCCTGGCAAGCTGAAGGATGGGTTATACTAACATGTGGTTTGTAAACAAGAAAAGGCATCAAATATTGAAATTGGGTTTCTGTGGCTTTGTGGACAGCTCACACCTGGTTGCAGTAATATAGTCTGCTCTTGGCATCTTTACCTGTCACAGGCTGACTCAGAGGAAGGAGGATGCCTTGGAGAAGCTTGGTAAGCTTGGTTGGATTTTAACAATCAAGCTGCAGACAAGGAAGATTAATGACAGATAAATAATAAAGAATCATGGGGCATAAGAAGTTTAAAGAATAGCCTTAAAATAGGGTGACAGCATAGCTGAGGTTGGAAGGAACCTCTGGAAATGGTTTGGGTCAGCCCTCTGCTCAAGCAGGGACAGCTAGAGCCAGTTGCCCAGGATCATGTTCAGTTGGGTTTTGAGTATCTCCAAGGACAGAGACTCCACAACCTCTCTGGGCATCCTGTGCCAGTGCTTGATCGCCCACACAGTAAGAAAAACTAAACAAAACAAACAAACAAACAAAAAGAAATTATGAAAAATGTTAGCTATATTCCATTACCTAGAGATCCTGGTCCAGTCCTAGCCCATCAAGATCGCTACTTTCCTACTTTCCGGCTGCTGACCAAATAGCGAGATACTGTACAGCCAGGAGCTTGTATTCTTGGATGCTCGGGGCACAGGTTGTAAGTTATTGCAGATTGAAGCCACGCTGTGTCCCAGGCTGGTTTCTTGAAATGTAAATTTACTACTTTATGTTTACTAAAAATGTCATTGTGCCTGGGAAAAAAAGGGCAGGATAAGGGGATATCGGGAAAGGCTGAGGGGAATGTGTTGTGGGTGGGTTGACAGCACATGTGGAAAAGTTACCATGAGTAAATGTTGCCCATAGAGTCCATTAGCCCATGCCAGAAGACTGGAAGGTCCAAGACATGTTGTTACATTGCAGTGTTGAGCACTGCTGGAGGGTGTCTGCCTCTCTTGCCAGTGCTCTCCTATTAGAGGAGCATCTCAAGCACAGATGGCTCAGGTAACTGTCCTGGGCTGGTCCCAGGAATGCATTGCGTCCTTCAACTGGCAACTTCAAACACAGAACCTTTTAGAGGTTTATGTGTATATCTTCTAACACCACATGGCTCCATGTTGGACAGCACTGAAACAATTTAATTTTCAGTTGCCTGTCTTGAAAAATTTACTTGGGTGATCGTGCTATCAGTCCTTTATTTCTCACTTTCATAGCACTTAAAATGGAGGATACATATATGCAGACCAAAGATTAAAGTTATGAGAAATCTGAATATGTGCAGGGTTACTAAGAGGTAAATACAGCTCTGGAAATAAGGGCAGGTGGCACGAGTAGAAGAAAAAAAATTAGCATATATTCAAAATTGGAAGATAACAGTGATGCTTTTTATAAGAAGCTTTTCCTGTATCGTTTGAAATCAGCAGAGAATCAGCCAGGAGGAGAGAAGGCAGATGATAAATGATTCATTTGCTTGCCTCCTCCTTGAGATTCCTTTCTTTGCCAGCTTGAGTTAACAGATGTCTTAAAGATTATGAATTCACAGGAAAATAATGGGCAGCCAAGACAGTATTCTGATAGTCTAAATATTTTGTTCCTCATATTTTATCAGCTATTGAATCTCAAGATCTACAAAAGCTCTTATATTAAGGAATAACTTTGCTCACAAACACTTTGGTTCAATGAGGCTTTCAGTGAGAAGTGATTCTTCTGTATTTGAACTATAATCTGTTTTTTTCATTGTAACTCAGCTTTTGGTTACAGGCAAGTCAGCTGGGCCTGGGGAAACATGAAGACTGATTTTCTGTTGTGCTATACATCAAATATCAAAGTCTTTTTGCAGAACTTTGTGATCATTGGTGAGAATGAATTTCAAAGGACACTTGTCTTCTTTAATGATATGAAATCTTTCAAGGTTAATTCAGAGCAGTCTGTGTTTTCAGCTTCTGTAGGGGACCATTTCTCTGCAGTCACTATTCACTAGGTGGGATTCTTGCCTTAATATGCTAATCCCCTCAGGGATCAGGAAGTTCAACCACCCAGATCTGTACTGAAGATGCCAAAGAGTACTTTAAGAATACTGAGACTTGTTACAACAAAACTTTTGCAACCCAAAACAAACATGACAATATATTCTTTGTGGGTTTCTACATTGAAAACACACTGCATTTAAAGTACCAGAAACAGAGTGAGATGTGAAGTAATTATTCTGACTCAAAAGGGGTTATTGATATACTCCCTCTTTAAGAAAAAGTCTAGATACATTGGTTAATATTTTCTCATTCGTGTGTATCTCTGTGCTAACTGAAGTGAAAACTGAAGGACTGACAGCTCTGAGGTGGCTGCCAATACTGTGCACTGTAAAAGTACTGAGGGACTGTGTTTGCATAGTCACTCCGTGCTTGTCTGCAAGCAAATGTGTCACCATGAAGTGCTAAGTTCTGCACTGCAGTGTTGGTCTGCAGTCAGATGGACTCTCTGTCTCTGTCTTCCTCTGTTTCCACATACAAATTTGGCTTTGTTCACTAAGCTATGTGGAGTTCAGAGGTCTTTTACATGCATGCATATCCATTGCAAATTGATTTGCAAGAGCATGTTTGCCCTCACAGTGAAGGCCAAATGGTCATCAGATTCGCTGTCTTTCCAGCTCCGGGTTAAACTTTATCTGTTGGAAAAGGATATGAAACAGTGCTGTGTTTGCTTTAGCCTGTTGCTACAGAGTCATCATCCTACCTTAGTGCACTCTTTTTTAAGTATAAATGCTTTCTTTGTCTTTACGGAAGTTTGTTTAAATTGCAGTTTTAGTGCAGGCTTCATCTGTCTTAGTGGGTTGTAAGATACTGAACATCTGTAAACACCAAAAAATAATAAAAAAAGGTAAGTGATCTAAGAGCAGATAAAGAAATGTAATATACTCAAAAAAAAGTAAAAAAAAAAAGTAAAGTAATAAGTTACTTAAAGGGCTATTTCTGTAAATAAAAAGGTATGAATCACCTCAGATGCAACTAAGTTATCAGATATTTTGCTTGCTTCATCATCCGTCTTCAAAGGCAAAAGACAGTGAATTACGCAAACCTTTACAAATATTTGTATCAATCTTTCCTTGTAGCATAAAGATCTCAAGTATCTTTTGAGAGGTGCTTGATATAAAATTTTGTCTGAGATACGGAGTCATAGATTTGCTTTTGTTATTTTTTCATCTTAGGTGTTGCTAGATGCTTAAATAAAGTTTTCTATGTTACTCGATTTCCTTACTCACTGGATTTCAATAATGTAAGCAGCACACGCTTTATGAGAACAGCCAGTATTCATATTAGTTCCCAGGTGCTGGTTTTTGTGGAGATATTTAGACTGATATTAGTAGATGACTTAATATTTACAGATGACTGTATCAGGATATGGTGTAGCTCATAGCTCTGTAAGCAAACATGCTGCTGCTATTCATAACATACAAAATAATTCTAGCCCTGAGGACAAATCTGAGCATTAGGCTGGAAGTGGAAGTTGTCTGTGGCTGCAGCTGTGCTGTGGGAATGTGGCTGAATGCAAGGCATGACCAGGAGGCGGCTGGGAAAAGTTGGTTGAAATTCCTTGATCATTCAAGGGCTGCCAATAGAAGCTGCCTGTTTCACCTGTTCCCCTTCTCCAAGCAGCACCACAGATTAATCAGAAAAAGCTGATTAATCTTTGATCTTTTTAAAGCAAGATTTTAGTGGATATTTGTACCTGTTCATCACTGTACCTAGTGATGAACAGCACATGATAAAGGGCTGTAAAAAGTGTTGATCCTATAGTACTGTGGGAGTCATTGACTGCTGTCTTACCTATTAGCATGCCATATTTCATTTGCTTTTGTGGTCAGGGGCTTTCCTGTTTCCCTTTATGTCAAGAAGTTCCCTTGAGTAAGGCTGTTTCTAGCATTGTAGCTTCAAAACCTGAAGAGAGGTGTGGTGACACTGGAGTGTGTACTTGGGCCTCTAGACAAGAGTGAACACCATATTGAGATATAGCAGTGCTTCCAGTGACTGATAGAGCAATTATAAAGTTTGACTATTGCTTTTTGCATAATAAATATGAAAGTCTTTAAAGTCAAGAATAATCAGTGGGCTGAGATGGCAGCAAGGTTTTTAGAAAACTTATGTGTGCATAGTGCTTACATGAAAAGCATTTGTGAGTGTTCTTTCAAATTGATGGAGTAGAATTGTAGGGTGATTATGCATATCTGTGACCACATACACAGCTGGAAAATAAGGTTAAACCTATGACTGTGTTATCCCACTGTCTTAATCTGTGTATTGAATTATATTAATACAGAACAGGAAATATGTTAGTGGAAAAGTATGTAGTAATTGTAAATCTTGTGGGTAATAAAGCACCGGGAGTAAATTACAAAAAATTGTGTGCATTTATTTTTATTTTAAAAGTGGTTGCTTTTAGTTATGGAGAAGAAGTTAGAGGAGAATGTTTTCTTGTACTGACATTTTTAAGCACTGTGATTGATACATGTATCGCTCAAACTCACTCCCATAATTTTCTGCCCTCATAAACAGAGTGTATCTGCAAAACACATTCAAGCATCCTCGTTGTTTTAAATTGCTTTATTTCATTGTCATAAAGACAAAAGTGCATCCCTGCAGGATTTAAGGGACTTTTTTGTTCAGGCAGGGAAACAGAATAATTAAGGAAGCGATGAGAAAAGAACTGGGCAAGTAGGTGTTGTATAGCTGTGAAAAAGTGTTTGGATTGAGCACATTGGGCCTGTTGTTGGGCCACCTTGGACCAGAATCTTTTCTTGAGGTTTTAAGATGTTCCATGGGTTTGGTTTTCCATTTATGCTGGATACTTGTTGGTTTAGCATTAATGATTGCCATCAAGCAAATCCCTTACACTCAGGGCTATAAACCTCTGAATGTGCTTAGTAGCAGAGGATTTTGAGGTGTAAAGCCTGCTTTCCGTGAGAACTGAAGCTACAATGCAGTAATGATGGAATTAAACGTTATGCCTTTTGGCATTTTTGATTGAACACCCTCTCGATAAATTACAGCTTTTTGAATGTGTTAAAATCTTTCCAAAAAAGTAAAAGGAAGAAGACTGAAAGAACAAGGTTTGTGTGTGGCATCTTTTGAAAATGACACTATATTAAAATACTAAATTGCTGGCAGCCTTCTTAGCATGAGCCATCACTCTTAATATTTCATTAGTTTAGTAAAAATGAGTGCTTATAAATGCCACAGAGGCTTGTTTAACTGATGAGAACAGCTAAAAATATACGGGAAAATTTCTGTGGCATTCAGAGTTTCTCATGACTGAAAAACTAAAGGTGCTGCAGAGCTGGCTAGATGCAGGTATTGCAGAACTCTGCCTCCCCTTTTTCTCCTACCTTGCCGGAGGTGACTTTTTGTCCCCCTGCACTGTATATGTAGGCTGGTGACTTGCCGAAACAGCTTTTTAGTTTGTTTCTTTTTTCCTATTTGTTGCCCAGTTTTGGAGGATAATGATACACATCTGGTCTGCCTGATACAGAAATATTTGTCCTCCACTTGTGGAGGGAGCTATCCTGTGTGGATACTGTGCTACTGTTGGGTTTTGAAGTTGTGGGACAAAGAATGTTAATTTTCACTTACAGTACCGAGATACCTTTCAGGAAACCTACCTTCTGCTCAGCCATCATAGAGCTAATGGTGCCTGGGGTGCTAGAAGGCCAGCAGCAGCAAGAATAATTGATTTATTTCAATTTATCATATTTATTTATTGCTGTTCTGAACATGTATTCTTGCGCTCTTGCGCAACCCTCAAATACTAAAGCGTAGCATAACATGCCCTTTAAGACGGCAGGCTATTTTGGATTATAGCGTTTTCATGATGGTAGCTGAGAAATAATAACAAATCTTAACACGAGGAGTGCAATTGAGGGCTCCTCCTGGGGCTTTTTCCTCTTAGCTGAGCTGAAGGACAGGTAGTTGTATAACCCCGCACGCTGAGCTGGAGCGTGTCAGCAGCCCAGTGAGGAGTCCTGCCAAAGCTGTGTTCTCCACAAGGTTTTGAAATGTCATGGCTTAATTGCCATGGGAGACACATGCCTGAGTGCTCCTGCCCAAGTGACTGCTCGTCTCAGTGTGTGTGTTGCAGAATGAGACCCTTAGCGCCAGACTGGCTGAGTCATTTTCCCAGTTTACCAGGGCATCTCCAGCTTCCTAGTGTTAGCTTTCTAGAATTTAGGATTTGTCTGGGCTTGCGTTTCGAGGCAAATTTAATGTAGTTTCCTAGGCTTTAGGAGCACTGCTGAACTGGAAAGTGAAGTGTCTGCTGTTTGTGCATGTGTTAATAATTTTTGTTTAATTTTGTTGCCTTTAATGACAAAATGAACAGATTGTACAGATATTCTAGAGGAAAACAAGATTCTAGATTAAAAATCTCACTGATGTCCTAAGTGCCAAGTATGAAAAAGAGTTTTGGTTTTTTTTAAGTGTTGCTGATTTATTGCATGTGTTCGTTTTGTAATAGCTCTCATGAGTGCAGCAAGCAGAAAACTGGTTGCTGTATTTTTTGCATCTTTTCAGCATTTCTTGAGGCATTTGTTTAATGTATGTTTTTACCTGTTGGAGTGAAAGTAAAATGTTGACAATGGTGGGTTTTTTCCCCTGCTAAGAGAGGCTTATTTGAAACTGATCAAGCAGAGGTCAGAGTAAGACCTGCAACATAATGTCATTGCAGAGATTGAAAACCTGCCACAAAACATGGATGCTCTGGTATCTAAAAAAAGCACAGTTGTTAGCAGTCTTTAAGAAAAAGTCATACTTTTTAAAGCTATTTGTGAATTTTGTTCTTTAGTTAAATTGGCCAGAAGTCAGCTTCTAGTCAGCAAGCTGGTAGTATAAAGTTCATGCTTTTGGAGATTACTGTGTAGGAATCTGTGTGGTTTGATCTAAGTGCCTTTGTTATAGTGAGGAGAACATAATAAAAACTGAATATGCATAGTGATTTTGCAATTTAGAGCTATTTTATTTCATTTACTGTATGTTTTTAGTGCTGTTGTGCATAGGCAGTTTAAGCTGTGTGAATTACGTGGTGGAACATACAAGAAGTGGCAAAGATGCAACAGTAACTCATGTTTGTGTTTGGTTTATTCAAATGTTTTCTCTAGAGATCAATAAAAAAAAGCAGCAAAGACCCAAGTGGTTGGCCACTATCTCAAAACTTAGCTAAGGGGATAATAATTTTAGGATTGTCGCATGATAACATGAGATATATGCAATGACAGTGGAAAGAGAAAAGGCCTGTTTGGGCCATTTGCAAATCTTGTTGTGTTTCTGTTCATGCATTTTTAAACTTGGTCTGTCATCTGAGAGAGAATAGTTCGGGTTTGTATATTCCTTCATGTTCTTTAGAAAAGCTAATTTATTGCTAATTTATCTGCTGTCTGCGGTATTTCTTAAAGCTCCTTATACAGTCATTTCATATGAACTTTACACTTATCCGTGTAACAAACATATTCTGTAATGTATCCTTGCAAGTCTTCCGAATATGAGAAGAGAAACCAAATGTAGAGACAAGTGCAAGATCTTGTGTTGGATAATGGATCCCCTCATGTCCACAGGTGCTAATTACATAAGGGACAGTGGGGAACACCAGTGCCAGGCAGTGGGACCTAGTGAATGTGGTAGTAATCAAAGTCCCAAAGTGACAGGTGACCAGGGCAAGCCGCTGTGTTGAAATATGTCTTGGTGTGCCCAGCAATACAATGAGGACAGAAGCATTTTCTGCTCCTTGGAATGCACTGCTTGTGAAAGGCAGCAGATGAGAGCAACAAATTGTTATTGTTGAGGACGGGCAAGAGAATGTCTGATTTGGGAAGAGCTGTTGGCTGCTGTAACAGCACCCCTTGCTGCTGCGAAATATTTTTACATCTCTGGAAACAGATGGGAAGCTGAGTGTGCTTGTCCAGTATTTCCCAGGACTGTGTAACTGCTCTTAAAGTACAGTTTAAAAAGCCTGTTTGAAACCCTGTCACCAAGTTCCAATTTTTATCTTGTGATGGAGTGTTTCACCAATTTTTGTCTTGTGATGGAGTGTTTCACCAGTAATGCTAATCCAAAATAATAATTTGTATGATGAAGTTTAAGAGGTACAGGTACTAGAACTAGTAGATTTGATGAACATACACATTTTCAGTTCTGCATATGGTTGAGTTTAATATGTAGTTTAATACTGTATTTTACACTTTCTTTTTAAAAGATAGATTACAAAGTATGTAGGGTGTTTGCCAAGTCCTGGGGTTCCTGTTAGAGTTTGGAATTGCTTTGTCTAATTTGCTGGAGATGATTTAACTGCATTCCTGATGAAGTTTCTACTCCATTAATGTGCATTTTAAAACTTTCATATTAAGAAAGAAAAAAATTTGTCAGTGTATGGTTAAACTGTAGAAGTGTCTTTTGAGTTTATTTACAGTTATTTATCTAATGTTTCCTTCTGCTTTGGGTTAGGCTTAAGTGATGATCTCAGCCTCGCTAGTATTGCGGTTCTGTCTGTCACACGCACAGGCCTGGCTCCAGCTGTGGCATACGGAATTAACTTCTTAGTTAATTTATGATTTTCTCCTGAAAGCTTTTGACCACTGGTACTACGTTATTGCTGTAAGTTGCTTCAGTTAATTACTGCTGTTATGCAAAAGACTTATACCCAATAAAAGGCCTGACTACTGCTGCATGTTTTTAACAAAAGAATACATTAATTGAACAATGAGGCTTGCTGTTATTCTGACAGTGCATATGTGTTAAAATGCAATGGTGTTAAAAAAAAGGTGTCTTCCAGGCTTTCAGGTTCCTCACAGAAAAATCTTGGCCATAAAATTCAGAGCAGCAGCCAGATGGCTGAAACTTGGAAGTGTTGCTGTGGAGTCTAGCAAGAGAAAACACTCCTGGGTAACAGTAGAACATTAACTCACTCAGAGTAATACATTACTAGCAGTGATGCCATACTACATTGTGCCTTAATTGTGCTTTATGGAGTCCTGTAGTCGCTGTGATTTAGCGGCACATGTCAAAGCAGGGCAATTCCCAGTTCATCTGCTGGCAGAAAAACACAGCAGCTTTACATAACCCGTTTGAGAGAGTACTTGAAGCACCTCAGATAATCCATCTGCCCACACCTCCTTCAGTTTATCTTTCTCTTCTCTGGTATATTTATGTCACAAATTCAAACCAGACCAAAAAAACCCAAACTAAACAACCCCTCCCACAAACACACACTCACCCCCAGTATAAATTTCCCCACCCAGTATTTCCACCCAGCTGACTTCTGTTTTCTGCTGGACGGGGAAGAGACCTCAGCAGATTTTTTTTGTCATCTATCCAAAGCCATTCACCTTTTAACAGCATGTGGGTGATGAGAGAGTTGGAATTGACATGTCAAATCCCACGTCAGAATTATACTGCCAAAGCCCTCCAGGAAAAGAAGGAAATTGGAACTTGACCGTTCTGGTGCCTTTTAAAATCAGAATTGTATTTTTGCTAGTGGGTGGGTAAAAGAGGGTGGAGTCCTTGTGTTGTGGAAGATAGTGACAGAGTCCACATTAGAATTTAATATGATTAAGATTTTATCTGAAGTCTTATAACACTATCTTCAATACACTTAAAGCAATTAAAAAAATTAACATTTTAAATGCTCTCTGTTTGCTCTTAATTAGGTAGTTTTCTCAAAAGCATCTACCTCTTGGAAGGAAGTTTGCAGTTCTACCTTTTTTCTTAACATATGCATTTTGATACACACAATTGTCATGGATAACTCACATTTTGATTCTGCTTATTGGTGGAAAGGGATTGATTAAAACAAAGAGGGAGAACTAATTGTAGAGTGTTCTCCTCTAAATTGTCTTAAGCCAAGGCAACAACTCAGTGATTTATAAAATCAAACAGGTGATACACTAACCACCTAGGCTGGCTGTCCAAAACATCTGTACCATTAAAATCATTAACATGCACCCTATATATAAAGTCATCTTTAGTTATGCAGTAGTTGCCTTTTGTCTTTTTGCACATTAAATTTAGAACTGGTTTCTAGCTGAATCATACCACAGCCCAGCTTATCTAGCTAGGAGACACTGCACTGAACCAGTTCCCCCCAGGTACAGATACAGCTTTGAAAGCTGGAAGAATCAAAAGTCAAACTGAGACTAATGGGCAGATGATGCCATGTGCAGGAAAATCTGAAATAGAAGACAGGAAATTTCTTCAGCTTGTCATTTTTGTCGTAATAGAGTGACAGGATAGGCTACAAAGACATTGGCATCAGTGAAAAGCAGACTGCAGAAACCACCATATAACCCACTCACACATGCACACATTTATAGAAACATCTGTTTCATGACAGAGGTTTCAAGTTTTTAAAAAAAAGGTAGTTTGGATTTGAAAATTCCAGTTAACCTTGAAATAGTTTACTTCCTATCTATTTTGCTGCTGCTGCTGCTGCTGTGCTTTTCATCTAATCGTGAGCTGTCAGTTTGTGACCTTTCCTGGGTCTGATGGCAGTAAGTAAGTGCCAGTGTGATTTTTTGTGTAGTGTTGCCTCAGCTTTTGATGCCCCTTACAAAGGTAAGCATTGAACACCAATGTGTTGTCATTTCCTCTTTTTTTGGTCTTCGTTGCTAGTGCCAGAGGAGCATTTAAATGTATGGAAATTATGCTCTCTCTTGCATGTTTACAGCTGGAGGAAACCCCTTTATAGTCTCCTGCTGTCAGAGGCTACACCACCGTTTTAAGGATGCAATTAAAAACCCCACTTTGAAACAAATTAGATTTGTGCCCACAAAGATTTATTTTTTTGTTTGCTTATTTTTTTCAAACTTCTAAATACAATTCATTTTTCCATTTGACCTAACTTAAGACCTTTTAAAGTCTGTTCTAGCCACACCAGTAGAAAAACCTCTTCACACAACTCATGTTCTTCTCAAGTGCACCAAGCACTAGCATGCACATAGGGACCGTCAGCAGCTTCTCCTTAAAACCAAACGTGTTCGCTGCTGCATCTGTTGTCTTGCATTAGATCAGAGAGAACAACTAATTGGTACATAGAATCTATGCTTCTTGCTGGCTTGCTACCCCCTCTCTTAGGTATTTCTTTAGAGAAAGATTTGGAAGGAGAGGGAGAGCAGTGAGACAACCATGAGACTAACGGAGATAAATGCAGACTTTCACTAGATTTTGTATACAGTAATAAAATACCTTTATGGATTGGAAGGGGGAAGGATTCATATAGTTGTATTATTAACATCCAGAATTGTGTTTATTTCTTACTCTCAAAAATATTCTCCAAAGAGTCACACAATATTTATTATTAAATAGGATGACAACTGCCATCTGTCACATCAGGCAACATCAGCACATCAGTTGCTACTTGATGTTAGAAATCATAGTGGGAATGCTATTTCTAGGGAAAAGAGCCAGCCTCTCTTGCACAATGAGAGAAGCACTCAATATAGGTGGTATTTATTACATTTAAGTTATTTGGAATGCAGCTGTGTAAAGTTGTCAGTTTAGGATCATTTTAGTTTAGATGGTGAGGAATGAGCAGGCATCTGTAGGTGGAAAAAAGAGCCAATTTGAGTGAGTTTGGTTACACTGCATTAAGGTATTAATTTTAACATTCAAAAACCTTCCACTCATGCAGGATTTCAGTAGCTGTGAAAAATATTGTCAGAAAGCTAAAATCAGTGGATTCCTTTCTACCTCCTTTCTTTAATTTCAACTAATAGAATAGAAAAAAAATCTGTAACTTTTTAAATCACTATTCACTCTAGAACAGGATTATCAAATGCTACAGAACAAAAAATAGACTCACCGTAAAATCTACTTTTGTAGTCTAATTTCAGATTAAGACTATGCTTGAAAAATGTTTACACTTCTGATTTTGGTGTATATTGAGCGTGTCTAGCAGTTAAGAGAAATAGCACAAGAGAAAGTACATTTACTTGTGTAGAGTGCCTGTATATGTTTGTGAGGATACATGTATATAAATTATAAGAAACAGTATGGTTTATACAATGCAAACCTCCTAGAGAAGAGAGAATAGTCAGGAAATCCTGTGTTTTGAAGAAATTCTCTCTTCCTACCTTCTGCTCCTCCACCACATTCCATTATGAGCTAGAAGATCAATAACTTGCTCTGAGCCCTCCCTACAAGAAGGACATTGAGGTGCTGGAATGTGTCCGGAAAAGGGCAACAGAGCTGGGGAAGGGTCCGGAGCACAAGTCTGATGAGGAGTGGCTGAGGGAGCTGGGATTGATTAGCCTGGAGGAAAGGAGTCTGAGGGAGGACTTTAACACTCTCTGCCATCACCTGAAAGATGTTTGTAGTCAGGTGGGAGCTGGTCTCTTCTCCCAGGTGATAAGTGACAGGATGAGAGGAAATGGCCTCAAGTTGTGTCAAGGGACATTTAGATTGGGTGTTAGGAAAATTTCTTCACAGAAAGTGTTGCCAAGCATTGGAGCAGGTTGCCCAGGGAAGTGGTGTAGTCACCATTCCTGGAGATACTCGAAAGTCATGTAGATGTGGAATTTAGGGATATGGTTTAGTGGTGGACTTGGCTGTGGTGCATTAACAGTTGAACTAAACAGTCTTAAAGGTCTTGTCCAACCTCAAAAATTCTATGATTCTGTGAAAAAAACCTGTAAATAATGGTTAATGAATTACTTGTACACCTGTGAAAGAATTGTGGACAAAAAGATACAGCTGAAAGCTTATTTCCTTATAAGCAAAAGCCACAAAGCTTTGGATCCCTTCCCCATCCCTCCAGTTTCTGGATTTGCCTACCATGTGTATAAAGCATTAGCCCAGAAGAGAAATTGTAGAAAATACACCTGGAAAGATCCTTTGGGTAAAGTTTGTCCATCCTGTCACTAGGAAGCCTGATTAGTTAAATTTTGGCTCTTTTTGTAGGTTAACTCTAGGCGGATAGACCAAGTATTGCAAACATTCAGATTCCTATTACAATACTCGAAGAATAATGTTTAATAATTTCCCCTGGCTTGTGTTTGGCATGGAATTTTATTTTCTTTTTATGATTTCCCTATTTCCTTCATTTCCCTCAGGAGAGAGAAACAGAAGAAGGAGATGTCAGGTGGCTTTCAGTTACATGCCCCAAAATGAAGATGAATTGGAATTAAAAGTTGGCGACATCATTGAAGTTGTTGGAGAGGTGAGCACATCTTTAACTGAATATACATAACGTGCATTTCTGACATGTCTTGTGCATGCTAAGCTCTTGAGTTTGTATTTCTGAAGAACCAAAGATTATAGCAGAAGAAACTTTTCACAGTTTTAGTAAGCCAGCCACAGGGAAAAATTACCTTTGCAAAGTTAAACACATTTAAGAAATTTACTTGAATCTCCACTGGAGTTCACCTTTTGTCATCTTTGGCAGCAAATTTTAAGAATTTTGTTTTAGTCTTAATCAGTTAAAAAAACCCCTAAAACCAAATAAAAACCTCCATCAAAATATTTAAAGACTCAAGATGCATTTATTGTGGTTAGAACTGGATGTGGAAAATTAATTACATGAACTGGGAACAAATTATGAAAGCTTGGACAGAGAGACAGAAATTTTCTTTGCATTGGTGACTCTGGCTGCTGGGTCAAGAAATGGTGTTTGCTCCCAGTACCTTCAGTGTTCCATTAGAGATTTTACAAATATCTTCTTGAGGATAATAGCGTGAGGACCAAAGTCAAAAGGATAACATGCATCCTTTAAGCAGAAAGCATTCAAACTCATTTATTCTTATTTACTTAGCTTTAAAAAGAAGCTTTAAAAAGAAGACCTTAGTTTACTCAGGCAGCCAATATAACGTGTTGCAGTTTGTGTCATTTATTTGTAGGATTTTTTTTCTCTGCTACGACTCAGCAGTTAGTAATTCAACATTATTTTCTTGTCAAGGATATATAGTTAATTTACTTTTTCCTGCATCTGTAATTTCAGCAATCAATTTGAAAAGAATATAAATTCTACTGTAATCTACGTGGCATCCAGCATTTTCTTATAAGAGATTAAGTTCTCACATCTGAATGTAAGCAGCTTAGCGATCACTGGTTTTGCTCTAACCTAGCTGTGCACACCATCTCTGCTCTTCATTCTTCCCCTGGAATCAGACATGATACGTCACTTAACTAACCTTATTCTGTCTGTGAGCAGTTTTGTAGTGGGGGAATTCAAGGTTATAAGAGCATACTTTGAATATATTGTAAACTCCGTATTATAATGAGTTTCATGGCATCACATGAACTGTTTTCATTGGGCAATTTGAAGTATATTTGACCTCACATGGCCATGCAAATATTAAAGTTTTAAGTCTGTGTCTTTCAAGAGTAAATTGGTGGAATAAAGCCCTTTCCTAGTATCCAGCCAACAAATTAACTCTACTGAATGAGTTATGTGATTAAATAATTTAGATGAGACAGTAGGCTTCTCTTATGAAATTTATCTCTTGTGTTTTTTTAAAATTTGAAAAACTTAATTATATGTACCTGATTTATTTATATCCAAAAGAGACTGAAAATGCGTGCATTAAAATTGAAAAATGTAGAACTAGAAAAGTGAAACATTCCATGTACTTGCATGTATGTACTTACAGTTAAAGGCGTGTTTTTTTGAAACCCACTTGGATTGCTCTTTTGGGTGAAACGAGATTAGCTGGTGGAACAGGGAAAATAGGAATTTAAAAAAAATTCTCAGCTCCTCAGGAAGTATTGTTGTGGGACCTTTTTTCCCATTATGGTTGATACCAAGCAGTTGATGTTGAACACTTGTTGCAACTTCCTCTTCTGCTCTTATCATGATAGTGTTAATTCCTCAAAAAAGTAGAGCAGAATATTTCTTTTGAAACAGGAACTTTATTCGATGCAGAAAGTTGCACCAATGAATGTGCTGATTTAATTTTTTACCCATCTGCTTTTAGGTAATGCTGCATAAAGATTCATTGTATTGAAACAGAATTCACAGTGTTTTTGTCGTTATACAATGCTTCTTATTTCAAATGATAAATATTTGATGTGAGCGACTTATTATTTTAAAAATATGGCTTCCTCATTTGTGAAAGTTGAGGGGGATTTTTGGAAGGCCAAAATCATGCTGTGTTATTGTACAAACCCCCCACAAAGAACCAGCAAAAGCCTTCCCACATAGGCAGCAATTGGAGATAATTCTTGTAAAATACAGGTTTTGTTTATCATTACTCAGGATTAAAAACTGGATGATATCTTCAGCATTATTTACAGCAGTTCAGTGTAATTGGAACGTTAATGGTCATTCACTTTCCATTTCCAGTTGCTCCTTTCTCTTATCCCATCTTTTTATTCATGAATAGGTCTCAGATTCCCACAGAGAGTATTTTATTGTGTCTTCCTAAGAAAGTTGTATCAGTTGAATTCATTGCTTTAATTGATTTGGATTAAAATTTTAAAATCTCCATTGATTTCTGTTTTGTTGAAAATAAATCAATTCCGAAGTGAGTTACAGTAAACTGAAACTGGTAGTATTTAGGTCAAAATACTGTCTATGTATCTTCATGTAGGTATTGAGCAAAAAAAACACGTTGAAATGCTGCTTGTGGTTGAACAACTCATTAAACTTTTCCTGTTGCGAAGAGAAGCTAATTGCACTTCATTCTTAAAGAAATGTATTCTGCTCCTCCTCAAGCCTGCTCAAGACCACTGCCGCCAGCACAGGGCTGACAGAAGGGAACACAAGTCTCAGCTGCCTCCACCAGTGTCCAAGCATGTTTCCCCAGACTCCCAGTGAAAACAGGTTACACTGACATCACATGGGGACATGCTGAGGATGAGGATGTCTTCCCTTCTCCCACCTCTGCATGTGTAATAGCATCTAAAGCTGCCCAGGTCCTTCTTCCTGGTGCCAACAGATTGGATAAGATACTTTTGAAAGGGTTTTTATACCTGTAGTAGTGGTAGATAAAATGAGAAATTCTTGTTGTGGCAGAAGTGGTTTGGGGCTGTAGAGTGGATTGAAACAACTGCAAGTGTGAGTTTTGAGCTTGTCACCAGATGGATATCCTTAAAGGTTGTATGTGTTCATAATTCACAGTTCCTTCCTATTTGTCCTAAATAGTTAGAAATTAATTATAATAAGATCAAACATTCAACACAATAGATAAAATGCTTGTCATTAAAATAGGTTTCCATAACTACAGAGACACTGATACCCATGAGATATTAATTAACAGACTTAAATTAAAAGTACATTTAAAACTAACAAGAGAAGCATTTTCATCATTGTTTACATTCACGTTTATTGTGTGATTGATAGCTTTTTGCTTGTCATTTTCCTAACTCATTAACTCTAATTACAGTTGTTCCAAAGTACAACTGTAACTAATTGTCTTATTAAATGCAGATATCTGAATTCCAATTATGTTTCACCCTTAGACTTGCATGGGATGCCTGATAATTAACCTATAGCATCAGAGTAAGGACATTTGGCACGTCATTCAAGAGTTTGGAGGCTGCTTTCATTTGGGATTACTGTGTCACTGAGCTGCTATATACCTTTTGGCCTCCTCCTGCCGAGAAGTCAGCTTTTTGGCAATGTGTAGTGCATGGAGTTAAGCTCACAAGTCTTTGACTGAGACCTTGTGAGACCACTGAGCTTATTCTTTGATTTTTAGGTAACATTGCCATGTATTACATGATCAAATATGTAACTCATTTGAAATTATAAAAATGCGAACTGAATTTTGAAAAATCTGTTGCCTCTTATTTGCAAGATTAGTGCATGTGGTTTTTTGTTCTGCTTGTCAGATAAAGTCATGCAACCCATGTCCAAGAAGAGGATAAACTGGGGATTGAGCTGGACTTTTCTTACAGTGGCTTATTTTGGCAACTATAGAGTTGAAAGGAGAATGAATATTTAACTGTAATGAGGGGATGGTCTGTGCCACAAATACAGAGCTGTATAAATTGCAAGAAAACATCTGGGAATGAATACTGGGCTTTCACACCCCTCAGTTACTTTTCTGTGGAATGCTGTGGCAAAGTGCTTCTCCAGATCCTCTTCTAACAATTTGTTCATGAGGACTTCTATGACTGCTTCTTATTTGGTTAGTTCATGTGGTAGGAGACTTTTTTGGGGGAAATGAGGGTGCAAGTACCACTGAGTCCATATAGGATCATCCAAGTTCTATGTGATTGCTTTCATAGCCCCTCAGTTTCTTTTTTAGAAGAAGATGTTAAAAAACCCCAACAAAAATCCAAGCCACAAAATCAAACAAACAAAAATTCCCCAAGCACATTTTGACACTTTAAAATAAAAAACTCTGAAGCTGAAAAATTCCCTAATACAATGTACTTCTGCAGTTTTTAATTTTTACCTTCTACACCCGAGTTATCAAAGTTTCCAGATACATTCTGCTATGGCAGAATCCCAAGGGATGGTTGACACCTTATGGGTATGGCTCCCTCTGAAGGCACTCCCAGAATAAGCCATCAAGTGGCACTGTAGGCACCATCTTCTGTTGAGGTCTTGTTTCCAAAATTTATTTTCCCATTGGCAGTGGATGTGATTTGTTTATTTTGCCTCTTGGGAATCTATGTTTTTAATTTCCTTTCAATATGTGATTGCTTTTGTCCTTTGAGCTCAATATTTTCCATTAGAATTTATAAACTAAGGGTTTTTTTTCCTTTGCTTTCTGTGCTCTAGTTCTCTCAAAGCAAAAGAAAATCTGTTGACCTTGAGCTTCTCTCTTTCCTGTTGCCTGCCTCTGGCATTGCTTTTATTCCTGGGACTATGTTTTAGTTTCAACAGCCCAGAAAGACTCTGTTATGATCCAGGGAGACTTTCTTCCATTTGAAGCCTTTCCTGCCTCAGAGCCTCTCTCATTTGCCTTAGCTAAGCTGTAAGTAATCTGTCAGCCTAATAGGCAAAGCCGCAGGTTATAGAACATCTTGTGGAACAGGCCAATATAGGAATTTATTGGAAATACACTTTAGGTCAGTGATTCCAAAGAGCTGAACATTTTAATAATTTAACAACTTTAGCCTATTAATTATATAGCAAGGTGTAAGCAAGCAGCTGTGGCAGTCCTTGATTTTCTGGCAAGCAGTTGCTGGTAGTTGGCCTTGGCATTTCCTGCTAGTTTTGGGTATTCTGTCCTGGAATTTCAGGGATGGCCACATAGTTCTTTGAGGGGAAGGTGCTTCTAGGCTTGTAGCAGCAAGGCTTGTTGCACTGCAGGCCAGGCTGTTCCTCGCTTTGACCTTTCTTTGAAGGGGAATATTGCAGATTGTATTGGCAGTGAAGAGAAAACCTAAAGAACATAAAAAGTAACATCCTTGCTTTTTGAGTATCTTAATCTTGTAGTCCTAGTGACCTACTAAAGTGATTTTGTTTTCTTTGGTTGCTTTACAGTTGCAGGTTAAAACTGTATTCCCAGTCCAAAATTGAACTATTATGTTTGCCTCAAAGTCTGAATTGCTATCATAATATTTTCTGTCTTTCTTTTTTTTCTTTTTTTTTTTTTTTTTACTTTAAATGTGGAAATAGGCTGTTTTCAATAATTTTGTGTTGCTTTCTAAGCAGCTTAATGTCCAAGCATCTGCATACCCTTTTGAGAACTTTTTGTGTCTGGAATGTCTCACTCATATAATTTTCTTATCTTCCTGTCTGTCCATTTCCAAGGTATCTATTTTGAACACTTCATTTATTATTTATTATTTGTATTATTACTTTTAAGTAAAATTAACTATTACAACCTCTTACTGTCTTTCTAGTCTTGGTTGTTGTTGTGTGCTAGGATCTCACAATTTGATTTAAAACCTTCTAACAAAATGAAACAGTATATTTTGAATTATTTTCATCTGTATTTTGTTTATAGTTTACAAAAGCCTCATGT
Organism: Lycocorax pyrrhopterus obiensis; assembly: GCA_014706295.1. Classification (NCBI taxonomy): domain Eukaryota; kingdom Metazoa; phylum Chordata; class Aves; order Passeriformes; family Paradisaeidae; genus Lycocorax; species Lycocorax pyrrhopterus. The sequence continues at coordinate 15,381,022 of JACSVZ010000001.1, forward strand.
ACATTAAAAAAGGTTCTGCTGGTTGAGTAATCCAATTACAACCAAAATGCAAGTATTCTTTCTTCACTGAAAATTTAAAAAAACCCGAAGTCCAATGATATCGGGAGAACATTTGGTTGTTGCATAATTATTATATAGGTTAAATCCCTAAGAACACGTTTCTTAATGGGGTGAATTTCTCTGGAGGTGATGAAGCATCCTCTGGTGATATTGCTTGTTTGTGTCCCATTCAATCACACCCAGGTGTTGGACTGTATGTGCCTGTCTGCTGTTGCATCTCTCCCTGCCCCACGCACGGCACTGACTGTGTTCCAGTTGAGTGTGTGTGTGTTGTTTCCTCCCTAAGTGTATGAAGTAGGGTCATGAAGCATCTTCAGTCACTTTCCTGTGTGTTATTACTCTTCAAATGTGGTGTGCCTGCAGTACTGACAGCCTAGGGGCTTGGCAAGATTAGGACATGCCATGCCTCTCCGAAAGGCAGTAAACAGATAAAACACACTGAAAACACGTCTTAAAAATACCTCTAGCTGGAGCTACTTACATTTGGCAAGATGCTTCTTCTAACTTAAAAAGCCCCTTCATTTTCAGGCTGAATTTACATTCATAGAATGCATAGAATATTGTGAATTTTAGAACTTCTTTTCCAGCATAGGGACATGGACTGCCAAATGAAACCCTCCTCTTTTTAGATGGTTTGGTTCAGCACACGAATGCTGGGCATGAGTCAGGACGTAAATGTATAAATTCTGAAAGCACTTTGCTTTAATAGCACGGTAACAAATTTTATTGAGCTCATGTCTCCAGATGGATTACCCCCCAGGAATAGTGGATTTTCATCTGTAAGGTTTTATTGGCTGTGAATTACTGCAACTTTTCAAACCATATGGTAATGGACTGCTCCAACTGGGGATAAGTAAATCCTGGAGGTATTTTAGTGTCTTTTATTGTATGGATTCATCTCTAGCTGGTGTGTTTTGAGGCTTAAGGATATGTAGCAGGTAGCTTTAATGTTTAAAAATACTTAAAGCTTTTGATACTTTTGATGAAAATTTCCTAATAAATCTTTGGGAGGCCCAGTTTGACCTCGATCTCTAATGCCTTGCTAACATGATTCTGCACTTTCTTGTGAAAAAATCTCTTGGATTTTGCTTTAGATTTTCTTCTGAATTTTTAGAATTATTGAATACGACATGGTATTTTCAGACAATTAATTTTTCTGGCAGCTGGAAAACTTAAAATAAGCTGATGAATGATGTGAGTATATTCATGTGCAGTTTAGATTTAGCTGTCTAAAGTTCTTTGTATATATATTTCTACACATATACATAGGCATCCATAGATCAACACATCACATGAAGAGTGCTAATGTTAACTGTAAGAGAACTGTGAAGTGTTACTCTGGAAGAAGTAAGCAAGTGAAAATTACTTTAGGAAAAGATGGAACTGAATGATATTGGTCACATTATTTGTGTCAAGTAATCTCAGCATCTTGCAAAGCCGGGTCTTGGGAATTGTGTAAATCCTCTGATTAATCTTCTAGTCAATCAGTTAATGCAGTTATGGTTTAATGTTTAGCTCTAATCAATATAGCCATCTGGGAATACTGCATTAGAAAAATTGAGATATTTTATAGGCCAAAGAGTCTTGGCCATTTTGTGTATTTTCTATATAACAATATATTTTTATATGGATACATAATATTTATATTGTATCATCTTTAGAGATATAATAGAGTCTAAGTGCTGTGTGTCATGCAGTTTCAGTTTTCCATATTGCTTTTTATTAGTCTGGAAAGAAGAAAGCAAATATTACCTTTTAGATACTCTGATACTGTGATGTGAAAAACCTCCACCTCACTGAAGTGATTGAGTGATATGTATGTATTCTGTCTTCCGAGGTAGCAGCAAGATAATAAGAAGAGCAAGGTAATTCCCAGAGATGTGCTGGAGCTCACCAGTACTACTGATGCATTGAAGGGGGGCAAGTTTTGTCAGGGACTGACGTTTGTTAGATACTGAGATTAAATGAAAGTCTGGTCGGAACTGCTTTCGAATTAAAACAAAAATTCAGCTCACGAGATCAAGAAATTTGGGGTTTGTAGTAAAATTGCTCATGTAGCTAAGTTGAAAAAAATGCATATATTCCTCTATATTTTGAGGAAATATTTGGTTGTATTATTATGAGATTTCTTTTCTAAGGACTTGAGTTTTTCACAGATAAGTGAAAAGACTTTTCACAGACTTTTTTCTATTATAACTAGTTTGCTTCATTTGAAGTGTGGGGTTGTTTTTTTAACAGTAAACTTTCTCTTTTCATAACTGCGGGGAGGGTAGGCAGGAAAGAGATGAGTCAAACATTATTGGAGACTGATGTGTCACAGATAGACACTGTCCTCCCCTGTCATATTTTTAGTGAAGGGACAGTGTCTGACAGATGAAAAACATTTCTCTATCATGGGTGTGTGTAGCTGGTGCATATAATCAGTCATTTCTTGCTGTGCGATTATAACCTAAAGGCATTTCTAAGGGCTGTCATTTCCCTGCCTGACACCACTATTCAATCCTGAATGGGTTATACAGGAGGGAGTTTGTAATTTTAAAGTGATATTTTCTCTTGGGGTTTGGCTAGGTAGTGTCCCTCCTCCTCCTGACCCTATCATTATTACATATTTCAGTACCTCTTTGTAAATATCAAGTCAAATATGCATTAGTACTGTTCTTTGTTCTCCGCAGGTTTCTTACATTAACACATTAATGATGTAGCAGCATTCTTAATTTTTAAAATACAAAATTTCTGATTTTGATGGGGAAGGCAGGAATGTTTACATTATATTAAGAGATCTAAATTAGATTCTCTGAGTAGCCCTTTGTAGGTGTTTGTCTTTCACCATTGATTACTTAGGGAATTCAAAAAGAATCTGTAAATCACATCCATTAAGATGGTCTTGAACAGTCATACACTGTGCACTGAAAATTTACTGATTGAATGGATATCCATAAAAATTGAAATGTAGAGACACTGTGTGCTCTCTAGTTGTTCTTTTATCCTTTTATTTAATGCTTGTCCATGCTTCTGGCTGCTGTCAGCCCTGCTGACATTTACAGATGGGTTCATGCATCTCTCTTGTTTTCACTTATGAAGAAAAAAAGAGAGGTGTTCTGGCTTGGAGCCTATGCCATGTGCTCCTTATACCTGAAATTATTATGAACTATTCAGAGCCATTACTGTCATTTATTGAATGTATATAATGGTACTCAGTGAAGTGTTGCTCATGTAAAACCCCCCCTTTTTTTTTGTCTCGGTGCAGGTGGAAGAGGGCTGGTGGGAAGGTATACTTAATGGAAAGACTGGCATGTTTCCTTCCAACTTCATAAAGGAACTCTCCGATTCTGATGATGTTGGAATAGCACAGGAAGAGCAAGTGAAGTCAAGTAAGGAAAAAATCATTATTGGTGTTCTGCATGTATGTCTGTGTCTTTAGCCCATAACACATCAATAGGATAGCACATTCTTATCTCTTGCCTGGAAGAGGTGTTTTTGAATGCCATGTTCTTAATTTATGCTGGAAGGGTCAGATGATGATGATTTATGTATACTTGCAGTGCTACCTGAGTTGCAACATTGTCAGTGCTCTCTGAGCTGTGTAAGACTTGCTGAGCTGCAACAGACCAAGAAGAGAGAAGGCGATGATGACGATTGCATTTGTATTTCAAAATTAATTACAAGGGATTTTTTTGTCTTTAGACGTGGAAAGTAACTGAACATCTACAAGGTGGCTTATTGAAAGTGGAGGGATTAAAGTGCCATGCTTTCTATAACAACTCCAATAGATTTAAGGATTCGTAATTATTGGTGTGGGACATGCGGCACTTTTTCCCTCCAGGTGCTGAGCATGTTTCTATCACCTCCGACACCCACTGCCCCAACAGCCAAAGGGAAAAAGGCCAGAACTGGGACATGGACTTTGTTCTCTCATTTACAGTGGGCCAGTACTGCTGCAGGTGAAAAGCATGTTTGGTAACTAAGTTTGCAATAGTATAAGCATGGTAGTGGGTTGTCCTACTTATAACTTCCCATGGAGAATAACCTGAGCCAAAAGTGTGCTGTTATATGAAATGGAAAGTTGTTGGTCTTCATGTTTTTTATGTTCTTCAAGCAGATATTATTTTTTTTTTCTAATTCAGTGATCAAATCTGAATCTTTAGTGAAAAAGAAAAAAGTAGATTGTATTTGCATATTTCAGGCTAACTCCACAATACTTGCCAAGGTCTTCATATTTTTAGCACTACAGGTGTTCATTGCTATGTAGTGTTCTTCTGAGATCTCTGAACAAGTAGAAGTCAAAGGACTTCCAAGATCTTTGTAAGCTGATTTCAGCTGAAATTTACCAAAACCTTTATAGTTTACTCTGTCAATAAGAGGTAGAAAATTATAATGCTTTCTTCTTTTTCCTCATTTATCCACTTAAGGGAAGTTTTTCATCCTTATTCCATACCACAGAAATAAGATCCTGAAAGCCCTAACTTTTGCAATGATGAAAAACTTTTATTTTTTTTTTTAATGGAGTACCTTTTCATGTGTGAATGGGTACTGGTTACCCTGTCTCCTGGTCAGTGCTGCTAAAGATATTTACATGTAATGTTCCTTCAGACTGGAACGAAAATATTTTTTAAGTTTAAAATTTTAATGTGATGGAGAGGGAAAAAGGGCATTAAGTGAAGGTGCATGTTTCAGTGAGATTGCAAACTGCTTTCTGTAACCTGTTTGTGCTATCATGAATTATAGCCATTATAAACACAGTGAATCTTGGAAGTGAATTGTGTAGATGTAGTTTCAGCTCTGGAATCTGTAGTGTTTGGTACTATATAAATGAACAAGGTAGGTGATACTGGTCAGGATGGAATACCCCACTTTTTCTATATGAATGAATGAATATTCCTTCCCTAGGTAATTTGGTAAGATTTACTTTATAAGAAGCATCCTAAAAATGGCTTTTAACAAAAACATACGTTGGAATGTGCGAAAGCAGCCACAAAGCATTAAATCTTGATGTCCATTATGGCACATGGTTTGTTCAGGCTTGGGTTTGTCTGCAGGTTCTGACTGGCAGTGGAACCCAAACCTGTGATACTTGTATGGAGAAGACAGCAGTAACACAAATATTCCTTTTGTCTCTTTAAATAAATTGAAGTTAAGTATAGGTGGGAGATGGGTTTTGCACTTTCTTGTATTTAATTTAATTCTTTGGAGGTGCTTTGTGGCTAGCTAAGATAAGGAGCTATTAGATATACCTATAAAACAGAAGAACACTGTAAACCTCCTGAGAGACAGTGACTCAAGAAATGCTGAGATTGTTATGGGGATTTTAATGCTTTTTACTTATTTTTTCTTCAAGTAAAACTATCAATTTAAGAATTGCATTCCCTTAGGAGGATTATGGGAAATATACATCAATTCAGTTTTTTCTGTATGTGGTTTATATGGTTGATACAGCTGTTGCTCTCTAACACATGGTGCTTCATGAGGCTCTATACGGGCACGCTGAATATCTGGATTTGAAAATCTCTGTAATGATATTGCAAAAATTTCAACAAGTTTATACAACTGACTAGGAATGATAATCTCATACCATGTTTAGCCTGAAGACATAGTAAAATAAAAAATGAATGAGTAAAACCTGGAAGATTTGGGCATCATGTTAGTAGTATTGTTGAAATGCTCTAGGTTACATCTCAAAAGGGTGTGTATTCATGCCTCCAGATCAACTCCTTCCTCCATGGATGACAAGATGTGACAACACCTTAAATCTGCAGTAACTCCTTTTTGTTTCTCTGGAAACTTTAAATACATCTGTATCACAGGACTTTGCAAGGTGGAAACCTTGAATACAAATTCTAGATTATGAAGTTGGCGCTTGGGTGAGGGGTTGTACCTGGGCATTGAGCTCAGACCGTGGGCAGCCACTGAGGTTCTGCACAGCATTTAGAGGAGCTTAGAAAGGGTTGGTGTTTGGCTCTGCAATCTTGAGCAGCAGCCTTGAACTCCTCAGCCCAACTTGTAAAATGGAATTAATACCTGGAGGATTTACTATGAGACCTGGGAAAATAGCATGGGATAGGTGGAGAATGGGCACTGTGCAAGCACATGAGTATTTTTAAGTTAATAATTAAATTTAATGCCTTGGTTAAATTTAGTTAAACTTGATTTTTAAATCACATTTTACTGACCATCCATAAAGACCATTTTTGAAGGGCAAATGTAATTTTGGTGAACTCAAAGTGAAAGAAATACAGAAGAGAAAAATTACATAACTTGGCTTTTTAGGAATAAAGTTAATAAAAACCCATATTTCTCTGTCCTTCTGTTACAATCTACACCAGCCCCAGAGCAGAGCAAGATGTCTGATTTTATTGGTTTTGTTGTGTCCATTTAAATTTTATGGCAGATCAGAGTAAATGGCCAGAAGAAAAGATCTTGGTTTCTTTTCACGCTCTGCTATAGACAAACCTCAGAAGTTTGTTCAGAACAAAATATTTCCTTTTTTGAAAATGCCTGGGGCTAGTTTTAGAAGTGCCAAATATTTCTGAATCCTGACAGTGAGACTTAGCTTGCCCCTTATTTGGAAAGGTTGGGAACCTGTGCCTCCCCTCTGATGGTGAGTGCTGAGCAGACTGGCAAGCAAGACTTGCAAGATCAAAATACTTGGGGGGTTGTTTGTTTGATTTTAAAGTATTTGTAAGGTGATTGCCAAATTTCTTGTCTTCAAAGGTGTATTTTGGAAAGTAAGTACAGACAGGATCAGGTACTCTTAGAGTAAACAGCAGTTCCTCGTTCTTTAAAGCATGCTCTTAAATGAAAACATTGCTTTTCTTGGGCCAACTGTTGCAGCATGAACAGGTAGTATGCATTATCATTTTATTACTATACTAGATACGTGGACTATAAGATTATTTTCTCTATTTCTCAGAGATACAGTATTAATTTTAAGACTATTTTCAATACCACTTCTTGTCCATAAAGTGTGTTGAGAAGCAAAAAGTTGACATGCAGTCAAAAAAATTCTATTTGAGATAATCACAATTAAACATTGAGGAGGTTATTTCAAAAAGCATTTAGTATGTTCACAGCAGTGTCATGACAGCATTGAAAGGTGGCCTTTTGTATCTTGCTGTCTCTGATGTGCGTTCTCTAAGGTACAGCTGGGCCTCATGGTATCTATCAACTATTTTTAGAACCTGTTAGGGATGGCCCCTGAAAAGTCCTGGCTGCTGGAGTTAGAACTGATGATAGACTCATCAGCTGATGCTTCAGTCAGGCAACCTCCTCTATTTTGAGTTCTTAAAACTTCAGATTTCCATTACTGTCTCTCTGGCTCTCCACAGTGTCATGAAGCTTAACTTACTTTTCTCTTGACAATGGGTTGATTGTTGTTTGACTGTTTTAATAGCATTCTTTTAATGGTATCTTGTAAAAAGAAAGTGTGAAGATGGATTTGTGGCTTTTTTACTTCCTCATTACGAAAAATAAGATGATGAAAACATTTTGTTATTAATTAAACTGCAAGAACACAACAAAGAATCGTCTTTCTATGATATATAAATAAGTATCGCTTTTTTATTGTTTGAAAGTCCAACAGAATGATATACAGGAGGAAAAAACCCCAAATTTTTGGTACCAAATTGAGTGTGATTCTGTATTGGGACAATTCACATATACTGGCTATTTTGGTATAAAATTTTACCAAAGACATCAATTTTTGTTATGGTATACCTAGGGGAGACTGGGAACAAGCTGGTATTGGTATGTTCTTGGGCTTGCCTGGGTTTTTAAACATGACACACAAAACACTTCAGCTGCTCATGCCTTTACCTTCACTTGAATTTCGTGTCCTACATATCAGAGCATGAGCTATCTCACTAGCAATGGACAAAAAAATAGTTTTGTAATAAAAATGTTAGCTCAAATATCTAAGATGAGAAGTGGGATTTGGTTTTTGTTGTTTTGCTGTTTTCCCTCTTAATTTTAGAATTTTGCTTTTGTTAATGTCAATGCCACGTCACACCTGATTAAGCTTTTAGCTGAAAAACTGATTTATTTGGGTTTTAGTGTCCTGTCCTTTCTACTAAGCATTGTTTAAGACCAGTTCCCATGTCCAAAATATTTCTAATAAGTCATCTTGGAAAGATGCAGTATTTCTGATGCTCACAGGATCCTGGTACATTAAAGAGATGTGACTATTTAATTGCCCTGTTTGGATGTCAGCTGTGCTTGTTCAAGTGCACTACATCTGCATCAGGAATGTTGAGCCACCGTGAGTACACCATTGCAGTAATAATACTTTTTCGGGATTCCCCTGTGCAAGGCTGCATAAAACATACAAATAATTTTATTTGCAAGTCTCACAACTTGATGGACAACAGACCAAACCTAAGAAAAATGCATTCTGTTGGACACTGTAAATAACAGCTTTAGCAAAATCATGAGATTCTATTATCTGACATACATGCAGTAAGAATATTTTAACTTCATGTACAATCAGATACGTTTGTTAATATTCTCGTCATTTTGCTAATGAGCCTTTAAAATGTCAGTGACTGAAAATACAGATTAAAACCTCTTCCTTTCCCTTCTTTTTGCCATCATTCGATCTCTTTACCCCCACCCTGCCCCTTCTCTTTTTTTCCTCTTTCCTTCTCTTGCCTGCTGTCAGGAAAATCTGCCTTTGAAGGGACAATTCTGTACAGAGTGGCACCGGCAAAGATTGACAGCTACAGACGTTATAACAGTGAGTGTGTTTCAAAGTCATCAAGCAACAGCTTCAGTCCTCTGAACTGGTTTGATTTATCTACACTTGTAAATTGTGCCGCTGCTGCTCACTTATGGCTACTCTACGTGCACATAGCTGTCTGTAAGCTGAAGTCAGTTTGCTGCTGATGAACTGCCCAGCCTTAATGCAATGAGAATGCACCCATTCCTCCTGTGCATGTGTGTGTTCTATGTCCATACAATATATGTGTGTAAGCCCACCGTAAATTGTGAATTACATTGGATGTTTTGGTCTCAGCTGTGGACTGAATCTAAGATCATTTAGTCCCATCACTTTTGCCACCTGAAACGAGAAGACTGTTGATAATCACCACAAATCTTTGAGTTAAAAGTCCGTCTGCTCTAAAAATAAAGTTCCCGTTGTGATTGTTGAATTCATAAAATATGCTTTGCTTTTCTTAAAGGATATTGTGGGTTTTGGTTTGTTTGAAGTTTTCTTTTTTTGGTGATTTTTAAAAATTTATTTTTAATTTACTGCATGCTCTTCATTTGGCAGTCTGTCTTTGACAGTTATTACTCACAGCATTTTGGCTAATACGTTTTTTCTGCCAAAGAGAGTAAAAGATATAGAGCTATTTTCATTTCATGTTCAGGTTTTTGGCTTCTGCTTTTTAAAATAAGGGCACATCCTGCTTTTCATGTTCTTTTACTGTCCTGGTAATACAGAAAAAGAGAGAATGGTTACATCAGATGCAAGACGGAGGAAGCAAGGAAGACAGAAATCTGTCCTTCCACCTGTTTCCTCACGGAGAAGTCTAGCAGAAGGAGCCACATTTGGTGTGACTAAGTGCAAAGTGTTCAGTCCTGTCTTCCGGTGAGCAGGATGTTGTGCTAGCTTTGGCATCTGCTTTTGCCCCAGAGAGCTTTCTCTTGAGAAGATTCATGCTGTGCTGCCCTTCTTCCTCCTTTATAGGTGGGAGTGTTTGGTCTTCTACCTTTGAGGACTTCTGTCTTATGCATGTTGACAGCAAAAGATGAAGCAGTTGAAGTGTCACTATTCTGTTCTGCTATTTGCCCTTACACCTTTTTTTTTTCTTAACAAATCTGATCCTTTTTTTTTGAACAAAAATCTTTGGGAATGTGTGCAGCTCTGAGTATTTCCTCATGGAAAATTATCTCCTTGTCTACCAGAATTCATTTTGCAGCTCTTCTCAAGCTCCAACCGAGCTCTCGCTCTGGCTGGAGCAGACCATGTGGCTGGTGGTCTTCAAATTTTTGTGCTGCTTCTCACCTTATAGTCTTCATGACTGCTTATGAATCACTCAAATTTCATGCTTCTTGCAGAGTTCTTAGACCATCATGTCCTCTAGTCCACCCATCTGATGAGCATAATAAGGGTTTATGGAGTTGATTTCCAGTATGCTTGACTTTGGGCTTTAAGATGAAGCTTCAAATCAGATGCAAGGTCTGCCTTTGGAGCCTTTAATTCCACAATCTTACTTGGTAATGCTGCCCTAACATTACCTTTCAAAGTTTTCCAAAAGCCTGCTCTCCATGCCCAGCCCGTTTTTCATTAAGATCCATCCTTCCCTTCTTCTCAAGTCATTTAAGGTAAGCATAACTGAAGTCAGGAAGGATTCAGTCACCTTTCCAGTTGTGCTAGAGCTCTGCATGTAGTTCTTCTTGTTAATCGTACTGGCACATGGTTGTGTCATGTCACAGAAAATAAATTGCATCAAACTGATTTCAGAGTGCATGATTGGATGGGTGTCTACAGGAAAGCTTGATAACCAGCTGCAAGAAGACAGCTTAACCCATAGTAGATTGTCTCACATTGCTCTGGGCAAACACCCATCTAAAGTTTTTTTTAAAGCTGATGAAAGAAATCTGGTTTAATACTACCTCTCTTGGCATTTGGTTGAGACTTGCATGTTTTTTCATGCTGCAGAGGTGTTTACTTTCTCCATAAAGCTGCATCTCAGAAGGCCAGATACCCAGCTACACTTACAGCCTGTTTGTTGCTTTTTGGATTGGAACTGGTACTGAGGAATGGGAAATAAACAAAATCAGGTCATCTGGGGAAGTCTTAAACAAAACGAGGGTTTGCACTGTTGTTACTCTCAGAGATGCTCTTGCCTAAACTTACATACGAAAAGGAGGTTCCTTACTCTTCTGCTCTGTCTGTTGACAGCTCACTTCCTGCAAACTTACTCATCGTGTTCTTCCCAAACAAGCTGGCTGATGGTGCAGCCAACTCCTTCCATTCCATATCTCATCTATGGTCCATATTTTTAGGCCAATATCCATGAGTTTATGTCTCCAGTGAAAAACATTTGGAGACATTCCACAGAATTGTTTTCATTTAGAGATGTCTGTTTAAAACAGCTACTCATAGCTGCTCTAATTTCAGCTTGCTGATTTCTCTGTAAGTTAAGCTCGAGTCAGTTCATAACTTTAGATTAGTTGTGCTTAGGGGATGCTTGGATTCACCTATATCACATTGCATGAAATGTTGCTCAACTTTGTAATCAAGCTTAGAGCTTTTACTTCACAAACACATGCTCAGTGCTAAATACTTTTATTTTGAAAGCCATTTTCCAACTGCTGTATTTAAAAGAAATTTTCTTACTTAACCAAGGCCTGTAATAGCTGTTGAATTAGTCGCTGCTTCTAGAGTTACCTTCCACTGAAATATGCAAGATTGTCTCCTGCAGGAACACCCGGCCTTGCCTTTATATGCTGACATGGCTTTCTTGGTCATTAGGTATGCCAGGCTCCGCTCAGCAATAATTCCAGCTCCTTTGGCATTCTGCTCATCAGCCTGCTGTCAGAAAATCTTTGCTACTGCATATGCTGGGTGAAGAGAGACACACAGTAATGAAAACTTACTTACTTGTCATTTTGTTGATCGCAGACCTCTTTTCTCTCATCCTGCAACTTTCTTGCACCTCCACAAACAACGCTTCTTGGATTTCTAATTTTTTTATTTTTACTGATTTAGTTTCTCTTTCTTGCTTCGCTTTCTTTTTCTTCAAAGATGCAATAACTGAGGAACAGTGCAGATAAAATGCTTGATTTTACAAATATTTGCCTCTCTTTCCTTATATGTGGATCCACAATGCTGTCAGTAATAGCTATTAGATATAATGGAAGAAGATCAGGATCGTTGAAACAGAAATATTCGTGAGTAACCTCAATGTGTTTTGTGTTTTCTATTGCTCCACCACTTTTTTTTACCCCTTTTTTTTTTGTCCCCTTCCCCTTAATTCTTGAGGAATTATGGCTGGTCAGAGTTTAGAGAAATCAATGTATTTATGATGTATTTATGATGTTGTAAACCCCATTTAGGAGTGTCTGAATGTGAGCAAATTTAAGTGAGAAACCTCAATGTGGATTTTAACAGTTCTGAAGAGAGGACAGTTACAATTTTGTATTTCACTTCAGCTTCTTAAAACTTGCTTGCAAAAAAGAGCTTTGATCAAATACTCAACTGCTACAGATGCTACAATGAAAAATAACATCTGAGAAAGAAAAATTATAAAATTGGGGGAGGGAAATTTTCATGATTAAAAATAAACAACCTGTTTGCTGGAGAGCAAATGTACAGATGACAAGGGATTGGGGGTCATGTGTGGAAGAATTATGTTGACTGGGGTGAATCGTTAAATCCTTCCGTTATTTGGATTCCCGCTACCAAGTGGTTTTCCATGAGTTTCACAAAAGACTGGTGTTTGGTGAGTGGCAGGTAAAGAGCCCTCTTGGCTGTGGTTGCTTACCTCTCCTTTCACGTGTAATAACATGTGCCTGTACTTGGTGAGGGTGGTGAAAAAAGCAGTCCCCGAATGAAGAGGACAATGGTACAGTTGTGGAGCTCCTGAGCGAATGATTGCTCCTGTTTGCTCTCACAGTACTTGGGGAAGTGGCTGGGGAGGAGGGGAAGCCACCAAGTTCTGTACTGATGGCTCTGTGCTCGTGCTGCAGGAGATGCTTGTGCTGCATTGCCCTCAGTGCATGCTGCTGCGTGGCGCTGGGCACCGCTCCCCTTACCCCTGCATGACCACTTGTGCAAGCAGAGAAATCTGGGGGCATTTCTTATGTGGCAAGAACTGTTGTGCAAGGGAAAACGAACATGTTGAGAGCAAATGACAAAATGTTTAGCTGACACAGTTACATTTTTTCAAGGAATGACTGAGAATAACAAATAATTACTAATATGGAGATAGTCTGCCTCAGCTATTTGTACATGGATAATCACTCTTGGTAAAGAAGCGTAAATTTGGTTTTTTAAAGCATGAAATTATCTTTAAACTAAGAAGAATCAACATGTCTTTCTTCTACAGTAGTATTTAAAATCCAATTTCATTTTCTGGTTTTGATTTTTTTATGATACTGGGATGTTGTTGGAGATGGCTTCAACAAAATACAAGATTTTGGTAGAAAGCAAGCTCAAGACTAGTACCTTATAGGATGTGGGTATTTGTTCTGTGTTCGCCAGTATGAGAGGAAAAGGAAGAAGGACAGTTCCTGTCTCATCTACTGCAATTACCATGTATGACTTCACCACCTTTGTCATTCATATCGGTCACCTGGGCGTTCCATGCTGTCATTCTCTAAATAGGAGGAAAGGACATATTTCCCCTTGCCTTCCTTCCCTTCCATAAAAGTAAAAAAAATCAATAAGCTTCATTTACAAATTTTTTTGTTCTATTAAACACAGTTGACAGTGTTTCTCTCTGGCTGCCATACGAAATCAGGAGATCCTTTGCATTGTCTCAGGTGTATGCCTCTGAACAGCTGACCTTTCCATCGCTTAACAGAGCTGAGAAGTGCTTAGAGGGCCAGAGCACCGCTGGCTTATGCTTTGTCAGAGTGGTCCATCTTTTGCCCAGGGCTATAAATTGTCAGCAGTCAGAACAATCCAGAATAAAGAACAAAAATTAAATTGGCAAATAATATCTCAAAATAGAAAGCTCTGTAAACTTAGAATGTATTCCCTTTTCTCCCCTGCCATTTTAAGCTATTTAGAAACAATTTGTTTCCTGCTTTGAATGGAGTTAATTTTATCACAGCTGTTTATTTTTGTTTTAACAGCTTTAGTTACACAGCCCTTTATCATCCCTAACTATCTTTCTGATTTAGAATCCTGGTTTTATGCCAGCACAGTTCTGAGAGGCCATTGCTGAATTAAATCTGATATTGTGGTCTCTTTTTAATCCCTGTTTGAGCTAATCTGTTTTGGTACATTTCAGAATGTTGCTCTCAAAAGACCTGTAACTGCTATAGCAGGAGTGTGGTGTGTTTGAAATGTCTTGAGAAAACTAATCTCTCTTATGTACCCATAGAGGAAAAAATGTGTGAAGTGTGAAATTCCTCCAGACAGTTTTGAGAAAATTTAATCTTCATGAATACTAAATGAGCTTGCATTTGTAAAGAGCATGAATCAACAAAGAATCAGAATTCTGAGTGTTTTTAAAAAGCAGTAGACCCATATCTTGTTCCAGCCAAAAGCTGGGAACAGTCGGCCCCTGGGAATTTTAATTTCTTGCTGGTGATGTTCGATTCTTTGTTCGAGGAACTTACTAGAAAAATGCACCCAGTGCTTAGATTTGAGCTCTGCCTTGTGGTGCTACAGATGATTCAGCAACAATAAATCTAGGTAAAAGAATAGTGTCTTTGCTCATAGAGCCAGAAATTTGAAGTGACACTCCCAAAAGACTTGAGAAATATGTCCTGAGAAATATTGAAGTTCTGAAAAACTTTCCTGCTATTAAGACTGATGTGATAGTAAGCATGTTAGTGAGCACCTTATTGATGTTATGTTCTTAGCTTGTCAGCTCTCCAAATGCTGACAGAGAGCTGACAGATTCTAGAGAAGCTGATGTTAAAAAAAAAAAAAAAGTAGCAAAAAATAGTGAGAGGCCTGACTATTGTAGCTTTTGTCCTATACTGGCTTTATTTGAGGTACTTAATAGCTGGGCTTACAAGAAAAGCAAGATGTTCTCAATGTTTCTGAGGACAGCAGTTTGCTGAGCTGCTGGCCCCACCCTCATGCTCGAGTCCATCACTGTGGTAGACCACAGCTGTTTCAGGCTCAGTGGGTGTGCTGGTCAGCAGAGAGGGGGACTGTGACCATTGAAATTCTCTCCAGTTTTTAATGTTCATTTAGCAATCCGACCTCCCTGCTAGCTGTGGCTCTTCATGAAGAAAATTTCATACTTAAAATTCGTAATCCGGCAGTCTATGTCACTCGGGTTCCTGCTTAGATCCCAGATGTGTCCATGGGCTACATTTGTCTTTTGGAGAAAATATCCAGCCAGCTATATTATGCCACTACGCTGTTTGCAGTAGTGGCAAAAAATTCCATGAAAAGCTGAAACAAAAAAACCACCCCAAAAATACAACAAAGAGTGTGATTGGAAGAGGAACATTTTTCTGGTTTTAAGAGGAAAGATCACCTGAGCCAAGTTGCAGGTGCACCAAGAGAACTGCTGTCATGTATATACTGATACATATATATACACACATATGTATGTATCACACACACGCATGCACACACACAGACGCATAAATATATATATATACATATATATACACATATGTATATGTATCAGGGAACAACATAGTGAAAAAAAAAATTATGAGAGAATTTATCAGGCTAGGGTGTTGCATAGTGTTGCATCCAAGTTCTTCATGTGTAGAAATCAGAAGTGTGTATCTCATGTACCTGGGGAGGAAGGTAAGAGAGTCTCCTTAGCTTGTCTTTAATAGTAAGAGCATGTTAGACTATTTTCTGCAGGACTGTTTCGTACCTAAGCACTGCATTATTCTTTCTTAATATTACTGCAGATCCTCACTTTATCTGATGTGTTCTACAGTTTCCACTGCATACAGTTCTTCTCTTTTGTCCCCTTTGTCTCTAGACTCCAGTCATGTTGTGAAAAGAGCACAAGCAGGACTTTTATTCTTACTGATTTATTTAGTTAAGTACAGAGAACTCCTCAGTTTGTGTCAGTCAGAAAGTATTAAATTAGGTCATTGTCCTAGTTGATCCGGAAGAACTCTTTAATTTTGAAGGAGCTTTGTATCTGATCACTCAAATGCAATTTAGTTTGGACAGGCCTCACTTCAGTCCATTCTGTCCTCATTAAAAAAAAAAAAAAAGAAAGAAAAAGAGAAAAAAAAGCAATGCTGTTATTTCCTATGTTGCTTTCATTTTGAGGACTGTATATTGAGACAACTCTGTGGCAGTACGGAGAATGAACAGCTCTTGGATTATCATCAAGCACAGATGGGTGATGCTTGGGAAATCTGTTGTGAGCCTGAGGTGAGGCTTCTGATACGAAGTGTGATGTCTCATCACAGAAGAATGGTCACAAAAGCCGAAGATGCTGTAATGAAAAACAAGTGATGACCCAGAAAGAAGCAAAAGCTTTATTATTATTGGAGCCCCTTGAGGTTTCTGATCTTGCTTTCATGCAGACTTCAAAGATCTGAAGTCCATGTGAGCCCTGTTAAGTAATTCTCACTTACTTTCACATTTTAATTCCATCCACTGACCAAAGTCCACATCTTCTTCTTCCACAATGGGGTGCAGAAAACTTATTTTAATTACCTATTTTAAAGATAGCTTTTCTGTTCATTTCAGGGAGTGGCTAAGAGCAGTCATGGATTCTTATCAGTTACTTCTGGAGGGAGGTCTCTTCACTGCTTCTTCCCTCTATCACAGAAAAGTTTGAGATTTTGGCAAGGATGACAGTAGAAACCTTTGCCAGAGGGTAATTTTCCATATCAAGGTCTTTTGTTCCACTAAAAGACAACGATCACTGTGATTTGTTTGAGTTTTTTGAGTTGTGGATGTTTTATACTCAGTATATCAATTGCTGACCGTTGTCTTTGCATTTAGAAGTGGTAAATAAAGTTGGTTCTAGCTTCTGTCTCAGCCAGGGCCCCAGTGACTGATAATTTGCAAAGCTGGAGAAGGTGCAGTTGGTCACAGCAAGGGGAGGGAATAAGTAAGGGGCAGTGACTTTGCCACACTGCCCAGAGAGATTTATACCTGTCTGGCTTAATTTACCCTTGCATCTCCGAGTGCCTCTGCTGGAAACTGTGTGCAGTGGCTCTGCTGTGGATAACCACTCCTCTCCTGCCCACCACAGCACCGAGCAGCATCGCACTCAATGCTTAAATTCCCTGGTTACTGGTTTCCTGAGGTCTGGAAGAGAAGTAGTGCACAGAATTTATCTCACTGATGGTGGGCATGCCAGCATTCTAACTACCATAATAAATACCATAATTAACTAGATTTGAGGTTTTCTCCCACGTCCTTCTTAGAAAAATAAAACATAGAGAAATCAAGACTTTCGCATATTTAAGAAAAGTATTGTAGTATAATTACTTAGTATGAATTTAAATGCCAGTCCTGCACAGCTTATGGAACAAATAACTTGTTCAGTATTACTTGAATTGAATTGAATATCTGAAGAAACAGAAATGTTGCTGATGTTCAACAGTAGCCACTCAGGAGGCTAGAGGGCCAAAGTATTTTGCTTAGTCTGTAGTCTTTCTATTTGTTTGTAACTGGGAACTTTCTCTAATTCTGCATTTATACTCCTTTCATGTTACCGATACAGAAAATCAGGGCAGCGTATCATGGCTTTTCTGGTTTTGGCTAAAAATCCTGATCTGACATGCAATTCCTGATTTCATTTCCTAGCAGCACCCTGGTGTTGAAACCCTTTTAACAGATGAGCCTCTTGTGTTGAAGTTGTACCTGGAGGCCTTAGGACTTGCACTGGTTTCTGTGGTTCATCTGTACTCTCTTCTTTTTATGATGAAAATCTATTGCAATCGCTTTGTTGACCTTGATATAAAAATAATTAAGAAGATAAGCTTCTTTGAAATTCTTCTTTCTTTGACTTGTAAGATCCATGTCTGTGACATCGTGAGTGCTTGTTAGGGAAATGTGAGGATTTGAGTTTCTTATTGTTAGATAGAATTAGTGCTGTAGTAGCAGCAATTGCTGTGGTTTTCCTGGAAACAGTTAATGTAGGGGGGCAGATTTAACAGGTCTGAGGAAGGAAACTTCAGTGGGCCACTTTTGCTGCCAGTGGCTGTTTGACCTGATGCTGCACCCTTCTGTAAAGTGGCTGAAACATCACCTTATTGCATCTGTGGCCTCTGCTATTCGAGCAGCAGATATTTTCAGATAAATGCAGATAAATTTTCCTATTCACTGAAAGAACTAATGCAAATCAGAATGTCAGTTTTGATTTGTTATATTCCTAGAGGACAGTGTGCATGGGTGCTTTTCTTATGAGGCTGTCTATGCTGCAGAGAGGTTTAATTTGCAGCAGGGAGCATATTATGCAGCTTATTTGATTGCAAATTTGTTTGAACAGCTTTCAGCTTTATATTTCCCAGTTAGGTAACGTAGCTTTAGATACTAATTGCATAATTGGCTTGAGTCACACAGATTTAAGGTACAGCGTGCCTGATCTGACTGCTTCTTAGCTTTATATGGCTTTATACAATAGGTGCCCTACAGCTGAATTTAACTCTTTCTTTCGTTGAGGCCTCTTCCAAAGAGGTTTTGCCTGAGGAATAAGGATTTTCTTGGTACTCAAGGAATCACCATCCTCATTTGTGAAGTTTTGATGCTGCAGTGTGCATGTTTTGTGGATTTGTGGATTGGTGTAATTTCTAACTGGTACACCAATGTGATGAAATAAAGTCATTTTTCAAAGTCAAAAATAAGTGCATGGCACAGAGAGCATCTTCTCTACCTCTTTCTTGTGGTTTCATTCTCCTCCAGAGATGGTGGGAGGGATCATTTTCCAGTCACAATCTGATCTGAAAATAGTGAGCTTCACACCTTCTTTCATCCCTCCTTTTCACAGGCCTAAAAGATGCTACAGGCTCTGAGAGTGATGGTGGTGACTCTTGCAGTACAAAATCAGAAGGAGCCAATGGAGGCACGACAATCCAACCCAAAAAGGTCAAAGGTGTTGGCTTTGGAGATATCTTCAAAGACAAACCCATAAAGCTACGACCAAGGTCAATAGAAGTTGAAAACGACTTTCTCCCAGTAGATAAGGTATGTGTCATTCCTTAATTGTCTCTTGGTGTTGGTTTAAAGAAGTTTTTGTCTTAAAGTTTTGAGTTCTGTCACTGGCCAAAACTTGAAGCTTTATGGTCATTATTTCCTAATCTTTCTGTAGACAAGGTTCTGCTTTTTTTATTTTTGCCTCAGACCAGAAAGTGGATTCCAGGGAGGTTAGCTGCACGCTAAAAAAAAAAAAAAAAAAATTGATCGCTCTAAAGTATATTCTTTAGGGAAAGAAACAAAAAAGTGCATGGTTTCCAGTGAAGTCATGACTGAAAAAAAATTCTGTGAAATCCTTCCTTTAAGTGAACAGTCAGACTTGCATAGAGTTACTGATATGCTGAGAAGCGTTAGGAGGCTTCCACAGGCTTGAGTTCTGCTATGGGCATAGTTACATGATGCATTTTCTTTTCCCCCAGTTTTAGGAAACTCCTGGGCTCTTGTTACTTGGTGTGGCAACTTCTCACCTTTTGATTCATGCTTGTCCACTTGTCTGTAGAAACAGGCATTACAGCAATTACATTTTTTGGCCTGCAAGATTTTTTTTTTGAACCTAGATAATTTCAGTGCTATAGCGCAGCACCTACTCCCGCAGCCACCCTGAGTTACAGTAGTACAGGAGAAGAGGAGGTCCTGCAGAGAGAGGTGGAAACTTCTGAAGTGAATTATTCTGAGGGACATTTGGTTAATATTTTGCAGGTGACCATTTTTTATTCAGTATAAAGAGGGTAGGGAAGAGTTGGGATAATCTAAATAAAGGAAAAACCTAGACTGTATTACTGCTTGACCATTGCTGACTTCTTCAAAGCCTGCATGGTACCCTGCTTGCCTTCTCTTTCCGCGTGGACGTCCTGACTCACACATGGGGCTTTGTGGAGTCCTTTGTTTTCATGTGAAGTCTTTGCAACGTCCTTATGAAGTGGCCTTCATTCCTTGGAGGAAAATCTTACTCCACTTCATAATAATGTGAAGTCTTACGTTTGTTTTTCACAAACAACAAACAGGTTTAGTACCCAGCCAAAAACGGAATATACAAATTTCAGGAAACTTATAACACAGACCTTCCTTCCTATGTCTTCAGATTTCTCCTAAAATTGGCATGGTCAGTGGAAAATAATGGCTTCATTTTGTAAACACAATCCATCATTTGTGTTTCAAATGTGTAGATAACTAAAGGCGACACTTCTTTGCTGTTGATGTTTTTTTCCTGTCTAGGATTAGGTTAACCTTTGAGAGGCGCCGTTCAGAGGCTTCAGCACTGCGGTCTTTGCCTACTAACAGCACCAAAACATGAGTCAGTGACATAACATCAGTTAGGACTGCAGACCATTTACCTCCCTAAACACTTCTCTCCTGGCTTCAAGGAATTCCTTCCTTGTCACTGTCATGTTCTTTGCCATTTAATGCCGAGTGCAAGAGAATCCCGCATTAAGTTGGCCATTCCAAGCAAGGTCCAATTTAGCCTGAGAGCTCTGCATACTGGTTCAAAAGGGTAGCAATGTGTGATGAAGAGTGCCAAATCAGTCTGTAATTTTCTCAAGCAATGTAGTTTTTGAAGGGATTTTTGCCCTGTTATGTGTTTTTCTCATTTATAAGTAGCCTTAGTTTTTCAATAACTTGTAAACTTTTGAAGAAGGAGAAACAATGCTTTCATCTGTTCCCTTTTTTCTTTCCTTTTTTTTTTTTTTGAATTATTTCTGAAGTTTGGAGACCCTAAAACTCTTTCTGTTGCTTCTTCTTGATACAGTTATTGATGAAATATTACTGTAATGATACTTTCACCTTTTTTTATTTAAAGTATTTCCTAATAACAGTTGTGTTTTAAAAAGCATCAGTAAGCTACTGTGAGGATTTTATAATGTGGGATTATTTATAACATGATAGCTCCCATGTAAAATGTCAGTCCCCATTTACAGAAGGATCAGCAGGGTCTTATTTTGTTGGTGTTATCACTTGGTGTTCTAATATGTTTTCAACTTTATGAATCATAAGCTTAGATCATACTTCACACAGAATTACTGGGGTGTTAAAAAGGCTTTTACACAAATATTGGCAGAAATATGAGGGCAGAAAGGTTTGCTGCCAGCTGAGCAGAAGCAGATGCCATTAGGCTCTCCTGTGAATCACCAGGCGGTTTAATGTGCTTCAGGTGTTTGCTCATTGGTAACAATGTGGGATGTAATCACCCTTGCCTTTTAAGGTGATCAATAAACTCTCAATAAAAGGCGAAAATGAGGAATTGCGTGAAACCCCATTGGTTTTATTGGTGCACAGGATTCATTGCTTAGCTGTTATTTGTTCTAAAAATCACAGAGGCAGATTATCCTAGGGAAATTAATGATGCAGTTGTGGGAGTTTAGTGTGATCAGCGCTATCAGAGCTCTGCTTTTTCAGAAAAATAGAAGAATCAAATACTTATGCTTTGTAGTCCATTTCATTGCCTGTTGGTGCCGATGCATCGACCAGTGGCCATGTACAAGTGGAATCGGATTCCTGAGGCTTAGCTCTGACAAATTTCCATTACTGATAAATGTAAGTGAACTGTTTTACAATGCTGCACATGGCTGAAGTCATAGCTCACCAACAGATGAGTTTTTAGAAGAAATGCAGTATGCATATAGACATGTTGTGCCTCTTGAGAAAATTCAGGGTAACACTCCTAAAGTAGCACAAGGCTTACGGTCAAATAGAAATGCCTGTCTCACATGTCTTTCTTCTGCTCTGTGGCTTCAACACATTTAAACAGGTGCTTATTCTTATTTCTTTTTTTTCCCTTTCTCATTTCATGGTAGCTTATCTAGAGCTTCTGTTTCTAGGTTGGACTTCCTTCCAGTATGATCTGTACATGCTTCCATTGTTCTAACAAGCTATCATTTTTTTCCTCACCTGTGTCTAAGAATAAACCTCTACAACTACAGGAAAATTAATTCAACCAATACATTCCTTAGTCTGAGTTAACTGTATTGGGTTGGTTTGTGAGTTGAAGCTTCAGCTTGGAAGTGCTAAAGATCATGATAGGTAAATATAAAATAAAAGGTCTTTAAAAGCTATTTTTGTCTTTCTGAAAACTGTCCTTACTTCAGAAGAGACTATTGAGAGTATTTTTTACATTTTCCACTTGAGATGTATTTGTAACTTTCTTCAGGCAAAACTTTCGTAGTTGGCTAGCAGTGGTGGATTTGAGCAGAGCTAGATTTCATGAACATCCTTTGATGAGATCACAGTATTGTTTGCCAAAACTTAATGTAAATTATATACTCAGCCATCAACCCGGGGAGTATTGCAGACACTGTAATGATTTAATATAAAGGGGGAGGCTGTCATGGCTCTAGATTCAGCAACTTGTAAGATCTAGTTAACTGGTGTTTAGAGATCCTTTCTGCAAAGCATTGAATTAATACAGAAATTTTTATTTTTTTTTTATGTTCAGCATGTTTGGGAGAGGAGAAATGGAGAAGAACTAATGGAAGTAGACACAAGGGCTAGAAGGGCTAGAAGCTCCTGTCAATTATTAAGTCTACCTGTCCTTTGTAATAAGATAGAAATTTGTAAAGTCTGAGACCGAATGCCTGCAAGGTCTGAGTTTCTATTTCAAGCCAGCAAGCTGGGAACCCGAAAACTGTGGTGGCAGTCTGTCTTTGCACACCTGTTCTGTCAGTTCCTGCATGGCTGTTTGAAGAAAACATTTTTACCCCTTAATTTTTAGTTGTCATTTAAAGAGAAGTCTTTGAGAGACACAGGGTGGAGGCTCCTCCGGGTGTTTCTGAGCCGGCTGACGATGTGCCTGAGCTCTGCCAGCCCTGCCCAGTGGCACCCGTGGTGCGTGGCCAGCCCTGGCTGTGTGTGCCATGTGTGTCTGTTTCTCATGGCTCCTGCCGCTTGCTTTGCCTCTCCGATGCCTTTGGAAGTGCTTGCTCCCATAATAGAAATGTTGGAGTCAGTGTTCAAAATCCTGAGATTAAAAATGGATGCAAGCAAAACCACCGGGTACCGACTAGAAACACTATTAAAACACCTGCTGAGGCAGAGAGCACACAGTGGGAGCACCAAGACTGTGTGCAGCACTTTGCACTTGAAAGCACAGGTTTCTGGCATTCCTTTCTTCAGAGACAGCCGTCGGCGGTGGCAGCAGCAGACGTGGCAAGCATCAGCAGTTTGTCGAATTCTGTGTAGGAACAGAGGAAGCACTTATCTGTTCAAGCTACATTCATGTTCTGCTTTGAAGTTTCTGTCTGCTACAGTCTGGCATCCCTGTCCTAACCATTTATTCTGGTGCCATCTTGTGAGGAAAGCTACAGGGGAAGAAGGACCCTGACCCCTTCTGCAGCTGTCATGGGAGCAAGGCTGCCTGCAGTGGGGTCTCGCTCCTTTGCTGATGTAACTTTCCTTGAGTGCAGTGTGGAAGCAGGATTTATGTGTTTCTTTCATTATGTGAAAAAATAGTACAGGTTTGCAGATGGTGGCTGATGTTTATGAGGCACTGTGGACATTATAAATAAACATTTTAGAAGTTTACTACCCTACTCTGGAGGAATAATAAGGAAGGGTAGGAGAATTAAGATTGACAGGGGACAGTCGAAAAGCAGCTTGCCCCATTTTGGGAAGGCAGACTCAAAGCAGGACCTGGCACTAAGGAAATAGAATGGGAAACGCAAAATTAAGTTTAAAGAGAGGAATAAATTTGATAACTTCAGCTGGCAGTGACTCTCTGCTGAGTCACTGAACTGTGCAATGTGAGCAAAGAGTGACTCCTGATCTCCTGTATACTTCCTTCCCTTCCGTGGTATCCCATCTGTGCTTTCATGTTCTGTCAGTTTGGTTTCTAAAATGTTCAAAATGCCTGAACAGAGTTGTCCAGCCATCAATGACATGGTTCAGCTTACACATCAGCCTGCATTACTGGTTTTTGGCAGAGGATGTTACCCACACATAGGTTTGTGCTGCTTGTGTGATGTTTTATTAGGCTTTTTTTAAAAATTAAAGCAGGTATTTGACTCTAAATAATTGCAAGTTAGTAGTTGTCCATGCCATGACACTTTACATGTATACAGTTGGACTCTATTCAGAAAAAATTTGTCAGTATGAGACAAACACATCAAACATATGCATGAAAATATTTTCAACTTATGTTTCTGATTCAAGCTGCTTGAAGAACATCTTAAAATAGAAGCAGAGTAGTGTAAGGAGTATTGATAGTATTACAAGTTATTCCTAAAAGCAATGTGGAAGGTCTGATCTGTTCTTCTGAGGCACAGCACTGGGCTTCTGCCAGATTGAGTTCTCCTGGAGGAGTGCTCTATTGTAAGGAAAACTCCTGTTATTTCAGTCATGGTTTTGATTAGGAAATCTTAGGGTGCTCCAGTCAGAAAAACAGGATGTATAGGTTTAAGCTAATGCAATTTTATTTCATAATAGGATGGCAATAAAAGTCTGTGTGTTGTAAGTTGCTCTGGATCCAGCTGGTGATCATTAGCTTGCAAGTCACTGTAAATCTCTGATTTTTAGTTGAGTCTGTACCATTACCAGGCCTTTTACCCCAACAGGCATTCTAAAAGAAGAATTGTTAAAAACCCAAAAATGCTTTGCTTTCCTATCTTAAAATAAAGCTGATTTCCTGAGTTCCAGAGATACGTGATGGAGACATAAACTGAGTTTCTAGGAACATTTGTCTCATGTTTCAACACTACAGAGAAAATGCTTCAGAAATTAACAGTACTGACAGTCAAGCTAGCTTTGTTACTGTCTAATGAGCTTCAAGAGAACTGGTTCCTGAATCAATATTATATGTTTATTAATAGCAATAAAATCTACCTAAGCAAAATTAATTTATATACATAGATATGAAAATATTTAAATTAGTGTAATCAAGACTTTAGGGGTAAACAGTGTTATAAACTGTTTTAGTGTTCCTAAGTAAAATGTATTTTTCTTTCTTGCCCCATTTGGATTTTGTTAGATAGTATAACTGATTTTTAATTACTACATCTGAGTTGTTAAGTTTTATAACTTTGACAAGATGATAAAGAAATCCTAATGAAATAACTTCTGATATTCTTAGCACACATTAACTTTGAAAATTAAATAGAGTTATGCAAAAAAAATTATCCATCTTAACATTTATTTACACCACTTTGAAAATTACATAAATAGGCTGATGAATGTAAACCAAACTGAATATAACCTGAAAGGTGAAATCGATGCCCTCATCTTTTGTTGTCTATTTAGCTTTATTAGCTTGTGGAATTTTTCTGAAATGTTTTCTTTCTTTATATTTTTCCTAATTGAGGATTATTTTTTAATAGTCAAATGGAAATAAGAGTGTATAGTATCTTGTGGCTTGCTTAAATATAAATCTTTAATTTCTTCCAAATCATCTGTGTCTTTCCCTCCCCTGCCCTTATTCAGTCATTTTAAAGTTGAATGTTTGTAGGGAGACAGCATTAAGAATTTATAAGATTTTAGTGGAACAGAGCATCATGTTAATGACATTTCAGTTTCTTGAACATCTTTCTTTAAAAAAAAAAGCCAAAACAAAGTCATAAATTACATGAAATTTCAACGTTTTTTTTCCCCCACCAGAAAAACTGATCCATTCAGAATTTGTCATAAGCTCATTTTCCAGTAGAGTAATTTGCAAAACTTTCTGCCTGGGCTGTTCACAGAAGTTCTGTAAATCGTCGCTCACATCCTTGCTTTTCCTAGCTGGTGGTCTCAAGAAGCCAGGGAAGACTAAGCTGGCTTGGGAAAGGGGAGGAAACTTCTTGCTGTGAGTGAGCAGAGGTAGGAAAAGGTCCAGATTTCCTGTGAAATAAACAAGTGGAACTTTTGTTTCCCGGGGATGGCCCGGCCCGTGACTCAGTGTCAGGGCTGGGCTCCTGCTCTCGCTGAGCTGAGCTGAGCTCATGCAAGGAAGGGGCAGGACTCCAGGACTCTTCTTGGACACTTCAGGCTGCTGAAAGGCAGCTTGGCTTCACAATGGGAGAGGAGGTATTTATTTTACAATTAGTTGGGCTTTTTTTCTGTGGCTGTTTAAAACTGAATCGTAATATGTACTCTGCAGAGCACAGGTTTCGAGTGTAGGGTTCTCTGGTTCTTCTGCACACTTTGGGGATAATGGGTAGGTAAAAAGAAAACGAGGAAAAAGAGTGCTGAGGATCCTGAAATCCATTCCTGCTATGGAGGTCCATATTAGAATAGGGGGTTACTTTTTGTGAAAAACATATTCTCTCCTGGCTCTATTTAGCTTGAGTTTTTTCCCTTCTGCCTGTTTGGCCATTAAACTTGTGCAGATGTTTTCTATTTCTATATGATGTGGTTTCAATTTTCTTACTCTAAAGAATAATACAACTTTAGAGTTAAGCAAGATGAGTTTTAAAGTCTTTGGATGTGTTGCTCTTTCAAATGTTTGCTTAGTAAGTGAAAATTCACCACCCCCACCCCCTGTTTTTTCATTCTTAAATGCACCAACAAAACTGTACTTCTTCTTAGCAGAAAAAAAAAGGGAAGAGTTTTACTAATTCCTCTTCTGTGTGAGGTGACATTTGTCCAAGTGAGGAAAATTGATGTGAATGAGTGTTTTAGAAAATTATATTGCGATAATAAAACCTACATGGAAATTATCTTTTTTCCCCCTGAGAAAAAGCAACTAGAAGCAACTGTTTCTTGTAAAATTTTATAGAAAGCTGAATGGAGACATAGCAAGTAAACTGTTTAATTATTTGCAGATACTTTGGGAGCTCTTAGTACAAAAATGTAAATTTCCCCCAACTTTGGCTTTTCACAGCTAAAGTCAGTAAGCTCTGTGCAGAAATGAAGCAGCAAGTTTTTTGAGTTGCTTTTTCTTCTAAAATGTGCCATGTGTCTTTCTTTTTTTCTGCCTTAAATAAAGAAAAGAGGAAAGAGGAAAGGAGAAGTGTGAAAGGAGCAGACAGGCACTTGGTAGGATAAAAAAATCTGTAGGCCAAGTTTCTAAGATGCCTTTTTAACACTTTGTGTGTGTTTCTATAGGAGGTTGTTGGCATTCTGTGTTTCTAAAATAGTCCTTAAATACTAGAGATGTGAGCTTATATTATTACAGTTAGTTGACTAAGGGCTTTATAAAAGCTTCCCAATAAAAGCCAAAGAGAGGGCAGCTCCTGGGGAGGAAGTCCTGGTGCAGCAGTGACTGGGAGCCAAGCAGGGGCTGCTGGTGGCTGCTTTCTGCTGGGTGCTGGGCTCTTTGCCACTCACTGGCCACCCAAAGAGCAGAGTCCTCATGGACAGCTGACGCTTTCTTCTGCAGCGGTCTCTGTACCTAAAGCACTTGCTGGAAAGAAAAGCTGAAACACATGATAATAGTCATTTTCCATTTGTGTTTCGAGTCACTCGTTGCTCTGCAGTCTTCCCTGTAAGTGTTTAAAATAAAAATATCTCCTTGTTCTTCCTCAGTAACTTCTGATTTCAGTGATGTAAGGTGAGGGGAAAAACCCCCAAATCTAAAAAAATGGAAATTAATCTGAGGAGAAAAGAAGAAGTATAATTCCAAAATGGAAGAAATATTTGTTGTCAGCAGTAAATCTGGGATAATCTGCATAACAGTATGCGTTTGTTCTTTTGTTTATAATAATTGAATTTGAAAAATATCATTGAACAGCTACTTGTCAGTTTGTTGACAGCATCATAACTTTCATAAAAGAGCAAAGAAATAATGTTTCCACTTTAAAGAGGACGATATTAAAGAAGAGACATTCCCTGCTTACTGTTTTCATAGATTTTTTTATTCTTCTCAGAGATGGAAGTGGCTGCACTGCTTTCCTTACTGCTGCAAAAGAAAGTGGAGATTCATGCAGCAGTTGTACAGTTCAATAATTTTTGTGAAAGAGGGAGGTTTTATAACAGTGGTTTCTAAGCTGGATGGTGCAATCTGGATCATGCAAGTTGCCAGCTGCAATCTAGACAGGCATGGTTCTCCTGGGAGAGTAGGAAGGAATTTCATTCACTCAGTGCAGACTGACTGAAGTATTTTTCCTAGAAGAGATAGAAATTAATTGTGAATGGCAACCTGCAAATGGTAAAATTCATGGCAAAGAGAGCAAGGGGAACTGTTTCCTTTATATTTATGTGAAGGAAAGCAAAAAAGGAGAATGAAAAATAAAGCAGGGAAGAAAGAAGACTTGCTGCTCAAAAAAATACTTTTGTTACGAAAGCACCTTCTAGCATAACAAATCTGCAGCTTGAGGAAAAAAGAAAATGAGCTTGCTCATTGAGCTCATTTTGATGTGCACACTTCCAGAGCTTTGAGATCAGGCAGCTGGGAGCATGCTGTGTGGGTTTCATTCTGCATTTGCCTTTTATTTCATTTACTAAAGTGTTTTTACTCATCAGTGGTTCTAATATGTCTCGCTCCATTTGTTTCAGCAGCATCTATCTAATCTAAACTCTTACATTCACTTTCTCACCACTAACCTTTTAGGAAGGCAGATTTCTAGTTCATTAATGGTTTGAAACTGACAGCCTGACAGCATCAAATGTCAGGATTCCAAATTTTACAGAAATACTGATGTTTTAAAGCATACAAGTTAAGATATATAGGTTTCTCTCCTGTCCAACACTTCAAGCATGTTGGTAGGAAAAAAGCCTCTCCAGTCCCTTCTCTGCCCATAATTTCAAATTTTAAGACCTTGTCAAAATATGAAGTTAAAACAGCTTTAGAGTCTGCACTTACCTGCTGGTAGAAGAGGTTTAGCTGTGGAGAACACTGTGAAAAGCAAAATGTGCACTGTTCTGCTCTCCAGGCTACCCAGAATTTTAATGGGAATGATGTTTCACTGTTCATGGTTGTGTTTCTACCCTCTTTTCCATCCAAGAGGTTAAACCAAAAATTTTGCATTGCATGGTTTACCTACTTATTTCTTTGAATGTTATTTAAGATATCACAGATTTCTCTGGTGAGTTGCATAATGCTAATGAAGATGTTCTTCATCTCTGCTTTGAAGACTGATGGTGGTCTCCTTAACACCTGGTAGTTTTAGTGCATGGGTAGCTGGATGAGACATTTGGTGCTGGCTCAGGTCATTTCTAAATGGAGCTCAACAGCTGGAAACAGGAACAGAAGTAATTTTCCATTTAAGCAGTTCTGAAATTGCTGAAGAGATGTTTTGTCATTGCAAATGGGAAGTTAGGAGTCTGTGAAGCAGTCTCTTTAATTAGAAGTCTTCCCCACTATGAAGGTTTGAGATTCTTTTAAATGCAGAAATATAAATTACATGAATGTGGACGATACAAACAGTTACAGTTCAGCGTAGACATCAATTTCATCACTGAGGGAACGGTTTGTATTCATACTCTGAAATATTGTGCATCTCAAGATGTCTTAATTCTCTAGCAGTTTCTCAGAAAAAACTGGTGACAGTCAAAGCCTTTCCACACAGCTTGACTGGAAATAAATCGGAATTTTTTCAGGAGGTTGGTAAGTTGTACAAGGGTTTCATTTGGTAGAGTTGTGATGGACATAATCCACCTTACAGGTCATGTTTGAGGTGGATAAACAGAAAATGTAAATAAACATTTCTGTACTGTGGATTTGTCTTTTTCATTGCAATAGCTGACTGTCAATCCAGTATTTGATTTTTTTATAATCTTTTAGATTGATAGTGGGTTTTTCACTTCTGTGGCAACTACAAAAGATGGCCCAGGAAAGTAGACTTACATACATATCATAAAGTATTTCTTAGTTTTGAAATTTTTCCACTGAAAATTTCTGTAGTCTCCTGCAGAGAACTATATAATTTTAATTATATAATATATATTATTTATCGATATAATATATATTACAGGACTGTATAATTTTGAAGACTTTTCTCATTATTTTCTCCATATATCTTTGTTCTCTCTATGATTTTGCTTTCTTTTTAACTGAAGAACTTAGTGTGTTTGACAATATTTGGGGGGCAGACAGGAGTTGGAGCAATCCTTTGAAGTTACCCTTGAGTTATCACTTTGGTTTTATGTCACCTTGCTTTATTTAAATTTATTTTCTGAGGAGTACTGTATTCAATTTTCCATTTCCATATGTTAAAGAGTAATATTTCTTGGAAATTGGAAGATCCTGGGACATCTGTAGTTCTGATCAGGACTGTGCCTGGGCTCGTGTTGTCTCCAGAAGAGGTCCACGATGGAAGCCTGGGGAAGGCTCTGAGAACAGGTTACACATAAAAAGAAATTCCTGCAGGGAGTCTTAACAGTCCCTAATCATTTTTAAATTTGGATTAATAACCATAATGGATTTTTGTTCCTTGGCAAGTCAAGTAGTCACATTTTCATGGTATGTAACGTTTTAGTACCTGTAGTTCCCGTGAAAGAGTTCCAGTCTGCTGGATCACACGCTGTGGGAAGGAGTTACCTCCCTTTGTTTGTTTTGAATGTGGTACCTGCCAATTTCATCTGATAGCCCTTAATTTTTATTACTGGAAGAGATGAGTGAGTCCTTAATTTTTATTACTGGAAGAGTTAATGAGTGACTCCTCCCTATCTATCTCCTCTCCTGATTTTTATAGACTTATGTCACCTGTGACTGTCTTTTTTCCCAGAATGAGAGATCTGTTCCACATGTTTGATCATTCTTGGTGACTTTCTGTCTTTTTCAGTTCCTTTGGGAACTCAGGACAAAAGGAGGTGAGCACTGCACACAATGACCAAGGTGTTGGATGGATTTATGCAGCATTTTGAGAGCACTTTCTGTTGCTCTTTATTGCTTTCCAAAGTATTGACAGCTGTGGGTTTCAAAGCCTGTCATTTCCATCTTAAAGATAGCATTTTTCCTCAAAATGTGTCATTGTTTTTCTCTCTGAACTTAGTTTCTATATTTCCCCTTTGGTGGGTCATCTGTGAAGACGTGGAAAACAAGAGCCTTGATCTAGATCCCTGAACAGCTCCACTGGTCACCATGATGAAATCCTACTCTTTGTTTCTTGTCTTTTGACAAGTTACTTATGCAAGTTAATTTTTTTTTTAAAAGGATGAACAGTAAACTCATCTTAACATCAGCTTAGTTTTGAGTGTGCAGTGAGGTTACAATTTCAATCTTCTTCAGGAGCCAGAACCAGCAACTTTTTTATTTTTTTTATTTTATTGAAAATTGCTGTGAATTGGCTGTGCGAAATAGAAAAGACCATACATGACCCGTATAAAGACAGTGTATGTTGTAACATCACTATTTAATTATTTACTTATTAGGTAGCTGGATTTATAGATTTATTGCTTATCTATAGGTATACAGATGCAGATAGATAGATAAGGACAGATCTTTAGATAGATTAGCTGGCTACTAGCAACTATAACAGGATTCTGGTGATTGAATTTAGTGTCTATGATGTTGCTTGTAGACAACAAGCAGTCTTTCTTTACAGTCTGTAGACTAAAAATCATTATTAGGACAGGAGCTTTCTTTATCCCAAACATGAATTACATGCTAAAAGGACTGTTTTACCTCCAGTGACAAAAAGGAAGCCTGCAGTGACTGGCATCAACATCACAGTTGATGTTTGAATGAAATTAACTCCATCTTGAATAACTGCTTCAGAACACTAAATCTTGTCTTTTTACATCTCAGTGACAAAACCAGCTGAATGTCATTGTACTAAGAAGTATAAGCAGATTACATGTAAACTGTGAGGCTCATGTAGTCACAACACAGCAAGAGGCAGTATGAAACCCTAAATTTTAAGATTTCTTATCTTTTCAGTGGCTAACCAAGAAAGCATGCTAAATAATCACTGAATAATAATAAGTACTTAATAATACTTAAATAATAAGTAACTGTGAATAACATATTCAATAGATAAAATTTTATTCATACAAGACAAAAGCAATAGCATAAAGTAAGTTTAATTGCAGGACCTAGTGCCTTCTCCTAAAGAAAATACACACCTGGAAAATCTTCCAAAGAACTTACTCTCATCTTTAGTTTTGGAGTAACAGACTCTGAGCCAATAGGGAGCGTCACACATATTGATTAAATCATCCTGGCCTTTCTTTCTCCTCCCTTTTCTTCTTTGTGTAATCCTTCTCAGTGGTATGCCAAAGGTAAAACAGGCTTGTCATTTTGTCTTTATTTTGCCACAAACATTGAGAATCACATTAATAATTCCTTTTTTGTCCAGCAAGTGATTTTCAAGGACTTCCCTTTATGTGATTTTCAAATACTTTTTGATGTAATTAAGTAAAACACCAGTAACTTCTTTCATTAAATATTTCAGAAGTTACAGTTATTTTGAAAAATTAAATGGTTTTTAATCTAAACAAATGTGACTATTCCCTAAGTAGTCAAAGCATTTATTCTTAGGCTTGATGTAGTTTAAGCATTTTAACCAGTGAGTAGAGGTAGTTTTGCTTCTTCTTTTCAGCTGTAAAGAAAGAATTATATCAGAAGGTTAAACACCAGTGATGAATCAAAAAAAACCCCAGAAAAATCATGTTTTGTTCTAAAATTTCCCTTGTCTGGGGACCTCTGTTCTGTTTCCTTTGCTTTGTTTACTTGCTTGCTTGCTTGTCTGCATGGATTCCAGGGCCATGACAGTGGATGACAGATACAGTAATTGTACGATGCTCTGACAATCAGTGCTGTATTTCTAGGGCACCAAGTGAACTGAGGGTGGTGTAATGTAATCACAACCTGTTTACCATTCTCTGCAATGGGTATTGCAGAAGGATTTAGACTGACATGCTGTTTCTATACATGCCCCCTTTTTTTTCTGCCTTTTGTATTCAAGAAGTAACTTCTGAATTGAACACTAGAAAGCATTTTTCCCCCAGATACCTTTAGTTTTTCTGCATATTCATGCTAATTCCAAAAGCCTTTAACATTCAAGCAGCATATACTTGTTGACTACCTGAATGTTGCTTCCCTCTAAAGCACTGGTGGTGTAGCCAGTTCCCGGTGGACTGATGTACATGAGCATTTATAGGGCCTCCACTTCTTAGCTCTTGACTTGCCTGCTTTGTACAAACTTGTTAATTGTGGTAAGAGTCACGCTGATGGCTGAAATTGTGTTCATTTCCAAGGAGCTCCAGTGGGATGAAGGCTTCAGTCTTTTGCTCTGTAACAACAGGATGTTTATTTGGAGGAACATCTTTCATTTAGAGATTGTTGATTTTGTCTAGACAAAGAGAATTAAGATACAGCAGTTCATATGCCTTTCACAGCATCTAAATGCAGGGGTTTGCAACCTTGCTGCAGAAGGGTAAAGCCTTTCAGAGGTAAAATCTTTTTCAAAATTAAAAAAAGAGGACTTATTTCTTTACAAACATATGCTGTAAATCAGAAGGCCTATGTTCATTCGAGTCCAAGAGTCATCTAATATAGACATCAGATGGAAAAACTGCACTTTAATCTGCTGGAACATGGACTAAGTGTGAAAATGTGCCTTTTACAGGTTGTCCAATGGAAGAAAATATAGTTTGACTATGTGAAAAGAAACTGTAATATGAAGTTTAAAATACTTTAATTGCTTTGTTGTCTGCATTCTGTGGAATATTTACCAAACATTCCACTAAAAAGCTCTCTAGGTGTGTGCTACATCTGATGCTGTGGTTAGGGGGCCCATTCTTTATGGAAGCATCACCTGGTATTTAGAGCTGAGTGATGTTCATGTTTCAACTTCTGAATGATGTAAAGGCAAGAACCACTAAAGAAGAGTTTGGACCTTGGGTTTGAGGCAGAGTTGGTTTATTTCAGCTGAAGCTGTGTGCCTCTGGAGAGGGACCCTGAACAAAGAAGTCCCTGGGCCATTACACCCCCACAGTCTGTGAAGATCTTCTCTTGCCCGTGTGTGCGTCTTGGTCCAATGGTGATTTATCATCTGGGGTCTTCCAGTACCTCACTGGATTCTTTATCCATATGGGCAGGCCATTAACTGCTCTTGTCTTCCAGCTTGAGGCCCTCCAGGGTCTCAGCCCTTGTGTGAAGGTATCCAGTCTTTGTTTCCTCCCCTGCTGAGCCAGCCATGCTGACAAAGGAAGTTCACCTGCACCAGGCTTTGAGCAGGGCCCATTTGTGCTAAGCTGTTAGTGAGTTACAATCAAACTTAAACCTATGCAATTAGCTTCTAATATTTGATAACTAAACTTATTTTAATCCCCAACCATCGCTTTTGCAACCTTTTGTTGTTTTGCCCTGAGCATTGTCAAATTGTGATATGCTGGCTCCAGGAATTACTAAAGCACACTGTGAGATGCTCACCATGCTTTCCAGAGGAGCCTGGCATAAATAAGATGGTATCAATAAGTGCTGCAACTGATAGTTGTACCTTACCGCTATGACCATAAATTTTCCTGCCTCAGTTTAGCCCAAATCTTTGTGCAGCTTAGTGAAGGAGACAACATTGAAACTGCTTTTTTAATTTCTTCCCTTCTGCAATACTTTGGAACATGGGTCAGTGCCCTCTCTCCTTGCAGATATGTTAATGTCACAACAGAAGGGAGGAGTGGTGGCTGGAATTCACACCCAAGGGTGGCTCTCTGGGGACCTGGCCATGGTTGGTGGGTGGGCCCAGGCAGTGACCAGACTGTTCCCTCTCTCTTGCTCATAGCAAGTGAATTATGAGACATCCTGTCTCTCTTCTCACACTCAGAGTAAACTGAGCAGAAGAATAAAAAGGATTTTGCTTGCGTGTACTTGCAACAGCCTGGTTGTAGCTGAGGACTTGATGAACACTTGTTACCTGTCCCATTCATCCACCTAACCTAGTCTTAAGGAAATTACCTTGCATTGTGGTGGGAATGTCCTCAGAGATGGTGCCAGTAGAAATGCATGCAGTTTGGGCAACTGAGTCTCTCTATATTAGCTGGGAGTGCATTGGGCAGGTGTACCTGTCTGGTTGGTATTAAAAAATACAAATAATTGTCGTTCAGGGGCACATGGATAGTATTTCTACCAAAGCTGTGAAGAAAGTAGTTACAGAGGAAGAAGCTACTGTAGAGGACTGAGGCAATCAAATGTGTAGACAAGTGCTTAACTGAACTTTTCCTCAAGGATTTTTGTTTTCTCTATAAATGTTTCTTAAAATTCCCATTATCCTCTTTGAAGTCTTATGTGGCAACCTTTCAGAAAAGTGTTAACTCTTGTCTTTTTGGGAAACCTCAGGATAGCAATACTGATCATGCTGTCACAGAAAGTATTTTATGTGGAGCTGAATGTTGGTAGCATGGGAAAAAAATGAAATCTTGGACATTTCTCTTATTCTGTTTCTGACAGTGAGAGGATTTTGACATCTGAAAGTCTTTGGGGTTTTTATATTTTGGGTCTTTTTTTTTTTTTTTTTTTTTTTTTTTTTAGATTTTAAGGCAGAACAGGTAGGATAGAGGACTTGATGACATTCCTTAAGTACTTGAAGCACATTAGAAAAAAAAGAAATTAATTTGTCTGCCCCCTCACAACACCAGCATTAACATAGTCAGTGAGAAATTTGTTTATGCTCATGTTAATCCAGAGCTGGAAGACTCTAATAACCATTTCTGCTTCTTTGTGAACAAATGTTCTCAGTTACAGAATGGAGCGTAAAGACACCTTGAGGAACGCGCCTTTTATACTCTCACTAATAGTGACCTTGGATTTGCATATAAACCTATATATTAGAAAATTCTCATGCATATAAACCACATCTAAATATACTAGTTGAATGTTAAGAGGAAGTATTGTGGTCAGAGAAACATGACGTGTTTTTTCCTCTGACCTAGTCATTGAGGTTTTCTGAAATTCTAAAAGTTCAAAAGATATGTAACTGTGTTTTCCTCCCTGTATAAAGCACCAGTGCACTTTGTTGCATTTTCACTATTCAAACTGACAAACTATGTTAAGCTTAATGTTTCCTGTCATACAGCCCCTTTTTATGAATTCTTTAATGTCTGATGTATTCCTTAAGAATATCTTCATAGAGTCACATTCCGGGTGGCAGTTCCAAAATATTTTATCTAGGATAAAGACCTCAATACACTTTCCAGAATAAATAATGATGTTGAGTAGATCTTCTTTTCCTTATTTCTCAGTAAATAAGCTGTTGCTTCAAGAAGCCTATACTGTTAAAGGAGCCTCAGTGGATATGTATGTTACTTCGATGCAAAGAAGTATAACAATCTCCTGTATGGTCATATCTGAGCACTTTTCAATTCAATTTGAATTTTCAGATGAAATGTTCTAGAGACACTAGACCTGAATAACAAAAGTGAATAGACAAGTCAGTTTTCAACCACAACAGAAAACCCTGAAGTACAATGCTAAAATATCCCAAAGGAAGAAACTTGGTCATAGGTCTACTTTTGTCCCTCTGGTAAGGCCTCAGTAGTCATCGGGAAGGGCCACAGTACCTTTAGGTGAGAAAAACTCACTTGTATACTGTCCATTGCATGTTCTGCATCTCTTGTGTTGTTCTCTGCTGTTATAGGGATTGCAGTTGAGACAAGATACATAAATGAAAGAAAATGAGACTGTTGAGATTGTAGCGTGACCTCATTTACCTGACTTTGTGTGCCACCTCAACCATTTTTGCAATCGCTGTTAATTCAGTGTCGGAGGAAAGCAGTTTGCGGTGTTACGGATTTGCAGTGTACCAAAATGCCATGGAGGCTCACAGAACTGGTTATTTAGTGCTGCTGGACTGTCCTTCCATTGGCTTCATTGACCCAAACATTAATACTGCCAGGTTCCTGCTAAATCTGTCTCATCCCTCAGACTATCTGTACACCAAATCATGGTGATTATTCATGCTTTTATCAGCTGTTTCTGCAGCAAGAGGGCACTTCATCCCTTTTCATCTTTAGGATTCACTTGTCAGGAGATTAGCAGAATATGTGCCTGACAGCTAAATAATCTAATTATGCCCACCTTGCAGAAATAGTGGGATTGAGATTCCGCCTGTTTTGTTGATAATATTGTGTTGCATTGGGAGTCAGCCTGGGCTTGGAGTCAGAAAACACAAAGTGTTTCCACCATGTTTTTCTTATGTGACAGGGCTAAGCAAGTCAGAGTGATATCTACAGAGAAATGTAAGTGGAACAAGGCTCACTGCCACCATCTAGAAAAGACATTTATGATAATCAGTATGCTGAAGGATAGATGGAAACTGAAGCAGTAGTCTTTAGGAGTGTGTCTGTACCACCAGGCTAGAGATACAAAGGCGCAAAATGATACAAAGGCTGGTGATGAAACCATTCTGCAGCCAAGAATCCAAGATATACAGCTTTAGAGAGAAAATGCAGAACTTCACTTGTCTTTGCAGCCTGGTATTTAGGACACTGCTGGGAGGTGCCATTATGGGCATTCTGGTTCATGCTGCATTTGACTTTTAATTGATAAACGTTGACAACATGATAGATTTAGGTAAATGGAGTGAAACAGTTTGTGCTGGGAGATGTCAGGGGTTGCTGACAGGGTTAGGGATCCTGTTCTTGGATTTGTAATGTCTAAATCCCCAAAAAGTCCTTCAAGTTCTAAATCTTGTTTTGCGCCTGTGTCCCAAAGGGGTAAGATGTGCTTCCTTCTAAGGAATACTGAGCCTGATAGGTAGGAATGAATTGGATAAAAGACTAACAGCAAAGCTGGAGCTGTATATCAGTATTTTGTAGCATAGATCAATGTGTCTAGAAGGGCTTGGACCATCTTCTTATGTAAAGAAAAAACAGAGGAAGAGAAAGAATTACATTGAAATCTTCAGGTCAACCTATTGAGTGTTGTTTGCTCCTGTGTTTCCTTTTTTCAGACGTAAAGGTTTTGATAACTTGCAATGGGCCTTCAACTGAAGAAGACACCAAAATATCCTGTAGTAACTGTTTTTGAAAAGAAAAATCCGTGTCATGCAGATGTGTGTTGGATCAGCAAGAATTTAAGTTGGGCTTGCTTTGTCCTTACCATTAATAGCTTGGTAGATATTTGACCTGTATGGGAGTATGACTGACATAGAGCAGTTGGAGAGACAGCAAGAAAGTTTCTGGCTTATGTGGGAGATGTCACTGTCTCCATTTTTGTTTTCTTGTCAGAAAAATTGGTAGCTGTGATGATATTATTTGGTCTGGGACTCCCAGCACACAAATCTTAGCTATACTTGAGGTTTTAGCCTGTTGAAGCAAAACCATCAGAGTTACCAGATCACAGGGGATTCACTCTCTTAGAGTGAGGAAAGTTTATCTTGAGTTTTTCCTAATGAACAAATTAGTACTGTATTAAGTTTCATTGAGGTGTTTTCAGAAAGTGGTAACACATTTTCCATGCAAATGTAGACCAATTGGAAACATAAATAAATAATAATTTTTAAAAACCCATGTCCTTTAGGACCATTTTACAGGAGGAGTAAAACACCTTGGCAGTGCAGGTCCACCTGAAACCACATTTGCATGACTTATCAATTTTTATTCCTTTTTCCTGTCAGTGATGCTTGTTTCACCCCTAGAAATCCTAGAGTGCAGTCCCCTCACAATTAAAGCATAGCAGTTCCACTTGTCTTCTCCCCTCCCTGTCCCACAACAAATTCAGGTATCCCTTCTCACTGGAGTGGGTTCTATGCAAACGTCATTAAAATTATTCAAATTATGCCTCCTAACTCCTGATAAAAGAGCAGCCTTGTTTGGATAGTACTCCCTTTTCTGTTCACAAGGAATCAGTTGGATCCCAATACTGATTTCTCACCTGCACAGGCATTCATTCTGAATGTACAGATGAATTAATGTTTTCAAGCATTGCTCTTGCATCTGCTTCTATACATTAGGAAATTACTTTGCATAATGGATTTTCCACTAGAATACACAAATATCTTTATTTTTGCCCATGATTCTTTTGTTGTGATTTGTAGCTTGTTAAATTTTTGCATGTTGTGGGTTTATATGATGTTTGTTTTCATGGCATAAAATCAATGACTCATGTATCGTAAGGCAATTACCAAGTTATTTTCTTTAATTAATTGGTCTTGCATAACAATTTAATCTTTTAAAAAAACAAAACCTCCCCTAAATGAAAGGGTTTTCATGTTCCTTTAGTGAGCATGTCTTTATGAGCCAAATAGCAGTGCAGTTTAGAGTATCTGCTCTCGTCATTTTCCAAACAATTTCATGAAGCAGAACTGTGAATAAAGGTTTGATCCCGGCTGAGCATGGACTGTGATGTGCAGCTATCTTGAACTGCCCTGTTTGCCTCTGAACCAGAAGTTGCCTTCCCAGTCTTGCTTTCATCTTGAAGGCATTCTGTATTTTTATCTGTGTAAATGCAAATGCCTGGTAGCTTCAAATTCTT
Source organism: Lycocorax pyrrhopterus obiensis (assembly GCA_014706295.1). Classification (NCBI taxonomy): domain Eukaryota; kingdom Metazoa; phylum Chordata; class Aves; order Passeriformes; family Paradisaeidae; genus Lycocorax; species Lycocorax pyrrhopterus. The sequence goes on from JACSVZ010000001.1 coordinate 15,420,144, forward strand.
CATTATATCTCTTTTAGTACAATTTTCACTGCTTTGCAGATAGAACTCACTCAGACTTATCATCATCCTTCTTGACTTTAAACTTCTCCAGCACAACCAGGTCATGCACTTTTCTTAGTTTTGCCCTCTCCCGATTTGCAGACATCTGTCATCTCCTATTTTTCTGTTACCTCCCTAATCACTGCTTCAGTTAATGCTTCTTGTCTCTCATTCCCACCTCAGCAAAGAATTGGGAGGTTCTGTAGAGTTTTGTTGTTTATCTCTTTTCCCCAGCAGTTCACAAACTCTGGATTCTGAGTAGAGTTATAAGCTCATCAGAAGGTCAGGCGTTCCTGCTTCCACCTGCAAATTAAGTTGCAACAGGATGCTTTTGGGTATTGCAATTCATAGTTTGCATTGCTGTCCACATGGATTTGATGTCTGTCTTGTGCACAACTATCTTTCCTCCCCAGGTGCTCTTTTTACCAGCCTGAAATCCGTGTGTATTTTAGTCCTTTTCATAAATATATTTTGACACATTATTGCATATTATTAACATGGAGCTCTCAGTATTCTTTATACACCTTGGAATGTTTCAGCTACTCAAAGAGCTGTACTCCCATTGCTTCTTATATTGACCAGTGTTTTTCTTATGGTCCTTACGGTTCTCAGTACTTCCAAGACTAAATCTTAGCACTCTGGTCTCTAAGCTTTTACTCGAGAGGTCGTGGGAGCGTGGAGGAGGCTTTGTGGTGTTTATGCAGACCCGGCCAGGAAAGGATGTTGAATGACAACTAGGGATTTTCAGAAATAATTACGCTTATTTTCATGTCTACACATTGCTGGGATTTTAAAGATAGAAAACTTTCTTCATAGGGAGACAAGCTGAGAGAGAGAGGGGATAGCATGCATATAGTAATAGGAGAAGATACATAAAGATGAATATCACTGATTTTATTTTAGTGGGGGCAGATAGTATTTGTTTACTGTTTCAGCTTACCTGTCTGAGGCTGGGTATTGCTTATTATAGTAATCCACTGTAAAATAGTTGGTTTTGCTAAAAATAAATAAAAAATAATAAATAGGAAGGAGATGTTGTCAGTATAAAAATCACACTCAATCTAGAATGACTGAAATGAATACTCCTTGTATGAACAGAAGTCAAGGGGGTTCCTCCCTGCTGCTTCTTTCAGCTTTACTTTTGGTACTGAATAGCATCTTTCCCTAAGTAATTTCATCAATTGCTTAATATTCAATCTACCAGTGAAACTTCTGTGAGTCTTCCCTGAAACTCAGGAAAGTGTTAAGAGGTTATCGTTTAAAAATATTAGTAAACATTAGTAAAGGGAAATTGGAGGATCACATTTTTATGAATTCTTTATAATTTTAGAGAAAGCTTATCCCCAGTAACAAACATAAGTATAGTTTATAATTTTCCTCTTTTTCTTTACTGTCTTTTTTTGTACTCCTATATTTTGTATTTCCATTACTATTTTTTGTGTTGTCCAACTTTTAACTGAACCTGCAAATTTTAAAGAAGAATAATTATTTTTTTTCAGAGTGTTGGGAAGAAATTACCTCCAGCCACAGCAACTCAGGAGCCAACAAAAATAGAAGTGGACAGCAGAACAAAAAGTAGGTTTCATAGGTTTTTCTTTTTTGCACTTTGTGCTATTAAAAGCAAGCTGAACACTTTTCTCTGGTTTTGGTTAAAAGAGTGTCCTGTATATATAAAAAGTGAAGATGCAGATAGATGTATTTAAGATAAACCTTGAGTAGGTGGTACCTATACAGAATGCTTTGTTCCACAGAATCCTCTGAATTGTTTTGGCTCTGGTGACCCTACATTGAGGTTTCTGCCACCAAAAATCAAATTGAATTATGTGATCAACTTTCAGCCTTGAGGATACTTTGGAATTAATCAGAGTTGAATAAGATCCAAATTCAGGTTGTAGCTTGTGGGTAGGTCATAGAAAAGTTTCTCTCATTGCGAATGCCCTCGCCTTTTTCCTCTTTTCCTTTTAATTATTTTAATAATTTTATTTCTATTTCTTTTTGTAGCAGAAATAAACTGTATGCATGGTATAGTTTGGATGGGAAATCAGAAGAGTAGGCTCTGGGGATATCTCTCAGCAGCCTTCCAGTACCTGTAGGGGACCTACGAGAGAGCTGGAGAGTGAATTTTTACAAGGGAATGTAGGGACAGAACAAGGGGAAATGTCTTTAAACTGAGAGACGGCAGGTTTAGATTAGATGTTAGAAAGAAATTTGTTACTGTGAGTGTAGTGAGGCACTGGAACAGGTTGTCCAGAGAAGCTGTGGTTGCCCTATCCCTGGCAGTGTTCAAGGCTGGGTTGGATGGGCAACCTCGTCTAGTGGAAGGTGTCCTTTCCCATGGCAGGGGGTGTTGGGACTAGATGATGTTAAAGTTTCTTTCCAACCCAAACTGTTCTCTGATTCTCTGACCTTCAGTTCTTTTTTCATCATTTCAGTGCTTAGTAATCAAAAAGTAATGATTAAATCTTTCAGGTATGCCTCTGTGCTGTTCTGGGGAGGCATATGTAACTAGTTTACCAAATAACATGCATATATATTCCCCATCTTTTGATTTTATTTGTATAAAGTTACAACTAAATGTTACAGATTCTGGTGGAAAAGAACAAGAGGGAAGAGAACATAGCCATACCTTAGAAAAGAAGCTGAATATAACAGAGTTGATTTTTTTTAAGTCTTGCACAGTCGTTCTTCCCTGGTATGTTTATCCTTTTAGATAGTTAGCAGATAACATTTTGTCTCAGAACTGAAACACATACAGACATATGTAGGAAAGCATCTGGATCAGCAGAACAGGGTCTGTCTGAGAAAAGTGTGTGGTTACAACCTGGTTAGTACAGGTTTTCAGCTCAGAGTTGCAAAAGCAGCTTAAAACAGCTTTTAGTGAGTTGTTGTCCATTAGCTCCGCCACAATTATTGACTTGCTACATTCTCTTATCTTGTTCTCCCATGCCAGCAGGCTCTAATGGGAAACATGGCAAGAACTCAGTTGCCCTGAGGAAGTGAGAACTTGAAATACTGAAAAATTTGTGAACTGTTAATGCAGACCAGGGCTCCTGAAGGTGTTTTGGAATTACCTTTGCCAACCTGCAGGTTGAGCAGGTCAAGCTGATATGAGTGCAGGTGCCATCAGAAGCGGTGGTCCAGGGCCTTTCCCACCTGCAGCATTAATCCTTGTGTGGGAAGCCAGCCTTTCCACATCAGCTCATACTTCTGACAGCTGAAGCTGCTCACTAAATCCCATCCCAGCATATGGGAGGTTCAAACTTGCACATTTATAAACTGATTGTGGAAACCTTCTGACCAATGGTTAGAAAACTGTGCCTTCTAGAGTGATCTATTGAGCTCTGGCTGACAGAGACACTTCTCCATCAATACTTTTGGGCTCTGGATAGTCCTTCTTTCACCTCTTTGTTATTTCCCTTGAACACGCCTTTTTGGCCAGAAATATCCTTCTTCTTCAGTTGCTGTCTTCATTCTACATACATTTTGCCAGAGCTGGTGAGAAGGGTGGGCTACTTACTTGCACGGTATCTTGTGGAATTTTAAGAAAACTTCATTATTTATTATCTTATCTTTCCTGGAATCTCTGGGGCCTCAGTAGAATTCTTGGCATCTCTATTCGTGCTTGAGAAAGAGAAGCACATCTATAGGAAGGTCTGATGTAATGTAATTATATATAATTGTCTTAGCCTCAAATGACATCACTGAAGATACATTTCATTCGGCTGAAGTTGTCCTTCACCTAAATTGAAAAACCTTTCAGTGCAAATGAAACTTACTTCAGTCTGGTTTGGTTTTTAATATAGGCAGAGGAATATTTTTTTCATAAAAAGGTTAATGTCTGATAGTCAGAAATGAGGAGTATGATCAGACTCTGGCGTATCTGTCTAGTATTTGTCATTTCTCCAAAATTCAATTTTTGCTTTTTACCACAAACAATCTTGAAAAAGCATTCAGTCCAGGGAAGTTTGGAGTCTCAGAAAACTGGTGAATGTTCCAGTTGCAATGTTCAGCACAAAAGTATTATTCCACCTTGGACCTCAAGTTCTTTCACTTTTGCCTAGGATGGTAGTGTCCCAGTCTTTCTTGGAGTCTTTAACTGCTGAACAAAACAGATACTGTGCCATTCTCCAAGGAAGTAGCAAGAAACAGAAGATCCATAGACTAAGCTCAGTATGGAGAGGGACCTTTTGGATACACGGTTTAGATTCCTTGGGATTGCTCTTGGAATGAATTAATGCTGCAAGCAAGACAGAGGTTATTTTGGGAGAGGAATAATCCAGTTTTTCATTTTCCTTGTTTCTTTCCATGACTGATGATGTTACTCCTTAGTGCCAGCTGGATAAAAAAATGCAGTTGTATTGAGAAAGAGCCAGCTGAGAGAAGAAGCAGATACCAGCAGCATCTTCCCTCTCTGCCCATGGGATTTCAGCTTGGAGTGGTGGTTGCTGACTCTTCTCACACCTTGATTCCAGTGTGCTTTTTTCCCATAGCTTTTCTGATGTGATAGGGCAGTGATCAGCAGTGAGGCACTCGATGTGCCATCTGCTCTTGGAACATGCAATATGGGCTAAGCTCTGCAATGGGGTGAGCTGATTGAAGCAAAAGGCAGAGGTGTGTGTTCTCTGAGGTGCATCTCCCAACAATGTGCTATGTAAATGTCCCTGAAAACGGAGTTAAGATTTTGGGGGATAAAGAGATGACTCTTCAGACCCAAAGAGGACTTTTTGCTCAAAGGAAAAGCACAGTGAAAGCACAAATCCTTACAGGGTTTGAGTGATCCTTTGGAAAATATCACTAACCTTTCACGAATGAGGGAATGTGTCTTTGAAGAGGAGAAGGGAGAGCTGTTTGGTTTAGATTTGTAGGTTCCTAGATTTAAAGGGGTATTCTGCTCTTGAAGTTCCATCTCTCTTATGTAGATGGGATGGCACATTAATGCATCAGTGTTTGCAATCCTGTTTCTGGGGTGAGATGAATTGTTTTCTATGAAATATCTTACATTTAGTATGAGTGGCTTTGGTGAAAAGGATATGTAAGTTTTAAGAAAATATATTTTAAGAAAATATATGTAAGTTTTGAAGTAGCTCTGTTGGTTTCTAAAATTCAGCAAAGCAAAACCATCCACAACATCTGAGAGTTATTGCAGATTACTGAGACTGCACTAATGGAATATAAATAAGCAGACAACAAAATAACGAAGGCAGTAAGTCACAAAGTGCATTGACCACAGCACTTTATTTGATTACTCCACTCCCTATTTAAAATTTGTGTTAAGCTATTGCATAGGAGTACCAAGATCATAGCAAACAATTAATCTTTTTGCATGGTGTAGAAATTATAAGGAATAGCTAAATATGTATTAATAGGAGCATAGTTACTTCTGTTTCTATTTTTTGTTTAGTAAGGTGGTGTTTTGACAGTTTGCATCTTACTAAGTTCTGTGAAAATATTTATTAGTGCAATCTATTTATGAGTCTTGAGTGTAGCAGTTAATAATAAAACCAAATTCCTCTGAGTATAGTGTTTCATTTTTTTTATCTGATTTGTGTTTTGGTTATAATTATGTAATTTTTCACTAGATTTTGTGTATTTTTTTCCATTTCAGAAACACTTTATGAGTCATAGTCAAAAAGAGGAAGTTCAAGTTCAAGGAATACTACCTTAATGCTGCTTGTTTTCTTACTTACTATTACTGTTTGTGTCCATATTGATTGCTGTATGATTTAGACTTTGCTGATGGGGAAATATTTAAGCCTCAAAAAATTGATGATACAAAGAAGCAACAGTAAAAGTGAAAGGAAGAGATTGTGTCATCCTGCCCTAAGAGGAAAAGCAAATTCCAGAGTCACTGTCTCCTTTGAAATTTAAGCTTGAATGAATGTTTGTCTGTGGACTGCCTTCTTGAAGGTCTCAGCTCATCCTAAGAGTGTGGCAGGAGAACAAACAGAAGAGTCATGCTTTTGAAGTGAAACAGGGTTCACTGGTACAGTAAATGGAGTTTGCTCAGATCTGATTGGAACAGTATAATATTTAACCAGTCTCCCAAAATACAAACAAATGAATTCACCTGCTGTACTGCTGCAGGACCCCAAGTCACAGAGCAGGTCTGTAGATTGACATCAGTTCTTTACACTGCAGTTGTAAATACATATCGAGCCACTGAGTTCTGTCAGTGAAATACTGTCCTTGCAGTGGCCTGGGTAATGAAGCAGCTGTGTTCTGTAGGAAGGGTACCCCTTGCTATTGTTCTCCCTCTTGAGGCAGTGATTTTTTGGGAGGTTGAGACTGCATCAAAAAAGCCATGTTTTTAACTTGGGGACAGACAGTGTTGCAGAAAGATACGTGATAACTACCCCCATAAAACATCTAATTCTCTTTAGGTTTATCCATTCGCTCAGTTCCTTGAGCAGTGCCCATTGCCCATGGTTGGGAGGAGCTGTGAGTTTGCAGTGAGAGACTGTGGTCTCACAGAGTAAAGTACTGCTGAATTGATAAAATAGGACTGAAAAGCTCATGACTATCATCTTTGCTCCTCCCTTACTGTTTCCAGGATATCTGCTGTTGGGGGTTTATTAGCAGATATATTTTTATCAGGTCAGGAGGAGAAAAAGAGGCTTCTGGAAGAACTGTCTGTGATGTATAAACCCAGCTTTGGATGTCAAATGTAAAAATGAGATTTATCATCTACAGCTGAGAGATACTTAGTATTGGTATCTTGGTTTGAAGTTTTAATTTGGCTTATTTGCCAGGCATACAATAGGATATATTGTTTTGACTTTTAGTACTTTTATGTTCTTTTTTTTTTCTCATTTGGAAAATCCCAAATTCAGCAAATTCCAGTGTGGTCTATACAATGCTGTGTCTGAAATTAGTTTTTCCTTTTATTTTTTCTTCCTTCCTATCTAAACATAACTGTTGACATTAAGTGCTTCTACATCCTCCTGCGGTATTGTGCCCTGCTGAGTAAAGACAATTTTAGTACTGATGTGACATAGCTTATTAGATTTTTCTCTGCTTTTTTAAATCTGATTTTAAAGGTTCATATTATTTTGAGTTCTGTTGGCTTTGTTTTTGCTTGCTTAAATTGTGTTGGTCTACCTATCCCTTAGGAGAAGTTCAAAAGCTGACTTTGTCCAGTCACTTACATTGTTCCTAACCCATCTGTGATGTTGAGATCTCTGTTGCAGCATGATCCAAGGGGTCCAGTGATTTAGTATATGTGCGTCTGAATTGTACTCAAGAAGTCCAGACTTTCACTGTACATAAACCATATTTTTTTCTGTGGCTGTTCCTTCACTCTGTTCCTGTGCCAGCATTCAGAGCACAGGGGGACCATGAGCCTCCCCCAGCTCCCTCTTGGGCCTCTCACAAGATTGTTTCCTGGCTCTTTATGAACCACATCATCATTTCGTTGATTTTTGACATTTTTCTATAGTTTAATTCCTTGTTTTGCTGCTATTTGGATTTTTTTTTTTTTAAGAAAAGAAAAGTTTAAGAGTTTGGTGGGGAGAGTGGACAGGTCATGGGACAACAGAGTTCTTGGCATCAAAACTAGAAAGAGAAGATGTGTAGCTATTTGCTAGAGAGAACTTACTTCCTGATTATCAGCTGATTTTTCAGATTCTGAAACTACAGCCCTCTCTCCACCTGTGTCTATCAGGGTCTTCATCTTTAAAGACAGCTCAAATACCCAGTCTTCAAATAGCAAGCGAGACCTGAGGGAGGCTTTCCTGTTACAGGACTCAGGGCACCCGAGCCCTGTGGACACTTGCAATCCAAAGCATTCTTTAACCTGGAACACGTGGGATTCATCCACGCCTTGAGCAGAAGCTGCACTGCAGACTTCCTGTCAGAGAGATGCTGTATGGCTGTTTGCAGTTGTTTAGCGGTACTTTGTGCTTGGCTTCTCACTTAACCTTGAGCTGATGCTGTTATTGAATGGGGGATCAATGTATCTATCTGCAAATGGATGTCCAGGAATGATCCTTCTTGAGCTCAGGTGTTGTTTACCTCTGAGAATAAAGCCTGGCTTCTGTTCTGTATCCCAAAAAAGAAATGCTAAGCCTGCTTCCAGTAACTAGAGACTTGGCTGAGTGTGCAGCACTCAGCTTCTTTAGTGCAATGTTACATCTACATCAACTCTGGGCTAATACACTGAATCTATTATTTAGCACAGCTGCTTTTTGGAGTGTGGATATACTCAGAATAGGAAAAAAACCCCACGATGATAATTTAAGGTAGCATGACACTGAAGTGTAAAATGTACTGAATCTCATATTTAACTACATGCTGCTTTGCATCCACCTAAGCTAGTGTGTGTCAGCTTTCTACCAGCTTTTACATAAAATGTTGCTGTACTGTCTCGAAGACAAGGCAGTGAGCAGGTGGAATATCCTTGCCAAGTCCACAAATACACATCCCAATCCTTCCTCAGAATGCAGTAAAGCAGCAGTTAGACACCCCTTTCATCCTTTGAGTTGCGACCGAGTGGTTCTCACATGCCCAGTGGTTTGTAAAAGTCACCAAAAGTCTATTTCACAGTGTTCTCTGCTTTCAGAACAGGGAAAAGGATTTTTTTTTCCTTGCTCACTTCTTTTCCCTCAAAACCTGTGTTCATTGTCTTCATCTGGATTTTGTTTCTTCAGAGACATCAGAGGAGGTGTTGTGAGCTGACCCCACCCAGCAGCTATGCTCCACCCAGCCACTTGCTCCCCATAAGGGAGAGAGCAGGGCAAGCAAAAGCAAGAAAACTCATGAATAAAGACAGTTTGATAAAAAAATGACATAGGAAAGAAAAGAGGCAACACAAAGGCAACCACCATTCAGTAGTTCAATTAATTCACCACCTACAGTGGATCAATGTCCAGCCAGTCTCCAAGGAATGGAAACCTCCTAGACCAACATCCCCCAAAGCCCACCCGTTTTTATTGCTGAGCGGGAGGCCATATGGCAGAGAATATCCCTTTACTCAGCTTGGGTCAGCTGCTGTGCCCCCTCCAGCTTCTTGCCCACCCCTGGCCTACTTGGGAAGAGGAAATAAAAGGAATAGGAAAAAGAAGAAAGCTGTGTAAGTATGCTGGGCAATAGCCAAAACACCGGCGCGTTGCCAGTGCAGTTTTAGTCACAAATCCAAAATACAGCACCATGTGGGCTGCTGTGAAGAAAATTGATTCCATCTCAGCCAGACCTAATACAGGGCATGGCCAGAAAACCAACTGTAATGGTCATGGGTAAATTCAAACATTTGTGTTCAGAAAAATATATATGTGAAGCCTAAGGAGTTCTTGTTTGCTTGAACCAACAACACATAATTCATGCTGTTTCTGAGTGGTGGTGTGTGAACTGAGTAAGAGCCTTCCTTTTCCCTACTAGTACTATTTAATTTCTGAGGCTGATGGTGCTTACAGAGAGCAAACCTTCACATGTACGTGTCTGGGCTGCTTCTTTAAGGCTGATGTTCCTCTCACTCCTTAGAAGTTGGGATGCAGCTTCTGTGTCAGAGCCCTAAGTTTGGGTTATAATCATGTGAGTTTGGTATCTGGACTTTGGGGGAGTCCCACTGGAGATCTGTCACTGCTATCCAGGGAGTTCAAATCGTGGTTCAGCTAACCAAATGTAGGTGTCTGCTCTTGGAGTCAGGAGTGACTCTCAAGGTTTCGCTCATTTTAGTGACTTGATCTCCTCTGACTGTGGTGCACCGACCAGGTTGGTTTCTAACATCAGGTGCCTGAATCTAAATTTAGACATAAGGCCAAAGCCTGGGGACTGAAATCAGTAGCCTGCATCTGGAGCTGTTTGTGATACCCCTAGGGTATTTTGTTTTGACTTGCCTCCAGCTGTTAGACCAGAGGAGCCTGGCACTCCCATAGGTTCTGCATCATATCCGCCAGCCATGCAGGTGTCTTACATACCCACGAGTGTCTGAAACGGCACTTAGTGTCTGGGCAGCTGAACTGACCTCCTGGTGGAGCCTCAGATACCCACAAGTGTGATAATGCAGGTTCTCTTTATAGTAAGTATAAAAGAATAAGTCCTGTTATTTCAAATTCATTTGATTTCTGTGACCTGCCAGTAATACGGGAGTTGACTAGACATAGAGGTCATCAGAACTGAGACATTTAAAGTGAGGTGACCATTTCTACAAAGTCACATGCCCTTCTACAAACAGTCGAGTCGTTTACTTGGTCCTTCTAGACCTGCTGTCTTAGAGTATCACGTATTTTTATGCATAGTTTAACAGCTGTAAAACATATTCCCTTTTTATTTGTAAGGCACATTGACATACTCATCTGTTGCACAGCAACGTGTAAGTAACTGCTTTTCATGACAACTGCTTTTTATGATTTCTGAGTAGGAGTGCTGGCTTCTGTATTTTCCAGATGAAAGTTGAGATGATGCCCTTATTTATAGACAGTAAAGGAAAAAGGGTGAAGGAAACTTTAGAGTAATACTCAAAACTCTTAAGCTGAGTGTACAGGTGGTTTAGTTATTAATGCGTTAACATTTATTAAGGTATTATTTATTGTTGTACCATCTTTATAGATTCAGAAATACCAGTGTTCTTGCACACAAGGGGATAGATAAACTATGTCAACCTACTAGGTCCTTTTTGCTTCCAGTTTATGCCAGCTGGTGGGAGGCCATAGCAGTGGAGCTATTGAAGCAAGTGTCAGATACAGGCTTACTCTAAGGGAAAGAGTTTGTGGCAGGTTGCTGTCTGGAGCAATTTCATTTGAGATAATGGTTCTAGGGACTACAGAGCTGACTCCCTGGATGACGTGTGTGGGAATGCTTACCAGCGTGCAGTTTTGTAAATATTTCATATTGTTTGTGAAGGTCTAAAATACAAAGAGAAAGATGGCAAGGAAATAAGGCAGCACAAAGAGGCACTAATGGAATATTTTATGAAGATTATTCACCCTTGAATAAGCAGTTGTTATAAAGTGATAATTTATCACAGTGGATGTTCTTCCTTTCAGACAAGGAGTATTGCAAAGTGATATTTCCGTATGAAGCACAGAACGATGATGAACTCACAATCCGGGAAGGTGATGTTGTCACACTTATCAGTAAGGTAAAAGCAATATTTTTCTCCTATAAGCAGTGATACAGGTTTTTAAATTGACATCATTTAATTGCCATGAAATTAGTATTTGTGCCTTTGACAGTGTTGTTGCTAAACCAATACTAGTGTGACAGTGAAGCATTACACAGACTTCAGAGCCCTACATCTCCCTTCTTCTTGTGCTTTAGAGCCTTACCCTGATAATGAATGTTAAGCAAAGAACAGCCAGTGTGTACTCTTGAGTCTACAAATTTATACAATTAATTTTAATTTGAATCTGCTGGCAGATCTACATAAATTGTAAATTAATCCCTGTAACAAACATAATGGCTTAGAGAATAAACTGGAAGATTCAAGAAAGCAGCAGCTTTGAATATCTCTCTTAGATGTGTGAGTTATTTTTGTTGCAGGAATTGTGAATTAGATTTTTGGGTTAGATTGAGATAATGTGCCTAAATTAACTTACTGAACTAAACATTTAAAATGTAGCCACCCTTAACACTCTGGTAAAGCAGAAAAAGATGATAGAACAGAAAATAAATAATTTTAGATCTGTGTTTTTTCTTTAAAATTACTTTAAATTATTCAAGATTAGAAATGAAAAACCAGTACCAGGATTTATACTAAATCTTCAAAAGCCATAGAGTGAGATGGTGAGTAAACAGTTGGTTTTCCTTTAGAAGAGCTGTGCACCGTGTTACAAAGAACAGATTATAATTTAGGTGCACTTAATTTCCTGCACCTGTTTAAAGACTTTACAGTTTGTTTAAAAGTTTCTGATTGCTGGACATAAATATTTGTGGGGAAAAAAATCTATAAACTAGAAAAGGCTGTGGATTTTCCACGAGGCAGATGAATCATAACAATGTACACAGTACTGCTGCTTTTGTTTGTGCTTATATGAAAGAAAAGAATTAATTCTATAATTGATAAGTTTCATAAGAAAATGTTACTTGACTGAACAATTTGACACTGGGTGAAAAAACCCCAAAATCTTGGTAAGTACATCTGGTGCAGTGTTTGCGACATACTAAGCTATTTTCAATCCTAGAGGACATTATCTTTGTCCTGAACAATATGCATGTAACCAAAGAAAAGTAATCAGACATTTGGTAGGAAGAGAAACTGCAAATGTAAAAATTAATTGTGTACATTAAATATCCTTTAGTGACTTGCCCTCATTGACTTTTGTTTAGCTTGCTTGTAGAGCTGTTTAGCTTTGCCTGATTTAGAATGTTCTCATGTGAGTATTTAACAGTGTTTCTGATCATGAAAATGGCTTTTAAGATGTTGCTCCTGTCCACTTTATGCTTTATTGACCAGGCTGATTTAATTCCTTGAGATGGCTGGTCTCTAGGTGGAGCTGTGTTCATCAGCAAGCATAGATAAAAAGACAATTCCATTACTGAGGTTTCAATGTGAGATTTCATTTGCTTGCTTTTTCCCATTTTCTTCTTCCCTCTGCCTCTGACCCCTCAGTGGAAGGATATTTGTCTTTTATAATAACTAGCTGATGATTTGACCGTATTGATCAGTTCTCCAAACCACGCAGAGAGAATGGTTTGGAATAGTAAATATACTATTCTCTAGCCCTGTCCTTCTACTTTCCAGCCTAGTGATATCAAGCCATTGCAGACATTTCATTTAATTTTCTTCTGTTTTTCTGTGTCATGTCACATCTGTGAACACTTATATAAACCCATGCCTCTAGAGAGCGGGCGATCTCAATGCACAAAAGCCTGATGTTTCTCTATGGATGCCTTTTTATTCGGTGTCTGAACTGATCTGAGCCACTGAAGAAACAGTGCTTAACAAGCAGTCACTTTGGAGATCCTTTTGTGCTTTGCAGACCTCATTGCAGTCAGACTTGTGGGGTTTCTTCATCTGTTTTTAACACATAGTTTAAAAAATAAAATTCAGGCTATGTGGCATCAGGGTCTTTGCTGTAGAGTTCTGAAAACAGTGGGGTCTCCTTTATGCTCTACCACATAATACAGTAACTTTATTGTAGTCCACATCTTCTGAAGCAGATGTCTGTTGTCGTTTTTCTTAGTCAGCAATAACAAAGTCAGCCTCCCCTTTCTGCCCACTAATGGCTTCTGCTAGAGAGGTACCTGGAGTTCAAATCACCATGCTTACATGACCAGTTAGTGAGCCATGCTGACTAAGGGGCATCAAATAGAAACATGTGGAATGCTTCAGAAACTATTACCATAGCTTTGCTTTGCTATCAGATTACAGAGTTTCTTTTAATTTATTTGTAATAAATTGTTTTGCAGGTTTTGCTTTCTATGCTGGAAAGCATTAGACAGCATTTATTCTTCCCAATTATGTAGACCCAAAGAGAGAAGATTGGTACTTTTAAGGAAACAGATGGGTGTCACGGTACTTCCTACAACCACAGATGCATTACCGTAAAATAATGTATTTTGTTGAAATCACTAAAACCAAAAAGTGATACAGATTCCCAGCATAGAAAGTCTGGCACTCGACTAATCTGTTTTCCCACAATTAGATCCATAGGAGTGTTGAAGGCTCATAATTTTAACTCATGCTGAATTTGCATTTAATTGAAAACAACAGCGTTGGTGAGAATGTGCGGGAGTGGCTGAAGTAATTAGTGAGTGACAGAAGAATGGGAGAGAAATCTCATGAAAATAATGTAAAATGCATTATAATAATCTTAAAAGTGCAAAGATGAGATAGCACTTGATAGGTGCTAAGACAAAAAGGGGATGGCTCGAATGAGCTAAATGGGAAGCTACTACCAGAGGCTGTGTACAGGAGCACACACGTGTCACAGTGGCTGTGGGAGGAAGCTGTTGGTCTGAATTCATCTTAAAATGCTAAGACCTAATTTTGTGGAAAGGTGTAGAACCAGTAAATGCAGAATTCAAAATCACCATTTTAGCAATGCCCCACAGATAAAAGGGATAAGAGTATAGCAGATTTCTCTCTTTTATTAGTTGAATTACTTATAAAAGTCCCTTTGTCAAGATCATAAAATCAAGGTCATAAAATATCTACCAAATATGAAGAGCAAATCAATATTTTTTTCTGTCATGGCCTTTGCAAATCTTTTTCAAGTTCTCACTCTGTTTTGATGGATGTTGAGATCTTGAATCACAAACTGGTCAGAACTTCCCTACAGTTCTCTGTGATAAGAGAATTCGAATATCTGAGGTTTCTTTGAAATAGCGAAAGAATACTTTGAACAGATTTGCTGAACCACAAGTGACCTCCCTAATCACATGGAGAATGTGCTGGAAAGGTTTATTTAAGCACTGAAGACAGTCAGTAGAGGCTGATCATTTACAGGTCAGAATGGCATATATTTGGGGAGATAAAGGGTGAAGGATGGCATTATGCAAAACTGATAACCAAAAATAATCGCCAATTATTTGGAAAATATATGAGATAGAGTCCAAACATATCTTAGTTGTTTCCTCATAGGTTAAAATGTACCTAAAAGACTGAAGAAAAGCAGAAACTTCACATACATCTATTCCAAAAGTTTCTGGAAAAGGTTTTTCTTTCCTTCTTTTCCCCAGTGAAGCAAATACCCTTGTAAATACCTAGAAAAGGTTTTATTTATTAATAAGTGGAAATAAAAGTGGGCGAATAGTAGTCCTTTAATACCTTTATGCAGAATATTTTAAAAGACCCAAAAATATTGCTCAGAATTGTAACAGAAGGTAGGAACTTCATCTTCAAGCGATAAACTAATAGACCTGGTGCCTTTGCTTTGCAAAAAAAAGGAGTCTAAGAAAAATATACCTGTGAAAGAAAGAGAATAAAAAGTGAAATACAGTAATTTTACTTGTACAGTTAAGGTGACGGTTGTGCATTTTGATGATTAGATATGTTCATAAGATGAAAATTGTAAATGGCAAGAGGCCATGAGATTGACACTGCAGGTTATTTTTGTATTGTCAAACATTTATGTTCTTTAGGTAACTTTTTTTAGTGTCTTCAAAATATTCCTGACAGCATTTGGGTATGGGCAAGAACACTGGTAATGACTGCACCCTGCAGCTGAAAGAGAGTGGCAAACAGGTCTTTTATCATGCTCAAATATTCATTTTGGAGATTGTATTTGTAATAAATACAGTTTCTTCTAAGCAGCAGAAGATTCATGTGACATTTTCAACTGTCATCATGAAAATTTTACAGGACTTTTTATTCTAGCCCTCTTGGACATAGCTACTGTAAGCCGCTTTTCTACAAATTTATTAATGGCTTTGATAAATTATGACAAAATGCATAGGATTCTGAAGACTTCACTGGCACACAGAAAATGGCCCATGTGAGGAATCAATAGAAATAGCTACATAATTTCGAAGCAAATATATCAAGCACACACTGGAAGCTGTGCACTCATTCCAAAGCAGTTTTACTTGCAAGGATGTGGAAGATTTCATTGCAGTGCATCAATCTACCTGAGCTCTAGGCAGTAAAGATCACTTTGTTCCCAGGAATGAAAATGGTCTGGATAAATAAAATTACCTGCTTCAAAAATCATTGCAGGTTTGAAAAGCTGAAAGCAACAGAAGGATATCCTCACCTGAACCCTCATTATCAGAGTAGTAGTGGACAGCACTGATATCGGGGCAATTCTGCTAATTCTGAGTTTATAAAGTGATTTTGCTGATGCTATTCAAATAGTACTGGTAAAGTAATTGCATTGGTATCATGAAAGACACGACAGGGTAATCACTAGTGAAAAACTTACATGATGGTTTATCTGCTCTAGATATTTAATGACAATCCAGATATTTAATGGCAACCCAATTTGTAGAGCTCAATTCTGTACCGGCGGGGCAAACAGCCACAAACCTAGTTTTAAAAATAAGCATAATGGCAATCACTTTTTGCAAAGCTCATGTTTGCTTTTGGTGTTATTGTTAATAATTTATTGTGAGATTTGCAAGTTTTGTGGTTCAAAATGCTGTACACTGAGTGCGTTCCTGCCCTGAAGCATATGCAGTAAGTGATAAGACAGACGTGTAAGTACAGGTGAGGCAAAGAGTATAAGGAAACAATTCAATGAGATTCAGTCTTGATAGTCTCTTTCATCATGTCCTTTTGTCACTGTTGCAGTGGTGCTCTGTGTGTTTGTCCCTGTAAAAGCATGGAATCTGTCCTTATGCAGTGTTTAATACTGCCCAATCCTTAGGGTGGCCACGAGGCAGTTAATTTAACCCTGACTGTATTTCTAGGCAGTTACTGGAGCGTGGCCCTTTTGCCAGAACAATTCTACTGCTCTTTCTCTCTTACAACATCTTTAAATGCTCATCCTGGTGCAGGAGGTAATTGTCCAGAGCACTTTCTTTAGCTGAGTGATTGCCAAGGCAAAGTCAGCTGGGCAGGGTTGTGAAGGAAAACAGCTGCTCCAACGGATGCAGGAGGCTCCTAAAGGGATGAAATTAGTAAGTGCTATGTTCGAGAATCTTGCCAGTGAGTTGAGGCCGTGAGCAGGGGAAGGAGCAGGAAGCAGACGGTGTGATAGAGAAGGACACTTGCTGATACTCAGTCAAACATTTTACTGGGCTGTGGAGTCACTAGGGTAGAAATCTCTGTTGCCAGAAATTGTTTCTGTGTGGTTTTGTTCACGGCTGAATTTTTCTGTATGCCTTTAATTACAAACAGCACACACATATTTTGCGAACCTTGGCTACGGAAATTAAGTTTTTCTTTAAATATGGGCTAATAGGTAGGATCAGTAATTCTTCCTTATTAAGATGAAATCTTCACTTTTTTCCCCTCTATGGAGAAAAACAAACCAACAGAGTGATAATATTTGAGGTCATTAAAATACATCTAATTGGCGAGAAAACAGAAATTTTCCGAGCAGAAATGGGGTAGCTTAAGACTGTCTCTTTCAAAGTTTACGATTGTCTCTTTCTTCCTATGAAAAAAAGGAAAAAATTAGTCATATTTCATGATAGGTAATTTTGTTTTTCCTTGATTGACATCTAAAATCAAGCTTTAAGCTCATTTGTAGAAATTAGTTTACTAATATAACCATGCAAAAAAATTTAGGTTATGCAGGGGAAAGTATGATCTGGTTTAGTAAAATAAAAAAAGTGGCTTTCTGTCAGAGCAACAGAATGGACTTTTGTTGGCACTGAATATTTGGTCATGCAGATGCCCTTTTCTGGGGTTTTAATACAAGATATTTTGCACGTTTGTAACTTCTGCAGCAATCTTGCATACAGAAACTAAAAGGAATACAATAAGTAAGCATTAAATAATGCCCAGCTTTAAGAAGGCTTTTATGATAGCTTTAAGAAAGATTTTTTGATGTTTTGTGTTTAAAGAGGAGCATGTAAGCAATAAAGGCACTTACTTCTTGCCTCTGGAAATAAATAGGTATTTCCCTCAGAAAGAACAATATGATAAAGGCTCCCGAGATATCCATGAATTATTCATCATTGGCCAGACCTAATAGCCGTACCTAATCTGCTTTCTGTGTTCCTTGTCCCCTACCCTTCACTACTTCCCCTGGCACCAGTTTTTCCCCCAGGACATCCTGCCTCCTCCTCTGATTGGTAAACCTGCTTGTAGCGACACTGCTGATTCCATACAAGAAATTATTTTGTGTATTGTGCACGCTGAGGGTGCAGTTTTACATGATGGATGGTAGGTGGCTGCTGAAAGGGATGGTTCTCCTGCCCTTCTGCCTTGCATCTGGCAACCACAGGACACACAGGGGCGTGTAAGCCAGGAAGGGTGATGGAGGAGTGGGACTGCCTCAGCAGCTTGCTGAGAGGTTGGCATAGCAGTAGGGTGGCTTTACCCTGACCTGAAACTTTCCTCTGTAGGTTTTGACTAATAG
Source organism: Lycocorax pyrrhopterus obiensis (assembly GCA_014706295.1). Classification (NCBI taxonomy): domain Eukaryota; kingdom Metazoa; phylum Chordata; class Aves; order Passeriformes; family Paradisaeidae; genus Lycocorax; species Lycocorax pyrrhopterus. Next base: position 15,438,086 of record JACSVZ010000001.1, read on the forward strand.
CAATCAGGAGGTTTGGATTCTTTCTGGGTTTCAAGCCACAATGCCATGAATGATGGCAGCTGGGGTAGGTCCTGCAAAATGAGCCCTGTTTGACATACTGCCGATGTGTGCAGCAAGTGCCTGGGGTAACACTTGTGTCATTGCACAGAAGCATGAGTGTTTCCTCAAATGAGTGATATAAAGCAGTTATATAAAACTTGTGGGCACACTGATGATCAAATAAATAAATGTGTTCATTTCCTAAAATTATTTTATATAATCAGTAAATTATGGAAAACAGACTGGGAGTAGTTCCTCTTGCTTGAACCTTGTCCTTGGCCGAGACTTTTAAATGTTTATAAATAATTTTTGTAACACTTATTCATATCTTGCAGCATTTCTTGGCTGCTGCAATTAGCAGTGGGACATTAAGTTAGGTCTGTGTAGAGACAAAGCCTGACAATGTTTAATCAGGTACCAGGTGCAGCTTACTTTTCATTGGTATCTTTAGAAACATTACTGAAACACAAATGTTTGATCTGAGCACTTAAATAAGCTGTTAAGCCTGTGATTAGCCCAGGGAGAGTGGAGCAGCCAGCACTCGAATGCTGATCTCATTAGTATATTTATAATATTATTTTTTTAAAGTACACACTGAAGTTCTCTTTTCCTGTTCTTGTTATTACTAATTGTGGTAGTAACAACCAACCAACAGTGCCTTCAAAAGAAGGGGATTCTTTTGCTCATGGGAAGTCCCAAACTTGAATTTTGACAAATGCAGGTTCATGCCAGGCTATGTAGGTAAAGTGGCAGGATCTCTCATGCATGCAATGCTTCGAGATTTGCATCATTTGAAAGGCGTTTTGTTTGTGAGTATGTTTAACACAGCCAAGCTAATCTAAAACGGTGACATATTTTGAGATAAAAAAGGAAAGAATCTTTTTTTCTTCTTAGAAAAGAAATTGCTGAAATGCTGAGGTGTCTGGAAAACTGTGATTATTGCTCACAGTGTGGGCTTTAGATTCACTGCTTAGCTTCATCCTTTCTTTTATACTGAATGTTGGGCTCACCTGCTGGTTTGATGGTATTAGCTGAAGTCCAGCCTTTTCAGGGTAGGGAAAACTATTTCAAAGGGAAGTAAAAATGCACGTAGAGTGCCAAGTAATTAGTAATTGTAATTAGGACCCTGGTCCTAAGATGTCTTCCATCTAAGTAGTAATAGCATTAAATAATCCTTCAAATTTTTTGTTCCAGGTTTTTATAATCTTTCTAAATACAGAAAATGTAATTACGTAAATATTTTATCTTGGCTCATCAGAGGCATACATTATGTCTGTTACTAGCACCACCTTTCATGTTTGTGTTGGCTAATTTAGTTTTAATTTGGGTATTGGAGTGTTAGAGTTTTATGATGTGGAACATATTTATTTCTCCACGATAATTCTGCTGACTGAACATTGCAAATGAAGTGAATCCTCAGAAGGGATTGTTTTGTTCAATAAGCAACTTAATTCTTCCTGAGCAACTTAATTCTTCCTGTTTGTACAAATATTTCATCAAAGCTTTTTAGCCTCATTACTGATTAAACTATTTAGTCACGGAATGTAAAGTCAAAAGGTTAGACCTAGCCTGAAACAGATTTAACAGAAAAAATACATCTGCTCTGTTAGATCCTCTGCTCTAACGTACTGGGTATTGCAGGTCATTCATTATTCCCAGCCAGTTTCTTTTTTGCAGAGTTCAATAACTGGGACCGATTTTTGCATAGACTTTGTCTTCTGGAGGGGTGTCTTCTTGTGCCTTCCAGTAAAAACCACAGCCTGGAAAGATTAGTGTAACCAGAGCTGAAATAATGTCTAATTTCTGACTATCTTTCCTGTTTCCTTCCATACAATGCTGACATGGGAATTTCTCGGTAGAGCCTTGGACCTGATAGATAAATAAAAATTTTCCTGTTTGACTCCTTACGCTTTAAAAGATGCAACTGGCATTATCAGATGTAAGGTTCTGTATGTCTTGGGCATGAGAACTGACAGGAGCTGGGAAGGATCCATGCAGGGCTTGGGGCTTTTGGGTAGGTTAAGGATTTGGGCAGGATAACCCCCTAGGTTAGGGGCCAAACAGAGCCAGGCTGAGAGGTTTCCTTTCATGCTTTTCTTTCCATATTTCATAATCTACGCGTATTTGCAAGAAGTACGTAAAGGGAAAATGGGTTTCTCCAGGACTGCTTCAGAAGACGAATTTATTGTCCATTGGGCTGTCTCTTATATGTAAATTATCTCTCATTAGGTAGTTGTCGAGACATTCATTCTGTCTTATTGACAGGTTTTAAAATCATGTTTCTGCCAAGGAGTACTTGATTACTAACCAGATGCTCTAAGTCATAGCCATTTTCTTTAACAGAATTTAACAAATTTTGGACTGTACTGTAAGGTCTCGATCCCACTAACTGAGCTTATAGTAAGTAACAAACCTTGACTGTTTGGAGAAGTCCTAGGTAGCACAGTGTGAGTGTAATGTAAGCCTCTAGAGAGATGCTTTCCTTCATTCATACATATTTTACCAACTTTAATGAGAACTGATGAAGACTCTAAAATTAATTAGTTTCTAACTCTTAAAAGAAAATTGGATTTTGAGAATGATCTGTCTTGGTTTCAGCACCATGACACTGAATGTAGCAAGAATTTCTAAAGAAATATATTTTAATATTATTAAAATGCTTTTTTCACCCAGATTTAACATGATTTTGTTGTTTCCCCAAAGTGCTGAGGCTGTATTAATGAAGACCTGATGTGTTTCTAATGACGGTTTGAAAATCACAGAGCCTGTCCAGTGGCCGCCTCCAGTGTTTGTGAGAGTTGGGACCTCTTGGCCCCAGCACTGCAGTCAAGCCTGGAGGCCCCACAGGTGCCCTGCATGGGTGGGCTGAATGGCTGAGAGCTTGTCCTCCAGACTTGTCTTTCAATGAGGCCTTTAATCCTCAAATTCAGAAGCCTTTATGTGTTACATATATCTCTGTCTGTATGTCTTGAAAAGTCCAATAGACACATTTTGTTTGCATTAAAGGTGGTTTGTTTTTCTTTAAATGACGAGGTTGGCTAACTGATGTCAAAAGATTTCTGGAGAGGTGCTTACAAAGGTGTTAGTAGTAATTTAATGGGGGGCTGCCAGCACAGCAGAGCTGACACATGAAAGCTCCCAGTGCAAGCATAAGAGGGATTCATGGCTTTCTGAATAATGCGATTTTACCAGCTCAACGTTCTTCTTGATGAGAAACAACTTTAGAAGGGCAGAAGGAAAGCAGAGATTTAATGAATACAAATGCCAGCTGCTGGGACTGATTTTTATTATTTTGTAAGGAACTATGTCTTCTAATGGAGATTTCCAGAAAAATTTTACTTTTTCCAGCCCTGCACCATTATGGTGTATCTCAGCACAGACACTACAGTACAAGCTTCACATGTACTTTTCTGCGGGCTTGCTTTTCCTTGTTCTTGGTGTTGCTTTCTATCCTAGCTGTAATGATGAAATCTATATGATGAAATGTTTCTGAATCAAAAACTTTTAATCAAAGAGCTGAAAAATCGAGCAGTTGTGGGTTGATGCCTAAACTATAGCTTCATATTTTAGCGGTATTGCAAAGTACCATCATGTTCAGAGGACCAGAATGTGCAGCAATCAGCTCCCTCAGAAAAACAGAAGTCCTATTTACAGATGAGAAGACTGGCCTTTTTCAGATGTATTTCTTCAAGAGTTTACACAGCTGCAGTTCAAGTCATGGATAGGAGAGGAGATAATTACATAGCTTATTACTCATTTTGTGACCTTGGGGAATAGAAAAAAATCTCTCATTTACTTATACTGACAAAAGCCTCCCTCTTTGCTAGGGGCAGCTTGGAAGATAGATTAGGGAGGGGAGAGATGAACTTGGGCCACGGCACTCCCTGAAATAGTCCTTCCAAAGGTAGCAAGAGATGAGGGGAGTGGATGCTGCCTTGAAGGCCTGGCTGCTTTGGAAGAAAAGGCAGAAAACATCTTTGCCCCTAAAGTTAAGTGGAAAGCATGGCTGCAGCAGTGGATATCTGCTTCCTCTCAGGCTTCCTTGTATTTTGGTAAAGCTGCAGAAATTCCTCAGCTGTTGGTAGATTCCCGGTATCAGATGGCTGCTAATGCTGGAGAGAGCAATCTTGATGCACTTGCAGCTGGCTGCAGTGATGATTGAGATACAAGTCCAGTGGGCTTCTGAACACATTATAATGAACAATAAAAGCAGAGCCAAGTAGCTACAGGTTTTGATTTGAGTGATTAAGAAGAGTCTCATAGCATACAGTAACCCACCTGTATGTGGCTTAAAGATAAAAAACAGTAAAAAAAAAAGGGTAAAATAATGCACAGTACTTGGAAGAAAACGTACACCGGAGCATGTCTGACATCTAAATTATAGTAATCTTGCATGCTTTATTGACTCCTGGCAAAATAATGAAAAAAAATACAAATAGTAGACTTTTATTATAAATATGTTCACAACCAGAAGTGCTCCTTTGCCTTTTCAGCAAAAGTGTTGGTTTCCTTCATGTTCCTTTCATCTGGCTCAGGCCTAGAGTGCAAATTGCAGTGTGGGCTAGAAATAAACCCATCTCTAATAACCAAGTCTGGTTTTTTAAGAGAGAGAGCTTTATATGAACTAAAACCCCTTCTGTCTTTGGGGCATGTGAAACTCCTGCCTCCTTGCAGCAGAGGGGAAGGCTGTGAAGCTGTAAGCATTTCCAGCAGGGAGAGTTCAGTCATGTTTGTGTAGTGGGGTAATCAGTCACCACCAAGTTTGTAGCTGGGACACAGCTTGGCATGAGAGACACATGTCACCTGCCAGGTATGAACTTGAGTCTTTTCATTTTGTGATCTTGAATGTGGTATCAGGTACTAAAGGGGACTGACAGCTCTGCCTTATCCACTTCCTTTGTCACCTCTTGTACCATCAAAGAAAACCAGCGATGGTGTTTGACTGAAGGGAAGTTTGTGTTGTCTGGCGAGCAGCTGGACTCCTGAGCTGGGGAGATGACATGGGCCAGTGTCTGTCAGTAGTGTCTATCTGGGTACAGCTGCTTCTGTGCAGAGTGGAGTGTTTGTTAGGCTGTGGAGCATAAGGTGTTTTATGCTGGGGCTTTTTGTTCAATCTCCACCGTCTTCTGCTTTTTTCCTGTTGAACTGAGAGCACCAAGGGAAGGAACAGCACAGTGTTTGCTCTAATACAAGAGCAGTAGTTCTGCTGCTAAGAAACCTTTTAATGTAGGATACTGTGTGCATAAGAGACCAAGCAATGTCATGATTCTTTCACCCAGAAGAGGAGAAAGCATGACTCTACTATTTTGTGACTTTTCTTCGTCACTATGAGAGTGGCTGCAGGATCACTGCAGTTGCTAAAAGGTGACTAAGCCATGATCTAAGTGGCTGCCAACGCCACTTATGTTTCTCACTGTATTTCACTTCCATTCAGTAACAGTGTGATAAATCTGGTGCTCTGAATGGAAACTTTCTTTGCCTATGTTAAAATATCTCTGTATGGCTTTTGGCTGGTCTGTCTACTCACATACCTCTCTCTGTCCCCTCTCCTCTGTCCCTACCCTTTTAGTCACCACAGATGTAAGTTTCAGAGTGGAGCTGTGGTTTTACCCTTCTTGTTTTACCATTGGTTTGGGTTTGTATTTTTTCTTTTTTGATGTTGTTTCAACATTCCCTTCTGAAAAAGAAAAGTCTGTTTTCTCCAGATGATTCCCTCCTCCAATTTTATTCACAGCTTGCATGTCTCACTGCTGTTTCCATGAAGAATAGTTCTTCTTATTCTTCACATCAAGAAAAGGACTGATTTTTTTTAGTTCACTTGTGCATACTCTTAAAATTCTTGGCAACATGTTGACAACAGTTAGCTAAATTCTGATTTTCTAGTAGTTGCCATTTCTCCCACATTTACCCTTTCCTCTGACTTATGTAAGTGTTCCAGCCCAGGCTGACATTTTACTACCTTATATTTTGTGTAATATTTATTTCTTATAAAGTTTAAACATCCCTTCTCAAAAATTCCTTGACCCTCAGTCTTTCCCTTCACTATGTTTCATCCAATTCTTTGCCCAAATACTTAGCACAAAATGAATGTTGCTTTTAAATCCAGTGTATTTAGTGTTTTTATCCTTTATTTGGGAGCTGCTGAGCTTGGAATTAGAATGGATGTCGAATGGATGTGGCAGCTGGAATCACACCCTGCCTTCCCCGGAGCAGGCCCAGCGGGCAGACGACGGGCAGACAGGATGCATGACATGGAGGATTCCCTATGCTCGCTCTGCCTGCCTGGACACAGTGACTGAAGGGACAGGGGGCAATGGCAGCAGGTTCCTGCCCAGCACAGCAGGAGCATCTCCTCTGTGACTGTCCGACATTTCCAGGTGCCCTGGTATGATCAGTGTGAGGCTGTCCCAAGTTACAAGCAACAGGCCTCGAGTTGTGCCAGAGGAGTTTTAGACTATACACTAGGAAAACTTTCTTCACCAAAGGAGTTGTCAAGCACTGGAACAGGCTGCCCCGGGAAGTGATTGACTCTCCATCCCTAGAGGCATTGAGAAGACATGTAGATGTGGCACTTAGGGACATGGTTTAGAGGTGGAATTGGCAGTGCTTCGGATAACAGATGGGCTCCATGATCTTGGAGGTCATTTTCGTCCTAAACTGTTCTATGATTTTACTTCACTGGAAATGAGGATAAAACAAAGATTTGTATTTTAATGAGAAAATACCAAAATCTCCCTCAATTTTTAATTTCTCTGTTTTGTGAATCTGCCTCTGCCTGAACAATCAAAGCAGGCTTGGCAATGTGAGCCAGCAGTGGATTTCTCTAAGGTCTTTGATTGCACTGTCACTACAACTAGAACATGGGTATAGTCTCCAAATTAAGCTTTGGTAGGAGCTGATTTTTACAGTAGCTAAATGTTGACCCAGCTACCACCTAACCTGATGAACTCCAGTACCTGGAGTATCTTTTTTGCCATGTCTTACTCTTCAGTTTCGTAAATATTTTTTCAGTTTTCTTTTCTTAAAGGAAACAAAAATGCATTTTTAGTACTTGGAATACATTTTTTTTTCAAAGAACTTTGGGGATATTTCATCATCTGTTTTTTGTTTGTTTACATTGTTATATGAGTTTGACAGGATAGCATGGGGATAAAGCAGAGATCCATTTAGTTTGTTAATAAATTTTGGGTTGTTAATAAAGATTTGTCAATCTTGATACTGGATTGCTTGACAGCTTTTCTATAAAATTTGCATTTTGAAATTACAGTCATTTTGCTGTACTTGAACACATGAAGATATGTTAAAAAAGACAGTATGGTTTAGATTGCGTGGCTGATGGCAATCTGGATGAATTGGAGTGGTTTTTGCTCAGTGTTCACAAACAGGCACATTGTTTTAATCACGCTGCCTTGATTGTGTTTCATAGCTCTGCCCTTTGTCAGTACTTGTGGCAGCTTGTGCAGCTGTAACTCAGGTGTGCTTGTGTGCTGGGCTGTCCCACAGTGAAGACCTGCCTGCTGCCAGCACCTTAGGTTGGCTTCCAGAGGTTGCTGAGGCATGGCAAGCGTGCAGTTGTGGGTAGCAGGAGGGCACCACCATGGAGATTCTTCACCACACCTCATCACTAGCTTTTAACTTCTGAAATCTCTTTATCTTTTTCTCAGTGACGCATAAGCCTCCCCTTGCAAGTGAAGTAAATGAGAAAACTAAAGAGAAACTACCTAAAGAGATTTACTTACTGTATGAAAATCTGCCGTGGTGATTTGATTGGCCTGAGTGACAAGCTGGAGAGGGAAAAAAAGCAAACCTGCAGCTGTTTGGGATTTATGGATGTGTGACACAAACAGCAGCTTCATGAAAACAAATGAGCTTTAAAAAAAGCATCAAACAAAAAATTCACATGTGTTAATAAAATGAAGAAGTAGGAGTAATATTTGGGTTTCCTAACAGCATAAAAAAATCCGACCTAAAAAGAATATATGTGATGTCTTGTGCTGTTCAGTCAGTATTATTAGCTAGCACTGAGCTGTGCAATCAGTTGAAGCATAAGCTTTTCATCTCTGGATGCTTGAATTATTCTTAATATTTTGCCAAATCTAAATTGGGTCATAAATGTTTAGGCAACTTTAGATTAGCGGTGTAGGGGGTGGAGGGCATTGTAAAACACACCATGTGGTAGAACAGTTGAGTGCATGGATTATTAGGCTGTGCATGTAGATAGAGCTGAGTGGGAGAGCGCCTTCAGACCAGGAATGAGGGGTGCTGGCTCCGCAGCAAGAGGAGAATCCTGCACAGTGCCTGCCCGTGCCATGTGTGACTGGCTGATTATCTTGGTCCTTCACAGAGCCTTTGACAGCCCTGTAGGTACTCAGCAGATGTTTTGAAAACATCAGCTGGTCAAGAATCAGCCCTGCTCACTAACAAAGGTTTTACAGAGCCTGTAAATACCCCCTAAATAACTGCGGGAAGGCCTAGAAAATATCCTCCCTTGGTGGAAGCCACCCTGCTAAAGAGCAGGGAGAATACAGAAAAGCAAAGATTAGGCATGAGAAAAAATTATCAAAAAAAGAATGAAAGGATTGTTTAGTGCCTGCATCACATCAGAGAAAAATACTGAGATAGGAGAGGGGGAAAAGCCAAACACACCAAAACAGGCATGATGTAAGAAACCAGGCTCTTTAGCTGGTGTGTTTAGTTAGCACATACTCCGGAGACCAGGAGGACTAAATAAGCTAAATAAAGAGTCTAGAACAGAAAAGTAACTAAAAACCACCCTCAAAGCATAAAAGCAATCATCTTTAATGCTAGTCTGTTTTCTCGCAAATATCATTCAGTGATTGTCTATTGTAACTTACAGAAAAATACCAACAAGCACAGTCACTGTGAACAGTATTTTTAAGACTTGTTATTAAGTGCACCTCACTAAGTTAACCTGCATTGTTCTGTCATCCATTTAGAAGCTGAAACAAATGATTTTATGGAAATCAGGAAGGGTTGGCCAGCCTGATGTTGAGCCAACTGCAAAAATTGGCTGAAGTGGTTTTAAGACTGAGCAGACAATGAGGAACTTTCCTGTATTTGTGTGTTGGAAAACAGCTGAGCTGTTTCAGCTTGAGCTTTCAGGAAAAAAGAATGTGGAAAATCTCAACAGGAAGTGTTGTTCTATGTAGCAAACACACACACACAAAAAAGAGTGAATATGGAGCACTGAGGACTTCAGGAACAATTTCAACCTTCTCTAAAATGTGCCTTCTGTTACTATTATTATTCATAACCAAAATAATTGTACTGTTTTTTTATCATTTAGACTCACTGATGTTGCTTATTCACTTATTTATCTGTGCATTGTTTTGCTACACACTGTGCATTGTGCTGCTCAGAAATGCTGCAGAAAAAGAAGGTGACGCCTGATATTAATCAGGTGTATAATGCCTTATTAATTGGAGTGTGATGGAATTTAATAATTCTAATGTGTCATGCCTTTTTTGAAAATATGGGAAATAAGGGAGCTTTTTTGTCTCCTGATGCATAATGTTTAATTAAGTTATTGTCTTTCTGAAGAATGAAGTCAGAGAGACATAGAGTCATGCGTGCTCAAAATGCTGACTTGTTTAATAGATCAAATGGTGAACTAGCATTTTGTTTTAGACACAGACAAGGTCTTGAGCTCTTACAGCATGTTCATTGTACTTTCCTAGCTGCTCCATGTGATAATGAAATGCAGGATGGTTATTGAAGTTTTAATCTGATAGATTACCCTCTTAACCTGGCACTCCAGCAAATTGTCATATTCCAGCAAACAGGCAGGACATTATGCAAAAGAGTACTTCAGCTCACAAATCTGTTCATTGCACAAGGACATTGTGGTTTTAATTTTATTTTACTGTTTTGTAGGATTGCATTGATGTGGGTTGGTGGGAAGGAGAACTCAACGGCAGACGAGGTGTCTTTCCAGATAACTTTGTCAAACTACTTCCTTCAGATTTTGAAAAAGAGGTAAGCAAAATATTCTTTCATTTTCACTTGAAAATACAGAATGAAAGTAGAGTTGAAAGAAATCCTCTTTCAGATATGTGATTTTGACAAAGTTTTACTTCTAATCTAATAACATGAAACCATAAAGGAAAAAAAATTCCTGGGTTAGAAAGCATTCATGAAAAAGATGTGTGGCATGAAAAGTCCTATTATGGAGTTTCCTTGAAGGGTCTGATTACCCATCCAGTCACCCCACCTCCACTGTGCTGCTCTGAAAGCCCTCTGTCCTGTGTCCTACAAGTTTCAGAGAGACAGGAACTGGGGGTCCCAGGACTGCGTCATGTGATGCAACAATACCCGGAATTCTTAACTCTTCTCCATTGTTTTTGTGGTGGAATATAGAAAGTTAGAGTATCACCTGCACACTGATGGACAGCAGTCAAGCACTGTTCCAGAACAAAAACGGTGAGATTTTAACTATGAAATTTGAAAAATAATAAGATTTTGGTATCTCAGAGGCAAGTTTCTTTACCTCTCAGAATTACTAAAAAAGAAGGTATAAAATCTATGCAGAAGTTTTTTCAGCTCCTATTTATTTGGAAAAGATGGCACTGTTATTTGCCAGACAATATTTAGAAATCTTGTGGTTTCCTGGAATAAAGGAATGGATTACTTCCCCCAAAAGTCCATTCCATTTTTAGGAACCTTTTGAGTCATCAGTGGGATATTACAAGCTTGCAATCAGGTTTTTGATGAGTATTTCACAGTGACAGTGTAAGCCTTCTGTGATAAAACCAAAACTTACTGACGCCCAGCTTCACTCTTTGGCAGTAAAATTGGATGCTGAAGGCAAAAATTAAATAACTTGGAAAGCTTAATAAAGCATCTATTAAACAACTCACAGAGGCTAACATGATAATTATTGAAAATGAAAGTAGAAGAGCAGCAAAAACTGTGGGAGATGAAAAGGCAATTCCACAGCAGAGTGGGTATCCTGGCTTTAGGCCTAAAAATAAAAGAAGGTGATTTCTAGAAGAGGCAGAAATCAAAAACCTGAAGACACAGTGAGCCTATTACAGAAGAAAAAAATCTTTACTGGTATCCATTTTTTGTCGTGTAATTATTCCATCTTTTTGAACTTTAAAATTATGCATCTTTAAAGTGATTTTTAGAGTACAATTGAATATAACTTGTGGAGTAAATTAGATATTCAGACACTTGGAAATTGCAGCTAGGTTTGCTCTAACTGTGGAGAATAAAATTTTATTAATTTTTGAAATGCCACAGATCTGGCCACTTGAGTAAGTAACTGGTAGGACTATAGACCGTCTGTCTTTGCTTGAATCAGTTCTAAAAGGGAAGGAGTTAAATACTTTACCAGTGATTTTTTCAGGTATTTTCTGATGTGATCCAGAAACCTTGAATTCCATCCCATGGTCTGAAAGTATTTGTTGCAGTAGTTCTGTCTGCTCAAAAAAAGCTTGGGATCTCTTCCCGTCTCCTTGTTCAGTCCCCAGTTTTCCAAGCCTGACTCTTTTCCACACGTGCCTATTTGTTCCAGGCCTTTTCTATTCACTGCCCAGTCCCAGTCTCCACCTCTCAGGTGGTCTCCATTACAGGATTCTCCCCTGAGCTCAATACATGAGTCCAAATCACCATCTGGATTTACTTTCTATCCCTACACCAAATTTCTTTAAACAGCTTTTTTTCCTCTCTCCTTTTACTCTTTGTCCCTGCTCTGTAGTTCTGTTCTCGTCCAACCAGTCCTGGTTTCCTTTCTGTTGTCTTAATTTCTAGTCTATCTCCATCACCTTCTCCGTTATCTCATCCAGCCACAGACCCTTGTAAATCCTTCTTGCTTCTCCCTGTTTCCCTAAGGAGTCTTGTAAGGCCCCTTCACACTACACCCTTTCTGACCTTGGTTTCCCTTTTTGAAACAATGCATTTCCCTCTTCAGCTTTCAGTTAAAGCCACTTTGTCAAATGAACCATAGGACTCTTTCTCCTTTGTGTCTATCTACGTAAGTGCTTTAGTTTTAATCAGGAGTGACTTTGTAGTGAATCTGTCACTTGTCCATCTGCACTTGTTATGCTTTGGAAGACACATCTCAGGGGACATAACCTAGACTCCTTACAGCTGAGAGCTAAGCCAAAGGATGTGCTAAGGCAGTGCATCTCCTAGATTCCAGCTCCTGATGTATGGACAGTCAACGGGATCAGTCTCACACCACTCCAGAAGAAAACCCCAAATGCCTATATTGTGCTGTTGGACCCTCAGCATCAACTATTTCACTCTGCAGCCATTATCAACAGAACTCCTAATGCCTATCACAGGACATTCATTGTCCCTGTCTCATTTCCTTTCCAAATTTTTCTTCACTTTTCTGCATTTAAACCTTAAACCATGTTGCCCAAATTCTTGTAGAAGTGTCTCTGAGAGTTTAAGGGACTCACTGTTTGTGGACAATGGCCCATGGCAGCCAGTCTGGAGAAGATCATTTTGACTTCCTGTGTTCTTGGCCACAGCTTTCTCAGGTTGATGACAGCATGTGATCTGGTCAGGATAAGATGGTAGGAGAAACTTGAAGGTTGCTGGATGACAACTTTGAGATTCAAGATGTAAGACTTACCCAGTCTGTGCAAAATGGTATTTTTTTCTCCAGAGATGAATACATTTGCTAGATTTGAGAGAGATCCCTTGGAAGGGCATGTGGCAAGCATTCAGCCTTCACAGCAAACCTGCTCTCTTTCAACACTCAGACCAAGATCTGAGAGTTCTAGGGCAGACACTGAACTAATTACTGCGAGTGAACAAAGCAATTGGTCTTTCTCAAAAGCTGTGGCAGATAGATAGAAAATAATTGGGGGGAGGGCAGGGATCAATAAGAGTTTGAGAGAAAATATTAGCCTAAATGGCTGATTAAAGTTTGGCAAAGCTGCGCATATCTGGAAAAATCATTTTATTCCACATTTGTTCCACAAGACAATATACATTGCTACATAGCCAGCAACATAGTGAAAGTGATTGTGATCAATCTGTAGCAAAGGAAAGAAGGTCCTTCTCAGAAAAAAAGGATGGACATATGAAAAAAAAAGAGTGGTTTTTTGATTAGAATTTATTTTCAATAATCTTGATAGTTTGTTGGGGTTTTTTTTCAAGTGAGAGATAAAGTATGTCATTTGATCTAGCATCGTGCTCCATTTGGTTTTTTACTCATTCCAGCATGCATGTGGTGAGTGCCAGTGTGCTGTGTGTGCATTCACACACATCAGCACAGAAGAAAAGCCATCACTCCCCCAGCCTGTGTGTGAAGAGAAATTGTTCTGGCACTGCCAGAACCATTGATGTTCATATTTCTCAGTCTTACCATTACAGATCTGTTAGGAAAATCATCGTAACAGAGAAGGTAAAAGTAAAAAAAAAGGACAGATTAGTTGGAATAATTTGTTTCATTTCACCAAACATCTAAAATTCTGATCTTTCACAACTGGAACTCCAGACATATCCTAGTAAGTGAATAAAATGTAACCTTTGCTGTATTGCCTGGGTTCTACATTTTTGCCTCATTTATGGGTCTGAAAATACCTCAGGTTTTGCCACATGTGTCTGGGAGTTTCTGTGTGTTTGTTTTTTTCTTTTCCAAAATGGGTAGGAATATTTACAAGGTTAAATTTTAAGGAAATAGACTTCTTCATTAGATCAAAGGTCATGTATTCCTCCAGTCTTAAGGTATATAAAATGAACTTTTTTAACCCCTCAGCAGGACATTTCAGTTGCAAAAGTATAAAAATGATATTTTGTTTGCCAATGCTATTTTCTCTCTTCAAATTCATTTTAATGAAGTTATTTCAGGAGAAATACGTGACAGATCTGTAGTCTCATGACTTGTAATTATTAATGTTAAGCACTTTATGATTAACTCCAGCCTTGGTATGAATGAGATTTATGGGCCTTTTGAAGCAATCTGTTTTCTTCTGTTATTAAATTTTAGAGACCGAAGAAACCACCACCTCCATCAGCTCCTGTCATCAAACAAGGATCAGGTAAAGTGCAGTTGATTTTGTACAGCACATGTCAGTGAGCGCATCTCAATCTAAATTAAGTGTATCCAAATTTATATAGAATTCATCTGTATCAAAATTGATAAGCAGGTGTCTAGACAACAACTAATAAATCGCAATCAAATTGCAAATAGTTGGTAACCCTGAAAGACTGTGGTGTGCTTTAAATGTATTGCAATCAACCATCTATACCATTTTAAAATAACCTGTATTGCCCCTTAAACATGTTAAGTCAGAGCAAGTGTGATACTTCAGCTTTTCAAATTTCTTTGGTTCTGTTCCTTGACTGAAGTTGATTGTGTGCATGTCTTTGCAATACAGACACAGTATGTGGAGTCTGATAATACCTGGAGAAGGTAACTGCATTCACTACAGATCTGACTTATTCTAGAGACACAGAGCTTTTCAGCATGTCTGTAAAAGTGTCCTACAGTGGCCTCCTCTGAGCTGCAATCTAAGTCTTGCAGATCTGCATGAATGCTGGATCTGGCTGGCTGTTCCAGGTTCTAGGCCATAGATTCTTGGTTTTCAATGCTTTTATAGCCCTAAGTATGAAACTAAAAGGAGTTTATCTTCATAACCCTGAATGGTTATGAAGATAAAAGTGTTGCAAATGTATTAAGAGGCTGATTCTGTTTTCCGAACAGATGAGTGCTAGCAAATTTGATTTTGTGATATCTTAGACTGAATTGTGTGTAGATACTGAGAGCTGAATTTACTTGTATTTTTAATTTTAAAATGACGTCTCGATACTAATTTTCAAAAGTGCCTGCATGATTTATTTTTATCGTGAAACTTACAAACAGTTAAAGTATCTACGCACTTGACAGTTCTGAACTCGGAAACCAAATTCCAGTTCCATTCATGTAAAAATACAAATCACAAGGCAGGGGATGCTCTCAGAGTTTTCATTTGTATTGCAGTTCTGGTGGAAACATAACTATGGCTGGAATTCTTTAATCCCTTAAGTCCAGTCAGTTTGTAAAAACTCTGCAGCAGCACTATCGCTTCCCCACTGCTGGCACACATTAAAAACTCTCTCCAGATAGTTTTCTTGTTACTGTGATCTGTTCCAGGTTTTGGTGCTTTGAAAAGTAAATTTTCCTCTCCTACAGACTTAAGCTCCTAGTAGAAGTGCAAGTTACACCAATATACAATTTACTGTGAATCAATATGCTATAATTTAACTAGGTTGAATTTTTCATGCAGTTCTTTGACTACAGAATCATGACCATAAATATTTGTGTTTCTTATTGACATCCATGGTTTGTTCTGCACTCTGTCTTGAGACCCAAGAAAACATAAATTTGATTTTAATCAGTAACAGTGTCCAGAGAGAGCAGTATGACTTTGCCATCTAGTGGTGGTTGGATAACAACGATGTCCTAGTGACAACTGATGTTATAGCCTGACATATTTTGTAAAAACTCTGTAAAACATTGTATTTCTTTCAATTTATACTGCTATAATTAGAGAATAATACTTGTAATATGTACCTGCTCACATACAACACTTTAACTGTGTCACCATAGCAGAATAATGTGCCTATTTTCAGAAAGCCATCTAAGTCTATGTCAAAGCCAAGACTATTGCAGTTCTTTCTTTTCATACTCAGTTTTTGACAAGTCCTGGATGATCAGGCACAAGAGTTTCTTCTGAAAAATATTTAGAGCTGAAAATCATCCTATGTTTATTACCATCCTGACACCCTCTACTTTGTCAAATCATTTCTTCACTGAGATTATACTGTATTTTACCACATCTCCATGTCAGGTCTTATTGTTGATAGTAGGTAACAATTTCCAATAATGCTTCTGCATATTTGACCAGTCACAGGGTGATGAATAAATTTGAAACTGTCAGTTGCGTAGCCTAAATAATTAAATATCAGTATCTTCTGGTGCAAAGGATAAAATCAAAACACAGAATTAGAACTGGTCTTTGTAGTACAAGTGGCATATGTGTAAAGAAGTGTCTATATTATAGTAGAGATCGAAGTTTATTATCTCCACAGCAGTAAAGTGGCAGGGCCATCTGTGCTGCACTAGTTTACAAAACAAGGTGAAAACTGGAGAGCCAAATTTAGGAGCACAAGTTCCTTATATATTGAAAAGCATTGAAAAGTCATTGAAAAGCAGTAGGCATTTCACTGGGTAGCTGGGGTAAGCAACACAACTGTGTCCAGACTGAAGGGTGGGAATACTCTTGAGTTCCTCTGGGAGCTGATACAGAGCTCCCCAGAGCTTCCTTGCAGATGACTGTCACCTGGGAGCTAAGGCAGGATCATGGTGCCTGCCTGGGTGTTGATTAATTTGGGGGTCATAATCCAAGTAGGGAGAACACCTGAGTCTAGGAGCTCCTCAGTGGTTGTAGGCTCATTGTTTCTAGACTTGGCCTGAGAATGTCCCTCTGTGTGTTAATGATGACTGTTAATCATTCTGTAATAAGGTATATAGACCTGCGTGTTTTTCTTTTTGAACACACTAGTGTGTGCAAGATTATCAATGTGTTGACTTGTGCTTTGCATAACTTGTGTTTTGAAAGGCTTTAATTGCTTTGCAGCAACAGCTTCTCCTCTCAGGAGTGAAGTCTTTTTCATAGAATCATTTAGGTTGGAAAAGACCCTTAAGATCATCGAACCCAGCCATAAATGAGAATTTAGTATTATTTATTGGCATGATAAGTGGTACACGTATTGCCTGTCCAACAGCACACTTAGGTACAGAAACAATGGCTGGTGATCACCACTGATGAGTACTGATTTCTAGGAACCAGCTGCAGAAGGGAGTTGCAACAGCACATTCAGAAAATGTAAATGTACTTGAGAACTGCATATAATAGAATAGATTGAAACAAAAAATTGCCTTGTGCTCCTTGCCCTGCCTCCTCTGCTTTTCTTGGATTGCATCTACTGTAATTTTTATTGAAATGCTAATGGTGTTACCTACAGCGGTTTTCAACACTACTAAGTTGAAATGGCATTTGCACCTAGTGGTTAGCCAATGCAGCAAAGCCAACATCCAGGAAAGCATTTCTTATAACTTGGGGATTAGAAGATTTTATCTTGCATGTGCCAGGAAATTTTTGCAAAATCTTCCCATTGTTGGTGCCACAAGTTCCCATATTTCTTGGAGCAACAGAAGTCCACGTCAGGGCCTCTTGTACAGAGGCAGAAGAAGCCAGGGGCTTACACCTCCAGGCCAAAAGCTGTCAATTAAAATAGTCATGCAGAATGCTGCCAGCACTGCTCTTTTCCTCCTTCTAATATGTGGAAGTGAACAGCTACTAGTAGAGGAGAAAAAGGGGAGGGATGGGTTAATTTAATGTAAAATAAGCTCTGTATATTCAGCTCTATCAGGTATTCTCTTGACATTGCCCCATTAATTGATTTATTCGTAATGTTTCTGCACACTGTTGAGTTGCTCTTCATTTAAGTATGTCTGTAATGATAAAGGATCTCTCCACATTTAAAAATCTGCAGTTATTGATTTTTTTTTTTTGCCAACAGAATAGTCTGAAAGTGTCTATTCTTTTGCGGTCCCTACTTTGGAAACTGTGAATTTGATTGTAAAGGCGTTTGTAATTATGGTGCAGGCAAATATTTGATATAAATTTATATTCAGTTTTAGCAAGACATTTTCAAATTGGGGGATATAAAAGCCTAAGAAATTGCAGAATTAAATCTTATGTCACTGTATATACTGTTTTGTTGGCTTGTTCAGAATTCCAGATTTTTCTGTCTTTGACAGGGACCACAGATCGAAAGCATGAAATCAAAAAGATACCACCTGAAAGGCCAGAATGTCTTCCTAATCGAACAGAAGAAAAAGGTATGAAATGTGCTTTTCTGCCTGTTCTCTGCAGAGAGACGAGGGAAATAGAACCAATGCACACCCTCATTGCCCACTCTCTGTTTCCATTAAGTGTATTGCTTGGGTGTTTGTTTTCCACTCTGATAGACTGTGATGACAGGCATTTTGGAATGGCTCTCGTTGTTGCTTATGGACTAAATTCGTGGTGTTCAGTTGAGTACATGCAGCCACAACTGAAGTCAAGGGGAGATTTGCTCTCAATACATGAAATGCTGTATAAAGCCCAGTGCTCTGTAAAACCCAGGTGCTCGATCAAGTAAAATACCCCAGATTAGCACGTACTTTTTTCGTAACATCTTTCTGCTTTGATTCTCTAGTTGAAAGCGGGGTTGGTGGTTTTCCTGCATCACAAAGGGATTTTGTAGAGGTATAGTCATTAATGCTTATGAATCACACCATTATCATAGCCACAAAAGTCACAGGCAAGGCAGTGCAGAAATGAAAAAATTCTTCAAAGCTGTGTTTGAACATTGCGAGAAATGGGACACAGTACCACACAGAGCAGGGACAAGCAAATTAAACCTTTAATGGTTTCATTGTGTTCACTGTGAATTGCGAATAGTCTCAGGAAAATAATTACATCAGTTCTCTAACTGAAGATGGTGTCAAGTTTCCTATGTGTACGTGGACTATTAGATTGTATGAGCAAGTGTGTTTATGGGATTTCTTAATGTCTAAGTATTTGAACTTGCAGCCTTTTAAAAGCCACCTGTATGCACATGACTAAATGCATAATATCCAGTTATAATTTAGGGCCAGAACCTTCAGATTTTGCACCAAGATCTGTTTCTGGGTATATGTCTTAATGATCTGACAGGTGTTTAGCTGTTTCCTCTACATATGTTTACTTTTGATTATGTGTTCTGCTTCTCATGGTTATCTTAGAAGTAAAACCCTTTGCTTTCCATTTTTGAATTTACAAAGCCGACTGCTAAAACAGCAGAGAAAGTTTAAATGTGTTACTCTCCTAGGCTATAAATATCTGTAACTTTTCTAAACATTGAAAAGACGCTGTAGGAGTTGTGCCTACATTTCAGGAGTACCGGGAGTGGCAGGAATCGCTCATGTGGTGTGGCAGCAGGGGTGGCACAGGAACATCCTTTGAGCTGTGTGTTGGCACACTGCCCAGCCTTCCCCTCATACAATTTAGATTCTTGGACACTGACACAGTATAAATTGTTAGAGGATTAAGTGTGCAAAAATTACACAGTATGCTGGTAAAGCTTCAGTGTTACTGAGGACCTGATGACTGCATCTGCTCAAAGCATACTGCCTGTGAACAATAGTCACTAAATGGACTATTCCAAACCTGATGTACATTGTGTTTCTGGGGATTTATTCCATGATCCTGTCAGACTGAAATGTAGAACCCATTAAGCAATACCCTGTAACATTCCCAGTACCTCTTATATGTATACAGAGGTGTAGCATTCATGGCATATCATAGCCAGCATTGTCAAGGGAAGTGGGGTGTTGAAATAGTAGGATATAGAGAGCAGACTTTTAGTCCCTTTGAGAGTTTTGTCCTTTATTTAAGAAAAATCAGGCCTGCTCTGGCATGGCAAACATGCTTACATGTTTGTTTTGTATTAGGAATTTAGAGCATATTATTTAGAAGAGTTATTCATGTGTATTGTACTTTACATATTCACAGGCAATGAATGTTTGGCATTGGATATTAGCATGGTGGCACTCCCTAACTATGCATAATCAGTTCTGCAAATGATCTAGGTTTTCATTGGCTAGCTGAAAAATTCAGCATATAAGACTGTGCTTAAACCTAAACAATAGGTCTGATTTTTCTGAGGGGTTTACATCCTGCTACATGTTGTTAAATTTTTTGTGCTTGTATTTTATTTTCACTTTACTGTAGTTCACTTGAATCGTGCTTCTCCCCCCCCCCCCAAAAAATGGTATTTCTCTGTTTGTCCAAGAGATATTAAGAATATCCAGCATAATTATGGATCTTCTAAATGAATATTGTTTCATATTAAAATTTAATATAAGTTGTGTTCATGGGAAATTGTACCATATGGTATGGAATTTCTTGCCATTCTTGTACTTTACAGTCAGAAACCAGTAAGTTACTAAAATAAAAAACAGTATTCCCATTAAGACACTGCACATGTTTTGGCTGGGGAGTTGCAGGCAGAACAGCCAGGCAGGTTGAACAACTGATTTGTGGCAAACATATCGAATAGAGAATGATTTAGAACAGAAATGGAAAGGAAATAAGCTTTTTCTTTATATACAGTCTATCTACAGTTGAAGATTTCTTCTTTGATTGTAGACTTGTGAGTGCAAATGAATTCCACTTAATAATATCCATGTTCTTTTTCTGGAAATGATTGATTTAAAGAAAGATCAGAGAGAGAGCAAAAACAGTTAGACTTGCAGAAGCCTTCAGTTCCTGCTATACCTCCGAAGAAACCTCGGCCACCCAAAGCCAACGCTGTGAATAGACCTGGTACCTTGCCCCCCAGACGACCAGAAAGACCAGTTGTGCCTGTGACTCATGCAAGGTATTGCTTTTCTTCTGTCCAGTGCTTTTGGGATTAGTGGAAAAAACACACATTTAAAGAATTTAGGTTTTACCGTTTATGTCACAATTTATTTCACAGTAAACTGTATTTAAAGAACAACAAGTAAAAGGAAAATCCTTACAGTCATCTGGCTGGATCATAACTATCTTCTCAATAATAGCAGTCAGACTGTTCATTACTAGTTCATTTCTACTGATGAAATTCTACTGTTACTGCAGAAGTGCAGAATGTGTGGGAAATATGTATATTACTCTGATGCTGACTTTCTTAGTTTACCTCAAATTATTGCAGCTTAGCTTGGGCACTAAATCAGTGTAAAAGCTTGGATTGTGCTGAGGAATAGCATTAGACAATGTACATTTCAAATACTGTCAGCCTGGTTTCAGTCTGCTTACTTTGATCATTTTAGATCAAATTTTAGCAAAATACATGTGTCTTCATAGAATGCTGTTTTAGCTGGTGCCACTGCTGAATAGTGCTGTCAAGTATTTATGCTCTAATGTTGGTTGTCACTCTGCAGTTGCATGATGCTTTTTATCAGAGGTGGTTACAGCCTTTGAGGAGCACTGAGAAACTGGATTTGCCGACACAACTCCACTTTTTGTCCGCTAGAACAGAGGTTACAGAAATTAAAGGCCTCACTGTAGTCCTAATCAAGTCTAGGTGGCTACATTTTAGTCATCAGCATCTGGGTTGTGCACTGTAGATTTCCTTTATGCATAGTGAATAGCGTTAGATGAAAACCAGAATAAAAGCAGTTGCCTAAAATGGGCAAGCTGTGCATCTTGCAGAAATACTAGAATATAGGCATGGAAATAATTTTACTATTGTACTATTAGGAAAATTATCTGCCATTGAACTTCTGGAGTTCAAGTATAGTAATGGTGAATTAAATACCAGAATAGAGTATAGGTTAGAGTAGAGTGAAATACTAGACATTGATTCCCTTCATTCCTCCACATATGGTTAAATAAAAAAATGCTCTCAGTGAGAAATCTGAGGCAAATTAAAAGAAAAAAGGCACCTGCCTTGTGCTCCCAGTTTCATCTTACCGAAATGCTTTGGTTGTACATCTCTGAGAACTTACCCTTCTATCCAGGTGCTACTCCCACAGCTTGTTTTGGACTTGGCTTTGAACGTGCTTGCCCAGTTGCTCCAAAATACAGTCCATACCTGCTGATCACCTGGGCATACTTGGAAATACAAGTATTTACTACAATCTTCAGATTTAGCTAAGTGATGTCTTGGAAAGATCAATACATACCCTGGTGTTCAGTTCACTGGTGAAGGCATGCAATGGGGTAGCTATTCTTTTGTTCTATCCTTTGCCTGAAAAATTTTAAACATACTATAAACTTTTAGCATTTAGAATTTTGGAAGGGTATTTTGTTGCTCCTGTGTTTTCCTTTATTTTCTAAGTACAAAACTGCATGAAGTAACCATGTATTTTTTAAGATATTTCAATTTTCATGTTATCAAAGGCAAAAGGCACACCTAAACAGTAACCTTGTTATGTTCTTAATTGTCCAAACTTTGCTATGTCTAGCACAGAAAAAACAGAAAAGACTTTGAATTGCTTGGATAATTAAGAAATATGAAACTTCAGATGGAAGCAGTCACTTCAATAAAGGTGTTTTGTTTTTAAATCTGTTTAGTTTAATAAGATAGTAATTATTTTAAGGTCTACTGGTATCCATTTCCAAAATCTGAAAAAACTAAAGCAATTAGAATAAAAATTGAACCAGCAGAACTTTTGCTGACCAGTTGTTGTTTAACCCTGGTTGGGCAGCTGAGCCCCATGCAGCCACCCACTCACTCCCCTACAGTGGGATGGGGGTGAGAATCAGAAGGGCAAAAGTGAAAAAACTTGTGGGTTAAGACAAAGACAGTTTAACAGGTAAAGCAAATTATTCATGTGCAAGCCAAGCAAAGAAAGTTGCTACATCCCATGGGCCGGCAGGTGTTCTGCTCTCCCCTAGAAAGCCAGGCTTCATCACCTGCAGTGGTGACTTGGGAAGACAAATGCCCTAACTCCAAACATCCCCCCATTCCTTCTTCCCACAGCTCTAAATGCTGAGTGTGACTCCATGTGGTGTGGGACATCTCTCAGGCCAGTTGGGGTCAGCTGTGTCCCCTCCCAGCTCCTTGTCCCCCCCCACCCTCCTCACTGGTGGGATGAGAGGAGAAGCAGAAACAGCCTTGACTCTGCAGGCACAGCTCAGTGATAATGAAAACACCCCTCTGTTATCTGCGCTGTTTTCAGCACAAATCCAAAACGCAGCACCATGCAAGCTGCTATGAAGAAAATTAACTCTATCCCAGCCAAAATCAGTACATGATCCTTAGGGGAAAATTGCTGAAGTTAAAAAGTGAGTCCCATGTGATTTCCATGGCAGCTGCTAAGCCAAAGAGGATTTTCTTCTGTTCTGAGTAAGTGGTTTGCATCTTATGCATCTCACTGACTTTTTGTAGGGATGATTGTTTTTCCATTTAAATATAATCCTCCTTCACTGGGGGCAGAGTAGGGCTTCAAGGGCAATAGGACAGATAAAAACCATGTGGGACAGTGAATAGCTGTCAGTTTGTTCAGCTTACTTAGTCATACCACGATTATACAATTTACAGATAAGTCAATTCTCTGGAGTAGGCAAGCCATAAACGCCTACGGAAGGTGCATCTTTACAATCAGTTTAAACCAATCCATGTCCATGCCACTGCTAACAGGGTTCCTTGTCCTGGCACCCCATTCCCACAGCCTCCCTTATGTTTAGCACCAGCATTTGTGCAGCCACTCAGCCATATGGGTCAGGGAGTTGCTGCAGATGGTAATTAATCAGTTTGCAGTGGGATTTCTATTAGTATGGGGTTTCTCTCAGGCTGATCATCTGTCTGGTCAAGCTGACAGCCTGCCTGTATGGGCACGAGCAGAGAGGGACGTGCTCTGAACAAGAAGGGAGGGCTCCACTCCTTTCACAACAATATGAATGCAGAGTGGCATAATAAGCCTGTTGATTCTTCTGACAACAGGGTTGGGGTTTCTTTGTGGGGCTGTTGCCATGTATCTTGTTATCTTTTGTAGGCAAATGGTAAATGTTGTGACTTTCAGCCCTAAATCATGCCATTCTAAGAATCTCTCCAAAGCCATGCTCACACATTTCCTAGAGTGCTTCCAACTCACATCGTGCTCTCAGATTGCTGGGAAATGTATGTGTGCAAAACAGAGTATGCAGTCAGATGCTCATTGCTCTGTCAGCCAAGAAACTATGTTGCTTCCTATAGGTTTATAAATATATAAGCAATTTAAGAAAAAGTTAAAGACTAAAAGATAAGAAAACTAATTATTCAGGTACATCACTTGGAAATACCCTTCTTTATCATCTTGCCAATTAATACATTTTTCTATGCATGTATTAAATTTCTTCTGTGTCCTTCCTGGTGCAGACTGCCTGCCATATTGAGAGGTGTGGAGGACTAGTTTGCTTTTAATCTGATTGTCTATTTTTTTGTTCACTTGTCACCCTATCACAGGGTTTAATGGGATATATATTCCCTTAATCTATGACTTCCACTGGGTTTTAATAAAAATTTTCACCTCTTTATCACAGCCTTCCTGAAGTCTGAAATAGAGTTTCCAGCCATTTTGTATTTTTCTCATAAACTGCTGCCATGAGTTGAGGTTCAGGACATCTGTCATCAGCTTATGATATCAAAAGCAGAGACCAACGAAAAAATCAACAAGATTTGGGAGCTCACTGCGTATTTTACTGTCAACAGCTAATTGTTGCTAATTATTGCACTGTGCAATAGTGCACATCTGCCGTGATTGTTCCGGGGCAGATCTATATTTTTATCCCTAAATTGGGTACCTTACATACATTGTAATTTTTACAGGGCTACATTGGGAATAGTCATTGTGGAAAAACTATTGTATTTGTCAGATGACCTGGCAATGATGGCAAGTACATTAACTGAACAGCTGTTATCACAGTAAATATCAGAGATTTGAGTGACCTGTGCAATACTGAGTTACTTGCCTACCACTGTTTTTTTAAAAATTGTTTCAACAGGTAGATTATTTTAGTAAACTGACGTACTTGTGGGATAGAATGTTCTCCAAAGAAGGAATAATTTTGTTGCTTTTGTTTGATCTCCTGTTTGATTTTAAAATAGCTCCTCTGTATAAAGTATCATAGCTCCTGACACTTTACTATTCCAAAGCCATTTCTGACAAATTAGGTCATCTTGATTCTTTGGACTGTGGAAACACTATTGATAGTCCAGTCTCAGAAGAAAAGTGCAAAAACATGGTGGAGGAGCTGAATTTATGAGTAAATACTCAGAACTGCTGAAATGCACAATGCTAGCTTGAGGTTCTCTCCCTTTCTGCAGCATTCCAGGTAGTCCACTGCTGTAGTTTGTGCAAGCCAATTAATTAGAAAAAACTACAAGGAAGTTGTTGAAGAATGTCCCCTTGCCCTTAGGTTTCATTCGTGTTGGGATGCTGTGAACATCTGAAGAATTATTCCGGACACTACGGTGTCTAAAATAGGCTTTTTTGACAGGTGTTAAGGAGAAATGAGATAAGGTTAATCCACACAGCATGTCGACTTAGTAGAGATTGCTCTCGCTGACATTGCTATTACTCTGGTGCTGCAAAGGAAGAACACTTTGCTCTCTCATTATTAATTGCAAGTTAGCTATCAATTTACTGTAATCCACACAAAAACTTCCAATAAAACATCTCCTCTTCTTGATCCAAATGCAGGAGCGATAGTCCAAAAGTGGAATTAGTGGGCAGTACAGTATCCGGCGCTCTAGAGAAAGACTCCTCTGAAAGAAGCAATGACATCGGTAAGTTATAGTGCTTTCTACAGTTTGCCTAAGAAATTTATGGTGCAAGTTTCTGCTTTTTAGTGACTTTGGTATGATTCAAGAGACAGATTGATGATTTGGCAATGAGTGTGAGTGCTTGTATATCAAATTTTAACTGCAGGATTAAAGGATTATTTCTACTTTAATTAAAATAGTTTTGTTGGAGTTTTCAGTTAAAAAGTAAAATTAAAAGCAAATATGGAATAGTGAGCCATTTTGAATAGGAAGGCTCTTGTTATTTTTGTTTAAAAGTCTGAAACAAGTGAGAAGGCCAACAATAATAAGGCATACTTGTTTAACTGGTGTAATAGCGATGCCATGGTTTTAATACTGCAAAAGATTGTGGGTTTGGTGCAGTTAGTAATCTTTACACTTTCCAATACAAAGGAACAGAAACCCAGTTCAGGTCAATTTGACTAAATTTTACTGCATACACCAATTAAAAGCAGTCTAAATTTCTATTGTAAACAACTTGTGTTCCTGAACCATGAACCATTTAATCAGGAAGTCACCTGGAAAGGAGCAACCACAGGTTATTTTTCTGTCTTCTCCCACCCTCCTTCCTCCTCCAGCTGGCAAAGCAGGAGCGATGGTGTTCGCTGGGGTGGGTGCTGCCGTGCGCGGCGCTGGGTGAGCAGGGCGCTGCGAGCGCTGTCCCGGGGCAGCGGGCACGAGCCCCACAGCCGTCTCCTGCCTCCGCTCAGAGAGCCCAGAGCAGCTGCTGCCGTCGCTCTCTGCGCTCGCAGCTGTGCCCGCACAGCCCCGTGCTTGTCACAGGCAGAGCCCGGGATCCTGCCTGTGTAAGCATTGCTGCCTTTCACCAGGCCGTGAAATGTCATTTTGGTGTCACGGTGTCTACCCAGACTGCTTTATTAGAAAAGCATTTCTGTAAAATAGCATCCTTTCAACAGCCAAACACGCCTCTCCTTCGGATTTGGAAGCAGAACCTTACGTTATAAAGGAATTTTAATTGCAGCATAATAATAAAACACTAAATGCATTTCACATAGGTCTATGAGCTTTCCAGCATACGTATGTCTGCTTTTTGTAAAGCTTCTGCTGTTGCTATGGTTCTTCTGGAGTAGCATGTAGTATGTTTTTCCCAGGTTTTCATTTGGCTTAAACATGGAAAGCTAGAAGCTTGCGATAAATTGCATGAACATTTTTATGGTAGAGATTATTAGAAAGGAACAGTATGGAAATACAGACAAATTCTACCATTTAGTGTTTCTTAACTATGTTTACAAATGTGCTTCGAAGCACATAAGCCTCTGCTTACTTGAAAGTTATGAGTGCAGGTAGCATGTAGTGGTGTGATGGAGGTAAACTTTTTTATTCCTTGTTCTAGTTTCCTTGGAATCACTATCAGGATAAAAGCTTAAAGAGTTTGGGGTTTTTTTAGTTTTGTTGGTTATGGTTTTATTTTGTTTTGTTCTTAACATGTTAGGCAGGAAATCTGATTTATAAGAATTTTTGTTCATTTCCAGGACATGGAGGGGAAGAGGAGGGTGGTGGAGGGAGGAATTCGGGTTGTTTTGGGGGTTTTTTTTAGATGCAGAATAGGAGCCAACAAGAGTCTATAATCCAAACCACAGCATGTTGCAAAGGGTTTAGCTGATGACCTCCTGTTACCACTTACATGGAGAACCTATTGAGCTCAAGGATAAAATAGTGTGAATACTTAAATAAGTATAACTTGATAGGGTCAAACCAGAATGGCATTTACAAGGGCAAATTGTGTCATTCTAGCCTGTTAGATGACTTGTTAAAAGAAAAAACAAATAAATTATGGTTTTGAATTGAAAGGGATTGAACAGAGATCAGAACTGCTACAAATTTTCAGGGGACTTTTGACAGCTCATGTAAAATATTGTCAAATAAATAAAAGGCATTTTAAGAGAGGGCAGAGTAATAAATCAAGGCTTAATAAGAAAAGCCAATTCACCGTGGATTAATGTCTTTTACTGTGAGGAGAGGTTTGGAATTCAGAGCACTCTGTGGTGCAGCGTAATTGTAGAGATTTATGGTAAGTGTGTTATATTCTGTTTGTTTTATTTACAAAGAGAACAATGGGTTGGAGAAGTCTTGCGGCTGCATGAGTTATTAGAAAAGATGACGGATGTGTGAGTGAAGTTGTCCAGTGTATTCCAAAACACTGGTGGATCTGGCTGTGTGAGTCACTTAACAGTGATATGTCTTACTGGTGTTCCCCCCTGTCATGTGCTCTGTAGGAAGGACAACCTCAGCTTCTCTGAGGCTCATCCATCCTGTCAAAATGGATTTGATTAAATCTACCATTTGGTGTCTTTTGAGAAATCCAAATTTACACAACAAGTGTCTATGTGACAGACAAGGTGTGACTTAGCAGTAGCCTTTGAAGAAAATTGAAGTTAAATGGCCTTTGTAGAACTTTGGATGCGGGACCATTCTGGTTACTGGGCTCCTCTTTGTTGTTCCGTTAGTCCAATGCCATTCCCAGTCACTCAGAGCTCTCAGGGAGAACAGGGTGAAAAGCAACAATTACTTGCAAGTTGCCTCACCCTCTTTCATGCTTATGCTAAATACTGATGGTGAATTGTGCACTGAAAATGAAAACCACAACACCTCCTGGCTACTTTGCACTAGAGATGTTAAGCTGGGTAGTGACTGTCACTTTCTTAGTCCTATAGCCAGTCTAAAGCTCTTGTTCCTTTCATGCAGTGCAGAGAGGTGGGCAAAACCAATGGAGAGACAGTTTTGGTTATTAAAGCAAACCAATGCTGGATGGAGAACAGTTCTTTATTCTGTGAATCCTTTTTAAGGATTTCTAAGCTGGTTCCTTTTCTTTACCGTGATGAGACCAAAACCTCTGTGACAGGGGAGGAGAAGATACAGGGTTCTTCCATATGCCATTTCTCAAAAAGCAAACAAGTGATCAGCAACAACAAAGTCAGTAATGCCATCAACAGTTGAGCAGCAATATGCTGAGTTGAATTGGGAATCCAGATTCAAAACTTGCATTTTGTCTAGGTCCCTTGGAAATGGCTTTTTCCTGTTTATTTTCTGAGTAATATTCTACCAGTGCTTCAGTGTTGTCTAGCCAGAAAACCCCACACCTCTAAAAACAACTTTAAAAACATCCTCACCTCACTTTACCAATCAGGAAAATGACAAATGCTTGAGCAAGCTTGAGGTGATGCGTAATACTGTTAATAATGTTCTGTGAGTTGCAAATATAAAAAGTTATTTTTATGTAGTTATTTGCTCATGACTTGGTTTCCCTAACATGTTCTGCAGAGTTGTGACTTCACATGTAAATTCTTGAGGATAATTCAGTACTGATTACAGTTTTCCAATCTGTACTGACAAGAGAAAATTCTGCTTAGCAACATCACTGCTGATTGTAGATATAATGGCAGCTCTTACTACTGTTGTCCATGCATTTACTTCTTTTCACAATCATTACAAAAGCCATTGGAAAACTAGTCTTCAGAATATATTATTTAAGAGGAACCATTCCCCATTCCTCCTCACTTTTGTTTTCTTTTTCCCTGTTTTCAGTGATGTCTTTAATTTCCTTTCCACACATCTTGCATTCAACTTTTCCTAGTTACATCTCTTTGCCATGGCTAGCTCTTCTTCATTTCATGAGGGTAAGGCTTTTTTTCTTCCATTTCTTTTCTATCCTGTCTTTGGTTAAGTTCACAATGCATAACAAGCAAATACAAAAAGAAGCGTTTTGTAGAATGCCAAAGTTTACATGGATATTACAGATTTTTTTTTTTTAATTAAAAGTTGAAATTGAACATACTGTGACAGAAAATCTTGCACCATAGTATTGAAATGAGAAATCATTATCATTTAATGTCTCATAAGAAATTTTAGTGACAAAAGTGACATGTGCAGTTTACATGTGGTGTTTGTCAGTACTGTGGATTCATTAACCTGTTCTTGCAGACAGATTTTGTCATCGCAAAGTGTAATGCATATATTTCCTTGTGCAAAAGCATTTAAAAACATATTAGAATGGTTTTCTAGTCTGAAAGAGGAAAAAAAAATCACAACATAGTGTAAAAATTTGAAGAGTGTTCGCTGGCACTCAGTGGAAAATGTGTGGTCATGTCACCCAAGACTTGGTCTCCAGTATTGCTGTGGTTAAATCAGAGTGGTTACGTACATCTGTTGGTACATCTCTACCAACAACTGCTCTGGATTGGCAGTGGCTTTTTGAGCTTTTAAAATGCTTCTAAAGCAACATAAGCTACACTGACAATAAACCCTGTTCTACAAACAGAAGAGTTCTTACGTAGAGCTACTTTGATTTCAACAGCTGTAATTTATGCCTTGTGGCATAACTTGACCTTTCTTTAGGTGACGTGTTTCTTTTTAATTTCATAAAGAATTTTGTATATGAGGGCCAGTGTGATGACAGAAACATATAGCACATATAATAGCTCAGTGGATCAAAAACTAATGCTTCCAGAAAAATGGTATTGAGTTATTTCTGCAAGTCAGGATCAATCCTAAGTCTTAACTGTACACACACACACACACACACACACTTTGGAATCCTGGAATCCTGAAACAAGTCTTGTCTATCCAAAACAGGGTTGCTTTGGCATCACCTAATACTTAAAACCATATGGATTTAAGCTAAGTGATTTAAGGAATAAACCACAAAGAATTAAAAATAATGTATCTACTGTGGAAATGATCAGTTAATCCCCACAAGAAGCAGTTTCTGTGCTTTGCAGAAAGACTTGAGTTGCACAGAGCCAAGTGGACACATCTTTCCAATATTTTTCCTGGCTCTTTACACATTTTGCATAGTATTTATGAAAGCAGTTAATAATCTTCATCAGTGCTAGCATAAGGCACATACGCCTTCATTGGTTCCTGCTGAAACATCTAATGATGGTATGAATTATCCTAAGAGTTTCCCTGGAAGCTGGTTAGTGCAAGTCCATTTTTCAGCATTTCTTCAGACTTTAATCTACAGAACATTTGCTGGTGGAGTACTAGCCAAAGCCACGTTATTACCCGTTCTTTTTTTTCTGTCCCTCCCTGCAGAACTGGTGCTAGCTTGCCTGAAAGGGTAGTTTAAAATACCCTCTTGAAAATATCTAATAAACAAAAAAAATTTTAAAATCCTCAGTATATCATGTTTCCTTGAGCTGTATTTGCAGTTGTTCTAGAGCTGTATTTGTCAGGAGAGCCAATCACTGTGCCTCTGACTGCAAGAAAAAGTGATCAAAAACATTTGGCCCACACTAGGGAAAAAGATGGAGAATATTTCCAGTAAAAGGCTGTAGAATGGAGCAGGTTTGTCTTTAAATCATAGGCTGTTATACTGAGACATTATAATAATTTTGCCTGAAAACACAGAATAAAAGTTGGAAAACCAGGAATTACTGGTAAATATAAGGGTTGGAGGACAAAATGTGACTCATATAATGAAGATCAAAATCTGCCTAAACCTCTTTCTATGCTGCTATTCATGCTCATTTTATGCTGCTATTCATGCTCATTTTAATAGGGCAAAGCAAAGGAACAGAATTGCCCAACTGGTTTAAATTGTAATATTTACATCAGTGAGTCAAAATCACCCATAAATGTAATTCTGGACTGTAAATATTGTAATCAGGAATATGGGAATGGTCCATTATATAAATTAATCAGGCTTCTTGCCCTGAGGGGTCCAGAAAAAAAGCAGTAAACTAGAAATTTAAATTGGTTGCTATGAGTATCAAGTTGAGGTGCCTGAAAACAGCGTATCCATTTCTTCTAGCTCCTCAGTTTTCTTGACCTTTCAGTTCTTTCTTGGCATGTTCTGAATTGTTAAAAATAAAATCCTTATGAGGGCACTGGCAAGTGGTTAGCAAAGCTCATTATGGCAACTTTCTACATTCAGCTATTAAAGCAATAAAAGTCAGGATTGAAATGGGAGAAGATAATTGGGTGCTTTAGGAAAGGTTGTCCTAAAGTCACAGCTGTCCAGTGACCGTCCTGGGAAGCCAGGTGAGCTCTGCTGTTTCCCTCCAAGGCACAGAACTGTGTGGACAGGCCTCCCTGGCACATCACCGTTGCACTCCTGAACAAAGAAACCTTGCAGCCATGGAGCTCTCCTCCTAAAAGTGCATTGCTCAAATCTTAAAAAACAGTCTGTGATTCATTAGGGGTGAGATTTTGCTGCCTGAACCCTGTCTGGAAGCATGGCTGTATTCCTCGAAGGGTACGATGCTGTTCAGCGTGGAGGGAGTAGCAGAATCTGGATGCTTGAAGTAGCTAAAATAAGTGTAGTCTTCTGAAAATTCCCTCTAACATTCAGATTACTGAGCTCTTTTTAAATTTCTAGTATATATTGAACAGGTACTAATGCAGAAGATTTTGTCTGCAGTGTCTGTCTCATTTGATAGCTTTCAGGATTATTGCATTTAAAGACAGTATATATACTATTTCACATGCCTGTTGTCAACCTTTTAAATGTATTGAAGATGGTTATGAAATGAAATCCACCTCTGTGGCTTCTGTGACATTATCTTCTTCAAATGAATTGAATGCCACCTTTGCCTCATTTCCTTCTGCCCTGCTGTATTTCTGTTCTGTGAAACCTCGCCATGAGCATTCTGAATGTGTTGATTCTCTTATCCATCACTTCCCATTTCAGTTTTCTCAAGGTGAAATCTCTCTACTAATTCAAAAAGCTTTCTGTAATCGTTGTGTATAAATTATTGCGACGAAATACTGAAAAACCTAAATGCAAGACAAAGCTAAGGCCTAGCCACATTTTATGCCAGAATAGTAAATGCAGGGGGTAAAAGGGGTAAGAAAGGAAGCATAAACACTTTAACTTTTTATTTCTGGGATTTTATGGGGGTATGAACTGAAGGTCGTTTCCTAGGAAGGTACAAGTCTAATGAGTTTAGAAATTTTTTCTGTAAATAATTGTATTCCTGGATCAGGGCATTTTTTTTAAAAATACCATCATCATGCTTTAAATAATCATGTTTCCAAATGAACATAGCCATGGGGAGAAATGTTCTATTCTTAAGTGGCTTGGAAGGATACCAGGGAATACTTCTTGCACAGCTAACATTTTTAATATTCATGAAATGTGGTTGCTCAGTAAGCCGGACTGTGTGTACTACACTGATATATTAAAATTAATCTGATGCCTTTCTCCCTATGTCACTAATTACTTCATGGATTACCAACTTGATCAGTGAGACAGTAATAATGATGAATGCATCTGTTTATTTGTAGAACAAATATCAACTATTTTTTAATTAGGAAGCTAATTGATGGGTGCCATATCTGTGTTCCACACGTTAATAGAATCTTCCTTACTGTTTGTTAGTACCAGACAAAGAGAAAGCTGGACCAGCGCAGAGTCCATGTCTGCTGGATGCTGATGTTGCTGTACTGGCAGTTAATGTGGCTGTGAATACAGTAGACTGGACTTTTTCTTTAATGACATTCCATTTGGGCACTGTCAGGAAGGCTATACATTTTGCTTAGTATGTAAATTTAAGCTCCCAATTCCTGATAGCTGCAGAAATGCAAACTAAAATCGAATCTCTGCATTTAATGACCTCAGTGAGTTTAATATAGTCAGAACCATATAACCTTGCTTTCCACCAGCAAAAAATCAAATAACCAGCACAAGTGTCTTACTGAATCCACAGCATATATGACAGTATGGCAGAAGTTTTGTGAGTGGCTCTGTTGCTCATTCTACAGTTCACTAGACGGGAATTTTCTTGAATTAATATCTCCACAGGTGATGATTGTGGAAGGTGGTGATAGCCTTAGATGCAGAGCAGATTTGCGAGGAAGAACAACATCTAAATAAGGAGAACAAATGGAGAGAAAAAGGGCATATAGGAGTGCTGGAAGTGGATTTACTATTTTATAGTTTACCAAGCATTGTCCATTACACTTTAATAGAATTTAATTTAGAGTATCAACTAAATAGCTGGGATTTCACTAGTTTGGCAACAGATTCTACCTGTGGAGCCTTTATAGCCTCTGTTCTACTCTCTTTAGAATTCAGTGCAGGTATAGGCTGCTTTAGTTTATTTTTCTGGCTATCAAAAATGCATTCAGAAGTGGAAAAAATGTAGGATTCTCCATATTTCTTGATAATAGAAGCTTTGAATATAAATGTTCATCTTTCATGGTATTTATAAAATGCATGGAGCAAATGATGTCTGCAAATGCTTATGGGTCTCAAGGATGCAAATTCATACACTTTCTGTTTATCAATACATTTTACAATTTAAACCTGAGTATTTTATAATTCTGATCAAATATAGAACTCTAGGTAATTACTAGTCTATTTAAGCCAAATAAACACGTTGGATTAATTGCCTTCACTATTTTTTCATTGATTGTTTTCCATATGAGTGTAGATACCTTTTGTAAGAGCAGAGAAAGGGACAGTGGCACTTACAGAATCAGAGAATCTTTAAAGTTGGAAAAGACCTCTAAGATCATTGAGTCCAACCATCAACCCAGCAGTGCCAAGTCCACTACTAAACCATCTCTCTAAGCACTACATTTACATATATTTTAACAACCTTGAGGAGCAGTGACTCCACCATTTCCCTGGGCAGTCTGTTCCAATGCCTGACCACATTTTCAATGAAGAAATTATTCCTACTATCCAGTCTAAACCTCCCCTAACTAAACTGCAAGGCACCACTTGAGACTGTTTCCTCTTCTCCTGTTGCTTGTTACCTGGGATAAGAGACTGACCCCCGCCTCACTCAACCTCCTTTCATACTTCTATGTAGACCACAGAAATGGAAAATGGGGAAAGGGAAGTCATGCACTGCAGCCTTCCTTGGGTGCAAAATAACTTCAGCCAGTTTCCTGCCTCCCAAAGCAGATGTCTGCTCTTCCCCTCAGTTTTAGCAGCTTGAATCAGTCCTTTGGTACTGATCCTTCCTTCAGTGCAAGTATTTGCATGGCTTGGCACATGCTATTGAAAAATGAGCTGGATTAAAGCTTGCTCAGGAAAAAACATAGTAAAAACACTAAAGTGAGAGAGAGTGGCTGGGGCAAATGGAAGGATTGCTTCAGCCTCCATTTCTGCTCATGTGCGTGAGTATCACATATTTAGAGAAGAGTGTATATTTTTGATGGTATTACATTTTTGCTGTGCAATTTAGCAAAGTAACTCAGTAGTGAAAATGAAAATTAGACAATGTGTCAATATATTGATTACTGATTTGCCTTGTGATCTTAAGTCATTTAGCTGTCTTATGGGTCAGCTTCAAACTGGATGTTAATGGAAACCAGCTCTTACACTTGCTTTTTTTTTCCCCAGAAGATAAATTTTTACTTCTGTTTCTCCTCTCCTGGAACCCTGAAGTTCTACAGAACTCCAGATAGGTTTTGTAATCTGATAAAGTCTGCTAAAATTAGCTCATTTTAACTTTCAAAGCACTGTGGCCTCACCTGAGTGTTGGGTACAACTGAGGCTTCAGATTGCCAAATTCCCACTGACAGACTGAGTGGGTGACCTACCTTTGCACACAGGCTGCAACAGTCAATAAAAAGAGCAATGACAAAAATACATGGTAGAGGACGGGGGGGTCACTGGTTATATATAGGAAGAGTCACTCCAAAAATAGAGTAGTATTCGGAGGTGAATAACCTTAGACTATTTCAGGGCTATTGAAAGAGCTCCCTTTTTTTCTTCTTTTTTTTTTTTTTAATCTCTTGGAGATGGAAGGATATTGCTGAATAAGGAATCTCCAATCCCATTTACTTTCTAGCTGACAAATCATGAGTACTTGGAATCAATTTAAATGTCCTTCAGTGCACATAGTTTATTGCACAGGCCCATTAATTAATTTGTCTTTCCATTGTGTAATTTTGTACAATGGTTGGTTGTAATATGGCAACAAAACTGGATCTTCAGTGATTCATTGTTCTGTAATGGTTTGGAAAATTAAGTGCCTAGTATATAGAACTATTAACTTAAAAGCTATTTTTTCCTACATATGTGCAATGAAAAATAGTCTCTGAATAATGAATATCATTCCTGTATTTGATTCATATCTGAAAGTAATTTTGAAGAATTTTCATTTGTCTTGTCTAAAGTACCTCTTGTGTGTTTTCTGACTCCTTCCTGCTCAACATATGCTGTAGGGCATTTTGAAATGAAGGTGAGTGAAACTGATACAACCCATAAAAATAGATGAATGGTATTAAGCCTTTTGATTTATCCATGTAATCATGAGCTGTGGTATTCCTTGAGCCTCCACATCGTTCTTTCACGTAAACATGTTACCGTGTGGCTGGATTCAGTAAACACTTCCCCAGAGCTTTTCACTGGCCATGGAGATGGTTGGTACAGCATTCAAGCAGACCTGCTTTCCCTGGGCTCTGTACAGCTTCAGGAGCTTATTGGAGCTTTTACTTGCCATAGCCTCTGGACTACTGGAGGGAGATAGTCCCCTCACCTGCAGTTACTGGAAACTGTGGTGCCTCCAGCTGCAGGTGTCCAGGAACCTGCAGATCACTTCCAGCTTGATCATTCTCATTCTGCACTCCCCTGAGCAATTGCTGCAATGCAGCGCTGACAGTACAGCTCCTGAGACAGTGTGTGCACTGTCTTATGTCTCCATAAAAAAAAAAATTACTAACCCCTTCAGTAGCCAGATGGAAATTTTGAAACTGTTTATTCCATGCCATAGAACCCATGATGTCATTTAGCTTTCACTATGCTGAAAACAAAGCCAAAGGCTCCTCTACACGTTCCCCCTCTGCTTTATTGTGTTGAGATGGAAGGGTAATTGTTCTTGGCAAGGGTGACTGGATTACAGCTGCCTTTGACTTTCAGGTTTTTTTAGTGCCATCGTGGTGGCTAAATATGTGCAGAACACTGTGACACAGTGGGGAAAATGGGATTTCATTTCTTTGAAATTAGAAAAATATGTGATTCTTTCCCTTTGAAGACAATTGCCAGAAAACCAAATCAATTCTATTTTATTTTTAAGACTTGGAAGGTTTTGATTCTGTAATACCAATTGCTGAGAAGCTTAATCATCCAACTACAACCAGACCAAAAGCTACTGGCAGGCGACCACCCTCCCAGTCTCTCACATCTGTAAGTTAATTTTCCTTTTCTTTAAAAACTATTTTTAAAAATATTTTTTCTGATTTTTCCCCCTCTCCTACTTATGTTCCTTGGTGTTTTTACTACTTTTACCCAGCCATTCCTTCACACGTACAATGAGGCAGAGAGATGCAGATCAGAAAAATTACTGTCAAAAGGCTGCCAGTGTTTCGAATACTGATGTTTAAAACATTCCCTTCCTTCTAAGGTTTGTACCCCCTTATTTGGGTGCTGCCAAGTATTCCTTGCCAGCCATGACTGATCCCAGAAAAAATCCCTTATAAAAATCTTTGGAATAGACTAATTTGTGCTAAGTATTGAGGATTTTGAAAGTGTTTCCCAAAAGAAGCATTTCTCTTGATTTCTTGCAGACATTTACCAGATTTTGAGGACAAACAGACCATTCAGTCTTCAACAGTCCTCCTTGAGCTACCATGTGTTTCTTCTCATTAAGGTCACAGCTGTAAATATAAGGGTGATTTAAATTTCACTCTCTAATACATGTCTTTAGACAAGTTGGTCTCTTAAACCATACTTTGGAAATCACTGCTTAGTTTTTCAGTGTCTTCTTCTTTGGGGTTTGGGGTTTGCTTGTTTCCATGCTTTTTGCGTTCTGGAATATCAGAATGAGAGCAACTACTGATGGTTACCTGGGTCCGTGTTGCTGAAGAAAAACAAAATGGAAGGAAGCAAAAAGGGTTATTGTGAAGCTAATAGAACTCAAAATAAGAGAATGCTTTCAAAATTGACTGTCATCATAAGTATAGAAATATGAAAGAGCGGCAAAGAGGTTTTACTTCCCCTGTCACGTCTATGAGGAAAGGAACAAGGGGTGGAAAGAACCTTCTCCCTTCGCGCCTTTACCGAGAGGCCGTGCACAAGGCAGCCCTGCAGTGCCAGCACCGTGCACAGGC
Organism: Lycocorax pyrrhopterus obiensis; assembly: GCA_014706295.1. NCBI lineage: Eukaryota > Metazoa > Chordata > Aves > Passeriformes > Paradisaeidae > Lycocorax > Lycocorax pyrrhopterus. Next base: position 15,475,469 of record JACSVZ010000001.1, read on the forward strand.
AAAGCTGGGGCCTCTGAGAAGCAGCAGGGTGAGACCTGCTCAGAGCAAAGCCGCAGTGGAGCAGCCCCGGTGACAGAGCTGGCGTCCCCACGGCACAGCACTCAGCGTCCTGCGCTTTCACCTTGTGGTAGCATGCAATGCAAAGCTGTAAATTAATGCTGAATTCAACTCTTAAGCACATCTTATTTCTTGAATGCTTTGAAAGCAGTCTAGCCTAGAAAATAAGATGCAAAAAAGGGGAGTAGGGGGACAAAGAGTCCTGATTTTAAGTATTGTTACTTTGAAAATGATAGCTAAAAAAGTTCTTGTACAATGAAAGTATCTGTGCTTTTCTTTCTCTTCTTCTTTTGTGGTGTATGTTTGTCTACATAGTCATCCCTTTCGAGCCCTGATTTCTTTGACTCACCAAGTCCTGAAGATGAGAAGGAAGAACATGTTTCCATTACTCACAAAACTCTTGAAGTGTCAAGGAAATCAAGAACTGTTACAATATCACAAGTAAGTTAATTGGAATGCCTCTGCTTAACCTTATCACATGCATCTTTTCTTTTTAAAGCAGTACTCAAATATTTAAAATTTAATTCAACAGTCACCTGGTAACTGCCCACTTAAAGAAGCTTAAACTGATAAAGGTTACTAAAGTTTGTTCTGTGCTTGAAAGGCAAGTCTAAAGTGAATTGCACAGTTAAAATGTCTCAAATAACCATACTGTGAAAAAAATCCTTCTTGTGTAAATGCATTTCACAGAATCAGAGAGGCTGGGAAATAAATTTTAGAAACAAAGACCCTGTCTTTTTGCAACTTTAAATTGAGTTTACATTAGAAGAGTCTGTGAGCAGAGAAAATACAATTCTTTGACACACTCTAAGAGTATGTGAATTTAAATTTGCAAATATAATCACTCTTTATACTGGTATAATTGTATTCATTTTATAGACTTGTTCCGTTCTTACTGTATATTGGTAGAATAGTATAGCAGAACCAAATATAAAAACAGGAGTGTGTAGGTCAGGCTTTAAAGGTTGGAACTATTTTTTAGTACATAAGGATACCTTTAATAATACAAATACTACATTCTAATAGTTTAACAGGTATTTGAAAGATAAAGTCATGCACTTCTGTGATCAAGTTATAAGGGTAATGTTTTGCTATGTAGCTCCCTCTTCTGGGAGCACTTGCACTAAGGAATACTCTTGGGCCCACATTTGTAAGTTATATGACAAAACTCTAGATGTTGTTCCTGTAAAATGAGATGGCTGCTATTAGAAGGCAGCTGCTTGAGGCTTTAATGTTGATAGCCAGTTAAGGTCTGGAATAAGATACTCAGATCAATGACTCCAGTTGTGCCTTGCTTGCCTGCTCCAGATTTGAACTCAGCCTGACGTCTCTTTTCAGTCCGAAGGAAACTTGCACCTACTGATATATGGGGTTATTATCCATGAGAGATCTGTTTATAGGTACATGTTACTCACACCCTACTCTGCTCTGTTGACACCCCACCTGGAGTGCTGCATTCAGCTCTGGGGTCCCCAGCACAAGAAGGACATGGACCTGTTGGAGCCAGTCCAGAGGAGGCCACCGAGATGGTCAGAGGGATGGAGCATCTCTCCTATGAGGAAAGGCTAATAGAATTGGATTTGTTTGGCTTGGAAAAGAGAAGGTTTTGAGGTGACCTAATTGTGGCCTTCCAGTACCTGAAGGGAGCTGACAAGAAAGATGGAGACGGACTATTTACAAGAGCGTGGAGTGACAGGAGAGGATGATGGAATGGTTTCAAACTGAAGGAGAGTAGGTTTAGATTAGATATAAGGAAAAAATTCTTTACTGTGAGTGTGGCAAGGCACTGGAACAGGTGCCACAACAGAGAATTTGTGGATGCCCCATCCCTGGAAATGTTTGAGACCAGGCTGGATGGGGCATGGAGCAACCCTTTCTAGTGAAAGGTGCCCCTACCCATGGCAGGGAGATTGGAACTAGGTGACCCTTAAGGTCCCTTCCAACCCAGACACACAAACTAAGCAAACAAACTACTTGATAAAATGTTAAAAGTGTATTATTCAGGTCATTGAGTCAAATTTTCACAGCACTGCAGTGATTCAGCTTTCCTGTGATTATTACACCATTTTTATTTATATGGTGAGACTTGGTTTTTGTGCAGAACACTTTTTGAATTCAGTGTTTTTCCAGAGCAAGTTCTGTGCTCAGTCATGGTTGTATAGTAGAGAAGAATGTTTTTTGCAGAACTTGGTGGATCCTGCTCTTCCCTCCCCATCGGAATTTTTCCTGATTTTCATCTCATCAATAACTTTTCCCTCAGTTACTTTGCTCAGCTAATGCCACCCTGCCAGTCCCCAAGTCCTCAGTTACAGTGTCTCCTTCCATTTCCCTACCATTTATTCTCAGAATTTTGCCCTATTTGCCATTCAACTTCAATATCTCTTTTCCAAAGAGAGTTGGAAGGTTGCCTAGTGCTTTTTCTTACTCTTGTCCAAATCAGATTTTCAGATATGCCTGGTAGCTGTCATGTAATGCACACACAGCACTGCCAAATAACAGTGTGAAGACTCCCCTTACTTGCCATTGTGATAAAAGTACTTGTACACTGTTCTCTGTACGCAGTGAAGTAGATAGTCATGTATGGTTGGTAAACTTCAGATTTTCTAATTGTCTAGTAAGTATAAAATGTTATGTTACATTATATTACATTATATACATATATTACATTATGTAGCACATACTAGTAGAGGCTTGTCTAATAAGTAGAGCACTGGATTGCAGTTAAGAAGTATGGGATCCTTTTTAGCTAACCACATGATTCGAGGATTTTAGGTTAATGCTGTGTTTTTCAGTCAATTTCCTAGAGGAATAAAGAGCTATTGGTAGTTACGAGGATTCATTGAATCTTCAGTTAACAGAGGACAGTACACTACATTTATTTATTATTAATATATTATCATTTTGAAGCCATGGGATTTTTTTTCTATATATATCATACCAACAAGCATTACTGAAGAGCAGCTAAATACTTAGCATTGGTTAGAGGTTTGATTTTCATAAAGCTTTCTGCACACATTAAATGTTATTCTTTTTGTTGCAGGTGTCTGATAACAAAACTTCCTTGCCTCCAAAACCAGGAGGTCTGGCTAGTGGCAGTAATGTACAACCATCACTATCCCCTTCACCGTCACCTGGATTTCACTCAATTGCTATGGGAACAACAGGCCACAGGTCAAATTCCCCATCCCTGTTTGGTACTGAAGGAAAGCCAAAGACTGAGCACTTGAGCCAAGGTCAGACTGCCCTGGAAGAGCTGAGAACACAAATTAGGGAGCTAAGAACCATCATTGAAACCATGAAAGACCAGCAAAAGTAAGTACTGCAAATCACAACTGTAGGGGGGGGGATAGATCCATTTGTGCATAGTGGTGGCACTTTCTTATTGAGTTTGCATTCATGGATGTTACTCTGCACAGCTGGCCTATGTGTTTGTGAGAGATTTTCATGTGACAGAACATATTCAGGGGTGAGAACTGCAGCAAAAAAGACCTGCACTATCCACCAGCTTTTTTTTTCCTGTGTTATGACATAAGTAGAAGTTTATGGTGTGTTAAAGTTAAGTTGCCAGCTGTAAACAGTGAATGTCTTTTATTTGCCAATAAATATCTGGGAACTCATGTGCATTGATCATAATAAAAGGGGTGCATTTGTTATAGCTGTAGTACAAATTGCTACAAGTTCCTAAAATTATTAAATCCATTTGTTATTTGACTGTTAGCACATTTTCCCAGGAAGCTCACGTTACAAAAGTAGTAATTGAATTGTGACTAGGACATCTGAAGGCCTTTGTGTTTATGGCCCTGAATCTTACTATTTTAGCTTTGGGCACCTTTGTTTTCTTTAAGTTGCTCATTTCTTAGGAGAAACTGGGGCTGGCATGTAACTTTTGATGTTCCTGAGAATATTTAATGCTTTGGAAGCTAAACCTTCACTTACATTGTCAGTTGTGTGTAGCCCAGGCAGGAAAAAGAAAAGGGCAAGCAGCGTGCAGAGACTGTGGCGGAACAGAGGTGTGCGGAGTTTGGGAGAAGATGCGGGAGGGCATGGTTCAAGCTGGATGTAGCCAGCAAGCCCCACGGCCTCGCCTCTTAGGCTGACCCTGCTCCTCTGGTCTCCCCGGCCCTTCTTGCAAGGGCAGCTTCCACCTACTGGTATCTGTCCTAAGGTGAGATCGCTCAGTGGGAACATGAGAACGTGTCTGCTCCTTACAGCTATGTTCCCCTTCCCAACAAAGAAGAATGACAGAAAATCCATATTTGGGATCGTTAAGTCTTATAAATGAAGTTGAAGGTTACATTGTATTGCTGGCATAAACAGCTTCTAAGTGGCTTAAGTATGTGATAGGATGGGCAGGATTTGTGTTACCAGTCCCTATAACCCACCAACGGTCAATACATCTACATTTTGTATGGAAAAAGGCAACTGGGTGCTGATACAGTGTTGATACAGCTAGGCCAGAGCAAAGCCTGTGGATGCAGGGCTGTTAGGAGGCATTATTCATTAGCCATGTGGGATGGGGCGGGGTGCTGTCCCATAGTGAGTTTTACTTTTCTCTACTATAGCCTATAGTACACAAGAGTATGCTGACTTCAGTTAGACGTTCAGAGGAAAAAAACCAAACTAGTGAAGTGGGAAAAATACGTCTCCAAGAGAAAATCTTTTGTATTTTACTAGTGTAGTCATTTCCATCCCAAGCTTCTTTTGCATTCTTTTAACAGAAAAGAGATTAAACAGTTGCTCTCTGAGTTGGATGAAGAGAAGAAGATCCGTCTACGATTGCAGGTACTTAAATTATTTATAATGTTAGGGATGCATTGGCAGGTTTGATTTAGCCTGACATGGGACATAAAACTCTGCTAAGATACTTAGATTCCAGTGAATTAAAAACTACCAGTATTTCTGAAAGGGATATACCTGTTCCCTTCATGGCATTGCAAGTTTGTGTCATATATACTGCAAAACTGGGTTTTTACTGAAATGCCTGATAATTATCTAAAAATTTATGAGGACAAATAGGTAGACAAATTTTTAAAAATTAAACACAATACAAGATTCAAACTATGATTTTTTTTGTCTCAGTTTTAATTGTTTGATTTTGTCACAAATGAAATCGTGCCTTTTTAAGTTAGTTACTTTCTGCCAAAGCTTTATATTTTGTAGTAGGCTTGTCTCAGTGTTAATACGCTTGGAATATTATTTCATATAGCAACATTTTAATGTCTGCTTTACAGGCTGTACTCAAGGTTGTCTTTATTAAAGCATCCTGAGCAGTATAAAAGAAGGGACTCTGATTAAGAACCCAGTTACTGCTACCATAGTTTGTACAGCACCTTAGCTCTAGATGTTGTCCTGCTGGCTTAGCCATTTGCCAGATATCCTGCTGCCCTGCTTGTGGGATTCATGGAGCTTGGTCTTCGCTGGAATCATTAACGATGCTGCTTTGATGTGGAATGATGTTGAAACTGCTTTTTGGGGTTTTGGAGAGTAATTTAAATATGCTTTAATTTGGTCAGGGAGATGGACTAAAGGGTCATTATAGGCCCGTCCCAACCAAAATTATTCTATTCTAATCTATACTATGCTATACTCTTCTATTCCATGTACTTGAAAAGTGGTTTGGTATTGATTATATTTTATATTTTTATGCTATAGAGCAACTGTACTTTGAACTAGATATAGAAAATTGAAATGTAATTACACTGGACTGTTCCCTCTCTGTAAAGTATTTGGGAACATGGCAAAGGGTGGCAGAACTGGGGATCCTCAACATCTATGCTCCAGGGCTGCCTAAAGTACTTTGTATCCAATCACATAGGAACATAACTTCTAATTATACACAACTCTTGTTCAGCTAAAACTGAAATTTATTCAGATAAAACCCAGTGAACATTTTTAATAGCCATTATTGATCTAGTCTAACAGGGGAGACTATTCAGAGTTATCCAGAGATAACTACATCTTTATGCAGAGACCTGCACTGATGGGTTTAAAATTATGATCTTACAGCTGAATGCTTTTACTCCAGTTCAAATGTTGCTTATACTGGTAAATGTTCAGACACTAGCCAAGATGGCATTATTAGCTTTCCATGAAGATGAGAGTAAACAAACAAAAGTTGCATTAGCTTCAGTGTTCTGATAGCCATGAAGTAGCACAGCTCTCAGTCCACATATTAAAGAAGACTGCCTTGATGATGGTGCAGTTGAACACAGGTTGAAACAGGTGTGTTTGAATAAATCTAGGACCCCTGCCTTAGGGTTTTCTGTGTCTGTCAGAGGGATCAAGTGTACAGCTAGGGCTGCTGATGGTTACAGCCACAGCCCTTACCACATGGCTGTACAACCATCAGAGCCTTTAAGGTGCCTGGGCACAGGTTTCATGGTTGTAGAAGGCAACCACCATTCCTACAGCAGGAACCCTTCCTGCAGGAGAGAGATGATGGGTTTTGTCCCTCAGGTACCAGTGCTCACTGCCAGCAGTGCAGTTTATTGTGCTGGCTTTACGTGCGGCTGTCGGTGCATGGACACAGTGCTCATTGTGCAGCAATGCCAGGCAGTGAGCTGTGTTGCTTGCACAAGTTGGAATTTAAAGAGACTGAAAGGTCTTGCAGTACATTCAATGACTGTATTTGTCATGGTCTGAGAGAGGAAGCTGTGAATGGTCATCTTACACAGTTGAGAAGCACACCTTAATTTGTGAAATCTGCGGAAATAAGAGTAGTATAAAACCTGTAGTTGACACCTCTGGACAAGATGGAACATGCTTTTCAAGTGGCACCAACTGTGCCTCAGTTTGCTAAAGCATCTAATTTAATCAAATACTTTTTCTTCTGTTTGTTTGTAGATGGAAGTTAATGACATAAAGAAAGCTCTTCAATCAAAGTGAATACTTGATAGGTGGAATGTTGCATTATTCTTCATGACTGAGACTCAAATTTATGCCCCAGCCAAAATAACTTTGTGCCAAATGATTTAACAATTGCCTCAACATCCCTTTATTTGAAGGATTAGCACAACAGTTTTTGATAGCACAACAAAAATACCAACGAGAACAAAATTTCTACCCAAAGCCGTGCTGCACGGCACTAGTTGTGACTGAAATTGATCTTCTTGTGCTAAAGGCTCTCTACTTCAAGATCCTAGGTGAAATGAAAACTCAGGCAGTTTAGTCCATAGTGGTACTATTTTGATGATATTTTTCCATAAATAAAGTGTATTTCAGATTATCTGTTTACAAGCTTTATGATTTTGATTTTTGGTTTTTAATTGTCTTTTGTCACAGATTTTAAAATGTTTGTACTGCATATAGCCAGGAATGAATGTTAATGTTGGGGCTGGAGGGATTATTTTTGCTTCGAGATTGAACAGCCTACTTTTTGTTATGATTTTAAGTTCTGTTAAATATGCAATTTTATGTCCCTGAACCCCCTACAACTGAAACTTACATTGTGTACAGTAATGTATTTACAAGAAGGAAACAAACCAACAGAAGTCTGGTCTTTGCAATGATTTGTGCCTTTCTTTGCCACACACTGACTGGAGCCGGTTGAGGCCAGGTCTCCCTATGTAGCTACCACGACGACTCCTGTCCCCGGTGTCCGGCGGAGGTCACCTTGCCAGTGCTCAGCTGCTCGGTCAGGAGAGCGCGTTTGTGCCAGGTGGCAGGACAAAAGGGCGCAGCTGAGAGCAGCTTTGTCTTGAGCACCTCTGGCTTTTTAGCTTTCCTGGTTTGGATAGGCCTCTCCCTCGACCTGAATGTTCATCTCCGCTTGATTTTTCATTAGATGATTTAATCACCCACCTCTGTCCCCAATTTTGCACAGAGTGAACAGAATATGCATTATTAAAGCAAAAATAAATAAAAGTAATCTATAAAACATGAATAAAAAGTTGTATTATTTCATGCACAAGGTTCTCTGTCGTGTGACACTTTCATTTGCTGTTGACATGGTATTGTCTGCTGTATTATATTGTACACTTACAGACTGATACACTTCTTAGTCCTATTTTTGCAGCAGGACTTTCTTCTCAACATTCTGTTGAACCTGATGCTTGCTTCAGTTTCTCTGTTTGCTTTCATTCTTTCAAAATTTCACATTTTCCTGGTTGTGGTTTCATGTGTTCTTAACTAACCACAGAGTATCTCATATCTTGTCAGCAATCTCCGTTAAGTTTTTAAAGTGTTTAAATAACGAATATTTTTGCGTAGCATGGAGTGAGTGGGTAAGTGGCGTTGGTGATGCTTCCGAGTAACAAAACTCCACACACAAAGGATCTACTTGTCATCCCACCAGATGCTAGAGCTGGCTCCAGCAGCACACCCTGTATCAACACGAACCACCCTGCCTGCCAGGAGTTGGGTGAGATGTAGTATGTATGCCATTGGCTGGTCACATTCACATATGGTTGGCAGAATTCCCAAAATCTTTTTGATATGCATAGATACATAAAATACACACTCCACCATACCCAAATCTGACTTTATGGGTCTCAACTGGCAGTACAGAACCTGGCTGTTGGGATGATTTTCTCTTCCAGAGCATCTGCTTCTATTGTAACAGTGGTGTCTGAAACTTAAAGATTGGGTAGTGAAACTTGAGAATTTTTTTTAAAGTCACAATACAGTGCTCAATGTACTCAAACAGAAACACTAATAAAATATTTTATCACTGAAATGCTCTTATGTAAAATTTCTAAATATCTACATTAAAATATTTTTGTACAAAGAATGAGAGTCCTGCCATAGCTTTCCAGCAATAAGGATTTCTACATTACTTTCATGATTTTTGTAAAGTTAGTAGCAGAGTTAGGAGAACAGAAGGAAATTAAGGGACAAGGAATAAGAATTCTGTTTGGGTTGGTAGTTATACATTTGCCATATTTATCCAGCAATTAACAGCTCTGGATTCCTAATTCCCTGGAAAGAGATAAACTATCGTATCTGTGGTAAATAAAGTATTGATTCCTGAGCTGTGCCTCAGAAGTATAACAGACATCTCAAAAGTGTTCCATCTTTTGAAAATTAAAGTCTGAATTTGGAACTAGATTCCAAAAGAAAAAAAATTACATTCTTTTTTTTTTTCCCTGTTGAGATGATAACTTGTCATTTTATAAATCTAACTTAGAAGTCTAACAAATCATGCTTTGTAAAAGATGGTTAAATAAGTTTTTGTGAAAATGCTTTGCTTTGCAAGTTGGTTATTCTGGGAAAGGACACTGTAGAAATACAAGCTCTTCTTGCTGCATTTCATTATAATAATAGAAATTATCTCACATAACACATAGATTTTCCCTTGTTAAAGAATATCAAGTATGCACTAAACATGTGGATATGAACTGCTGCTTTTTAAAGGTGTTTGGTTTTATATTTAAAGAAAATCAGAAAACATTGGTGAGGTACAAAGTGGTTTTGTTGTGAAAATGATTAAATATTGTTGTTTGGAGAGTTGTGTAAAATGACTTTTCATTAACATGCACATATCAGTCCGGTAGCAGACTTCTGTTTATGTGTAGAAGTCAGGTGTGAAATATCAGGCTCATACCTTTGGATGATAATATCCAAATTCTTGATTTGGTAAATTTTCGGTTATTAAGAAAACAGTTTTATGTTCTCCTTTTGTTCTTCTTTCAATTCTAAAAGGAGCAAATATTTCTTAATATAAGATCATAGCACTTAGCACTTCAAAAAAGTTCTACATGGAAGTAAGATGGTAAATACTTGAAAGTGTATTTTAAGTTCTGTTACTTAAATTTCATCTTCTGTGGTTTTCTTATTAATTCATTTGTGAATGAGCAAAAGGTTCAGATGAGTTTTTTGTTATGCTAGCTGGTCAAAGGACTGAACACAACTCTATGCAGTAATTTTTATGGGCTACTTTGTGTATGAAATGTCCACGAGCACCACGCTCTGTGACAGCCAGGACTGAAATTTGCACATAGGAAACAAGGCGAGACAGCGCCGTAAAACACCCCCAGAAGTTCGTGCTCTGCTGAAGTTACAGAATCCTTTCACTCTTCTCGTGGAGCTGCCTGGGGTGTGAGCAGGCCCTGCTCTCCCCTGCTCGCCTCCCACCAGGCTGTCCAGCTGCGGGGGCAGCTGCTTCCCTGCGCATCCCCGTGCGCGGAGCCTGCGGTGGGTCTGCTGCTGCAGGGCTGGCGTGGCTGAGGGTGTCTGGTGTCCTGTGAGGGTGTCTGGTGTTCCTGTGCTTTCCTTGGCCATGCCACCGCCATCACGACTGTGCTGGCAGCTCTCACTTTTAGACTCGGTCTGGTGCATTTATGCTCCAGGGGCCCGCCTTGGGAGCAGGGGGGCTGTGGTTGGAGGCCCCGCGGTTCATAGGTCCTGCAAATACCAAGCACCGCAAGCCAAGGAGAGAGTATGGCTGGGTGGGGGTGATGGGCAGTGCTCCTGCCTGCAGGAATGATCAGCAGTCTCTGCAGGGCCAGGAAGAGGTGTGAGGCTCCAGTGTCTGCTTCTCCTCTGAATAAGGACCCTGGGGCTGGAAACTGGACAGAGGCGCATTGATGAGGAAAGTGTGAAGGCTGGTGAGAGAGATGATACCTTTCATACAGGAGAGCTGTGGTTCAAAAGCAGGCAGGAATTCTGTTTAAAGTAGAATCAGCTACTTTACAACTTGGCACGAAGGAGGCTTTTCAACCGTGTGGGGGTGGCAGTGCTGCTGGGCAGCAGCAATTCCCATAGGCTTTGGTGAGGACAGGGTCCTCCAAGCATTGGCTCCTGTTCATGGCAATCCTTAAATTAAAAAGAGCCAGAAGAGGTGGAGCTGAATTCCCCACACAAAATATTGGGTAATTGTATCCATGGTTATTAAGACCCTTCAGCCAGAAATTAGATTTTGCTTGGCACCTTTTGCCTCAGCTGACTCTTGAGCTGGCCTAGGAATTAGCAGCTGGTTGTGTGTGACCGGCCCATTCACTCCCAGCTTCCTGCAGCTGCTTCCCTCCTCCTGAGCTGTGGCCTCTCCACTCCAGCCATTCCCTGCCTTTGGAAAACAACCAACTTCTTTAGGTCACCAGTCCTGAAGGTGAGAGGGTGCCAGTGCTTCCCAGCCTGGAATAGAGCAACTGAGGAAGCAAAAGACACCATTAAATGCCATCAGGAAGCTGCAGTGCTGTGTGGGCTGCCAGGGGATGAGCAGCCTCGGTGCCACCAGCGTGGTGCCAGCCGGGACATGGCCCTGGGCCATCCTCCCCTCTGCTTTCTACTCAGGGAACAAAGGTTATTGCACCCAGTCCACACGTTGCTGTTTGGTGCCATCTCTTTTAATGAAGATGATTTCCAATCCCATTCAGACACAAACTTTTACAGGTAGTGAGTGTAAACCACAGGCAGCCTCAGGAAGAGATGCTTGAGAGACTTTGTGCTGCCACAGTCAGGCTTTTCTTGAGCCAACGATGCAGCTGAGTTGCCCTGTGAAGTGCTCACAGTTCCACTGTTGAACAGTGTGAGCGGCTGGAGTGCAATCAGCTGAACTAACAAAATGGCTTAATGCTCCTGTGAAATTTTATTTAAAGTATTGGAAATTAAATGATATTTTAAATGTGTTAGCACTGTAGGATGAAAAATTTAAGATGCAAATTAATTTTATTGAATTGTTACCCTACAAACTGGAGTGATTAGCATATTTTAGCAAGATAATTAACTATAATTCTAGACAAATCTCTAGATTCATGAGAATTGTCCTTATATAATTGACAATAATTGACACATTGTAAAGGTTACAATAGAGAGGCAGGGCCTACCAATCTCTCTCAGCCCCCTCGGATAAGTGGGTTTCAAACTCTGTTATCTTCCTTTTTTCATGTAGGAAAAGCAACTGGCAAATATAGATGATGATAATCACAGGAAAATAAAATTGGCATTTATCAGTATGATCTTAAAACTTTTAATAGGCTGTTTCTCTTGGAGGAGAAAACTTGAAAATTAGAACACCAAAGCAAATTAGGTAAGAATGAGCAGACATCAAAACCAATTTTGAATATCAGGACATTAAAGAAACATCTGTTCTCAAAACTGTCTCTGGTAAAACCCCTTCACTTCACTGAGCCCAGACCCAGCATTTTCATTTGGTGTGGGAGATCATATTCCTCAGTACAAGCCCTTCCCTGTGTTCTTCATCCCAGCCACTGAACAGCAAACATCGTTTTGCAAAGGGGCCCATCAGGCTGCTCTTCACCTCCTCAGGTAACAACAATGAAGAGTTTGGGATTTTGTGAAAGCACTTCTTGGGCTTATCTTAGAGCTAGTGAAAATTAAGCTGGGCAGCTGTCCGTGCTGCAGGATGACCCATTACCTGGGTTTACCCCCTTCTGGGGATGGTTTTCATTGCCAAGGGCACAACAAGGAGAAAGCTCAGTCACACAATCTGTGCACTGTGCTCTTTCTCCTAGCACGGAGCGCCAAAAGGAGAACAATAGCTAATGCAGGATAAGTAGAAAAGAAGGTGCACCTGCATGGAAATTGCTACTGCTAGATAATTTGGCTGCTCTGGATTCAAAGAGCCAAATCCACTGAGCTCGGCCAAATTTACTGTTGGAAGCACAGATGCAGCTATTTAGCAAATAAAGGTACTAAGTAGGGGGAGACATGATGTAAATTTTGAGAACCCAGCAAAAGCAGTGCTGGCTGGAGAAAGCTACCTCACTAATGGATGGCATGATTCTTGTGGGGGGCGCAGGTTGTTTGTGCCATGATTATGCAGTTGTGCCTGGTGTGTCACTGATCTCAGGGGAATGGAAAACTGATGCTCTAACCTAAAGAACCTGCTCACCTCAGAAATACAGCTCTGTAACCTGTGCTTGGGGAGCTCTTAGCACAAGAAGGATGTCACATTACTGCAATTAACTACAGGCTTCAATATTGGTCTTCATCTAATTGAGATATATTAAAGTCAATAGGGCTGGTTCAGTCTACATGCTGATTCAGAGCTCCCAGCTGTCACCAGTGTGCTCTCTCCAGCTGGGTGCAAGTCTGGGGTAAGCCTCAATTCTCCTGTCCTCATTTTCTCTCACCTTCTGTATGCCCTGATGCAGGCCTCACGCTTCCTAGCCTTTCCATGCATAATTATAAAAAGCAGCAATCTCAGACTCTAAATTTCCTCTTGTCCCAAATCTGACACCTTTCTGCTCTAGAAATGTATATCCCAGTACCCCTGTGACACAGAGAGGAGGGACAGCCCACCTAAGGACGCAGCCCACAACCTCTGCCTAAATGAAGGTGCTGATGCTGCTCAGGTAAGCTGGCTGCCTTCTGCAGGCTCTGGCTGGTGTCATTTTGTAGGCTGTGCCTCTGTTAGACAGAAAGCAAATGGGATGCTCCTCTAGTTGGTTTCACACTGCAGCAGTGTGTGTGTGCCACGTGGAAATCTGCAACCCGTTGGTCTTTTCATTTGGGGGTGTAAGAAAGAGTACCTGATGTTTGTCCTATGTGCCTGTGTGTGCCAAAGCAGTGACCTTACAGTCTACTTCTTTGTTGCTATGTGAATAGCTGAGAACTCTCCAGAGCAATACTGAAATCATTCACAGTTTTCCAACTGGATTTAAACTTCTAGAGGAAACAAGGCTGCCAGGTAACAGCTACTACTATTACTGCTTCTGGAAATCTTACTGCTATCACCAACTCAACTTTTTTCTTCAAATAGCTGTTATTTGGAATTTCCCAAATAAAAAGAAGAGGTAGATGTTTCCATTACAAGGTTATTAGCAAAGAATGTATTAAATGTCCCTGCAAAAAGGTCTGGAATGCTCGGTGCTTTCTAGATGTGTTGGACTAGAACAGGAAGCAGGTTATTATTTAACTTGCTTTTTACTGTGAAGTGCAGGGAGAAAACTCTTTGGCATTTTGACAGAAATGTGATTTGACACAGTGATGGGCTGAAGGTCTCGCTTATGGCATTATAAAACTTTTCTGGAATGATTCCTATCATACTGGCAGATAGATGTCTGAAAAGGGACTGCATTTGAGTGACAATGTGTCTGGCCATTACATTTTCTAACTGTACAGGAGTGGCGTGTTTTTTGGCAGCAACTTTAATAGTCTCGAGCATGTGACACTGCTCTAGCAAAGAGTAAATGTAATACAAGTTGACAAAGCAGAGAAGACAAAGTGTCTGGCATCACACATAGGTCTCACTGTGTAACCAGGAGAGCTTCAGGACCAGACTGCCGAGTGTTGCACACATTTGGATTCCATCATTAAAGGTACTGAGAACTCCACCTAGCCAAGCCCAAATATTAAAGTCAGACCCAATGCTAATAAGTTCACACTTACAGAGCATGAGCATCTTGCAAACTGAGAAAGTTGTTGCCAGAGGTTTTGAGACAGGCTGGTGTTGCTCTCTGTCTCACTAGGTGCCTTAGCTGTACTCCTACAAATTACTGCCTGCTTCTTCCATGACTTTTCACACTGCTACTTCATAAAGGCAAATTACTTAATGATACTTTTTTGAAAAATAAAAAAGCCCCTATTTTGGTCATTGGTAAATTTCTTTCTTCGCATATCAGGCTCATATTTAATAATGTTGCAATTTCTTGACTGCCTTAACAAGGAGAAATGCAGGAGCAACTGAAGAATTCTTATTGAAGTTTTACTGAATTTCCATACTTGCTTAAATATATGACACTTTCATTAGTACAAAAGCGAGTATCGACATAACAGATCGAGTTTTTTTTATTCATCACTTTAAAGTAGTTCTTGCCTCCTCAGGACTCCTTTGCTGTTCACAGTCCCAACTGGTAATGGCGAAACCATTGTGATTACAAATACTTAAAATGTTTTCAAACAGCACTGACAGCTTTGCTTTTGCCAGGCTTCTAAGCCCCATGTATCCTCATGTGGCATCTACAGCAACATAAAAATCACCTAAATGTCAATAAAAGTGAAACACATTCTAGTCTTCTCCATTGTTTTTACAATAGGAGTGTAACCATGTTGTCTTCCCTGCCACAGACACAATTTTGCTGGGCTTTCATATATCAGTAGACAGAAAAAGCCTGCTTAACTGGAATAAAAATGAATAGTCAGGTAGTCTTTACCATGAATATTTCTTCAGTGAGAAACAACTTGAGAATGGCTAAAAGTGACAATATTTTCTTAAAACAGTGTGTAAAACACTGAGCCACAACACATAAAGAAGTCAAAGATACCTTGACCAAGCTGAAACGAGGCAGCTGAAAATTTATCAGGCCTGGTAAGAATATCTAATCTTCTGCCCATGCAAACATTTTAAACCAGACCTCCTGAAACTGCTTCTTGTTCCCCAAAGAAATGTATATTTCTCACCCTCAGGACCTGCGGAATTGGAGAGGACTGCAGAGAAGAAAACATTCATCATGCCAAAATGCTGTATGAGTGGAAAACTCTAGGGCTTATACTGTTATTTATTAATATCTAGTACTTGAATACTAATATTCAGAATTTTACAGACAGTCAGATGAAGACTCCATTCTCCTAAATTGGAAGTTTTCTTTTTCCCCAGATTTTCTTGAGGTTTTCTCTAATGTTAATCATATTAGTAGGGGTTCAGAAATTTCAGGGTCTAAGGGAGGTCGTTCTGGATGGGGGCCTGGTTTGGTTTTCTCCCATCTGAAATATAAACTAGAAGTTATTTGAAATGTGTTGAAAACTGGAGATAAGTGGTTTTCTGTTTGATTAATTGATTAAAAGCTGTATCTTAGAGAACTTAACTTCTGGCTCTAAGCTGGCTATGTGCTTCTCAGTTCCTGAACTGAGTGAGAAAGTCCAAAGAGCCACAGGTACCTAAATCAGAATACAGTTTTTAATGAGACTTTATAAATGCATGTACCGAAGTCTTGTGTAATTGATATGATCTAGCTGTCTGACAAAAAGAAATATTGTAAACAATGCCAACTATCAGACATACAGAAAGTGTGAGTTCTGCATTGACAGAGATTTAGGAAAGGTTGGGTGGGTTTTTATTCCTTCACTTTGATATGGTATTTTCTGGTGGTCTGCAGGAGAATACCTGCATAATTTTTTCACTGCTACCTTGCATTACTTAGTTATCCCTGCTCCCAAAGTCTTGACATATAACTACACAAAATCCAAATGCAAGGATTTTTGATTGGAGTGCCAGATGTGCCAAAAACTAAAGATTAGGAAATTGGTATCAAAGCCAATTTTGAATTGATCACACTTTGCTCTGTTTGCATGTGAGCACACAAGGCATATCTATAAAGTTATTATTCTCCAAGGCAGGCAGAGAGCAAAGAAAGAGAACGATCCCCCTTTGACTAACCTTGTCTGTCACACAAGACGTCACTCTGTCCTTCATTTGCAAGGGGTGGTGAGGAGCAGATGCTGTGTGCAATGTGCTGCTCTGGGCAAAAAACAGTGGGTCTGAACAGAAAGCTGTGCTAGGGATTATATTCTTAGACCCAGCAGTCGCTTTCTTTGCCTTCATTCTTTATCAGGCCAAATGAGCTTGTGAGGTCTCACACTGTCTGCTGAAAGAAAAGCAAGAGGAATCCCTGAGATCTTTGAACCCAATTCCAGTGATGATCTGGTGCCCAAGGTGTTTTGACTTCACATGACTCTGAGACATCCAAGTTCCCCCCTTGCAAAAGAGGTGTGCTTTGCTGCAAGTGAACTTTGAAAGCATTATAGCATTTTTAAGTCATCTTCATAAAGTTTTTCTTCAAGAATTATCGCTGTTGCTCAGATTCCATTATACAGAGTTAGTATTTTTAATCTGACCTTTGAACAAAACCAAGCAGTTTATTAGGGAGAATTATTCTTAGGGAGAATTCACAGAATTTTATCTAAAAGCTAGTAAAGTTTCTACATACTGATCTTGAAAATGAAAATATCTTTCGTCTGGATCCATACTTCAGAAAAAAACCAAAAAATTCTTACTGTTCAGTAAAGAAATCAACTATTTTCCTTGTCATCACATGACAGCAGTATCTGTGGGGTTACCTGGAGACCTGCTCACTGTGAATGAAAATAAATGGGGTAGCACACTAGCAGCAGTAATACCAAAAGATCCATTAACAGAATGTTTGCTTGGAATAATGTAAACACCACAAATTGCATTATCTTGTGGAAAGTTGGTACAGTGGCTTGCCAGGAAACAATATGGACATCCAAATATTTTCCCTAATGCCTGACATTCACAATACAGAAAAAAATTTCACATCTAGGGTACAGAATTCAGGCTTTTTGGATGCATGTTCTGCAAGGCAGCTGTCACACTGATGGAGGTCCTTGGGGAAGCTTGTCCAGGACGCTGCTGCTTGCCTGAGCTGTGGCTCTCTGCCTGGGACACAAGGGTAGGGGAGATGTGGCCATGGCTAAGGATGTGCCCATAACTGAGGTGGTCAGTGCCAAGTCCCTGTGGATGGACTCCTAGGCACCTCTGCACCAGGTGTGATGGGTGCCCCAGACGCTGTGCTGGTGGGCATCCTTCAGGAAATACTGCCAGGACATGGCCAGGTGGATTCACACTTCGGTGGAACAGTTCAAAACTGCAGGTTCCCCATGGACCTGGATGTCTTCTGGTTTACTTACTACTTACCTGAGCCAAGAGAGCTTGGCTTTCCCTGACTCTGCATAAAATGGGAGGAGCCTCTTCATAGGTGAAAATGTCAGAGAGCAATGAAATTGCAGACTGACCTTTATGACACCAGTTCTAGTCTGTGCCTTCTTTTTTAAAAAAGGGAGGCTGTAGCTGTATATGCACTAGGGGAAAAGGTGGCACATCTGCCTGTGGAGTAAAACATTATATAAATTTACAGTTTGAAATTTATATACTTTCACAGTTTGAACTGAAAGTTTTTAGCCCTGGGAAAAAAGGAAGGACTCACTTCCCATTAGCCCAGTTATGCTGCTCAGGGATTTACAAAATGAAGAAAAAAAAAAAAAAAAGGTGGTTTCAAGGACATCTATTTTCTTTGCAGAAGTGGTAATTAATAGTCTGCACTAAGTGGATTTGACAGGTGCAGAGTGCTGACTGAGAAAATTGTGCCATCATCTTTACAGTTCTGTACAAGAGCAAATGTTGACTTCACGAATTGTGCTTGGTTTTTTGTTAGGCTGAGTTCTATGTAAAGGCAGAAAATCTTGAAAAGTGATATAAAAGCTGAATATTCACTTCTGGCCTGGACATTTAAATGGGCAACTCTAGGGGCAGAGTGGCTCTTTTTATAAGCTCATTCCTGGACCACTTTTCCAAAAAGAGGAAAGAGTGTTGCATAACTCACCTTTTTTATCTTGTACATTTAACACTTTTTTGGTTTGCACAGAAACAGTTCAAATACCTGAAAGTCTGAATCTCCTATTTATTCTCATTCAGGTGACTTGCAAGATCTGCAGATACTGTTGCTCAGGGGAAATGTCAGGCATACCAGCACTGAAGCACACTTTCTGAAGACACAGTCACCGCCTATAAAATGAAGCTTCTTCATTTAAAAATGGTCCTTGTTTCTAGCTTCAAAGAAAGCATACAAACTCTGAACAAGTTGCACCAGGGTAAACTACTGAAAATCAATGATAGATTGTTAGGGAAAATGTCTGAGGAATAGTGAGGATCCTGTTTGAAAGACAAATAAATAAAATTCAGAAAAGGCAAAAATATCCTTTTCTTATTTATCATCATGTAAATCATCTACTACAAAACTATCACTCTGTTTCAAGACCAAGAGACAAGTAATTTAACAAGTAATTTAAAACAGTAACAAATGATAAAAACTGCAAAATGAAACCTGAAGGCATGTCTTAGACCTAAAACAACCTAAATTTTTATAATCTCTGGAAGGCATAAAAGGCTTACTTACTATGTCTCAGTAGCATCCCACTAAGCAATCCCAGCCTATTTGTTAAAAATCGACACTAAAACAATTTTCAAGATTACAGAAAGCACCACACCATGCATATATTGTTCTAAACACATTAAATTGCAATTTGGTGTTTTGCATATTAGTTGCTGAAAACCTGAGAATGTTTTTGAGTAAGAGAAAAGCTTTCCTGTGCAAATAATCCCTTAATTTTGACAGCACTGTACTTTTCAGTTTTTTATAACAGCTGCTGAACCAAACTTTCTTATAATTCAAAAAGTACAAGTAGGATTGGTATTGGGGAGGATCACAAACTTATATGCTAGTGCTTTTTATTGATGGAAGGCTCAATGTGCACACTGACTACCTTCTAAATGCAGACTTCGATTTTTCTCCTATTGTGTCAGGTAATCAGTGCATTACTGGATCAAGGCTAATAGACTTGGTGTGTCATACAATAGCTTACTCTTGCCTAAAGAGGAAAGCTGCCAGGAATGGGGGGGGATCTCTGGTGGCCACGTCATTCCTCCAAAGTCTCATATTCTAGTGCTTCTGTCAAAAAAGGACATACACACCCCCAACCTGTGGACCAAGTCCAAAGGTTTATTTGCCCCAAACTTCCCAAAATGAGAAATAGGTTTGCCTGTTAAATTATTTATCCACATTCTCTCTAAAATCCTTATGAGCCATTAAGCAAACATGAATACTGCACAGCACTATGCTATCCTCATGTTGGAGTGTTTCTTAGAAATACTGGCTACTGCAATTCTTATTACCAAATCCTGGTGTCACAGAGATCAGACACTGGGTTTGAGGCAGACTTGGTTTATTCTAGCGTGAGCTGCGTGACCCTGGACAGGGACTCTGAATAAAGAAAACCCTGGGCCTTTATACCCTCACAGTTTGGGCATAAGATCTTCACAAGTGCCCCCACATGCACCTCTTGATCCACCGGAAATTTATGGTCTGGGTTCTTCCAACACCTCATTGGATTCTTTATCCATGTTCACATGGACAGGCCATTAACTACTCTGGTCTTCTGACTTGGTGCAGCCCTGGGACTGATGCCTTAGGTTTTAACTTTTATATTTTTTAAACTCTGTACTGCTTAGTGTGCAACTTTGAGGCTTCTTGTAGCCTGTTACTTTCTGCTCTCTCATGCTAGTTAGACACAACAAAGCCTCTCCGGACTGCTCTTCAAGGACACCTGGACCATCCTGAGCCCAAGGGGTGTAAACCAAGGAGTCTCTGAAGGGGGTTAGCTAAGGGGAATTACATCATTTAACAGGGGTTTTAATTGGAGAATTGACCCTGATATGCAAATGAACCAAACTTATAAAAGTGTGGAAAACTCGTGACCTGTCGTCCATCTTGGGGTCCATCTTGGCAATAGCCTCTGGCTCCCCAGGGTGTACCTTGAAGGCCCTTCAAATAAATACCTACTTTTGTTCCTTTACTCTGTCCAGTCTCTGTGTCTAGGAGGCCTGATAAGGCATCAGGACCCTCTTTGGCTTTACCGGGCACCAAGGTCTCAGCCCTTATTTGAACGTATCTGGTCTTTCTCTGTTTCCTCCCCTGCTGAGCCAGCCATGCTGACAAAGGGAGCTCATTTCAAGCCCACCTATAGTGTTTTGTGCAGGGCCTATTCGTGCTAAATTGTAAGCAAGTTACAATTAAACTTAAACCTATGCATTTCTCATATTCTATAAGTAAATTTATTTTAAGCCCAAACAGCCAGACACCTAGAGAGGAAAATACCATGCTGTAAGCCTTTGATTGTTGCTTTTGTTGTATTACTTCATTGAAACGATGGTGAGGCATTGTAATAGGCTGCCCAGGGCAGTGGTTGAGTCACCACCCCTGGAGGTGTTCAGGTGTGGGTGTGGCACTTGGGGATATGGTTTAGGGGTGAACATGGTGGTGCTGGGTTAACAGCTGCACTCAATGACCTTAGAGGTCTTTTCCAACCTTAACAGTTCTCCGTTTCTATGATTACAGCATGGGATAAAATCACTGTCTTTGATAGCCACATATTTGTCACACTGCAGCAAAAGGTGAAGACACTTTGTTTAAAAACTCATCTGTCACCGTGAGTGGAAAATAAAATTTAAAAGATAGGTTTACTACTTCAAACACAAATTTGCAGGAGGACTGCACTTCTCCGCTGTTCCCTTGATCGCTGGTTGGTTGTGGCCTCCGTATTGGTGTCCTTTTGACAGCTGGGGTACAAGGCTGAGATACAAAGTTATCCAGGCACAGCCACCCCTTCATTTCTCTTGCCACATGCACCAGTGCCTGGACCAGTAGCAGTGCCAAACCCCAGGCTCCCATCACCAGGGCAGCTAATAAGAAAAATGTGTTAGAAAATCAATATTAATTTTGGTCTTATAAAGAAGCCAGGAATTGACACAGAGTTACTAGAAGTTTTTTTGTCATGATCGTGGGAGATTATTAAGAGAAGGAATTTAAGGATGAACTATTACCCAAACTTCTGACACAGTCTGTCTGTACTCAAAGTCGTGTAAACAACTGGGACAGGGGACTCAGTAGGGGAGAAGCTGCGATGGAGCAGAGGGAAGACAAACGGGCAGCAGCTGCCTTCGCTCCGCGGGCAGCGGAGCCGCGGGCGGTGCGCGGGGGCGCTGCTGCCGGCGAGGGGCGGGCAGGGCAAGTGATAAACGAGGCGGATTGCGCCGACGGCGCCGCTCGCTCGCAGTGCCGCCGACGGGAGCGGGCGCATTGTCCCGGGAAGGCACGGCGGGGTGGAGCCGGGCTCCGCGCTGGGCTGCCCGGGCTGCCTCGTTCGGGGAGGGCGGTGCCCAGCTGAGCTGAGCCCCGCTCCGCGCCGCCTCGTCCCGTCTTCGTGCCCGCCCGGCCGCGGGGAGAAGCGCGGGCAGGAGGGCCGGCAGGACGAGGGAGGGAGCCGCCTCGCCCGGAGTTTGCCCAGCTGTTCGCGATGGGACGCGGCCCCGCCTGAGCACCTGCGGGCAGCCCCCCGCTCCCCTCATCCCTCGACGCCGCTATGGACAGCCCCGCGGGCGGCAGCGCGGCCGCGGAGCCGGCGCCCCCCGGCGCGGAGCCGGAGCTGGTGGCCGGGGGCCCGGCAGAGGCGGAGGCGGCGGAGCTGGGCTCGGCAGCCCCGCGGCCGCGCTGCCTGCGGGCCGTGTACGTGCTGAACGACCCGCCCAAGGCGGGCACCGGGGCGCGGAGCCCCGAGGCCGGGGCGCGGCAGTGCCTGCTGCGGGCCTGCGAGGCCGAGGGAGCCCAGCTAAGCACCGTCAACTTCGGCGAGCTGGACTTCGGCGAGACGGCGGTGCTGGACGCCTTCTACGACGCGGGTGAGCGGGCTGGGCTGAGGCGGGACGCGGGGCGGGGGCTCAGGCTTGACCTGCCCCGCGCCGCCCTCCCGGGTCGTGCAGGGACGCTGCCGGCAGGAGTGGGGAACGAGGGTGGTGCCGGAGAGGGGGAGCGGCGCTCTTGGCAAGAGGTGCGGGGACGGGCAAATGGGTGCGAAGGGATCCTCGTGTGATGCGTCCAGCACAGGGAGGAGGACAAGGTGTGAGAAAAAAGTTCAGGCTCTTGCAGAAGCTGCTTGAGTCACCACGGTGCGTTGCCCCAGCAAGACTGTGGATCCTACAGTACCAAGAGCCTTAAGGCGTAGCAGAGCTCCTCCTGGGGTGGTTTGCCAGCCTCTGATCCGGCTTGGCTAGAGGCTTCATGTTCACCACTCTCACTCCAGACTGTGAAATTGGCTTGTATGTGAACAAAGTGGTGCAGTATTGCTCTGAACAAGTCTGAGGAAGACTTGTGGGTATTGCCTACGCTTTTCAGGTTCCAGCTGGTGACAGGTGTCTGATGGTTCAAAAAAAAGCTGCTGTCCCTTCACTCAAAAACACCTGGCTAGTTGGGCACTATGGCAGAGAACTGTGAGCTTTTTGAGCACACAGAGGAAGCCTCTGAGCCAATAGGTATTATAAACTAATCAAGGTGAGTATGTGGACCTGTTGCTGGCATGCAGACGTACATATTTCTCCTATCTGTGTGAACCAGCATTAGGAAATGCTGGGAATTCACAGACTCCAAAGATGGAAAGTACTCTTTAAGTCCATGTTGATGTTCCTCTTTCATAAGAACTTTGTTTTGCTCATGTGTTAAAGAATATTTCTTAAAACTTTAGTCTTATTTTAAATTCTCATGTGATTATGAGTCCATTTCATCCCAATAAGTCTCCAAATATTGAGGAACCTCACATCCTTTTTTGTCATTGTTTTTTTTCCCAGTCGGAGTTTTTGTTATACCTCTGCTAGCAAGGTTGACAAATGTGTAATATATTCTTTGTGTGTCTTAGTACACAAAGTAGCAATTTCTTTTATCACCCTTCTGAAAGTAAGCATAATAATGTACTCACCAGTGCAAAATTATTACTCTGTTTCTACTAATTGTGCTATTAATGTATCAGACACACACCTGCGGTGCAGTGTACTGAGAGCCTGAGACAGCTATTTAAAAGGTTTTCTTAAATTGCTGCATTCTGAAGTGAGTGCCTCTTCTCTGGGAATGTGCCCTAACCTTGAGGACTTTTGCATTCAAGTCATCTTGTCAGAACAAGATCATTTTATCACTGATTAATACTAGTTTGTAATAGTAAAGTGCCTTTTTACTGGGTACACCTTCAACACTCTTATATCCAGATTTTGTCAATTAAAAACTAATTGAATAGTCCATAATCAGGAATTGTTCCAGAGACTGTTAAAAATAGTCTTTTTGTGGATTTCTTAACAGTAGCAACAATTTGAGATCAGCCAGGGGGACAACATTTTAGTTTGGATAATGTATGCCTGGGATTGCTGGCATCTATTCAGTTCTTAAGAAGAACACCATTAAGAGTAAGTTTTAATATGAACACTCCTATGGCTCATGATGAACTTTGTGTCAGGAAGTTCCCATGTGTTTACTTTAAAAAGAAAAAAATCTGAAGAAGTTTTATTGCTGCCTGGGTAAGATTGAGCAGGTGTTTCCCATACTGAAGATATCTCTTACAGTGTATATTTACTTTCTGTAGCTGAGGGGCAGAGCTTTGAAAAGCAGTTCTTCTTGCTTTGTAATGAGTGGGGGGTCTCTAAGAGATACTTGCCTGTTGCCATCTCTTGGCTTACTAGTGGAACCTTAACCATCCATTTACCATTAGTAAATGCTTAATGTCTGAGCGGCAAAGACCATCTCATTGTGAGTACTGCTGACGGCTCTATGTTAAAAATGTTATCCATTAGCCTTTTTCCCTGACTGTGCCTGAAATTGTAGCCATTTACTCAGCCATTAGATACCCCCCCTCCAAAGCAAGTTTATCTACTGTACTTCGTATGAATCTCTAAGTACATTTTGTGACAAAATCAGCAAACTTTAAGGACAGAGTGCAATGAAAAAGATTCAGAGAAACCTCTTTCCTGTATTCAGGCAGGTTTTCTGGTGGATGATTTCTCAGTAGAACACTGGGAAAAGTGCTGCAAACCCACTTATACTCCGTAATGAGAGTATATGTGTGTTTCTCCTTGACTGTAGCCATTACTGACTTCCCATAACCCTGAAATCTTAGCATGAATGGAAGCATGACTTATGCCTTTAGTTAGGTATTGCAGACCTGCAGGTGATGCAGGGATGACCCTAACCTTAAGAAATCACTCAACTTTCTAAGGTTTTGCTTTGCTGAAGGGGAACTACAGCACTTGTGAGAGCAAACTTAAAAGTTGTGAAATAAGAGCTTGATAAAAGAAAGATTTCTTTGCTCAGTGTGTGCTAGAAACAAGCTGTCAGCAAAGTAATTTATGGTTTTCAGAAATGGGCAATGATATCTGCCTAACAGAGGAGCAACAAGGATGCTTGACTGTATCTGTGGGAAGAAAGAAAGGTAATATTTTTAGACTAAAACTGGGCACAGGGCATTAGTGTGAAGGTTTTTTGCAGAGAATAAAAGCAATTTTCCCTAGGAACAGTGAGCCTAGGAGCTAACTGAGAATTTAAAAAATTCTTCAGAATTATCCCATGGAGAAAATCAAACTATAGGCACTGTAGTGCATTCAGAAACAGCTTGAGAGACACAGTGAAAAGGTGAGTGTGACTTGGCTATAGTGGTGTTACAGGTAGAGTGATTCATAGCTGCAAAGGATGTTCCTGTTCTGAATGTACTAAGAAAGCAAACATCATGTCAAAGTCAGATGTCTGACCTGTACCTCTGTTAAGGTGATGTTAGATAGAAAAAAATGTAGCTTTTCCTTGTCTACTCAAAACTTTATCAAATCTTAGTACATCAAGTGCCAGACAATAGGGTTTGGCTACAGCATTGAGTGAAGGAGTGTACAAAGTACAGTTATACAGGTTTTGGGTGTTCCCATTTTGGTTTATGAAATCCTGTCTCTGTGGCTGATCATACTTTTCCCTCATGAGGGATGTTCAGTAGTCTGTTTTGAGGCTTGGAATATTTCTTTGACTATTTGACCGCAGCATTTAGAAATTACTACAGTCAGCAGGATGAAAATCAGCTGAAAGGAAGACAAGCTAGAGAGAGACTGGGGTACTGAGAAATAAAGCTAAATGTTGACCTGAGATTAATTAGTATTCCTCTGACAATCCAGGAAACTGTCAGATAATTTGTGAGTATAGGGGAGTATTTTGAAGTCTGTTTCTGCTGTCTTGCTATATATGAACTTCTATAACCAATATCCTGTGTGATAAGGCAGCCCCAAAATGCCTGGTTCTCTGCAGACCTGTCTTCCTCCAGAGCTAAGACTTGGCAGTGAGCCCAGAGACTGAAACATGGGTCCTCCTTACTTCTGTACTATAGTTGAACCACTCTTAACATAACCCTAATTTCTTGTCCCTGAAACTCTTTCTCTTCATGTTTCACCGTGAAAGGGGAAGGAGGAAATATGTTTGCTGGATCCTGATTTTCAGGCTCTGGCACCCACTGAGGGAATCATTGTTGCCTGTCCCCAGCTGCTTGCCCTGAAACCCTGTGCCCTCAGAAGGCCGGTGTCCCCACTTCAGAATTGGCAGGGGTGCTTCAACTTCTTCGGCCCGAAGGCTGAGTGTATCAGGTGCAGTAAACACTTGTCACTGGTTTAGGGTAATATATAGCGTGGTAAGCGGTGTAGCTTAGCTGGAGGCACAGCTTCCCTTGCTGACTCTGCCGCAGGGAGTGCAGTCTCTGACAGGAATGACAGTTGAGGGCAGTAACTTCTTTAACTTCATCAGACCTTCCTTCTGCAGTTTATCTTTGCCTCTGGGTGTGACAGTGAGCAGTGGGGGAGTTAAGGGTTAGCGCTATGATGCTTACTTCAGCAGGCAGGGGTTGCTGGTTTTCTGAGCAATACTTAAAATCTTTCCTTTCTTTTCCCATTCACTCAGTGGCTAGGGGTGTATTTGTTTTAAACCTCAAGATATATATATATATACAGAATACAAAAATGTGAAGAGAAGCCAACCAACCATGTTCAGAACAGGAAGGTGGTAGATGAGAGGCTGGGCTGGATATTGTGCTGCTTTAGTTCAACAGCAGAGCTGTTGGGACCTCATCTTTTTTCTCTGTGTGGTACTGCACATCTAGAGCGACTTCGGGTGTCTCCAGCAAAGCTCTGCATTGTGACATCAAATATTCTGATAACAAAACCCTGTAATATACCCGTATTGTAGTCCTTTTATATCCAAGTGTGTGAGGCCAGTTTTAAATGACAGTAACAAGCCTGATACAATCAAGTCTATATGTCACTATCATAAAACAGTTTAGGTTGGAAGAGGCATTAAAGATCATCCAGTTTCAACCCCTCTGATGTGGGCAGAGACACCTTCCACTAAACCAGGTTGTCTGCTGTCCATACTGGCTTTGAACACTTCCAGCGATGGGGTATCCACAACCTCTCTGTGTAACCTGTTTCAGTGCCTTACTACCCTCACAGTAATCTAAATCAGCCCTCTTTAAAGTCATTCCCCCTTGCCCTATCACTACAGGCCTTTGTAAAAGGTCCCTCTCCAGCTCTCTTGTAGCCCCCTTTAGGTACTGCAAGTTGCTATAAGGTCTCCCTGGAGCCTACTCTTCTCCAGGGTAGACAGCCCCAACCCCCTCAGCCTGTCTTCCTGGGAGAGGTGCTCCAGCCCTCTGATCATCTTCATAGTCCTCCTCTTGAACCTCTCAAAGAGGTCCTCACCCTTCTTATGCTGGAAACCCCAAAGCTGGATGCAGCACTCCAGGCGAGGTCTCACGAAAGCAGAATAGAGGGAGAGAATCCCCTCTCTCGGCCACGCTGCTTTTGGTGAAGTACAGGACACAGTTGGATCAATGATCTCAGAGGTCTTTTCTAACCTAATTAATCGATTCTATGATTGATTGGTTGATTAATTCTGTGATTCATGCACCTTCAGCTTCCTTAGATGGTTTCAAACCTCCTGTTCTACAATGGGCAGTTCTTCATTCTCCCAGTCTCTGTCTTTTCCTTCTATGACTCTGGTGGTGTGGCTGGAGCACCTGCCAGTGAAGACCAAGGCAAAAAAGTTACTGAGTACCTCAGTGTTTCCCATATCCTGGGTAACCATGTGTCCTGTTTCCTTCTGGAGAGACACCTTGTTTTCCCTAGTCTTCCTTTTATCACCAACATACCTCTAGAAGCTTTTCTTGTTGCCCTTGATGCCCCTGGCCAGATTAAATTCTATCAGCACTTTAGCTTTCCTAACCTGATCCCTGGCTGCTTGGACAATTTCTCTGTGTTCCTCCCAGGCTACCTGTCCTTGCTTTCCCCCTCTGTAGGCTTTGTTTTTGTGTTATGATACATCTCAGGTGCTGTGACATGTGATGCATTCAAGAGGCGTATTTTGCTTTTATGATATTAACTGGGGTCAATTTCTGACATTTCTTTCAGAAATGCTTATTTGCATTCAGAGATTTGTATGTTTTTGTTTAACAGCGGAGACCATTATTTTCATAATCAGAATCATGGAAAGGTTAGGAATGGAGGGACCTTAAAGATCATCTTGTTCCACTCCGCCCTGCCGTGTGCAGGGATGCCATTCACTAGATCAGATTGCTCAAGGCCCCATCCAGCCTGGCTCTGAACACTTCAGGGGTGGAGTATCCACAACTTCTCTGGAACCTATTCCAGTGCCTTATCACCCTCCAAAGAAAGAAAGAATTTTTTCTTAACATCTAACTTAAACCTGCCCTCTTTCATTTTAAACCCAGTACCCCTTGTCCTCTCTATTGCAGTCAACATATCCCAAGACTGTCAGCTGTGAAAAATGGCTTTGTGTCAACCCTTTTGCTTTTTCTGTGTGTAACCTGAAAGGCTTCACTTTGGTTCAACTTGCATATGTTCTGTGAAGTAGCTCCTTTAATGTCAGCTGAACAGGCTTAGAAACCTGCAAATAAATAACCATAAATAGGTTAGGTAGAATTCATTAACTTTTCTTTGGTATATTGCCATGGACCAAATGCAAGATCAGGACTGTGTTCAGAGGAAGATACTAATAACAAAAAGAAGAAACAGAGAACCTCTCTAATGGAGAGAGACTCTGTTTTATTACTTCTCCTTTTGGAAGATCTCTTTTTAGCCGTGATGGGTCATGTGGAAAGACATACCGACAATCCAAACCCAGTATGAGTCCTACGTTTTAATGAAGCTTTGAATGAAGTGGTATGCATCTCTAAAAATATGATACTAGCCATGCAAATTTGGGCTTCTTCCATTGTTCCAAGGTGAGATTATGAATAGGTGTATGTACTATGTGAAGTGACTCATTTCTGTGCCATGACTTTTGGATAAAGGAAAAAGAATGCATTCTTTTTTTTCCCAGGTTTCCTGTGCGTGAAACTTCCTTGCCTGAGAAAACCCCAACAAAATCGTATAACAACCCAGCCTACAGCTGTCCATTTTCTTTTCTCGTCTATCGTTCCTCCTGAACTTAAATACTAAATTTGAGAAGGCTCCTCAGAATTTGACTGTGTGACTGGGTTTCGTAGCCAGAAGCATGTCAGATGATTTCTAGGTGTTGAATCAGCTAACAAGGAATCATCTCTCTGAATTCAATATAAATTGTGTTTCCGCTATTACTCTGCAAGTAATATTTTTCATTGTGCGATTTTAAGTCTTATTGAGTCTCACTAGTAGACTTAGAAGCTTTTACACCCATTACAACCATTACAAATGACTTCGAAAATTTGAACATTTAGGATTATTCTGAAGAGAGGAACAACTGCATCTATTTAACTGCCTGAGTTCTGAAGACCAATTATTGTCACACAGCCCTTGAAAACACTGCAGTTAAAGTGGGTTTTGGTTGTTTGGGTTTTTTGGGGGTTGGTTTGTTTGTTTTTAATATTGTTTAATTTATTTTTTAAAATAAAACTTGCAGCATTTTCTGGAATTCTTTCTGTCAGTGAGTGTTGTTCTGATGTAGTTTTTTTCCTCTGATAGGAGGAAAGAACTGTGCTGGCTATGCATATCAGTCAGCAAATTCTAAGGGTCACTTTTTAAAAAAAAAATTATACACAAACATATTTTTCATTTAGTTCCTAAGTTGCTCTGAAAGAACCTACTCTGCCATTTGACTGTGAGATGTTGGTAAGCAGATCTCCAGTTCTGCCTTTTTGCATTTCAGTTGGCTCTCAGTGACTCCCAGCCACTCATCTCCTTTGCAGTGATTGTATGCTTGTTCAGTTTTGCTGTGCTGTTTGTAGCATAGTCTTCATAGGTTTAAGAATTGTTTCTCTTAGACCTGAAGTCACAAAATTAGGTCAAAGAAAAATGAAGGAAGTGTTTGCTTATGTGGGTTAATTACACTGCTTTAATTTCCATCCTCCCATAAAAGAGACAAATTATGGTAGATATGTGGTAGCTCATATTATGTTCTGCAGTCATGCTCTTATTTTATCTGTGTAATCATACATTGCTTTTTTAATTGTTAAATTACACTTGCACATACTTACTAGTTAAAAAGTAACTAATGTTCCTGGTTTGCCGTGAGGTAAAGCTCTTCTGATGTGTAAGGACTTCTGCAAAACCTGATTGAGAACTCAAGATGTTGTGGTTTCCTCAAGATGGACTTGTGTCAGAGCAGTCGAGAGAAGGCTCTTGGCCAGGAACAAGAAGTAGGATACAGAGATTATGTGCATGATTATTATTTGATTTATTGCTAATTCAGTGTCTAAATACTGCAGTAATGCAGTATGTAAATAACTCTATCATCTATTAAAACGATAATAGTGCAATAGGGTCATGAGCTTCAGTGAGACCCCCTTGCTTTCTAAACTTAGAGAAATTTAGGTGTGGCTAGGTCCAGTTAGTGTCAGATTTGGTCAACAGTTTATGTCTAAAGGCTTATAATATAAGCAGGTTTGTCTAGAAAAGTACAGGTTAACAGTCTTTGGCCTTGGAGAATTCACAATTCCAATGTGACAAAGCACCTATGTAGCTGCTTTAGGATTTTAACTCCACATATGACCGGATCTTTGTGTTTTTTACTCACCTGTCAAAAAGTCAATGTTTCCCATCTTCAGGCTGGACATACCCTGCAGGCTTCCATGCTAGGAGGGGGCTCCACCTGGAAGCTGCCTGCAACACTGGGAGACCTATTGGCCCTGTCTCTGCCAGCATTTTATACCCTTATGCAGGCCAACGTGCACCAAAGTCAGTCCTGAATATCTTGGCTCCCCCATCTCTGAAGTGCATTAATTATGCATTCAGACAGTTCCTCCTGCAATACTCACCTGGTGTTTTAATCCTAGGAAAGCCTCATTGCCATCAGGGGCTGCAGAAAGGGAGAGGGTGTGTGGAGCTGTGTTTGGAGGACACACGCAATGACTGAACTATCTTTGTTGAGTCAGCATCACAAGCCTCAAATTCAAACTCAGGCTGCAAACCTGGAGATACTCAGGGCATGCTGCTGCTTCCATGCATGTGGAGGAGCAGCTGCAGGGGTGGTATGTGGCTGAAATTTGGAAGTCGAGATAGGTGTAGAGTCTTTCTTAGGAGGGCCTCAGTGCGGTTTGCTGCTTGCAGGTGAAATCTCTGAACAGGGTAGGCTCTGTTTGCCATGCACTTCAGGAGGGATGTGAATTGCTTTAGCCTCAGGCTACCTTTGAACAGCAACACGGGTGCCTGAGGCTGAGCCAAGAGAGGGCTCGCAGCTGTTGTTTTATCCTGCGCCCTGGCACACGCTGGATATAAACAGCGCAGCTCCCGTCTCGGCTGAGGTCAGGGGGATTCAACAGGCAGCCAATGGGTCAAACGTGTCTCACAGTATAATTTCACCTTACCTGTCTTCTTTCAGAAGTGCTGCAAATACTCTCACCTTTTCCTGGGAGGTTGGGCTGGTTATAGAAACATGTCAGGAACAAAAGTTGCAGCACTGTAGTCTGCAAGGAGGAGACATGAATTCTGACACAAGTACTGGATTGCTGTGTCATGGGAAACCACTCATGCTTTTTTTATCCTTCATAGGGTCAGCCTGACGAGGTCAATGATTCTGCTGTGGTGTTCAAGGTGGTAGAATTAAAACTTCTCAGATATTCTCTGGTAATGCTTCTGAGCATTTGTTTTGTCTAAGTCAGTAGTTCAATAGCTGTTATGTCTTGGAACGCAAAGCCCAATGGGATTCACAACCTTAAAGCTTGTACCCCAGCTTGAAGGTACATGATCCCAGCCTTGGCTAGCATAATCTTTCTTTAACTGGAGCAGGCTCTGGTGAAAGGCAGAAATCTGAAATGTAATGAAACAGTAATGACACTGTTAGGACTACATCCCTAGCCTTCTGCTGATATGGGATGGTACAGCTAAACCCAGCAGTAAGGGAACTATTCCAGTTTATCATAGCAGAACCTGGGCACATATGGTTGTGTCTATTCTAGTATATACTGCTTTTATGCTTAAATTACATTTTAAAAGTCTTCAGTATCTCTTTAAAGCAAAACACAAGGAGAATAATCTCTAAGTGCTTTTTTAACCCTGTTTTCAGTATAATCTTTTGTTTCATTTTGTAGCATGTTATGTAGGGAAATGTCTGGATTCTCTGCCTTTTGTAGGGTTTTTTTTCTGTTCAGGAAAACATGCCTTCATGCACAGAACTGTAGCTCAACCACTGGTGCTCATGGGCCTCTCAACAATTTGAAAATTGTTTATCACATGATTTCTAGAGCTTTTGAAGTGTATGCCAAAAATGAATTAGTTCTGGAAAACAAACAAACTTCCATGTAAATCAGCATGATAATAAGCTTTCTCTAAAATCCTTTGGTTTCATACTGGTGCCAGCAGTGCTTTCCATGAATTGTGGTACTTTGCTGCCTCCAGGCAAGTCAAAACCAATGGTAGATTCTATGAAACTGATTGTGGGGAAAATAACAGGGAAGTTACTTTTTTAAACTTGGGGTAGTGAATTATTTGCCCCTTGATTGCTGTCCTTATTCCCTCCTTCCCTTTAAATTTTTTTACAACTATTTAGTAGCCACAAGAAATTGTGCTGAATCAAGTGTCTTTGCCTTAGTCACAAAAAAGCTGCAGGTTTTTTCTATTGCAGAAAAATATCTGCCTATAATAATTTCACTCAGGTGAAGACTAGCTGCATTAACTCTACTGTTGCTGCCTTTCACTCACAGAAGCTGAAGAAAGAAATTTTTTTCTGCTAATTTGTGTGTTGAGGGAGACATTAGTTGTTAGTTTTGCCTTTGCTTGGAGAGTGACAACGTGAAACTGGAGTTGGGAACTGGTAAATGAAGACAGTACAAGGCTGTATTCTGTCTGTGTGTTGCTTTCTAACAGAGCTAGACCAGTCATCTCTCTTGTGCTAATCTTAGTAGATAATAAAAATTTGCAGGAGAAAAGCTAATGTTTACAATGGTGTTACTGTTTGGTACTGGGCTGCCTTACTTAGCAGAGTTTCTGTGTGCACAATCCTGTTTCACACAGTAACTGTCAGCTTTTATCAGCATCAGCTCTGCCTTCTGTGGAGCTGAGATACTTGTTCCAGATATTTTCTTTGCCAATGGATGTTTGGCATGCTTCAGTCTTTATAAACCCAGTTTGAGAAGAGGACATGATCACCAAGCTCAAAGCCAGGCACTGTGCTTGTTTTTACTGCTGCTGTTTATGGTGCTTAAGATAACTGACAAGTTATGGGTTGTTGTCGGCTGGAGAAAGTATGCAAATCAGAATGAAGTCTGAAAATGGTTAAGATGGATTTCTTGTTTTCATGATAATTAAGTTTTGGAACTGATAAACGTAGCTTTTTGCTTAGTAAAATAACAAAACTAAGTAAGTCTTCATATTGTTTCGGGGAAACCAGAAACTGCCTTGACTTTCTGGCTTGTAATCAAGTCAAAAAAGAATGATGGATTATTTTTTGGGGTTTTTTTTTACCCTTCAATGCCTCTTCAGATTCCTAGTTTTGCAGTAGTGCCTCTACCATGGTATAATACAAATTCTGAGAAGAATAACAAGTTAATTTCCATAAGTTTTTTGTATTTTGACAATTTTATAGATGAATATTCAGGATTTAGCATCTTAAATCTAAACTTTCTTGCATACTCTTACCATGACAAGGTACAGATTAGCCTGGGGATGTTGGTGGATGAGAAACTTGACATGGTCCAGCACCCCAGAGAGCCAACTGCACCTGGGCTGCATCCAAAGCCACATGGCCAGCAGGAAGAGAGAGGGGATTCTCTCCCTCTGCTCTGCTATAATGAGACCCTACCTGCAGCTCTGGGGGCCCCAACATAGGAGGGATGTGGACATGTTGGAGCGAGTCAGAGGAGGCCATGAAGATGATCAGAGGGCTGGAGCACCTCTCCCATGAAGACTGGCTGAATGGGGCTGTTTAGCCTGGAGAAGAGAAGACTCTGGGGTGACCTTGTAGCACCTTGCAGTACCTAAAGTGGGCTACAAGAGAGCTGGAGAGGGACCTTTTACAAAGGCCTGTAGTGACAGGACAAGAGGGAATGGCTTTAAACTAAAAGAGGGCAGATTTAGATTTGATATAAGGAAGAAATTCTTTCCTGTGAGGATGGCGAGACACTGGCACAGTCTGCGCTGGGAAGTTGTGGGTGCCCCATCCCTGGAAGTGTTCAGGGCGAGGCTGGATGGGACCTTAAGCAAGCTGGACTAGTGCCCACTAGTCTCTGCCCATGTCAGAGGGATTGAAACTAGCTGATCTTTAAGGTCCCTTCCAACCTAAACTGTTCTGTGTTTTTGAGGTGAAGCATCCTGCTAAATGCTGGAGACCATGTTTGGAGGTTTGTTGTAAAATCACGATTTCATGTGATTCATTGTGTCTGAATCACCATTTGGAAGTGCTGATGTTCTTCTGACTCTATAGTGATCTTAGGGAATGGTTCCACTGTGATAACAAACAATCTGTGTTTGTGCTTAATATTTTCTGTCTACATGCTGGAAGTGTGCTGTATTTATAGGATAGTTAAAGACTAAGTAGACCATGGCTATGACTTTAGAAAGATCAGCTTCTACTAAAGTTCTAGATTTTATTGATCTCCATGTAGTGTCTTGAAATAGATTTCTCTCATTTTTTAATGGAAGCTGCCCACTTTTTAAATTACAGCGTTGAGTGGTACATAAGGATTTTTTCAGTTGCACATGCAGTCTTTTAGACTGGCACATAAAGCTTGTACTGTTTACAGGAAAGATAAAAATAGCAGAGTGAATCCACATCTGCCCACCATCAGGAATAGTATATCAAGGACTCCATATCTATATATGAGTGCAAGTCTCTTGGCTCACACAGGATGCCCTGGCTTTATGTAAAGTTTATTTGCATTTGCACTTTAATAACACTGCCTTTTCCTCAATTAACATTTTTTCTGTGCATAACTTACTGTGCTTTATGTGGATCCTAAATGACAGTATAGGAGTCCACCAACATAAAGAGGGAATCTATAATATAGTTACGAGGTGGGATATCTCAGTTTGGTACATAAAAAGCCCCAGTGCTAATGATGGAGACGTCTCTTGATATTTGTTTTTAAAAAACATATTTGGGAAAAAATAAGAGATTCAGGCTAAGAAAGTCTCACTTTTTTTTATATGCTATATTTTTTAATTAATAAAGAAAAGAATAAAGGTCTTAGTTTAACCCAGACTTAAGGGCTTTAGTGTACTGAAATATTTTTTCTTTCTATTTTAGTTCCATCTATTTTGATTACTTTTCTTATGTCTTATTTTTCTTTGAGAAGAAGATAAAGATCAGGATAATTTTACTTTTCTAATTTTTTTTAATGTATGTTGTTGGCCAGTGTGTGACCTGTGGGAGATGTGCAGATTTAACAGGTTTTTTATGTTCCCCAGCCAAGGTATTCAGCATTAAATGATGGGTGACTCTCAAATGGTTTAGTTTGGATAAATATCTAAAAGGTTGAAGCTTATCTAACCTCCTTGGCCTAAAAATTGATTTGACTGCAGCTGGGGAGAACAGGACAACCTTCCTTGTTGAATTTCATACTGTCTTTAATTTCACTTAGGCCAGGTTATCCAGTTATGTAACCTTTTTTTTTTTTTTCTATACTTCGTCCCCTTTGATTGCCTTTGATGACCCAGTGTAGGAAGTGCAGGAAAAGTTAAATAAAGTTCACCTTTCTCATTCCACACCCTCACCCCCCTCCAGTTACAGGCAAGGTTCAAATTAGGTTCAGGCTTGGGGTGTTTCTCCTGCGTGCTCTCAACTGGCTGGCTCCACTCTAGTGCACTGCAGTGGAAATAGTCTCGTGTGAGCCTTGGCACACTGCTAGTGCAGCAGGCAAGTGTGAACCACCTGGTTTTAATTTACTCTGCTGTTTCTTTTCTTCTCTGATACTAAACAGGGCAGAAAAATGTCCTGTAGAATCACTAGGTTCTTTGGCTTGCAGAAAAAATTTAGGACATAGTGTTATCCTTAATGGCTCGGCATAGTGAAAAGAATATGTGATGTGGGACAGTTACTCATTGTGTCTGTCTAGCATCTATATCAAAATTTTTAATCTACTGAGAGTCTATAAACAGAGAAAATTAGTGAACAGGTGTCCTTCTCAGATCATCTGTGACTGATAAGTATTTTTTTAGTGTTCTGGATACATAGATGTAAAGCAAGAAATGAGCAACTTCTGGAATCTTCATTTGTCTAACATCTGTGAACAAAAAAAAAGGAGATGAATGTGGATTATTTAAATACTCTTTGAGAAGTTTAAAATGCTGCTTCTTTACTATTCATTTGGGTATAAAGGCTGAATGAAAAATGGAAATACCTCTCTTTTTGAGGTATAAATCAGGCATAGTATTATTCTGTAGATACTTAGCTATTTTGCAGGTGGAAGACTACAGATGCTGAATCAGAGCCTATTCAAGTTCTAACTCATGCCAAGGTACAATAGGATGATAGAAGTGAACCGCTTAGGTAAAATATTAGAAATTTTCTTCTCTCTGAAGGCACTGGGTTTGTTACAAAGTACCTTTAAAATGAGGGCTCTGTTTTTCAAAGTCACTCTTTCTGTTTCAGTGGGGTATTTTTTCTTCTTCTGGAACTCAGAATCTTAGTAACTGCGCAGTCAACAAGTCCATCTCTGAAGTCCCAGTTTATGTGACTAGGCTAGCATCACACAGCAGCTGTGGTGTAGGAAGAAGCAGGTATGGAATTCAGTTTTGCAAGCAAGCATTCAGCTGCTTAAGCCATGATAATGCCCTTTTTATTCCTGCAATGTTGTCAGCCTCTGTCGCGGTGTCACTGCTCAACTTCAGCAGCCACTGAGGCTGATGGGAGCTGCTCTGTTCCCCACACACCCCACAGTCACTTAATCTGTTGTGAGCTGTTGTCATGGGGTAATCCCAGCAGGCAGCTAAACACCGCACAGTCACTCACTCCCTCACCAGCAGCGCTGGAGAGATAATTGGAAAAGTGAAACAACTCATGGGTTGAAAAAAGGACAGTTTAATATAAGGCAAAAGCTGCTGATGTTGTGTGAATTGTTTGGCACCAAGGCCAGCTCAGGGTGGGTCACTGTTGCCCTTGTGCTGCTTCTTGTAAGGCTTCTCCCCCGGTGGTTCCTGCTACAGAAATGCCTATGACATGCAACTCAAATCGTGATTGCAGCCATGTAAACATATATCTGTTAAAATCTGCACCCCTGCTCTCTTTGGACCAGACCATAGGGTTTAAAATTGCAATGAAAGAAAAAGAAAATTGACTCTGTTTCAGCCAAAACCAGCACAGCTGTGTTTAAAAAAGTTTATTAGAATGTTAAGATTCTTCAGTGCATTTTAACAGCAGTTAGGTAGCCAGTATCACTACCTAGCTATCTATCACTCTGTGATAGAGTATTTCACAGTATGTATAAAGGAAGGGTTGTTTATCTTGAAACTTGAGGTGATTAATAGTTTTTGATTTTTACACTGTACATGGTCAAATGGTTGATGCCAACCTGCAATAGCAAATTGCTTTTTTGTTTTATTTTCCCATTTTATTTCTGATAGGTGCATGTTTACAAGGTTTAAATAACAGTCATTGTAAATGTAAGTGCTTTGTTTTGGCACTCATGTAAAGTGATTATAGTACAGTGTGGATGATTATAAGAGGTGTCTACTATCTCAGCCTAGAGTCTTTTTTACTACTTACAGAATTGGATTTTTTAGTTACAGATGCAAATGTCTTTTATTATACAATATGTAAAAAGTGAGTTTTCCTGAAATTAAGTTTTTAACCTTTATTTCTTTCAATTGTTGTAAAGTTTAACAGTTTCTTAAAGTACTTTTCCAGGAGCATAGTGTGAAGCTGGTAGCTGATACCTCTCACAGGACTGATTAGCTACAGTGGCAGAGCCTCTTGCTACTGTGCTAGCACTGAGATAGCCAGAAATTGCCAAGTTAAATAAAGGTTGAGGAATAAGGGGAGAACAGGATGGTGAGACAGAGACTCAGAGACAGTGGATCACATGAAAGAGGTAGGAGTTGCAGGCAGCCATAAGCCCTAAGTTCATCTGCCTGAACTATGAAACCACTGAAAAGGCTAAGAGCCATGTGATGATATCTCTCTCAGTTCCTAACCTGGGAGCTTGAACAGTGTAATTTTGCAATGAAATGTCATAAATATTGATCTCTTGTGCATGTCACAACTTTTATAATTCATTTATTACTAGTATGTAGATCTTGGCAGGATCCATCTCATATTATTGTGGTTGGTAACTAAAGATCTGTGACCATGGTCCCAGAATGGGTAAATTTTTACAATCCTTCCTCAAGGAAGGGAGGCCATGTGAAGGGATGTGTGCTGTGTGAGTTTCCAGAGACAGTGTGTGTGTGGACATTCTCTTTTTTACTTCAACCTCTCACACTACTGTGAGTTAACTCCCTCAGACTTGAGGCTGTGCTCTTCCCAGGACCTCACAAGCTATGGTATGAAAGGAAAAAATAAAATAAAATAGAAGATGAAGTCTATTACTAGCTTTTGTATGAATGCCTTTGTCTTACAGGGAAATGTAATGCTTATATTTGGCTTGAAGGTATTTTTGCTGAAAATTTAACTCATGTATAAACTTCATCCATAGGCCAGGAGGTTATGGTCAATGCTTCAATGTAATTAAACAGTGAGGTTTTATGAGTAGGAGAAAAGACCCTGGGAGGAGATAGTACATGCAAAAGCACCTCTTGAAGAACAGTCATCCCCACAGTTGTAGAATACTGAGTGCCAAAACAAACAACATTACAAATGAACTCCCAATTTATGGAAAACTCAAGAGTTAGGTGTTTCAGAGAGATCCCTGGAAATCTTAGGTGAGGGTTTGAATTGTGACAGTTCTTCCTTTTTCACAGGTAGAGAGAATGTGAGTAAAGTACTGATGAGAAAGATCTATAGTCCTTCTCCATTGGCCATTTTGTGGGTTAGCTGGTGGGAACATGTCCAGGGAAACATCTGCTGAAATTATATCGTTCTTGACTGAAACGCCTTAATAGTTTATGAAATTCTTCAAAGCAGAGCTGTGAGGCTCTGTGCAAGGGGCGTCGTAGCACAGAACACCTTCAGTGTGGGTGTCTGCAGTTGCTTGGACTCCCCTCCTCATAGGTAGTGGAGAGAAACAGGCACTTCTGGGCTGGAGTTCTCCTGAAGTTGGCTTCTGACAGAGCAGAGGAATGGGGCTCTGAAAGTGCTGTTCCTCTCTCTGTGTTGACAATGAAGGCAGTGATGACAGGCTCATCTGAGACCAAGCATCTCCCTTGTGACTCTGACCAACTCACTTCTTGTAACTTCTCTTTGGAACGAGCAGAATTTCATGAGGCTAAGAGGAGTTACTTCCAGATGGCCTCACCCATCTGACAAATTTCTGTTTTGGTGCTTGAAAGCAGTAAGTCTTCTTAATTTGGCACGAGGGGATGTTTAACAGTGGCCAGGAAAATAAGTTCTCTGATACAGTTTCAAAATGACTTGAGTTGGTTCTAATTAAATCTCTTAAAAAGAAAAAAGAAACGAACAAAACCCAACAACCTGAAGCAAAGACTGGCAAAATTAAAAAGGACTGAAAGCAACACTTTGTCATGGAAAATGTTAAGCAACGTCTAAGCCTAGGCATGCACTGTTTACAGTGGATTATGTATTTCCTAACTTCTGCAATTCAACATTTCAAGAAGAGTTCTTTGAGGATCAGTTCTTTGTTTCCTTCTTCCTCTAAACTGCCAACTGTGAAAAAAAAAAAAGACCAAAAAATTCACAAATTATGCTGTCTTCTGAGAGGTTATCTTCAGGTGTTTCCAATTGTACAATGTTTTTCTTCTTCATACTTGTGCAAAAGCATTAAAAACACATTCTGAGCTTGGATGCCCTATGTATGCCATTAACTGCATGACTTCTCTTCCCACGCCAGTTCTTGTGGGTATTGGTTGTACTCTGATTTGGCAGAGTCTGAAAGACTCTCCCTGAAGATCAGTTAAAAAAATAATAAGCATAGGCATGCTCTTGGCACAATTTTTGCTCTTCTGGATCAGTAGAATTGCCCTGTTATTTTAATATAGTGTCTTGCCTTGTTTGAAACTTTATTTCACTGTGAATTTAATTGTATTTAAGAAGCATCTAAAATGTTTTACAGTGTTTACAAATTACAGCAATGTTTCTCACCTGCTGTAATTTGTTCTGTTCCTTTCAATGAAAGTGCAGTTTCTTGGGTGATGTCATTTTTGGAACAGATATTTAGATATTAAGGAATATGTATTAATTATAATTATGGCACAAATACTTTGCTGAGGTTTAGAAAAATGAGTAGTTTTAGATACTAGTTTCTCCCACGTTGCAATAAATGCCACTGAAGCATGAAAAATATGTTCTAGTTCTATTTTTAGTGTGTGTTCCATGTACCAGCAGACAGATGAAAGATGCAGTATCTGTAAAGTAACACCACAGCACTAGCACGATTACTGGCTGTAATGTTCGGGTCTGACTGTAACCTTATTGTGGAGTTGTTTGTATGAAGTGAGCGTTTTGTACAGGATTACAGAAGCCAAAGATGAGCATTGGCCCCTCAGTCTTGTCTGTTCTGTTGTTTTGGATGGTTGGCTGGTTTTCACAGTATCATCTGAGGGTCAGTTTTGCTGGATAGGAATTGCCAGTGGATGTTATAATGTCATACATTGCTGAGATAGCCTAAGACTAAAATTTCCAAAAGTTGCCAAAGCTAGTATTTGAAATCAAAAGGACAAAAGGTTACAGGTGAGAACTGATCTCATGAACAAGAAGTTTCTCTTTGGTTATGACTCAACTAAATACTTAAAATAAATATGGGTTTTATATTCCTTACCTACATTAAAATGTTGTCAGGCTCTGTGTACATGGTGCTGTGCTGGTTGCATTCATCACTGGTTTCACTCCAGCTGCATGTGCCTCTGTTTTTGATACACTTGATTATTCTGTTGTCTGCTTCTTTGCACTTCACAGTTCATCACCTGCGGGATGGCTGTCCAAAAAGTGCTCATTCCTGTGCCATTTCAGCCCACTGTGTTCTCCCAGGGCTTTCAGTGGAAGCTGTATAAGGCACTTTTGTGATCTATACATGAAAAATAAGTGTTCCAGATTTCTTACCTCCACTTTCAGGCTGCAATGCAGACTGTAAGCACTACAACTTAGCTTGGTAAATTTTAACTATTCTGATAGTTTAAAACCTGCATGACTTCGGCTTTTTGCACTGGGAGCTGAGAGGATGGAGTTTGAGTCCTCCAAACTTTTCATGTGCATAGGAAGGAGGAGCTGCCTTGCGTGGCCACGTGAAAGGACTTTCTAACATCACCCAAATGCTATGGTTAGAAACACATGTGGGTGTCAGCTGTTCCTTCTCCTCCTCTTCCTTGTCCTTTACATGGATGTGTCTGCTTTCCATACAAAGGCCAGTTGGCCCACTTTGCTTAACAC
The DNA here is from genome assembly GCA_014706295.1 of Lycocorax pyrrhopterus obiensis. NCBI lineage: Eukaryota > Metazoa > Chordata > Aves > Passeriformes > Paradisaeidae > Lycocorax > Lycocorax pyrrhopterus. The sequence continues at coordinate 15,516,742 of JACSVZ010000001.1, forward strand.
AGCTGTTCCAGAGCTGTCTCTGGAGGCCGGATGTTGCCAGTGTTAATGTGTTGTGTGTTAAGTGGAGCAAAAAAGTCATTTGAATTGCTACAGTTCATGATGCTTCTGGGTGGTGGAAAGGCTCATCTGAAAAATTAAAAGTTTTTTGGTTTTGTAATAGCAGAGCTCAGGGTTTGCCTGGTCCTTTCAGGAAAGTTATTTAACAGCAAACTTTCCTTAGTCAAGAATGCTGCTGCTGCTCAGCTGATACATAGTTCATCTTCAGCACACACTGCATTCACATTCGCTGAGCAGAATGTTTTCACGGGGAAGGATGTGAAACTGGTTTCCAGAGCAAGATTCGACACGCAGAAAGGAGGAAATGCAAAAGAAACTTCTGACTTCCCCCCTCCCTGCCCCAGTGTTTGTGGTTCTAAGAATGCTGGCTTTTATAATTGTTAGGCACTATGTGGTTGCCCTCCATTTTGCTTGGTGGGAGGAGAAGTGACACATTTTGGGGTGTGGTGGCCTTTCTCTTCAGTAAATCACTTTATAATCTAAAACCTGTGGCAGGTGTCTGAAATTGTCACTTTACAGCAGTTCTTTTGTTTTCCTGAGCAAACAGACAAACCATGGAAAAGCACCTTTCAGAATTTTTGCCACTTGATGCCCAGGTTTTCCGAATTCATAAAACACTTAAATCCCTTAGAGCTGCCAAAAGCAAGATATAGCTACGTTTAGATTTTGCTTCATTTTATAGTCAGTCCGTGTGTATGGATAATGTATTAGAATTGGAATTCTCTCTGTTATCTTCTCAAGATAACAATGATTTAAAAATAGTGAATTAAAAATTATTTAGCCGGTATTAAAGTTTTCTTCTTTCTCCAGTTTGTGTTTGGTGTCATTAATAAAACCTGATAATGTCAGGTTTTTTTCAGTGCTTACTATATGTGAACAGAAAGAAATCTTTTTTCCCACACTAATATGAGGATTCATACCTAATTTAATTCTTATTTTTCCTGTCCTTTGAGTCACTTCCTTTTGCCTGTGATCTAAACACCCTTTCCAAAGGAAGTGCCCTCTGTGCATCAAAAAGTTTCAGACATCCAGTATGCATGCCTGTGTTTCCTTTTCTGAAGTAGGCAGTAGGCTGGAATTTTAGTCAAGGCTCCAGCCACTCCAGGACTCTTGCAAAAGTTGATTGCAGCTTATAAAAACAATCTTCCTTCTTTAAGGTGCTTTGTAAGCAGTTTCTGAGCTATTACAGGTGATTTTTGTAATTTAAACAGAATTGCAGCACTTGTTTCTATTCTACAAGAAGATAAGCTTATATAAGCAAATATATGAAGTTGTTTCTAAAATGCTGTTTAATGTGATTATAGCATATACAGGTCTATATTGCAGGATAAATCATTACTGATGAGTTGGTTTTTATTTTTATTGCCAATTCTGGCCCTATAGCAAACCAGTGATGTTAGCAAAGTTCATGCTGTAATATTGCAAACTTCAAAAGGCTGAATTGAAATACCAGAAATTCCTAAATTTAAAAAAAGAGCTGCATCTTTGTCTCCTGGGTCTTTCAGCTTCTAAGGCAATATCTGGGTTTAATTTGGTGCTTTAGATTGTGATTGGAGCGATGTTTTTTCTAATAAAAGTAAGGAGATTTTAACAGGATACCATGATTATAAAGCAGTAAGATTTAAATGAAACTTGATTCGTTATGAAAGCCATAATATCATCACAAATGTTGACAGTATTTTTACACTAACATTGGCTTATGTCTAGGATCTAATGGAAGGCACTAACAGTTTGCTGGTATAACAAACTGTGCTGAAAAATCACCTCAGCAGTTCTGCTGGTATCTGCTACAAATGTGCTTTACTACCTTGAGCTTCGCAATTTCTGTGAGTATGGGGTATATTAAAGTTGAGAGTGGTGCCTTTTGTTTTAGCTTAAGTGAAAGCTGCAAAGGGTTCCTGGTTTTCAAATACACCAAGTTACCATAATTGTTTCCCTGTAAAAACTTTGGTATTGTCTCCTTTAAAGAACTGTGCAGAAATCAAAATGAATATGTATCCTCAAGTTAAGGATTATTTGTTTCTTTTTCTTTAGGAGTATTTTTGTTCTTCTGAAGAATTTGACAGTTTTCTTCAGTGGTTTTCAAGGAATTACACATTATTTTACTTACTAACTATGATGCAAATAGCCGATCAACTGAAGCAATATTAATCCAAAGGTTCATAATTTGCAGGATGCTAGTGAATAGCAATGGGCTGAGTTCTGCATTTTCCTTCAGTAAGGTTGCTATTATCATGTGAAGTTTGGTGTTTTTGAAATCTGTTATGTATAGAAAGGTTCCAAATGCCGAAAAATAATGAATCCAAAATACTGGAGTAAGGTTCTTGCTCTGCGTGTGGATAAGACTGGATGGAGATGAGCCTTAGATTAGAAGTTGAAAGCAGTACAGAGGTTTTTTTTGACCTTTTCCTTCTGTTAGGCCTCCTAGATTCTATTTAATTATCAGCATATTTCACTCCATTTCTTCATTTTCTCCTGTTTATTACTTTTTAACTTACAGATCCCAAAACCTGATGCCAAAATTGTCCTTTTGGTTTTGCTAACAATGCCATAAATTATAAAAAAGCCATGTGAAGACTCATGATTTACTTAGATCATTAAATTATATAATGTCTTCAGGTGCATTTCAGATAGAAAAGTAAGTCCTCTGGTTTTAACCTGTGTAATAATGTTTTTGATGTTGAATTATTTATTAGTTTCATAGTCTCCTGTTTTACCACAGTTAACGATCTCTAATCTTCATTTCAGTTGTCACAGTTATTTGTCTCTTCTCTGTCTGCTCTCGTAAGACACAGTAGTGTTGAAATATGTAAACTGTAGTATAAGAAATGAATTATGTGCCATCTGCTGCAACAATGCAGAGACCTGCTCAAGATTGTATAAGCAATAGTGCTGAATTACCTTAATGCACTACAAATATACACATACCGTAATCATTTTACAATGGAAACAAAAGCCTAGACAAATTAACTGCAACCACGTAATAAATTGAGATCAGTTTTTGGGTTCATGACAAAAATGAACTACTTTCAGGATGAAAGTAGTTTCATGGGAAACTACTAGAGAACAAAAGGAGTTGAAAATATTTGTTATGCTTAAGAAGAAATGAGGGAGGACACCTTTTTATGGGTATGCTGTTTTGAACACGAGTTGCTACTGCACGAAAGAAGCAATGAGTTTAAATGTTCTGTTCCAGAATCATTCAAAATTGGTCATATGCAACATTAAGCACGTCCCCACCCCTCCACCCTGTCTGGTGGATGCATTGTATAGATTTTCACTTGGAAGCCTTCTTTCCTTCCAGAGCGGCTGTACCTTCCCCTGCTCTCTTTCCTTCTGAACATAGGAAACCCTCTCGTTGGTCGTTTAGGCCTGTGTGAAATATTTCATTATCACATAAAATTTCTCATGCGTAATAAGATTTGATAAAAGTTGGCATCGACTTTTGCTTCACCCCTGTCTGTAATGGAGGTTGAACCTAAATTTGGCAAGGGAAGTTCAGAAGTACATTTGGCTGACCGGGCTCTTTTGTTATGGAGGGTGGGAGTTGAGAATGAACTCTGATTGACTTATGTTTCTATTCATAAATCAAGATTTGTAAAGCACGTAGTAGTGTTGAAGTTCTTTCTTTTAATGTGTCTCTGGAAGTTTAAGGAAATTCTTCTCTCTCTCTTATCAGCCATACTAAATGCATGGTTGAAGTGCAGGGCCTCATGTCTTTTTTTTAAAGAACTGTAAATGAAGAATTTTAGCGTAAATCATGATAAAAATATAGGATAACTGAAACAGAAGTATTTGTGCTGTCACATATTAGCTTTGTTCATTACATGACTCACAAAACTGCCTCACTCCAAGAAGAGAGATGTACAGTAGTGCTGAAAACAGTAATTCTGGGGAGTGTGCTTAGACCCAGCCATCAGTGACAGAGAGCACTGCACTCTCAGCGCCCCATGCACTGGGTGCATCCCAGGGCTCTACTGCTTTAAGACGAGTTTACTGTTGGTCATATGTTCTCCACCCAAATTTGCATTCATTTCATGGGCCCACTGTACTCATGCTGCATTTCTTTAGCACATTAGTAAAGCTGCTTTGTGAGTAGATCTTTTTCCTCCCTGCTCCAAGCCTGCTGCTGTTCCTCCTGGAGGACAGCTTGGAGAGCTCCATAGGAATGCAGTTTCTCATCTCTGCTCTAGCCCACAGCCCGGAGCACTTTGGATGCTCTGTTTCTGTCTGCTGTCATTCACTTCTGTGTCATTCCTTGATTCCTGTGCTCAAACTGAATCCACTCAATTATTTTTTCTAGTGCTTTTTTTCACTTGCATGCACATCTTTGTGATACATCTTCATCTCTGCTGCTCTTAATTTTGTTTTATTTTTATTTTATTTTATTCACACCTGTGTTTGTGAGGTGTGAATAAGCAAGTAAAACCTGTTCTCATAAATCTTTTTATCAGTGTGAATTAATATCTAAGGGAAGAATAATTATCCTGTTTTATGAAAGTGCTTACTTCTGTTCTTATGTCCATTTCGTATGTTTTTGATATCACTTACATTTTTATGGAGCAGCAATCAACAGAAGACAAATTTCAGGTGTAGACTAAGATGTGGTAATGAACTCTGTTACAAATCATTGCTCATGTTGTATTGTAAAATGCCATATCTGTACACTATAAGAATGCATTATCTGAATTCTCTTACCAGGGTGATGATTTTGATTTCACAGTACTCTGATTCCCCAAAACCACTCTTATGCAAGCACTAAAAACCATCCAAACTCCTAATTTTTTTTCCCTAGATGGTATTTGATTCTCAGTCTGCTTGTTAGTTTCTCTTAAATTTGTTCTATAGATAAGTTATGCTTTCCAAAGGGATTTTGCCATATTGGGGTAATCTAGATTCAGTTGTGTTTATGGTCTGGGGTTTACTTCTTCAAGCTCTCTTGGTGTACGTGACACTACAGTGTGCCATACACTAAGAATTTTATCCATGCTGCAGACAGCTGGCTAAACAGTGGAACTGGAAAGATCATCAGTAGATGGTGCAGGATTTGAGTTCTGCATGAATAAGGGGATTTTCTTATGCCATGACTTTGTGCTGGGGTTTTGTATCTTTGGTGGGGAAGGGAGGTGTATTTGGATTTTTCTTGTGTTTTGTTGGGGTTTGGGATATTTTGGGATTTGGGGTTTTTTATGTTTGTTTGTTTTTGCTCTTGAACAGTGATGTTTTGGTCTAAAGGCAGGTCTTCAGACTCAAAATGTTCCTTGTGCTTTAACAGGAGTCTCATAGTAATCAGAGGGACTGGCTGACCTCTATGTGGTCTGTCGAAATAGCCTGATGGAATTGTACAGGAGCACATATTCATTGCAGGTTTTTCCAAGAAACTGCATACTAAATATGGAGTATTGATTCTTGTGATGTGTAACCTTGGTGATACCAAGGTTAACTGGCTGCTGCATTTGGGTCTGAGCCATCAGACCTGCTTTTAGATTTCTTGTTTACTAGTAACTCACCCTTCTGTCTTTCCCTGTATGTACAGGCACTGTCTGTTACCCCTTCAGAGATGTAGGATTCACTGCCCATCTACACTGAGTGTGTGGAATCTGTTTTGAACCTCAGACTCCCCTATGGTTTCAATGCCAAGGCTCTGTTCTTATGAATACTTTGGATTTCAGTTCATCCGTCTATCCCATAGTGGTGAAAGCAGACAAACATAGATACAGACCTTTAAAAAGCTTTAAAGCAAAATTGTCTTAGGAGTATATAGGATATAAGGATCAAGAAATAAAACCTCAGCATTAAATGTCCTCTTCTCCAGTTACCCCTTCTTCCTGCATTGGTGTTTAGGTCTATATGAGAACAAAATGGTGAACTCAGAATCTTTTGCCTGTATCTCAGCTGTTCTGCATAATACGGGGTATTTCTCTTTAGCTCTCTGTACAGCTCATCTTGCACGGATGTAAATGTTTTTACTTGCAGTTCTGACTTCCTTTTCTGACTGGAACACTAACCAAGAGCAGCGGAAGTCTTGCTCTGGCTACTTGTGATTGAATTCCCTCATTGTTGCGCCCCCCCATCTTCAACATCGTGCCTGTAGCTTTTAAGAATCAACTTCCACAGTAATTTCTTTTTCTACTCTTCAGGAATTTCCCATTCTTCAAATCTCAGCCTCTTAAAATAAACTTGGTCTCACAGTTTTCCCTATTTTTCTAATTTACATTATTATTTTTAGAGATTCCATCCTGAACATTTGAAGCTTCTGTCCTATGGGTATTCATGCTGTCAGGCCTCAGGGAGCAAGTGCAGAATTGCTTTTTTACCTGAGGCATTCGTGATGCTGTGATTTCAAAAGCTCAAGCAGGATTGGTAAACTCAGCCTCCCAGTTACTGTAACACTGTGATAATTTCATGAGTGGCTCTTACCTTTTATATGAAGGGTGAAATTTACTTTTCTCATGAGAACATGATCCTTATTTGAAAATGTTGATTTTGTCCGTCCAGTGTGTGTGTGTGTAATTTCAGGATTTGTTTTACATCCTGTGTAAGAATAAAATTCGGTTTAAGATTATTATTTTTTAGCATTTTCTCTTCTTTTCCACTTCTCTCATTTCAGATGTTGCAGTTGTGGACATGAGTGATATTTCCAAGCAACCATCACTGTTCTACCACCTTGGCGTACGTGAAAGCTTTGACATGGCCAATAATGTTATTCTTTACCATGACACTGACGCTGACACTGCTCAGTCTCTCAAAGTAAGGTTCTCACTTCACAGTCTGCTTCATTTCAGAAATATCTTTAAATACGTGATCCTACAGATGTTTGTGTTTTTCTGAAACTTACATTTGATGTAATTTCCAGATAGCTACATAAAAAAAATCATGCTAAGAATAAGCGACTGTTAGCAAAAATAGTAGTAATAGAATATAGAAATGCTTTTTTTGTAAGAAAAGATCCATAGTGTGGTACTTGTTTTGCTTCAGGTGGTTAGACTTGGAATGGAGAGTGCAGGTCCGATTTTTTCCTTCCTTTCCCTCTTTTAATTAGAGTACATGTAAGAAAAAGTTATGGCTTGTATCATAAGGGCGCTTGAACAAGGGCTGTATTGCAGCCTACTCCTATTGAAGCACTTCTGTCAGATGAGGTTTGTATTCCCTAGATGCTGAGTAGCTAAGACTACAAGAATCTCCTTTTTATTGCTGTTTGAAGATAAGAAAAGACATCCTCACCAAATCTTTTTATAGGGCGGTTGTTCATTTTTATAGTAGGATAATACATGCTATACACTTAAGTCCTGAAATTGCTATTCTGGATGCAAGTCATATATTGTGGATGTTTCTGCAGGTTCTCTTTATTTTACATCCCATTTAGACTTTTATCCTCTGTATCATCTCTTGCTGCTTTTAATATCATCCGTTTTCTTGCTACCTTCACTGAGAGGAGCATTGTTCATGCTTTGTTGTTTTTTCCTCATTTTGAGTTACTGCCCCTTCTACTTTGCTTTTTTTCACACCATCAGTGTCCAAAAATCCTTTTTGGAGTTCTCCAACCTCTCTTGATCCTGTAAGAATATTAAGTCTCCTTTTTCCCCAGAAAAGCTCTGTTCTGTCACAGCTTCTCATTCATCTTCTCTGCTCTCCATGTCATTGGTTGTACTGTCATGTGTCTATAACCCATACTTCCATTCTTCATGTGGTGGTCCACATACACATTCACGTTCCGTGTGGCCTGGAGTTCCAGGAACTCAAAGCTGGAGCCTGTCACATTCTTTGCTCAATGAGATTATCCATATGGATACATGCTAAGATATTACTGGCATGTCCTTCTTTCCTCCACCTAATCAGGGTGGGCGGCATACAGCTTCTCATCCACTACTGGTAATACACCTGACTGCAATGAAAGACTTCATTTTTATTTTTCATTAACACATTTTTATCTCTTTATGCTGTCACTCCGATGTTCTGATCAATTTGGTTCTCCCAAGGATGTGCCCAAATCTGGGAAGACTATTTGTCTTCTATTTGTTGCTGCCCAATGAGGATGGCTTTGATTTCTGCACTTTGTGCCAAGCACATACTCAAGCCCCTGCTCCATAACTGGAGTGTTGAAGGATCTCCAGGATTACATCCATCCGTGGTTGGATGTTCAGATTGATTGTTGCCAGAACTTGCAAGTCTTTGCACTGTCAGTTTTAAGCCTTTTCTCCTAATGATGTAAAGCTCAAGTCTACGGACTGGGGAACGCCAGAATGTGACTAGGTCATTTAAGGCTAGAAAAACTATTATCTGCCTTCACCTTTCTTCCTCTAGGAACTCTGTCAGTGGCACTGACACCTTACTCATGTCTCAGTTGTTTGTATAACCTATTTGGCCTAAATAGGCCCATAGCATATCTTAGATGGGATCACAGGACTTGATTTAAGTTGCTGGAACCAGCTAGGAGAGATCCTCTGCATCAACTGGTTTAAGCTGGGCTCTGAGACAGGGTTCAGTCCTCCTCTTGTCCGTGGTATCTCTTCAGCAATTGAGGCCCAGTTCAGTGTTGGGTAGCATTTAAATATGCTAATATACCTTTCTTAGGAATACTTCAGAAGGTAGGCAGGGACTGTTCTTGGGGTATTTCAGCAAACGCTTCATGACACATTTCACATCATAGGTGCTGCATAGTTTCAGAAGAGTAAATTTCTCCCTATTGAGAAAGATCTTTAACTGCAGTAGATAAAGCTCTATTGGAGAAACTTGCTTAGCTAGGTAGACATTAATTTTCAGATATGTAATATTTCAAATGTTTAAGCCTTCCATCACTTTTGTTATGAAGAATTTTATTTGGCTTAAGGAGTTTTAGCTAATTAGAAATTCTGTTTAGGTTTTAGTACCTTTTTTATGTATTTTCGATCCTCTGCTGATGTTTCTTTATTTTGAAGTTTGTGAATAATTTGGTCAGGGTTTTTCCACTTCCCTTCAGAAATGTATTACTTTACTTGGACCTAGGTTGCTGTGCACACTCATAAGAGTGGTGCACAGTTTAAGTGTTATAAGGGCAGTATTGCTGTCTGCTGTTACTTCTGCTGAATATCTGTGAAGTTCTGGCAACCTGACCTTTATACAGTTTATCTCTTAGGATCCATCCTGAAGTTGTCCCAAGAGTTGTCTCTTCAGTTTCACCGACATTCTTTCTAAACAACCTAATTCTGAGGATGTAAAAGAATATGTAATCTGGCTTTAAAGAGGGTCATATTTGTAGAGCCAAACCTCTTAAATGCGCCCTGATATTTTTGCCTGTTGTTGATCATTTCTGTGCAGTGGTTGTCCAAGTGGATTTCAGGCTGTCAGATACGAAGTTGCTCAAGCAGAATCATCTCAGGTTGTCAGAGCACAGTTAATTAAGTTGCTTGACAGCCTTGATTAGAAGCAAGTCTATGTCTAATGTTTGTAGTGTGGCTTACCTGGAGATTTCTTTGGTTTGACCAAGCAGTGTTCATTGAACATGTAATCCATCACCAAAGAGAAGAGAAGGTTACTTACCAGCAGCTGGAAGTCTCTGAGGTCTGGTTTATATGCCCATTAGTTTATCATCTGCTTCATTGTTTCAGTATCTCTCATTAGAGTTTGAGGTGAGAAGAATTAGGGTGTAGAAGGAATGTGTTGGTCTGTGCCCAACTGGGTAGGAAAGGGCCTTAGGTATCTGAAGGATACTCTTTCAGAGAGAAAAACCCTCCAGCTCTGAATGCTTTTGTCTAACCAATGCTCAGTGTGTGACTGGGTGTGCCCAGTCTGAGAAACTCCAGTTATTGGCAAGTAAAACTTTATTTTCTGAGCACTTCTTTAAGTAGGTTTCTTCACTGAATTGTTGATTTGTTCCTAATCTGAACTACTAAGACTCTTCTTGGTGTTGTTCTGTCCCTTTACTGGGAATTTACTGTGGCAGGAAATCTGGATTATGCTGTGAAGAGCCCATCTGTGTGTGTGCATATATATATGTATAGCAGTGATTTTTATTGGAAAGAATAATTCCCAGTAAAAACAAATAAACATTTCTGTTGTCTTTTTTTCCCCTCACAGGATATGGTATCTCAGAAAAACACAGTAAGTATTAAATCCACATTCATTTTAAAACACAAAATGAAGATGCTACATTTGAAGCAACTTTAATAACAAAGCTGCCAAGCATATATATGCTCTGTATGATTGAAGGAAGTTGTTTTACCTATCTATAATTCAAAGTTTTGGAAAGCTTGTTGACACTCCAAAGTAAAGCAAGATTTTAAAGTTACTTTTCTTTACGAATTCCTTTCCAAGTTGTAGAAAAGTGCCGGTAGATTTAAGTTTTATTTGTAGGTTGACAGATCAAAATGTAAACTCAAATTCAAAGTCTCCTTTTCCCTCTACCACTATCACCTATTTGTGCAAAGTAGATGTTTGTGATGCCTTAATGGGGTTTACTTTTGTGTCTCAAACAGCTTCGGCTTCTGTATACCTATCCTCTTCCTTACAAATTCGAAGATTTACTTAGAAATGCAAAAGCTTATTTCCCAAAGTAAAAATATTCTTACACTTAATGCAAGTAAACTCAAACAAATAAGTTTGAAACAAGATAAAATGTAGGAGTTGTTTAAGGCTTTTTGAAATATGCTATGATATCTTATATAGTTGCATATTTTGCCGTAGTTCACATCATGTCAGTGGTTTTTTTTCGTTAAATCCTCCACACTGTTATTTTGAGGATGACTGAATTTACAAAACTCTTACACTTCCATTTATCCTTTCTGTTTCCTCTCATTCACCATATACTTTTATTTTCTTCCAAACAGTATTGAGCAGGATTAAAATAATAAAGTGGTCTTAGAGTTTGATAGTAATTTTAAAGAGAACTAGAAGAAAAAATGCGTTAGTCACAGTGGTTTATTTTGAGCTGCTGTTTTGACTTGGCCACAGTGCTGCACATAGGCTAAAGATAGATCAGGTTTAGCACATGTAAATGCAGGTCATCCTTCCTGGCTGTCTCAGGGATCTTTGAACCAGTGTGACCTGTGCAGTGGGAACTGCATTTACTGTGTGTAAATTTACTGTCTGTGGCTTTGTGAAGGGGGACTCAGAATGTGGCAGATTTTCTTGTGAATGCTACTATCCGTCAACCAGTGGATGACCATTGTTTTAGGAGCATGTGTTTTCCCCTCCAGGGCAGGAGGGAGAATTGTGAACAAGCCATTTGGTGGTAACGCTAGAAATGGAGTAAAAGGCAAAGGGGAGAGTGGCACATTCAGCCTGCTGCAATCAGATTAGCAGCCTACAGTCTTTTCTTTTGGCAGATTCTTTCTCCAGAAAGGGAGGTATTTCCCTTCACACTGAAGAGAAGAAAAGACTGAATCATAGAATATGCTGAGTTGGAAGGGACCCATCAGGATTGAGTCCAGCTCCTGGCCCTGCACAGGAGTCACACCATGTCCCTGAGAGCATTGTCCAAACACTTACTGAACTCCGTTGGGCTGCTGCTGTGACCATTGCCCTGGGGAGCCTGTTCCAGTGCTCAGCCATGCTCTGGGTGAAGAACCTTTTCCTGATATCCAACCTAAACCTGCCTTGACTCAGCTTTATGCCTTTGGTTCTAGTGACATGGTTTCTACAGCAGGGTCTGGTAGTGGACCTGTAAACACCTTGTGGCTAGCAGAAGGGGCAGGGAGACACCCCTAAGCAAGGATCTTGATTCCTCCTTTAAAAAGGAGGGATTGTCTAACCTACTTTCTTCAAGTGATTACATTAAGAAAAAAATTGTGAGTAAAACACAGTGAGGTAAAAAATGAATCACTTTAAATACCAAGTCAGGACTCTTGACCTCTTTGTATTATTTGAAGTTGTTCATACTTTCTTTTGTTAGATAAATGGCTAAATGTGCTCCCATATTTCATTCTTTTATCAGTATTTTTTAGTCAGAAATTAGAACAAACTCATGAGCAAGCTAAATAGTTCATAGGTTAAAACTATGTTTTTTTAAGTCAAAGTCGACTTCGAACAGACAATTGCCTTCCCCTCCTTTCAAATCCAGTGAGTTTTCACGAGAGGTTTGCAGTTTACCACTGGCCCGATACGGTGCCACTGCTTCATTACTTGGTTAAAGATTTTACAGCCATATGGGCAATGTCTTGTTTGGAGTTAATTGCTAATCCGGGTTGCTGTGCTTGTTAATAGGTACATAATTAGTATGAATTTATTGTGTCCAGTCAAATATATAGTTAGATAAGCATTTCAGTTTATTTGCTGAATATTAAATGCAATAGTTAATACCCCTGTAGTAGAGCTTTGTGTTTTCCTTTCATTTCTCCTGAGGGAAAAGTGTGGGTGTGCCTCTGCTCTAACTGTGGAATAGCAGAGCTTAAATACACTCTTCATCAGGGGCTGGAGGCATGGTGGAAAGAGGATAGTTACCTCCTAAGCCTTCCTCCAGCCCAGTGGTAGCCACAGGAATATCATTGCTGGAGAAGTTTTACAAGCCCTCTCCATGTTTTACAAGCCCTGTGTCCATGCATCTGCAGGGTGTGTAAAGAAAAGGGAACAACTGAGACAACAATTGTTGCCAGGCTCAGCACACTTTTGGTCCAGCATCAAGAGTGAAACTTTCTGTGCTGACTGCTGTAGCTTAGAGCTTTCTCTGAGGTTTCCGTGCCCTCACCTTTCCTATTTATCCTACAAATCTCACATCATCTACAAAGGTGCAGAAAAATCTTAGCATGGAACAGATGTGGAGCCATGTTAAAGCTGAAGAGAAGGTGAATGTCTAGTATGTCATCAGGGTGATTTGCTTTGTGTATCGCAAGAAAGCCTTGAAGAGAATGGAGATCTTCCTTGTAGAGAAAACATTATTTTAATCCAGCATTGAGGAGGAGGCAAGAGCAAGGAAACTGGACACGAAGCTGAAAACAATGCAGAGAAAAAAGTCAGCAATTCAACTGAGAGTTGGCCTGAGTGTAGCTGATCTAGGAGTGAAAATTATACAGCAGCAAGATGCAGTGGTGTGAGTCTGAGAGATTTAATAGCTTACTGTCTGAAAAAAGAGTGTGAGTAGGAGAACTTCCTTCCTTCCACCATCCAGGAATGCAGTATTCACGGATAAGATGGAGGAATGTGATTCAGTTCTACTTGATTTCCCCAAACAAGCAATTAAAATTCTGTATTGGTAATTTATTGCATACTTGGATGCTAAAGGAAAGAATTATTGGCTGTGGGAGTTCAGTTCCCAAGGAAGAATTGCCCTGGCATGAAATTCAAGGTCAAGATTCTGTGTCCCGTGAGTTAGATTTCCTTCTGTAGAGCTTCTCTGAGCTTTGAGGACTTTTCTGTTAGTTTTAATAAAGATTGCACGGCTTCCTAGTTTCTGTCAAAATTATTATCAATAGAATAAATGGCAAATATGCAGTCTTGCAGAACAGGTTCTTTCTTGTGCCATTATGGAAAAATGGACTGAAGGGCAGAGGAAAAAAAAAATTATCTATGGAAAATGCTTGAGATTTGGAGTTTCTTTAGATGTCAGATAAACATTGGTTTACTGGACAAATGAAATTTCAAGGATTTTCAAAAGCAAAAAATACTTTAAAAAATAGTCTTTCCCCAAACCAGTGTAATAGACAAAATCCATTGGAAACTTGTTCTGTTTTGATTCAACTTGTTTTTGCCATCCTTGATATTTTATTTTTTTTTTAGGAAGGAAATTTCGTCTCCTGCTACAGGATCTTAAGAAATTATGAATAAAAAAAGTTCAAGATTGAGGGAAGAAAAGAGTGCACAAGGGGCTTTAGAAAACTGCTGGAGTCAGGAAGCAAAATACACAGTCCTTTGGGCAATAGCTCTAGGATTGGTTGCACATAGTTTGAGATGCACACTTTGATCTATTCCATTTGTTTGAATGAGGCATTGAAAATGCAAACTAGATCTTTCCACTGTGGAAAAACTATTATACCAAGTACAGAACATAAGGAGAAAGCCTAGTTAGTTTTTCTTTAGTTTACAATGTGCCTGAAGAAATTTGAATAACTCTGTTAATTGCATTCAGGGAAGGTATTTAAAGGAAAGTAGGCTGGCTATTAAACCAAAAAGTTTATCATAGTATACTTAGGCCTTTGGGCCTGATCAAGTATTTTTAGAGATTTAAATGGTTATTGTTCATGAAATCCTGTAGCAGCTCTTTTAGTAAGCAGTGAATAATGTCTGGGCCATGGAGGAGTCATTAGCAAAAATTCTCCTTGATCTGAAGGGAACTGGATTGCAGTTTATTCTTGCCACAAGGAATTTTTATGTTGAAAAATCACTTTTTATTGTAATTGGCAGAAAGTTTCTTCAGACTTCCAGTAGCTGTGCAAATTAGACTATATATACTGTTTCAATGCCATGAACATTTAAGAAAACTAAATGGAAAGATTTTGGCACTTGGACTCATATTCTCCAGTTAAGTATCCCCAGTGGATTGCAATGAGAGCCAAGACACTGAAGTATGATTACATTATTTGAACTTAATAATCTGAAGAAGTATTATTGCAGAGTAGCTTTCTATTTTTTATTTTCTGATTATTTTTACAATGTATAAAAGTTTATATGATACAGTCTTTTAATGACATATTTCTAAAAAGGCCTGAGGTAGCAGAAGTGTTAAAAGAAATTGTAAAAGGACGCAGAATGAAAAAGTAGGAACATCTTAAATTCAATAATTTTTCCTTTTGGGTGGAAAATAGTACAAAGGCAATGGGTGACTGAGTAAATGTTACTTTTAATGCTTTTTATGATGAAATATGCTACTGTTACTTTAGATAATGAAAATGAAGACTTTTAAAATTTATGCATGAAAGTTAGCTTTTATGGAAATATTGCCATCTCAAGCAATGTGTAGTGGTTGGATTATAGTTAACTAACCAGATAATGAAACTGACAGGTTCATAAAAGTAAGACCTGAAAACATCTTAATGATGACACAAGGAGATGTATAGACATGTAAATAATGTAAATAGATAAGAGAAATGCCAAAGTATTGAATTGTTTTCTTGGCCTTTTAAATATAGTTTTGCTGTAAATATCTATATTCATTTTCTGTTGTTTCTTTCTTTAATTATTTCTTTATTCATGTGTCATGTCTGTCTTTTTGATTCTTATGGTGTTTTGTGGTGGTGTTTTCCTCTTTGTTGTTTTATTTCAATTTGGAGTAGGTTGCCAACCTCAAAACTTTTCTTCGTGTTCAAGTACCTCCTGAATACCAGAGTGGTAATCTAATAGGCAAAGTATGTATCACTTTAAATCTACTGTTTGGAAGATATTTTAAGACAAAAATCACTGTACATTTGGCCTGGCTTGCCTAGAGCCTGAAAGTGGCCTATGTGGGCCTCACTCTTACAGCCTCTCAGCAAAGGCATGGCTTTCTGCTTAATTCCTTTAACCATTTCACTTGAAGAACAGGTCCCTCTCTCAACTTATTTGCAATTATTTTTTATGTTCTTAAACTTGTGGCTTGTCTTGTGGTAGATTTTAAAATGTTGTGATTAAATGTAAGAGTTTCAGTGCTGGCATACATTATTTGCTGGTAGATGAGCTATTCAGAGTTTTGGGTTTTTTTCAGTCTGCTTGGCTGTAATTTTTAACTTAAAATTTCCCAAAATCAGACAATTAAAATACCTTAGCTTCTAATTCTGAAATTAACCAACTCATCATACAGTCTTGATAAGCTATGAAGTTATTACTCTACTACAATTAAATAAGTCATAATTTATAGATTTTATATGTATGTGTATATGTATGCAGGTAGAGTTGCTGTATACGTTACTTCACGTATACCTAAGCCATTTATTCATTATCTTAAAAAGGCAATAGTTGGTGTATCACAAGACAGTAATTTTCAAAATTATTAGCTTTTGGTATCAGAGACCAGCATCCTGAATAGAAGATCAGAAGAAGCAAAGGTGGTATTTTCAGCCATCTGTAATTCTTGTTAGCATAAGAAAAGTAGATGGACTAGGTTTTTACATAATGAAGATAAGAAAGACTTTCTTAGGCCACACAGTCTATATGAAAGGGTTTTATAGTTTATTATATGTAAATATTGGACAGAAGAAGCTAGAAGACAGGAAGGTTTAATTGCATAGATTTCACTATGCAAAAGGAGACAAGAAATCTAAGTCAAATAGATGATATGTTGGCTGGATAAGAATACAATGTTTGAGGATAAGATCAATACAGTGTTTCACATGTGTAATTTAAATTTTTCTGAAAATTTCATTGCTTTTTCAGTCGATAACTGCAGTTCTTGGCATCTCAAGATACATCACCCTTTCAAATTGGATGGGCTTTTTTCATTGCAGGAAGAGCTAATTTGCTGTTACAGGTTTAAGAATAGAGTTTATACACAAGCAGCTTTTTCATTGCAGTGAACTTACTGTTTATTTGAGTAAAGCTGAGACAAAATTGTGCTGGCATATTGGTGGCTTGGGTTGCAGTTTTTCTGACTTTTTTATTGGGAAGTCAAGATAACAATCCAGCAGATAATTATATTGTCACAACAGGGATAATGTAATTTAGGATTTGTAAGGAAGGAATGTGACTTGATCTTTATCCTTTAGAAATTATTTAAAATTCTTAATCCTCCCAAACTCGGATCAGCAACAGGATGTACTGACCTGTCAGGTTTTTTATCTGTAGTTTTAGTAGCTGCATGCCCTACATTTTTAACTTCCTGTGAACAATCTGTTTCTCCTGTCTAGTTTATTAATACATTCAAAAATGTGCCATCTTCATAGCCATTCTTTTCATCATCTCAGCATTCTCCCATTGTTCAAGGTGACCATAAATGGCTATGGCTTTTCTGCATGCTTAGATGCTATGAAAAAATGAAAGGTATGATTTTGTTGTACACGTTCAGTGCCATGATATCTCCGGCGTAGTGGTAGTTGGTCATGGCAGGTGTATTATATTGACCTGTGCCTCAGTGCTCCCATCTAGTTACTCTCAAATATAAAGTTCACCTTCCTTTTAAACAGCAGAGAATTGTCATTGCTTGAATGGGATGCAGGTGGCTTCTCCTAGCTGTGGAAAACTTCATAGTGGTCTGGTTTCTGGGGCCTTGCTCAGGAGCTGAAAACTCTGTACTTGCTAGTCTTGGGCTCTGAAGGGCATTTCTTGTGTCCTCACCCATTTCAGCACCTTGATTGTATTCACACATTTTATGTGGCATATTAAGGTTTTTTGGGTTTTAATTCTAAAGTTTTGTGTTACGAGTCCTACATCTATTACAAAACACTTCAAAGATTTGGGGTTTGTTGGTTGGTTTAGGGTTTTGATGGTAGCAGGAGATGTTTCATAGGCTTCTCTGGATTAAACATCTCTATAAAGTCCTTCCAGTGTCTGTGTTTTTGTATTTCTCTCATTGTGTAGAGCTCTGCATCATATCTTTCGTAGCACAGGGTGAGCCTAGAGGATGCAAGTACGTCTCTGACCCCAAAAATTTGTGAACAGAACGTTAGCTGGTAACTGTCAGACCCTACTGGGGTCTGTGCATTACATTAAAAGGAAAAATTGAACAGTTTTGTTGTATTGTCACTTAACAGACCTGGAGCTTTATTCATCAGCTTTGTTAATATTTGTAACTCTTCCACACAAATTTCCTTGAATTTAATGCTTAGAAATCTTGTGTTAAACAGTGCACTAAAACTTCATACGCTACTCTAGCTGTTTTTTCTGTCAGTAAAAGATTCTGTGTATGCACAAGTATATTTCTGCTTTCATTTGTTTTGTAAACTCTGCTTGTTTTTATTTTAGGCTTCAAGTGGCAACTATTATTTTATTCCATACTTTGTCACACCTTGTGCTGACTACTTTTGCTGTGAAAGTGATGCCCAACGAAGAGCTTCTGAGTACATGCAGCCAAGCTGGGACAGTATCCTGGGGCCACTTTGTGTCCCACTGGTGGACAAGTTTCTCAGCCTTCTCAAGGATGTCCATGTTACATCATGGTAATGTTACAACAGATAACAGTTCCAGAGCTTTTGATAGTCTCTTTCTGATATCATGAAAAAAGGAGATGCAGAATTTTTAGTAACATTGATTTTTGATTTTTTATTTTTCACTGCACTTAATATAGTGTTAAAAGAAGCTGCTAACTTTACTGATTTTCATATTCCTGTCCTGCAGCTGTTGCAGTTAACTAACCATGTTATGCTAGAATATGATTTATAGTTACTTTCCAGAAAGCAAAGGCAGTCCATGGGTAAGATAAAGTGTTTAAGTTTAAATTACAGTGCATAAGGTTGTAATAGGAGCTAAGCTCATAGTTTCTTCATAGAACTCAAAGCCAAACACTGTCCTTTTCTGTCATCAAAAAAAAAAAAGCCAGCAATGGGCAATCAATTGTAATTTGCATGGTTTGATTTTATTTTTAAGTATTAACCTTCTGGTATCAATAAACATGATACTGCTTAGCCATTTCTACAAGGGACTGTTGGAGTTTTGGGAATTGGGTCTGGAGAAGGAGGTCTGTCTTTTTCAATTGCGCACCCTGTACTCTGCAGCTACTACTGTTTTGTATATATTTCTGGAAAACACTCAGACTGAGCTGCTGGTTTTTAATTTTTCTAGTGTCCGAATCATGAGGTAGCACTGAGGGCCCTCAGATTTCTTTGTTTCCCCATTGCCATCCCACCCCAGTGAAAAGCTTGCCTAAAAAACTACTTTTCTTTTGTGGTCCCATCCTTGCAATCCCGTGGATGAACCTGCTGTGACTTCTTACCCTGAAGGGGAAGGGAGCACCTGAGATTCCTAGATGCTCACGGTTGAAAGGAATGACAAAAGTCAAAGGGTCTGCAAAAATTTGCAAAGGTTCATTAGTAAACTACACACTTGGCTTAGAAATTGGTGTGTTACTCCCTGACCACCTAGTATGAGGCACAGCAGAGGGTTTTGAATAAAGGGGTAGGGTGAAAGGGAAGAGAGAGAGACGAATTAAAGAGGGTCAAAGAGGAGGGAAGAAAGAAAGAAAGATCACCCATCCTGGCTTCAGCGTCAATCCAGCTGGGGTTTCCATGGTCCTGGAATGCATATGCAGAGCAAGCACCCTATAATTTTTTGGGGTACCTTCTTATAGATAAGTTTTCCCCACCCTGGAGATGAGTTTCTCACTTTCTCTACAAATTGGTTACACGCAGTCTGTTCTTGTAGATCTTTCTGGAAAAGGGTTGAAGGTCTTTGGGGGTATTGGGCGGTCTTGATCCCCCCTTACAGTCCATGCCGGCTTCTCAGTCTCATTTCTGTGCTTGCACTGTATGGGGCTGTGCTTGCCAGTGGTGCTTACTGTGACCTTGCTGCTTTGATGGTTATGTGAATGAGACAGAGAACTTAATTTTCTTTGCTATGTGTAGGACTTATGCTAAGCAAGGCTTAATACTTTGAAAGACTCATTTGTAAACAAGAAAGGGATTGTATGCACTATCTGTCAGGTGACACCTGCTAACTTTCAAACTACAGACGCCATAACCTTCTCCAGGATAAATTTACCCCTAAGTAGCTGGTCCAGGCCATTCAAATTTGTCATACCGGTAACATATATGTTATTTTTCAATTTACAAAAGTGCTGATGTTGGATTGTGCACTGATGTTAGTGTAAATAAGATGCACTTATTGGAGGCTTTTACATAGATCCTGCCCACATTATGTATTATGTTCATCAAAGAGATTGCAACTAAATCAGCTTTTGTTGGCTTGTTTTTGTTTTAGTTTCTGTGTTTGAAAGTCTCCTTCCAACTTTCATGATAAAATAATATACCTCCTCTTTACATCACACTGGCGTTTCTTCTCTGTGTCGTTTTATTATCCCAGATGCTGCCTTCTTTATGATACAAAGTACCACGTCTGTCAGGGTCAGTAATGGGGCAAAGAAATCCTCCAGTTTTCTTGTTGGTAAAACTGCCTCACGATCCTGGTTATAAGCATGTTAATCCGTAGCCCTACACTCTGAGGTAGTAGGAATGTGGAATATTTGTAAGTAGTTATTGAAAAATATGGAAACATTTGATGTGCACCTCACTCTGAGGAAATGGTACTTTTTATTAGAAATATAGTCATCTTTCATAAGAAATACCTAACAGTCTTCTTCCCCCATGTCTATCTTTTATTTCTTTAGTGCCTATTATAAAGAAACACTGCTAAATGACATTAGAAAAGCTAGAGAGAAGTACCAAGGAGATGAACTGGCTAAGGAGCTGGCCAGGATTAAGCTTCGTATGGATAATACTGAAGTGCTGACTTCTGACATTGTCATAAACCTGCTTCTTTCTTACAGAGATATTCAGGTATGTGCTTAAAGACTAAGGTGGATTATTTTACCATGCAATTTTGGCTCTTGTTTGTTCTCCTCTACCTCATTGTTTGTTAAGCAGTGATTCAAAGCTGACACTAAATGGGTGCAATTGTTACATTGTTCAAGAGTTTGACTTGTCTGTTGGGCAGCTTAAGGGAATAGAGACTCTTACTCCTTTTGCCTGTGAACAAGAGACACAGATTAGGTGACTTCCTGAGGTCTCTCCCTTTGTTTTTAGTAATTTTTAACTTCCTTAAAAAGAAAAAAGGCAAAAATCCCTACTGAATCAAGATTCTTGCCTTGCCCTCCCCTACTTTTCCTCCGTCCCCCGATAAAGTAAGATACATTTAGAAATGAAGAAAATGCATTTGTTATGATCATTGTGTTGGCTAGAGATGCCCAAATTGAGAACTATAATTCAATGAAACATTAATTTTAGTTTAAAATATAACTGCACCTTTTTTTCTTGTTTTTATTTTTGAAATAAGTTCTGCTTTTGCTAAAACACAGCCTATGTGCTGTCTTTTCAAATTGACAGTCTGTGTGTTTAACATCCATTTTCAAATATAAGTTCAACCGTTCTATAAAACTTTTTTCCCATCAGGAGCTAAATTGGTTATTTCTTGTGTATAAATGGGTTGTGAGAGCAATGGGTGACCACATTACCCAACTTTCCATTCTGAAGTGAATATTTTCCTGCAGCACTTTATCCATCTTCATTTGGATCTGCTCTGGTGATCATGAAAGGTCTCCCTCGAGAAATGTACTCATCTCAAAATATGTTTTGAACAAAGAGATGAAGGAACACGAGGCCTTTTGAGATGTCAGTAAACTGGCCTCTTCAGCCCTGTAGATGTGGGTTACCCATGAGAAACCAAAATGATTGCACAAGTGGCTGATGTACTTCAGAGGCAGCTGTGCTCAAGTCCGTGGTGACCTGGTGAGGTGTCACTCGTCAGAAAAACTTAATAGGGCCTGAAAGAGGCAGACTCATCACCTCTTTTTCTGGTGCTGGGAGTGTGATTGATCAAACTGGCTACAGGGATTCAGTAGTTTGGGCTTCGTGGTGAGGAAGAGGCAAGCACTGATGTGGATAGACAAAATCCCTGTTTGTTCCTACATACCCTTCATGGATGTTTCTCTGACTCTTTTAGGAACAGTCACCTGAGAAACTGTCTAGTGATCGTGATACATTTTAGTTCAGTGATGCTTTCCTCTGCTTTTAGTTTATTCTACTTCAATCTTTTTATCTTTTTTGAATTTCGTCCCAGGACTATGATGCTATGGTGAAGCTGGTAGAAACACTAGAAATGCTTCCTACCTGTGATCTGGCTGATCAACACAACATTAAGTTTCATTATGCTTTTGCATTGAATCGGTAAGGATGATTGATTGAAGTTCTTTCATTTTATTGCTGTTCCATATGGGCTTATATATAAATTTATAGTGCAGATAATATCAAATTCCCTTCCCTTTCTGCACACGTTAATATTCATCACAGTCATCTCTCCTTAATCCCATACTTACTGTGCACCAGGACAGTTTGTAACTTTTGAAATCGTTGTTTTCCAACAACCATCGCTTTGTCAATGATCAGGAGAGAGTGGATCTGTTCCCAAAGGCCACCTGACTAACTGCAAAAGACTCCAGTGATACCAAGGGGTTCTTGGTCAGTCTGAGATCGTTTATTCTGAGTCACTGATTATTCTGAATGACTTGAAAAGTTTAGTGTGATAGAGTTATGGGTGATTTATTAAAGTAATAGGTAACAAGCACTGCTTGATCCATGAATACACATTCATGGTAGCGTTTCCTTGAAGGGCTACAAGGTCATCAGGACCTACAGGCACATCACTACTTTAGGAAACACTGAAATATTATTGAACTCTTCTAGTTAGGTACAGATTTTTGTAGTAGCTATGGATAGTATTTACTCAATTTCTAAAGAATTTACATTGAGATTATGTCAGAGAAAATAGATCCTATGCAAATCAAATCCTGTGTAATAGTGAAAGTAACTGGCTAGATGCAATCCACATACTATTAAAGATTGTGATCTGCAAGCTAACTTAAAATTAGGATTGGGCAACATCAGGATGGCATAAATCAAAGGGATTAAAAACTTAATAATAGATCTAGAAAACCAGTTCCTATGGCATTTTATGGAAAATGGTAATAAGTCTGGTCCTATCTGACAGTTTCATCAGACATAAGAGTAAACACTGAACTATTGCTCAGAAAATTACTGCAAATGGATTTAGCTTTATTTTTCAGAATTAAAAAAAATATATCAGGAATTTGACTCAAAATGTTTAAATTTGCCAGTAAGAATAATGCTAGGATCATGCCTTGTCCTTAGGTAGTGTCTTCATATAATCAGTTTTAAAACTTTTTCATTTAGATATGCATAATAAAATTGGCAAGCTCCTTTACTCTCTTGGTCTTCAAATTCTTTGTATTTTGAGCAGCATGTGAAACCCATGCCATTAAATCTTCTGTTTTGACAATGCCAATAGCACCCTGGTAAGACAAGATAGAACTAATTGCTCATGCACATACTTTCCCTGTCAACAGCTTTCATTAAATTGATTATTAGCCCAAACGAGCATGACTCTCCTTGTTTTCTTCTGGGAACAATTTAAACATTTCTATAGAAAAGGTTTTTCAGAAATAAATGGCTGCTTTTTCATTGGTAAGAATGCAGAATTTAGCTTCTACAGGTATTTTTACCTTCTTCAAACAAAATGGTGGACAAAACTCAAAAGCTAGACTTAAATATTTTTTGAGCAAGTCCACTTAGTTCAAAATGACCCCTAAAATGTTGCATTTAGCATCTTACTTCCATGAAATTTTTTAATCCCTAATTTTGTCTGTTTTAAAACCAAATTATTTTTAGCTAGTTCTATCAGAACCTATCTTTAAAAATAAAGAGCTATGTTTTCACTTCATATTCTATTAATTTCAGCATACAGAACAGTATTAATATTGCTCAGAACAGCTGATTGAGCCCACCAGGAAAAAAATACATCATATGCAGAACAGAATTAGCAGCTGTAAGAATATCTGACCGTGCAGAATGTTAATATGCACTTAATTTCATTAAAAAGTATACTAGAACTGTGATCCAGAGAGAGTAATTAGTTTATTTCCTCTTGGACTCTCTAACTGAGTTGTCTTGGCCATTAATCTCACTTCCATTGTCAAGTCGGAGTTGTTCTAGCGCTGCAGAGCCAGCGCTGTGGCAGAAGGGCTGCAGGGTTGTTTGTGGGCACCTCAGGGCTCTGCTGGTTCAGCAGGTGGGCACAAGCCCAGTCTGAGGCACAGCTGTGTGTAGGTCCAGGTTAACAAGTAGTGCTAAGGCAAGGGACAGGAGTGTTTTACTTTAGACACTGCAGCATTCCAGCCTAGCTGCATGTCCTCTGCCTCCAAGCCAGCCTGGGTCTGACCTGGCTTGGATCATGACCTGGCTGATGGGTGCTGTGCAGACAGGTACTGAGGCACTTACTGTCATATGTAGGGCAGGCAGACACTTCCATGCTGGTTTCTGGAACCCTGATTCATATGGCAGGTGTTTAAGCCCAGCCCCTCTCCTGGATTGCTGTCTTCCTCTCTGGTTGCCATTTCAGAGCTGAACTGAGAGCATCTTGGATTTGTTATCTCCCTTGTCTATTACCAGAATCTAACAATGGGTGTTTGCAATGACAGGCTTGTGCTTGTTTCCAAGCCTGGGCAGTCTGAATATATCACCCTCCTGGGTGCCTGTTTAGAAGTCCTAGGGAGCAAAAGGCTGTTGCTTTTCCAGTGTCTTAAGCTAAGTAATTTGGATGTGTACAAGAACAGAGCAGAGTGCTCTCTCCTGTACAGACACGGGCTGGTTTAAGACACTGTTCCTTGTTGCCTCCTAGCTGAGATGTAAGTCTGGTTGTATCTTAATTTAAACCTCTGTAGGTATAAGTTCAGTCCAAATATGCAACATGAATATTTACAATACTTGTATTCACAGCTGTGGTATGAAGTAAATTGCTGTGCAATTGAGGGCTGGGTTTTCCAGATGTTGATGGCTGTTTGTTTCAGTCCATGGGTACACCTTGCCTGGGAGGCAAGCACTGTGTAAGGACAATTTTCTAATTGGTCTTATTTACCAGGGTTGGAGTTACCAAGTTCTGGAAGGTTACAAAGAGGCCTTAGCATATGCCAGATTCTGTTCAAAACAGAGTAGACCTTAAAACCAAACCCAGTCCTGGCATGAGCCCAGAACTATGAATATTTCAGTCTCTTTCCAGGGCACTTCTATCTTCCTTTATATTAAAGATGAGGACAGCTGCAGTCACTATTATTTAACTCAGCATGCTATGTTTTAATGAGCAACATATTCCTGTACCATAATAAAAGAAGGCAATTAACAAGTGAAAGGTGTAATAGGGTGCAAGTAGAAAATCACTAGTAATTGTGAATAATAGTAGCTACAGAAAATCGTTCCCATTGATAAACACTGGGGTATTTAAAATGTTCTGTTCTGTGATTACTCAAATTTAGTAAAAAACATGTTGTGGGCCTCCTCATTTTATATGCCTGGTTTTCATGAAGTACCTGAAGTGTATATAAGGGAGAGAAAAAAGCTAGTTTTTTTCTTTGTCGTATCTGTCTGGAGGCTTGCAAATTTACTTCTTTTCAAAGCCTACTTTAGGCTTTTCACTGTTTCAAATATTGAAGGTTCTACGATAAAATTACATCCTCAGTGAAATGTGTCAACTCAAAAATTAGTTTCTGGTTTTAAATGAGAATGCAAGTGCAGTAACTCTAACTCTAAAATGAGTTGTCATATTTCTTAATAATTAAGAAATTTTTGAAATGTTTTTGCTGTAGATTTCTGTGCAGTTAGTAGTAGTTCAGGTCATCTGCTGTGGAATCATTAAGACATGAAATAAAAAGGAAACCAAAGGTGGATTCCCTTGAAAAAATACTTTTCATTAATATAAGAGTTTTTTGTCACATAGTTTTCCCCATCTAGATAGATGGAAACAAACCATACAGGGGAAGATGTGAACAAAAAGCTGAAAAAAAAGATTACACCACCTGTTACCTACAGAGTGAGCTAATTCTTGTCCCAGTGAAATCCATGCTGTTCCTGTTACCTTTGTTGGACAAAGGCCTGGTTCACTGAGTGTAGTTCTGGCTCTGTAACCATGCCAATTCTTTAAAGCTGGTAAAACCAGCCTGCGAAGCAGGAAGATTTTTTGGTTTAGAAATATTTAAAGCTAAGCCTCCTTATAAAGACTGGAGTGTAGAGAAGGATTCACCATCAAGAGGATGGATTTGGAGGGCAAGAGAGGAGCTATGATATCAAAGAGAAGGGAAAAAAAATAGAGAACTTGTTTCTTTACTGTGTGTTCCAGGTGTTATTCCAGGTGAGAGGCTGAGATCGGAGTTTGTTGCCCTACAGGGTAATTCAGAGAGGTGAAGGAGGAGTGGAAAGTTGGATAAGACAGGGAGACAGATGCAAGAGGCTTGTGTAGACCAGGAAGTGAGAAGACTGCTTCTGTGACTGAAGAAACATGGTAGAGTCAGCAGACAGATAAATCAAGTGACAAAACTGCAGTGAGCAAGCTAGCAAACTGGCAAGTGAATCAGCCAGCAGTTTCTGGAGGATACAAGCTGTCAGGCAAAACTAATCTGGCAGCAGAACACTGGCACTAATTTAGAGGAAGTGATTAGAGGCTATAAAGCTGGCCTGCAGGACACCTTTTGTTTTAGGAAAAAGAATTTCTATGTAGCCATTTCTGTCTGAAAAACCTTAGTTTATTGAAGATTTCTTCATACGGAAATGATAATGTATCAGTGATCATTCCCTCAATTTGAATTTTTTTTTCCCTAATCCTGATAGTTTAGTTTCCTTTTTAAAATCTTAAAACTGTACACAGTACTGAAGATTAGTGTGCCAAGTATTTTTAAAAGATATAATGATTTTTTGTTTTTAATTTTTACTCCTTGTTTATTTCCTTTTAATTCCTAGCATTGTGCTTGAGAGGACTTCAGCAGTGTTTTATTGAGCACTAGGATATTTTCGTATTTGCCCTAGTTTTTGTAAGTAACTTGCAGATCTCTTTCTTAACTGGTAGCAGCTTCTGCTGCTGTTGTGTTCAGATAATGTAGATTGATTTTCTCTGTTTGGTTTCTGTGCAAGTTTTCACAAGGTAAGGTTTGCAGTAAGAGGACTAAAATGTGCTAACAAAGAAACCAATAAGGAAAAAAATTATTTTATGAAACACTTTCCAAGGCCTATGGGTTTTTTTTAATATAGTTTCTAAATAAATTGTAATAGTACTCTTTTTTCTTACCTCATTGACCATTAAAACTGTGTTTTGAAAGAATTTTCAGATTGTGATTAGTGATTCTAAAAACTGTGCCCCCTAAATCCAGAAAAAATTTGAAGAGTAGCTCATATTTTCACTGGGCATCTATGCAAACTACTTTAAGGTAGAACATATCTTTTCCCAAATGTGGAGAGTTTAACAGATTGTGTGTTGAAGAGCACCACTGAAAAATGCCTATTGCAAAATTCTGTTTCATTCCTGAAGTTGACTTGTTTGTGTGATACCATGAGGGACATTTGTATTTCAGTGCAAGATGGCCTGTAACCACCAAGGAGCAGTAAAATGAACTGGTAGGGTCCTTTCTGTAGCAGCCTGTTGGGATTCTGCTCTGGCTTATAAAACTTCATATTCAGGGGATACACTTTGCCAATCTCACCTGGTGCACCAAGTTAATCCATAAAGAGAACATTTTCTGCCTTCCTTCTCATGCCTGTGCATCATCATATACAGCATTTCAGCTTTCCCTACTCAGAGGGGCTGTGGCATCTCCATCCTTGGAGGTTTAACAGATTCAGCTTTTCAGACACAGCCAAGGCTGCCATGGTCTAGTGCTGGGAGATAGACCTGCTCTGAGAGGGAGATTCTATTTGACCTCCAGCAGTCCTTTATGACATGATTTTTTGTGATTTATTCTAGTGTGGCTTTAAATGGGAGCTGGGGAGCATGGAGAAGCTAATATAGTTGAGATTGGTTAAAAGAAAATAGAAGTCAGTGCTAAGCCTTAAGGGTTTAAGGTAATCTCTTCTACTCTGTTGATAACATCACAGACCTCTTTCAAGGCACCTTGAAACAAATTATGGGCTGTCAGGCATGCAGACCTGACAAAGTGTGGGGTCTGAAATAAGAAATGAAAATCTGTCTTGGTCAAGCATAACAGGTTCTGCATATTATCCAACAGTATATTTTCATACTGACTTCAGACACCTTCCTTGTAGCCTATGTCATCTTTCAGGTTGTTTGGGTTTTTTTCTTCGCTTGCCCTCTCTTTTTGGGATTTAGAAGCTGGTAACTTCCTAAATTTGTAAATGATTATAATTGGTGTGTTGCTTTTGTATTACCCAGTGGGCATTGAATTCTGCTGCAGTGAAAAACAGGGTCTAATATAAAGATACCTAAACTGGTTTTTGTTTAACAATATCCTGTTAGATGAGTTTATACTTGTCGTGTGCTAAATTTTGTTGAATTTAATTATTTCCAACAATATTTTTTTCCTTATAAGAGAGAGACATCTTTCATTTTAAGTCCTCTAGTACAGTGTTTTTTTAGGGCTTGGTCCTTTGAAATGCTCTCCTACTGTTGTATTTGGTGTATAAAGGTTCATCATTTGATGACCAGAAATGTTAATCTGCACAATGTCCCATTTTAAGCAGTGTCTTGCTTTGTTCATTGTATTTTTTCTTTAGTTATGCTTTTTTCAATCAGTACCTAACACCTCTTTATATTAGCATTAATAATTAACCTGTTTTCACACAAGGCAGACTTGAGTCAAGTCTGGGAAGCTGTGATTTTTAGATTTTCTGTTTCCATGCTAAAGTGCTCTGTGTTAAGTTCTAGTTGTGCATTTCTTGTGTTTTCAGGAAGAGCTCAGAACACATGCCAGCTTCTGCGGTCACAATATACACCACAGGTAGCTGCTGGACTTTAATTTTAGGGCCTAATTTTGTTCTAAGCTCTGTTTATTCAATTTTCTCTGTGTTAATATTAACAACAGTGAAACTTGGGTATTCTTAGTGAAAGAATCTGGTTTGTTCAGAAGAGGTTTGGTTAGAGCATGCTGATCTGTGCAGTGGATTTACCCCCACAATTTTTACTCCCTGTTTATTTAGTGTGAAACTGAAAAAGATGAAGAAACTTCCTCCTTGTGTGCTCATTAGAGACAACCAGTATTTATTTCAGAGCAGTTGATCTGAAGAAAAAATCCTTTAAAAGTATTCAAGTACTTGCTGTGGAAGTTTATGCTCTGCCAGTGACATCAAAGGCAGGATAAAGCCTGCACAACCAGCTACAAATCTGTTTAATCTTATTAGATGTTTTCCATCACCTAACATGCACAGAAGCCTGAATTTTGCTACAGATGTGTTGTTACTGGTCTTTATTGCATCAGCTGGTTACCTAAGGAACAGAGCCACTTTATAGTAAATATTAATCCTTTTGGGGCATGCAAGTAATAAATTTACCAGAAACCATTATCTGCTACTGGTATTGCTGACAAAGTAGTTGTAGTCCTTGTAGGCCTGTTCATGGACACCTAGATAGGGATTGGAAAATTGTAAACAGTTCTAAAAATGGGTTGGTAAATATTTTAATTCTCTCTAGTAATGAAAAAAAGTGTTGAAGAGGCTATTAAACTCTTAAGCTGTGTTTGCATTACTCTTGCAAATAGACATTCTTGTTTGTTCTAAGTGACTTTCTGCAGTAAATATTGAGTTCTAAACTTAGAGAAACAACAAGGTAAATGGAGGCAAAAATTCTGTTTGTTTAATAATAATAATAATGAATGGAAATGTTATTTAATCATTGATTTCTTACTAATACAATGGTTAAATATTTGTCAAAAGATGCTGTATGAGAGCTGTTTATTTTCCAAATCTTTTTCCAATCTGAAGAATTTAAATTAAGAAATACAGTTCAATTTTGCCCTTTTATTCTCATTGTAGTTCAAAGGCTACATACTGAGCTCTGTCATTCGTTTGGGTAAGATTGGATTGACCTGGCTTCTCCTGCAATTAGTTAGTATTTCCTGCTGTTGTTTCTGGATCCTCTGAATTCAAGATTACAAATCTTGGACGTAGCTGAATGATCTGTCACACTGAATGCTGAAAATGGCCATTTCTGTTAAGCGTTGTCAGGAATGAACACTGAACAAGCACTTTGTTCTCATTGCAGGATGCGCAGAGTCTGTCTGTGTATACAGGAAGGAATCAAGTTAGATGGCAGATTTTTATCACAGAGGAGTTCTGGGTTTGTATCAGTTCTGATGTGAGCTACACAGAGACCAATGACAGGAGAGTAAATTTGGGTTTTATCAGTCAACCAACGATCATGCATCAGTCTAAATAAAGACAAGTGTGTGTATAGTAATGATGGATGGATTGTGGGATTGATGAGGGATACTGTTGTTCTCCCATCTTGCAGTTACTGTTTCAGGTCTGAACTCTTTTTTTTATTCTCTGTATTTGATTTCAGGAGAAATAATGCAGGTGACAGAGAGAAGGCACTACAAGTTATGCTTCAAGTACTGCAGACGTGTGATCACCCTGCTCCAGACATGTTTTGCTTGTGTGGGAGGATCTACAAGGATATGTTTCTTGATTCTGACTGTAAAGATACCAATAGTCGAGATCATTCCATTGAATGGTAACAGAAAAAAACCACTAAAAAAATCTGTTTAAAAACATTTACAGACTTCTTGCTTCTGGATATGAAAAGCAGGGCTGTAATAATTAGAAGATCAGTTCTACTTATCTCTATTTTTAGGGTCCTGTTTGAATAAGTGGTTTACTGAGCATCAGATCTTTGTATATGGATTTCCTTGCTTCTCTTTTTACATTCCCCTGGAAATTGAATGATGCACATTATTGGGAGGGATGTTGATTAACCTGTCTTTGTAGAGTAAATATATAATTAATGTGTCTCAAGGCCAAAATGAAATACAAGTGAGATCATGGACTTATGTTGATCCTCTGTGCAAGGATGATTTCCATGCTGGATCTCCCGGAAATGCAATGATCTACTGTATATAAGGAAAAATAGTGATGAACTGTGTTATAAATGTTCTTAAAATATTAAGGCATGCATATGCACGCAGGCTCTCACTGACATACTGTTCACACAGGTATGTTTGTGTAATCGTATAAATTACCTCTGAGTACAATAACTGTAGCAATGTGGGTTTGTGCTGTAATTGTGAAATATTCTCCCCTGCCACCTTCCTCCCCCCCCCCGCCCTCCGCCTCCCTGGAACGTGGATGCAGTGAACTTGAAAGCTTCCAGGTGGATCTCTTGATCCTGCACCAGCTAGTGGCAGGCATTCAGCCTGTGTCAGCTGTGTCTCAGTTACCTTGAGGAATATGGGGCTTTAAAACAGAGGGTTTGGGACCATTGGTGCCAACTAGCCATATAATCCTTACAGTAAATCAATAGTTTAAAATACCTACCAAAACTTTGCACCATTTCAGTTCTTCTAAACAATGAGATGTGAGTTTGTGACTCTCGACTCTTCTCTGCAGGTATCGCAAAGGATTTGAACTCCAACCAACTCTGTATTCTGGAATTAACCTTGCAGTTTTGCTGCTTGTTGCAGGACAACAGTTTGAAAGCTCAATGGAACTGAGGAAAATAGGTAAATATCCACATACAGTGCCACAGACAAGTTTTCTGCCTCTCTCTCTATGAAGAAAACAAAATAGTTACAGTGATGGGTTGCACAGACAGAAAAGGTAGTTCAGGATTTTTAGTAGTGAATCTTGGA
Source organism: Lycocorax pyrrhopterus obiensis (assembly GCA_014706295.1). NCBI lineage: Eukaryota > Metazoa > Chordata > Aves > Passeriformes > Paradisaeidae > Lycocorax > Lycocorax pyrrhopterus. The sequence goes on from JACSVZ010000001.1 coordinate 15,547,958, forward strand.
TGGCACTCTAAAGCACAGGGATCTTGGAGGGACATTTTCCTTCTGGCTGCCTTGGAGCAGCTTTCTGGTAACATGGCCCATCTAAAGGGCCCCAGAGATGGGAGAGCAACAAAGGACCAACTTCAGCACCGTCTGTAAACTGCTTTTACTGCACCACAGAGATTATCCCATTGCAGAGCCAACAGGGCACAAAGACAGGAAGAGGCAGTGTGGCCCAGTTCTCCTGAGGAATGCCAGGAACAGATCCAAAGGGTTTCTGTTGTCACTGAGTTGAGAGATCCACAAGAAGTATTGCCTGGAAGGATCTACCTGGACAGTTACTTGTTGTCTACCTAGAGTCAGTCACATCTGCCATGTAGGTGCTAACTAAAACACATCACTTTACATTTACAAAGAAATCCCATAATAGAAACAGATATACAGGACTTCCCAGGAAGATGGTAGTTGAACATTGTATTTGGAATCTGATCTTGTCTGAAAAGCGTATTTGAGCCTTAAACTTTACAAATGCAAAGGTGCCTTTAAATTATTCCCCTGACCCTGCTCTGGGGTGGACTTGTGTGAACCTCTAGCCATGGATCTCTTGCAGAAAATGCAAACGAGAACACAGATTTGTGCATCTTACACTAAAATCAGGAGGCAGATAGCCCAGACAGGAAGCAGAAGAGGTTTTTCAGCACTGTGTAGTAGGAGTTCTGACTTTCTGAACTGTCCTGAGGGTGTGATTTGCAGATCCTGCCTCTGTATTGTGCAATGTTGTTTTCTGGGGAAAACTCACTCCACTTTATTTTCATCAGTAATGCTTAATCAAGTCTTAAATTAGTCTTTTACTGATAGACTTATCAGTAAAAAACACAAAAGAGTGTTTTACTGATTTTCTAATTGAAATTTTACAGGTGTACGGTTAAACAGTTTATTGGGAAGAAAAGGAAGCCTAGAAAAAATGAACAATTACTGGGATGTGGGACAGTTCTTCAGTGTGAGCATGCTGGCTAATGATGTTGGTAAAGCTGTACAAGCAGCAGAGAAGCTTTTTAAGCTGAAACCTCCAGTATGGTATGTGGTAGAAGGCTGTAGCTCAAGTGCTGAACTGTGGGGAAACACACAAATTTAAAAAATCATACAGTCACATGGATAACTGGATTTTTTGATCTTAGATTGTTTGCAGCTCTGGCTTTAAATTCTGTTCTTTTATTATGGGAAGGAAGGGAGAAGGTGAGAAATTAAGTTATCCAACATTGTCAGGTTTATATCCCACTGAAGCACATATTTTATAAGAAAGAATTTGGAAATTAGTAATTATTCCTTGTGAAGCAATTGTGAAAAGATTGTGAAACCATTGTTTTCAGAGTTTAGCTAGCTGCTGCTTCCCTCCCCCACCATCTTCTAGCTCATCATATCCTGTCTAATCCCCATGTAACTACTCATGTAACTATACCCATTTGCAAAAAGCTATTGTTCATGAACATCCATGTAAGCTTATGACTTAAGGCTTTGTCTAAACTTGCTATTCTTTCCAGAAATTTGTAAAAATCAACACTACCGTTTCCATTATGGTAGCTTTTAAAACACATTTCATTTTGGATGTCTAAGTCAGTTAAGTGGTTGTAGAATCTGGTCAAATTTTGTTTTCTCTCTGTTAACTCACTAATTCAATACATTCTAGGTACTTGAAATCATTAGTTCAGAACCTGATGTTAATTCAGCGTTTCAAGAAACTCACCATAGAACATTCTCCTAAACAAGAAAGATTGACTTTTTGGCTAGATATAATTTTTGAGGCAACGAAAGAAACAACTAATGGACTGAGATTTCCAGTAAGATGTTATGTCCGAACAAGTTTTGTATGTTTTATGTTTCTGGATAGGATATTACAAGAATTGGAAGACTCTAAACACAGTTCTTAAAAGCTTAACTGTCTGTTATTTCATTGCATGAAACAAACCCTTGTACTCTCTTAATTTTTATGCTATAAAAAAAATTAACCCACCACCTTAAAAGCATTCTAAGACATCCTTGTAAGTCTCCTATAACAAATTATGATAATGCTGTTCTGTTGTTCATAAGAGCACAGACCTCTCCTGCCTTGTCTTGCCCTCATGTCTCCCTCGAAAACTTTTTATGCCTTACTTCAAAATTACCTTTTGTCTATGTCACAGCATCTGAAGATACTGTAGTGTATTAGCTGCTGGTTTATTAAGGAAAAATGCTCTCTGTCTTCAGGTTTTGGTGATAGAACCAACTAAAGTCTACCAGCCTGCATATGTTTCAATCAACAGTGAAGCAGATGAGAGCTCTCTGTCTTTGTGGCATGTCTCTCCCCCTGAAATGGTAAAACTGTCAGCAGATGTGTTAAATGTACTCTGATTCATTGTACATAAAGTAATTTTTTACATGTAGATTTTGGAGTACTTTACAATAATTTTAAATTTGCTGCATTTCTTTGGAGCCCAAGCCTCAGTATCTCTTTTGTGCAGATACAAAAGTTGACATTTTACAGAGAAAGTAAAAGGAGTGACTGTGATTAGAACTCAAGTGATTTTTGATGTCATACAGATTTAACTTATCTTGATCACGTCTCTTAGAAGTGCATGGGTTATTTGGTCTGCTCATAGTATTTCTTTTTAGAACTCCGTGATTTTTGTTAAGATGTAGGTCAAAGTTAGATTAAAAGTAAAGATAAGGCCCAGTATTGTATTCAATGTTTTAGACATTTTAAACTTTTACAATTGTAATATTAGAAACTAGAAAAAATGGCAGCCTGTGATAAATAAGTGTCAAGAAATAAAATATTTGGTATCTTGGATTATTGGATAAGGCATAAGGGATTAAGAAAGGAGCCTACTCACAGTTATGGACAGTGTTAGCTCTTAAAAGTGAGAAATAATTTCAGTTTCACATTGAAAGACTTGAAATCTGCAATGTATTTTGCCACACTTTCTTAATATTAGAGCAACCTAGATGGAGAATAGACTAAAAATGTAGAGAGGCAAATTGTGGGAAAAAAGCATGTTGGAGCAGGACAAGACCACATAATTACCTGGATCTGTGAACAATTTTTCCAGTATTGTTCTACTTCACTGTTTCAGGTGAATGTGTCTGACACAACTTTGCTTTATGGGAAACATTTTTGGTGCATATCTGACATTGCTAAACAGGATTGAGCTATTAGCTGTAATTAGATTTATAGAGGGCTACAGTCCTAGACACAGGGAGTCCTTCCTCTGTTCTCCCTCCAGTGTGTTCCCTGGGCCGAAGCTGTTGGCTCAAAACCTCTTAGGGAGATGAGTGAATTTGCCTTTCCCTTTGAGCCTAGATAAGAGTAGGGCATCGTCTGCTCCATTTTTAATGTGAAATGTAGATGTATTGCATCAAAACATAACTTTGGTAAATTGTGCTGCACAATATATTCTTTAAGTTTAATTTTACATGAGGAAATGCAGCCTTTGCTTCCCTCCTGTGCCATTTATAATAATTCTTTTTTCTCAAGTGAGTAAAATAGCAATGTATGTATAAGTTCTTTACCCATGTATCAATTTTATTTCAAAATACGGGGGGAAGAAAAAAAGAAAAAGAGACATGTTGGAAAAGCTTTCTTTTGCTTACCATGCTGTGACTTTGTTTTCAATATTAAGTCAAGGTTAAACTGTGGTTTATTGTATCTCTTTGTTCTTTACAGAAACAGATTCATGAATGGAATTTTACAGCTTCTTCCATTAGGGGAATAAGGTTGGTATGTCAGTAAACAGTTCAGTGTCTTTTTATGTATGTTTTATATTTCCCTTAAGTGGGAAATCTGGATTCTACCTTAAATCTCTCTCTTTCAATTGCCTGTTTCAAAAGCTTGTTCTGTCCAGCCTGCCTTGAAATGTCACAGATGAGTTTGCCTTTGCATGTGTGGGCAGAGCTGTACATTTCTCATAGGAACACTCAGGTCTAAGAGGGGTTTTGGGTGTCTGTATTCTCCGCTAGACTTCCATGTTTTCAATTATGCAACTGATTTTTGTATAAATGTTTTTCTAATGTTTCATTGAAGTTATTGCCATCTCTGCATTTAAAAACACGGGAGGACAGAAGGAAAGAAGAGCCCTTAGCTCTTCTTGCTTCCTTCCATAAGTGAGGGAAGAGTTTGTTTTCCTTTAAGAAAAGTAAACCATGGTATCTGTTCTCTGTTTGGAATTCAGAAATGCTTCTGATATGGCTTTATTTAAAAACCTGCTAGCTAAAACTTGGATTATTAGAGAAATAATAAATGAGGCATAAATGTAGTTTTTGCTGAGGACATAAAAGAATTCTTTCTCAAGGACTAGCATTTAAATAGTTGAGACAGTTCCATTTTGTGATGCTTAGATTAATGAAAACACTTGTCACAAGTAAATGGGTCAAAATATTAGTACCAAAAAAGATCAGAATATTATATAGAAAGAACAGGATTGTTCTGAGAACCGAAAGGATAGAAAGTATTCACATTTGTTGTTAACAGTTGCAAAATGCATTACTAGATTTAGAATGTAGTGTATGTATATTAAGTTGGGCTGCTTTGCTGCCTGAAGGGTGAGAGACAGAAGACCAGGAGAGGAAAAAAAATGAAACCTATCTCCTCTCTATCTGAATTATGCAGGCTGCAGCTAAGAACCAGAGGAACTGTAAGTACAGGGAACACCTGGTGGGCTTTTGTCTTCTTTCTGAGCTCCTGAGTCACTACACTGGTGGATCTGGCCTTTCTAGGCACATAAATGACTGTTGTCTGGGGCTGCTTGTGTGACTGCATAAACTTAAGTGCTTGACAAACCTTCTAATTCAAGTACAAGAATAAATTCAGATACCGAATGGGTTCTGTAGTTCTGGATGGAGAGGGCTTCTAGGCTTTGATCTTGACTCAGATTGCCTAAAGTTTTAGATTCCAAGTTTTTCCCCCTCAACTTGTATAATTTGCCTGAGCAAATATGCTCAGCGAAGGAATATTTCTCTGAATAGTGTGAGTGGTGGTTGAAAACCAAAAACTATGGATCTGAACATAGATTCTACCATAACTCGAGTATTTTCTTTTTTAAAAAACAGGTTTTGGTTTAAATGAATTATATGTGGTATTTTATTCTACTACTCCAATGCAATGTGAATTACTGAAGTCTGTGGAACTGATTGAGCATAACTCAGCATAACGTTTCTGTACCATATTAATTACCTTCAGTCAACACAATGCACAGAAGTTAATCTTTGAGAAAGATAACTTTAATCAAAAGGAAGCAAGCAATTAATTTCATTTGCTTTGATTTTTAATCACTGCTGAGGATTAAAAAGCTCAAAGAGGCAATCTTTTTTAAATTTAGTGGAGTTAGATGTTTGCTTTGTATGTGACAACTTAAAATTTCTATACTTTTTAAATTGCATTAGTTAAAAAAAAATTGTAGTCTCAGTTAACATACACTCTCTCAAGACTCTTAAATTGTATTTATGCTAACCAGTTCATCTTATATACACCATACATGACACTGTTTATAATGCAGTATTGTTACTCAGACACTGTCTTGTCTCTCCTATTTGCCCCAGGAAGAATCACCTTGCTTTGTCTCTTAGTTCTCATGTCAGATATGTGCTCATCTGACTTGTTAGACTAGAAATTGCTATACTAAATGAAACTAAAGAATGGCGTAGTGTATTTTCACATATTTCTAAAAAATTCTTCAGGCAAGATTTGGATTTTTTTGAGCGTTTTCCAGTCCTTAATGATACTTCAATAAGCAACATCAATTGCTCATGTAACGTGGCAACTTTACTGCAGTCTAGTGTCATGTTATTTTAACTAGCTGGCTCAGCAGAGGATAAGCAAAATACAAGAGTTTGACTAAACAGATCAGGCAAGAATCTAAGAAATTTTATTAACTTAAGGCACAAAAATACCTTAATAACTAACAACTTGGCGTTATGTAGAAAAATACTGAAGTGCAAGTGTTTGAGATAAGAGTTTAATTCCTAGATTTATTTTCATATTGATACTGTGTTTTATGGCATTTCACTTTTAGGCTTCAGTGCATTTAGATGGGATATATATGGCACTGGCAAGATGCAATATGCAATAAATAATCCCTTTTTCAGAGTTATGGCTGCAATTTGGAGTAAATATTGATCATCCCCAAACTTGTTTATCGGTATTAAGGCCATAAAAAGTATAGACTGAGAAGGATCTGCTACACTGGTGGTATTTCCCAGTTCAGTTTTATTGTAGGAGCAATGGAATTACAAAAACCTGAAGTACTTCTCAGTCTTTAAAGCAAGACTTTCTGGATAGCTAAATTAGTGTCAAAGCAATTCACTTTGCATTGGTCATCAAATATCAAGGAGAGAGATGGAATTGTGTAAAAGTGGAAGTGGAGGTGAACAACAAACCAACCTCAATACACTTTAGATAAACTAGTATTTTACCAAAGTAAGCAGTAGCTTATTTATCCAATTGGAGATAGGTTATAGAATATATAAAGAAACCGAAAACTCCTAGTTATAAAGAAAATATATATAATTGCATACTGCTTCCCTGATGTTATTAACTGCGAAAAATATGTTTCTTAAGTGTTCATAATTAAAAAAACCTTCCTTGTTGCCCCATTTCTTCTAATAGTTATATCCAAAATAATATTTTCCTAATGTGAATTTTACAGCATTTCCAAGTTTGATGAACGATGTTGTTTTCTTTATGTCCATGACAACTATGATGACTTTCAAATATACTTTTCTACAGAAAACCAGTGTAATAGGTGAGTTCAGTTTGCGTGGGTGTTGCATGCCTCATCTGTATCCTAAATAAAATAGATTTTGTAAAGATTGAAAACCAATCTTTTTGCTTGAGAAACAGATTATTTATTTCTTCACTTATTTTTTCCTGATGAAGGAACAATGTAAACTCAGTGATGTTTAAGGTGATGAGAGCACCCATTATAGCTCCTGTGTGATTCTGATTAGTTTGTCTACAAATCATTATGTCTGAAAAAGCTTATATATAACTTATAACTATTATCTTATTTTTCTTTATCTTGGCTATGTCATGTAAGTTACTACATTGTTTCAGGTTCCCTTATGTGTTTGTTCAGTTTGATTTAAGTAAGAGCATGTAAGTGTAAAAAGAAATTTTAACTTACATTGTGTCACGGATCCGTGTTACTGATTGTACCTGTAGTCAAATATTTTCTGATGATCTGTTGTCTCTAAAAAGTAAGCAAGCTAACTGAATTTTAGGCCTAAATCTTTACAGACCAAATTCTGCCTTGTGACTGGTAGTTGCAAATACACCTTCTGAATGATGTAGGAGGGAGTTGTTAATACATGTTAGGTTTTGGAGTGTAATGGTATATTCAGTATTTCTTGCAATAATTACTATCTATGTATTACATGGAATAAACTCAGGTTGAAGAAAATTACTAGCTTTGCAGAGTGCATTGCATAAAAGGTAGGAAACACTGAAATTAACGTTACCTTCTCAGCCTTGATTTGGCAGTGCAATTTGTGTGTCATGAAACATGGTCACATTTTTAATGCCTTATTCAGTGCACTACAGCAGTCAGTTCCAGAGATGGGTCTCTATTATTTAATGAGAGAGATGTAAATGAAATTATGAATATTTAATAACGTTTTTTAATAATTGTTAACCATTTTTTATAGAATTTTGGGGAAAAAAGAGTGGCTCAGGCAGGGAACTACAGAAAAAGATGTTCTTGTACTGAAGTATCTCCACCCCAGAGAACTAGAAATTGGTTAAAACTCTGTTCTTCTAACCACATTACTACCTTTATACTTTTGGCTTTCTGAATGCCTGACAAGAAGCTACAATATCTGATTTTCTGAAATACTGAGTAATCACACTTGCAGTGAAACATGTACAGAAAAAATATTTGCGTTGGATCTACCAAGATTTTTACTATGCAGTTACAATAACAAGTAACTATTGGATTCTGCTACAGCAAATAAAATAATTTCATAAATAATGAGGCTTTTCAGTGTGTGTTTGATGTTCTTCATCATTTAAAATGGGATAAGTATGGAGAATGTCAGTAATGAAAGAAACCTGTGAACGTGTTAGTCAGTTTATTAGCTTGAAAGCAAAGCCCAACTTGCAAAGAATCTGTTTAGTCTGCTTCCAAAAGGTTATTCTTCTTTGATCTTGTGCTATTTATTTCTTTTTTAGATTCTGTGGTTTGGTGAAAGAAATTTTGTCTGATGCAGTTGGCAGTACTTTGGAACTAGAAGGAGAAATAGATGGAGACACATTGGAGGTATGTCACGGAAAAAAGATCTGAGAACTCTGAAACTTGTTCTCAGTCTTCCCTCGACTTTCATATCAGTATAGTAGAAAGATAAATAGCATTTAAACTCCTTAATTGTTTATGAAATTTAAAGTCTTTCAAAATTATTTGTACATGAGATTTGCATTCATTTGAAAAAACAGACATTTTTTTATGAAGTGGGCCTGTTACTACTGTAAACTGTATAAATCCTTAATGAAGTGTGTTACCGTGTTTGTATTTTCTTGCAAACAATGTAGAGATGAGAATCAACTGATATCAGCTGGCTCAAGTGGATACAAAAGATGAAATATTAAATAAATGCTAGGAAAAAGCCATTTACAAAGGTACTTTATTTTTTCTAGCTGGTACCTGATACCATTACTAAATGATACTATTACAAATTTCATTTGACAGGCTTCTGTCCCAGAGATATTGCAGGTATTTAGGATCAGGTTAATACACTGTGCTTTTTTCTTATCACTGTAACATCCATGTTAGGATGGATGCCTTAGAATCCAGGCTTTCTTTATAATTAGTACGGGGAGGAAAAAAAGAAAAACAACCAACTTGGAAAGGGTTATTCACATTTTATGTGGCCTCAGGTTGGGATAGGTGAATCCATGTCTTCATAAGACATAGTAACTCATAGCAAATGTCCACATTTGTAGCATTAAATACATACCCTGTATTTATCATTCTTCTTTTTATTTGTTTTGAAATATGAAAAGCCACCATAGAAAGTAGGTTGTAAGTTTTATTTGTGGTCAAGCAAATTTAATCAGTCTGATAAATGAGCATGAAAACCTTCCTGTGGCTTGTTTGAGCTGGGCATCTTTCTGATTGTGTCTCATTCCAGCAATTCTCTTAGGCTGACGATTCAGAGCAGCTCTTCATGGTAGTGAGCATTTTTTAGGACTTGAGGCTTCAGGGGAGGAAAAAGAAAATATAAAACTCTCTGCTGTACTGTTGAATGTAGTTGCATATAGTGGGAAAGATGAGTTTTTGCTTTGGAGTTTATTTGTTTGCTTGGCCACAGAATCCTTTCCTCAAGTGAAAAGGACAAACATGCACATCTGTTAGGCCCAGTTTAATACATACATCTGTGGTCTTGACACAGCTTCAGGGCTCTGCCTTGGTACAGACAGGGTATTATCTATAGCTGCAGATTTTTGTATTACATAATTATGTACTCAGCTAATAGCAGGACAATCTCCATGCAGCACAGTCTGTTCAGCTGTGTAACAGTCTCAGAGCACGTGAGCTCACCATGGCTTGAGCCTTTTAAAAACTGAACTGAAAAAATCATTTGACAATGCATAGCAGGAAACAATCCTGCATGAATGAATGACACATGGAGATGTGACTACAGAAATTAATTTTAAATCTTTAAGCTATTTCATTCTACCTATCTTGAAGTTTTCACAATTGTCACCTTGTACTTACTGTCTTAGGTTAGGACACTAAAACAGAAATCAGGATTTCTGAAGGAGACAATTAATTAGTTTAGTGTATAAATGAATGAAGACACTTAATGCCTTCCTGCAGCTTGAGATGCTACGTTTAAGAAGTGACAACAAGGAAAATGCAGCTTTGTATGGTCTTGATGGGCTTGACTAGTACAGAAAAAGCAGTTCTTACTGTTAATGAAACAACTGTTTATATTTGGGGAAGAGGAAGAAATAACCTGCTGCAAAGTCTGGGGGAAGAAAATCTGATTTCAGTCAGAGTCCTTATCAGAATGTTGTTGCAAGGGGTTGTATATTTTATGTATGAACCGCAGCCTAGTTTTACAGCTAGCAAGTATTTTGAAGGAGTGTGAATGTTGCAGTTCATTCTGCCTTAGGGTATTCACTTCTGTATATTGATATGAAGAAGTGCCTATCACTTTAAGAGTACCTGCTGTACCCCAAATAAGATATTCTAGAGAACACTCTGCCCTACAGAAGGTCAGATATGAACACTTGTTTACTTGTACCTAATGGTTGGCTTGCACAGCCAGTGGATCACTTATTCAGACTTTTGGCAACCAGCAGTGGTTTATTCAATATTTGTAGCTGTTGGGACAAGAAGAGGCAAATGTAAAGTGGAATAAAGTATATACAAGTCTATTAAACTGTCTACTAACTAGCACTGAACTCTAAATTCCAACCATTTTCATGTATCATGGGACCGAGACCAGAGAACATAGGTTTCTTCATGGTAAAGGGTTGGCTTAGGACCAGTCTGTTGCAGATGGGGCTGCTGTCAATCCTAAATTCTGCAATGTGACTGCTGTCTTTTTTCTGCAGTTTGATGTCATATGATAGTGTGAAAGCTGGATGTGCTCCTACCAAAGAACCTGACAGGTTTTGCATATGGCGTTTTGGGTCAGTTATGCCTATCGTGTAGCGAGATTATGTTGTGAGCAGTGAAGTGCTGAAATGCGGTAAATGAAAATGTGCTGAAGCTGTGCTCGCTGCAGTTCAGTTCCACTGAGCAGAATATGCTGTCAGGATAAACGACAGACGGGTTTCCTTTAGCACATTCCGTGCAGCAGCATGAAACTTTGCTGTCTTTGCCGAGGTGAAGAGGGGGAACGTCAGTGACACGTGGACACTGCAGCAGCAGAGCTGCAGTGTGAACTGGGAGGGCACTTCCAAGAAATATCCCAAGGCTGTATTCTGTATCAGAGAGTTGTATTGGACAACGCAGAAAAAGTGGTCATTGACAGAAAAGTCAGTAGTTATGTCTGTTGTAAAAAGGTTTGTTGTTTGTTTTTTTAATAGGGCAATCACGTGAAGCCACAGAGAATACCCTGCAGTTTTCCCATAGGGGACATCCTCTTGGATGTGGGAAGATACTAGGGGAGGTCTGTGTACTCCTGACAGTATCTGAGATGATGAAACTGTCCACTTCCTTTCATCCTTTATCAGTTCCCTGATTTGAATCATGGATGTGCTGTTCAACCCAACTTCCATAAGAAATTTGGTTTTATATAGTGTCTGGAGTACCCTTTATATATAGTGTTTGGGGTGCCCTTTCATTAAGCATCATTCACTCCTTTAGAGTAGGAGAGCTCTGTCACAAGGTCCCTATATGGGACAGGACCATGAGGTGGTGTAAATTAGTGTAGCTTTACTGAAGTCAGTGAACCAGCAATGATTTATTCAGCTGGAAATATGACCCAGCATGTTTCAGCAGCAGTGGAAACCACCACTTCATGTATTTAATAATTCTTTGACAAGATGAACATTTTTTTCTGCCTTTTGGAAAAAGCTCATAGTGGGAGGGGAGTATGTCAGAAATTAACTTTGCTGTGGCTAAGCTCAAATGAGAGTCTTGGGTCTTAATGTTCACCCACTGTAATGAGAAGATTACTTTTATCTATTTATTAAACCAGTGGTTTCAAAATTTTAGGTTATGTTCCATATATTTACATGTTCTGAAGGCTCTGTCAGCAGTTCTTAGAGAAGATACATTAATGGGTTCTTTTGACAGCACTGTTTCATTGAATTTGGTTTAGTGGTGTGTTCCTTGTGTGGATGAATGCATCATTCTCCAAGTTAGTTAAGGAAGACTGTATTACAAAGCAAATAAGATGGAAATTTTACAAGTTGTGTAAAGCACCAGGCTGGTGGGTAACCTGCTGTCCTACAGCTGCACTGCAGTAACTACTCTGTGCTGTACTAAATTGTGGTTAAGGCTGTCTGTAATGTCAAATGTTAGTGATAATTTCTGTGCTGCTTTGTTTATCTTTTCTGCTTGCAGTATGAATATGATTATGATGAGAATGGTGACAGGGTAGTTCTAGGGAAAGGTACTTATGGAATAGTTTATGCTGGAAGAGACCTTAGCAACCAGGTCCGAATAGCCATCAAAGAAATACCTGAGAGGGACAGCAGGTAAGACCTAATTCATTGTTATATACTCACTGTTAATAAAAATGCAGTTGTTTTTTGAAAACTTGGCTCTTCTTAGCATGTGTTTCTGTGTGGTTAGTTTATAAAATCCCAAGATACTGAAATTCAATTATTATTTCCTCCTAATATTCAACAGTACCTTTTTTGAGAATAAAGGCTGTATTTTGGGGGAAAATATATGTTATATATCATAAATATTACAGTTTAATAATCTATATATATATCTTAAATTCTAGAAGAAGACATGTTTTTGGTTTTAGGTTGAAGTTGTATTTCATTTGTATTCTTTTGGGGAGGGCAAAAAGCATGAGAGGAGCTCTGGAGTCAAAGACAGTGCTGTGTATTGATACAGAAGACACACACATACAAATTCTTGGGGAGCGCGTTTCTGCACCAGGGTTGCCCTGAGATCTAGCTCTGTATTTTTTCTGCGTAGGCAGTGAATCACTCTGCATTTTGAAGGTCATGGACAAGATGTTTGCTGAGAATTGGATTGGTATCCCTAAAATCCATTCTGTTGTCAAACTGGCATTTAAGCATAGCCTAGAACCTTTTCCTGCATGATGAAATAGTCCTTGGTTATTATTTTTTTTAATAGGTATTCTCAACCTCTTCATGAAGAGATAGCACTGCACAAATATTTAAAGCATCGGAACATCGTCCAGTATCTTGGATCTGTTTCAGAAAATGGATACATTAAGATTTTTATGGAGCAGGTGCCAGGAGGTTTGTATCATGCTGAGTTTGGTCTGCCAAAGGAAAAGCATTTGGGACTGCAAACTTACTGAAAGTCACTAGATAAGCACTTAATGTGTTTGTGCACTCTGTATGGCTTTTCTTTTGGGATGTTAACTGTATAAGTCATTTTTCTCATAGAGTAAATTTGAAAAGTATAGGTCCCAGTACCCTCTCCCCTTTCTGTAATAATTCTAAACCTAGAGAGAAGTCATTAAAAGTATTTGGTTTCAAATATTCATGTGTTATAAAATAGTGAAGTTAGAGCTGCATAGTCCATTGAGCTCAAGTGTGTCTGAATGATGGCTGGAGCTTTCAGTGTAAGTTTCTCTTTGAGCAGTAACACTGACAGAGCAATTAAGCACTGTTTTTTAACTGCTATATGCACAGCATGGCTATTTATTTCCTAGGTAGATTAGAGATAAAAGTGAGATGTGTCCCTTGCTCCTAATTTTCATTTTCACTCCTCCAGCCTTCTCTGCTGAAAGAAGAGGATGTGAAATCTCTTTGTAACCCCTCTACATTGTTTCTATCTCCCTTTTGCTATTTACTCTTCAGTGTCAAGGATATGTCAGAATGAGTTAAATTTTGCATGATTTTAATTTTGCAAAATAAAAACAGAAATAAGAAAAAGGGGGGGGCGAGGGGGTGGGGAGTTCAGTTTTCTAAGAAAGGTCCAGACACAAACATTCAAAGTGTAATTAAATACATCCAGGGCCTTTAGGGACGTAGGGAAATTATTTAGTTTTTGAATCCTTGTGACCTTCTCACCTGAAAGCTGAGACACTTTGACCTGCATGATGCATGCAGATGTGATGAGGTTATACCAACACTTCCAGTTGTTTTCCCACACTTGTTAACAGTGTCAGCTGATGTTATTTCCTGTGCATATATGCACAGTAAAGTGTGCTGTGATTAGTTGCTCGTGGCAAGATATTACTGAACCAATTTAGATATTTTAAACTCTGTAGCCAGTCTTAAAAAGGAAGCAGCTGTTCAGATTATGCAAGATTCTTTGAGGAAACTTCACTTTAGAAAGCTGTTGGTGTGGGCTGAAAGTTCCTTTAGCTGAATTTTTCTGGCCTTAAGTAGACCTACTGTACTTAATTTATTTTGTGCTTTATAAGCAAAACTGTTCTTTATTTCACCTTATGATTAAAATATTTGTGTTTTTTAAAGATTAGTTTTATTAGAACTGGGGATGTGTGGGTGGCCTATCTCCTACTCTGAACATCCATTCAGAGGGTGTTTTCCAAGAGCTTTCTTTTCTGTCTCTGAATATTGCCAGAAGTTAATCCCATATTTGCAAATAAAAGGCTCTTTCTGTTTTTGATTCTACTCTCCTTGCCTCAAGAAAATCAGCTTCTCTTTGCCCATACCTGTGGTTCATGAAGTGCAATGTACAACATGGTACAGTGTTACCTTTGGCCCTTGTTCATTAAGGGCTAAATGGGTGCTAGTCGTAGTCTCAGCGTTGTTACAGTGAAGTGAGGGGGGTCATCCAGCCCTGTCAGAACATTTATTCTTGTCATGGAAGTAGAACCTCACCTGGCAGTAAGAAATAACCAGTCCAGAGCAGCAGCAAATTATTTGTTTTGAGTCATCTAGCAAGAATTTGGCTTAATCATAGGTACTGCTTTTCTTTTATACTACGAAGTTGAGCAAAGGTTTCGTCCAGACTTAACTGTTTCATGTTAATTTGGGGATTTCACTATCTTGATACACTTTCTTCTGAAACTCCTGCAGGCAGCCTCTCAGCTCTCTTAAGATCTAAGTGGGGTCCAATGAAAGAACCTACAATTAAATTTTACACTAAGCAGATTCTGGAAGGCCTTAAGTATCTCCACGAGAACCAGATTGTACACAGAGATATAAAGGTAACTTTTCCTTTAATGTGTCTGTTTGATTTGCTTTTTATCTTATTTACTTCAGTTAGTTTTGCTCTAATCTGAAGTAGAATTTTTAATAGGATTTCATGGAAGCTGAAAACAAAAGGAAAGCATAAACCAACTCCTTCTCCTGGTGCTCCGGGAATATTCCTTTGTAGAAAGGTGTATTACAAAGATAAATGCAAACTTGAAGGAGTATTGAGATTGAGAATCTGTATTCATCTGTCTCCCCTCCCTGTTTGCTGCCTCCCCCCCTCCTTCCCTCTCTCCTCCTCCACCCTCACACCCTCCCCTCCTTCTCTCTCCTATCCAAACAGGGGGACAATGTTTTGGTGAACACCTACAGTGGCGTGGTTAAGATATCGGATTTTGGTACTTCCAAACGGCTGGCAGGAATCAATCCATGCACTGAAACATTTACAGGTGAGATTAATCTAGCAGAGTTTATAAGGTTTTTCATGACAGATTTAGCATTTGAGCCAAGAGGCTCTTTGGGTTAGTGATGAAAACACTACTGGGTCTCTGTTTTCAGGGAAGAGTAAATGGAAGTGTGATCATCATAAACATAAGCTTGATAGCTTTCTTTACTTCTTTTTTTTAAATGTAGCTCTCTTCCACTTTACTTTTTTGGGGTGAAAGTTCTTCTTTTAAGTGTTCATTAAGTAGCAATTGATTTGTTGCAATTACATCTGGAAACACTTGAATGCAGCAACTTCTTTATTTAACAATCTTGGTATTAGTAACTTACACATGCAGACTTTCTAGATGTATGTTTAAATGTGCAGAAAACCAAACTCAAACTTAGGAACACTTTCAGTTTTGAGGTATTCATTATAAAACCCAACCAATTGGCTAACAACAGTAAAAAGAAGAGTTTACATGAAAATTTTAGGCTGATGTGTTACAGAACAGCTTTCAATACAGCAACGTTGTAAAGAGTTGTAACATTCAGGGAAAACAAAAATTGCTGGGCAGAAGGGGAAACTCCACATTAAAAAATGAATATATGGTCACATAGTTTCTCAATTCTGTGATCAGTGGATGAAGGTAACATCATATTTTTCTTGTTATATGGCCTTATGCAAAGGCTGATATCACAAGCCTCTTACGGGCCTGCAGTTTAAGTAAATGGTACACAGACAAAGCCATCAGTCATGTGTGGAAGACAGAAGATAACAACCTTCACTTAAGTGAAAATCAAGACTTCCCTTTACCTATCTGGTGGTGAGTCTGAAGTTCCTCCAACTTTCTTACAAAGGAAGCCATGAAAATAAAATTAAGGTTCTGAAGTAACCTACCTTTCTCAGTTATTTTTACTCATTATTAGCAAAGCTTGTGAATTGGAAACTAGCCCCATATTACATCATGATCTGAATACAGCATATGATGTCTGGATCAGGATCTCATGAGATCAACATCTCATCAGGTGAAGGCATTTTAAGAAAATATATTTCCTTTAAAGCTATAAAGACTGTAGTTAGAATCAAATTAAGTTAAGTTAGGAGTTCTTTAAAGAGAAGAAAAAAAATTATTTGTCCTGTTTGGAATCCCAGATGAAACACTAAAATGTTTTAAGAATGAAGATCTACAAGAAGAAAACTCTTCATTTTACAGGTGCCACAACAGATAGATACACGTATGACAGTATGTCTGAACAGAGCTGGCTAAATGCTGCCTTCTGAAGCATTCCCTTAAGGAGGTTCACTGGTTTTTTACGAACACATTATTCAATAAATAATCTTCTTATCAACCATCTTGCTTGCAACTGGATTGATAATTCTCAGATATGTACAGTCTTTTCTCTCTGGAAAAGGATATTTTCAGGTTTTGCCTACAATATTTGTCCTCACCATTTTTGTTAGGCTGGTTCAATGCAATTGCATTCGATGGAAAAGAGTTGCAGTACCACATGGTGTGATGTACTGTGCTGCTCATTTCTGCAGGATAGTCTGTAAACTTTTTAAGTATAAAAAGGGGTTCCATAAGGTAATAGTTAAAGTCACGGTGAAAGACACTTTTGTGGCTATTAAAAGTCATAGTCCAAAATTTAATTTTGCCCAGGAAGCCACTATTATGGCTGATTGCTGTTAGGGCTGGAGCAGGTACTAAGAGAAAGTCATTCTCTTTGCCTGTATTTTACATACTCCTTAGTGACTTTTTAGCAACTGATTGTCAGTAGAAATTATATATGGAGAAAAGGTATCTTAAGAAAAGTCACCATACTGTAATGAAAGGAGGCAACTCTTTCCTTGTGCCCTTCTTCTTTGTTCTCTTGCAAGTTTTCAGCCCTGTTTGTACCTTTGAGATGTAATTTGCCATGTGAATAAATACTTAAGTTATCATTTTGGATTTAAAATCAGTAAGTAGGTAGCTATACCCCAGAGGGCTTTAAAAGGTCCCTAGCAATTTGGTTTTATTCCATAACTCAGTACATAAACCCTAGATTTTAGGCATTATGTAATAAAATCACATGGTTTGAAGAATCAGACTTCTGGTGGCTTGAACATTGTATCCCTCCATTCAAGACACACAGCCTGAGGGCAAAGCTGTGGCTTGAACTTTCATTCTGCAGCAGTCACATTCAATGAACATATGATACCCTTTTATCTTCACCATATGTCCATTACTTGATAGTTCACAGTTCTACCACAGTGTAGTTTTATTGCATTCTTTAGAAGAAAAATAATTTAATTTAAGGATATCATAACAGAGCTGATAGAAATTCAGGTGGAGATAGAACTGTAGTGTTCAAAACACTCTGAACATCTAGAGGTTTCTGCTGGGGGTGTGGACTTCCTGTAAAGATCTCATTAGCTGTTAGTGAATGGTTCAATAACAGTGAAACCAAATTGACCATCTTTTATTTAATTTTTTACTGTGCTGTTCTTTATCAGTATTACACTCAGATTGTCTACAGACAGGATCTTATTTTGTCAATGTTTATAGCTTTAAAAATGCTAACAGGTTGGTTTGTGTGGTTTGGGGTTTTTTTGCTAACTTTGGATGTCAGAAATCCCAAGCACATCCAAGGCATCTTGGAATTCTAGACAAATTATGACGGGTTCTCTTATTTATTGCCCTATATTTACAAAAATAGCTTTTTTTCAAACTAACTCTTTGAAATTCCCTGTTGCTAGTGTTCTCATTATTGGGGTAAAATACAAAAAATTATTCTCATGAAGACTATCTGTCACTTCTCAGATTTTGTCATCTCTTACATGCATAATCTTTAAAAGTTGAAAAAATTGTTGATATAATTTTATTTTCTGAGGATGCTATTGGATTATGTGGTGAATAGACTTTCAGCAGTTTGAAACCTTGTGTTAGAAAGGAGGGGCAAAAAGGAGTTTATAAAAAAGATGTTAAAACATAAGTTTATGTCTAGTTTTCAGTGCTGATATGGGAAATTGAGCATTTTGGCTATACAGGTTGCATTTGACAATTTTTGGCTTGCTGAGTGCTGTGGTAATCCTCTTTAATAAGAATGAAGACTATACACTTGACTGCTCTTTTTGTCCTGACCAGGAACCTTGCAGTACATGGCTCCAGAAATCATCGATAAAGGACCACGAGGATATGGTGCTCCAGCTGACATCTGGTCACTGGGCTGTACCATTATTGAGATGGCAACAGGCAAACCTCCATTTCATGAACTAGGGGAGCCTCAAGCTGCAATGTTTAAAGTAAATACAACTTTTTTGCTTTAGAGTTGATTAATTTTCAAATATGGCTTAATTTTATAATATTAATTGGTAGTAACATTGTGTTACATGGGTTGTTTTGCACAAAGCCATAGTCTGACCTGTGTTTTTAACTCACTCGAAGGTCCTTCCCTTCTCTAAGCTGTATTGCTTTAGGGGGTGATCAGTTATTTTTGTGCTGGAAATAGGTCATGACTCAGAGCAGCAGTCTGAAAAATGAGTGAAGACTTATGAAAACTAATATTATCTGTCTTTTTTCATCTCCTTGGTTTATGATTTCCTTCTTGTAAACAGTCCTCCAATAATGACAAACAAGGTATTTCTGTTCCTTGAAGTCATTTTTGTAAGCTTCCTTCCCAAAGGAAAATCTTTCAAAGGCCCAGTCTCTGCAACATGGATGCAGGAAGATGTGATGGAAAAGGGCAGGAGAATAGCTTTCCAGGATTTCCAGCATGTATTAAAGGAGTAAAATACTCTGTATTTTACGTTCCAAGTCCTTCAGGTCAGACCTACCTCCTCAGTAAGCTGTTGTCTCTACTACTTTGTCTCTCTTAGTGTGTCTGTTTTCAAATGCACAAATTAACAGTTGAGAATTCTTCAGATCATTTTGATAATAAAGTTTTTGAAAAGTAACTTGTTCTAGCTCTGTAACTAACAGGAATGTAACAGCTCTGATGTGTCAAATAAGTAGACTGAAATTCTTCCACTGGCTTGCAATAGACCTTTAGTAAAGCACTTAAGTTTTCACTTATGCTTCAGAATTCTCATTCTTATAGTGGGGAAAATATCCTATCCATAACCCAGCAAACTGCTTTAAATTACCAATGTTGTAATTTTTTCATGTCTCTTGTTGAAAGCCACTCTGTGAGCATAAGTATCATCATTAATGGAACCATGGTGGCAAAATCAGGTCTTTATCAATAGGTATAGAAATCTGGGCTGCAGGTCAGCATGACATGTAATGCCATACGTCATACTAGGCCTGTGAGTTGTCCCATGCACCACAGCTAAAAGGCAGAGAAAGGGATGATTATGGGTTTTGATGCAGTTATTTCAGTGGTATAATATGTCACCTTGGTGCTGTCAACTTGTGACACACCTCAAAAGAAGCTGTCTGGGTGACCATGGTTTGGATCACTAAAGTTTTCCTGAGGGAGCCATGGAAAGAGACTTTTTTCCACATCACTGTAAATACCAGATACAATTCTGCTGGCAGATTCCTTTTCATCTTATATACCTGGCATGTAGTTGAACTGTTCAATGAATTACACATCTTATTTTTCAGCACAGTTTACTGAACGCTTAGGAAGTGCTGGTTCAGTTCTGGGGGTTTGACGAGCTCTGTGCAGGTTCACAAGGTGAGCTCTGGCAGGATCATACTTGTCCTGCCTACTGCTGAGAACCACTTCCAGGCTACAGAGCTGTGCTCTGAAGTCTCAGGGTTGGCATTTTTTAAAATACATTTTTTGCCTTTTTCTTCTTCAAGGATGTGGAAAAGTTTTTTAGCATTCTTATTGCAGACTGTGTTAATGTACTACAGGCAGGCATTTGGTTTTCTTTCCTGTTTCTTGGCTCTGCTGGGACCTGTTTGGAGCCGCATCTTGCTAGGCACCATAGATTACAAACCATGTTGTCTTTTTCGGTGTAGTGAAAGTGAGCAAGCTGGAAGCTGGTTTTGAAGCAGGCTGGCTGAGCAAGCATGTAAAAAGAGCAGAAGTCTGGCAAACTTGGAATATTGAACTTTTGAGGTCCCCACCTCCACACATGAACGCTCTGTTGTGCATAGGGTAGGTGAGGAGAGGGAAGGTCTGAGTCTCCCTGTGCAGTCACTTCAGAAATTGCAAATGACCAAAGAGTTGGGCCAAGTAGAGAAAAGGGTCTATAGTAAACCAAGAAGTGGATAGGTCCTGGCTGGGTGTGCACTGTATGGTATTTATTCTATGAGCATAGAATGTGCGCGTCTGTGTCAAAAGAGCGCAAACAAATGACATTCAGTGGAGACAAAGTACGCTAATGTTGCCACAGAATTTGCAGGTGATTGTGACAAAACTTATTCCCCTTGAGCAACAGGGATTAAAATAAGATCAGAGACAATCTTTGAAACTTCCTAGTCCTTGTTTGGAATTTTCCTAAATTTTTGTTTAGTGCATAAGGATGAAACCTGGTGCCAGAGTGCTGCCAGTTTTTGACACTGAGTCTTGAATGTGCTTAGAGTCATGGTTTGGAAGGCTTTAAAGCCCTATTAGCATTTTATTACTGCACTGTCATTCAAACAGAAGCAGGACTGCTCAGCATTTTTTGCTTCATCTTGCATTGAAGCTGAACCAGTATTGTGAGTGCCTAATGGTGCCAGAGTGTGTTAATGCAGCTCTGTAATGAGATTATTTGAAAGCAGCTGGCACTTGTTTAACTGCTGGGCTACTGTCTCCCTTGTGGACACTATCTTTGTGCTTGTTCTCCAGGATGTGTTTTGTGTAAAGATGCTGAGACTACAAGCCGTAATCTCTCCAGACATGTGCATACAGTGCACACAGGTTATACAACTCTGGCTTCCAAACAGTTCTGCCAGACTGACATTAGAGAATAAGAAGGCAGTGAGGAGCTGGAAAAATCACTGGGGAGCAACCTGTAGAAGCACATTTTTCATTACTTAAAGACAGAGTCTTAAAAGAGACTTTTAATTAGTGACTTAAAAGAGTCATTACTTAAAGAATGGTTTAACAAGCGTCTTGTTCAACCTTTGGACATCATGTGATTTTCAATTAAATAACACTGAAAGGCTAGGGGAGACATCTGGCCCGAGAGCGGGGTTGGTGACAAGGTCTGGCAAGGTCACTGTGCGTACTGGTGCAAGGAAATTTGGCAGTGGCAGGAGCAGAACAGGTGCAGCCCCAGGCTGCTGGTGCTAGAGGAGGAAATTATTGCTGTTCTTGGGCACAAATGTGCTGGAGGAGGCAGCAGCTGAGAGACACAGTTCTGAGCAGGGGTGATGGGAAACGTGTGCAATTGCTGGAGGGTTTGTGGCTGGTAAGAGAAGGAGTATTTGAATCATTTGTCGTCGGTGATGCCCAGATCCCAAGATTGCCTGAAAGCAGATGATTTGATACATCCATACCTTGACATTTGTGTAATATCACATGGATATTCACACCATGTTTGCAGTGAAATAAAACAGGATTAGAACCTTGTTGGCACTTCACTGCTTTGTGTGGAACCTGGATCACTCCTTTTCCATGAGAGTCAGGAGAAGTGTGAGCGATCATATTGTAAGAGCTTTGGCCCATGGTCTCCTTGCAGTTGCTTCATAAAAATAATTAGTAGTTGTGTTTTACTTGCAGGTTGGGATGTTTAAGATTCATCCTGAAATTCCAGAATCAGTATCTGCTGAAACAAAGGCCTTTATTTTGCTCTGTTTTGAACCTGATCCTAGTAAACGTGTTACAGCATCTGATTTGCTCAGAGATTCTTTCCTGAAGCAAGTGAACAAGGGCAAGAAAAGCAAAATTGCATTCAAGCCTTCAGGTAAGGAATTATCAGCCAAATCCAAGTCAACATCATCATTAAGAGTTATATAAAAGATTGGAATCATTAAGCACTTTCTTTTACAAAGGACATTTCTTGTGCCAGGAAAACAGCAGGAACTCAGCTATTGAAAATGTCTGTGATTTGTAATTACACGTATTTAAATTTAATAATTCCCAGAAAATACAGTGCCTTGCTTATTTTGTATTTTGCTTGCTGAAACCTCCCAAGGCCGTTTTTCCTCTCCCCAGAAATAAATGCCTCATTTGTAGTGAATTAAAATTAGAAAAGTGACATTTGATGAACATTTGCCAAAGCAGTTCTGCATTTTAGATTCACAATTATATACACTTCAGAGGTTTCATGGAGTAGGTGTTTGACACCTGAAAATGTGGGTCTATTAGGTGTTTGGGTCAGCATTTTCAAACTTGACTAACATGGAAATTTGGCACAAAGGTGCTGAAGTACCTGTCTAGTGGGTTGTTTTATCTGCATAGCATGTTTCTTCTTCCCTCCCCCCAAATGTATCAGCCACTTGCTCAGTGATAAGATAATGAACCTTAATATAGACCTGCCAAATAAATCATATGAAGGAACTGTCTGTTTCAAAACAGGGAAAGCCAGTGGTCTTTCTGCTTCTTTCCCCTGTCTGCACACACACACTCTCAATGCAAATTGAAGTGCTTCCTATTTGAGCTTTTCCCCTCTCAACAACTAACTTTTGAAAGAATGGAATTCTAAGGGGAAAAAGTAGCAAGGAATTTATACCATCTAGCTGAACTGGTTTAATCGAGGAAATGGGCATCACCCATTGTCCTGAGGGGCACTGAGAACTGAACTCCAGTCCCTGCAGTGACACTGGGATAACTGGGGAGCTCCTACTGCTCAGCCAGGGTGGTGGCATTCAGGAGCTGTTGGCATGCTGTAGCCTTCTACCCCACAGCAATCATCTTTTCTTGTGGCCTTTCAGCTCTTTCTTGAGGATGGAAAAACTGCATGGCGTTAGAAAGTGTGGAGCTTGCCTTGTTGGCGGCCTCGGGAGCAACAGGCTCTTTGTCAAACCTCAGGGGAGGTGCACCCCTCCCTCCTCCTGCCTTCCTCCTTCTCTTCTCCCACTCACTGATGAGGTTGTGGAGCTCCTTCAGGTGGCCCGAGGATCTCTGGTGCTGCAGGGAGTGAGCTCAGTGCTGGCCATGGACATGAGCAGAGTGGGCAAATGCTATGAGAACTGTGCATTGGGTGAGGAGAGGGAAAGGCACCTGACTGCAGCTGAGTGTGTGCTGCTCCATGCCAGAGCTGGGGACAGCTGTGCTGGCTGTGCAGCCGTCCCCAGGGGGAGTTCGGTGGCCCAAGGCAGGTCCTGGCCCAGCAGTTACCACAGTCCCAGCTGCAGCAGTTCACCATCTTCTTCCTCTATTGTTTCCCTCACCTCAAATTTCTTCAGCTTTGTCCCCATCTTTCCATACCATCCCTGTCCCTTTTTTTCTTTCCAACAATAAAGGCAGCCCAGAACAAATCTCAGCCCTTACTCTTGGGACAGCAGCTCTCAATTTTCTGTCTTACTGAGATGCCTTGCACCACGTTTCACAAGCTGACATGCATTTGTTTCATTTCTGTGACTGTTTAACCTCAGCCATTTGGACATCAGTCATGCCATGGAGTGTCAGAGCTTTCTGAACAACTTCTAACTTCTAGCTCTCTTCCTCCCTCACCTCCAAGAATTTATAGTGACAAGCATCAAAAACTTTTGTCATATTTTAGCTCCATGGGTATGTTCACCCTGGCTTGAGAGAACTTCTTTACCTTTCCTGCCACACAGCTGCAAACTGGCAGTCAGGATTACAGCAAGCTCTCAACATCTGAGGGTTTTAAAAATTTTTTTTAATTTTTTTTCTTACTTTCTAGATGAATTGGAAAGGGACAAGAGATTCCCTTCAGGCCAGTTCTGACAGGGAGAGTCCTTGCTGAGGGCAGGGGCACATGGGAGTGAGGCAGATATCTTACGTGTGGAGAGGGCAATTTGATGCCCATTAACACAGAGGTGAGGAGAGCAGGTAGTAGAGTGCTCTCTGCTTAGAGATGGCTGTGGTGGAGCAGAAGATGAATCTCTTGGTTTGATTCAGGCTCTTTAAACTGCTCATATCCACTTGAGCCACTTTGTGGGACTGGCACCAAGGGGGATTGTGTGTATGTGAGAGAGGGTAACAAAATGGCCTTTCCTGAGAGTACCTGCTGTCTTTGGGTTTAGCAGTTAACTTGTTAAAACCTTTTATTGCTTATGCATGCAATGATTTTGAGTTGTGTTACTGCTTCTTATCAACAAGGTTACTTCTCTCTCAGCCATTTTGCAAAATGAGGTCTTGATATCAGTGAAGATGATCACAGCTGTTCAAAGCATGTTGCCCTTTTCGGCCTAGTTCTGTCACACATTTTACCATGTCTGTTCCTAGATTATAATCGTAACACATCCCTCCCACTGCCAATCCATGGGGAACAGGCTGGCAGTAGCAGCAGTGAGCATGGCTCTGTTTCACCAGACTCTGATGTACAGCATGACGTGTTTTTTGAAAGGCCAAAGAGATCCATTTCAGAGATTCAGACAAAGCATCCCATTTCTCATTTACTAAGGTAAAATATTTGCTTCTCACTTGACACACTTGAGGGATTGTGTGGATTTAATTCACATTTTATTTTATCTGAGGGCAATTTTTTCACGTAATGGTTAGGTAAGCAGGTGTGTTAATCAGTAAGTTGCATAGACAGATTACCAGTTAATGTAAATATTGTCTATATTTAATAATGAGCAATGATTCCTCTCCTTTAAGGTTTCCATGTACTTATATACTTTCCTTCCTCCAGTGAGTAAATGTCAGTGGTCTTAGTGATTGAGTAGATATGGATTTAGGAGTTAAGTGAGGAGCTGATCCTTCCATGTACTCATGACAGAATGGGGGGAAGGGGAAGCAGAAATACTATTCTGCTTCTCCCAAACTACAAGGCAATACTTTCAAATGAGTATGTCACAGTATGGATCCAGAAAAAAATTAGTAGTTTCAGCTTTCCTTCCCAAAACTAACATTAATGCCAGTTTCTTAGCAGGGGAAAATCAGCCGTGTGGGTTTTGAGCCAGCAGAGGATCTGAGCTGCTGTAGTTTGAACCGAGTTTTTAACCCCAGAAGTGTCCTCGCTCCCTTCTGGCAGTACTGGTGCCTTGCTAATGCTGAGGTCTCTCTTGTGCCTGTGCCGGGTGGCGGCCACAGCGTCCCTGATGAGGGCTCGGCCTCGGAGGACAGGAGTGCCTCGCCTTCCGTGGAGGATAAGGATTCTGGGCTGTTCCTGCTGCGCAAGGACAGCGAACGCCGAGCAATCCTGTACAAAATCCTTAAGGAGGAACAGGATAAAGTTGCTTCCAATTTGCAGGAGTGTATTGCACAGGTAATTTCACTTCAGCTTGCCTTTTGCCGTGTCAACAGGAAAATGAGCCAAGTAGTATTTCTTTTCCGAAAATGAATAAATGAAGGTGCTTGGATTGTTCCTTCTGACTGTCTTTAATCTCTGAGACCTGTAACTGTGTGAGCTGTTTGCTGTTGTGTGAATGGGTAGCAAACACCACCTTTTGTTGCTAATGGGCTCTTGGTTTTATATGAGGAAGAGGTTTGGGTGTTTGATGGGGGGTTGTGGGGGACTGAGGTTGGTGGGTTGAGTGGTTTTGATGTCTTTTCTTTTGGCTCTTAGGTTATGGAGGTAGAACAACACATAGTAATAGGTATGTTCTGCTTTGAAGGTAGAGAACTGATTAACAATTTTTATTAAAACTTTTGTTAACTAGGTGCCAAGATCACAGTACATGAACCTTAAAAAAGCTAAGGTAGATTTTCTGGAGAGGGGAAGGTTTAGGGACTGTAAAGAGGAGCAAGAAAAAATCATAGATTGGTCAATGCACTGCTTCTGATGTGCCTCTCCCATCATTCTCACTAAAGCTGTGGTTTTTCACCTGGGCTGCGCTCCCATAAAGGGGAGCCTGCTGACTCCTGGTGTGGTGTCCCCAGCCAGCTGTTGACACTTGTGGCTCGGCTGTCAGGTCCTGCTGCTCCATGGTCAGCTCTGCACAGCCCAGGGTTTGCTGCTCCCCATGCTCCCTTCCCTAGGAACCTGCACCACAGGGGCTCCTGTAGGGCTCTACAGACCACAAATTCAGGCTGGGGCAGCAACTGGGGTAAATTTCTGCTCTGAGCTTAAACTGCAGAACAGCTGATAGCCGTACAAACAATTAAAATTCAGAGTCAGAAATAATCAGGGCTCCAAATATTTTCCGCAGTGAAGGATTATTTAGTAGCAGCAAGTCCTGGTTCAGTCTCCAGTTTCATAGCACTGCTGAAATCATCTCTTTTCCATAATTTACGTAATAGTCCCTTTACCTTTTAATTACAAAGGTTGTTCTTGCAGACACTTGGATGGCTTTAACTGTGGGGGTTATGGACTGCAAATCATAGAATGAACGCTGGTGAATCATTGTGTCATTTTAGACCTTTTTCTGACTTGGGATAAATGCATATATAAACATACTTTTTTTCCTAAAGAAATCAAATATCTGCATGATTAGATAAAAGCCTAGATTCAGCTTATTGAAAGGATAGCATCTAAAAAAGTGGGTCTCTTAGCGACTCATTTTGCTGTTTTTATGGAGGAGAGCTGCCCTCTGCAGTACATTGCAGGAATGTGTAGATATAATCCGGAACCTCTTCCCTTTGTGACAGCCACAGTAGCAGTAGACTTACAGGGTTTTTTTGAAAACAGAAATTACTCTTTACATTTTCTTTTTTTTTTTTATGAAAAGATAAAAACTAGAGACTTTGCAGAAACAAAAGTTCTGTGATTCTGTGCATCAATGTGAAATACAGAAGCAAAGCTATGTAAACCTAAGAATATTAATGCTACTATAAATAGATGTTTAATGACTCTGGGATTCATTTGATGTACATTCATTATCTTTTCTCCAGAGCTCTGAAGAGCTGCAACTTTCAATGGACCACATCAAGCAGATTATTGGGATTTTAAGGGACTTCATACACTCTCCTGAGCAGAGAGTGATGGCTTCCACTATATCCAAGTTGAAAATGGATTTGGACTTCGACAGCACTTCCATCAATCAGATTCATCTGGTGCTATTTGGATTCCAGGATGCGGTGAGTTCCTTTCCTGGTGCAGGGGCAGAGGAGTTCTTCAAAGCATCACAGAATGGTTTAGGTTGGAAGAAACCTTAAAGGTCACCTATTTCCAACTGCCCTGCCGTGGGCAGGGACACCTTCCACTACATCAGGTTGCTCCTGGACAAAGCTTACCCCAGGGATTCGCAGCTTCCCCGCTGTTACTCGTTCCTCTCCCTCCTTGTACTGTTAGAAAGGTTTGAATGTCACAGTCTGGTTTGAAATGGTTTGAAAGCTGTAGCCTAAAACCATCAAATCTGTTTAGACTTTGAAAGGTGGGAGGGTTTTAGTGCTGCATGCAGTTTTTACCTTATAAAGCTTACTATGACTATTGGAAAACAAGATTCTCCTTCCCAAGATGCAAGCAGATGGTGTTTGCTGCTACTTTTACAGGTGAACAAAGTATTAAGAGATCACTTAATAAGACCCCATTGGATGTTTGCAATGGATAACATCATCCGCCGTGCAGTCCAAGCAGCAGTCACTATTCTTATTCCAGGTAAATCAAAGCAGGTGAAAATAATCCTTTTTATAAAAAAAGGTTTTTCACATATCAGACAGTTGTAGCAAATGGAACAGTTCAGATGTTTAATCTGTCAGCATGCCATTAACTGCACCCCATGTGCCACTCATCAAAGGCATGGGGTCAGAGTGTTGCAGAGAAAGAAGTGTTGATCTGGAGGATTAATGCTGTGCTTGCAGTACAAAAGCACATAATGAGTAGATAACCAATGGTTCTGCACCCCCAGTGTGGTCCAACCATGACAAAAAAAGGCAAATTAAATTCAGTCCAAGCTGGAGATTTTCTGGTAAGAAAGAAAATTAATCTGTGCGTATTAATGAGATCCAGGGTGGGTAACACTACACAGGTCTGGTTATGTGTTCTGAAAAATTATTGAGCTGTGGAACAGATGTGTAGAAGGGAGTGCATTAAGATGAGGAAGATGATTCTGGCCCACAGATGGACAACAGAGAAAACTACCACGAGAGGAGGAAGATAAATGTCTAAGAACTGTCTAAGAATGAGTTAAGCTGGCAATATGCAAGTAGTTTTGTAACTCTTTAAAATGCTGAGCACCCCTTCCAGTATAGGAATGTTCTGAGAGACTTAGTGACAGTGAGCCTTTTCAGTCCAAAGTTGCCACAGCTTTTAAAGCCAAATCGGCCAATTTTTTTAGGACTTTTTACGAGAGAAATGGCAACTGTTCTTTGCTAATAGCAGCAAGTTCTGAGAGCTGTGGCTAGAAACACTCCCTAAAGAAGAGAAGGGGGATGCTTTGTACACTCTTTGGCCCAGGGCATTAGGGAAAACCACCAATTTTTATTTCTATTTTTTACTGTTTAGGAAAAATGCAAGCTTTCAGGAGTTTCTCCTTAAAATATTTTATTAACTGTCTTACTAGTCATCTCATGATATTTGTCCCTGCTACAGCTGTGACCTACAGCTCTACCTCTGCTGGTGCACTGCTCATTCTAGAACCAATGAAAGAGAATCTGTGCTCCAGCTCGCACAAGGCTTCACTACTCCACTGCTCAGTGCTGCAATAAAGCACATTATGCAAACAGCCTCCCCCACTCACAGGAATGAAGAACAAACTGCATGACCTCTGAAGACAGAATTATAAAAAAAAATTTTGTTCTTCCCCTCTTTCCTTTTACCAGAGCTTCACACTCACTTTGAGCCAGCATCAGAACCTGAAGGTGGGGACAAGGACACTGATGAAGTGGAGGAGAGTTTCCAGCCCTCGGAACAAAACGGGGCTGAGGATGCTGCCATCACATCGGGGGTCAGCACCCTCAGTTCTGTGGTGTCACACGAGGCTCAGCAGCAGCTCAGCCAGGAGCTGGGCAGACTTAAACACAACACCTTAAGGTAACCCTCCTGTAAAGACTCTGGACATATGTTCAGGCAGTCTTTGAAAAGCTCTCAGACCTTGCTTTCTACACTGATGGGTACATACTAAACCATAGTACTGCTCACCTATTGCCTTGTAATGAAGCCTTCCAGGAACACACTGGTAGAGTACAGTCTGGCAACTGAACATCCTTCAGTACAGCTTTTGTTTCTGTGTAATTAATCTTTTAATTGCAGAATGTCACATTGGATTTCTACTGTAAAGTAATTAGGTTTGTGCAACTGTGCCAGTTTCCTTCCTACTCCTTGGATGCCTCCTGACTCGGTGTCAGTGCCTCAAAGCTGTTCCTGCAGGGAAAGGCCAGGGCAGCTCTATTGTGGTTATGGGACAGGCTGCCCACAAATGAGCACCAGAAGAGCTCAGGAGTCCTGCCCTGTTTCTCATGGGTTACATGTGTAGGCTGCTGCCAGGTTGTTAACAGCTGAAGTTCCCATTCTTCTTTATGGATGTGATGTAAATCTGTGATCAGAAAGTCCCTGGTAAAACATCAGTGTTACATTGTTCAGTAATAAATTACAGTATAAAGGCAGCAATTCTGCCCAGGGAGGCTGCAAAACAGTAGGAACAGAACTTATGAGCTATTTACTAAATTCTGCAGGTGAAAGCCTTCAAGTGGCACCCCTGAGTCTCAGACAACCAAAATGAAATCTCTAAGCCATTAGAGATGTTACTTATGACAGTACCTCACAAATGCCTCTGCCCTGTGGTACTCATTAGAAATTGTATTTTTTTCAGTTAGATTCATTCTCAGTGTGGTTGTGTTTGATCTCTCTTATATGCTACAAGCCTTTTGGAAAACCTCATTCAGAAGGAGAAAGAGTATCAGACCCTCTTACGACAGTCTTTGGAGGAGAAGACTCAGGAACTACACTTGCTTCAATTAAAACTTAAACCCAAAGGTATGAGGAGATGCTGCAGAATTAAGATACTGCAGTTACACAAGAATATATGGGATCATGTGTTTGTTGAAAGGATGCAAAACCATATAGCTTAAGCTTCAATTACCTGAAAACAACCCCTTTTGCCTTAGTTTTGAGGTGGATTAACCTTTGTTTTTCTCTTAAAGATTCCCAGTGGTCTGCAGCAACTTTTAGAGAGAATGCAGACCCTGAGCTCATGAACTGGCTGAAACAACAAGGTGCAGACTTGGATACCATTAGGAGGGTAAAAAAAAATTAGATTTAAAAAACCCCGTCATTTTAGTCATAATTAGCAGATTGGTTTCTATGAAGGAATATTTATTTATGAATAAATTTGCCTTTTAGTTTGCTGAAGAAGATTATACACTAAGTATTGTCCTTAATGATATCACCAAAGATGACTTGTGGTATCTTCAGCTGCGGTAAGAAAGTACTTTTAAGTTCATTGTTAAGAGCTTAATTAACATATTTTGTTAAAAACCTTTTAAAGTTTGGTTATTCAAATAGGTCAGTGATAGTTCAGAGGCAACTGCTGTCAGTTTCATCTCAGATTTTCTGATAAAGGTTTTCACATCTTAACTGATAAAACTACACCGAGGATGCTTTGAGCCATCTGTTTTGGCATTTATCAAGGTTGGGACCTATTTCTGCACCCTTCATGATGATGTAATCACATGGCAAACAGGCATAAAGAATTTATTTTTCCTACCCATTGATTGAGTCCTTTTATCATCATTCTGTTAAGCCCTGGCTGACCTGGAAGAAGTTTCAGCTATAACCATAAAACAGTGGAGTTTGCCATGTACTGTCATAACTGGTCTATCCTTGGGATTTCTAGGTTTTGCTCACTTTAAGGCAATGGAGACAAGGGAATTTTCCCTAACTGTTCTCCATTTCCCTTCATGCAGGGGTGGTCTTCGCTGCAGAATCTGGAACGCAATCTTAAACCACCGACAAATGTCTGGCAAGATCTCGGCACAGGTCAGTGCTTTGGAAGAACACGGAATGGGAATAAGCAAATGAAAAACATTCCCAGCAGTTAAATTATTAGATGTATATATTGGTATGTACAGTGGCGTTGCAGGTTTTGCACAGTTCTGTAGCTTGTTTGACCATCAGTGTAATACACAGTGAATAGTAACAGCTTTTAAGTCAGTGTCAATGCATTTAAGTTATTTATGACATGACTAATGCATACAATGCCTGTCAATGTAATACAAAACATTAGCTGATAAAAAACCCACCTGAATTGGCTTCAGCATTGTGAAAACTGTGAACTTAAAATGTGTTACAGTCCTGCTGGCTGATGGTTTGAGCAGGGAGGGGATATGCTAGAGCATGTCACCTTTTTGTAGATGGATTTATACAGCTTTTTGTATTAAAGCTACTCTCACTGAACTACTGAGAAAAGCCTGGTGTGATGTTTTCAATTAGTGACTTCTTTGCAGCAAAAACAGAGCATATATATGGCACTTTTGGTGGGTTTTCTGGGAGAGTTCACAAAGAAACAAAGCAAACAGACCATTAGAGAAAGGTTGGTAAAGTTTAATTTTTATTTTTCTTTTTACACTGTACACAACACATACAGCAATCCAAAGAAAGTCTGTAAAGCAAATATATAGCACTTTAAATAAACCACTTTCTCTTGACTTAGCTTCTTCTGAAACAACATTCAGCATGTTTAAGAAATTCCATACGCAGATGGATTTCCTTACACGTTTCCTCTTTTGAAAGAGCTTTTAAATAAGCTTAAGTTGTTTATTATAGTTCCTGTAAATGCATTCACTTATTCTTATGAATAAGTTACACCAATAAAAAGGCCTTTAGCTGACAGACTTGTACTTTATCCACTGGTTTGGGCCACGCACTTCAAAGGGTGGCTCATTGAAGTAGATGTGGTGACCCAGTTCTTCCAGTGGAGGCTCTGGGTCAGTGGTAGCAAACTGAGCAGCTTCCTCAATCTCCTTTCTTACTGCCACATCAATTTCCTAAGCCAGAAATGGATGCTTATTAGAAAACAGCTCAGAAAAACCATCATAATTTTGAATTTAAATGCTATTATTAAGTATCAGTCAGAATTAGTTAACACTGACTAGAAATATAAAACTAAAAACCTCTAAAAACTCCTTCCCTACTAAACTGCAGCATTTTGGGTAGTACCAGTACCTTACTGACAGAGGAGCATGACCCCACTGAGCCTTTATATTTTCTGTTCTGGTTATGTGAAATACTGTGTCAGTGCCATTATTTTTTATTTTTTTTAAACAGTTGACTCATTACAGCATTTGCTTAGAGGGTTCCTGACTCCTTCACTAAGATTCTTCACTACTGGTAACTTCCGAGATTCACCCCCTTCCTGGGAAGTCAAGAAAGCCCAGGTAATTTTGATTTCTACCTGTTAGCAAATGACATCCCCAGCCTTACTCAGCACCCAAAAGCAAAAGGCCTTTCCAGCAGAACACAACTTCAGTAGTTGGTCTGCAACAAAACTTCACCTATAAAAGTGATGTTAAAGCAAACCTTAAAGAACTTTTAAAGAAAGAGCACTGCATGCTGCCCTGTGATGTGCTTTCTGGAGATCATCAGTGTGTGACTGCTCAAGAGCTTCCTTACATAGCAACTAAAACCATACCTTTAGTTCTTCAACGCTAGCAAGGTTGTTGTTGACCATTCTGTCCTTCAGCAAAGTAATGGGATCACTTTTGCTTCTCACTTCCTGAATTTCTTCTCTAGTACGATAGCTAGGAACAAGACAGGCGAAGACATGAACCCTGGAGCAGAGGTGAGGTTCTGGACACAGCTCACTTTTAGAAAAAGGTGTGTCCAAAGAGTTGTCAGGGGTATAATGAAAACAGAACATTCATCACCCAAAGGACGACACAGCAACAAGCAGAGCCCTTTGGGGATCTGCCAACTGAGCAGAAGTAGCTCCAGACTCAAGGGAGAGGGGAGCAAACCCAGGCTGAGACAGTTACCCTGAGGGGCCATATTTCCTCCTTCCCCTCCCCACCTAGGGAGGGAGCTACACGACTTGCACATGCTTCCAATTCACTGCAAGTTTCCCATGAAGAGCTGGGATACCCCTCTACTTCATGCAGACAAATTCAGCTTGGTCAGTTGGTACAATGGCCGAGTCTCTCTGGCACCTGGATGTTTGTATTTTTAGGAAGTGTTGTACTTGTCTGGGCAATCCAAAACATTCCTGTAATTTTATCTAACAGGATTTTAATCCTCTCTTAAAAACCCCAGAGAAGCATGATGCTTTTCAGTCAAACCTTCATTAGGACACACCATAAGGTCACACTGAAAGCAGAATTCATTAATAGAAAGCACAGAAGTTTAACTGATTTTGTGCTTTTTCTAAACCCACATCTTTTAATTCTGCAAGTAAAACAAGTGTGTTACATGGCAAGAGATTATGAGATGAGTGATCAGGCTGCTCGTAGCAATTTCACTGTAACCTTCAAATGCATCTGACAACTGGTTTAAACACTGAATTTCACAGTTTAACCTCTTAGAATTTGACCATCAATACTTACTTCTTTTCAGTGAAAAAAGAAAGAATGAATGTGACAGTACCTGATTCCAGGGTCACTCATACTGTGGCCATGGTAACGATATGTCTGTAACTCCATCACAAGAGGACCCTTAAAATGGAAAGCAATACAGGGAGTGTTACCACCACAAGTGACCAGCTTGTTACAGCAGCAACTATTTGCTAGAGATTAATTGCACCAGTGATCAATTATTTTATTTTAATGGTTTTTTCTCAGTTTAATTTATATAACATCAGCACATACAATTTCATTCAGTAAAATGAAACCTAATTCTTTTCAAATGAAAGCATGTGCTGATATTAAATATAAATATATATATGCTGATATAAATAAGTATTTATTATCAGGTTCTTACTGAGCAGCATTAAACACTTTCCTCCCTTCCGCTGTCATTCCACCATTATTTAGAATATTTCAAATTACCTGTTGTTTCACACAGAATCTTCACTACTTCAAGTATTAAAAATCTTCAAAACCAGTGTTAATATATTTAGGTGAAAGACACTAACACTGACTCACCAAACTTTTAATTCACTTTTCATTCCTTGTAAATATAGAATGATTATTACCTTCCTTGATGCTTCCCCTAACTAATGACAAAGAACACAACTGCCTGACAGTCATAACACCTTTCACAACAGAATGTAACTGGTAGAAATGGGAAAAAAAGGCAGTATAAATAATATATTAAATGCTTGGTTAAGACAAATTGAGGAACTATTTATGCAGCAACAGCTTTTAAGAATTCCACCCATGGAGAAGGAATGCCAATTACAGACTTACTTTTCCAGCTCTACAGTACTCAGCTGCAAACTTTGCTGCTTCTCGGACACAGAGAATATCCATGCCATCCACCTGGTAATGAGAAAAGAAATGTTAAGGCAAAAAAACGGCAGCCTCCAAACTTCCAATCTCAGTATTTCCACAAGTGGAATAGAATTCAGCTTCAAGTAAATATATGTAGAAATAAAATAAATACATATGTATGCATTGTGCAGGTGTGTGCACACACATTCCCCCTTAAAAAAAAGCTGTACTCGCCCTGAGCCCTGGAATGAAGTATCCTCTTTTGTAGTAGTCAGTGCTGGCTGCAGCTCTTTCAACTGATGTTCCCATTCCATACCGATTGTTCTCACAGATAAAAATACAAGGCAACTTCCATAAGGCAGCCATGTTGTATGTTTCAAATATCTGGCCCTGAAAGAAAGAGTTAAGTCACATCTCATCAGGGAGCTCAGCCTTCAAGCATTAGGCTCTACCGAAAATCCTTCAGTTGCAGAGGTCTAGAAATTTTAATACTAAGAGTGATCTGAAATTAGCCATTTGCTACTGCTCGGAAGGAATAAAAGAAGCCGCACTATATAAGGTAACTTTCATCGCAACTAGTAGATGCAACTTAAGTTTCATCACAACTTACGTTTACAGAACTTAATTTTTAAGCCTGAATCAGTATCTGTGTTAGGGTAGCACAAAACCGTCAACTTTAACTCAGGTATTTCAGCAACAGTCATAAAAAACTTGACAATTGATTATCTGACAGGATGCTGCTACAGCAAAGTAAAGTTCGACTGCAGTGACTGCATCAGCCTTGTTGCTCTGAGTCAAATTTAAGGAAAACCATGAACTGAGATCTCCATCTGTGCTTTGAAAGTGTGAAACTATCAGTGGTACACTCTGAACAACCAACTGCTTCTCTGGCTTATTGTCTCAGCTGATAACATGAAGAGGCTGGCTGGAATGTCAATAGTAAGCTCTGCCAGAATGCTCTGTCCTCTTCTCTCTGTTCAGAAACCTGATTTACACATTTCTCCCTATCCAGCAGCACTGTCATCTTCACTGCCATCATTCACAGCTCTCCTTACAGCACAGACACTTCAGGGTGCCACACTTAGGTGAGCTGTGCATAACTGGAAAGAAGGTAAAGAGTAAGTGGAAATCCCTCCTCCCAAGACTTGTGTACCATTCACACAATTAACCATTAGCCTCACTCACTCCCTGAGTATCCAGAGTGTTCCAGACAGGAAGGAGCCAATAAGCTTTCCCTCCACTGCACTGACATGGCCCAAGTTCAAAACAAGGGTGGGGAAGGACAGATGTTTACACTGGTCTAAAATATGATGAAAAACTGCAAGCACATGCTACATTCCTAATATATAAAGAACACCTAGCAATTAATTTAACTGTTCATCTGCATCACCCCCCTGAGGACTACACAGTTCTTGGAACACATCCCTACTCAAGACCTAAGACAAGAGGTGGCAGTGTCCAAATCTGCAACATGCCTGGCCACCCCCATGGAGTTCATCAATGTTGCCTGGGTTGCAGGTACACAGGGAGGGCAAAATGTGCTCCTAGGAGTAAAGGCAGAGCTCACAGAGCACAGAAGGAAAATCAGTTCCCCCCAGCCATCCTTCACCTGATTGGCTGCACCATCCCCATACAAGGCCAGGCAGATTTCGTTTTTACCAAAGTATTTACAGGCCAGCGCGATCCCGGCTCCAAGAGGAACCTGCCACAGAGTACAGGACAAAACAACAGTTTAGAACAACGTTTAAAGGAGCTGAAGATAGGCAGCCTGTGAACTTTAAGGAGAGATTTAGGCTGTCAGAGACCTGCCCAACAAACAAGTTGTTAACACACCCACTTCCCTTTGTTACAAATGGTATTACAGCCAAAATATAAACATGAACTGTATTCTAAATTTGATTCATTTTTGCTACAGTTTACAGCATGGTGAGCATGCCAGAATAAGACATAACAGCCACAGAGCAATGGTATCTGCATATAAGGTCACACTCACAACACAAAAACTGAGAGGAGACACTGGCAACAGGACATGAACTAAATTCAGCTTGTGCTTTAAAACAGATGTATATACCTGAGCACCAACAATACCATTGCCACCATAAAAGTTTTTGGTATACATATGCATTGATCCTCCTTTTCCCTTTGCACAGCCTCCTTTTCGACCTGAAACATGAATAACAAGCAATTTATTTTTTGGAGGAAAAATACTATACAAACGGAAACATCTAATTCAGTTCCTAAAGGTAATAACACTAAGACCATGTCTTTGTCATTAGATCTGTTAGGACATGATGGCCTCTCTCATACAAGTTTACAGTTAAATATCTCAGAAAAGATATAAGAGGGGGAAAAGAGAGAACAATAATGAAAGTATAATTCCAGAAATACAGATGAGATTAAGAAGAAATTTTAAAACTGACCAAAAGTTTCAGTGTCCTACCATACAAGAGCACTTTCAGATAAATATAGGAATTTTTTTATAGACAACAAGGTCTCACATATGTAATCTCCAAGAAGGATATTATTACTTTTGGCTTCTGCAAGAAACGTAAGAATAATGTTCCAAATTAGTTGGAATAATTTAGATTTGTCTTCCCTTTGACAATAACCACAAGTAAAAATTACCAACAGGGCACTGAAAAAACCCAACAACTACCAGCTCCCCATTCCACCGTAGTATAAACATGTGACCCAGCCCAGCTTTATTCAAGGTGTAGTTTGAAGATAACCAGTGATCTATGAAGCATTACAACAAACTCTATTTAAATGAGCCCATCTAAGAACACAGAATTTCTCATCAGCCCATTCCATTTCCTATTCCCATCAGTTTTGTTACTATTCATAGAGGACTGTATTTTATTTCTAATAAGCACAGCTTGTCTGGTTGGTTTTTTTGCATTAGCCTTGGTGTCTATTTTAGAAGTGGGTCTCTTTCTGAAATTTGTACTCCTCTTTCTTAATTTATAGTAGATCATTTTTATTACTTATATTTCTCATACCTTTCCTATGTTTATGACTTAGTTTTCTGGGAACTGTTACAGATTCTTCCAGACAGAGCCAAAGAAAAAAAAGTCTAATTTTAAGAAAAATAGTTTTATGAGTAAGTGTAATTTACCTTTAGTACACTCTCTCCACTTTTTATACAATCCTTTCTTGTATTTCAGAATGTATTTAAGAACTCCTGATTAACCAATGTTACTTTTTGCCACACTTTCTACTTTTCTTAGAACACAAACCCATTTCTCATGTAATTGTCAATTCTCCTGAAAAGTCCTTTTCTATAGCTTGTTTCCTATAGGATCTTATCTACTGGTCTTATTTTGGGTGACTCTGCTTCCTTCTCATTCAAAGATTTTTTAATTCTGTCATTTCCTGGTCATTGTAACTCAAGCTGTCCTTCAGTCTGGCATTTGTAGTCAAGACCTTTCTTTGCAAGAATGGGCTCTAGCACCAGTTCTCTTTAGGAACTTTCCCCAAGTGTCATTTTCTGGAACAACAGTCTCTTTACTGCAGCCACTCATTCCCAATTAAAAGAGCCTCAATAAAGTCAAGCATAATGTTATAGAAAATTATGTGTGTCATGAAATGAAATAAAGAAAAAAAACCCCACCACATTAGCACTCATATTTGAAGTTTCAGGGCCAATAGCTGGCTTCAGTCATAGCAATCTTCGCATTTACTTTCTGACTTACCAGTATCCAGTGACACTTGGCAAACCAGTCATCCACTAGAGTCTGGGCTTTTGTGCACATTACTGATATGCACTCTTAGGACACACAATTCTTAGTTTATGAAATCTTTACAATACCTCTTCTCTAACTCCAAAACATGCTTTCCTATACTAACATTTCAAGCATGCAGATTCTCAGATCAAGTCTTTATCATACCAGTGATTCATAAAGGCCTTCAAGCTCCTTTCTCATTTTTCACTTCTGGCATCTGTTCACAGATCTCATAAGAGTTCATCAGGCTGATCCTCTCCTCTCCCCTGCGCCATCCTCAACCCTATTGTGCACAGCCATCTCTCCTTTCTGCAAAATCTCTGTCTCGATTATCATTAAATATTCTTGTTACAGTCAAATTTTCCCAAACCATTCAGTTTATCATTATAGGCAATGTTTACCAGTCTTCCTAAGACTTCACCAGCATAATTCTGAAAATCCAGGTCTGTCTCCTAGGAAAGGTAATGCCCTGTCCCACTGAGACCAAGTGCCTATCATCAGCAAGTTCAAAACTGCTGCAGCACAACAAATACAGCATATGGTATCAAGAAAAATCTTATGAATTTGTGCTTTAGAAGTATCAGCACTTAAATATTCCTTATTTGTTACTTTTCACAGTAAAATTGGCTGCATCATAAAATTAAAACCCTGATTGATTCTGCTATGTCACTAAACTGCTTCTGAAGGCCCACTATACTTTGTGCATCAGTATCACTTTGAATTTGAGCAAAGAATTCTACCACAAGCACAGCAGCAAGTGAATCCTGACTCCACTGAGCACAAACCTGTGAGTTCTGCAAGAATCTCCCGGACAGGCACTCCTCGGGTGTAGGTAAAGCCGTGGGCTCTGTACGCTGTTATCACATGGTCTGTGGGCTTTATGGCAGCCTCAAGCCCCACACAACAAGCCTCCTGTTACAAAGGACAAGGAAGCTTAGCCATGAAGAAAAACACACAGTCCCCACAGTCAGCAGTGTGGACACTGCTGATCCCACATACAACAAGTATCAGCAGGTAACAGGAAGAGCACAGATACAGGAGACTGACTTAAATCCTGAGGGTTGGTGACAGGTCTGGAGCTAAAACAGCCTTGGGCTCTAAATTCCAACCTGACTGACTAGCAAAGGCACATGGGAGGCAACCAGAACCTGCAAAAATCTGAATAATTTCCCTCCTTCCCCAGTGAAGTATCTCAACAATCACAATTCAAAAACAGCAGGGGATAACGGACAGACAGCAAAGTCTCAGTAAGTTCACGAAATTTTTTCTCCTGGCTGTTGCTTCGTAGTGGGCACATAATCCATGAGATACAGAAACAAAAACCATCAGTGAAACCTGAAGAGGAAAATGCAGGCCTTCAAATGTGTTCATTCCTCACATTCAGTTGATCTTCAGCTGCACTGTGCCTTTCTCTGTCTTTGTGTCTCTCCTCCTGCCTCCTCTCCATCCCTCTCCTTCTCTCTCAATGCACACAGATACTCTGTTTTACATCCTCCACTCTATTAAAATCCCTACATTAAATAAGGTAAGACAATATAAAAACTCCTGGCCATAAGTTCTTACCTGACCATCATATAAGTGGCAGAAGCCACGAATAATCTTCTGCTTGTAGAGCTGGTCAGACTTGAGCTCCATGCGCCGGATGGTCTGCATGGTCTTGTAGTACTGGAGCCCCTCCTCTCGAGTCAACACTGCTGTGGTGCTCGGCCCTTCCTCCAGCCGATGGAGATCACATTTCTGCAAGGTTAAACAAGTCGTTATCTCCTGAAAATTATTCATCCTATTTGAGAATATGACTTAATTTTTTTTTGATCTGCCATTTTCAAATTCACAGTGTAATTCCTTTTAAAAAAGAAAGCCAGCAAAACCTAAATTCGGAGGTCAGAACAACTATAAGGTTTGTGCACTCTTTCAAAATTCAGGGAAATAAAACCCTTGCTTTTAATAAAAGACAGATTTCCACTCACAAAATAAAGCATAGTTATTCCTACAAGCAGAAGATGAACTAAAGTCCTCAGAAAATATGGAAAAAAGCACACTTCCATGGTTGTTGCACGGCAAATACTTGGTAAGGACTACAGAGGCTTAGTGAAGAGATAAGAAAGATTCAGAGTTTCCTCTGTAAAATGGTTTGTACAATTTGGCCCTAAAACTGGCCCTCACCTCTGCTACCACCACTTCTAACAAGCAGTAATAAACCACTGCTCCACCAGCCACGCTGCCAGTCAAACGTGTGCAGCACAACTCCCTCCCCAAACCATGGACCCTACTGGGGGAGGGCTGGTTTTAGGCACCCATACTAAATAAATAAATTAATAAATAAAATTTAAAATAAAATAATAATAAACAAACAGTAAGTTCAGTGGAAGGGACCAAACAAATTACTGTCAGTGCAGATTAAATGGCCAAAATACTTCTATATAGGTTAATGACAGCTTATATCAAAGCAAACGTCTCTCCAAAGCAAATCCACTAACACCTACATGAACCAGATCTAACACCTGGGCACACTACCCAAGACCACTCTGCTTCAAAGTTCACAACAGAACTCAGAAACTCTTGAGTCTTGTCATCAACACAGGACCAAACATTAAACCTTGTATCTACTCAAAAAAGACTTTTCATATAAAGACATATTCCTTCCCTTCCACCTGTGAAACAATTTTTGTACATTACAGGCACAGACAAACGGAGAGGGTGGAAAACAACCCAAATTATTTCTTTCAGATTTTCTTTCATTAGTTCCTGAATGAAACACCAGCACAAAGACTACTGCCAATAGGAACATCACTTTTTCCTAAGACCCAGCCACAGTGGAAAGCTGACAGAATATAACACACATTTTCTGAGCAGCACCAAGTCAAACATTGAAAGGATGCTGTATTTTTTTCCTCAAAAACCCACACAGACCTCAATCAGCTGCATGCTTGGGATAGGCTGCAAACACCTAATTGTTTTAAAAGCAGTAAGGAAACATCAGAACAGAACAGAAAAGGTTCTTTAGCTCCTTTCTGACTCTGTTCTCACAGATGCATTGCAGTATCACAGCTGCAAAAAATTGTAACTTCACATTCTTAAGAAACAAGTAACGTTACTACGCACTGCCAAACACAGTACTTCCAGCTGCACTTAGCAATCAGGTCAGACAGCGACGGTTTGGTTCTGGAAATTCAAACCGTATTTTCTAACCGAAAGAGATATGGGGACCAGTCCATCAGGTTAAGATCTGTAACAAATGCTTACACAGAATGCCCGTATTAAGTGTTCTTCTTTACCTTAATCTCAAACGTAGCTTCACTTGCAAAGTCTCCATAGTTACGTGATGCTACCATCACTCGAGAGGCCTTTAAAAAAAGACAAAACCAAAGCATGAGCAATATGTAAATGTAATTAACAAGTATGTGAATTTTCAAGTAATTTCTAAAAGTACTCCCAAACTGAAATAACTTACGAATTAGAGTCACCAGTGGCATATCCCATAAGACTAGGGAACTTCTGTATGCCAAGGTTGAAGTCCTTTAAAACCCAATATTTAAAATTAAGATTAGAAAAAGAGAATTAAAATTTGTAAGTAAGTAGTAAGTATTTATCTAAAATAAATCCAGTAAGTTTCAAAACTTTTGACACTGAAGAGCATCAAAACCACAAAAATAATTGTTTATCCCTTCACACGCCAGGCTGACAGTATGAGGAGAGACAGCCAATGCAGACTTTGATTGCTGACTCTTTGTGCTGACTGGAATTTTGCCTTGATAGAACAAAGAAAACCCCTAAAACCAACCAACAAAAAGAATCCAGCAGATATCTAATATATGAACTACTCTCACTCTTTCTTTTCGATAGGAAGGCAAACTGGGGAGATTCAAAGCCATAACAATGAAGAGAGAGAGCATCATTTCAGTAACAGTATGGCCACTACTTAAAAATGATGTGGAAACACAGAAAGTACCTGAGGATACATGGAACACAGAACAGAAAGGGTGGCATGGTAAGGGAGAGACAAGAAGGATGTTTAAAAATACATTGCTGGTCCCTCTTAAAGAATGAACACAGGCTATTGACTAATGAATGATGGTGATTTTAGACGACTTTAGCAAGTTTCATTGCAGCATCAGACAGGATGGGCCCGTGTCCATGCACGCGCTGTGGCCACAGCATAAGGAACACACTACATCTTTAGTGGCAAGACTGTACTGCTAGTTAAGTTACACAAAAACTTCAGCAGCTCCTTCAGCCAGGGAATTCACATACATTTAGCTGAAGCTACATTCCATCAAAATTTTGAGAATGTCCAGGCCACCATCTCCAAAAAAGGTCTGACTGACACGTGTGAAGCTTGGGAGAAAATTCTCAGCCCATCCTGGTTACTTCCTCTGTTGCATATCTGACTTACCAGTAACAATGTCCCCATTCATCCTGCCCTGTTATCATATTAAATATTTAGATTTTAATTTAAACCAAGTTTCTACACTATTTACCACAATGCATCAGCATTATCAGTGAAGAAAAGCTATTTTACTTCTAGAGCTGGAAGTAAATCCACAGTTTGGATTCACAGCATCATGGAAT
Source organism: Lycocorax pyrrhopterus obiensis (assembly GCA_014706295.1). NCBI lineage: Eukaryota > Metazoa > Chordata > Aves > Passeriformes > Paradisaeidae > Lycocorax > Lycocorax pyrrhopterus. The sequence goes on from JACSVZ010000001.1 coordinate 15,590,678, forward strand.
GGCCGGGGTTGGGAGGGATCTCTTTAGGCCACCTGGTTAAACCCCCTGCCCTGAACAGGACATAAAAGCAACACTGAGGAGTCTGAACAAAAGTCCTGATACGTGGGCAGTACACCTATCAAAAGTAAACCCTGACAAGACTGATTGAGGCCTTACCTCACTAACGGCTCCCTAGGTTAGCAGCATTTGGAAGGAAAAAAAAAAAGGAAGAAAAAAAGAGTAAGTAGCTGTACCAAACAATTAGGGGAGGAGAAGTCAGCAAATTACTATCCAACTAGAAAAGAACACTACAAGTGGTAGTTTCCATACATGGAAATCCATCTGTACACTCTGGAAAATGCTCAAAGCATATATGAGATACTGCTTTATGGCTTAAGTCTACTTTCATTAATTTGGTAATTTATGCCTTCACTACAGAGGCACAGGAACAATTCAAGACAAATATTTACATATTTGGTAAGCAGTAGGATCCAAAACTCCTTATTAAGATATCCAAACCAGATCTAGTTTCGCATTCCAGGAAAATGCAGTATCTCCAAGCAGGCCAAGTTCGGGATTAATTTTAGGCACTCATATTTGCAAAATTTATTCTAAATACTTTATTTGTGAATTAGGAAATACTCCTAGATATGCAGCCCCAAGATAGATAGGAAGAGCTTCCAATAAATGTTCTCCCTTGTGTTGTTCTCATGGATCCAGCCATCCACAAGCAGTGAATGCCAGGGTGAGAGAGTTGCCTCAGAACGGGGGTACAGCGACACATCTGCTCTCTGTGGCAAAAAGGCAGCTGATTTCCAGTCACCAAAAAGTACCTTTAACTCTGGTCTTGCCAACAGGTTTTTTTAGCAGAGTTAATTTTTCCTCATGGCCACAGGCATTACAGTGGAATAAGTGGAATGAAGTGGTAAAAGTACGATTTTTCACACAAAAGAGATAAAATACAACAAATGACTCACACTAATGACAAAAAATAACAAACTTTGAAAGAAAATTCGTGCAGAGATTGAAAGGGGCTGTTGGCTGAGCAAAGGGAGGTCAAGCAGCTCAGTCAGACGCTGAACTCCAACCGGGCAGAGCAGATCTCTCTGAGGGACCTGACCTGTGTTATCAAAATATACACAAACGACATCGATCAAAGCCTTGCGCCATTATGGGTTTATAAAACGAGCTCCTGCACGCGGCGACCATTTTACTGTCGCTCGGGATCGCCACGCAGAGTGGGGAAAAAAAAATAAGTTTGGGGTTTTTTCTTTAATTTTTCTTCAGTTTTTCTCTTTTGCCGCCGGAGCCAAGTTCCCGGGCAGCTCCCGCCGTCTGTCCCGGGCTGTTCCCGGAGCTCCGCCCGAGCCCCGCGCGCCCCTCCCACACCGCACACGGCGGGGCCCACGTCACCCCCCGGCCGGCCGCGCTCCCGGCCGCACTCACCGTCCTGCCGGCGGCCGCCGGACCCTGCAGCAACCGGGAGAGCGCGGCCAGCAGCATCTTGCGCATGGAGCGGGAAGCGTCGGCAGCGCCTGGCGCAGGGCCCCCGTCCTCGGCTCTCCTTCAGCCGCCGCCTCGGCCGCGACCGCCGCCCGTCCTGCGTCCCCGCGCCCTGCGCGCATGCGCGGCCTGCGCTGCGGCGGCGCCCTGAGCAGCGCCCCCTGCTGGGCGCCAGAGCCATAATGTCATTAAAGGTCATTAAATGTGGGAAAGATCGGATTCCTCACAGAACCTCGGAGTGCGGCGTGCGCGCAGGGGGTCCTGCACAGCTTGTGCAGCCTCGACACTAGGAAGAATTTTGGACATTAGAAGAAATTTCTTGACAGAAAGGGTGATTAGGCACTGAAATGGGCTGCCCAGGGAGCTGGTGGAGTCACCGTCCCTGGAGGTGTTTAAGGAAAGACTGGGCATGGCACTCACTGCCGTGGTCCAGCTGACACGGTGGTGCCGGGTCATGGGTGGGGCACGATGATATCGGAGGTCCTTTCCAACCTCATTGGTCCTGTGACTCACGTTTGAGTGTTTAATGTGCTGCTACGCGAGAGCTGCTCTGCGTGAGCGCACTCCCTGATTTTTAAATGCATAAAGTAAGTGTTGAAACGGTTTCCTTTTACCGTCACAGGCATCCATCCCTGGGGAAATACAAAGCAAAGTTAAGATTTAACCTAACGTTGCAGACTCCTCCCACCGTATCGCACGCGCTGATCTCTCCAGCCAGCCTCCCCTCCTCCTGCCGCCGGCTCCAGGGCACGCTGAGGCTGCGTTCTGTGGGATGCCCGATCCAGGGGAGCCGCCCGTGCTGCTGTCCTGGCTCCCCTCCTGGCCCTGCGCTGCCTCCCCCGCTCTGCTCCTCTGGGCTATGCTGACATCAGCATAACCCTGCGGGTGGACACGGAGGACATACAGCTGATCTTGTGCACTTCTCCCCTGTCCCCCACTGAAAAAACACAGCAAGTAAATCCTGTTCACCTGTTGGCATCACAAATGCTTGTGTCTGCTGAGTCCTGCGGGGTGCACAAAGCTGAAGTGCAGCACAAGTGATAAATGTTTAAGGCATAATTTCCACTGAAAATGTGCCCCTCGAACTACTCCCTCACCTCCATCAGAGAGGACTGGAAGTGCCATCTGTTTCCAAAACACAGCCTTATGGATGCTGAAAAAGCTCCAGCAGAGAATTTCTTCAGCTCTCGGCAGCATTTTGTGAGAGTTCTGTCTTTCCCATGCAAGTAACTCAAAACAATGTTACAGTTTTGTAAACTTCTTGCAGCTGCAAGTTGTTTTGCAGAATTGTTATGGTTCTAACTAGAAAAACATTCAGAGATGGGTGTCTTAGAACTTGACCAATCCCCTTAGGGGTGAATGGCAAAAAACCAATTACCTTATGCCATTTAATACACTTTGCGAACTGACATATAAAAGCCTTCTGAGAATTCATTAAAGCGCTTCCATCTATCCCTGAGCCTGGACTCTTGTGTCATTTCTCTACTCATCCGTGGGGAAAACAGCGACACAGCCTCATCTGGATCCCCACTGTACTGTTCACCTCCTTCTTTGGCTTCTCCCCTGTTCCATTAATAAGGACCCTTGTAGCTAACATGATTTCTTCCTCACCTTGTCTGTAACACAGAGTAGGAAGAGAGGAAGCCATCTCTCATCTCATAAAGACATTGTGAAGAAGCCTAACTTTCATGTATTTGGTTAGTTCTTGATTAGGAAAACAAACCTAGGCTTGGTATCAGCTTGCTGGAGGACTGAAATTTAACCAGACTTTCTTCAGCTTCAAGTACTGGTGAAAGTGTAGAGCACTGGCAGTGCTCAGCATCCTGCCTTCGTGCTGCTGCCCTGTAAGTTCCTTGACATATGCTGTGCCTTTACGTAGGCTGGGATGTATAAAACAAGCAAAATAATGCTACTGCTTTTCACATCTAAGAAAAAAAATCTGAAAATATTATCACTTTTGCAACCATGAAATCCATCCGGGAGTAGCCGGATAGTGCTGTTTTCCGTGTCCCGAGGGATAAAGCAGTTCTTGCAAACACACTGGTAAAGGCAAGTCTCTACAGGAGCCTCTTGTGGAATCTTTCTTGGCATACAACTTGTTAGAAATTTGAATTTTGCAGATCAGCTCTACACTACTAAGCAGGTTTAGGCTGCGTTCATGAAGCAACAACAGCAGCAACAGTAGCTGATCACCAAGAGAATAAAGGGCAAAGTGAAAAAGTTGATCAGTTGTCTCAGAAGGCATTTTTCCTATGATATCTTTAGTCTGTACCACTTCACTGCTTGTAAAGCAAATACAGACTTGCTGGAGATGTTCTGCAGGTAGGGAGTGGCTCTGCATCTAAAGAAAACATTATCCTGAAGGTCTGCGTGTGATTTTGCCCAAAGCTTCCAAGGTGCTGTGACATCCCCAGAGGTCCCAGGACACTTCTGAATAATGTAGCCATCTGTCTGGAAGTTTGCAACCTGCACTTTTATCAATCAGTCTGCACATTCCTGGAGAGATTACTGATGGATTCATGCACATGGATGGTGTTCATTCACACACCTGTCTGTGGGGACTGCCCTCCTGCCCAGCCTAGGTTTATAGCAAGGCCAAATGGCACCTGGGCTGGGATGACTTGCTCATGGGAGGATGTTGAGGCTGTCAGAATTTCCTGCAGTGCAAAAAAAAACAAGGGTTCACCACTTTTAATAGTTTTCACATTCTCTAAATGAGGTTCATCAAAAGAATGAAGTGTACTGGTATCTGTACCTGAGACAGGAAGCTTCTGATAAACTCATGTGCCTACTTCACTAAGCAACATTATGAAGTAAAGGTTTCAAGAGATCTATGAACAGTTGTTAACTGGACAATTGTTCCTGCTCAAAAGAAAATTATTACTATTATTATTATTATTATTATTATTATTATTACAAAAGAATGCAGTCAAGATTGTTTCAAGCTCAGTGTCATTACCTGTTCCTTCTCCTAATGAAAGAAAAAAAAAGCAAAGCAATTTTTTTAGTTACAGAATTATAGATTGATGTGTTATCAACACTTCTAATAGTCATTGGAAATAGTTATTTTTGATACGAAATGATCCATTTTTGTCCTCCCTGGAAATACAGTAAAGCATTGGTTTATATCACCTCGACCAATTTTTTACTTTTCATGGTATTTCATTATTATTCATGTATTTTCTTTATTAAAAACTCTTAAAACATCCCGAAATTATTAAATTGTCCTACAAAAAACTAATGCGGAAACCTAATTCGTGAGTGAGGTAAACAACAAAGAGGAAAACATAATAAAATCATAAGCAGAGAACAGCACTAGAAAATAATTTATGAAAGATGATTATGTAAGATTTCATAATGGAGTACCTTGCCATGTGTGACTCTAGTATTACATCAAGGGTGTGTTGCGTGGCAGTTGACCAAAACTCATTGTGTTCTATTGTTCTGGGTGTGATCCTAAAATGTTATTTTTCGGGTTGCAGCTGCTGTTACAAATGTCTGCCGTTGGGTTGAAGGCAGAGGGAAGCACACAGGACTCACCCCAGCTCACTGTCTGCATCCAGGTGAAAGCAATCCCCACCCCGTTCCAGGAGCCAGAAGTTTGCTGCATGATTTTTCTTCCTCCTGTGCCTCCGTAGCTCTAACCCCACTTGACAGGGTGGCTGCCAAGGAACTGCTTGTGGCTACATTGCTTCAGCTTCATTTCCTCTGTGGGAGGATCCGTGCCATGACACGCTTCCCCAGGACTCCTGTGTGGCACCTTAAATTGTAATATCTGTTCTTCGTGTTCATTTAACTCAAAATGCTTGGAATAAACTGAGGCCATGTAGCAGCCCTTCTGAGTGGTATTTGAATGGCAGTGCAGGGGGACTCTGCTGCGTGCTCGGTGGCATGAGAATCTCTGTGGTGGATGGTGAGCTGGCTCCGTTTGGAGGACAGGCTGGGGAGGATGGTGGCATAGTCTTATCTATGCTGGTCACACAGGAGCCTCCAGGTCCCTGCCCTGACTTCTTCCTGGTGGGAAGCAGTCAATTAACTCTGAGTGAGGGCACACAAGTGGATGAACATATTCAGATGTGAATGACAAGGGACCAGGTCCTGGGACTGAACTGAAGAATTAAGTTACCAAACAGAACAGATGTTGTCTTAGTCCTTTTACATGTTTAAACTGAATCAACAGATTCACTCCAGATGCGTCCTCCCATTCTAAACATAAATAAATATACTCTACTCTGTTTTAAACTGCTCAGCAGGAACAATCTTTTCTCTCATTATTCTTTGGTTTGAGTTTACATTTATCTTCCCCCATTTTTCTTCCTGTCCTCCCCACTCTCACTCAATTTTCTTGTCCAAACATTTCTTTCATCAGTATTCCTCTCTTCCTTTTTTCAGGTCCACATTGCTTCTCTGCATTTCTCACAGAAAAGTCTGTATTTTGCTCATTGTCTCCCATCCCTTCTGACTAATTCCCATTCAGTCCTACATGTTTTGGTAGTTCCGGCTTTAGACAGCAACACAGATGGGGGAATTAGAGCACTTAATTGTACTGTCAAAATCCTTCAGATGTTTTGTTTCCTTTGAAGTCGCTGGAGTTTGGAAGAGAGACACTTTTCTAGGATCTTCCAGATGTTTTGCTTCTAGTAGTGATAGGAATTAAGGAAGTATAATTTATGTTCATCATTTTGATTGCTTTTCTGCATTATTATTTGGGAAACACCAACATCTTGAAGGAGAAAGATGTCAATGAAGTTATGTCATTTTTCGTGCTTGAATTTTTTATCCTTTTATGCCTCTGTGCTTCTCATTATGTTAACTTTCTTGGTTTTTTAGTCCCAGGAACAATTAGTATTAAAACATACAGAGAAGCACTGCTGTAGAAAAGATTCTATCATTTGCATACTAAAGTCCATGGGGAAAGAGATGTTACTTTACTTTTCTACACAAGCCCAGCTACTGTAGAGTTATTTGAATGTAGCATTAATCAGCTTGAAAACTGTGAGGAAAAGAAACCAGACATATTTTCTATTGTGGCTGGATCTCACTGAAAAGTTATATTTGAGGCTCAGTTCAGTCCTTCTGCATTTTGATGTTTTCATATATGTCTTTCAGGTATATATCTGAAAAGTATAGTTTTATTCAAAATTGAGATCTTAGGCTTTGTGTCTACAAAGCTCAGGCAAATGCTCTAAACAAACATTTATGAAACTTGAGTTCATGAAAAGCTTTGTAAAGAAACCAACTGTTTCTACTTTATGTTTTTTACACAGGCATCCTTCTTCTGCTGTGTTGTATTTCCCAGCACCTTAGAGATAACATTTCTATTGATAAAGCTCTATGTGACACCTTCCTTTTTCACAGTGCCAGAATATTTTTGAACACTCAACTTGTGAACCACTTCAATGCCAAATTCTTTCCTGCAGGATTTTTGTCAGCTCCGTTGCTCACTGCCTGCCTTCTGTTTGCTGGGTCCTGCTCTCTGCTGCTAGCTCTAAACCACTGATTTACGTCCTGTGTTTCAGACCACTCTTCCAATTTTACAAATAACTGAGTTCTGTTCCTCTGCCCCTCTCAGGTTTGTCTCTCTCCAGAACTAAATGGGAGATTCTGTGCTTCCTTCTATGTCCTAATAATACAATTGAATAGAACAGGCACAATTTGTCAGAATTGTGTTACCAGTAGAATCACAGATAACTGTTCTTTGCTTGTGGGCTTTTTGGTGTTTTAGAGGGAGGAAACGAGAGCTGTGTAGCAGAAGCGCCGTGAGGCGGCAGTGTAGCCCAGGGATGGAAGTGCATCCGCGCTTTTCTCCTGGGGTGGAAGTGCCTCTGCACTTTCCCCTGCAGTCGGTAGCGAACCATTTCAGCACTGGGGCACTGGAGGTTGCCTAGTTACTTGGGAAAGTCGTGTTAGGATAACATTAAGGGAACAAACTGAAAATAAACTGGTTACACTAGAATGGGTGTGACCACTTGGTGTTGCTTCCCCAGTTGTGTCCGTGGTGTTTATTTCCCTTCCCTGAGCACAAGAAAGGGGATGTCTCAGTACCTGATCTGTTGCTATTGCCCACAGTCCCCTGGCTCCCTCGGGGGAAGGAGTGCCTAGTTTGGATTTGTCCTTCAGTAATTCTGATGTTGATCTGATTTGAATGAAGCTCATATATCTGAGTGGAAGCAAATCTATGCAGCCCTCCTCTCTGCACCAGAGAAACACAGCCGTGCTGGTTGCAAAGTTTTTTGAACCTCTGCAAAATCCAAGCCAGTCCTATGGTGTACAGAAAGGGTCATGTATCACAAAAACCCGCACCCTGAGGGGGTGTCATGACCATTCCATACCAAACTCTTTCGATAGGAAGCCTTTTTGCACTAAGCCACATTGATCCTGACAGCCCTTAGCAGACTGGGATTCATCCCTTCCTTACTCTAGTTTGGGATGATATGATGCCACTTGCTTTAGGATGTGTGCATCTGGATCCATGTGCAGAAACCCTGCAAGTAATTATAGGAGAGAACACTTACGAAAGCAGATCAATCAAATTACAGAATTAAGGACATTCTTTAATTTGGCTTCCTGAGCTTTGATACTAAAATACCCTCTTACCCCTATGTGGAGGACTCTGGAATAAGACTTATTTCTCTACTCCCACACTTTCAGAAATTCTTTTCTTCCATGCGATTAAGGGCATTCAAAATTGTGTTCAATTACACAACTAAGACTGCTCTAAATGCATTCAAATAGAACAGGGAGTGAATTTAAAAGAAAACAAACTTCAGAGATGTGAAGAGTAGTCCCCTCAGCCTGACAACTTTCCATCCAGGTTTTTTCTTTTCTTCAGGAAGGTTGAAAAATATTTAAATGTCAGGATTTGTTAAGGTAACTTGGCTAACTTTCACCAGACTGCTGAATCGCTTCTGGTAATCTGCATGAGAAGAATGAACCCTGTATTATTATTTTGTTACTAGGTTTTAAAATTAAATATAGCTTTGTTAGAGGTCAATTCAGTGTCACCTGGTCCTGAGCATTACAAGGCAATGGGTACTGGCTACACAGCTTTTTCTAAATATTATTCTCTTGGTATTAAATGGGCTCTTCCTTACAATTTTGTCCTAAAAACTCAGACTATTTTAACTGTATTATTGTTTACATTTGGTTATTAGATTTTTCTTGCTTTGCTATTAGTCAGGCAAGTCCTGAACAAGAGGCTGAAGGCAGTGCTGGCCCAAAACTTCTCAGAAGTTTTGGGGAGGCTGAGCTGGCTAAGGAACATTTGGAGCTATGTCATGGGCCAGGGGCAGAAAGGAGTGGGGAGAGCTATAAAACTGTGAGGAGAGCTGTGTGGAGCTGGGTTTGTGGCTCCTGAGGCCTGGGTGGAGATGGGGAGCACAGACACCCTGACTTCCTGAGCAGCACTGCAGCCCCAAGGACCTCTGACGGCAGAAGCAACCAGCAGGACTTTCCAGGGACCTGGCACAAGCAATATAAGCAGTAGAGCCATCATAATGTTGTTGCCTCTGTCTGTTAGCTGCTCTAGGCAAATCTCAGCTTTGCCCATGGTTCTAGTTGACCCTGCACAGAGATGATTTTTATTCCAGCTGTGTATCTCCTTGATGCGTTTACCTTGCCTGCAAAACCTAGGAGTCTTCACCTGGAGAGCCAAGGTGTGCTGCGAACATAGACTTGCTTGCAAAAAATATTTGTTACAGAGTTGTTCACTGTAAAGCCACAGGAGAGGGAGGAAGAAGGGAATGTCTCTCCAACAAGCAGCTGGTGGAGGCTGGGAAGGGTTGTCTGTGTATCTACTGTCTTGATGAGAACAAGATTTATCATACTAGTTTTCAGATTACTGGTCTTCTCCAGACTGAATCAAAATCAATGAGATTGTTTCTGTATGTTTTCAGTCAACCTCACTGTGTATTAGCTTTCAAATATATCAATATGTGCATTAGCTTTCAAATATATCAATATGTGCATATTTGCAGTCAAACATACAAATCTACAATACTTTGAAAAAAACCAGACAAATCATTAAAAGATCTAAAGATTGTGTATCCTGTGTTCAGAGTTTGGAAGCACAATTTACTTCTGCCGCACTTAAGCAATGAGTAAACATGAGGAAGAGTTCATGTTTGGAATTATTTTTAAGTGTTCATTAATTTTACAGTCTCTGCCAAATAAGGCAGAATTTATTTACTTTTGTCTGACTAACTTCAACTGCTTTAGAGTCCCATAAATTCATACAATTGTTTCTCGGATCTTTTGTGTACCACGTCCCTTTGCTCTACTTTAATCACCTGTCTCCTATTTCATGTGACAAGCAGTGCTCTCCCTGATCCCTCACCAGCTAGAATCCAGTATTCTCTAGCTGATGCCATATAATGCCATTGACAGCAGATTTTCTTTTCCATTAGAAACCTCAGTAGTCAAAACAAAATTGTTTCTTGGGGTATTTCCTATTGTTTTTGCAGGTGGCTGTTTTTTTAATTCTCAAACAAAACTGATGTTTCAAGTGAGTCAGCTATTTTAATTTGCATATTATGCAATTAAAACAAACTGGTAAGATTCTGCTAGCCCATTCACCTGAAGCAAGTACATTTTGCTGAGGAAGGGCATGGTGTGAGTTGGATGGAATGGGTACAGATAAGGAAAATTCATCTGTTACATTTTTATACTGCTGCCTAACAGTAATTTTCAGCAAGATTCATAGCGGTTTGTTTTAGTTTCCTGTGAAATGGGTTCTCTTTTTTGCATTAATTTTTCATCTGTTTTTCAGAAGACACGCAGACTGAGTATCTGGTTTCCACAAAGGCTGGAATAGACATTTTTAAGATTGCAGGGTGGCTGCATAGATACATTTTGCTTGTTTTTTATATATGACTGACGTGGGTTTTTTCTTCAGCAGAATTTAACTGCTGAAAGATTTTAAGCCATTCTAATTGCAACATATAGTGAGCTATTTAGATATTCAGCTTGATCAATGCTTTAAAGAATCTGAAGATCTATGTAGGAAAAAAGAATTGGGTAAGCCCATTTCAGAACCATTATGACTTCACATCAATTTCCAGTACTAATGTTTATCCAGAGAGAGTTCTAAGAGGGAAAACTCAGTGATGGTAGTCATGGGTAGTTGTGAGGAGTAGGCAGCCGTGAAACCAAGGGATGCACAATATTAGAATGTTATTTTTACCTTTTTTTCACTTGGACAGCAGAAGACAAGATCTGGGAAGATGGACATACAGAATTTGTAAGAGAACATTTCTCAAAGGCTGGAAAAGTGTTTGAGACAAGTGACCCAGCTGGCTGACCCAAAGTGGTATGAATGTTGTATATTTCCAGTGTGGGTTTTTTTATAGCTCTTCTAGGAGTTTAGTTGAAGGAACAGATCAGAAAATAGAAGCAAATGAAATTTGAGCCAGTGTGAGTTTTCCTGTTATTTTTCCAAACTTTTTTGAACACGTACATTCAGTCAGCTAAAGAACTCCCTCATTTGTCCTGCATACTTCATTCCACTTGTACAGCAGAGGAAAGGCCAGAGTTTGAAATATAAAATGGTGGTGCTTCAGGGAGCTGTATTTAGCTGATTTTTTTTCTGGTTTGCCTTAGTATGATACTGATTTTAGTAATAGGATTTTGCACTTGGCCTACCTATAACTGAAATATTTATGAAGTCGTATGTAGTCTGAAGCTTCTTGTTAACTATACGTTAAAGAATGTTCAAGAGCATAAATTATTCCAGAAAGGAAATGGAATAAAATACTTAACAAATTGCTTCTGGATTGACTTTTCCTGGAGAGTAGATAGGAATAACTTCTTCATTTCTCTCAGTGCATTTAGTTTTGACTCAGCCATGCCTCTGTTGCAGGTTGCCCATGCCAGCAAAAGATGTATCACTAGGAAAACCAAAACATGTTGCAGGGAACAGTATGCCTTGGATCAAATGAAATGTTTAACACTAAAGGTACCATCTTGCCCTTGTAAGTGTGATTAATTTTCTTGTTAATATATGACAATTAATGTAAGTCCCACAATGACAGTGGAATAAGCACTTGAGCAATTTTAACTGAGCACTTGAACTATGGTAGCATTTTATATTAAAGATCTGATTTTATTGTTTTTAAAAATAAAATATTGGCCCCATGAAAGCCAGAATGAGACACTGTCACCTTCTGAGACTCACTGACTCTTAGATCAGGGCTTCTTAACAGTTTAGTGGGACAGATGCCAGTTTTGGGCACATCTGCTGTCCATTTGTGCTGCTCTCTCAACTCAGAGGGAATTATTGCTGATCAAAGAAAGGGCCCAAGCATTTGCAACCACAGTAGAAGAAGTCTGAGCCATCAGAGGCTGAGTAAAATCATCCCACAGGCTGCCAGCTGCTTTCTGTGATCTAGACTGTTATTCTGGTACTATTTCTTACCAGACATCATTTCTGAAAGGCTGTTATTCCTTCCATAGCTGGAAAACTGCTGTAACTGAGTGGAAGAGGAAAGATTCCTGTTAACCGGACTGTCATTCAGCATTAGAGAAGTTGCAGTTAATTGTAACCCTTTGTAGTAGGAGATCACCAATCTTAGAATATAATGAATCTCAAGGACCTCAAAATGAGAGTTTCTGACAATACTTCTTTTCAGGCCATTGTCCACAAGGACATTAATTCTGAAAACAAAGGCTTACATCCTCTTTTTGCATGCACAAACCTGCATTGTTATCGGTGGAATGTTTATATGCAAAAAAAAAAAAGGTGTGGATCTGTCAGCCTGCCCTGAAGGCTTCTTGAAAAATAACTAGGCAGCCAGTTGATTAGGTTCCTAATGAATTTGAACATTTAATGTTGTCAAACTGAAATTTGACATAACTAAAAGCAATATAAAAGTGACCATGCATGTTTTGGAAAGCCATATAATCACGTGGAATTCTCAGTGCAAACAGCCACTTTGCAATTAAGGCCATAATGAAGCTAATTTGACCAGTTCTAGGAGAAATGAGTACCTGGGGAAGTAAAAGCAGCATACCTGAATCCACATATTTCAGAGAGTGGGGAGAAACTCAGATCTTAATGAAAATTGATATTGAGATTACTGCCTTTTTTTAGATGTTCTTTCTTTTAGTGGTTTCACATCTGTCAAATTTCACTCAGGGGAATGCTTTTGGACTTTTGCTGGTGGGAATAAGTGTTGTGAAATTTATGCAGGTAATGCTGGCATGTCTTGATTTATATTGTTCCCTCAAATGGAGATCCATTAAGAATAATTTAGAAAATCCATATTTTGAATAGATTTTTTTTATAAGCTCTTCTGTCGTGGAAAAGCAGCATCATGTAGAGATACTGAGCTGGAGTTATATCAAGTAATCTGCATGCCAGAAGAAATTCAGATGTGATAAAATGGTTCCCCATCTTGCTTGTTTGAGTTAGCCTGGGCATTTTTGCATAGCAGTTGTGCTTTATTTGTGTGTACCGGTGTGAGTACATAAAATGGTTCACAAAAAGTATAAATCTCCCTCTGAGAAATTAAGTTTGATGGTGTCATTATGTATTAATTAAATAGTGAGGACTTTCCAACTTTTGTAGACAAACTTTCTCAAAGAAGAATCCAATGCAGACAAAAACAGAAGGAAGCAAGAACAGGGTCCCATCCAGACAGAGCATAAAGTCAGAGCAAAGGCACAAGGAGAACAGGCTTCTATTACATGTCAGTCATACAAAACAGAAAAAATGCCAGTATTAAAAACACCTACAAAATGTGCCTCAAAAGAAACATGTACATGAGATGCTGCACTGCCAGACACAGCAGCGTACAGGGTGTAGGGTGCATGAAATCAGAGAACACCTCCAAGGACAAAAGGTTAACAGCCATGGTATGTTCTTTTCTTGGGGGTCATTCTGTGACCACAGCCATCCACTGCAGACAGTCAAAGCCTGTGATTTCATGCAGAAGCTCATCCTAGAGCTAAGATTTAAATGGGAGTGAAATATGAAATAAATTCAAAATTACTTATGGACAACAATTTAAGAATAGGAACAAAAGACATGCAAATGAGAAATCAGAATGATAACGTCAAACGAAATGATTCAGAGGTTTACCTGAAAAATGGTGGAGTCATCTTTCATAGTTTCCTTTATAGGAGGTGAGACATAGAAGTGAGTCATGCTGTCTGAGCTCGTTATTTAGACTTCATGGCCACTGAAGAGAGGTAAAAAATCCTACAGAACTGTGACCAGTAAAATAAATGGACCTATGGAAAAGACTCTCTTTGACCATGTACTCACTCTGAAATGGCCATAGGTAGGTGAGAAGAATCACGTGCAGCAATGATCATGATAGAAAAGAGAGGCAGGTGTTAAGTGTTGGTACTAAGTAGAATAAACCAGCAAATATTAGAGGGACCTTCTCAACCATGAAAACAAAGATCTTTAGAGTCACAGCTTCAAAGCAATGCATGCCTGCTATGCATCTAGGATTAGATGCAAGTTCAGAGTAAAGAAAGGTTAGTTGGGGGAATTGCAGATTCATGAGATGGTTTGGGTTGAAAGGGACCTTAAAGATCATCTAGTTGCAAACCCTTGCTATGGGCAGGGAGCCTTCCACTAGACCAGGTTGCTCAAAGTCCATCCAGCCTGGCCTTGAACACTTTCAGGGATGTGGCCTTCACAACGTCTTTGGGCAACCTGTCCCAGTGCTTCCCCCACCTCAGTTCATTGGTGCATTTGAACCCATTAAAGTATCAGAGGTTGTTACATTTTTTGCTGTCAATTTCTTTTTTTCATTTAAGGAGAAACAGAAGCAGAAAACAAATCCAGAAATTCGGTGATACTGATCTCTTACCTATTCTAACAGCTCCCGAAATCTCATTTTCTTTTCCTTTTCCATAGCTCCTATTAAACAAGCAAAACCCGCAATGACTTTTTAACTGCACTCCAAATGGATTTCAGAGATTATTTTTCTTAGGTGTGGCCAGTGCTGAAACAATGCAGATACCTCTAGTGGATTTTTTTAACGCATACTAAAAAGGAGGGGAATTTTGCCATCTCTTCCTGCTCTGACCCTGCCAAATTCTACACAGGCTGAAATTTGCACAGCAGTTTGGTTTAGTTTTTAGGCATGTGGAAATCTTGTTCATTCTTTATTATAATTAAAAATATTACTGCAATTATCCTCCATATCCAACCAATAGGTCTATGGAAGGCTGAGCTAAGGTAGTCTTGGCTCCTTGGACTTTGGTGCACTGCTTTTGAAACAGTCTCTTCTCCATGTGGCCAAGGGCAAGAGTCTACATTTATCTTCAACTTGTTGCTTTTATTTTGCACTTTGCAGTAGAGATATTCTTGAAGTACATTTTACAACATGTAGGTTTCCCTCTCCAAAATAAATACATTAAATCACTGTTATTCTGGTAACTCTCCTGTTTGGAATCTGGACCTGGCTCCTTAGGCTTGTACTTGGTGAAATAAAGTCATTCCTGTCACAGAGGGACAGTAAGCAAGAGATCAGGATATGTGTGGTTCATGGCTTTCCAATTTGATGAAGCTATGCTACCAGCATTGTTTTACTGATGATTACACCATTTTAAAAAAATATTTATGTTTCCACCGTAGTAGATAAGAAGTATAAAGGAAATCAGAGCAAAGTTTTCTACTTGCCAGTCAAACTGGCCTCAATCCTGCAAATACTTTCGCAGTAGCTAAGCTTTACATACAACAAAGCAGACCCCATTATAGGCCCTGTAATTTTAGCAAAACCAGGTGTGTGTCTGGTGATTGCAACAGTTGCAGGGCAGGAGAGAGGCAGGATGAACGGAAATCCTAAATTGGTTCAGTCCTCTTCACTGTGTAATTTACAAATTGGGTTGGAGGGAGCTTTTCATGTGTCATGTGGTCTAATTTGCAACAGGATGAATTTCAACAACACCTACAAGAAGTCCTGTTTGTTCTACATGTATGAATTGGCACAAGGTAACATTCTCTAACTCCTGACATTTGGTGTTCTTACCTGAAAAAAGAAGTTATGTGCAATTGGAGAGCTCCCATCTAGTTATGATTTAGTGTTCATTTCCAGAAGTGATACACAGAAGAGCCAGCTGTCCTTTTGAACAGGGAATATCCGGCCTTTTGTAAGAGGAAATTCAGAAATTGGTACAGAACAGACTTGAGCATCATCTTGGATGACTGAGCAGAACTGTGGGAATATCTAGTGTTTTGTAGCTTGTCAAAGCTTTGAGTCCAGATTTTTAAACCAATTCTAGAAGCAAAGAAATGTGCAAAACCGATGTCAAGACTCAGAAGTACTGTTAATGTAGTGTTAGAAAATTGTTACTCGTGCAAATTTTGTACTTTGGAGCAGTGACCTTGAAGACTTGAGAAAGGTTTCATTCATCACTGTGGAAATACAGGTAAGTATTAGGAAATACTTGCAATAATCCCTGCTTGTATAAAATGGGAAGTGGTGTGAAGAATCAGGAAAATTATTTTATCTTTGTTTGTAGTGTTGATACTAAAATACTGTGTACCATTCTGAAACCCTTTTGTAGAAAGCAAAAACACAAGTATCTCAAAATGGTTATAAGGCTTTACAGTCATAAATTTAAAGAGTACAACCTGTTTATATTCACAAAATAAGCTTTTCATACATAAAATATCATCTTTGATACTTTCACCCCAGGAAGTCTCATAGAGAAAAGCATAACGAGAACAATGGCCAGAAAATTTGAGCTACTAGAAAAAAATCACATTTGCTTTATAATGGTGATGATACCCAAAATTACCAAGAGAAGTGTGGGGCTCTCAATCTTTAAACTGAAGTTGCCTGAAGGGATTCCAGAGCTGAGCAAAAGTTGTTAAACTCAATATATGAATTGTTGGATGCCATTCCCCAGATGACATTATGCAGGAAATCAGGCGGGTGGTGTAATAATTTTACTAATCTATGAATCGACAAGATTTTATTGGCTGAACTCTGCTATTCCTGTGTACCTTCTTGCAGATTTCAATAAAATTATTAATATTTATCAAAGTAACAGCAATAAATTACAAATTATTTTCTACTCTTTAGCATTATGTATTGTCTGTTGTAAGAGAGAAGGCAAAGTCATTACTGCATTTCATTTTCTGAGCAACTGTTCTACTCGAGAGTGTTGATGCATCATAGCTTGTTAGGATGGCCCCTGCAAGTCTGCTTCAAAATACTAATGAGATTTCTGTGGTTGCAGTCTGCCCATTAGTGGCAGCATAAAAATAAGCTTCACAGCTATCAAGATTTGTAGTCACATGTGAAAATATATCTGGGGAGAGAGCATCAGAAAATGAGATCAAGAAGTTACTTTAAACTGAGAACAAAAATATTTCCTGGCCAATTTATTTCTAACTGTGATATCTCACATAAACCTTTCATAAGCTTCACTGTTAAGGGAAAAAAATGTGTTTTGTCATTTGGATTTATTATAAGGAAGTTAAGGGTTAATTTTAAGACATCTATAATAAATGTCTTTAAGGAAAGGTTGAATGAAAGTAACAGTAAATCATATTACAGAAAGGAATTCCAAGAAGAAATAATTATTAAATTGCTGATAATTAATGTGTTGTGCTTATTAAAACGGGTGCTTATTACAGGTTACATTTGGGGTTACCAGCCTGTGGTTGGAGTTCTAGAAATATTTTTTTTAAAGCAGATGACATAATATCTGTAATGCAAAGTGAGCTGTCATTCTGTTCTAAGAAAAAAAAAATGTCCAAAGAAGCTTTGACTGCACAGAGAATTACACTGGTGAAAAATAATCTGCTCTTAGGTTTTCTCTGATTTATGAACCTGGACAATGCAATATTGCTTTAAAACAGAAATCTAAAATTCATGCAATTCCCTTCACAGACTGGTAACCTCAAATGCATCTTATTAAATGCACTGTGTTAATAATTTACTTAATTTTAATCATTGCTGTGATTTGCTGTTTGGAATATAATTTGAATTTACTTTTCATTGGATTTACCTTTATAATTAATGATTTCATACATAACTCTCCCCTGAAAATCACATGATAAAATATATTTAATTCTTTTTTAATCAATGTCTACTCTTTTTCATATAACGTGAACAGAAGCAGCTTTTCCAGTGAAAAGTTTTGGCCTTCTGCATCTGCAGCAGTATAATTCTCAGTGCAATCAGAATTTCTCTGATGCTGGTTTTATAGAGGCTGAAGGAGACTCCCTTTACTCAGTAGGTGTTGTTCCATTATACATATCAGTGAATTTCAACATTTTATGAATTGTTGACCTTCTATAATTTTCCAAGGGAAAGAAAGATCCCAGGATAGTGAATTAAAATCATAATGCCAGTACTCTTGTGTTTTATAGTCCCGTTGGAAAGACCTTTCAGAAGCAGTCAGCAAATCCCCAGGGGTCTGTGGGACGCAGTGTGGAAATCACCGCACCGAAGGGAATGTTTGCCAGCCTCCACTGTGAGCGACAGAGATCTGTGTGTGCGTTCTGCAGGGCACAAAACAGCCCCAGCTTCAGCTCCCTCCTCTCTGCTGCTGCAGTCACGCTGAAAGACCAGGACTCCCAATCCACCACAAAGCATAACTCAAGTACTTATATTTAAAAATACATGGAAGAGGGAGAAATCTGGTTTCGGACAGTGTCTTATTTCCAGTCTGACCACAAGGCACCATTTTAGAGCCTATTTCCAAAACAGTGTACTTTCTCTTCAGTGCAGGCGTTGACTCATGCTAAGGAATGTATTCCATTACAGCTTTGCTGGCTTGCACTGCAACTTCACGTAGAACCAGTTAGTTGCTGTGGTGACAGCAACCAACAAACAGAAAAAATCATGAACTCTTTAAGGACTGGTCAGAGCAGTTTAATGATAGCATCCATGCTTAAAAGTGTAAAACTTCCTTGTTTTGCTCTCATTTAAAAGGAGACTTGAGGTGTAATATCATCCTGAGGCCATTATGTTTCCTCCTGCGATATTGTTAAATTTTTGAAGTTGTAGAGACTGTAATCTGTACCCATTCTTTCAAGAAAATATGGAGTTTATCTTCCTAATAACAAACTGATCGACAGTTAAACTTGGTGAAACCCCACTGTCTTTTGGAGAGGAATGTGAAGACAGAATTTGAGCTTGTTGGTGTGCATAATACTCATCTAGTGCTGAAATCTGTACAATACTTTTATAACCTGAAATTTGCTATAAAATTCAATGGGGGTTTTTGAAAAATAATGTAGGATAAATATTGCATTGCATTATGTTAAGAGAGGTACAAACTCACCTAAAATTCACAAAAAATAAGTCATAACTATCTTCATTATTGCTTTAATGTTTGATCTTATTAACAGTTTCCAGAAAGGCATAGTGTGGGGTGCTGTCTATGAAAAGGTGGAGATTTCTTATTTTAAAGAGGAAAAAATATTTTACGAGTCCATTAATCAGTTTTTATCTTGGTAATGTTTAGATCTGCAGATATCATCCAGTGACAATGAGGTGGGCGTAAAGTGGGATTCAAGTTACTGCAAGGATGCTGAGTTGTTATGTGCTCTGTGTCAAAAGAGGTGGAGCTGGGGGAAAAGGTTATTAGGGCTCCTCTAGAAAAGGAAGAGTTTGTGTATCAAGAGGAGATTACTGTGTTCTCTTCCCTCAGATTACTTTGTTCAGTTTGATGAATGAAGAACCAAGGGAAAGATCTCACTACAAGCGAGTTTGGCCTTTTTGTTCAACCCACTCACCTACTACAGGGACTGCTAAAATCTAGGAATACGGTTTTGTATTCCAGTGTATCCATTGCACTGTGACAGAACTGAGTTTCTGTTCTTCTCTTAATGCATTTTGATTTAGAAGAGTGTCGTAGTTAAAGTTGTTCATGAAAAACTCTTTCTGGCTGTGAGACTCCCAAATCTCCTGGAAGAGTTAGGAGAACTCAAGCAGATTTCCAGCCAAACTACAGAACCACAGCACAGTCCAGGTTAAAAAGGATCTTGAAAGATAATCTGGCCCAATCTTTCATGGGAGAGGGAGTCCAGATGAGATTATCTAGCACCCTGTCCAATTGCATGTTAAAACCCTCCATTTATGGGTACTTCACCACATCCCCGGGGAGGCTGTTCCAGTGATTGATAGTTCTCATTATAAAAAGGTTTTTCCTAATTGAAGATGGAACCTCTGCTGGAACAACTTGTGTGTCCCATCCTGTCCCCCCACCCCCATGTTTTCCGTGTATCTCCTTGTGAAGTGAGAGCCACTGTCCTATTTCTAACAGGAAAACATTCAGTCTAAAATGGTGCAATTCCCTTGTTTCATGCTCCCAGCACTGAAGCATTCAGAGAGGCTCTTTGGTTCCTGCCTGCTTGCAGTAGCACCCGTGGGGGGGCTCCAGGTAACCCCACCAGAGATGCCAGCCACATGTGGTCACAAATGCTCAGGGGCTCCTCTGAGTGTCCTGCCATGTCAATGCCAGCCCCACAGAGATGGCAGAGGGCTCTTCCTGGGCTTCTCTGCTCCATCTGCAAGGAGGGTAGCTGGGATTAGTGGGCCACCTGAGCTCAGACAGAGGTGGGACAGAATACAAAAATATGAGTATGGGGTACCTTCATGCAGGTACCAGCTGCAAGTTAGGGGGTGCCTGGGCTCACTCACCTCAGAGAAGGGCAGCTGTGGCAGCGTTTGTAGGCACTTTTATGGTTGTGCATAGATCTGGCACTATACATACGTGTTGTTATTCTCATTCATTGTCATTTTAATGGCCTAATGTCAGATCCATCTGCCATGAAAAACTGTGCATGTAAAAATAAATGTGGAAAAAACAGGTTGGCTATGGTATGAGTTGGAGAATTTGGCTCAGGAGTAATTCATGTGCATATAGGTGCCTGCAAGGACATATATTTGTATGCATGTGTGTCTGTGTATTTCATTAATATATGCTGTATTATTGCTATAGTTAGATAATTCTCAGCCCATTACTTTTATTGCTAAATTTGTTAATTTACCACATATCCTCAAGGGACTATATTGACACTGGCAGAGTAAGCCTAACGGCTGTTGTGGTGTCTAGACAAAAGGAATTAAAGACAGCAGAAATACTTACTCAATATTTTCCTTCTGTGGGAATTTTCTGTCTCACTCTTACAAGCCTTTTAATGTAACTTTATTAACAATTTAATATAATAACAAATGTATGCTGTAACGGAATAAGTGTAAGCATTTTACATGTATTTACAGTTGGCTGGGCAGACTCTCCCTGCCTAACATCAAAGCCAATTTAATATTGTGGGTTTGGAATTAAACTAGTAATGTTAAGTCTCTAGGACTTTTCATTGCAAATGAAAAAAAAAATCACATCAGTTGGACAGTATGGAAATCCTACACTATTTTGAAAAGAAGGTAAACCCACTCTTTGAACAGCAGAGAAAGAACAAAGCAAAAACTTGGGCTATTTCTATGTGGGCAACATAATCCAGAGAGGATCCAGGGATGCATAAATTCTAGGTCAGAGACGATCATTATAGTAAAAATCTTGTTTGAGTTTCTACCAAACCACCAGACAAAGCATCCCGCTGCATCACTCCTAACATAACTGCTGCAACAGAAGAATTAATGGGAGGACAGCTCTCTTTTCAGACTTGTGTCTTGATTTTTCTTCTCTCATATCTTCAAAGTTATTTACATCAAGGTGTCTTCTATGAAGAGATCTGAGATTTGTGAATGAAGCCTGGCCAAGTCAGAAGATTGTCATGGGAAAACATCAAGAGAAAAGAAGAATGGAAGATTAAAGGGCAGTTCAGAGAGAAGAGGAAGGATATGTTAGTGAAGAAGTCCAGAAGACAGTGAGGTAGAAAAGGTGTGTATATATATATATTTATATATGTATATATGTCAGTAGATAAAGAGGTTTTGAAAAGTTTCCATACTTACAAACATCGAGCTGAGTGAAACATGTCTGAGTTGCCAACAAATAACTTTGTCAAGATATTCAGTACTGGCTCATACTAGCTACTCTGTCCTCTCCAGGGCTGTGCAGGAGGTGTTTTAGTAGAACAGCTTAACTAAAATTGAAGAGAAAACACAAGAAAATCCCCACACATTTCCAACAAGCTCTGTTCCCTGCTATTGCCATGCCATCCCTTCTTTCTGAAGTGAGGCTACCTGCTTCATCTCTCTCCTTTCACTGTCAGTCCCAGCTTGGAAGATCCCATATTGCATTGTGGGATGCTTCAATCTCTGCTGTTTCACAGCCTGGCTCTGTCTCTACGTTTGACAGGGTTTTTGGCAACATCTTGTTGTTTCCACTCCATACCTCCTTCTACTACCACATGGGCAGATGGGCCTTGCCTGGTATTCTAACTGCTACACTTTCCTTCGTGATTGATTATGTATCTTACAATGTGAGGACAATGAAGGAAAAATAAATGTTGCTTGGCTTTGGAGATCTGCTCATCTTTATCTTTTCCAGCAGAGAAAAGACTGTAGTCAAAACCAGGAAGAGGAAGAATTTGGAAGACTGAATACCAAAGTTTTATTGCCCAGATCTTTTTTAAATAGAAAACATAAATTGAAGAAGTGATATATATAACTAATTAAAAGAAACATAGAAGAAAGACTGATACAGAAGAGGAGAGTTTGGAGAAAGTTATCTCATTTACATGTGCTGTATTGTTAGGAAGTTTAAAGATGCATTTTGTTCTGGAAGCCAAGAATACTTTTCTCAAAAACATAAAACTCCATCATGACCCAGATTATGAAAAGGCTTTTCCCTGGCCTTACTAGAAAGGAGCGTCTATGGTGATTTGGAGGCTGTTTGACAGCCTGGAGCACGGGGCTTAAAATGATCTATTTTTTTTGGACTTGATTTTGAAGTTAGAGAATACACTGTCAGTCAGCAAACCGCAGGACACATGTAATCCAAAACAAAGCTACTAACCAATTTGGAAATACAACTAAATACAGGATTGTTCACAGTGCCTATGCATACTGGGGTAAAATGTATCCGAAGTCTATCAGAGACACTGAATTCTCTGAGTTCCTTTACCTCATTCCTTACTTTTTTTTTTAACATGACAGAAGCTGTTCCCAATGCTCATATAAAACCTAGCATACATGTGGATAGATGTACGTATAGGTGTACACATGGCCATTCTTAGCTATGCTTTTTTTCCTAAAACATGGTTGTGGATGTTTTAATATTGCAGCAATGAGTCATCAGCACCATGGTGCTTTTAACTGGGATTCCAGCTAGGACTGACTGTTCCTCCTCTGTCTGACAGAGGTCTGTGAAGACACTGTGTGAGCTCCTTGTTCTGCCAATGTTTGCTCCATTCCTTGCTACTGTGTCTCATCCTCAGCAGTAGCTCTGGCACTCAGTCTGCATTTTCTCAGGCAAGGCTTTTTTTCACTGCTGGCTTTTTAGAACTGATTACCAGGTGACATATTATAGTCAAAATGTGCTTTGTTCTGTGTATCAGTGCCTGAAAGTTGTCTCTCTATACTCCAGCTTTCTAACACCAATACTGTGCTCAGTTTACAGACATTTGTAATTGAAAAGAAAAATAAATCTGTCACTAGGTGATATAGTGTTTATTTTTTAGGTGAGAAAGGTACATAAGGTTGAGGTATTCAACTCTGTGGCATGTGTTTTATGTGCATGACATCCTCTAACTCTCCATAAGTAATGTATCAAGTATTTTATATGCATGAATCATGTTTCCAGTTGTGTGTTTTTGTATAAACCACTGGAATTCATTTCAACAGTTTCTCTCATACCATCTATCAACTTCCCAGTGGAGCCCTCAGTTTTTAAAACACATTTATATTATATTTATCCTTTATTTAATAGTCATCATTGCATACTAGTACTTCCAAGATGCTTGTTCAGGTAGTTTAACAAGGCAAATATTTCCCTACAAACAACAAATTCCATTACGAAAGATCATCTATTGGTCTTCTTCTCAAACTGTTTTTTTGATTTTTTAAAAAATAATAATAAGAAAAGTTCAAGTAGAAGGATGCCAAGTGCTGGGGATTTCAGATATTAAATAATTATGACAGTTGGCAATACTCAGGAATAAGAAGTTTGCAGCACATCATGCTTCTGTATTCCCTAACCTGTGATTTCAGATGTTCCTTGTTTCAGTCTTTACCAAATCCTTAATTCTACAGGGAAGTGAAATATCCCTGACAAATTTTGTTTTTCTGAAAGCAAACTGTTGCTATAGCAAAATATGATGTATCAAGTTCGACTACAATGGAGGTTAAAGGAGAGCAAGATATTTTAGGACATAAATCATCCCTGAAAAATCACTGAAAATGCTGTTTAATAAACAAAAAAGGGTGAAATTATATTTAACTGGAAACTTTCCTGTTAATGAAAAGCCTCTTTCTTCAGTAGAACCCACCACCTCATGTTTTCCATTTAAAATTATTTGCATCTCTCTTCCAGGTACAAAGTACGTGTATTTTCTTTAACTGCATCCTTACACACATGTAACTTAGCAGATGAGGATGGCCTTGGAGCACACAAGTAAGCCACTGGCCTGGGTTTGTCTTCTTCTGGATACTCTGGGACAGCTGCCCCGCTCAGCAGGAATAATGGAAGGAAAAGAAATGTGTTAGTCTGAAGGTGGCACTCTTCCCACCTGGTGGCTGGGCCCTCCTGCTCAGACCACAGTTCCCCTTGTCCCCTAACCCTGATAGAAAGGCCCCTGGTGTCAGTGCAGTACTGGGTTAGACTGAGCCATTGGCCAGTACACTTGAGTTGTTTCACTCTCCACAAAGGCATTTGACCAGGTGACAGTAAATTGATTTGCAGGAAAAAAGTGATGATTTCTATTGTGTCTGGATATAGCATTGCAAGCACTTGCCTTCATCTGGTATCCCAGCCTACAGCTGCCCCTGGCCTGATGGGAGTCTCTCAGCTCCATCTCCCAACCCACCAGCTAAATCCTGGCACTGCATTTAGATATCCACATTTGAAAACATCCACATCCAGGTCCATATAAACTATGTGATGGAGCATGGCTGTTGGACATCCCCAGGCCAGCAGCAACCCAGCCGCCTTTGGGACCAAAGACGGTATTGTGTCAATGTGGACTGAGGTTAATTAGCCGTGCTAAGAAGTGCAGCTAATTTAGCTCAGGGGCAGTGTTGCAAGCTATAGAGCTTTATGGAGCCTGTGATGCCCCAGCCCTGCATTAGAAATGCTGGGAGCTAGTTTAGAGGCTTTTGCTCCATACCATATGGCACAGCGCAGACATTGCCCTTCAGTCCCAGAGAGTGCGCAGTGGTGTGCAGTGACACCTTGAAGTGTTCAAATGGCCAAGTCATTTGTACACCTTCACCTTCCTCAGTCTCAGAGCTGGATTTTGTAATGTTAATATTAAATATTACTCCACATAAAAGCACTTCCTGTGCCAGGGGCAAGGTGTTACTTAGCATTGTGGCAGACTCCAGTCAAGAGTAAAAAATTGTTTTCTTGTCTTTTTGTTGCCATCAAAGATGTCAAGGAAAGTGCAAGTGGCTTCCAAAACCACATTTTCAGGTTTTCATAGTCTTAATATTCATGTAATGAATGACAATGATTAAAACATTTTTCTCCAACTGGTAGCCTAATTTAAGTACAGGCACCATGAAATATAAGTGACTGCATCCCCCGTTTGTATAGCACAGGAAATCATTTAAGCTGATATAAAGGTGCCACACAGAGTCATAAGGATGATACTGTGAGGTAAATCTTTGAAATATCTGGAAAAGGGCATATCTGAAAATGGCTTCTATATCATCTAAGGGATGTCTGTATTACATATTTAAAATGCAAAGCAAGTTATGGATAGCCTGTCAGTAATATAAAATCACTAACCAATCCAGGAATTCATTTCATGTAATTCTTTTGATGAAATGGTTAAACATATTTGAATCAAACAAAACACGTGTGAGTAGAGAAGTTTAATGATCAAGTAGGAATAAACATCTTTTGCAAAGTATTCTACTCCTTTTGCTAAGGCCCATCAACCACTGAACTCTCCCTCAGCTGAACACTGTTCTGGTGTCAGGTTGTGTGCCCCACAGAGAGCCCAAGGTTCCAAGAAGGCACCACAGTTGTCCATCCTCCTCTCCCAGGACAGGATGAGCTATTCTCAAACTATTTCTGAGGGTCCACTTTGAATATACTCGTTAATAATGGAAATTTTTACATGTCATGTGTGAGCTTCCTATGGAGTTCTTATTTCCAGTCCCATTCTTAGTTTAGAAAATAATTTTTTCCACCACTTTATACTATGCAGTATGTTTTTTCACATAAATGGAGTTAAAATAGTTGCCAAGGAAGCAAGAATTGACTATAGTTAAAACAGCCTGAAGTGCTTATTAATCTTCAACTCAGGTGCTGCAATAGGCAACACCTTGTTCAGGGAATTTTACTTGCCTGAATCCCAAATGGGATTGTTTAAATGCAGCTGGTCCTGTGGTGTGCCAGAAGTGGTGACTGTCCTTGTAGAATCACACACCAAATTGTGGTGATTGATTGATCCAGATGGATAATGCTAAATAGAGCTCAGAGGGTTAGAAGAAGAAGAAATTGTTTGAATAAAATCCACCATTGTGATTAATGTGCTCAGGCACAAAATTGGAAAAATTACTGAGTTCCTTAGAAATATCTGTGGTTTCTTACGAACTGGAAGCTTGTGACACATACCAATATTTTGAAGATATATGGCATAATACTTCATGTGTCTTTGAATTTTATGCTATGAATTAATTTTTTTAATATGCTGTTATTTCTTACATTTTTTTCTTCGAAAACTATTCTAAGGAGTACAATCAGACACTAGCAACAGCACAACACAATTCAAATGACCTTCTTATAACACTGTAAGTGATTCAAAATGAAGGAGAACAGCTTACAAAAAGCTTTGAGTCTCAAGGTGGGTGTGCTCAGACTCCAGGGCAGCCTTGTTGTTGTGCAAGGGGACCAGGAGGAGTCCACAAGGAATCCTTTCTGATGATGGAGTCCAAATACAATATCCATACAGTGATGCTGAGGTTTTACTGCCTGGCCTTGGTTAGTGCCTCACCAGCCTTGGAGCTGGGATTGTGCATCTCAGGAGTGCCACCACATTGGAGTGAGGCCACCCCAGGGACGCAGGGCTGGAGCTGAGATACAGAAACATGGGGAGGGAGGCCCAGGTGGGCCAGTGTGGAAGGAGACCTTGTTGTCCTGCTCCCCAAGAGCCACAGGGGGAGGTTGGGGTGTCTCAGCAATTGGTAGGCTCCCTGGCTTGTCCGCAGCAGGAGCTGCTGAGCGAGGCAGGACCTGGTCTGGCAGGAGGATGTGTCAGGCTGACAGCCACGTTGGGTGATGCCTTGCTGGGTCTGTGTCTCAGTGCTGGCTGGGAAACTGCCTTCTCCCTCTGCAGTGCCCTCTGGGTGCTCAGGAGCAAGACTTTGTACTTTTGTGCCACCAGGCATGGGTTGATCCCTTCTTCTTTTGTCAAAAGATTGGAAAAGGAGATCTGGATAAAGGAGCTGCTGCTGTTGGCTGCTGCCAGACCTCAGGGTTTTCGGTATGATTGCTCAAAGGGAACCTTCATTTTCTTTTGCGGTTGCAGGGAGAGCAGCAGTTTGATGCCACATTGTGCCCTCTTTGCTCCAGTTCTGGTTTGCCCTTCAGTGTTTTCCTGAGTATTCACGGTGTTTTCAACTATTCCATGCTAAACTTGCCTTCCATTCCCGCTGCAGGTGGCTTCCCAGGGGAGTACTTTGCAGTTGCTGCTTATCCCAAGGCTCAACGTTTGTATGTGCTTAGAGGAAGGGCAGATTATTTTTCCCGTGTCCTTCTGCATTGCCTTAATCTGGCTAGCAGGAGGTAGGTGCCTGCCAGAGGCACGGCTGCAGGATGGGTGCTGTGCTGGCTGGCTGCCCGACATCCACGCCTGGGCTCTGCCCCTGCCGTGTCCCCAGCAGCCGTTCCCCGCTGTCCCAAAGCCCATCACTGTCCCAGCCACTGCACCACTCGCTTGCAGGGCATCTCTGCATCCAAGTGTAAAATTAACCACTGTCTCTGTGTGCCCAGGGCCAGCTTCAAAGCCCTTTGAAATTGTGGGGATTTTTCTACCCACTTCAAAGGGCCCTGGCTCATGAGCGTGCAGCACAGGGTGCACCAGTTAATTTTTAAACTCCCATTACCTGAAAAATTCTTGTAAAGTGTACCGGAGCATAAGGCCGGGGCCAAGCTTGCTGGAACACTTGACAAGGCACAGATGAACACCTGGGATTAAGAATTTCTTTCTTTGCTATTTATCTTTTTATGCCATGCACATGCCTTTTAATCAGTCCTTGTAATCATTTACCTGTGTTTTCTGTTGTCCTGCACATTTAGTGCTTGGTCGTTCCCCTTGCGACACCTCACCCAGCAATCCACAGGACCCAATGAGGTCTGCAGGACTTTCCTGAGCTGATCTTACATTTCTGAGCAGCCCAAAAGTTTAGAAACCCTTGGCATACTTGAGTCAGAACCACACCACCACATGGGCAGCTCTGCAGGAAGCTGCTGCTGCCGAGGACAGTCTGTGGGCAGTGTGCTCGCTTGTCAGGGTGCTGGGCAGCCATCCCTCTCTGCCTTCCTGCCTCCTTGTCTCTTGCATGGCTCCCAAAATATCTCCCCCGCTGCTGCTTGGGATGCTTACTGTCACAGGATGGTTACTGGCAGGATGAGAAGTTATTCAACAGTGTACAAAGGCTGCTATTTTATTTGGCTCTGGTTTATGAGGTGTATAAAGATATGATGCAAGATTAAACAAACAAACAAACAAACCCAGAGAAAACACCTTCCCTTTATTTAGTTTTCCAGGAGAACCTTATGTCTTTGTTTCATCCAAAGTCCTCTACATCCCCCATTTTATGTCTCAGCTCCAATAGTAATAAAATAAAGTTAAAAAAAAATAATTTGAAAAGAAATTTTTGAAGTAGTGCAGATAGACAAAGAGCATTTTATTTATAGAGCAAGGAATAAATAAACATACCTCTGAGTTGAATTGGAGAGTAGTTTCCCAAAGGAAATAGTGGATATCAAACTGCTTGAATAATTTAAAACTAGGCTGGACAAAGCACTTAATAATATATGGCAGAAAAGAAGCCTGCTTTGGCAGGAGATAGGGTGGATGACTTAATCGGTCTTTTCCCTCTCTAGCCTGTATTATTTTATGGTTTGTTACTGTCGATTACTCAACGTTAACAATGCTTATTTTCTTACAACTGCTTGCCAGAGGACAGTGTATGTCCATGTAATTATACTTTATTAATTATCCCCACTTACCAGAAAGGCACTGAAGGTGCTAAGCAGTTTTCAGGAATATCGTGTGAGTGTCTCTGTTTTAGGGCTGCGTATGTAAGAAGAATGGCAAAGCCATCTGTCAGCTCCATCCTACAAAAGGCACCGTATATGTCACATATCACTATCACCCTTTTTCCATCTTCACAAATGACAGCAAAATTTTTTGTGGAGTCTTTTCGAAAGCATTGAAATTGGGTTTTTATCACTAAAGGTAAAACTTACTTTTCTTTAACTAACACAGTGTAATGTCACAGGGCTCTGTGAGAGAGGGAAATACACAGTCTGAATTGCTTCTGAAGTGGGCCCTAGATGAAATACCACATTCACTTTGTAAGTGTTTATAAATGACATTAAAAGTGGCTGGTACCTGTTGTTCCATCTTATTTGGCCACAAAGGAGCTTCACACCTCCTTACATAAAACACACTGAGAAGCATGTGGGCAGAGATATTCCACTACAGATTTAGGAAGTGTTTATTGGACATTGCTTAAGTCAGAAGGTACATTACTAGGGAAAGACCAGACAGAAGCCAAAAAACATACAACTATTACTTCACTTGACATGAGATCTGTCCTATTAAGAAAATGGACAAACACTGATCAGATAAACACAAATGACAAATATAGGAGAGCCTTCCTTGGTTTGGCAGCTGGACTAGATGAGCTCTAGGAGACTTACAGGAGAGAAAAAGACTCAGTTTATAGAGAGGGAGATGGGATACACAATATAAAAATATTTAAATATAAAAAAGAAAAATTCTACAGCATCTATAGCATAGTCTACACATTTTTTCTGTGTAAGAGCAATGGACTTCTAGAGAGGGAAGCGTAAGTTAGAGACACTGAGAATCTTTCTACTAGAATACTGAAGAACTGGAATATTTTGCTTGGATAGTATAAAAGTCTACAACAGATGTCAGACAAACATCCATTTAGAATGATTTAGGTGTATTTGATATTACTTTGGGCCAAAGTACACCAGATGATTTCTTCATAATCCTTTCATCCCTGCTGTTTATGAATTTGTGAATTAATGGATAAGGCAAGTGTGGAAAGAAAAATCCTGGGAGGATACTTACAACAGGGCTTATGAGATTGGCGTGGACAAGACTGGAATGCAATTATTTATAGTATTGCCTAATTTTTACATTTGTCATGCTACTAAAAAAAAAGACAGAAATTGACATTTTGGAACCGTTACAGAATTTTTTCAGTTGTCATGTTTGGCATTGTAATCCAGAGCACAGAGAAGACGGGTGCCAGAAAGGTGTAAATACAGAGACATTGAGAAGTCTGTGGTAGTCCTCGTCTGAGGATCCAGATGCTCTTGGAGTGTGTAATTTGATTTCTGTGAAGGGGTTACAGGTAGGGCTGTGCTTATCAGAGGAAGGAAGATGCCAGCAAAGAAGAGGTGCTGTTACCTTGCCAGTTCTGTGTCTGTTGAAAATCCTGTCCCAACATTTCTCAAACTCTTTTCTTTGCAGCACCAGCAAAAGTTTCGTCAGTGCTTTTTCACCATGTTAATGCATATTGGCTTGTGGCAGAGGGCACATTCCACATAAAACTAGTCTAAATCATTCCATTTTAATATCTGGGTTACCACGGAGAAAAGTCCTCTTAGCTTCTTGGTTATTTCTGCTCCATAAACCTTCAGTATTGCTTTAGGCTATCAGAGTTTCACATCTACAAATGCCTGAAAAAGGCTGGAAACAATCAGTACCAGATATGTTGTGGATCTCTATTTCATTCATCCATATTTTCAGAAGATCAGAATGAAAATGTAATAGCACCTCTGATGGAGAAGCAAAATACTAGCTATATCTAAAAATATATCTAATTTTGCCATTACTAAAAGCTGTTTGCAGTTTCTTTTTAAAGTTTATATCCCATTTTGATAATGATCAACATAAAGAGCTATCTGTACTGGTGAGAATATGGGCTTTTTTTCTCCTTCCTTACGCACTGAAAAATTTGTGGATTTTTCTTCCCTTACACGGGATTTATGTCTTCCCTTGCTTTATTGCTCTCCTTTTAGTTCGCTGTGTTCTCTCTCTGGAAGGCACAGCACAAATAACCAAATACAAACTATTCCCTCATCAGATCTGCCACCCTTTACTGGTATCAACAAATATAACTACCATAGTGATGAACTCCATAAAGTGAAGCAGAAAACACCTCCCAGAATGCCATCCATTCTCTGCTGTGCCAAAAAGCTCTGGTTCATTGTTGCCCACAGCTCTGCTAGTGTTTTTTCAACAGCAACTTTTACTAGCCAAGGCTGAGCTATTTGGAGAGTTCCTTGGGCAAAATAAAACAGTTGGTGGAACAAACAACTGGGAACAGTGTCACTCTTATTTTCCAGATCTCTTATTTTTCCCCTATACCCACTAAACCCATTGCAATACTAACCTCTTATTAAAGCTGCACTTCACAAAATTATTTGGCTGTTGGTGTTCCAGTCCCACAGCGTTCAAAGCCCATTAATAGCAGCAAATTTAACTGAGTTTTCCTGGAGTCACATGTTCATGCCCACTCTTCTGTGTTATCACCCTTCCCTTCCCTTCCCTTCCCTTCCCTTCCCTTCCCTTCCCTTCCCTTCCCTTCCCTTCCCTTCCCTTCCCTTCCCTTCCCTTCCCTTCCCTTCCCTTCCCTTCCCTTCCCTTCCCTTCCCTTCCCTTCCCTTCCCTTCCCTTCCCTTCCCTTCCCTTCCCTTCCCTTCCCTTCCCTTCCCTTCCCTTCCCTTCCCTTCCCTTCCCTTCCCTTCCCTTCCCTTCCCTTCCCTTCCCTTCCCTTCCTTCTACTGTAAGAAAATAAACTGTATCAAATTTCTGGAAATGTGCAGAGCAGACTTCCAGAGATCATCAGGGTCCTCCTCTGATGCTGCAGAGGAGAGTAGGTGCTGGAGGAGGTGAAATTCATCAGAAGAAACTGTCCCTTCTTAGCTGTGCATCAGAAATCCTCCCATGAGAAGAGCTCCCTGTAGCACAGAAACTCGAGGGGAAAGGAGGCTTTGCTCAGGAATCATGAGCAGAAGTTGCCTGTGGCTCCCAGGAATGGCAGTGACCCAGTGTGGGTGAGCGTGGGTGAGTGCTGGGGGCAGAACTTCACAGGGGCATGGATGGAAGCCCCAGGAAAACACCCCACAGCCTCTGATGGTTTCTCCTGGAGATGGGGATTTAGATAACTTAGTGGTCTGCATTTCAGCTGCTTGCAGCAGGTGGGTGACATCTGATTTACACTGTAACAAGCCTCTTATCTCCTCTTTAAGATCAAAAGTAACAGGACACCAAAAATTGTCTGTGCTGTACTTTTTCCATTTACAAGTTTGAACAAGTCATTTTGGCTGCTCTGGTTTTGGTGAAAATGAGGAACAGACAAACATAGCCTCTTAAAACCAAACCAAAACACAACACAACAATAAAAAACAATTCATGCTTCAAAACAGAACAAAATAAAAATTTTTAAAACTGTCTTGTGTGTGGAAATGTGTGTGAGAGGTGAACGAAGTAGTTCTCCAAGTGTTGTATAATGATCAAGCTTGCCGGGAATATAGGATGGATCAATTGTCACTTTACATCATTACCACATAGCTGCAGCTTCCAAAAGATGTTAAATCAATGTAGGAAATAGGAATTCATTCCCAACTTTTTATTTCCTACGTATGAAATATTTCATCACAATTAATTTTGGAATGTAAGTCCATTTATTTCTTGTTAACTAGAAGGCACCAGTAGTGACATTTGATCAGATACAATATACTAATTGAGATAAAACGCTTTACTTGGGTTTAAGTCAATCAATTAAGTACCAAAAAGACTGAGACTGTTCCAGATAAATTAATACTAATACTTCTAGGTCCAATGGTTGTACGTACCGGGTGCTGTGGTAGCTTACTCTGATGTCTGTGGGGCCATTCCAGACTTGATTTTGTGTAATGTTCATCCATAAGCTGCAAAAACAATTGCCTACTCCACAAGAGGAAACTTATTTTTCTCAAATATAAAACATGGACTTTTAAGTTGCTGAAAGAAAACGTGGTTATCGAGCACTCAGCACTGCCAAGTCCACCACTAAACCATGTCCCCAGGTGCCATATCTATACATCCTTCAAATACCTCCAGGGATGGTGACTCAACCACTACCCTGTACAACCTGGTCCAATGTTTGACAACCATTTCCATGATGAAATTTTTCCTAATATCCAAACTAAAACTCCCATGGCACAACTTGAGGCCATTTCTTCTTGCTCTATGGCATGTTACCTGAGAGAAGAGGCTGACCTCCACTTTGCTAGAACCTCCTTTCAGGCAGTTGTAGAGAGAGACAAGGTCTTCTCCCAGCCCTCTTCTCCAGGCTAAACAACCCCAGCTCCATCAGCTGTTCCTCACAGGACTTGTGCTCCAGACTCTTCACCAGCTCCATCGTCCTTCTCTGGACACACTCCAGCACCTCAATGTCTTTCTTGTAGTGAGGGGCCCAAAACTGGACACAGGATTTGAGGTGTGGCCTCACCAGTGCCAAGTACGGGGGGACAATCACTGCCCTGGTCCTGCTGGCCACACTATTGCTGACACAGACCAGGATGCCATTGATGTTTTTGTCCACCTGGGCACATGCTGGCTCATGTTCAGCACCCCCAGGCCCTTTTCCCCAGGGCAGATTTCCAGCCACTCTTTTCCCAACCTGTAGCACTGCCTCGGGTTGTTGTGCCTCAAATGCAGCGCTTTTCTTTGTTGCACCTCACGCAATTGGCCTTATCCCATCAATCCAAGCTATCCAGATCCCTCTGCAGAGCCTTTCTACCCTCCAGCAGACCAACACACACAACCAACTTGGTGTCATCTGCAAACTGACTGAGGGTGCCTTCAATCCCCTCATCCAGATCATCGATAAAGATATTAAACAGGACTGGCCCCAGTACTGAGCCCTGGGGAACACCGCAGGTGCCCAGTCACCAGCTGGGTTTTGTTCCATTCACCACCAATCTGGGCCACACTATCCAGCCAGTTTTTCAGCCAGCCAAGAGCATGCCCATCCAGGCCATGAGCAGTCAGTTTCTTCAGGAGAATGCTGTGGGAAATGGTGTCAAAGGCTTTACTAAAGTCCAGGTAGACAATGTTCTCAGCCTCTCTCCTCTCTGTGAAGCGGGTCACCTTGTCATAGAAGGAGATCGGGTCAGTCAAGCAGGACCATCGTCCAGAAATTTTCAATGAATAAACAGTAAAAATTTCAACAATGTTCTCCCTCTTTAG
Source organism: Lycocorax pyrrhopterus obiensis (assembly GCA_014706295.1). Classification (NCBI taxonomy): domain Eukaryota; kingdom Metazoa; phylum Chordata; class Aves; order Passeriformes; family Paradisaeidae; genus Lycocorax; species Lycocorax pyrrhopterus. Next base: position 15,624,708 of record JACSVZ010000001.1, read on the forward strand.
CAAACATTTGCTAATGGATTTCACAATAACAATACGTGTTTTCAGGATAAAATCACATGCAAACATGTTATATTCTGTGGGAACACAAACAAATTTCCATCTTCACTAAGGGTGGGTTGGACGCAAACTTTTTTTGCTGTACTTATTAAATCATATTGCATGTTTCCGTGTTGACAGGTCTGGACTTCTTCCAGAATGCTATTGATACAGAAGGCTGTGTAATTTCTGACACTGGCTAATTTTTGAACAATGTTGTTTATCTGTTTTTTGGAGACACAACTGTGTAACTGATGGCTTTGTTTTATCAACAGGATATATTAATTTTACTAGGTTGCATGTGCAACGTGGCAGGGTATCAAAATGACTACCCAGATAACCATGAAAACTGAGTTGTTTGATTAGTCTAAACTCTTGGAATTCTTTAAAAAATATTTCTCCTGGCTTGTCCTTCTCTGATTCCATTCACCGCCTTCTTTCTTTTTGTATGGACAGCAGCGGTTTTCCAGGCAGGAGTTATTCCATGGCCCAAGAGTCTTTTTAGCTAATTAACCTCTCTCCATAGCATACATGCAGCCAAATGAGGTCTCAGGAGTGAATGAGGAGTTTTCCTTCTAGTCCTTTGAATATTATTTTAAACTGCAGTTTAAAATAATAATTTTACACTATTTTTTGCACTTCTTTTGAGCAAAAGCATTTCCAGACAAATCCACTTCCTAAAACTTAACTTTAGGCAAAATTTCTGGTGAATGCTATGCTTGAAGCAAGACTCATCACAATGTTGCTCATGGTTGAGTTTTGATTAATGTTCCCACTCAATTGCTGACTCACTCTCTTTCCAGCATGTGCAAATATTTGGTGTCTTTCTTTTTCTGGAGCATGTTCTGTAGAGCCCACTGCTGTAGTATCCAAGCAAATTTTCAACATCAACAAAAATATTACCAATACAGTAGAACTTTTGTGACATCCCTCTTTTAAGGGTCTGAGACTGCTCAACCCAAGCATCTCAGCACTCACACTAAACAACTAAGTGCTATTCTGTTGTTTTTCACAGAAAAGAGAACAGTGGCATATAGCACTGAGAAATCTCTTAGTTCGGGTCTGTGGCTGCAGAGTCAATCAGAAGTGATGTAAAACCTCCAGGCATACCAAAGGCAGAGCTAAGGTCTGCAATCCTTACAGAGACAGCTTCACAAAACTTATTTACAGTCAAATATTTGATGCTGACAAAAGTGAACCAGTTGGGTTAAAGTTCTTAACGTCTATGGTTAATCTGATACAGGTTTTCCAGCAGTTCAACCATATCCATGAATGAATCAGTTTTCCTTTCCTTGCAAGTCCTTTCTTTTTTTTTTTTTTTAATAAAGCTTTTTTAGGCTGGCTGTAATCTGAATCTCATTCTTAATGAGCGTGTTGAAAAGAGAGTGTCATTCTCCAGCAGCTTTATAGTGAAGCAGACATCCGGTGCTCTTTTGCTACTTTATGCTTTTCAATAAACTTTCAAAGACTGCAAGATATGCCTTAGCACAAACTGTCCTTATGGAAAGTCTAGAGGCAGAATCTTTTGAAGTCAAATGACCCCCTGTGTTCCTGAGTCACTAAATTCTCATATCATGGCCATGAAGTCCCTCTTCTGGCTGCTTTTGCCTTTCTTCTAGCTCTCTTCTTCTTCTGCATCTTTACCAATTGTCTAAGCAAGTAGTTGTACTTATGCTTCATGAATACCCCTGATTTTCCCAGAACAGAGCTGATCTTCTGGGAACAACCTTACTCTACCTGTGTGATCCTCAGAGTGCTGAATGGACATAGTTTGGTATTTCTTAAGGCTCTCCCTGGAAAATCTAAACACCCATGCATACGTTGAACTTCAAATACAAAAAAAAACAGGTAAAAAGCCCCTCACCAGAGAAAGGCTTTTTTTTTTTTGTTTCTCTACAACCAGTGGTTTCCACACCAATCTTTTTCTGAATCAGTATGAAATTACAGTCCAGCCTCCAAAAACACTCTTGCTTGAAATGTCCTGTCCCTCATCCCACGATTTATAATACTCAAATTATAAAAAACAACCAACAAAATAAAAACCACTCCTCAGCCCCTGCCCTCCATGAAACAAAGTGTCTTTATAACACTGAAACTTCTATTGCTGATGCCAAGGACAAATACAGGCTTCTGCTAATTAGAAGCCTGAATCCTGTCTCAGGCTTCTTCAGGCAGGATAATTAGAAGTTGTGAATCCTGTCTCAGAAGTGCCTCTGGAAGACATGGCTTGATTGCTCTCTGGAATTAGCTATGGCTCCCAGTGTCTAGGGCCTGGCAGAGAGCCTTTCCTGTTACTCAATAGTCACTAGGCGTTTCTTCATGCCCTGGCCCCTGTGAAGAACACGCTGTTATTCTCTGATGCACAAGAGGTGCATATTACAGCACTGTTAAGGTGCTGCGGTTTATATTTTCACTGAGTATTTGGGTGGAGAATGCTTTGTTGTTATTCAGTCATCTTGAAATCACTTTTAATGCACGTCAAGTTAACCAAAGATGCAAATAAAAGCATTCATTCATTGAAACCAAGCAGACTATGCAGCCTAAAAGGCTTACAGAAGATGAAGGTGAAGAAAAGAGGGGAAGACAGCACTTAATCTGTTTGAAATATGGGACAGCTGAGGGAGAGCATTGTGTAGGCAGTGTGACCACACTCAGTGGGAACATTTCTGGATTGCCACCAGTCTCATTACTAAGGTACACACCTGGTATTGTTCATCTATATTCTAGCTGACAAAGATCCAGAAGGCTTCTGTGCTGTTTTTTCTTCAGGATCTCCTCAGCTGGACACACAACAGACTACACAGACAACTGGGTCTCCCAGTTGGTGTCCAGGCACTTCTCTTGCTCTGTAACCCCTGTGTCTCTTGGGTTGCGATAGCTGTAGCTGGTCAGGCCCTACCTAGAGCCTTCCACCCATTTCCCAACAGAAGTGAAAGAGGTGAACTCTGACATGAGAAGGACTATGCTTTGAGGCACGGAGTTGCTGGAGAAAATACCTTTAATGTATTGCTATACGGCAGCTTCTGTAAGAGAGGAAATATTGATTCAGCCCGTGGGCCATGTGGATCAGCTTTTTCTCTCTCTCTCAAAACCAGAAGTAAGTTCCTTCGAAAAATGAGTCAAAGCAACTCCCTTTTCTCTCCTGCAGCAACACCAATTTGCACCTCAATTGATTTCTTGAGCTTTGAAATTACCTGAAGGTTATAAAATCAAGTGATTCTCTTTGTGGCTTATTTAGTAACTCCCAGGAGCTCCCTTCCAGGCACTTGGTCTGTCCCTCCTGAACCTACATAAACTTAATGCATGTATGGATGTACATAGGGATGTTAAATGCCTGCATGTAGCAGTTGGCCCATGATGTCATTCTGGTACTGATCCCTTTTCTGATACGACTGCAGGATGAAGACACTGCATACCAATACTTGTCAGTTATTATACTGGGTAGCAGCAGCAATGAAAACCTGCTGTGCTATGAACTACCAGGGCAGCTTAACTTCACTTATCCTTGAGTGTATAGATGGACTGATTTGGGTGTTCATCTATATAAACCCAAAGTGACTACAGTACTACCTATTTAGCACAAAGGGGCACTTCAAAAACAAATTATTATTTGCGAAGCACTCCTGCTTTATAAACCCTATAGAATTTTATGTGGGAGACCTATCTTTAGAAAGCTGAGAGCATGTAGTGAAATACAAAGAAAAGGCTGTATAGACTACCATAACCTGTTGTACTCAGTACAACCTTAATACTTGCTTTTCAGTATTATTCTGAGGACTTTATCAATAACAGAGATTAATCCAAGTTACATGATTCTGATCTGGAGCCAAAGGTAGCTGAAATCTGGGGTAGCTCAGACGCATGGTATCTAAATAAGAATTGTCAGAAATACTGTGCTTCTGTCTCCCAGCAAATATGGAGTGAAAAACATATGTGGAACTTGAAGAGTGAAAATAGAATTCCACTGGCACTATCACACACTATAGGAGTGTGTGCTAGTGTTGAAATTCAATCGAAGAGCTAAAGTCATAAAATCAATTTCATTGCTATCTTTTAATTAAGAATGTCAACATTTCTGTCCTTTGCCTCTCTCTTAGGACTGGCCCATACTCTAGTATGGTGCTTGTAACAATTTAGAACAAGACCTTTGAATCTATTATATATTATGTCTTTCTTATAAAATAAATGTTAATATAAAATATACCCAAAATATCTCATTATCTAAACATGGAAGTCCTAGATTAAAATCATACTTTGAAGATGAATACAGGTATATAAAGGTGAATATAGGCATATAGATGAATTTACATATCTAAGAACAGCTCCAATTTTCCAGACCTAGCCCAATGTCACCGTTGTCTTTATTTACTGCTTTTTTGAAAATTCCTAAGCTGTTACACAACCAGCAATAAGCCTTACAAGTAATTTGTTCCATTATATGTCATTAGTGTGCCAGTAGCCTGCAGAAACTGGGTCTTGAGCATACATTTTGCACATTTCAACAGTTAATAAACTTAACCTTAAAACTCTTTGAATTTAACTGAGCCATTGATTGGGCCATTGGTTGGGGCATCTACAAAATTCAGCCAATATTTTCAAGGCTGAGTTATAATTTTTAAGATTTTGTTTTTGGAGTGAGACACCTGAACAAAGTCCAATGTCCAAGAAATTCTGAGCACACAGTAATCAAACCCTTCCTTTTCCTGTATTGGGTATTTGAGTCATATAATAACCCTCTGAAATTTCTTAGCACTTTTAATATTAGGGTAGTTATATTGCCTACCAGACTGTGATGGTACAGAGCATGATCCATGCTCAAAAAATATTGATTATTTTACTTGTTTAAGGTTAACTCACAGGATTCATTAGGCAGCATTTGTATGTGTCATGGATTTGAGCATCTACCTCTAAAATTGGCAAGTTTTCCAGAAATTCATTTATAGCATAAGCTTCATAACAAAAGAAGTTTCTCTTTGCAGGAGGAGATAATAATGTAGACTTGGTGGACAGAAATAATCTTCTTGTTAAAGGGCAGTTTTATACAAGTTTCTTGCTGGTATTTTCTTGCATGAGGAACTTCGGTGAAGCTTCGCTTGTTAGCATTGATCAGCGTGAAAAGCAGGTATGCATGTTTCTGAAAAAAGAATCGAAAGCAGACAATATAACAGAAATAAATGGCACTCACTTTGCAGTAAGGACTGCTTCAAAGGTAGCTCAACACAATTTTGTTTAGACCTACCACACACCCTCACTGTCACTTGTAGGAAACCACTATTTTGCAATTAATTTTCACATCTGCCCACAGATAAAGAAAATATGTATCCATGTGTGGGGAGACATCTTGAGATCTCTGTGTGAGAGGGATTGTTCAGATGTACATAATATTTTTCTTCCAGTATATATGATGGTATTGGTTCCAGAATTACTTCCTTGTCAAAAATTCCAGTAACTTTTGTGGGCACCTTTTTCTTTGGCTCTGGTCTGTAAGAACAATGCTAACAATGCTGACAATGCCCCTGTGTGTCTTTGGGCAGTGAATATACCTCTCCCAGTGCAGTCACACACATGAGGGTGGCTGATGTAAACAGTGGCTGGCAAGACAAAATCATGACCTTGGCATTCAGTGCTCCCAGGCTTCTCTGATGACTTCCCACAGGATATGTGCCATTCTGCTCTAAGCAAACAGCACCTACGTTTCCCTCTGCTTTGTTCAGTGTCTTGCTAAAGCACTGCATAACACTAGGAAGATTGCCAAGTCTGCCTCCAGCCGAGCCTACTTTGAAAGACCCCTCTGGACTCCATTTGCACAGGTGCAGCCCTGAGCATAGAGGAAGATTAACAGCACATGTACCTTGAGCTCTCAGCCGAGCTCCATGAAGGGATCTGATGAACTCCAGTGAGAGAGACGTGCTAAAAACTGCAGGAGTCATTGCAGACACGAGAAACTACAGAAGGAGAGCTCATGTACATATTATATATCTACTATACATGTATGTAAGAGACTGCTTGCTGTTAGTGGTAAGATTTAAAGGGCTTCAGCAAGCTTTGGATCAGATTATACTTTTTTTTAACTTTGGGTACAAAGCTTTTGCTAGTACTAGGTAAATTGGTTTAAGTATTTCCTGTGACTCATTGAAAAGTAAATGAGCTATTTAATGTAACTGCTACATTCATTTCAATGGCTATAACCTAACACCAGCTTAACTACACAGGCAGAATTATATAAATCACTGCTGAGGTAGTAAGAACTGATAAGATAATTGCTAAAACACCTTTTACAGGAAAGTAGTCTGTGTGAAAAAGCAGTGTTGGATTGATGCTTATTTAATTGCTGTGTGACTTCAGTTCTGGACCCTTGTTTATTAACCTTACCTGCCTAATTTAAATAATGAGATTCTGCGTGCTTTTCTGTGTCACAGAGAACATTACCATATGCTGGTCTCAATATAGAAGGAAATGCTTGAGATGTAGTTAACTGTGCAGTAACTATGCTCCTAAAAATTATAATTTTTGAGCTAAAAGTATGTTCCACTTTTAATGAAACACAGAAAAACTCATAATTGAATTTCTATGCCCTCTATCACAGTTACAGAATAATCGTGAAATAAGAAAATGTTCCAAATATCCTTTCAAAAAGACCCTGCAAACCCACACTGGGTACCCAAAGTGACATTGGCTTCTCTGGATAATTACAATGGAAGATTGAAATTGTTTTTTGGCATCCTGCCTTCATAACACATAACCAGATATGTATAAGAAGTCAGTTTGATATGTTCTGGATACTATATACAATGAAAACAGAAAAGTCAGAAGCATTTTAATTTAAGCCTTGTCTCTCAAATAAAAATTATGGAATTGCTTGCAAGCGGAATAACAAAATGCAACCAAAATTTTTAAAATGTAGGTGGGTTGTAAATCAACAAAAAACTGTTCCCATAATTGCTAATTTAAGTGAAACCCGAGCCACTAAAAACCTAGAAAAATGTCAAGGTCATTGCCAATAGCTTTGATTAGCAATGAAAAAGGGACACAAGAACAGGCTAATGGTAGGAGGACATCAAATATTAAAAAGGAGCTATTGATTTAAATGTGTTATTGCTAAAACTAAAGAGCAGTAGCTATTGGTCAAATGGTAGTCTGTATGTTTCTGACAATGTATCCACCAAACTATTAGTATATATCTGATTTTCCCAGTTGTCTTGTAAATGCTACTTATTCTGTATTTTTTTGATTTTTTTTCCTTTTTTTAATCTGGGTTTTAAAAACAGAGTAAAGTATAAAAATGAACATACCAACCAGTTTGAAAATCATGACACAGTAATTTATATTTCTGGGTTTAGGAATATGTAGAAAAGGGAGAAAATAATAAGCACTATTCAAGGGACACCTTTTTTATATTCCAGTTCCCAAGGAGAGATGCCAATGAGTAAAGATATCCTAGATGCAAGGATAAGTGAGTATACATGATGTGAGTATACATACCTTTGCCAAACACTGGAAATTTCTCCAGGAAGATGAGCAACAGGAGATGGGAAGTCCTTCCAGGAAGATGAGAAATCCCTTTGATTGTTCACAGGGCTTGGGCTGCAGGAATAAGTTAAGAGAAGTAACCCTGAGTTTGCCTCCTGACAGGTGTTCCTCCGCTGCATTCCACACTTAATGTTTTCAGCAGAAATGCACACCTGCAAGAGTTCACTGCCAGCTTGTACAACAGATGCACATGCCAGGGACACTTGCACATCTTCAGAAGATGGCAGAAAGCTTCCAAGCACAAGGTTTAGCTGGAGAGGAGGTCATTCAAGGCGCAGTTATTCCCCAGATAAGCACACTGCGTGTTTGTCCTTCAGCCTCGTGCCTCTTCTCTGGGTAGTTAAAAAACAAATGATGAAGTGAAAGTCACCTTTCTGATAGACTGAACCTCTTGACCATTACAGGACGAAATTAATTACTTCAGTGATTTCTGTGGGGTTTAGTTCTGTGCACAGATATGGAAGAATTAAGCATAATCTAATTTTATTCTTGAGGAAAACACCAGTGGAAGTTATAGACAAATGGAACTCCAGCAAGTACCAATCCTAATTTTCACTGACTAAATCTGGTGTACTGTACATCAGCTTCAAATAAGTTGTATAATTATACTAAGTGTTGCAGAAAATCAGCTCAGGTGTTTAGTTAGTCACTATGACGTTATGAACCTAATGTTTCTATTAAAAAAGGAAAAAAATACAGACTTAATGTGAATGAAAATGAAAAATCTATTCTTTACAAACTATGATGGCTTCTAATTAGAATAGCACAATGAGTGCATAACACAGCTTGGTGAGGGCTGGAGCTGTCAACAGAAACCCTTAGGAGCTATTCTGCAAAACACTGTTAAAATTCAAGATTTTCCAAGTGGAAAACTTCACACGGAAACACATGTATTTTCCTATGATAGTTTGTCTCCCTGGAATCTTACTAATAAGTTGTGATTGCAAACTGAGTCATCTTTAGGGCCTAACATTTCAGTTGGTGTTAAGTAATTTGCAAACCGTTTTAGGAATCATCCAATGCAAACATTAGAAAAAACACACAGACTGCATATCCTTATTATTCTTGGTAACTAAACTGGAAACATCATGGAAGAAAACTACTGATAACAGGAATTCAGTTGTTAGAGTTAGAACTTACTGGAAAATTCATGGCAGCAGTTTCATGATATGAAAATGCAGATAATTTCACAGAGGAGTGTAGGTACTGATTGCCAGAAGGAGGATGTTTTGTGTGATTTCAGAATCAAAGAAAATAAAGCAGTATTTTAAACACCAGCACTTTCTAGAACCAAGATGAGCATTATCATTATACTCAGGGGGACTTCATGCATTAATAAGTCTGTGGCTCAGTGGATCTCTCAGATAATTATCTACAATTCTACATGGCATTTTGAGGCTTTACTTTGTAACCTCTAAACTTGGGACTCTGTAGATTTTTTTGCATGCTTAGTTTGTACCATAATGATGATAGGGATCTTTGTGGTGTGCTGAAATGCAAAAAATCAATGTACTTAAGGAAAATAAGTATAAATAGAAAATACTAATATAGGAGTGGATTTAAGCACTGGAGAAAGTAGTATAAAAATAGTTTTACACTAGAAGTGATACAGAAGTGATGAGCTATCTTGTAAGTCCATTAACTCTGTGACTCAGTAAATCAGATAAATATCTAGAACTCTACGTAACAGTCTGTGACTTCTTGCTTTCTTCCTGCAGCCTCTTAAAATAATTATTTTTTAACTCTAGGTACTTTTAGCATCCTTTCTCTCCCAAGAGTGATATGATAAGTATATAACGTAGAAATCACTGAGGAAGCAAAATACTCATTTCAGATTTGCCTTTGCCATCACTAGTTGATTTGCAGTTGTGGCACAGATACTGCTGTGATGACAGTAGATGTGGAACAATCTCTTTAGAAATAAGATCAGTGGTGGTCTAGTGTCGCTGTTTTCCCCACGGACAAGTAGAGAAACGACACGAAGTCCAGGCTGAGGGATCAATGGATGAATGATTTAATGAATTCTCAGAAGACTTTTATATGTTAGTTTGCAAAGTGTATTAAGTGGCATAAGGTAATCGGTTTTTGCCATCCACCCCCTAAGGGGATTGGTCAAGTTCTAAGACACCCATCTCTGAGTGTTTTTCTAGTTAGAACCATAACAATTCTACCAAAACTATCTGCACCTGCAAAGTTTACAAAACGGTAAAATTGTTTTGAGTTACTTGCATGGGAAAGACAGAACTCTCACAAAATGCTGCAGAAAGCCGGAAAATCTCTCTGCTAAAGCTTTTCAGTGTCCACAGTCTAGTGTGGTATATTAAAATGTGGGTGATGAAAGAAGCAGATGAAAGGTGTTTCATTTCCATATGAAAAAGTCTGCAATCATGTTCCTTCATTTTGCCTTGACTTTTAAGTGAAGGCAAAATTAAGAAACTAAGGGGTTAGTTGGGTTTCAGAAGGAATGTTCTGTGGTATTCATGGTACAGTACAGTCATATATAAAGAGTTACAGAGGCATCAGTGAGTGAAGCATGCATGCAGACATGAAGCAAATAAAAGTTTCAGCTTTCCAATGGATCACTCCATGAAAAAGATGATGATGATTTACTCCTAGATGCACCAAGGGAAAGTGGTCTGCAGATCATGGCACTGTGCTCAGGTAGCTGAGAAATTCACAGGGACAATTTTTTGGCCTGCACATCCTTAACGGCAAATGAAGTCCCAGACAGGATGTACTCAGGGAAAGACGTGCCAAGCTTCTCAACAAACTCTGCAGAGCTGACATTTTTTTGGTGAGACTAAATTTGTATATTCAGACACACGGTGTCATTTCTGGTGTTGACCTGTGCAGAGGCGGGAGCCAGACTTGATGAACCTTGTGTGTCCCTTCCAGCTCAGGATATTCTATGATTCTATTCTATTCCTTTCTGGCTCAGCAGAGACCTTTTCTCTGCCTGACAATGCAGAGCACATTCATCTTTTCTCCCCAGACTGAGTGGCACAGTGAAGCCAGCTAGAATGCACAGAATGGAGAGGACTAAATTCTGTCTCTGTTCTCTGCGACACTGTCACCTGCCTGTGCTGGACTCCCATTCCTCTCCAAATTATCTTAAGACATGTTTCTGTCCTTTCCCCTTTGCTCTCACCACTGACATGCCTCCCAGAGGCACAGATTGTGGCACAACAGTCCTTGCATACAGAAATTCAACTGAGGTGTTCACTGCCTGGCACACAAGAGTCCCTGCAACGTGAGTCACGCTGCAGAGTCACACCTTTTCCTTTATCAGCTGTTCCTACCCTCTTGGTCATGAAATATGAATTAAAACTGTTGTTTGTTTGTTTGTTTTCCATACAAAATAGTACAGATAAACAAAGTATTTTGTGGGAAACCTTTGCTCAAGAAAATCAGAAATTTTTTCAGGATACTGCAAGCCTAGACAATTACTTGTTTTGACTGAAAATATTTGGAGATAATGAAAAAGTATTTCTACTTTTTAAACGATTTTGTGAATATTTTTGATTTTCTGACACACGGACTACCAAGTTTCTCTCCCAGTATCGACCAAATAATGCAGAACAGAAAAAAATATGAAAAAAACCCATTAATTTGGACACAAATGAATTCACCTAAAAAAGAGGACATAATCTTTGCGCGTGTTTCCACCTTAATAAACAGTAGCCATTTTGCAGAAATCACTGTGGGATTGTCCAGGGAATTTGTTGTAACCTGTGGTTAATCATTGATCATCTTCCTATGCAAAACTGTAAGTCGCATGACTTGGTGAATAGCATATAGGAGAAGAATGTAGTAAGTCAATATTTAGCCACTAGCTTATTATTTCCATTCGTATCATGTAGAGCAAACAGTACTGTGTACCAACTGCCACTTCCTTAAAGAAAAACGGTAGTAATGCCAGTAAAAGGTGATTTTTATTACAGAATAGGTTGCATATTTTTCATGCTTTATCTTCACTTATTATATAAGGACTCTTCTACTACTGCATAGTTTAGGTATTGCCTTTGTTTGCAGTACAGTTTGTATACTTTTTTGAAAAGTGTTGGAAAAAAATCGGTGAAGGACTTGCCTTAAAAAAGAAGTGAGGACTTTAGAACTAACTCCAAGTGTATAAAAATAAGTGCCTGAGAAATTTTCTGGGCACTTTACCTTTGGATGTTTCCTGTTAAATGTTGTTTCCAGTATACAATCTGTGTGCTTTAAAATGTTACATGCTGTTATTATGAAAACAAAGAGGTCTACAGTGATCTCATTCCTTGATTTATAATTATAAATGTAACCACAGATGCTTCACTTTCTGAAGATCCTCCTGAGAATCTAAACACAAGAAATTGACCTTAGCACCTGCACCCAACCACAGCCTTGGAAATATGTGTCATTATATAATCAACATGAGCAAGCCATTTAGTCAAAATTGGGAACACCCAAATAGGCTGTGCACACTCAGATGGAAAGACAAAGAGCACGGGTATTGGTGTGTTATAAAACACACACAATGCAATTTTTACACAGAATAAAATGCTGAAAATACTCTTTAAAGTAACTTCAGCTGTAACTTAAACTTCTTTTAAGTAGAATGTAACTTTAGATATATTCTGATTCACAAATAATGTTCTGTTTTACAGAGTACCTGCTCTAATATAGTCTTACATACAGCATCAAGAAACTCAAGAATGCACTTCTGTTGATTATTCAGTATTTAATAATCATCCTTCCTTTTTTCTCCTGCTTTAAAGCTCTCAGACATCTGGGCAGTCAACTGGAAAAAGTTGTTAGACATATGTGACTAATCATTAATCACCATTAACAGTGAAGAGCCAATAGTCAAATGAGATACATTTTGAAAAAAAAAAAAAAGGCCAACCTGAAATTTACTTCCTAAGCTCTTTGGCACAAGATTAAGGACAGCAAAATATGCTTACGGTGATCATGGTGAACCTGTGAATTATTCACAGGTACCTTTCTACCTGTGTGAATTATTCACAGGTAGGAAGAAGATTTTTTTCCAGAAACCTGGCTTCGTAAGTCTCATAAGAGTGAGAACCTCCCAGATAGACCGACAGTAAGAGCAGTATCCTGGGTGTTCAGCAGTTATCTCAATTCACTTGGCTTAGCTCAGTGGGAGTGTGAGCCATGCCAGCTGGGCAAAGAGCTGCATCCCGATCAGACCAGGAGTGCAGCTGACCTGCCTGAAATCTGTTGGACTAAACATCATCCCCAGGTTCAAGCATCAGATGATGACCACCTACCTTCAGTTTAACTAGTGCTTACTAAGTGATATTGCCTGGTGAATGAGAACGGTGCCAGAGAAACACTTGAGCTGTAACTTTAGATAAGAAAGCATGAAAGGTAAGCAAAACTGGCAAAGAAAGACCAGAAAGATATCGGTTGAGGTCACATGATAACACCAGTGGTAGCACAAAGCCAGTTACTGGGTGGCCTGCCCAAGGTGAAAAGATTTCCCACCACGTTTCCAGAGAGAATTTTAAAATAAATCTGCCAGTACTAAGCTTGAATGGTGTTTGGGGTTTCTTGGAACCAGACTGGTATTTAATTTCCCATATTCCCAACTCCATTACACCATGTTAGCTTTTCATTTCCTTGTGTTGGCCTAAAAACATAGAGGTGATTATTTTCTTTCAAATTGTTAGCTGAATGCACACCTTAATGGAATAAAAGTGTTGTAGACTTGGGTATTTTAGGCTGGAGTATTGGGTTTCTTACAATATTTCCTCCTGAAATGTCACATTTATGTATGTTCTTGACGAAACATTGGAAAAATTTGTTTATACAACATTTCTGAGGGCCATCCTCTTCTATTTTTGGCCGATCAGGTAAAGAGAAAAAATAAATCTGTAGAAAACACGGTCCCTCAGATCTTGGCACAAATAGTTTACTTTTGAACAGTTTTCTCAACACTCAGTTTCTGATCCATAATGCATTTGAAACTTCTTGGATCATGGAGAGTTTGGGCTTTGACTTCTTTATTACAAGTAATTTTTTATTGCAGTAATCTACTGTAGCTATCTACTTAGCCACAGGATATCTCATTGTTTATACGTTTATGCCATGCTGATAACAATGCTATGTCACATAATAACTTAGCATAACAGTTTAAAGGTTTAAAAGCATAAAAATCTAGTCTTTGAATTTCTTCAACCAGACAAATACCATTGATGACTTTTACATTCTCATTTCCGTGGACTTTTTTTGCAGTTAATGCAAACAAAAGTACACTCAGTTTCTTTCCTGAGGCTGTCAGGAAAGGTGGGATGACAAGCCCCCCAGGCTAACTTTTCCCATTCACCCAGCTGACCTGTGGCCATGCTGTGGTCGATGGGGATGGTCCCTTCCTTCCCTGTTGCCCTGGCTATGGTTTCCTACCGTAATGCTGGTGTTGGCAGCAGCAATCACACAGCACATGGTCAACTGGCTTCAAGCCACTCCTCTGAGTGCCACTCTACATCTGTGTAGTGCTTTATGAGCTCAGTTTCAGCTTTGTTCATGAGCTGGTCCATCTCTCCCTGTGGCTGGACACTGCCTAGTGCTGTCCCCGAGAAGAAGTGAAGCCCAGTGATGAGTGTGTGGGATTCTGGCCATGAGGCCACCAGGGAGGGCTCTGGCTGATGCTAAGTAGGTGTTGAAAAGGCCTCGTTTGTTTGGGAGAGCGCGTGGGCTGGCCGGAGTTTCCAGGGTCTGGGACACCACACCCTCGGGCTGCTTTTGCGAAGGCAGCAGCTGCGCCGTCCAAGGAAACGGAATAAGATGCAGCTGCTGTGTCCAGTGGTAAGCTCTGCTCTGCCACTCCTTAATGCATCCCAGAGACTGCTGCAGCTCCCCAGGCTTTGGAAAACATGTTCCTAACTCAGATATGATACACTGACTCTGGGCCCTTATCAAATGTTGATTCACTTCGAATCATGGATACATGTTGAATAAATTAATTCATTTATTCATTACAAATACAGGAAATAGTTGCTTATTACAAATGCAACTCTCTTTTGGTCTTGTCATTTATCCTTTTTCATTGTCTACAAACATTAAATACCTTAGCCCATATGACAGAGATTTATAACATGTTGAAAACACAACTCTTTTTAAAGCAATCAGCTTGGGCACAGACTTAATTTCATTTACTGTGTCCTGTAATATAGAACAGACAAATTAGTTTTATATTTTTTTAATGAAAAAAAAATCTCCCCTGCCCTAAAAGTTTCTTTGCCAAATGTTATAGTATACTAAAAAAACACCTCAAATTTATAGTGGAAAGACTGATACGCCAATGCTAAAAATCCCATGGGCTCTGCTCTTATACTACTTCTCTTTCCAGATGAAATGGTCTCATCAAGATTATTGAACATTGACTATATATTTAATTGCCAAAGTTTTGGAGTAAGACATCCAGTTTAACAGAGCAGCTGAACTCTCACTCTCCTAAAATCATTGAAAGGCTGGAGTTTTGCAGCTGTGTTTGTGACGTGGAAGTTTTAATAGCTTTAGAGAAACAAGAACTGAAGTTGACACATTTGAGTTGTAAATACGATTTGATAATTACAGTGTCTGTGATCTCATGTAATAGTTTTTCCCTCGTATTGCAACATTTTTGTATCAATATTTTTATGTTGGCTCACAGCTTTTATTTACATACTGTGATGTAACCAGAAAAGACTACAAAGTCTCTGAAAATATTTTCCTTTGGTAATTATGGGATGCTTTACTTTAACCTAATCAGATTGCAAACCCAATTTTCTTAGTTTCAGAAATCGAAAGTTCTTTTAATAAACTCATACTGTTCATAAGGGATACTGCTGGTAACTCACTAGGAAATAAACTGCATTTTAGCAACTCCTATTTTATTTAGTAGAAAGCTGCAGCCCTTAGAATTCAGGCATTCTGGCATGCTAAGATGTAGGTTAAATTATATATATTTTAGAATTTCCAAATCAGACAATCACTTTCTATACTACTTCACCACTGTGATCATAATAAGCCATGAAACACTTCTCCTGCTTTTCTGGTCTTGGGAACTTTTGCAGAGATCAAGAAAGACACAGTACATTTAATATTTCCAAAAGGAATTATGTGATCTTCTTATTTCACCAAAATGTCAATTACGTAAAATTATGGTTATTATTCCTACATTATAGAAAGCAAAGATATAATTTAAGGCTCTGTAAAATAATCCCCTCTTCTGAACCACCCCCATCTTCAGTAGCCCCCTCTGCAGCTGGAACTACTGGTGGTGCTCAGGAGAGAAAGTACCACAAATCTTCTATGACGTTTCTTCTGCTATTTTCATTGATGGTGAATTATGTCAAGGTGCATTTAGATAAAAATTGAGATACAATTAACATGCCTAAAAATAATTTTAAATATTATGATCGAGTGATTTTTTAAAATTGTGAACTAAATTAAAAGATTACAAAAATATTTTTTAAATTTTAAATGATTGATTTATTAAACAACGTGTACATGTAGTTAGGTAACTGAAATGATTATTTCAGAGCACCACATCTTACAGGAACCGTAAGTCCAATCTTACCATCCTTTACTTTTTTATTGATTGAAGAGGAAAAAAAGAAGTTTCTTATTTTTTTCATAAAGCTTTCTTTTCAATGCCACAGAAAATAGAGGTCTTTAAAAATATCTAATGGTTTCACCATTATTTATTGCAGGCTTTAAATAACATCCAGGTACCTCATGTGACTTATTATCTCTCTTTCATGTGTATCTGATGAGCTGACAGAACTGAAATGTCCTTCTATGGGCTGGATATTTTAACTCCTCTCAGTCCTAAAATCCTGAAAATCCTAAAATTAAGAAAAAAATAAATTCCATTTTCAGAATTCATTTCCAAAGCCATATTCCTACAACAGAATAGACTTCAGCAATCACATGTGGATTTAGATGTCTAAGACAAACAGCCTGGTTTTTTGCATGAGAGAAGGTCAATGGCAAGAGTGAGCATTCACCACTTCAAAGATCCACCTTTGTTCAGATTAGGCACACAGCGCTGAAAAGTCAGATCAGTGTTCATCAGAGTATGTTATTTGCCCCTGTTAGAACTGCCATGGTGCTTATCTTGCCCGTTTTATTTTAGATGACTGTCTGGTCTACCAGGTGAAAATGCCAAAAGACTTGTTCAACTTGTTGACTTCTTCAACATTCTCACAGCTCTTCCACTGAAAACCAGTTCTGCTTCATGTGTGGATCAGGTTAATAGTCCTTTTCCTTGACTAATATGCACCAGTAATCATAGAAATACCTGGGGACTTATTGTTTTTGCAGAAATGAATTCTACTGAGGGAGGGAGTGGAACTTACCCTCTATGTGAAACAATTTCCCCAGTCTCCTAAAAACTCTAGAAGTAATTCAAGATAGTGGGGTTTAGTAAGGTTTTTGAATACAGTCTCTAAGCAGGCAATATACATTACATCTGCAGATAGGTCATTATTCTGTCACTTGAAAAATCTTGGGCTGTTGTCCAAGAAAAATCAGATGACTTTAGATACTACTGTCAAATCATCCAATTATTCAAAAAATGTTAGCAGTTATCTTGGCACCATTAGATATCACTACGCCAAGAAGATGTCATAATTGGAATACACTGGAAATAAACTAACTGGTATTTTGTGCAGATCCCAGTTAGTTTCACAATACCTTTTGGAATAGGCATCAGTTATTGAAAAAAGGCTTGCAAATTGCACTACTTAAAAACTTTCATTTAGAAGACAAGGAAGTCATCAAAACATAAAGATCCCATTTTTTAAGAAAAAAAAATAGCTGAGTTTATACTGACTGTAGATCTTCTGTGTAAGAATTCTAGGTATTTACATGGCCTTATGCTGAAGTTTGATACAAGTTTTGTGAAACTTTGGCAACAGCTCCAGTCTCACAGTAAAGCTTCCCTCACTAGGCACTCTTTGGACTACTGTGTCCAGGCCTGCCATCCTTGACCATGGTCTTAAACCATGTAGGTAAGATCTTGTTGCTTCTGGGACTTGGCATCAATCCATAAGCTGACAACCTCGTCTGGGAGGTGTACCTCTTCTCAGAGGGGACTGACCGGCCCCCCGGTGCTGTGCTCCTGCCTAATAGATGCCCGTGGGAAAAAGCCAGTAGGTTGCAGTAGCTTCTCTCCCCTCACAACATTCAGTACTTTGTGGACTACAAACATGGGAGTAAAGGGGAACTTTATTGCAGAACCTCCTTATCTCCAGTAGCCTCCTTGCCTCCGATTTGCCCCAACCTGTTTTTCTTATCCCAGTGGCTCCTTGTCTTTAATCCTTTCTGCTTTTGATTTCTTGTGTACATACTGCATGGGCAGGGCTGTGCATGAGAAAATACATTACTAACGTTGTTCTTTACCTTCCCAGGTACATGTGATGATTCAGATATTACAAAAATAGGCTTCACGGAAGTTTCCCAACAAATCGTGGCTCACTTTAGCAAGAAGCAGAATCAACACTGAATTACAATCTACCCAAATACAGTGGGGTAGAGTTCTATGGGTACAGACTAGAATTCCCAGGATTCAGGTCATCAACCCATACAATGAGCTCCTGGAAACAGTCTCTATCTTGTAAACTTGGAGAAATGCATTGTGAGAAGAGGAAGAGAAGAGAAGAGAAGAGAAGAGAAGAGAAGAGAAGAGAAGAGAAGAGAAGAGAAGAGAAGAGAAGAGAAGAGAAGAGAAGAGAAGAGAAGAGAAGAGAAGAGAAGAGAAGAGAAGAGAAGAGAAGAGAAGAGATAAGAGGAGACCCTGACGTATAGTCTACATACATGTTATTTGAAGTGGTTTTACTGTGAATGAATTAAAACATTTTCAATAGATCCCTAAGAAACTATTGTCTCCCATGAACATTTTTCTTGTCTGTGTCCACAAACTGAAAGACAGGTTCAGACCATCATTAATCTTCCCATCCTTTTATCACAAATAATCTAAAATTCTGTCTATTCTACATATTAACCAATCAATATATAGTTCCAGCCTCTTGTTATTATGTGGGAAGTTGTTACTGATTTGTAACCTTACTTTGGGAACCACTGACTTAAGCAATCAAATAAAGACCCAGATGTCTTTAGACAGGAATCCTGAACAACATGTATTTTCTCCTTCCACTTTCGTTTTACTGAAGTCAAATGAATGAAAACCCTCTCAAATGCCACCTTTTCACAGAAAAAAACCCATGTTAAGCGGAAAGAGATGTGGTAAAAACTGTGATATTGTAAGCGTCTTCTTTTGAACCACCCATGATCTAGACCACTGTGTCTTACAGGAGAAAATGTACATTTCTTCTGGTTTTTGGATGTCCAGATATTACCAAACTTTTTCTGCTCAGGCATCAGGTCCTTCCTGACTTCTTCTTCCATGGAGATGACAAAGTTTCTCAGCACTCAGTAGTGATTTACAGGGTTTGCAGTTTGGGCACTGTTTCTTTGGGATGTATATACACAGCACATAGATGAGAGGGGGAATTTTGTCACCTTTCAATCACTCATTCATACAATAACTGAATGGTATTATTTGCACACCTTTTGTGATGGGATATCTTATGCCCTCTAAACTGAATTTCCATACAAAAAGTCTGTATTCTAAATATTGGGACATAAACACTAGGTCCTGAGAAACACGTAATGCAGTTTCATCACCAAAACCAAAATGAAAATAAGTGCCATTAGCTTGCTAAGAATGTCCGTTTCTGTGACTGAACCCTCAACAAAATTTGAATATATAACAACAAACAGCTAACTGGCTGACATTTGGTGTTAATAATTTGCTAGCAGTTACCACACAGCAATATCTGGCATCACCCCTTTCACTAAATTTAGAACAGGAAATGATTGCATTAACCGACACAGCAGTCCCATGAGCACTTCAGGCTGAGACTGCCACTGAAAGGAGTGGCCCTGCAACACCACCATCCCTGCTGCCCCCTGCTCCTGCCCCAGAGCCATCCTCCACTCTTCATACAGGAGTATCCTTTGTGGTCCCCCATCCCCTGGGCTGAGGCACAAACCTGGGTGAGAGCTACCCTTGCAAACAACCCCAGCTGACTGGGTGGACACACGAGTAGCTGTGCTGGTACAAAGCAGGACACGACCTGAAAAGAGGAGAAGGAACCACGGAGAAAAGTGGAGGATATGATACACTTGCTTTAGCCTGTGTAAGTCATCACAGGAAACTGCAGCAGCAAACATTGGCTTCTGCTTCACACATGCACAGGGACTGAATTGCTTTGTAATTGACTTCTTTATAATCAGATATTTCTATTTATTGCTGAGGAAGTTCAGGGATATTTGGCACTTTCACAGTTATTTATTATGGAGCAATAACATTAGTACCATTCAAAATGCAATTTTGCATCTGAAAATCATGTAGTTTTTGGTTAGCATCCATTGACAGAGGACTCTACAGTAAGTATGATCAGCTTGAATATCCATGAATAGGGAGCGGCTAAGCCTGGGAATTTACACCTGCCCTTCTTAATGAACTTACCCCCAGAGACTTTCTAAACCGTCCTCAAGGGTAATGGATTCTCATTGCTTACTTTTCCCTGTAGAAAACTTTGTGAGGACCTTCATCCTTTACACTTACCTATTGTTCTTGTGGGAGACCCCAGTAGCTAAGGTGGGTATATGGAATAACTCATATTGATAAACCTGGATGAATTTCCAGGCTCTGTGGTTAAAAACATGTTTTATCTTTGACAATCATTATTTAAAATGCTTATTACATTATCCTCACACATTTTATAAGAGTTTTCTCCATCCAGTTGAGATTCTTGATTATTTAATCCTCACAGCTATTCTCTCTTAATCCTCATTTATTCATTGATCTGTAAAAATGCCATTATCTCTGATTCTCATTCAAAGTGCAGTTGAAAGCAGCAGTATTAGCTACCAGCTCTCTATTCCATTGCTGTTCAAATAATTTAACAATGGGGAGAATATTCAGGGGGACAGATCAGAGAGAGCTGCCAAGCTTCTGACTCAATATATGACAAATTTTGGCATAGGATAACAGCAGATTTTTGATGAAGAAAGAGCAAATAAGTACTTTTTTTTCTTCTTTTTTTTTTTTTTTTTGGTAGGAAAACAGTTTGTTCACTCAGAAATGCATAAATGAAGAATAATTCTCTTGCACCCAAACACATGGCTGGGAGACAGGAGGGATGAATGATCCCTCTGGTTCCTTTGTGAATTTTCTGTAAATCCTGCTTCCGTGTAGCTCATTGTCTGCAGAGAGAATCATCCTTTCCCTGTTTGCTCTGATGATTTGACATTGGGACATATTTCAAGCCCTTTTCTCCTCCCAAACTGAAATCAGTTCACAGCAACAAGACCTGTAGGTACTGCATTGCCCACATCTCTTTATGTCCAGGGAGTATCTTGGGCAGCTTCTCATTCAGCTTTTTGCTCTCTTGTGCCTCTGCTACAAGATCTTGTCTGAACCTGCCAGAACCAAAAAGAGATTTTCTCTCCTACACTTTGAATGATGCCAAGATACATTCATCTACCGTTAGCAAATCATTAGAAAGAAACCAGGTCATTTTTATTCCTATCCCAGCTCCACCCATGTTGCTTGCAATTCAAACTGTTGTAATTCAATCTCCAAAAAAATTTCTGAAAACTATGTGCATCAAAGGGGTATTCATGCAACTCCAGGAAATGCCTCATCCTCTTC
This sequence comes from Lycocorax pyrrhopterus obiensis, assembly GCA_014706295.1. Lineage (NCBI taxonomy): Eukaryota > Metazoa > Chordata > Aves > Passeriformes > Paradisaeidae > Lycocorax > Lycocorax pyrrhopterus. The sequence continues at coordinate 15,645,979 of JACSVZ010000001.1, forward strand.
TCCAAACTGCAGTTAGGCAAAAAACGTGGGGCCTGACTAAGGTGCAGAGCAGATGAAGCTCAGATGGTAGTTGGTTATCAATGTGTATGCAAACAGCAAGGGAATATTGTCCATGTTTCAAGGATAGAGTAAAATACACTGGGGTTGTAAATTATAAGGAAATGCGAGCATCTTTCAGATTAAAATTGTTTGAGCAGGGTAGTTCCTAATAATGCTGATAAAATAATTTACTCTACCCATGTTTTAATCTGTTATGGACTGCAGAGAGTAGCCATTGCCTTTTCCTTCAATAGAACACTATTGGAAAATATCTAGAGCCTGCAAGAACAATAGGTGTGAAAAAGCCTTCACTCAGTCATGTCTGATAGCAAATTCCAAACCTTTAGCTTGTTTTTCAGGGGAAGAGGATGAAGAGGAGTGAGCATAACACCTAGCCAGGTGTCATGCCAGATTGCTTCAGTATTTGAAAAGATTTAGGCCCTGATTTGCTCAACAAAGGGCTGAGTATCATACACCTGTTTTACCTGAAAACAAAATGAACCATGAACAGTTAAATACTTTACTGAGATCCGCAAGACAGGCTTCAATTTTCATTTTCCTGCTCTGGCCCTTAAGCTCTCTGTTAACAGTGTACCTGAAAGTATCACACATGTAAGTATTTGGCATGGTAATCCAGTCTACACTGACAATGAAGTCAGTGCAGATATGAGAGTTCAGTGGATCTCAGCCAGTGAAGGCTTGGATGTTTAGCCCACACAGTGATAACAGGCAGATGAATTTGCTTCCTTCTTTCACCAGCAATACTTAAAACTGCTGCAAGGACAATGGATTTGTCCAAACAAACTGAATACCATTACTCAAAAATCACACTCTCTTTTACTTCTTTTGAATCATAGTGACTTAATAATTGAAAATAATTCAAGAGCAAATTAAAAAGTACTTTTTGTACCAAAGTAAATGTTTTCAGATAAATTACTTGCTGAGAACAATCACTCAAGGGTACTTCTCAATTCAAGTTTGGTGAATACACTGTTGGCTACATACGTAATCAAACTAACTTTGTTTTTACATTTCTGGAAAAGTTGATGAATTTCTGGTTTTATGGTGCTAAATAATTAAACCCACAACAGATTTTTAATCATATTGATGATTATAATTTATTATTCACATATACACATGGCTAAAACATAAACACAAATTCGTATAGATATTAAATACTGTACCTACCCCACACAAGGAGTGATACGTTTCATGGTTGCAACTCAGGATAAATTTACATTTTTTACAAAAGCAAGCTGAGAAGAGAATCAGGCATTAAGAGCGTATTCTGCAGACTGATAGAGACATTTTGCTCTATTATCATATTTTCATATATTAATTACATATTATATACTATATATTATATAAATATACATTACATGTGGAGAGATATTTACAAGTCAAGAGCTACAATATTGCAAAGGAAGTCAGTGAAAGAATCCAGATGGCAAGTTCCATTTTTCCCAGCAAATTACTTTTCTGTTGTTATTTGTATCTTCAGATAAGCACTTCCAAGATTTTTTGGTTTCCAACTATCAGCTGTGAAAATAAATTCCAGTCATACAGGAAGGCTTGAAGTCTCCTTTTGTCTCACCAGGAACATCACAATAGCTTGAAGACATAACTGAAACATCTGCTACCAGGATTAGATGAGTTACGAGGGCCTAAAGAATCTACATTTTCTGTATTCTTACATCTTTATATTTCAATAACTGCATTTCTTAAGCCACAGCTATACCTTTAATTGGAGAACCAGTACACATAAAAGAAATTTGAAATGTCAGCATATTTAAAGTAAATGGAATTAGAGATAGCTCACTAAATTGAGAGAAATACATTTTTATCAGCTTTGTAGCAAAATGGCCAATTTTTTCTGGCTTCATGTAAAACAAAGGGCCATTTTCTTTCATGGACAATTACTGGAACTTGACATATTTTCTTGGCAAAATGATCAAGTTAGGATGTGCAAATGCTTTTTTAACTTAGGTAATTTGTGAAAATACTTCATCAGTCAATGGTGGAACTTTATTACCAGTGAAGTGTGCAACTGCCACATGAATCATAAATAAATCTGTTGTCTCAGCAACATCTTATGGCATTGGGAGACAGTCTGTACTCCAAAGTGTCAGTCTCTCACTAGAAGACTTCTCGGGGTCTGTCCTCATTCAAAGCTGTTCTCAAACTGACACAACTTAACTCCACAGGGCTCAGAAAACCCTGATTTACCACGGTCTGAAAAGCAATACTGAATTTAATGCAGTGACTTGGGTGTTGATGGAGAGGTTTGAGTGGCAAAGGGGGCTGCGGATGGCCCATGTGAGGAGCAGCTGGAGTTGCCCCGTGCCAGACACCGACAGTTCCAGACGGCTCCGACCAACCCACCACAGGACAAGGCGGAGCCCCACAGCCAACGTGGTGGCACCTCTGGGGAAAAGTGTGCAAGAAAGGGCAAAATGCCACACAGCAGTGTGAGGAATGAGGAATACCAGTGAGACAAACAGCCCTGCAGACAGCAAAGGACCGTGAAAAGGGACGAGAGGAGGTGCTCCAGGCGCTGAAGCTGAGATTGCCTGGCAGCCCATGGTGAAGATCGTGGTGAGGCAGCGTGCCCCTGCAGCCCATGGAGAATGTGACGGTGGAGCAGATATCCTGTGGAGGCAGGTATATCCATGGCAGTCTATGGGAAGCCCACACTGGAGCGAGTTCTGATGGGAACTGCATCCTTTGGTGGACCCGTGTTGGAGCAGGTTTATCCTGAAGGACTGTAGCCCAAGGAGAGGACCCACACTGGAGCAGGGAAGTGTGAGGAGGATGCAGCAGCAAAGAAGAACTGTCCTGAGCTGCCCATGAGCCCCATGCCCCATTCCCAGAACCACTTTGGGGGAAAATGGAGAGGAGTCAGAAATGAAGTAGTGAATTTGAGCCTGGGAAAAACAGGGGGTGGGAAGAAGATATTTCAGTTTTTTCCTTTGTTTCTCACCATCCAACTTGATGTTACTTGGCAATAAAGTGAATTTTCCCGACTCAAGCTGAGTCTGTTTTGCCTGTGATAGTAATTGGTAACTGATGTCTTTGCCTTTATCTTGACCATGAGCTTTTCCATGGTATTTTCTCCTCCTGTCCTGCTGTGGAGGCGGAATGAGAGAGCATCTGGGTGGATGCCTGGCAGCTGGAGGAGGCCAACCCACCATGTGCTCTAGGACAGTTTCTGTTTCCTTTTATAAGCAACAATATCTGTTTTCTTCCACAATATACTGCCACTTCTTAAATGTTTTTAGTACAGCTCAGACAATGTTCTCATTCCACAGTGCTGCAAAATATGGAACTTGAGAACTATGCAGATACGGCAGAGAGAAACACATGCCAGATGCTCTTCGTGACTTCTGGTTTATCTTGTCCTTTGTGACTTTAATCATTCTTGCACTTCCTGTGCCTGATACAATCTCTGGAACCAAGAGATCCCAGAAATTACCTCACAGATGTCATACATTTGCAATCAAACTATTCAGCTTAAAATATTCTAATATTGTGAAAGACAAACCTTGAAGACAACACTTTGAAGATATCTTAAAGCTGAGTTATTAATTAAAGAACCAGTCATTAATTTAATGTGACTGATTATTTTGAAATGGAAATATTTCTGTGGGTTAATGTTTTAATGTACTAAACCATTGAATAAAATGAGAAATGTACATATCAGCAAAAAAAGAAACCACAGCTAATAAGTGGCTAAGTAAAAATTTAGAAGATAAAAAACAGGCAAGGTACCCAAGACTGTATTGCCCAAAGACTTTGCAAATACAATTTTCCTGAAGTTACTGGAAGATATAAGGTTAGCCCTTATATTACCTGTGGAAAACTTCTGCCAAGACCAGACTTCATGAAATGTCATATGTGGTCCCCAAAGATCATATATGAATCTCAGTGTAATGAATTTAATAATAATTGGGAATGTAAGGCCAAACACAACTACTGAGAAAAATAATTAGATTCTACTGTATGAACACAGACATCCATGTTCTTGCTTATTTTTTCGCCATACTATCCTTTTATTGCATAGTATTCTTGGAGAACTGAGGAACATTGTTAGATCCATCCTGGTCTGCTTCAAGCAACTTTCCTTATGCCAAGCTCAGCAAAACGGCATCTTACTGAAGCGAGTTCCAGGTGTCAGCTGACATGATGATCTCAGCTGGTCATTGACTTTGTTTGGCAATATTATTTTCAGACATGTAACACAGTTGTCTTTTGTCCTTCTTATTTGTTTATTTGCATTTGTGGCCATGGCTATAAGCATTTTCTGACCCAAGAACCCAGTGCAATCAGCTACATTTCCAATCCATTTCCATTTGAATAACCCTTCTAAATAAAGAGAACTAAATAAATCTCCTCTTAAGACCTTAGTGATTCTTTGGCAAATAGATTAATAAAAATTGGAATTAAGAAGTCCCTGCTCAGTACTTTCCTGGAGGTACAAGGGACCACCATACGGCCTTTGCTGAAAGGCAGAACAAATTTCTGTCAACATTAGGAATGGGCATTTTGAGTCTTTGCAGAAATTAACCTATAATCAGTACAGTAACCAAAGGATGAGATAATTAAGAGAAAATAATTTATCACACAGAAAAGATCCTAGAAATAAAGTCATGGTCTTTCCAAGAGACAGGACTAGGTTCAATTTGACATCCAAAAGACAAAGAATGAATTTCACCTATGTTCAGAAGATTTGCACAAAATCTATTAATCACTCAAGTAATACCTAAATCCTCAAAACATTTAACTCCACAAACTATATGTAGACTTTCTCCTAACCTTTTGAACAGGAATAAACTATACTTGAAATACAGATGCTATTATTTGGGATTTGTTTACCCTGAAAAATGTAAACATTCAGGACCTTGATAAATTTTAATTTAATATTGGAGGTAATTTATTTCAGAAAATTATGTAGCATCCAAACCTGTGGCAGAGCCTGTCTAAGTTTGAAAGTGATAAAAGATAATTCACAAGAAAAAAAAAAGCACCGAGGAAACAACTCCCCCCCAAAATAAACATCCCAGACAAGTTTAGGGACTACAGAAAGGTAACTCGGGCAAAACAAGGTTACCCAATGACACAAAATGTAATACTTCTATTACAAAAACATGTTTTCTTCAACTGAGTAATTCCAGTCGGAAAATCTATTTTTTAAAAAATAAAAACAAGTTTTGTGAAAGACAACTTTTAAAAATACATTCCAAACTATTTGATGAGACAGGCATAGAAGAGTAAAAGAAACATTAATTTCCTGGCACTTGAGGCTTTATGCTCTTCTTTTTTTATCTTAATCATCAGTATTACAGTTTGTTTAATATTTAACATTTAATATTGATAATTATATGACCTAGGTAGAAGTGGATTTTCTGCGCAGAGCATTCAGAATTCAGTCAAATACAACTAATGGCAGTGCTGAGGTTTATTAAACTCCTGTGCTACACTTAGACAAGGAGATTTCTGGCACCACCACATTAGCATCACTGTTAACATTTTAAAAAATTAAATAAAAAGATGTTTAGTATCAAACAATAGATATATATGGGAAAAGGTTGAATATTATCTCTATTCTATAGATGAACGATCCAATTGCTGTCTACCACTTTACTGTCCCTTTCCATCAGACATACCACGAGTGTTTTCAATGCATCCCAGGTGAAGATAGCAAGCCATATGCTATGTGATGGCTCTTACCATGCAGAGTATCTGCCTCCAACCACACACAGGACTTTTTGAAGCATAGTCAGCCTGTAGTAGGTTGTCTAGCTGCGCATAGCTTGTCCCAGAAGCTGCCACTCAATAGTACTTGAAATTCCAGTCTTCAACTCAGAAATCATTTATTGAAAAGCCTACATACACTGAAGTGTTTGGAAAATTTGATGTCTCTTGTGTCTTAATCCTCTGCAGAATACCAGTATTAACAGTCAGGTTTGTGACTTCCATGTGTATATACTCCTGCATCCCTGGCAGAGCCAGGGAGGAAGGTCTCTTCTGCAAAAAATTTTTCAAACTCTGTTTTTCCTCCCAAATGTTTTAGTATGATTAAAAAGAAACTTTGTGAAATGGATTTATGCTGGTGTAAAATCAAAGGCAGCATGGATTAGTTGACCTTTTAAGAACAACTTTCCTCTCTTCCAAACTAGCAAAAAATTGAAAAATGGACAAGGTTGAAAAGGCAGCTGAAACTTCAGCAGAAAGGTCTTCAAGAAGTACTGCAACAGTTTCCAAGGGTCACCCCACACTCCCTGATTCAGTCACTCCCAGTAAAGTGGGCAGAGATCAACATTGCGAAACAAGGGAGTAAATTATAGAGTTAAACTGGGGAAGGAAATCCCCTCTCCTTTGACACAACAAAAGCAGATTGCCTTTCTCAAAACATGATGGCATCTTACAAATGATTCTGCCTTTACACCATCCATCTCTTATTTTGCAGCTGAGATATGCACACTTTGTTTAAAAGGTACGGCAAAGCCAAGAACAGAGTTAAGACAGGACAACTATGAACACAAGTTTTCCTCATAGGAAAAGAAGAAAAAAAGTATTGTCAGGGGTGAAAGGACTTGGCATGAAAGCTAAAATCTTTTCCCTAGTACGTGAAAGATACACACTTCAGACCATACACTGGAAAAGAGTTCCATGGTAAAAAAAGATCCTTCTCTGTTGCTTTACCAGTTACACAGACATAGAAATCAACAGGGGTATAGTAACCTCTTTGGCTTTACTTTAACAGTTCATGCTATGATAAAAGTCTTACTAACAAGAGCATTTAATGTGGAACCATTAGAGTCAGTGTCAATTTTCAGAGGTTAACAGAGCTTTTCTTGTAAAATAAGTTTTAAAAAAAGAAAAGTAAAAACGAGACATGTTCCCAGAATGAGAATTTGCCTGCCAAGATCCACACAGACTTACTTTTTATGGACAAGTTACAACTCCTTTAAAATGCTTATTTAATGGAAATATAAATGTCAGTACAATTTAAAGAGAGTGAGTGCCATTAAAAGAGAATTGAAAGGTTTAATTGTCCTTTCCAGGTGTTCTCTTCAGAATTGCTTTTCTTGGCAACCCTTCCGTGTAGTTTCCCATAATGTTGATTAGCACCGTGGGCATTCGGGCTTTTGGGTATGTGAGCCTTTCATCACCCTCAAGTTTTTTACAATTTGAGGATCATTGTCCTCTGCTTGGCCAAAAGTGTATTTTATTCTAAGGGAACGCAGAGTGTTAGCACAAGTTCTTCTTCACAGTGTGATAGACCGGCTGAGGCTGGAGGGGACCTCTGGAGACAGTCCAGTCCAAACTTGCTCAGAGCAGGGGCTGCTGCAGCAGGTTGTCCAGGACTGTATCTGAACTTCTTCTGAACATCTCCAAGGGTAGAGACTTCACAAGCTCTCTGGGTAACCTGCCTCAGTGTTCACTGACTCTCACCATAAAAGATCTATTTCTTGTGTTCAAATGGCATTTCTTGCATTTCAGTTTGTGCTCTGTTCACTTTTTACTCCAACAGGTAATAATGAAGGCTCTCAATTCCACAGAATGGAATGTTGCATGAGAACATTTGCAGAGGGTGAAGTATTGAAGGGCTGATCACCCAACAGAACAGAATGCTCATCCTGCTGCTACATATAATCATTCACTCTTCGTGTAAGTAACATGAAATTGTTTTAAAGAAAGCAGTATCAAAGATTTCTCATTTCTTTTGGCCTCGATACCTAACAAATTGCCTTCCACTTTTACCCCATTTTGGAACGTAAATGCAATAGGGACGCTGAGCTGGAATACAGTCTGACAGGACATGGCTGCGTGTTCGCAAGCAGGACGGCCTGCAACATGGAATTAGGCAGTGCCAAATAACATGGTGAACATAAATATCACTTGTCATCAGTAATGATACAAGCAGTGAAATGCATATTCCATTGGTGAGTTGAGGCTTAGAATTTAACCACAGAGATACAGTTGTTGTTATTATTACTATTTTAATATCCTTCCTGGACTTTCAGTAAGGAAGCTATTACATATTTCTTTTTTTATGAAGAAACTACTACAGTCAAGAGGAAATCTTACCCTGGGTGTTGCACTTAGTATTTGACAACATATGTAAAATCACAGCTGGATAGACTAAACCTCCTTATTTAATGATTACATATCTAAGAGATTTCTTTTACATATTGGTTCAGTTAACATTCAGCAAACACTGTGCTCATGGTACCCACACCTATATGCTACTTTCTGACAAGAGAATATTAATAAGTAGTTATTCTATTAGAATGCTAGATAGGTGTATCTAATCCAAGGACTCTTTCGTAAGATACAGATTTATTGGTCAGGCACAAATTTTTATGAGAGGCGATCCCTTTTTCACAAATCAAGCTCTCAACTTTGCGCCTAATATGTGCAGTTTTAAGATTAGGCTTTAGACCCTCCTTCCCTGATACATTTAAATCCTTTCAGCATCACAGCTCGTCTATATCACTTCCTTATCCTAAAATTGCTCACTCGTTGTTTATGTCTTTGTAATGCTGAAAGCAGAAAATAGACCGAAGGACTCATAGATAATTTTATTTAATCTTCAGTGCTACCATCAGTTAAAACAAAAACCCTAACATAGTTTTTACCTAAAGATCTGTAATTTATGTGACTGATAACTAGTACTTGATATTATAGAACAGGAGTGATTTTGGGGAAGGACTATATTTATATATGAAACAGAGAAGTGTAACCATTTTAACTGCTTTGTGTACCTCCAATCAGTTTCTGGAGGCCACAGAAATGTACCACATGGCAGAGAAGAAGACAGAACCCCACAAAATCAAGAGCCATTCTCTTTTTTGCTTTGTTTTTAGACTGATTAGATTTGACAGAAAAGGTATTATGTTAATGTGATTCATTGAAATAGTCATTCCCCAAACTTTATGCTCCCTGGGGTCAACCATATACAGATCACAAGGCAAAGCAACCTCCCAATCCTGCCCACTAAGAAATAGTGACGTCCTGTCAAGCACCTTTGTGAAACAACAGCTTCAAACCTTCACTGCATAAGTGAAAAGGCAAACATACTTACTTCTCCCGCTACCTCCCCTCTCCTCTTTCCCTTGCCAGTTACGTATGGTTTTTTTCCCTACCAATACATGAATTATGTAATTAGAACAAATTCCATATGGACACATAAATTCCAAACATGAAATTAATACCACAACATGTCACGGTAATGTCTTATCTCCCTAGGAAATATATATGCATACAAAAATATAAATAAAGACAGAAAGAATTTAAAGCAATAATAATAATAATAATAATAATAATAATAATAATAATAATAATAATAAAACCCAAACCATTTAGAAAGTATCATGTGAAATTCTGGTTAAAATGAAGTTAATAGGAATTTAGTCACTGACTTTGTCCGAGTTGTTGTTGGGGTTTCTACACTCAATCTTGTTGAACACGGGTGAAAATAAAACGTTTCAGTTGTTAAACCCTTGAAATCCAGTATTTTCCCAATAGGAGAATGCATGGCCGAACTGGGTATCATGACCAGTTTATGCTATCTGTGCTCCCATTTTCTGGAGAGTCTTCTAGATCCAGAAAAAATTAATTTTATATAAGATGCTTTCATATGATCATTTTGATTGGGGAGGGAAGGTTAGACTCCTTCTCTTCAAGGAAGCATCATTCTCTTAAACCTGCATTTTTCACCTGCTGTTCCTACTAAACCAGTGTTCAGTATTGCACAAGCACAATAAAGGAGGCATTGAGCAATCTGAATTAGCGTAACCTTTTTTTTTGGCATTTTCTCAAAAATATGACAAAACTACTGGGACTGAAAAGTTCTTTGTTATTCAATTATCCATGCTTGTTCCTCAGACCTGCTCAAGTCTATGTTTTCTCGGTAAGTGCATAGGAGTTTGCCTTTGGCTTCCATGAAACACTGCCCAGATCCAATGTAATCCTAGAACTGTATACATGGCATACTGGTATATGAGTGACTATAGAAAGATTTCAGGGACTTTTCCAGCTAAGCACAGAAACACTTATACACTGGGAATTAAGTTCTTTACTTAGTTTTTAGGTCATTAAAAATAAATTTTGTTTAGTTTCTCTGTGTGTTACTGGACACTGTCCAGCTGTATGTAATACACAGTTTAAATAAACAGAAATATAAATTGAGTGTTTTCCTTTTGTAGATTGCAAGGTAATTTCTCCTAGTAAATTAACTTAGTCTGAGTGAAAAGAGAATAGGTATTTTGAGGTAAATCCTCTGCCTGCAATTACATTTCAGTAGTTGAAAATTCAGCAACTGGCTGATTTTTATCCAAAACATTGTATCATTTGTCAGAGGTGTGTTTGATAGACAGAGACAGACTTCTATTTATCTGTACACCAGTAACTAGTCACACAACAAGCAACACAGAAAGCTTCCTAACCCTGCGCTACCAACAGGTAAGGTGTCCAGGGGTAAGCTGGGCTTCAGTTTCCAGCCTCATTCAACATTTTAGCCTTTCTGAGGAGACATTGCTAAGCCACATTGGTAAAGTGCACTGTTTGTGGATGTGCCAGAAGATCACTGATGTAGAATCACTAGGCAAGTCTTTTCATAGACAAATGATATTCTTATGCATCACACCGTTAGCACTAACTTTAGGACATTTTTTCTTTTCTTCCTCATTGACCTCAGACATCCAGATCAGCAGTGAAGGAGAAGGAGTTATAATTCTCACAGGTGGTTTAAGCTAGGAAGAGAACAAAGTTTGTGGTCCTTAAGCCTTTGAGGAAGTGAAAGATATTCCACTAAGTGAGGCAGAGAAAGACCAATGCCTCCTGTTTATTTCGCATGTGAGGAACTGCAAAAGCACTGGCCTTGTGTTCCACTAGGTGCCAGCTCCAAAGTATCCAAAGACACCACTGATCTAAGCAAAATGAAACAAGCTTCTCCATCTACCCCCATTTCTTCTTTACGAGTATTTCTTTACAAAACTATGCTCATCATGTGGACTCATCACACCTTGCATCCTCAGGAAGACCTACTGTCTGTGGAGTTCCTAGGATTTGTCCCTGTCTTATCTTTTCAGTAACATTGAGAAGAGTTGTTGCCTACAGCTCCGGCCTTTGCCTCTGTATGTGCTTTTGCCAGCTATGCCCTGGAGCCGGACTTCTGTCTGTTTTCAGCAGTGCCTAGTGACCAAAGCTCCAGCCCACATGCAAGGAGCAGTTCCTAAACTTTTGGTATAAAATGAGTAATTGAAAATGCTGCATTTTCAGAATATGCGTCATTTCAAGCAATTGAAAAGGAGAAGAGGAGGGCCACAGCTGCAACTTTCTGCCGTCCTGATAGTGAAGCTCATTTACACTACTAATAACCTGAACGGACTGAAAGTATGAATCTCATTGAAATTCAATGAAGGCTGCTAATTGTTAAAAACTACGTTTACAGTAGGGCTTCAGGTAGTTAAGTCTGTTTTAAAGGTGAAGTAAGCTATGCAAGAGAGAAGGCTGGTTTGACCGTGAACACTATGCCCACCAAGGAATGTGAAACAGTTTATTCGCAGCGATAGCTCCTTTCCCCGAGCTGGTTGTGTGCAGCCACCAAGTGTCCCCACGCATGGTCCCAGCGCAGCCGGCACTGCTCGCTGCCTGCAGCCCGCGGCGAGCCGGCCTCACGCCCCAGCCGCTGCCGCGGCGTCCGGACCGCGCCCGCACCCGCGGGGCCGCCGGGCGGGAGGGGCGGGAGGGGCCGGGGCCGCCGGGGCCGCCGAGCCCGCCTTGCCGAGGGGCGGCGGGGGCCGCTCCCGGGCGACTCCGCCGGCCGCCGCCGCGCCGGCTTCCCTCGGCTTTTCGCAGCACCTCCCTCGCCTGCCTCCGCCCCCGTCCAGTGGCTGTCCCAGCTGCCGGAGCCGCCGGCGCGCCTGCTGTGCCCAGTGCTGAGCGAGCGGCGCGGTGGAGCTGCGGCGCGGGGCGGGCGGGACGGGACGGACGGGACAGCACGGGCGGCCGCCCGGCGCCAGGTGAGCGGCTGCAGGCTCGCGGGAGCAGAGGCGGCCGGAGGCGGGGGGCTCCCGAGGGCGGGAGGGACCGGCAGCGCGGCGGGCTGCGGGGGTGGGAGTCGTCCTGAGCCGGGTGGAGGTGAGCGACTCTGCGAGGCCCGGCAGCAGAGGTGCGCGGCTCCCTTGGGATAGGCTTTTCCGCCGACCCTCCCCCGAGGGACGAGCGAGGTTAGGGTGGGGAGGTCCCGCGGGGGCGCAGGTGGCGGGCGGAGGAGCGCGGGTCGGGGAGCTCCGACCTCCGCGGACAAGTGCCGCGGCTCCCGCTTAGTCACGGATCCTCCCCTGGCGTGGCATTGCGGGTCTCGCCCGGCCGGGGGGAGCGCGGCCCGGGGGCTGAGCGGGGAGGTCCCGCGGGCGGGGCCGGGCCCGTTGGGACTCGCGCCGGGCCGGTGCGGGGTGAGGCCGCCGTGAGGGGCTGCGGGCAGGGCGGCCGGGCTTCGTCCTGAGCGGCGCTGCGCATCAGGTACAGCTCTCGGTGCTGCTGGGGGAAAGCTCTCCTTCAGCTTTCCAGCATTATTTTAGGCGCTTGATCAGTCAACGGCGAGAAACATTTAGTAGCGTGTTTAAATTGGCCTGAAAAGTGAGTGGTTTTGGCAGAGGCGTTGGTGGGGTTGGATGTGGTTTAGACGGAGAGGCAGGGTAGCATCGCGTTGGGACAGTATTGCTAGACTGGGTCGGGGTTTGCTCTCACACCCGTTTTCTGTGGGAACGGGTGCAGAGAATGTATTCAGCTTAAAAGTTTTCCGTGCTTCTTTTCTGCAAGGAAACCTGTATCCCTGAAAGTGATGTCTTCAGAGTCACCTTTTGTGCACAATACTTATTTCGAGACGGGGGTTTGTCTGGGGATTTTTTTGTCATGTCCACTGGCTAAGTGTACTGGAAGCATCCTTTCTTGACTGAATTTATTTTTGCTTTGCAAATATATAGGTTTAGTCATTCATGGGTAGTACTTGTAACAGTACTGAACTCTGTTACTTTTACTGTGTTATTTGCTTGCATTGATTTATGTAGAAACAGGGAATAAATGTTTGTACACTAGTTCAATGTGTGTCTATCCAGCAAATTAAATGTGTGATTGTACAAGCCTAGTCTGGTTGTGACTTACATGAAACCACAGAATTGGTAAGGTTAGGAGGAACCACAGTGGGTCATCTGGGCCAGCCTCCCTGCTCAAATCAGAGTAACTCTGAAGGTGTGGTGGAATTGGCTTCAACATGAGCCAAAATAGGGTTTACAACCTCCAGACAAAAGCGTTATCAATCCCGAAGCAAATTAGCTGTGTCTTCTGTTCTGTCACTTGTACCAAAAAAGTAAATCTGGCGTTATGTGTGTCTACTGAGAACATGTTCCTCCTTTTTGCTTGTATAGGCTAACAGTGTACATCATCACTAGAAGAGAGCTGTGCAAGCTGATATTCCTGCTGTTAAGCTTTCAACCTTAAGGGTATTCCCAAGTGGAAAGCATGCTTCTGTAACTGTTTCCATGGGGGAAACAAGCAGGATTTGTTCCTCTGCTAGGTGACCAGTAGTGTGTTTGTTGAATTAAACTAAAGAACAAAAAACATGTCTTTGCTTAGGAGGATCTCCAAGTACTTGTCTTCACTGAGGAAGCACACTTATAATTTAGTGATGAAGACAAAGCTCTGAAGTGGAATGCTTTGAAAAAAGATGCAGGAAAGAAATTACACATAAACAGAATTTGCTCAGATACGAATTGGGGCCACAAAATTTTCTACCTACACTGTAAGATAATATTATGTTACTTCTACTGTGGTACCAAGTGAACTAGCGTTATTGGTATCTTTATTAATATTACTTTAGTATCTTAAGGTAGTTCTATGGGTCAAATGGAGTTTGTTAGCATGTTCTTTTTTCTTCAGTGCCTTCCAAATTTAATGTTAAACTTCTGTTTCTAATACATCAACAGAAATTGGCTCAGATTAGGGCCAGTTGGAGGGAGATTAAGGACTAAATTCCCTTTCTCAAGTTAATTACTCAGTTTATACAGTTTTTGTGCTGTGGGTGCTTTTAGTCAGGTCTTCCGCTAGTAACTGTAGAGTGTTGGCAGATGGAGAAAGTTTGGGAGTTCATAGGGGAATAACTCTTGTTAAATTTGGACAGTTCTTGGTTCCTGACATGTAACATGATCAGTGGCCTTGGCAAATGCTGGTTAGCTTTAAAACTGATCACTACACTTGAGTTTGAAGTTTTATGTTTTCAGTGGAATAATAGATTAGATTATTTGAAGGCCAAAGGGTAGCTCTTGCAAGTAATCTCATAGACGTCAATGTAAGAATTAGCATGAATAAGTCATGTTATTTGGCCTGAAATGTTAGCTTTCTGATAAATGGTAAGTCTACCAGTAGTTTTGTATCTAGGTTCAATTAAAAGTTTTGCTCTTTTCCAGATGCAAGGATTTGGAGAATATTAATTTGTTGGTAGGTGCTACTCACATTGTGAACATGAAGAGAGTTGATAATTTTGTTTGTTAGATAGGTGCTCATGATTATGGGGGTCTTACTCTTTCCAGTCATAAATTTCTGGTGGAGTTACAGTTCGGAAAGGATCTGTAATTGCTCTATGAAAAAGATAGGCTTGTATCACTATATGACTATTAATAGGACTCAATTACTTGGGAGTCTTGCATTCCTTTTGTGACAAAATACCTTTAAAATTTATTGTTGTTCAGGATGGACAAAGGGTCTTTTGTAGCTGACATTAAATCAAAGACAAAAAAAAATGGATCTCAAACTTCTCTTCATGATTCACATGGATTTGTCTTCAGTTGTGAGCTGAATATTTTGTATGCCACAGGTACTCAACCTGTGAGTGCTACCTACATCAGGTTCAGGACAGTTTTATTGCAGGTGTTATGCAGTGGAACTGATACAAGATTTTAGAAGTGTATCTGGCAGTTCAAGTCCCAGACTCAGTGTTTTCTATCTTTCTTTTATTGATGAGTTCTGTAGCACAGAAATAAAAATACTGTTTGACACAATATCTGCTTTTGAGCTAGTGCCTTATAAAAATGTGATTTTGTTCTGTTCTAGGTCCTCTTCTGCTGGCTGCTTAAATACAGTGTTCTTACCAGCTCATAGAAAAAGTATAGTTAGTAACATGATTAGCTTGTTTTTGTTTGTTTTAAAAGAAGACTGTAGAATGTCAGTTACTCAAGATGAGGCAGTATATAGAAAAGAAATACTTTATAAAGTTCCCCAATCTACTTAAAATACTTCTTCAAGCTGTAGAATTTATAGAAAATTACTAGAACTTACCACAGTATTTATGTTTTCTGAAATTTGCATGAGTACCTCAAGTGATGCCTTAGTTACCAAAAAAGAACAACCCTTCACAAATTAAGCACTATGTTCTCATTTATGGTGTTCCTTAAAGGAATCATTGGGGAGTTAAGGTCTAAGAGATCCATCAGAAGGTTTGCCAGAAGTTGTCATGTTTGACAATATGTGACACGTTTAGAAATGGTAGAACTAGAAAGACAAGGAGTAGTGTGATTATTATAATTATGGAAATGTTATTGTGCACACATAACAGAACTCAGCATCTTTTACTGATGCTTTTAGTGTTCAAAATATTCTTTCATTAAGTCCCTTTCTTTAGAGAAAAAAATTACTCTGCCTCTCTGCCTGGATTTATTAGACATCTGGGTATGCCTGACTGTGAATGCTGCCAAATTCCATGTTTAATTTCTGAGTTCCCAACCAGACTTTGAATATCTTTGTTTCTTTTGCACCAAATTGATTATGGACCTAAGCTGACTGAATGGGTTTCTGATGGGTTTCTTCATGTTTTGAAGTGACTTTGTTCCACCATTACTTATTCATAGCATAGTCCCAGTGTTCATATAAGTTGAATTAAAAATGCTTTCTTTTTTTCATCCTCATCTGTGTTTCGGCAAGTCAGCAATGTGGTGATTGTGGTTTATTTCTGAGAAGGCTAATAACTTTTTTTTGTAGAGGTGGTGATGTTGAAAAAAGCCATGTGGAGTCTAGTTGTACAAAGTAAATTTTTTGAGCTGATACGTTTGTGGGAGCTGCACACAGGAATGGTTCAGATTTAAATAAACTTTTCTGAAGTTGCTTTCGAGTCATCTACTCACCTGTGTGATGACTTTCAAGTATACACAAATGTTTGCTATTGACTAACTTGTTTCTGTTGTAGTGGTCTAAGGTAGGCAATGGTACCATCTCCTGTCCCCCTGCAGAGACTTACACTGAACCCTGAGAAGTGCTAAAGGAGGCTCAGAATTCAGTTCTGGCGTAACCCTGTTTCCTAGACCGTCTTAATAGAGGTTCCCTAAGTATTTACCCCATGTGGAGACTGAAGTGCCAACATGACTGTGTTTCCCTAGGCTGTGTAGGGTAGTGATGATGTATTCTGTATCAGAGTTTCAGTGGGACTTTGGAAGATGCTTGCTTCAGTGCATCCATCTTTCCAAATGCATGAATTTTATTTCTGTGGTACAAACTATTAGTCTTGGTCATTGGGCTGTTGACTGAAAAAGTCTGAGAGACTGTTATAAACCACCCCCCCACACCCCCTCTTTCAACCAAAAGCCTCCACCAAATATTGTGCTTCTTAGCCTCCAGAGAAATTTTAACAGCTCCAAGAGCAGGATCCAAGAGACCTGTTAAGTCCATAAAGTGAAGCTTAGGATGAAATCCCAGTATAATTTCTTTTTAAAGGTGTTGCTGTTCAAGCCAAGAGAGCTTGGAAAGGAGAGTGGGGAAGAAAAGTGTAAACTGAGCAGAAACAACTATTTACTTTTTATTTTCCCTCACTTACAGTAAGATGAAACTTTCAGAACTCTTATTTTTCTGAAAGTAGGAAAACTGAAGGCATGAGCTGGATGGTCTGCTTTTTGGCATGCCTGGTCCTCACCTGACTCCTCACAGCCTGCTTACATTGTTCACTAATATGAATATTTGAGGTTTATAAAAGTCTTTGTCCTTCCCTCTTTCTCTCTGCATCAAGTTAAGTCCTGAAACTGAATACAAAGGTTTTTGAAAACTTTTTGTCTACTTTTTTGTGCTTATATTTCTGTATACCTTTTCTCATGTTTTTATATGGCTGAAGGTGCATGCGTAGTGTTCTTTTGATCTTTTCTGATGTGCCAACCTTTGTATGGTCTTCTACTCTGCAGAACGCATCTTGTTGTTTTCCCCCTCCATTAAACCTATATACGTCCATACCCCAAAGTATTAAGGAAAATGTAAACAACCTGTCTGAAGTTGAAATAATCAGACTTCTGACAAACATAACTACTTTTATTGCATCTCTGCTTGTCATGCTTCATCAGTGCTTTGTAAACTCTTTTAAGAGGAAACCTGCTCAGGCATTGTCACTGAAGGGCTTTTTAGTTTGCTCTAGGATTAATAGAGGGTGTGGGTAATACTGCTCTTGAGGGAATACACCATGCAGACAAGGATTTCCTGGATAGTGTAAAACTTTTATAAAAGCTAGAGAAAGGCCTCTTGCTCATCTCCCAGGTGACAATTGGATATGAGGAGGTGAAACATTTCCAGTCTCAATAAGAGGGAACAAAACTTGCTTGTAATGGTCCCCTGTTGGGGTGCACTATGTGCTGGAAGAGAGATAGGCCCTGAGGGCCGGAGAGAGAGCCTCTTTCCTGAGCCCGGAGGTGACCCTGGGAGTGCATCCAGGTCACCGGGGATGGGCTGAGAGAGGATTGTGGGTTTCTGGACAGTGTTGGACCTATGAGACGTGATAATTGTAGTTTGTGACCTTATAGGGTATTGTTTACCTGTTACCGTAATAGGCAATGTCTCTGCAATACCCCAGGTGATTGGGGGACACTGAGGTGAACATCTTTACTGTTTATATGATGTGATATCCTGTTGGGTGCTGGTATTTAGGGGAATTTTGGGTGCGCAATAAAGGCTTTGCACTTTTCCACCGTGTGTGTTGAGTTCATGCCCTTGCGTGATTACTGCAGTCCCCTGTCCTATTTTTGCACTATATAGGACACAAATTGCTGTACAAGAGAATTAAATACTAAAAGTGCAGTATTTTTGGCACTGAGGTCCATAATGGAGAGCCATCCAATAGCACGTTCCACTCCTGAATCCACTTACACAGGCCTGAGTGGTTAAGTTAGCACTTTTAGATGATTCTAAGGGGAGATCTGTGAGTTGAACTGAAGGCAGACCTTGGCTTGCACAGCTTGGTATTTGTAAAACAAAATATATTAAAAAAATCTTTCTAATGGCAGTATCCTGCAACAGTTGAAAGGCTAAACAAAAGAATGGATTTCTCAGAGAGTTCATCTTCCTGTTCAGTTCTCATAAGAACTCGATCAACCAGCTATGAGTTTTGTAGATGATTGATGTCTGTACCTAAGTGTCTGGTTGCTCTCTGTGAGCCAACTTATTAAAAAGTAAAATATTTAATATCTTTGAAAACAGTAAAGATTTATGTCAGGAGGAAGGTACTTGAACACATTACCATTACAGTCTTAGAAGAAGCTGGTGTTCTGCATAAAGAGACTATATGAACACGGTGACCTTAAAGAATACAGTTTTTACAGACATGATTAACACTGGAGAAAATTAATGAAAACCAAATTATTATCAGACAGTAATAATCCTGTAACTGTATTTCGGAAAAACACATAAAAAAACTCCCATGGAACAACGTTTTAAAATCAATGGTGCTACTTCTGCTGTTAAGTGTGTGCCAAGATTTACTGTGACACAAGAGTTTCCAACATAAGCGTCCTTCCTATTACATCTAAGTTGCTTCATCCAAAATTTCAAAATAACAAAAACTTTACTGCATTTTGGTTCCAGTCTGGAAAATATAAGAAGTTGATGGAAGAAGTCTGCAGCCTTACATTTCTGAAAGGAAAGACATCAAGAAGTTCTCATACCTGGGCAGTGTGATGTGTTTCTCTTGCTCTTTTTAGCCTTTTATCACCTGGTATATACTTGAATAAGGCAGAATATCACAGAACAGCAGCCAGAAGCTTACCATTCATTATTACCCTCCTCTTCAGCAGTAACTTCTATAAATTTGCGAAATATTTTTCTTGAAATCCAAAATCTTAGTAGGGGATGACTACAGAAGATAGAATGAGAGCCAAAGACTATGGATGAAATAAGTGTGGCTTGAACAAAGCAGTTTAAGTGCAGCAGTAGACAGCATGATTTGAAGTAAATGAATGATTGTTTTGGGCCATGATTTCCAACATAAGTTTCTGTAACCAGCTGTTTATGCATTGGCAGTGAAAACCTGCTCTGCCTAAAACTTAGCGTAAAAGACCTAATAGTTTATTAAATGTTAAAGCCTGCCAGTAAATACGTATTTTCAACAGCAATTGTGAAATTTGGATGTGTTTTTACAAAAGTGATTTAACAAAATACTTTATAGAGCACAACAGCTGTATTTGTGTTTTGCACTTTCTTCATCTTTAATCCTATGAAAGTATATGTGCTGTAGGACAAGGCAAGCAGTTGCTGAAGGTAAGTCCTAAATGTCTTGATATATCACCTGTGGGTGCACACTTGGAAAGTAGTAAACTAGCATGGCATGAGCTAATTAATATTAATGGTAAGAATACAAACTCGTTTTATACCATCTTCCTGTCTTTGTTTCCACTAACCTTTTTAATTTGCAAAGAATGTGATATTAATGCAGAACTGCAACATGTATAACACAACAGACAAAAAAAAATGCAGTTTTTTCAAAGTATGCTTGTTCATTTGTTTTAAGAAAATCTCTGTCAATTCTAGTTTGACTTTCAAATTAATAAGATGGTGTGAAATGTTGTGAGACCTGGGTACCAATGCTACAAGGTTGTAATTGGTCAAAATAGAACACTCTTCATGGCGAGTGAACAAGAGGTAACAGATTTATGCCTGAGCCTTTAGTTTCTATTTTCTGAATTTTCATTTTTTCTGCTGACCATAAAGAAATGTTTTATATTGTCATCTTCTTCAGACACTTAGCTCTTTGTAAATAAAAATGGCTTAGTTGTAACTGAGGAAGTGAAGATAGCTGGTTACATCTTTACCTGTAGTCTGTGCATAGAATTCTTTCCCACACTCGGGTGGTTCAGTAACTGTTGTACTTCATTAGATTTGCTTGATATACAAGTGAAAATTTTTCATCCTACTGCAAAAACTATGCATATTCATGCTGGGATCTCTGAGTCATGCTGTATTCATCTATTATGAAGAAAAATACAAATGTTCATTTGAACAAATGAACAAAATTAATAACTAATGAAAAGAATCCCTTTATGCCTAATTCTATAATGTCCACAACTATATATCTGCAATTACATTACTGTTCAGGATCATCAAGAGTAAAGATTTAGGATTCTAATACAGAAAAGGACTTAAATAAGTTTAAGAAGAACGTAATGGGCAAATGTTTTGGAATGTATCATATGATCTTTATTTGAATAGATATGGTGAAAGTGTATTTTAGATCTTGGTTTTTTTTCTTAAAAAAATATACCAAAGCTAGCAACATCTTTTTCTTTGGTAGTGCTTAACCAACATTGTTGCAAAAAGAAAGGAACACGAATGTTATTTTACCAACTCTTTTAATTGTATATTTTATCTGGACATTGGAACAAATCTTGAGCTAGTGTAACTGTCCAAAGTCTTGCAAAAAGTCAGTTGAGCTGTGACCATCTCAGTATTTCACTTTATACATTTACTTAGTTTCCTGCTATCTGGATTTTATTGCTTTGCCTGGGATCATTAATTTTCATTCATAGCTCTGAATAGTTTTGGAGTTCTTGATGTCACTGTGTTCAGTCAACAAGAAGCTCTGCCTCTGTCCCTATTTGTCTTTGCCAGGCCCATCTCAGGAAGTGAGAACAATGTCAAAAAACCCCAGATGAGATAAAAACCTAAATGTACAGAAAGTATTTATTACAGCCTTTTGTTTAAACACTGGGCAAATATTAGCAAAGCTCACTCTGAAGTGCCAGAGTTAGGGGAAGGTCCATTCAAACTCCTCAGGGCTACAAAGTGCTCAGACAGGGCTGGAGTCAGTATCAGGAATTTCTTGGCTCCTGTACTCAAATTTAGACTTTCGTAATGCAGTTTTCATTTCTGGGGGATGGGACACTAACATCTTTGTCTAATGAGGTCTGCCAAACAAAATAGAAGGCATGCTTGGTGGTTCAGGAGTAAACCTCTGTCCTAGTCAGCTCATTTCATGTGTATCTGTTTGCAGGACTGAGGCTTAAGGAGAAAATGAAATGCAGGGAATGTAGGAGCATTCTGAATCGGTATCATAATGGGACACACAGCAAGCAGCTTGCCTCATTACTTGCTTGTAGCATTGGTGGCTACACTTGTGGATGCCACTGAGTATTTTTGGGCTCCATCCCATTCACATTTCAACTCTTGGTGTCTAGGTAGTAGAGACAAGGGGTGCTGGAAGTTGTGTTTGTTTTGTTGTCTAAATACCTCACTGTGGATAGATGGTTTGTGTACAAAAGAAGAGATTTCCCCATAAAATGTAAGAATAGAATTGCAGCTTGGTTTTGCTTGGAAGTAACCTAATTTGAGACTAGCATAGAATGGGAAGTGTGAGTAAGCAAAGAGAGAAAACAGTTTTTGGATGAGCATCTCTTTTAATCCTAGGAAATTATATTGTAGATGAACAGTCTTGCAGCTGTCAGATGTATTTAAGCACAACAGTTTTCTTTATCAGGTTCTTAGGATGATTAATGTAATTCTGCTACTTAGTTTGCTGATGGAACAACTTTATTAATACATGATTTTTAGGCATTCAGACAAGCAAGCTGAGGACAGGCTTGAACAGGTTTCCTGGGGATCTTTAGAAAGCTAGCCCACCTTTGACATTTCTTGCCTTTTTTAACTTGTTTTTGTTTGGTTTTGATCTGTTCCTGCATAGGATTTTTGTATATTAGATATGACCATTGTTTTAGCATATGATTTATTTTCTGACAGCTTTTTTATATTTGTTGGATGTATTGCATGTTGCATAATTCTTGAAAACACTGGCAACAATGTTGCAGTGCTCTTAATTTTTAATAAGCCTTTGCTTTATGCTTTCTATGTGATACTGTTGTATGTGTATAATTTATTTGTGTGTATGTTTAATCCATTTCCAAAGCTTCATTTGCTTGACAGCTTCACTGTTTCTCGGTTTATTCCTGTGGCACTTCTCTTGCAGAGTTCAACCAATAGTAACCATTGTAAATTAATAAATATTTACATTTGTGTGAATGCTTGCAAAATAACATTTTAGCCCTAACCTTAAAAAATTTTAAAATTCCCAAAAGAGTTCACCATTTACAGTGCCTGAAAAGAAGGGAATCTACTGCAGCCTGACACAGCACGAGCAGAAGCACAGTGCAGTTTGTGAGCAGTGTGAGTGCTAACCAATGTACTTGCACATGCACCCAACTTGTGATGGAAAAGTTAAACTTCTGCTGTCAGGCAGAATGCTCTGTTGTACCCTAAAGCTGATACATGAAAGGTAGTCAATGTGTAAAGTTTACTGCTTTGCATGTTTCAAGAATCAGCTGTAGAATCACTTGCCACTATATATCTAAACCTTTTAATTTAAGAATTAATGCATGCAACAAGCATCTGAGTGTTTCTTTCAGCATGCAAAATATTCAGATGTATGCTTTTTTGAAAAGATCTTAAAAAAAATATTTCATAGAATGATATCTCTTATAATAAAAGGCATGTCCTTTTTTCAACACATTTTCTTTTGTCCTGTTGCTCACATTAGACAACCATCACTAGGAGGAAAGGTAGACAAACCAGGTTTTCATAATACTGTTCATGAACTTGCTGTCTGCAATGATTTGTGGAATTTCTCTCTCTTTATTTTTTTTTTTTCAGTAGCTTCTTGCCTTGATAGTAGGATGAGGATTGGGAATCAAATCTTGTTTCTTACTTAGGAGTTCACAGTCTTGCTGTTAAAATGTTACATGAGAGAACGTGTGAGTAATGGACTGAAGAGATGCTTTCTTACATACTTACTGAGATTAATAAAGCTTTTGGATAACCTCTCCATGCTTACTCTGTCAGCTTTCGGTTGGGTTTTTTTGTTATTGTTGTGTGCGAATATATTTTGGAGGGTTTTGTTTGTTTGTTTTTCAAATGTTGAAAGTCTTACTTGTGCAAGGAGCCATGGCCATGCTCTGATGTATTTGTAGTCTTTGGAGAATTAGAGCTTGAATGGGTTTTTTCATTTTGAGGTTTTTTTTCCTTTCAGCAAGCATCTCTTTCTCTCTTAGTGTCTTGGCAATATACCCAGTAGTATAACAGGGTTGAGAAGATTTATGCTCATGTTGGAAACATATTTTGTCGTAATGTCCACACACCTACACGTTTTCTAGTCATTGTGGTTTATTTATTTGATTATTTCTTCTAGAATGGTTGCCTGGGGAAAACAGCAGTGCTGTGTTGGCAGAATACAGGACATTTTCTTGCGATTCAGGATTGTTCAAGCAGTCCTTTTACTTCAGTTGTTCCTGGCTACAGCAAGCAAAGGTAAGAGAGTTTCTTCCTGATTTGTCTAGTGTTGGTATTCCAAATAAATAACATTAGTCTTGATGAATAGGACTTTTGAATATATTCAGGACAGGCAATTTTTTGCCTCTTGTAATCAAGAGGAAAAACTGTCACTCGCAAGAAATGAAACAGTTGGTGCTTAGCATTTTGGATGCCTTTTATGTTTTCATAAAAAACCGTTGGTAGTAACTTCTAAGCTATGGATGAGGAGAGAACCAAGACACAATTTGTAATAAAAAGGCAAATTATTTTATTGCTGGGTTTTTTTGAACTGAAAGTGTTACTATTTTCAGAACATGTTAAATCTTTGACACTGCTCTTACAAAATCACCACAAGATCCTTTGAGCTTCGTTGTGTTTAGGGCATGTGTGAGTGTAGAACATCTCCTGCACTGATCTTGGTTGTGGATCTGAATATGGCTAAGGAAAAGGTGATAAGGTCCAAAACATGTAACAGAAATGATGTATTTGAACTTGGCAGTTTATGCTCTTTATGTAACAGTAAATGAAAAATAAATTCTTAAGGGTCTTGTACAAATTGGATAACTAATGTGGTGATGCTTTTTTGTGGCATAAAGTAGAATAAAGTGGGGTAAAATAATTTGTGTTTCTTCATGGCTGTTCTGTAAACTGATGGTTAGTCTGTCACTACTCTGGACTTCAGGTGATACAGATAACAGTGCTTGTCATTCATAAAGTTTCCTTATATCAATAGCGTGTAATACATTTATTGTGTTAATAATGTGCTTAGAGTATTAAAAAATTGATAGTGCTTTTTGCCATGTACTTAATGGCTAATTTCAGAAGCTGCATTCATGGCATGTTATTTTACTTTTGAAGGTCAGAACTTCTTGCAGTTCAAATTTACTGCCTGATTTTTTTGAATTTAAGTATGCCTGCTTAACGACATTGTACAAGCAATGAAATTTCATAGGTTACAAACTAGGCTGTTTCTTACTCTAATTTTCCAAATATAGTAATTTTCACAAAATGTTTCTATTGAGGCAGAATCTGAGATTCAGGTGATAGACCTGCTACTAAGATGGAGAGGTTTTAACTTCTTGTATGTTAAATAGTAAAAAGGACAGAGCTGCTCAGCAGATGGACAGATGTCATAGAAGAGTTTTTCCAGGGAAAATTGGATTATATCTAAAGTTCTGAGGAAGCAAGCGAAGAGGGATTTCATTTTTCACCTTTGAATCACTTAAAACTGTCAGTAATCTTCAAGAAAAGCTAAACTGACACAAGAGTGTGTTTATGTTTTCCCCCTGTTTTTGGGGGAGGGTTTTGGTTTTAGGGTGTTAGTACTATCAGCAGTATTTCTACTCAGTTCTCTCCTCATCTGGGGTGCCAAAATGTTTGTGGTCTCCAAAAAATATGAAGAGAGAAGAACTTTCTGTGTTCTTTCTGATGCTCGTTACTGGATAATGTGATGTTGTGTATCTCCAGCTAAACAAATAGAACTGTGAATGAAAAGGAGAGATGACATTGATTTTGAGGAAACAGTTCTTAGCTTCAGATTTTCAAAATATTCAACAGAATCAAGTGACCCACATGTAGAAAGTTTAGAGTTTTAAACTTTTTATAAAGAACAGTTAGGAGCTGTAGATGGAATACTTGAGTGTACAAGAGTCTTTTGACATCATTTTAATCGACTGTAGTGAGCCAAATTTGTCACAGGTGGCAAACACTTGCAAGGAAGTTAATGACTGTTGTTGTTACTGGTTAAAAGCCAGACTGTGCAGACACATAAACTTGTGACTATTTTTATTCAAGAGAAAACCTGACGTAGTGCTCAGCTGTACTGATACGGTAGTTGTTGGTAATACTAGGAAAATAACACTGCTGCTTATGTACTGAGAGAATATGTTCCTGTAGGTCTAATTCTTAATACCTGTGGTTGGCCACCTCTTGTGAAGATATCCATTATCACTATGTAAGGATGTTTAGAAAAAAGAAAGAGATTGCATTTTTGATTTATGTTGTCATTCTCAGAAGGTTTATTTTAAACGTTTGGAAGTATGTGCATATATTTCAGGATTTCTTTTATGGCTTAAGAGAACATGCTTATTAAGTACATGCTTTTAGTTTTAGTGAGGGTAAAACCTCCAGGTTTTGCATCTATTAGAGATAAGTATAGTAAGAAGAAAAAATTCGCATTTCTTAAAAGGCTTATGTGCCCAAATACAACAAAAGACACTGAAAAGTCAGCCCGCAATTACTATTGCATGGCGTCTCCTTCACTCCAAATTGTGGGGTTTTTTGAATTTTTTTAAAAGTTGTTATCATTATTTATTTTTTCCTGATTTTTCTTACTTTGGAGATGTTTGAAGCATTCTTTCTGCTGTGCTACCTTTCTGTGCTGTGGTGATAAAGGTGTGTTCATGGCTACTTTTCTGAAAAAGTGTTGTCTGGATGCCAGGAGACTAATTATAAGAAAGGAATGCCACTGTCAGAGCACAGCCAGTTCCAGCTCCTCAGTTCTGTGGTCAAGGGTGGATTACAGCCCACAAGCACCATTGCTAGAGAAAATAAGTGATGATTAATAAGTCTTCCAAAGGCTTTACTGTAATGTCATCTCCTACTTACATTGCATCCACTCACATATTGAGGTGACTTAGTCAAGATAATACTGATAATTAATTTCTAATGTAATGCTGTACTGCACTACTTGGAACAGCAAAGTGCATTTTCTGACTATGATTATGATTTTCTTTGTGCTTTTTCAGCATTCTTTGGGTAGATAAAATGTATTAAAATTTCCAACCCTGTCTTATAACAATTCAAATAGCATTGGTATCTATTCTATTAACTTTGTCATCCCTTTTTGGCACTTTCTTTTTCATGACTGTTTAGAGCAAAGTGGGCCAGCTTTCCAGTTTCCAGAATGGTAGACCTCTCTATATAAACATTTTTCTTAGTTTAAATGAATTCTTCAGGCCTTGCATATTGATCAACAGCAGTCTCGGATTATATAAAGCAGACCAGGAGAATCATCAGCAGATTGATCTCATTTTGCTTAATTTCTGGTGGCTATCTGTCTTATGACTGTTTTCATCTGCAAGTTTATGTTCACTCTGGCTCCCTTGACAACTTTCAAGTGACAATTTCTCTAAAGAACGTAAGAGAATTTAGCAGCCCTTTAATTCACTGTTGGCACATCCACACTGATTTAATGCTTAACATGAAATCAAGCCTCTCTCAGAATTTGTTCATTTCCAAAACCAAGTCTGCTGATGATACTTCAAGTTTTAATTAGTGTTTTTGCTCAGGAGTGGAATTCTAGTCTGTAATTTTGGATAGTTAACAGTGACTTCAAGTTTTGAAGCTGTGTCAGGAAACTTCCTTTACCAGTCAATTTGGCCATCTCTGCATGTTCAAGATTGCTTAGAGGAATTTTGGAGGCAATATGAGTCATGCAAGTATACTTCTGACATACACTGTCTGAGGAACAGCTGCTCCATCAAGTCTTTCAAAACCTTCAGCAAAATTTCTACTTAATAATGAAAGACTTGAGCAATTTTTTTATTTGGGAAGACTGTGTCACCAATGTTGGCATGTTACTAGCTGGCTGTTTTCCTTTATAAAAGCAGTTTCCTTATGATCTGTCCATGCTGTAAGGTGGTAGATCTATTTTAATTTTATTTTAAAAGGTAGGTACATTTGAGCCTGTATCTGAAAATCTCATCTTCTGTGACACTTTCCCCTCCCATCCAGTCTTCCTCATCCAGCTTTTAAGTAATTTTAAAAATTAATTTTCCATGCTGAAGTGTTCTTAGCTGAATATCCC
This sequence comes from Lycocorax pyrrhopterus obiensis, assembly GCA_014706295.1. NCBI lineage: Eukaryota > Metazoa > Chordata > Aves > Passeriformes > Paradisaeidae > Lycocorax > Lycocorax pyrrhopterus. The sequence continues at coordinate 15,673,427 of JACSVZ010000001.1, forward strand.
AGATTTTGCTTTCAGACTCTGACAAGTGGCCAAACTGAATGAGTGAATTCATGCTGCAGGGTTAGGCAGGGGAGGCTTGCTGTTGGGTCAAGTACATCTTTCTTCTCCATTGCCATTTAGAACCAATCTAAGTATAATTTCAACTAAACCACTACACTTACCATTCAAAATCCATTGTCTGCAAGTTAGGATTTTCACCTAATTCAGCCTGTACTCAAAGAGTTTTTTGTTTGGTTTTTAGCCTTGCATGGTACTTCCATGATGTATGCTGAACTTCAGGAATGATTCAGGATTGTGAAAAATGCGTGTGAGCTTCCGCTAGTTAACATCACAGAGAGAGTCTTGAAGCTATAGGATGCAACAAGAATAGGTATCAATGACTTTCCATGAAACTGGATTGATATATTTTGTGTTTCAGTCTTTTTCTGGTAGCTTGTACCTATCAAGCTGCACTTGGAAGTTAGGAACTTTCTCCTTGTTTTCACTTGTTGCTATTGAAAAAGAAATTTGAGAGCCTGGAGGTCAAGAGACAGAAAAGTTGTCAGAACTGGCCTGATGAAAGCTGGTGCTCTGGTTGCCTGAGAACATCACAGAAGAGCTGGCTGCAATCTTGACAGCTAACTAGGACTATGAATGTAGCCTACTCTGGAAAAAAACCCCTGATCCAAGGTGCCTGGAAGTTTGTCTTCTTACAGGGGAGCTGATGGAAAAGGATTTTTTCCTGTGTTGGCTGATCTTTTTCTGCTTGCCTGACCCCTGACCAATCATGATTAATCCCACAAGTCCTCTGGAGCATACGTAAAAGCTTTGTATGGACAAATAATGACCTCCTTAAAGGTGTCAGTAATGTGTTCTCTTGCACTGGCTGAGCATCTGCCAGGCTGTTTCATTTTTCTGTTGTTCCATTTCACGTTCCAAAGGAACTTTGTCTTATTTTGGTGCTGATGTGTACAGCATAAAGCAAGCAACTATGATAATGATTATGCAATTGGAGTGCATATTTCCACAAAATAAGAGTCAGCTCCAAAGAGTTTACATCTACAGCCACAAAAGTCTGTCCTTTCCTGTGCTGGGACTATGGAAGAAAAAGGCACCTACAAGAACTGAACAGTTATGATCAAGTTTCAGTGTTTGGGGCATTGTCAGTAACTACTTGTTTTATAGGGAAGGTGCCCTGCTGGAGCTGTTGTTTATGAACAGAGAAGGCTGGTGGATGATGTAATGGTTGGAGGTCTCAGCAATCACTAAATGATGAGTTTTCGATTTTTGGAGAAGTAAGGAGGGGAGTCAGCAGAACTGCCACCTTGGATTCTGGAAGGGAGACTTTGGCATGTTTAGGGGGCTGGTTGACGGAGTCCTGTGGGAAGCAGTCCTGAAGGGCAAAGGAGTCCAGGAAGGCTGGACATTCTTCTTCAAGAAGGAAATCTTAAAGGGGCAGGAGCAGGTCATCCCCTGCTGAAAGATGAGCCAGTGGGGAAGATGACCAGCCTGGCTGAACAGAGAGCTTTTGTTGGAACTCAGGAATGAAAGAAGAGATTATGACCTTTGGAAGAAAGGGTAGGAAACTCAGGAGGGCTACAAGGATGTCTTAAGATTAGGCAGGAAGAAAATCAGAAGGGCCAAAACCCAACTAAAATTTAATCTGGCTACTGCCATGAAAACCTAAAATGTTTCTATAAATACATTAGCAACAAAAGGGCTAAGGAGAATCTCTAGCCTTTTTTGGATGAAGGGGGAAACATAGTGACAAAGGATGAGGAAAAGGCTGGTGTACTTCATGCTTTCTTTGCCTCAGTCTCAGAGTACCCAGTGCTCCAAGCTGGAAGACAGGGATGGGGAGCAGAATGAAACCTCAGCTGTATGAGGTTCAACAGGGCCAAGTGCCAGGTCCTGCACTTGAGTCACAACAACCCCAAGCAGCACTAAAGGCTTGCAGAAGAGTGGCTGGAAAACTGCATGACAGAAAAGGATCTGGAGGTGTTGATCGACAGCTGCTGAACATGAGCCAGTGTGTGCCCAGGTGGCCAAGAAGGCCAATGGCATCCTGGTCTGTGTCAGCAGTAGTGTGGCCAGCAGGACTAGGGCAGTGATTGTCCCCCTGTACTTGGCACTGGTGAGGCCACATCTCAAATCCAGTGTTCAGTTATGGGCCCCTCATTTCAAGAAAGACATTGAGGTGCTGGAGAAAGACCAGAGAAGGGCGACAGAGCTGGTGAAGAGTCTGGAGCACAAGTCTGTGAGGAGCAGCTGAGGGACCTGGGATTGTTTAGCCTGGAGAAAAGAAGGCTCGTGGGAGACCCTATCGCTCTCCACCTTAAGGGAGGTTCTAGCAAAATGGGGGTCAGTCCCTTCTCCCAAGTAACCAGCTACAGGACAAGAGGAAATGGCCTCAAGTTGCATCAGAGGTGTTTTAGATTGGATACTAGGAAACATTTCTTTGTGGAAAGGGTTGCTGAGCATTGAACCAAGTTGTGGAGGGAAGTGGTTGAGTCTGTCCCTGGAGGTGCTTAAAAGATGTGTAGTTGTGGCAGTTGAGGACATGGTTTAGTGGTGGACTTGGCAGTGCTGGGTTTACAGTTGGACTCAATGATTTTGGAGGTCTTTTCCAGCTTAAATGATTCTGTGAGTCTACATGGTCATCCTTGGTCTTGTGCATAAGTTTTACTTCAGAGTTTTCATGAGCAGCTAGGATTTATTGACTGCGTCCAAATTTGTCACTTGCCCACCACAAAAATAAATCCAAAGGAGTAGGTTACAAGATTGTTTCTTAATGTGTTGTTTTGAAAACTCCTAGGAAAACACCTAGAAACAGTAGTATATTGAAGAATAACTTTCATATAAAAGATATTTTTAAAGACTAAATCATTTTACAAATCACCTTTTCTTTATTTAGATCAGGAGGATTTCCTAGGGCGATACAAAGCTGTCTTTAAGACTGCATGTGAAGATCCTTGGAGTATGTCATCAAGAATTTCTCTGCATCCCTTGAGAGAATTCCTTGTCTGTGTGCACCTCAAGTTGTATTCCTCAAATAGTCCATGGACAGCATATGTATATGCTGAAAAAACTCTTCACACCAATCTCTCTGCAAATAAGTATGATCTTGGACTTACAGGAGATAATGGTAAATTGAAGATATGGTTGTTCAGAAAACAGATAAATACAAATGTAAGACTTCGTAAAAACACTTGGAACCAAATATGTATCCAGTGGAAAAGTGACAAGGAGGAGATGAAGGTATTCTTAAATGGAACAGAAAAATCACGCAAGACACTAAATGGGAAAGTTAATTTGCCTGGAAAAGGCCAGTTCTTACTTGGCTGTTCAAAGCTGCGAGGTACATCTGCGTCACCTCGCCAGGGTATGACTGGGGAGCTGTACCTGTTCAGAATGTGGGACAAGGCAAATATGACACAATCTAAGGACTGCCAGGATAGTGGTGTTGTACGCTGGAGAAAGGAGGATTGGACATATAACACAACAGTAGAAGAGGATAACTCTTTACAATGTGGTAAGTACCACTGCATTGCTTTTGAAATAGTAAGTCAGTCAAAAGTTGATCTGAGTGTGTCTAGCATTTCTCTTCCAGATTTTATGAAGTCTCAATCTATTAATCATTTCTTGCTAAATTCTTGATGAGATCATGTGAGGACCTGCAGCTGTCTCTAGTTTTTATCCAAATGAAAAAGTATAGCATCAGTCCTTAAAAGACTCTCAACTTGCTTCAACTTTTTTGTCTATCAACCGTTTGTGTAAATGAGAGCAGGATGCATGCAACTAAAACTCCTTGGAGTATTGGGGCATGTATCAATGTCATCTTAAAATTTGCACATCATCTGTTCAGGGAATAAATACAGAGGAAAGCCTTGCTGGTTCTCATTCCGTATTCTCATTTGCTGGGCCAAAATTTCAGTGAGTGCAGCTTTCACTGCTTCACTGGCACATTACACCATATTCAGCAGGTAGGGTCTACATCTGCAAAAATTATAGGAGGATCAAATTTCTTTATCAGTATCAGTAATGTCTCCTTTATTAAAATGACCAAATGGTTTCTCACACATTTCTCAAAATTCCCCTCTGCCCTGAAAAAGAACCACAAAAACCTTTGAATCAAACCAAACCAAGATTTTATTTTCAGAAGAAACTGAGTTCAAGCGAGAGAATCATCCTGTTTTTAGCTCTTGCTATCACATCTTTTGGCAAAAAAGACAAACTTGAATCAAGCTTTGATGGAATACAATTTATCAATCATAGGAAATTATATTATCCCCTAAGAGATTTTAATGTCACTACCTCAATTATTGTTTCCTAAAATTTTTATATAGCATCAGTGATTCACTTTAACTGTGGCACCAGTCTTTATCATCTTTATCCTTAAAAAATGTACCTATCTATTTCATGCTGATTCAAAAATATCTTTTATCTGTGTAATCTTATAACCACTGCCTGACTGGACCAGATTCAAAGTGCCTTAGTAAGGGCAGTAAATTAAGGTGACCAGATTTCTTTTTCTGGGAGAGAAAGAAATCTGTCCAGGAAACCAGGACTCATGGAGAATGCTGCCAGCACTGGTTTGTAATGAATGAAATGCCTTTGCTGTCCCTGATGCTGTCGTTGGGAGAACATCTTCTTTGTTGGGTTCTGTGACTTGGGAAAGGAACTGAAGAAAGGATGTCTTTCTTTTACTCATGTGTCACTGTGCTTGAAGGAACACAGTCCTAAGGCTGAAAGGGGGAACATTCTGGCTACCAGACGTAAGTTTGGTACAAAGAAAAGTCTGAGAGAGGTATGTCTGGATGGTGGGGAAAATCTTGGTCAGAGTGGAGCGTCTGATTGTCGTCTACTGATGCACAGAAAGCACAACCCCCTTGTTTTCTGTTCCAGCAATTTCTGCCCTGAATATAGAGCATCCTTGAACATCACAGGGCAGCTTGATCAGGAAATGCCCAGCTCCAGCCCCAAGTGATTAATGGTTTTAGAATTCATGATTTAGTGGCTTGTGGAATCCTTTGTCTACCTGCTCTCTAGTGAGTGTGTAAGATGTGTGGTTTCCAAAGCTCTGTTGCTTAGCCAAATTGAGTAACTATGCTAACAGGGGTTTGTTTCAGTGAAGAGACCATCTCTACTGCCAAATATAAGTTATTTCCTCTAGATAACTTGGGGCATTAACAGCTTTTCAAAGAGAAGCTTACTGGAATTTTTTTACAGTTTATTTGCCTCCCTTCACTAATAGATGCATTTTAGCTGATTACCCCCCCAAGCTGTGCTGTGAAAAGCATATATTTAGCAAATACCAGTCCAACAGGTAACAAAGCTTTTACAGTAGGAATATCTAACAGTCCGTGTCAGGTGATTTTAATTGATGTTGCTACTACTCTTGCAATCTGATTTCTTTCAGTAAGTTCCTCCAAACACCTGTGTAAAAATCACCTGATTTGGGAAGCTTCTCTGGTTTTTTGTTAAAACAGAAGAACTTTGAGTAGTAAGTCTGCAGAAGGATCTAATTTTATATCTGCAATGAATGTAACTGGAAAGGGCAAAAGTTTAGAAAAATCCTAAACTTTGTAGGCACAAAAGATGAAAAGGAAGTGGTTCATTAGAGCCATAATTGTGCCGGAGGACAAGTTTCAGAATTTTTTTTGTGACGTGGTTGGCATTTTGTGCCTACGTAAAACCATTATTTGTAAAATAATTCTGTCAAAGGCTACCGTAATTTCTGTGATTTCTTCTTTGCTTTACCACTCAAAGTCTTTGTGCAGTGTAAGCCATTGTCTAATTGGTGTCTCATAGGCAGTGATCCACTCCATTAATAAGTCTAGATTTACTTAGCATCACTTTTCCTGCCTGTTTATTGACTCTTCTGATTCTTTTACTTTAGTTTTTATAATTTATTTTCATGAAAATTTTTCAAATTACCAAAAATTTATTCAATTTTTTTCTTAACAGTTTGAGGTCTAATAAGGATCAAAATCCTGATTCTGGTAAGATTCGCACACATGCTTAGCATTTAAAGGTATGCTTAACTTTAACCAAGTAGCTCACTCCCCAGAAGTGGCTGGGATTACCTTTGCAGTAGCTGCGTATTTTATGCATCTGAAATATGCAAGAAAGGATATATCTGACTGCTTCCCACTTTGTGATGAAGCTGATCACGTTTCTTGGACTAATGGTTCTCAATAGTGAACTTTTAGATCTGAGTTAAAGATGAAACTCTTGCTCCATCCAGTGACAGAGTCTTCTGGTTCTCCTTCTTGGTGTGGCCATTGCACACTGAGCAGGTGTAAATACCGCAGGCAGGGCCATACAGGGAAGGAGGTCACACACTTGGTGCATTACTGGCCTTCCATGTACATTCTTCATGTTCCTTTGATAATTCCCCTCTTGCTGAGAGAGAAGTAGCTTAACAGCTGTGATACGGAGAGAAGAGTACCACAAGTTGAATGTGTCTCACTTTACAGATAACCTCCTGGTATTTAAAAATACGTACTTGAAGAAAGATGTGCTCACCCTTCCAAATTCTAACCTTGGAAAATTTATCTTGTTCCTTGATTAATGATTCCTTTGTAGCTACATGCTTTAATGTGGACAATATGAATGATACCACTATTGTCTCTGTATAATCCAAGAAAAAAGCTATTAAGTAATCTAAAGTTTGGGGTGATTTAAGAGAACAAACACACAAGAAAACAGATGAGGTTAAAGTGCTAAATCCTTGAAAAGAAACTTTAATCACCTCTGAGTACCAGCTCTTCAGTTGTCATTTTTACATGAGATACTTTCAAGTTGCCTTTAATAATAACTTCACTGTGAAATGTACTGTTTAAACATTAATCATTTCAGTTATACATTAAACAGTAACTTTTTTAATCCAAATACAAATAACCAAATTGTTACACTGTGTATTTATGCAAGGAGCTCAGATATGATGGGATATCTTTAGCAAATTTCAATGAATAAATAAAATAGATGATTTGGGGCATAAATAGGATCACTGACCATAAAGCACTGGCATCTCATTTGTGATATTGGTGCTCTAACTTTTAGCCTTTTGCTTTCTGTTGCTTTTTATCCTAATTAAAATTCAGTGACTATATTGTGGCATTTATGATTTTTCTAAACTGTCCTGTCCAACCTTCAAGATTAAGATGTTGCCCTCTCTTTTTCATGTACTCTTTTGACTCAATATTGCTGCTGGTGTTGCTGGAGGGCGTTTCCACGCTTCTGGGTACAGAGCAATTTAATGCTTATGGGAGAAATGGGAAGTGACCGGTGCTCAGTGTGACTATTTTGCCTCTGCATTCTCAAGGAAGAGGAAAACTTCAGTTTGGGCTTTTGTTCTAGTTGCAGATGTGGGCGGTAGAAGGTATGTTTTAGGCTCATGTAATCCCATTTAAAGATTTCGCAACTGTGTGCCCGTCTGATGACAGGATCCCCTTTCCGGGAAGAGAGGGTGAAGTCCCAAGGCTTTACATCCTTAGGGAGAAAGTGGAAACGTAGCTATCACTCATCCAGTCTGCATCCCAGCCTGCTGGGTACCAAACTTGGGGCTGTGTTATTACGTTTACTGAGTGGATCATGAAAGCAGAAGATGAAAAAGGAAATTATTTGCCCCAATTCAATTTTTTTTTCTGAAACTGTAAGGACAGAATACTAAAGAAACCTCTAGAAGCTCTTGAAGGAAACGTGGTGTGAAAAAAAATACCAAACTCTGGAGTGCCTTTTTGATGAGTCATGTGGCACTTTGCTTTGTACCTATTAACAGAACGCATGTTTGACCTTCCTTTTCTTTGCTCTTGTTCCCTCCCTCTTCTGTGATACCAAACAAAGTGACTTTTTGGTAATCAGCCTTCCAGAGAAGTGGTAATTTGATTCACCTCAGTATCTAATGTACAACTTTCCACAAACAGATAAGAACAATTTATAACCTAATTTCTTACAACCGGTATAACATCAAAGCTGAGTTAAAAATACTAAGCCTAAATTTTCTGTTAAGGATACTAAAATGAACTGGCCAAAGTGACCGAACTTGATGTGAACAAGCTCTGACGTTTGTTTCTGTCTAATGGCCAGTGATAATTCATCCTTTCTTCCATGGTGCCCCCACAGGAAGTCAGAGCAGATACAAGGTGTCATGAGGGGCACCAAAACATAAAACTAAGATTGCACTTAAGTTTTATCCTATAAACATATATACAACGTGCCTCAAAATTTACCTTACACAGAAAATCAAGATAGGCTGTTTCCAGTGTGCAGCTAACTAATAACTGTTAACTTGTGGAGGATTTTTTTGTGTTATTGTTATAAATGCCTTGTGTGACAGAATGGTTCATTTTGGCAGGATGTTTATTCAGCTGAAGGGTTTGTCAAACATTAAAGGGACCCAATCTCTTAATGGAAAATATGGATTTAATTTGAATAGGAGAATTGAATGTCATATTTTCAGTGCCTGTTTCTGCAAAAAAATGGGTTTTAGAAGAGCACTATTTTTAAATTTTGCTGTGTGAGCTACTCAGTTTTGTTCATGAGCAAGTCTTGTGAAAGGTATCAATGCTGGGCATTTTCATTTCACTGAATGCAAATGGAGTGCAGTGGTTGCTGCACAGTTCTGGTGACTGCTGTAATAAAGAGGTAACTGTTGCCTGTAAAAATGTTTAGAAGAGGATGTGTATAGACTGAAAAATTGCAATGTGGAATTGACATTTTAAATGTTAAATCCTTGTAGTTACATAACCCAGAGAGTGATACTAGGTTTCTGTTCAGAATTAAAAGATTGACTTTGGCCTTTCTGGTGGGAATTTTTCATGCAAATCAATTCCACTGACTGAATCAGTTGAATTTTTGTTGAAAAAACTCTCAGCACTATAAGTGTGCTGTAATTTCTTATTTAGAAAATATAATTTTTATAAATTTCCTTGTATTTTTATTTTTATTTGTAAGTCAAAACTGATCTTAGCAGCAATATACAGTCATGGTTATCTCATGTCATTCTGTGGTGATAGCCAAGTACTGTGCCTTAAGGAGACCAAATTACATAACCACCAAGGTGTCCCTTGGGATTCTTCCATTTGCTGTTGATCTGTTTGTGAAAGCTGAATGTAGTCAAGACTACCTGTGCTTTGAAAGAATGGTCCTGAGTGCTAATACGAACTGTTCTCATTTTTGGCATGTTTTTCAATTAATATAAGTAAAATTTTAGTCACTTCATTCCATAAACCTCTCATCTACATATATAAGTCCATAAACGTTCGTTTCTCTGCCAGGGATGTTGTTGTGCTTCTACAGCTTGGCCGGGCTGTTGCTGCTCCTTACATTCAGTGCCTGTTTGGTGTCTGGAGCTGACTAGAAAGCAGCTGCCCTTGCATTCTCTCACGTGTTTCCTGAGACAGAGGCCAGCTGACACAGCCCTTCTCACTGTGCTGTCCCCTGCCCCTCCTCACCTATCGCACAGGCTGGGCAGGGGGAGAGTCCATAGGCAGGCTCTAGTTCACTAAAGTTCAGACTCTTTTTCTCCTCCTAGGAAAGCCCAGTAGTAGTTTGCCCAGTCTCCGGCTTGCTCAGAGGATGCTTTCTGCAAAGATTTAAAGGAGATCATGCAGTGTTAGGTAAAACAGTATTAGTCAGCAGCAGCACTGTTCCCCTGAGACAGGGCGACAAGAAACTGCTGCCAGTGATGTCGTTCTTGCGCGAAATTGTTATCAGCAGCCAGCTTCCAGCTGCTTCTCACTTCTCCACCCTGGAAAAACTGAACTGCTTCTCACAGACCAGGTTGCCTGAAGACAGGTGAATCAGAAAAGGTGTTGCCTTTCCAAAAATTTTAAGAAAGAGTGTACTGCTCCTAAGTTAGATTGAAGGTAGGGAGAAGAAAAGGATTTTCTTTTTCATTATCACAGTTGGAGATAGAACACTGTACACCTTTCATGCTTTAAGGGCTTTTTCTCTGTCCTGTGCCTGAGGTACTGAACAAATGGTGTACTTTGAGTGACAGTGCCTTTGGTGAAGGGACCAGAACCATCTGTCCCATCTTGACCACTGTGTTACAAATCTCCTTCTGCCTTTTTTTCCCTTTGGCTGAATTGGTTTTTCAATTCTGCTTTGCTTGGTGGAGCAGCTTCAGCTGGACATGTGGAGACCATCCCATCCTAAAAGATCCAGTAGCCTGAGAATTAAAAGCTGTCATGCTAAGGAATGCTGTAAGCATAAGGCTGTTTTTTTAGACAAGGCCAGGTACCTGGTCTCTCTCAGAGCTACATCGGCTTGTGCACCTAACCTTAAGTACTGTTAATAGGTTTAGTCTCCTGCCAGTCTGGAGCTGCTGAAGTTGCACTGGTTCCCATTGTGAGATGAAGTCATTGGGAAATGAAGGTTGTCACAATTTTTGCAGCTGTGGTATGGAGATATGGTGAGAGTTGCTAAACAGGTTTCATACCTGTGGAAGAGTTTCCTCTGCCTACACAGATGGGATTCCCAGGTTGTGGCTTAGCTGCTTGTGTCGGAACAGTACAAAGTGACATGAAGATAGTAAGGGACTTGCTGCTTTTGTTTCTAATGATGCATGTTAGTAACAGAAACTGATGCTTATCTCATTTAATTGAGTTGCCTTTTCCCTCAGAAAAGAAATCAAACATTTCTTGTGGGGGCCTATTCTATCTCCCTTGCAATGAAAGCAAAAAATAATACTGGGTTTGCCTATTTAATTACTATTTGAATCTTCAAGAGTGTTTTCTATTAGAGAAAATGTAGCAAAGCATTATTACAATGTGTAATCCCTTGTTTTGGAATAGGATATGTTAGGTATATTGATTTGGTGATCCTAGACTAACAGTGTTGTAAATGAAAATCCATAGAGCAAATAAATGGAACTTTCACACAGGTAAGGATTTTCATGCTCTTATCAATAGTAAACAACCTAAGGGCAATAAATTTTCTGTTAGCTTGTAACTAACACATCTTGAGTTACTTTACTTTCCTTTTTATGTGTCAACTTTAGGGATATTTTAGATTGAACTCTAATCCTTCTCCAAATAAACCCTATTCACTTTCTTTTCTTGCTCTTAAACGCAGGGTTAACAAATAAATTATATATGAGTCTCTCCTCCTTCCTTCTTTCTGTATGCAGTGGTGATTCTGGTGAAAGGCTTGGTTAATGAACTTAATGCTGCACCTTGATAAATGACAAGTCTCAAACTCATGGATAATTTCTAGCAACTGTAGACATGTGACTATTGTACTGTAAGAGAAGTCATGGTTAGACTGGTGTCCATAAAAAGAGTGCCCCTCAGATTATGCATGGTATCATCAGTTGCTGCATTTTCCAGGTCCATGTGCATGGCTCATGTTTAGCTTGTTTTACTCCCTATACTGCTGGATGTGTTATTAAAAACATTTGGCATTTTTAGGGTTCACTGTCTTTTTCCTAATCTACAAAAATAAATATGTTAATGTACAATTTTTGTACCTACCTCAAGGTACTACCTGTATTCACAAAAATTCGCAAGGCAGGTTGAGGGGATATGGAGGATGCAAAAAGTAGCTTGTGTACAGCAAGACTGTTTCCACTGAATCCAAAAGAGTTTGTGAGAAAGATCTTAAAGTTAGATTCCCTGTGCTGATTTCATTTTTAAGTGGGCAGAAGAAGCAGTGTGGTGGTGTTTGCTCTGAGATGCTGCATATTCAAGAAGTGGGTTCCTTTTGAGAATTTAATTTCCTCCAGAGCTTTTTTTTTGAGATAAGAGCTTTTGCACAAGGTCCTAACCACTGATTAAGACAGGACTAGTGACAGGTAAACTTTTGGAGATAGAATTCACTTTCCCTGGTAGGAAAGTCAGATTGCCCACCTGTGGAAGGGTGCTTCCTTCTCTAACCAGAATTTCACTCAATTATCTTTATTCACTTCATTCTACCTTTAAAAGTATTTACTGTTTAAACAATACAGAATAGTTTTATCTTACTACTGCTTCAGTTCTGCATACTATTTTAGTTGGTATTGTATTTTAAGGGTCTTCCCCAAGCCTACACTAGGTGTTAAGAAAATAATTTTATGGTATCTGTAATTCCTAATCACTTTACAGTGTTAAAGTAACAGCACTTCTACATAAGAGCTCTAGAACACATACCTTACAGGAATATGTGTTTTATCTGGACTTACAATATAGTGAGAAGTCCTAATTTTCCTGAAAATTGACTATAAAAATTAAGGTTATATCCAGATTTTAATGATCTATCAAGTTCATACAGTTCTAGATGTCAAAAAAAAGCAATTGTACTTCTCCGTAGGCAGAATCCTAGTTGTCTCAAATGAGATGTTTGATGTAACTTTGTTTTATCTTTACTGAAGGAGTTTAAGTTCAGTAGGCTGATATGTATAAAGGTGTGAATTTTTACTTGTACGTCTTACTTAATGGATATGTATTATTTTACTAAGAATATTGGTTCTCTCTCCCTCTTTCTTCTACATGAGAAAATTTCTACCCAGGATGCAAATTAACTAAAACTTACAGTTTCATGGAAAGCTCCTAAAAAATCGTGGTGGAATTAATCCAATTCCCGTGTATTTATCCTGCCATATTTCAGAGTTGCTGCTTTTAGCTTCATGCAGTGTATGATATTCAACAAAAATGAACTGACATTTTTCATCTTGTCAAGCTCTCATGTTGTCTCTGACTTCAGATCATTGGTCTCAGTATCCCAGCATTGGGGTAACCAGGCAGCAATCTGCTTACCTGGCTGGCAGCTGTCATCTGTGTGCATCTCACATCTTGCTCAGGAATAGGGACTGGATAATTTCTGTCTCTTTTTTGATTTCTGTCATTTCCCTCTCCTGTTCTTGTGGCTGTCCTGCTGCAGAGCAGGCTGCTTTTTCTGAGTTGTCTTCCTACATCACCTCAAGAGGATCTTCTTCTTCCTTCCCTGACTGGGTCAACCTTCACTTCCATAGTTTCTCCTTGACTGTTGTGGTTAGAGTTGTGTCTTTGATTTAGCTGCAGCATCCATTTGTTTATCCTTAGATCCAGAGATCCTGTTGCCCCTTCCAGGGTGTAGGACACAGGCCTGGTGGGCATATGCCAGGACGCAACACAGGACCAAAAGTCTCTGTGTTCAGTGTAAGCAAGACATCCTTCCTTCGGGTGGTCTGCCATTTCACCAGGATTGCTTGCCTGTGTGGGTGTAAACTCCCATGCCATCAGAGGTGAATACTGCTGTAGGCACCTGCCCAAATTCTCCCACATACCTTGCTACCCAGGAATTTGTTCCCTCAGAGCATTTTCCTGTGTGTTGTCTCCAAGTGATTGGTTACTGGAGGTCCCACAGAGATTTGAGCTTGGATGACTGGATTCAGAGTCTGAGGATGGTCGTGTAGACTACAGGTGCAAGTGGACCACCACTGATGGAAGAAGGAAGGTGTCCAGTATCTGGGGGCATTAGCAGTGGTGGAGGTAGTCTACAGCAACCTAGACAACAATGAGGTCTCCAAGGATCTGGGTGATGTCCATTGTACATGGGCTTTGTGGCACAGTTTAGTACCCGCCAGTGTGACATGGCAGTGATGGACTGGCCAGATATCAAGGCATTACCTGTGGAGAAACTGTCCCACCAACTCCAGCAATTCAGAGAGAATCTCTCTTCTTCTGCTACCCTGTGGGCTTGAATCATGACTGTGCCTAGTGTCCCACCAGGTTCAGTGACTTGAGAAGAGTTTTTCTTCCTCCTTGCCCAACAGACAGGGTCTCACCTATTAAAGATGCTGAAGTAGGTAACAGTGCCTTAAGTATGGGTGATGCTGTGTTGCCACTTGTTTTTTGAGGCCCAGGATGGTGCTTTGAGCAATGCCAGGCTGCAGGCAATGTTTGGAGCCATCTGCTACTTTTCCTCCACCACGGGAAGCACATAGCATTTGCCTTGGTGGCAGGTTTGCTGCAGTGGTATGATTTAATGGATCTGCTGGGCCTCCTCATCAATAGCCCAGACACCATCTTCTTTTCCAGGGAGGCTTTAGTCACTTGGCTCACTTGATGATGTCACGTTTCACGTTCATGAGTGTGATGGCTTCAATTGTCAGACCCACCCCTTGATCAAAAGCCCATCTGCATGTTGCATCTCTCCCTGGGTGTCCCTGGGGACATGTTTCACGGGCCCCTTGAGATGGAAACAGCTCACCTTTTCATCCTAGCCCAGGTCCACCTGAGCTGCTTCATTTCTGGCAGCCTGATCTTTCATTGTTTAGATGTTCTTTGGTGGTGCAGCCCTTGGATGTGTGAGTGTCTACATGATGTGCATGTACATCATGGTGTGCATATGCATGTTACATTTTTAGTTGCTGCTATTTTAGTCTGCTTCATCTTCACTCAAGCAAATGTGCTGAATAGGTTTCTGGAGACACTGGCAATGGAAGAGAGCTGGGAAAGTTCATGGCCTAATCTGTATCTTCCATAAGTATAAAAAAGATAATCTGAGTAAAAAACTGAACTCAAAAGAGTTCAACTTTCAGCTTTCAAAAAATCTTGACAAATATTTCTCAATGGATGCAAAGTAGCTGTGCAAACCATTTTGAAGTGAGCTGAATACCACGTCTAAAATGGTTGTGTTTCAAAAAGTGTGTGTATATGTATGCGTGTGTACAAATACATTTAAATCTTCTGCTCCTAAAACATCTTCTTATTTTGCAGTTGAAACTACTGCTACGCTGCCTGGCAGAAAACAAGTAACAGGTATGTTGGGGTTCTGTGGGATTTTGTCCCATTGTTCTTCTATTTTAGAAAGTGTGTAGGAAGATTGCTGCTGCTGTTACTTTGTAATTCATGGAGATAGTTAAGCATATGCAAACATTTGCAAATTAATTTTCCATATCATCCTTGTGGCTTATTAGCTAATTCTGTGGTGCAAAAAGCATCAGTAATTTTCCAGAGAAAATGAAAATAAAGTCACTGAGATGATTCTGATTCTCCCTTCATTACAGAAATTGTATTTACATTTATCCTTTGGAAAGAAGCTATTGCTAGTTTTCAGTAAGGCAAGCAAAATAGTCTTACTAGAGCAAGGAATTAATGAGTGATTAGCATTTCAGAAACTCCTTGTTTACTATTTTTAATTTTAAAAATCTAGTTTTCTTCAGGGACTTTTGGGATCTCTGATTTAAGTCTTCTGCAGCAGTAGGAAAGGCTTTACAGTATAATTAGTGTATTGTAAGCAACATTATAGGATGCCTTTTGACCTTTGGGAGATGTTGAAACAACTTAAGTATATTTTTAAAATAGTGCTTCATGTTTGCATCCAGCTGTTCTTTAGATTATATTTCTATGATAGCTGTGACCTGTACCTTGACTTGTCTCTGACAGTATCAAAAACCACCCTGTGACTGAAAGGGCCAACTTTAAAGTTGCTATGTGAACGGGATATTGAATTTCCTAAATTATTTTTGATCAAAATACTGACTGTAACAATATCAAAAATCTAATAGCTAGTGTTTGCTATATAAACAGTTGGCTGGTTCCTGTCAAGATCAGAGGTTCAAACTTGAAATGAATTAGGGGTTTTTTTATCTCTGCTTTTTGCAGGATAGAAAAGAGAATACATATGAATGGGATAAATTTTAAGTGGCAAGTATCACATTCATTATAAAAAGCCTGAGAAGAGTTCTTCATACCCAGCCAGAGCCATCTTGTGTATGCTTGATTCCCATTCCCACAATTAGCAAGACACTCAGGATAAGCATGTAGCTTTCAGGCTAGCATGGCACTTATCTTGGGTCAATAATTTTTGATTTCTTAACATTATACTGTTCAAACTGTCCAGAATTTCTCTAAAAAAATTTTTCTTGCACTGAATTCTATTTGAGTGCATAAAAATTGTGATTTTTTTTTAACCAGAGGTTGTTATATCTGCCTTTTTTGGCAACCTGGAAGTGTTGTTCCGAAAGAGTAGGTGTTGCCCTCTTCTGGTAAATGCAGTGAACTTCTGATAATATAAGAAAAGCCTGCTGAGGATGATCATGTATATGTCTGGAACTTCATAATGTGAGTTTGTTTGTTTGTTTGTTTTTTTAATCTGAAACAGAATTCACGGATTCAGAAGAATCAGTTGCAACAACAGTTTCTGGTAAGAAAGTCAGGACTTCACTGATTTCTGCAACGTTTGTTATTTCCTCTTATATAAATCTGTTTTTATCTGAGGTAATGCAGAAAGGTTGTAATGTAACAGAGTTCCAACATTAAAATGTTTTCATTTCAAATTAAGTGTTTCTGTCTACATTGTAACGAAATACCTTACCTTATAGGATCATTCATGGCTTGTGGCAGTGGTGCTTGGGGGTGAAGTAGGTGCAAGTTGCTTGATCAGGAGCCTTTTGTTCAGTTATCTGAACAGTGAAGAGCTCGCAGAGATGGCAGAGAAGGAAAACTGTAGTGAGAGCTCTTTTACATCTCCTCTCACCCTGGCAGATGTTATTTCATGCAGTGGATTACACTACACACACACACACACGAGGCTCTCAGAACGTCTGGAACTGGAGGTGATAAGCATCATCTATGAAAGCATTTTAAAAAAATTAAGAATGAGACACACCGAAATAAGCTGTGTGAAAGCCAGTTGCTTTCTTGCTTAATGTATACTGACATAGAGTGCTCTGGATAAAAGAAATAATACAGATGCAAACACACAAGATCTTGTTGTTTAACAGATATTGTCGCTCTTTGGGAATGGTTCATCTTTAACAACTGCATCACATTCAGTTTTTGTGTAGTATATAAAGGCCAAGTAATACAGATAAAATCAGCTTTTAGTTTTCACTCTGCTCATATTTTGGCTGCTTGTTAGTTGCCTTGGAAAATTCTTCTTCTGTTGTGAATCTGCTCTGGCCCATTTTAAAAAAGTCACTAAGTTGTCTTATTGAAGTGATATAAAGTGGTCTTCTAACCACTTTCTATTCCTGTGCTGACACCTAAAATATTCTTACTAAACACAGATTTTTGTCTATTGTCTTAATTTAGATTTTTTTTCCTTTCTTTTGAAGTTGCTGAAAAGAACTTTGCATCATTATTTTATTTATATATGTTTACTGAGAAAAATAGCTTTTTTGGAGAGAAGTTTGCCAAACCCAGTGTGTCATGTCTGTTTATGAATGCTGTGAGTTCATGCAGGAAATGGTCATTGAGGTTAAGCAGTTATTGCAATTGGATATGCAAAATTTATCTGCATCTTCTGAAAGAATGAAACCGATAAAAGGAGGAAATTTGATTCCCAGCTTGTTGTGTTCAGATACTCAGAGTTTTGAAATAATGTGAACATTATTTCAATTATTAGTATTGAATAACGTGAACACTCTTAACAAGCTTTGAAGTTGTTCTTAAAATGAAATTTAGGTAAATAATATTCAGTTTCTGTTCAGAGTTTTGCAGGCTTGATCTTTTTTCTCAAAAATTCATAGAAGTTAGATACTTTATTAATACAATTTTTACTTTTATCTTTTTTCCCCTGGAATTCTCTATTGTTACTTTTATCACATATCCAACTAATTCTTCAGGCAAGATGTTATTACTGTTTCTCTTATTTAGATTTTTTTGGATTTAGACTTTTAGGCTTTTTTATATTTTATTTTTATAGATTTTACTATGATGAATTTTTCTATTTCAGATATGTCTTCAGAGGAGACTACACAAAGTACAGGTGAGAATTTGCATGAAGAGAGCAAGGTTTCAAGGGAGGTGTTTGTTGCATTTGTGTTTGTTGCTTTTTTGTTGGGTTTTTAGTAACTGGGATTTGTTTATTCCAAATTATTTTCTTACATGATCTTAAAATTTGTATTTATCTGCAGTCTGTATTTTAAGTCTGTATGGTTAGGGCTCTGAGGTGCACTTAAGTGAGCTGTAAACCTTTCTTTTTCGTTCAAAATATTGTATTGCTTACCAAAACCCAAACAGGGCAGATGTATCTTTAAGCACGTATATAGGGGGTTTTGTATATCTATATAAAATGTTTTCTATGCTTTCTGATACTATTTAAGCTATTTTGCAGAACTCAAATGTACACCTCGTTCCTTAAATACATGACAGTTACATGATACATGTTCTTGCAAGGAGTTGCCAGATAGTATCAGAAAAGACTCAATCAGAAGAACTTGCTACCCCTTCCTTTCCTGGTTTTCCCATTTGAAACAAGGAGTAGGTTTATTCCACATCAGTACAGATTCCTCCATGCCTGTATAGGAGCTGGACATCCTGCTATTCTTCCTTGTTAATTGGAGAACACATTTGTAGAACAAGATTGATCTTACACTGGATTGCTCATGTAGCATAGGATAAATGGGAATCACCTTAAAAGCACCCCTCTCTCCTCTGAACAGTGGGGAGCCAGGAGTCACTGGCTCAGATGGGGATGCAAACATATAATTGGATGGATCTTACTCCAGTTGCTGGCTTTGCATTTCCCACACTGAAAGTTAACTTTGTTTTCTTGTAAATTGTCATGTATTTACACTTTTCCTGGAAAGACAGGGTCTGAAATAGAAATAAGAATTTCTTTTTGTGACATGTGTTTTATAGTTTTTTGAAGTTAAAATGTGAAAACTTTAGACTTTCTTTTTTCTTTTTTTTTTTTTTTTTTAACAGAAGCACTTACAACCACTGATTATTACTCCACCACACCACCAGGTAGGATTCATCTATCACCACTGATATATTTTTGTGCATCACAAGTTTTAAGTTTTTAGGATCCTAGAATTGTTAAATTTGCAAAAGATCTCTAAGATCATCACGACCAACCATCACCTTTATTTGACTCTAAACTGCTGTCTGTAAAACTGGGTTTTTTTCTAATAATTTGAATATTACCACCAGCTTACAGTCTGTACCTTCTGATGGCTTATTTATTGAAGGTGATAAAATTGATGAAGCATCAAACTTTTACAGTCAAATGTTTGTACCACAGAGAAAGTGAAAAAAGAAATTCCCTTCTCATTTGGTACTACCTAATGATAACAGCAGACAAAACAGAATTTGGTTTTTTTCCATTAAGGGAGGCACTCCATCTGCTTAAGTAAGGAAAGTTGTGCTGCCACTTTGCTTTAATGAATAAGTGTAGGAGTTTTGTCTTGGATGCAATTATCTTTCCAGTGCTTTATTTTGATATTGTACAACAGAGCCATCTGTTTACAGTACCCTAATTTAGAATCAGTGTTATTTCTCAGCAGTGTAGGAGTATTAAAAATATAGAAAATACGGAGCTGCCAAAAGCTTGCTGTAACTAAATGAAGGCACATTCTACTAGATGAGAGTGTATGTGGTTGTTGTCATCGTAGTTTGAATTCCATCAGGTAGAACAGTTTTAGCTTCATGCTATCATATGGAGCCATAGTAGGATCCTCAGAAGGAGACAATGTGCTGCCTAGTGGTTGAATTCTGTGATATTTGAAGAGCTTATTAATTATATGCTAATTTCTATTTAAATTTTAAAAAAAGAAAAAAAATGGAGACCACTTGCATGTAAGTCTTCTGTCAAAACTGTTGCAGAAAATTATTCAAAATTATTAATCAAAGGCAGCATGAATACTTCTGCATACCAAGTCTTGGAAAATGTCATGGTAAGAGCTGTAGAGAGGTGAAGCCTAGACGGTATGTCAAATACTTCCACAAGATAAAGACATTTACATTTCAAACACTGGAATGATTGCAAATACATGTGTTAATATTGGATTTAACTTTTTTACTCAGTGGTTGTTTGGTTTTTTCCCCAAAAAATCTGTAGCAGGAGAAACCATTGTATGCAACGTAACACGTACCTGTAATTATTCAGGTTAGTGGTTTTCTTTTCCCTTTTTTTCATAAAGATCTTGTCCAACTATTTTATACTCTGAGTAATGAAGCAACGTTTAGTTGCCATGTAAAAGCTAGGTCTGTATTAAATTTCCTTGTAAATTTAGAGAGATTTTATATGAATTCTAAAATATTAAAGGGTGGGAGGTTAAGTAGTGTTTAGGCTGTTGTACTTTTGATCTTTGGTTTTCATCAAAGGCACACAGTTGCAGAAAAGAATTACAAACAAACCCCAAGAAACAAGTATGCTGTGGAGTTCTATTAATAGTAACACGCAGTGCAGTTTTTCTGTTTTGGGAAAAGATTAACTAGAAGGAATTTAGGGACAGCCATCAAAATTGAATATATAGAAAATAATGGAGCTATCGGACTAGTTTATTTATTGAAATAGGTGAAAAGATGGAAGAACAATTGCACACTAGATAAGCTAGTGAAAGTATTCTTATTTCCCTTGTATCAAAACACAAGACAGTAAAATCTTCAGTTTTCAAAAAATTTTACATCCTGTGTTTTAGCATTGATTTTCCTAACTTTTTTTACTTTTGGTTTTAGTGTTCTATGTGGGCAAGGTAAAGCTTCGGGCAAGTGAAGAGAATAATGCATCACTAAATGTAGAAATAGTAAGTATTCTTTCTTTTAAAACTTTATTGTAAGGAAGGTTGAAATGAGTTTCTTTGTCTACACCTAAAATACTGATACCTTAACATGCTTCTTACTGTGTTTGCAGTACAAGATACTGTTTGCAGTGGATGGAACAGCTCTGTTTTAAAAGCTGCTTTACAGCTAAATTTTAAAATTCCAGCTAAGTAAACTTCCTACACTAAGGACCTGTATTCTCTACATGGCCACTGAAAGGAGGGGGAAGCCCTGGGTAATCTCAAGAATTTATGTTTAGGCACTCAGGATCTTCCTTTGGAGATTAATTTAGGCACTTGCCTTTAGAAAATGAGCATCATTAGATGGCAACTATTTGGGCATAATTAAAGTTAGATTATGTCCTGGAATAATTCATGTTGAGACTCTCATAAATAGATCTATTTTTTGTGTATTTTTTTGATTATGGTTTTGTGTGATCATTCTATGTTTTTTGGCTTGTGGTTACTGAGTTACTAATTTTGCAATAGGGTTATCTGACATGAGTGTGTCCATTTATACAACACAAGAGAGGTTTAAGAGGACAGTGTCATGCATAGCAAGGACCATATAGATGATTCAGTATCAAAATAATACTGTGAGGACAACAATGTTTAGTTGTTACAGATGGAAACTGAGGGAAGGAAAAAAGAAGGACCTTGTATCTTTATCCTACGCATCCTTGTCAGCCCTCAGTCTGAGATTTCACATGCCAGTTCCTGAAAGCATGAGAGCAGTCAGCAACATAACCACAGAGAGCTGCTGCACAGCTGCACATGGAGCATAGAGTTTGGGCAGGGATATTGCCCCTGGCAAAAGCCACCTCTACATTATGTTGTGTTTCACTGGAGATAATGCCTACTGAAACTGTCCTAGTGTGGTAATGTTATGCCTACAGCTTCTGGAAAAACTGGTTTCCATCTCTTGAAACTCTTGCTTTTTAGAAGAATATTTCTTGGGGGAAGTCAATACCACATATGATGTTTTGCCTCATGGCCCTTGCTGCTTGCACAAAATATAAAAATAACCGGTAATGCTGGTGACCAAAAGAGCATAAGAATGCATATATAGAAAGGGCCCTTAAATAAACCTCAAGGTATACCCAGACACTAATGCTAGATCATACTTACTTAGCTCAGTTCTACCATGTCTTTCACTACAGTTCTTGACTTCTCACTGACAGTATTCTGTCATCTGTTACTTACGTCTGTTATGGAGCTTGTCTCATTGTTGCACTTACAGTTAGAAAATTCATTCAGTGTCTGGTCTAAGCTGTCTTTGTTGCAAACTAAGCCAAATTCCTCTTTTTCCAACATACGACATGATGGGTTCACAGTCCTCTTGCCCGTATCTTTCACAAATCAGATTTTGGGATTTGGTCTGTACTAGATCAACAGTTCTTTCCGTAAGTTGTGACAACAATGTCACGGTAAATGTTTGTTGCAGTGTATTCATGAGAAAAACGTGCTTCTCATCTTTGTAATTTCAGCCTATTAAAATGTGTGAAATGAACAATTTTCTTTTAAGGCTAAAAATTACTGGTTGTACTTAGCCGTAGGATCTTTTTTCTAACAGATTAATAACATAACCACCCACAATCCAGTCAGAAAATTAATTGAAATTCCAGCACATGCCCCACAAGAACTGAGGTAAGTAATTCTGAATAACGATTGACATCTTTGTTATATTTGAAAAAGATGAAGTGAGACCTTCTGTGTGTTGAGCAGATTTTGTGTTATTCGTGCACATTAAAAATTTCACCAGTCGTACATTCTTGCTCTTTAACATAAAGTTCATATTTGTTAGAATACTCTTAGTTAGTTTATGTACCAATGGAGTTTCTTTTAAAAAATGGTACACCAAATGTTTGTTATAATTTAAGGATTCAGTCTATCTGGTAGGAAACTAAGAAGAGAACTTTCCTAGCTGCATGTTCTCCAATAAATGTTCTTGAAGTCATATCTATGATTTTATTTTGGTGAGTTTTTTCTTTCCCAGTCTTTATAAGAAGAGGTTTGAATGAGTGAATGTTTCCCGAACTTGTCCTGAAAATCACAAAGATGTGATTTTTCAGGACAAATCTTGTTTGTAGAAGAAATTAGTATTTTTCACTCGTTCTGTTTCTGTGGCTTTGAGTATAAATTTAGAATTCTATTCCAAATAATGCTTGGCAAAAGGCAGGATTAAGATGTATCTTTTGTTCTTTTAAATAACATTTACAGTGGGTTGGTGTTCAAATGTGATGACAGAGGTTTAAATTTCATTTGTGTAGTGACTAATAAAAGTCAGCTCTTCAAATGTTTAATGCTTTGAAAAGTGGTTTTACAGTATTAGAACTGGTCTGACTTTAAAAAATCACTGATTAACTGGAAAAATATTTTTTGTCTGTAATTGTTTTTTTATTAAATTTTTGTAATTGTTTTTAGAAACATAACTAAAAATCCTCCATAACAGTAACCTTTCATTTTAAAGCATTTCAGAGTTCAACAAAACCTTGCGAGCAGTAAGTGAGGTAAGATTACTGATTGTTGTTACTGTTTGGAAAACTTTTTTCCAACTTACTTCTGATAACACATCATTCCTGATTTCTCCTTATAAACCAATTTGTTTGTATTTTTGTTTGTCATTACAGTCCTCTGTTATGGAATGCAGTGCAGAAAACCAGAGGTTTGTTTCTAAATTTTTAAAGATCAAATATTTAAAAGCTCATATATTGCCTTGTGAGTTGTGAAGTATGCATGGCTCTGTAGAAGAAAAAGACAAACTTTCTAGGAAGTTCAGAAGTTCAAGAAGCAGGCTGGAGAAATATATATAGGTTAACAAAGAAATTCTGATTTCATTATTCTCCTGGCATTCGTGATGTTGAAAAAACCATGTAGAGTTTGTTGGTTTCATTTAACCCAAATGTATTTGATATACTTCTCATCAGTCTTCTGCTGAAGCACAGGCTTCCCTGCCATATTTCTTCTGCATCTTGGTATTAGCTGAGTCACGTAACTGGGAGCACCAGAATTCCAGAACTTGTGAATGCAATGCAATCTTTATGAGAGATTTGCTTGAGACATCCCAAGCTGCTGTTCTTCAGCTTGGGTAACCAACCATACTTGGGTTAGGGAAGTCTGAGGAAGTAACCAGTTCAGAGTCCGGAAACCATGGGTTATCAAAATGGCAAAGCTGTTACAGAGAGGTGATCCTGGAAACCCTGAAACAAAGATAGTGTCTCTCAGTTTAACTGCTACTCACCATTAAAGTGTCCTTTAAAATTATCAGCTTGGAAACACTGTATTCTAAAACAAAATGTGAAACTTTATTTCCCCAAATACTTGAATCTGGACTTTATCGTCCTGGATTAGGATGAAAGAAAAGTCCAGACCACTCAAATAAAATAGACAGGAAGTATTCAGATTGCACCCTTATGTCATATACTGGCAGTTACTAGGGTAATCTTTTCATTATTATGTGCTGGAAAGAAGCCTTTTCATTCATCTGTGTTCTCATTTGCTGAACATGAATTTTTACTGCAGGTTCACTAGTTTGGGCAGGGCTTCAAGTTATTGAGCTGTAGTTGTAAAGGTGGAGTTACGTGGTTGAATGGGTCACTGAAGTTCTCTCTAAAGTCGAGAAAGAATGCTGTCTTCTCCAGGTGCTGGAGGTTTCATAAACACTGGCATATTTACACTAACAGTGGAGATTACATTATTATCTTTACAAAATCATCAACTCTTTAATGGCCAGAATTGATTAGGGAGGACCCCATTTAAGAATTGCCATAGTAGAGATAAGGGACAATAAGTGCCACAAACTGATGTATTATGCTTCTAATTAGCCTAGAGTGAGGCTAATAGAGGTTTAGGTGCATTAAAAATATGCCAAAATCCGACAGAGCCTAGGAAAAATGTGCTTTCACACTTAGCATTTGTGCTAATGTGCTTTCACTTAGCATTTGATGTTAGTTTCATGTGTTGTAAAGATGAGGCAGCTCTGTTTCTTGAGTCTTAAGCTTTTTTCTTCTCGTTATAGTACACACTGCAATTTCATAATGAAGCTGGCTGAGAGAAAGAATATAAGCAGTTTGACAGACAAAGCAAAAATAAACCAGCTTGGTAAGTTGTGCTTTAAACACAATCTCATCACAATTTAATGTCTTTAAATGTGGTCTTCAAGTAGCTAAAAAGACAGGATAGTTACTTACTTTTAGATCAAAATATTTTCGGTTTTGAGCAATGTAAATACATAAAAATAAAAATGCAGCCTTCTGATTTTTGGGGGTATGTGTGATAGAATAACTTTAAAAAATATTTTGGTATAAAATTGCTGGCTACTTTAATAGAGCACACTTTGAAAGGATTAGGTGTAAAATAAGATGAGAACATGTCTTGCTGAAATGACGATCTGAATTGAAAGGGTTGTTAAGTAGCCAAACTTTCTTACTGATATTGTGACAGGATGGAGTAGTGGCTCATACCATTTGTCTCTGTTTCAAAAGTGTTGCTTTTTGGTTTGTTTAAAATTAAAAAAAAAAGAGAGAAATTTGAACTTATTGAACAAAAATCTGGGGGTATGGCAATATTCTGACGGGTCAAGATTTCTTTTGTTTTGCAAAACTAATTTCATAACAAACTTCAAAATAAACGATGTTGTTTAAAGACGTAATACACAGGGTTAAATATTCTACTTAATGATGTTAGCAGTTGTTATGCTTAAGGATAATGCTTCTTTGTCATCTCAGATCAGTGCTGCTGTTCATCACTGAAGTATTGTTCCTTGACTGCTGAAGAATTACAAATGTAGTAAGTATAAATACAAAATTTGACTTGCTTATTTCCTAAATTTCCTAATACATTGCTAGAGTAAACTTCCATGCTTTAGTGTAATAGCCAGAAAGGACTCCACAAGAAAAAGCTGACAAGCATTTTCCAATGTAGCTCACTCCTGTTTCCTCCCTCTTTTCCTTTTTCCCTTCCCTCCCTTCTTATCCCTTTTTTTTTCACTTTTTTCCCTGGTGCATCTAGCTTTTGTGTTCAACAACAGCTCACCTTCAGAATAGGCAGCAAAGACAGTAGTAGTATTTATTTATGGACTTGCTAGTTAACAACTACAGCAAAATAGAATGTAAGAACCCTCTAAATATTAGAGCATGAAACATCCAATCTGATTGGTTTTAAAATATACATTATTAGTATTATGTCCATATAATTCATATATATTCCTCTATTATAAATAATTTTCTTTAAAATAGAAACAATGTTAAACTTAACATGGATTTTTTTACCTTTTTTTCTTTTACAGTACTATACAAGTGCCACCTCATTCCATATGGGTTCCTTCCCCTCATTCTCTTTCTCTCCCTAAAAAGACTTTCCTCAAATCTAATTCTTTTATTCCCCCCACTGTACTTTCTTCTAAACAAAGCCCCACAATTAGACCACTGATCCCACCATTCACAGAAATTTATTTTTCTGGAACTCTCTCCACATCTCCCCTTACAAACCCTTTCTCTGAAACTTCTATGTCTTCCACCAGGGTTACCACTGCACGTTCCTCTTCTGAGTCTCCTGCTCAACCTACCATGCCAACTGTTTCTTCCATAACTTCCAGTAAATCCATCACTGTTCCCATACCTGCAACAAAATCTGCCACTAATGCTGCTTTCTCAATTAAATCTGATGCTGTACACCTTAACAAGACCTTTACAATACTTTCTCCTTCTGTAGGTTTCACTAAACATTCTGCACTTTCTTCTTCTGAGCCCCACAAACTTCAAATTATAAATTCCCACTTACAGACTATCACCAAATCTGTTGCACAAATTCCTCCTGCTACAACCCAACTTATATCCGGTAGCAAAAATGTTAGTACTGTACCCATTGTTCCCCTTACTCCTTTCACGATGTCTTTGACCCCTACTGTTAGTCCTGTCAACCATTCTGTCTCAGCTTCTCGTCCTCATTCTACTGCCGATGGCCATGGGACCCCAGGTAAATATGACAAGTAAATAATTCTTTTTTTTGAATGCAATATACTGGATTTGCTTTGAAACTTCATTAAACAACATTATATATATGAGAGGTGACCTTACAATTGTTGTGAATTCCTTTGGATGGGGGTGTTGATCTGCTGAAGAGTAAGAAGGCTCTACAGAGGGATCTGGACAGGCTGGATCGATGAGCCAAGGCCAATTTTATGAGAGGCTCAACAAGGCCAAGTGCAGGGTCCTGCATAGGCGTCACAGCAACCCTAGGGAGCAGTCCAGGCTTGGGGAATAGTGTCTGGAAAGCTGCCTGAAGGAAAAGGACTTGGTAGTGCTGGCTGACAGTGGCTGAACATGAGCCAGCGTGTGCCCAGGTGGCCAAGAAGGCCAATGGCATCCTGGCCTGTGTCAGCAATAGTGTGGCCAGCAGGACCAGGGCAGTGATTGTCCCCCTGTACTTAGCACTGGTGAGGCCTCACCTCAAATCCTGTGTCCATTTCTGGACCCCTCACTACAAGAAAGACATTGAGGTGCTGAAGTGTGTACAGAGAAGGGCAATGGAGCTGGGGAAGGGTCTGGAGAAGAGGAAACTCAGGGGTGACCTTATCACTCTGTACAACTCCCTGAAAGGAGATTGTAGCCAGGTGGGGGTCAGCCTCTTCTCCCAGGCAACCAGGGAAATGGCCACAAGCTGTGACAGGATAGGAGTAAATGGCCACAAGCTGTGACAGGGAGGTTCAAGTTGGACATCAGGAAGAATTTCTTCTCTGAAAGGGTTGTTAAGCATTGGAATGGGCTGCCCGAGGATGTGGTGGAGTCGCCATCTCTGGAGATGTTCAAGAAACAACTGGACATGGCACTCAGTGCTCTGGTCTAGTTTACAAGGTGATGTTCAGTCAAAGGCTGGACTCAATGATCTTGGAGGTCTTTTCCAACCTAAATGATTCTGTGATTCTATTCTATGCGAAAACCCTGAGACAACTCTCATTTGATGTGCATGTATTTTAAAATACATTCTGATGCCTTTGGCCATGGTAATACCTCACCTTACACACTGGTTTATAACTGTCATAGGTAGGTACTGTGCTGAGTTCCCAATAGAACAAATGTTTTTTGGACAGAAAAAAATAAGTCAGAGAGCAATGCAGATTTTTTTTAAACTATTCTAATATTTAAAATATTGCAAAATAATGTTGGATCATCCTTAAAATATTATTATTGACTGGGAATATTGTTACTGGCTTTGTATTTTCTTATGAAGATTGTACACATCTTTACAAGCTTCTTTTCAAATTTCTGACACTGAGAAATTCAGTGGCTAAAAATTCAAAATAATAGGTTATTTACTATATTAATGGTCTGACGTGAGGAACTTCGAAATCAAGAAAATGTGAAATTAGTGGTGGCAATTTGAAAGCTTGGCCTTATGTTTTCATGAGATTTAAATTACTGCTCCCTGCAAAGTAGCTGATAGGGGAGGAATTACGTAACTCGTTGAGAAACCTTACAAGTAATGATATGGTTTTTTAATCAAGAGAACTATTTAATTTTTCTGCTTCTCCAAGCTTACTTCATTTGTTGAATACAATGTTTAACTTTTTTGTTTGTCACAGGAAAAACTCTTTCAGCTACCACAAACACAACTTCAGAACACACTACCATTAGTATTGCCACAGCTGAGCAAATCGTGTCCAAAATTGAAAATGATTTAGCAGCTGGGAAAGTAGAGCCAAAAGATGTAGAAAGGATGGTTAGTGAGGTGAGCAGTATCCTCACTGCTTCTCAGCCATTACCACCTCGAATTTCTAACAGGTAGGTCATTTTGGCAATAGATACAGAATGTCTTGATAAATTGGCTTCAGCAAGTTTCACTTTTTTCATAATCCAGAATAATATTTCTTGTTCTTTAATGTAGTTATTCAAAATGGAAGGGATATCATTCTAATGTTACCAGCTGTACTATAATATAATGCCATGGAAAACGTTGGGGTTTTTTGTGTTGACACCATAATAAGTGAGCATTTTACAACTACTCTTGGATTATTGCTCCATAACCATAACTTGCCTGAGAATTTTGGATGTATGTGCTTGGTAATACTAAGTATACTTTTTATTTGACAGAATTATAAAACTGGTGGACTATATTGGCTTAAAACTGAACTTATCGACATCATCTGCTGAATTTGTCTCCCCTTCCTTGGCTCTGGCAGTTGTCAAAACCAACAGAATTCGCTCCAACCAAATGTCTTTTGCTGTCCAGGACTCAGCTGATCTCCAGGTTACAAGATACTTACAATAGTTACAAATTGTCAAACATTTATTTTAAAGTGTTTATGGTCTTATATTTATATGAACATGAGTTTGTTCTTTGTGTATGTCAGTTTCAGGATCTTTAGTTCATGTTAGTTTCAGACTTTTTTTTTAAGCCCTCCATAGTTTTTCCTTTGATTTTCAACTGTGTAAGTAGGTGTAAAAGATCAGCTGATTTACCAGAAACTGGCAGAACTAGTAAGCTATTGGAGAGGGTACAGCTAGAACACCAGAAGGGACAAAGTGCTTGGCGGAATAACTTTGCCTCAAATCCCCTGAATTATGAGTCATTTGTTCAACCACCATGACAGTGCTGAAATTTTCAAGGAGTGTTGCCAGATGGCTTCATCTGTTAGAAGGAAATAATTGCAGAGTGTTCCAGGAAAGACCTACCATGTATGTTGCTTGGATAGTGATGCTCAGACATTTGTCACTGATGGCATCTCACCAAGAGAGAAGTGCTTAGAAAGTTTGGTTGGATCCCCTTTATCTCATTCAAAACCTCCCTCCTGGCAGAGAAAATAATAATAATTTGGATGATACCAGCCTAGGAGGCTTAATCAAGGAGAGATGGAAAGTTTTGGACAAATTTTGGCACATTCTGCCTCCTCAGAGAAGAAAATAGCTTAATGTATCGTGAGACATAAGTAGTACTGAAACTTTTCTGTGTTGCTGAAAATTATGTAGATGTTTAACATTTGAGTTATTTTCTATTTCTTAGCAATATATAATGCATGAGCGTGAGGTGACTAGGAGGTGGCAGTGCTGACATACAGGTATTTGCTAAGGAATGATTTTTTATTTCATGGCCCTGGCAATGAAACACTAAAAATTTTCAATAAGTATCATCTACTTCAAACTAGAGCAACAGGAGTGCTTTTGTGGAATTGATTCAGGATTTCTTTGGGGGCTGTCTACACTGGTGATCTCCAAAGTGGGGTTTGAGTACCCCAGGGTGTGCACACCACAGTCCATTGCAGTGTGGGAAAATGTTATTTATATGATCGATAAACAAAAAATACATTTCCAAAAATAATTTTTTATCTCCTTTTAAAAATTATATTTTTATATTTTATAACTTATGTAATATATTAGTACAATAATAAATACATGTAACTTCTGGATGAGTATATATTAGGGTTCATGCTCAAAAACTTTTAGAGGATGCAGGGTCAAAAACATTTGGAGTGTGCTGGTCTAAACAGAAGAGTTAAACCACATTGTTAGGGCACTGTGGGGAGTTCACACTGTTACTCTTATTACAGCCATTCTTTGAATACTCAGATAATTTCTTTCTGCAGTACTACTAATGTTTCACCTCTCCCAGGAACTCTGAGGTGATGATATTTGTATGTAAAGGACTAATGTGCGACAAGAATGTTGAGAGATTTTGTACTAAACAAAGCTCCCTGGCCTGTAAGCACAGCATATAAAATGGGTGGAAGTTCAGATCCCTTTTTGTACAATATTAGATCACTAAGTTCTTAAGTTATCTGAATTGTAGCTTATCCAGTTTATTTTGTAATTTTTGCCAGATGATCAAAAAGTTAGGGTTTATGTTCTTACCTAAACATAAACTTAACCTACTGAACTTAAAATGTATTGACAAATAATGGCTATTTACACTTTTTCTGAATTCTGACATACTTCCTGCAGGGTATAAAAATTCTTTGCCTTTGCAGGCTTTCATGCTGTGAAATGTTGATCTCCCTACACAGTTACAGTTACATAAACCTACCTGGGTTGTTGCTCGTCACCTTTTCCAAATCAATACAAAACACACAGTGGTGTGTCATGTCCGTGTAGGCAAATGCTTAAAGCCAGATTATTTTCAGTGGTAGGCAGACCTGAAATGGGATGCATCCTTTTCAGTCCTGTAAATGCTATTTATGCATTGGAGCAGGAGAGGAATGATAGCAGCAGTGAGTTTGTGACAGTGATTATAGAGATGTTTATTTTGAAGTTTTAAACTGAAAGTAAGTCATAATTTATTTATTTGGAGACTGAAATGAAGCATAATCCTGGTGTTTATTTTTCAGATCTCTCTAGGAGTCCAGGCAATTCAGAATTTAAATACTCTTGGATCAATTACACTTCCATCATCATTGCTGACAAATTTGCCCACTGAAGAGTTGGACTTGGCTTCTAGAATTATTTTCAACTTCTTTAAAAAGACCACTGTGTTCCAGGTATTTTTTGGCCCACTGTTCATAAGGCTTTTAAACTCAAGCTTAGAGCAAAATATCTTTTTTCCCCACAAAACACGTTTTAAAACTTCTGACTTAAAAAGTAGTTATTTTTGTCCAGTGCTTACTCCACGTAGTAAATGAGCTTGTGGGTGCTGTACTCTACTATTGTTTCCTTTAAGATTTTAAAATCTGGCACATTTTGTGTCATTCCAGGATCTGTCCTTGAAGAATGCGTCTTTGATCAGCAGTGTTATATCATCAAGTGTTGCTAACCTCACCATTAGCAACTTAAAGGGAAATGTTACTGTCATTTTGCAGAATATCAAGCCTAATCAGGTATGATTTACATTTTGGCAGTCTTAAAGTACAGTTTTGTTGCCTCCACTTAAGTTGTTTTAGTGGAAACACTGTACTAAGAATACAGGTGAGTTTGTTCTGCTTTACTAGTGTGGACATTTCATCTCCACCTGGACATTAAAAATCACTCGTTTGCTTATTTACCACTGGTATACATTTTAGTTCTCAAATAAGATAAGGTAATTTTACTCTACCACATAGGCATCCAGTTTTTATCTTTCTTACTTACCCTTCTGTTTTATTCTACAAAGAATAAAAACTCTTAGATGGAAGACTGACAGAGTGGTTTATTAGAGAAGGTGCTGCAGTCATGACATTTGTGGGTGCCGCATGGCCAGAAAATAATATGTCTTTTTCCTTAGGAAAACTGAAATTTTCCCTAAGAAAATGGCACGGGATTGTGTCATCTAGAAGTATTAGGGCTCTTGTACACCATCTCTTTCTGAAAGGAGCATCAAAGATTAAAGTCTTCTATCCTGTATCTTAACAGAGTTTAAAATACTAAATTACTATAAACTAAAAAATGTGGGGATTCTGCTAATGCACCTGAAGCTTTTTTCAGGAGCTGGCTTAGTGGCATCTTTACTTGTTTTGACATAATAATGAATTTTGAGATATAACTGTAGAAGTATTAGTATTTATAACAATAACAATGTGTATTGCTGCTGGTATTTATAGAATTTGTATGTGTGTGGGGAAATCGATATGTAAATGTTTAACATCGTGATAGTAGGAAGTGATCAAATATTTGTAAATAAAAAGATTTTTCTCTTTCTGTGTGGTCGTGACTTCAAAAGTTACAAAGTCCAGAAGGATGAGAAATCCCAAGAATTTGTATAATGTGGGAAGACAATGAAAGAGCATTCAAAAGGTTCTACCAGGAGCAGAATCTTTACATAAGCACAAGAGCTAGTTTCTGTATGGTGACTTCAAATTTGTTCAGCAGATTTTTACATGCAATTTGCAATATTAATCTATTTTATGCACCTAAATTAATTTTGCATTCACATAGATCAGGCAGATTTGCTGTATACAGTGTTTATTCTTGCCAGCATTTTGTAGATAATTCATAAATCATTTGATCCTAAACTCACCGTTTAGTAAGTTGTTTTTTTTCTTTTTACTCCTAAACAGGATAATTCAACGGTCAGGTGTGTTTTTTGGGACTTTAATAAAGATGGTAAGTACTTGAGATCACCCAAGATGCTGTGCTTTTCTAGCTATGTTAATTCATGTTAATATAAATAAAGCCTTTAATGAATAACAAAGCTGCTTTTTTTAACAGGTGGACATGGAGGCTGGTCATACGAAGGTTGCATAGTTAAAGAAAGTAGAGTAAATGAAACAGTCTGTTCATGCAACCATCTCACGAGTTTTGCAGTTTTGATGGTAAGTATTTTAAAAATTATGCAATCTTACCCTTATTCAAGAACACATTTAACCTTCTGTTGTCTTAAGCAAGTGAGGACTCAATAAGCACATACTACCTAATAAATAATACTCAGTTCTGTTAGTACAAATAGCATACAATTAGTCATATGCTTAAACTGTTTGTTAAGTGGGAGTCCATGACTTCCACTGGAGGAAAAAAATTTCTTAAGTGCTGCAGCTTTTACATTTATACAGTTGCTTATATTCTAGGAAATAAAATTTAGGATAAATCAAATTTAAAACAGGATTTTAATCAAATGGATTTTCACAAGTAGAATAATAGAATCATAAAATAATGTCTCAAGTTGGAAGGGATCCATAAGGATCATGGAGTCCAGCTCCCTGCTCTTTACAAGACTAGATTGGCTTTTTTGTTTTTCGTCTAACTTTTTATAAGAGCCATGATGAAAAGAGTGGGTTCCTTTTTATTATTCCTAAGTGCAGAGGGAAAGATGCATTTTTGTTTATTTTGGTGGTTTTTTATCTTTTTCCATTAAATAAACATGTTCTCCTAAATTAACTTCTGTTTCTGTTTTAGGACTTGTATGGAAAGACTCCTTTGAATCCCACACAAGAATTGGTGCTGACTTTTATATCGTATATAGGCTGTGGCCTCTCTGCAATTTTTCTTTCTGTTACTCTTGTGACCTACATAGCCTTTGAGTAAGTACTCATTCGACTAAGCTCCCTTTCTTCTTCAATTGGGATTGATTATAGTCTTCATTGTGAAATCCTTTTCAATAATTAAGGATTCTGTCTCCACAAATAATGCACAGATTTGTCCAGTTCACCAGGAAGGCATTGATTCAGTCTTCAGAAATGTTAATCTTACGAACAAGTGAATTATCATGAGGCTCTATGCAGTAAGAAGTGAAGAAGTAGCACTCGGAAGTATTTTATAATGGATTATCATAGTAGAAGTGTGAAGGAATGTATTTAAGATGCAACATATAAAAAGCAGTGCAGAATTTTATCATTTTAAAAGCATTTGTATTCTTTCTTTATTCTCTCATTATTCTAAGACTGGGACTTGTGTCTATCAAGGCTTTAGATGTCCAGTCAAAAGCTTGATCTAGTTTAGCAATAAAGAACAGTCACATTTTGGGTTTGGGCAGCAGTGTAACAAGAATTCCAACATACAGTGTAAAAAAAAAAATAACCATGGTACTAAACACTTAATCTCCAAGTTATTGTTTGTATTGATGTAAGCTTTTCTAAAAAATGTTATTTATACAGACCGTTAATTTGGAAATATGTTGCAAATTATTCTGTCCATGTATAAATGCAACACACAAAGCATTGTATATGAATGAAAATGTAAAATTTTCTTTTTTCTGGCATTTGTGAATGCCAAGGAGTGCAAGAGAGGAAGTAAGCCAGGGATCTATGGACAGCTGATGTCATCTCACTAATTTGCTTTTTTTTTTTTTTTTAGGAAAATCCGGAGAGACTACCCCTCCAAAATACTTATTCAGCTGTGTGCTGCATTACTTCTACTCAACTTAGTTTTTCTCCTTGACTCATGGATTGCACTGTATGATACACGAGGCCTGTGCATTGCAGTTGCAGTGTTTCTTCACTATTTCCTCTTGGTTTCCTTCACCTGGATGGGCCTGGAAGCATTCCACATGTATCTGGCCCTTGTGAAAGTCTTTAACACCTATGTACGGAAATATATTCTTAAATTTTGTGTTGTTGGTTGGGGTATGTATTTCTTTTTTCCATTTGTATGCTAAATAGATAATTCCTCTTATCAAGTATTGCAGTGAATGTGACACAGGTCAGAAATTAAAATTAGGCAATCATTAAATGTTATATGTGTTCCACCTTTCTGAGGCATGGAGTCCCCCCAGCTGCAGAACTGAAGCTTCTGCAATGCAAAGTGATAATAAGCTTTCCTTGTGCTAGTACAATAGAACCAATTTTGAATGTGCATGCTTCCATTATTTTGAGAATAAATGCCAATGAGTATATATATTCCCTTTCTGGAATAGCACTGTTGCTATCAAAAAACAGCAAAACCAGATCTAACTGGATAGAGGATGAAGAGATTCTGGGCCTGATTTTTTCTCTCTTAAATGTTTCTTAAAGCATATGTAAGAAAGAAAATCAGTTATCCTGTAAAAGATTTTAAATCAGTTTGAAGACTAATGGTATTTGTTGGTTTATTCAGAAAGTTTTGGAGCTGGCTGTGGAGGACTGCTTTTGTTTCTTTGCAAGTTGTTCTCCTGAGCAGTTTGAATGCTGCAATTTTTCAGGCAGCTAGTAGTCAGCAGAATTCAACAGAGAAATTTCAGAAACAAGTTGTAGATTTCATAGAAAAATATAATAATTTCAAGTCCTCATAATACTGTCTCTGTTAGGATTTTTACATATATGTTTGCTCATAATCTTTTAGGGTTACCAGCAATAGTTGTGTCCATTGTGTTGGCAGTATCACCGGATAATTATGGACTTATAACCACTGGAAAGGTTTCAGTAAATGGACCTGATGAATTGTGAGTTAAAGGGAGGCGCTTTTGGGGACGTGGGGGTGGGGGATGGAGGGAGGTCCTCCAAACTGCTTTTCTTTAGAGTAAAGGTGGGGAAGGGAAGGAAGCAATGGTAGTCCTTTGAAATGGTATAACTCTACAGTATCTCATGCGTTTTAGGTTTATTGCCTGTATGAAGGCTTGTATCCTTTGGCCAAAAGAAATACTTTTTTTCTAAAACGGCAAAAATGGTTTGCGTGTGCAACAAATAAAAAGTTTGTCTATGTTTATTTCACTTAATTTCTGTTTCTCAACGGTTGACAGACTGTTCTTTTGTTCTAGCTGCTGGATCAAAAATAGAATTGTTTTCTATATTACTGCTGTGGGATACTTTTGCGTGATATTCCTGATCAATATCAGCATGTTCATTGTTGTGCTGATCCAGCTCTGTCGTATCAAAAAGAAAAAACAACTCGGGGCTCAAAGGAAAACCAGTATCCAAGACCTTAGGAGTGTTGCTGGCCTCACTTTCTTGTTGGGAATTACTTGGGGGTTTGCTTTCTTCACAGTAAATGAGGTATTTACTTACCTCTTTACCATTTTCAACACTTTGCAAGGTAAGGTTGTCCTTCATGTAACAGCCTCCTGAGTATAATATAACAAACCAAACATTTTGAAATGCCGTTTTCTTGATTCAGCAATAAAAATTTAACTCTGGTATGTGCTGTAACATGTTAATTATATTAGAGATGATACTGCTTTACTGTAATCCTAAACTGCAGTTTTGTTATGATAAGGTACAGAAAAACTAGGTACTATTTATATACGTATGGTATATTTATAAATATTATCATTTTAAAGGTGTATGCAAGCCAGATATCCCTGGAAGTGACTGTGTTTCACTAATAAACAGATGAATGTTGAATACTCAGTTACTCTAAGTGTTCACGTTATAATGCAATTAATGTAGAGAAAACTGTATCATTTCTCCAGTTCCCCTAAAGCTTCTGGGGGAGGTTTGACATTCAGCAGAGGGTCATTGAGACAGGCAAGGCTGCAACATCTAAAAGTTAGTGACCCAACTTTTAAGCATGGCCTATATACTACTTAAGAACATATGGGAAGTAGGTACGAAAACATAAAGTTTTGCAAAGGCCGGGGTGCTACTGGACATATCCAAAAGCAGGGTTGCTGCGAAGGCTTTTATATAAATAGAAGATATTGTAGCTGTCCACAATTATCTAAATATACCTGAATTGCCTTTCTGAAGTTTGGATCCAAACTTCTGCTTAAATGGCACTTAGATAACTGAGTGTATGATTTCCCAGAGAGACTAAAGCAGTGAAAATTGCAGTTGTGTATACACGTCTCCCCTATTTGCTGTGTTGATTTACTATTATTTATTATTCATTTTAAACCTAATACAACTGTTTTCCACTGCAGATTGGAAATTGTGCAAAGACTGAGTGCCGCTTTCCCTTACAGGGGGGCAATTATGATGAACTTTTAAGCAGGGAAAGTTAGATGCCACCTTGTGTCAGTTAGTAGTCAGTGAGAAATAGACAAAGAGACTGTAATGTGGCACTGGCAAGAGATGGGATGAGCACCATCCCTTCTAGAAAATATTTGAAATTGTGGTAAAGGGGGTACCGTTTATTATTGTTTTAGAAATGAGTTATTTTCTTTTGTATGAGTGCTCAAAATTTTGTACCGTTGGTGGTAACATGTTAGCTGCTAATAAAAGATGTTACAGTGTCGCACCATGTGCTAAAAAAGCTTCATAGAAATCTGACAGTGTGGTATCACACCCTCTCTTGGACATTGCTATGAATTCTTTTCCAAAAGCATTAAGTAAATTTCAAGATCAACAGAATTTTTCCCTTCTTATTTGATAGAAGGGAACTGTATGCATTTTATGCATTTGGTTGTATTTGTTGTTTTTTCTTTTGTGTGTATGATTCCTCTAATCTATGTAAGGAAAAAGTACTCTGCAGTGTTCAGAGTTGTAAACTTTTTCAGCAAAGAAAGGTATCATTAATTTTTGGTAGAAATTAAAAAGAAATGAAAGAAAACCAAAACATTGTTCATTAAGAGGTAGTAAAAGTGAATTTTGAAACAGTCTTTTATGTTATTCCTTTGCAGGGTTCTTCATTTTCATCTTCTATTGTGTAACGAAAGAGAATGTCCGCAAACAGTGGAGAAGATATCTTTGTTGTGGGAAATTCAGGCTGGCTGAAAACTCGGGTAATTTTTTTTCTTTTTTTGCTTCTGAATCCTTATATTCAGTGTTAAGTTCCTGGTATTTTGTAATAATTACAAGAAAAAAGGCAAATAATCATGTTGCTGCAGCTGCAGTTCTAGTTTATTATCCAAAATACAATAAACCTCCAAAATGATACTCTTTAGAGGTGGTAGCTGGTGCAGTTCTTGCATGTTTACATGCTGTTGCCTTAAGCTGTTAACTGCTAAGAGTTGACCTCTTCCACTGCAGGGTAAAGGCATGTCTTTGCAGAAGACTTTTGGTCAGTTAGAAACGGTAAGATTTGTTTCAGCTTCTGGGTCAGCTGTGGTTTTACCAGTGGCTTCCACAAAAACAAAGTGAAACATGGTTTAAACCAAAAAAGACATTAATTACTTTATGTTATTTTGTTACTCAGTAATTGTCCTCTTGTAAAGCTACATACTTTTTATACACTTTCACTTAGAGGATCAACTGCACTTTAGTTGTTTTTGTGTTCTGGTCTGCAGTTGTAAAACTATGACAGTTGGCTGCTTGTATTTTAAAAAGGGACAAGAGAAAAGGAACTAGATTTAAATAATTTTAAACATCAAGAGTCATTAAATTCTTAGGAGAATATAATTCTGTCTAGAATACTGCAAGAGGTGTGTAAAGCCTTGGTTTTATATCAATTCAGTTGCATTATTAACTATATTTTTATATAGTGCATGTATGAGTTGTGTTATTTTCGGTGTCATGTATCTGTTGTAGACTGGAGTAGAACTGCTACGAATGGTTTAAAGAAGCAGACTGTAAATCAAGGAGTATCCAGTTCTTCCAATTCCTTGCAATCAAACAGTAACTCCACTAACTCTACAACACTGCTAATGAATAGTGATTATTCAGTCCATGCAAATGGAAATGGTAAGTATACTGCAAAATAGTATTTCTTCAGAAGCAAAATTCTCCATCCTTCTTGTTCTAATGTAGTACTGTCCTCTGAACGGCTTCCCTCTGCTCTGTTCCTGAGAAGTTGAAATGCAGGTGTAAGTAGCACTGCGCTCAATTTCACTTGCAATTTGCTGTGGCTTATTTGTCTGCTGAGAAAACTAGATATGAATCACCACTGAATATACTTATTAAAAATTGATCTTTTTTTCGGTGAACATAATCTAGTTCTTCACACTCTTGCAGGGCACGTCATGCTGCTGATTTGAGCTCTCAGTAAAGACAATCAATTTTTCAAACTGAAAAATAACTTACAAATCTGTAATGTATAAAACCCTAAGTCAAGCAAAACTCAGAGAACATTACTCCTGTGCGCCTGAGGTGTTTTTCCCAACTGATCGAGAGTTGAGGCTAAGAAGTCATGTCATCAATTAGAATGTTTATTATGAAGTTGATGAACATGCTTGGAGAGGCTGTGTTGTCCTCATTTCTTGGCCTATGCTGTCAGAAAACAGCACATAATCCACAGGATAATATCAGCTGATAACCTCTCAGATGTACGGAGTAAACGCTATGGAATTCATACGTGGGTTAGAAGTTACTGTTCCTTTGAGTGTACTAACTGCATATTGCAGAGAAATCACAACACTTCAGGAGATGGCATTTGGACATGCCCTGAACAGCTTTCCAAATTAAGCTTTTTTTTTTTTTTTTTACATTCCTTTGTTAAATCTCCCTGTTCGGACACCACATAATGCAATGATTAACATACTTTTTACCTAACAGGTCAGTTGAGAACCAGAATCAAATAACTCTCACTATCATTAAATACAAAGTAAGGCAATATTTTTAGGTAGAAGTAGTTCCTTTCAAAGAGAGAAATTTTCAGGTGCAAATGCCTGCATGTCTTGTAGGGTTCTTTTTTCCCTGCTGTGTTAATTGCTCTGATGAAAGAAGCCATCTCTCCCTGCAACATTTGAAATGCTTATACACAGCTACAAAAGCATTTTGGCTGCTTTTCTCAACAGAAAGAAAGATAGCAGAAATGTTCTATTGAACTTCTTTGTTGTAGTAACTGAGTGAATTAGCCTGTTGTGGCTTTCTGGAAAAGGTTTTGTTCTTTTGGGTATTTTAGAATGAGATGCTAAACTGATGATCTAAACCACTGAGTGATGCCAATTCTGTTGGATGTGCTCCAATTCTGTCCTACTTCAATCACATAATCAGACCTTTCCAGTGTGAGGGTCTGTGAGTCCTGTGCCAAAAGCTTCTCAGACAAAAGCAGCTGAAAGAACTTTGATAGAATCTTGTTCCTGTGCACTATCAAACATGGATAGCTCAGGTGACCCACCTCATTTCCTGTTTTATTGTGTATGTTGAATGCTGTGAACCTCATACCACATCCTCCATTCATATCAAGAGGGCTGTATGATACCTTGCCTGCATAGTTTGACAAAATAATTCTTCTGGGTCCTTAGGACTTCCACGAGAAGAGGCTAAACCTATCCTTGGATAGCTCCCAGCAAAGCACTGAGGCAATTCCTTACACATAATCTTCCAAACATGGGTCAGTGGTATCTCAGAAGAGCTGGGCTAATGCCTCCAAAAGGCGTTAGACTGCTCTTAGATAGGAGCATGGGGCCTTCTAATCTGCTGCACCACATTGCTCTGCTCTGAAAGCTAGAACTTGAAAATAACATTGCAAGGCTTCATTTTAAAAAGTGCCTCCAAAACCAAAAACTGTCTAGAAATGAAGACCTGTGTCATAAATATACTGAGCTGTAAACAGTTTATGGTTTTGGCCTCACTGCTTCCACTGAAATGCTATTCCGCATTCAGGACTGAATGACTTACCATGGTAAGTTTGGGATGTCTGTACAGCCTGTGGCTTTGCTTTCCTACTGGACTTCACTTTTTCATGGCATTCTAATATTTCCTTATTTTCAGTTTTTCTCTTGCAGATTTGCATGTTTGGAAAACTACCATTAGGTATCACATGGCCAAACCTGCAGATTTCCTCACTGAGGAACACAAACCGCCTTTCTGAATTTGTTCACAGAACAGCGTTATTTTCTTCTCAGCTTTGGCCTAACATTAGGGCACAGCTATTTTGAAAACTCCTAAAATAAAACAGCTGTAGTCATGTAGGGGGTCAAACAACAATCACAGTGTCAGCAAGCATGGTTGTTTTCTGTAATTTCAGCCTTTTTCTTATTTGAATTGATGAACAAAGTTCTTCCACTTGTCTTACCCTGTCTACATTTGTGTCTGTTTAAGGACTTGATGGCTGCTCAAATTAATAAGTAAATTTTAAAAAAATCCAAACTGAAGCATCTGCACAAATACTTAGAATAAAAAAAATCCAAATTCTCATTAAAAATATTTAGAATGTGATACATAAAGGCAGGTGATTTATCCAGTGAACTAAACATTTGTGAAGTATTTCATTAAAAGGCTTCAGTCAGCAGTGGTATTATATGTGTTCATTGTGGATTCACCTAAATGTGTAAGATTCTCTGCAGTCTAAATATGGTTTTGACCCATGATTAGACCTAGGCCATATTCTGATTGTCCTTCAGAAGTAAATGCTGTAAGTTGAATTCCTTTCAAAAGCAAAAAAAATTTCCTTGTTTTCTCAAACACTTTCTTCTTTCAGTTGCATGGCATACCTGAGATACCTTTAAAACTTAATTTGATAAAGCAAAACATTAAAATGAGGAGTATTTTGCATCTTATCTAGTGATACTTATTCCAAGTCAAGTCTACATTTTGAGAATTGTGACCTTCATTGCTTAAAATATGGGATCCTATTGTGCATACATATATTAACATCTCTCAAATCTCAGGATTTCACAGAGGAAAAGAAATGTATACAAAATATTTACCAAAAAATCCACATTTTAAAATTGTTGCAGGGATAAAATGAGAGTGTATGAGCTCCCTATAGTGACTAAAAAAGCATGGGAGTCTTGATTCTGAACCTTTCTGAGAGGAGATGTACTTTTTTTGTTTCAACAGGCCATCTTTCCAGTGCGAAGAATGGTGTTTGTTTCAGTGTACAGAATGGTGATGTGTGTCTCCATGACTTTTCAGGCAAACAACTTGTATTTCAAGACAAGGATGATACCAGCAGCCAAGAAAGCCAAATCTCGCTCAGAAGGACTTCAAAGAGAGGGAGCCTAAATTCTATGGAGAAAATGTGATTCCCTTTTAAACAGCACATTGTTTTACAGTGTGAAGTAGAGTTTTACTTTAGCAGTTTTACATAATGTGAGCAGACCAAGAACTGGTTTTATTTAAAATATACGGTACTGGAACTTCAAGGCAGCCATGCAATGGATTGACAAGGACAATTATTTAAAAAAAAAAAAAAAGGAACCTACTATTTTGAGAAGGTCTTGGATGTCAGATTACAGCTGTCACATTTCCATTTTGATTCTTCATCAGAGTGGGTTTTTTTGAGGGGTTTTTTTTGCATTTAAACACAAGTTTTATTTAGACTTTTTTCATTACAATTAAGTTTATCTGGATAAAATATTTAGTAGTATTGTATAAATATAGAAAGTTAACTTGTGCATACAAACGATGTTAACTTTAAAAATGTTAGCTACGCTGTCTTCAACTTTTTATACGTTTTAGTAGCAAACTTTGCAGTGATGTACATAAGCAGAAAAATATCACCCTTTAAACATCTCAATGATACTTTTTATATTTATTTCTTGTAATATAGATTTAAATATTCCTGTG
Organism: Lycocorax pyrrhopterus obiensis; assembly: GCA_014706295.1. Taxonomy (NCBI): domain Eukaryota; kingdom Metazoa; phylum Chordata; class Aves; order Passeriformes; family Paradisaeidae; genus Lycocorax; species Lycocorax pyrrhopterus. The sequence goes on from JACSVZ010000001.1 coordinate 15,715,504, forward strand.
TATAGAAAAGTAATTGGTATTTTGTTTGTAACTGTTATTGTAAGTTTGCATTTTTCATTAGTTAATTAACTTTAACATAGAATAATACAAAAGTTAATTTGTCCAGTAAGTGGATCACCTACAGTGGTTTGAATATATTCACTAGATACAGAACTGTAAATAACAAACACAATTGGTCTTGAACCTTTAGCTACCTTTTGGTACACCACAGAGGGATAGAAACGGGGTATAATTCCAGTAGAGTGCCATGAATGGAGTGCTGAATAAAATAGTCAGTAGGTTAAGTACAACTAAGTTGTGTTGGTGGCTTCAATAAATTCATCAGGTTTTGCCATTGATTTCAGCAGGGTCAGTATTTATCTTGAATAGTGAGATTAAACACACTGCCATTTCTCATTTGCAATGATGAAAGTAGAGAAGTTTGGGGGGGGAGGAGAGGAGAGTTGGAGGAAAAAATAGAAATAATAAATGACAGCTGCTGTATTTAGTAGCTGAGAAATTGTTTGTTTCATTGCATGGCTGTTTTTTAAGGGGCAGCTCTTGAGCTATTCTAGTGAGTATTTCTGCTTGTGCTTTGGCTCTTGCTTGGCAAACCAAATACTGAGGTGCTAGCTCAGTAATTGCTGAAGGAAAATTTCATTTCCCTTGTGATATTTACCTGAAAAAATGGATTTTGGCTCTTCGTGTAAAACAGCTGAAGGCCCGTACAACATTGTGAAGATTCTTCCTGAACAGAAATTGTCCTATGCCCTGGTTTTACCTCGTCTTCCTCACACACATGTGGAGCTGTGGCCACTGCTTTTTTAATTTGCATTCTTGGGCAAAGGTTGGATGCTCCTGGAGCAAACTAGGACAAACTGGTGCTGGACTGCGGAGTACCAGGCCCTGTAAAGGGGGCTGCATGAAGCAGGTGCAAGCTGAAGGGAAGCAAAGGCTTTGCTTTCCCAGAGATCTTGGTGGGGAGCCCTGAAACACTCTCCTCAACAAAAAGCATGAGTTACATGCCTCTTATCTGGGGCTCTGTTGTGGTTTGCAATTGAGCCTCTTCAGCACTCAAACCCTGTTGTGGTTCTGTGGACAACACAGGGGTTCTTTCAGTCACTTATGTCCAAGATTACTCTAACTATGCTTTTAAGGTGAGAATTTAAAGTATTTGTTGTGTTTATCCACAGGGTTTTAGCTGCATGTTTGTAAAAGCCCATCCTGGAATGCTAGTAGCTGGAATACATTTCTGTGAATGCTTTAACTATTTGGCTAATTGCCTTTGCAGTGTTTCTTGTAAATTTATTTAATGTTCTTATATTTATATTTTCAACTGTAAAAAAACCAATAAATTTGCAGCAAGTACAACACAAAATATAGAAACTTTGGTGTTTAAATAAATGTGTCATTAATACTGGCTACATTACAATTCTTCAGATTACAGGATCTACAGTACGTAACCTCTTGGATAAAATCTGATCCAGCTTTTGCATTTGTCTGCTACATATTTTACCTTTCATTGTTCTAGCAGATCTGGATTTTAGCAGAGAAAACCCTGACGTAAGTCTGTCCAGTCAATGCCTGCCCTAAAGTCTGCTGGAGCTCTCCCACAAGAATGCTGTAAGCAAAAGCACATAGCTGAGATAGCTGTTTGGCTTCAGTAATTAAATTCCCTGTGAATACACATATTCCATTGTCACTGACCTGCTCAGAGTATTCCTTTTTTTTTAATTTTTGCACACTAAAATATGTTAGGATTCTTTAAATAATTTTTATTTTATGTATTCCTAGGGGTGGGGAGTCCTGTCTGACTTTGCCACTTAAAAGCACGCACATATTGTGGTAAAATTTTGCACTTACACCAGCGTATTATTTTAGCTCAGTAAATAATTATCATACTCAAACTAGCTGAAAACGTGTTTTTACTTTGGGTGTTACAGTGTCCTTTTGGTACTTGGTCTCTCGGACATTGTTTAGCCGCGACACCCAGAGCTCGGGGAAAGCTGCGAACACCTGCCCAGAGCAAAAAGTAAAATTCTGTGCATTGGCTTGTGGCTGCAAAGCTAACTCGGGGGCTCTGTAAGGAGGTTTTAAGCTTAGTCAAAGATAAACAGCAACCTGTCGTGTACAGCTGGCACCACCCTGCTGAGCAAAACTGGTCCCTAAGTACAGTCTCTCTAAAAAGCAGTGCCCTGCTGGAGGCAGGCGCGGAGGAGGAAGCTGGCGCGGAGTTCAGGGGAAGAGGGAGCTGGTCCATGCTTTGGCACGGTGCAGATTTCGCCGCGCGGCTCGGGCAGATGGAGAGGATGAATCTCCGAGCTCTGTCCTCTGTAACTGCTGTGCAGAACCTACAGCGGTGCTGTCCGACGGCCACCAAAGGAACGAACGCGTCTCTGAAAGCTGCTTCCTCTACCACGACTGTCAGTTTACGCAGTCAATTAAGGAAGCACTGCAAGGAAAAGTTACAATAGTAACTCTGTTAATGCTACAATTTCACATGAGAAAAAAAAAAAAAAGACAACGGGAAAAAATCCTTTCCGAATTTTGAGTGAATCCCACACCTTCGGCTACTCTGCAACATCTACTCCGTGCTTCAGCACCGACCCGTACTTAACACCTTTTCTTCCTGCTGCCAGGAGCACAGAGGGAATGTGAAGGGTTTGCAGCTGTACGTAACACGTTTGTTGGTTTGTGGTTTTTTAAAGTGTTTGTAAATTTCTAGATCTGGGTTGTCTTTGCCCGTCATCCCTTGTTGCCGCTCGCTCCCGTTGGGGAGCTGCAGCCTGCAGTCAGGCAAGGGCAAATGGAGTCAGAAGCCTGCCTTGCTCGGTGCCTCTCGGGAGTGCCTGTGGGAATAGCAGGTTCATTTCCCTTCATTTCCCTTGGGAGTCTCCACGTCTTGTTTCTTTGCTAAGTGGGAAAGCCAAGGGGTGTGAAAACACGATAGAGTCTTGCTGCTTTTTTTTTCTTTGATTCGATCAAATCTCAAAACGGTGGGGTTTTTTAAGGCTGAGGGAAAGAAAAGCTTCCAACAAGTATTCTGGCCTTCTCAGCTTTATTTTACGAAATTACGAAGAGGTTGTATAAAATCGACTTTATTTTTTACAAAAGCACACGGGCTTTTGTCATGCCAGGCGGCCCCTCCTCTGCTCGGTCCCTTGTGCGCCGGTGTCCCCGCGGTGCCTGAGGGCGGAGGCCGCTGCCCGCCCCGCCCCGCCCCGCCCCGCCCCGCTCCGCCCCGCCCCGCTCCGCCGTGAGGGCGGGGAGAGGCCGCCGCCATCTCCGGGTACGGCCGCCCCGAGCGCGGCCGGGCCGGGCAGCCGGGGCGCCCGTGGGGCCATGAGGAGCCGCAGCAACTCGGGGGTGCGCCTGGACGGCTACGCCCGCCTGGTCCAGCGGACCATCCTCTGCCACCAGGTGAGGAGCAGCCGCCGCCTCGGGACGCCTGCTCGGGGCTGGGGTCACCGGGCGCGGTGGGGCCGTGCCGGGGCTGTGCCGGGGCGTGGGGCGGCTGCCGGGGCTGGAGGCTGCAGGAGGGACCCGAACATCCCTCCTCCGGCCGGCCCGCGGCCTCCTGTCCGCATCTTCCGCCTCCGCCTGCGGAGCAGCGCCGGGAATGCTGAGGCGGTGCGGATCCCGGGGGTGCTTGTGTAAGTGCACCTTGGAAACCGTGTGGAAAACACAGCGAGTCTGAGCTTGCAAATAATAATAATACTGTGTATGCAATGTGTTCGTGGCCCTATGATACACACCCACCCTTTGTGCACGCTATATATATATGTGTATGTATATATATGCACACACGGTAACAGCAGCATTGCGCCCCGGTGACATAAGAGCTTCCGTGCAGGACTTTGTGCCGCGCTTGTCAGCACAGCGCGGTGCGGATCCCCGTGTGCTCCCCACGGCACGTGTGTGCGGCGGGGCACGTCCCAGAGATTCCAGGCTATTCTCCCGCTGTCCGCACTGCTGAGGCTCTGGAGCGTCAGGCGGGGCTGCCTGCACAGGCGAGCAGTGAAAGAACGAAGATAGCGGGGGTGATTGGCGAAAGCCAACTTGCGTTTTTTGGTCAGCGCGGTGCTCTCTTCGTAGCGTGCTCGCTTCACCCAGGTGGGCACTGAGGACTCAGAAGGTGTTCAGCAGTGTCGTGCTTTGGTTAAAACAATCCAGTACATAAAGGTAAGCAGCAGGGTTTTTTGCACAGATCGGTTACCAAATATGTTTTGTTGATGAGAGTTGCAAGAAACTGGAAAGCAGTGAAAGAAGAGGCTGGGACCCAAATGCACTTTGGTCAGTAAGATTTTTGTCACTGGCAGTTGTTTTTGGTGCAGGGTCCAAATACCTGTGAATTGGAGTTTGTGTACTAATTATTGTAAACCAGTAGAAATAAATGCAGTAACTGGTATATGTGGTGTGAGAAGTTAATTTTTCGCTCTTGCCGTGCTGGGGTGCAGGAGATGCTTTGAGTTGTGTTCCCATCTCTGCCTTTTGTCAGCAGGATGACCTTTGGCTTCCAGTGCCTGCCTTGATTTCCTTGTTTATAACGTGAGGATGCTGATATCAGCTTCCATTAGGGGACACTCTGAGATTCAGAGCTCAAACATAACCCATGAAAGCTGTGCCTTGATGTTATTAATATTTAACAATAGTAAAAAGGATAAGTAAATGGTAATATAGGAGTTCATATTGGTGACCCAAAATTTTGTAATTGCCATTTAGAGCACTAGGATGAGTGTTCATGACTGTGTATTGCCTTTTCCACTAAGGGCTCAATGTCTGGGAGAATTCAGAGGTGGGGAAATGAGATAAGTAAGTTTTCTTCTTTGTGTGGAAAGCAAGTCACAGGCTAGCAGTGAGGCAGAGGATCAGTGGTATCTCAAGAGGGCCCAGAGAGATGCTCAAGGCACGTTTCTAGATTTTTTTTTCTGTATATTTATACTCTTTCTGTTTTTTTCACTGCAATAGATTGAAAATGTTGTGTTCAGCCAGGTGAAGAGATGCAGTGCTTACCTGGGCAAGTTAGGATGTTTGTCTTTGGGCCACATGCAACCGTGTCTTCCTTGGGAGCAGAGTAGCCTGTGGCTGGATAGGCTGGGCTGCTGCTTCACTGCTGCTGGTGCCTTCTTAGGGCCTCTCAGGAAGGAGCCGGGGAGGTGAGTTTTAGCCATGGGTTTGCCCAGGAGCAGCCTGGCAGAAGAACCAGAAGATGTTTAAAATGCTTCTGAGGTGCTGCTGCTCAGCAGAGGGGTGATGTGTGACTGTGACCCTGCACCTCACATCCACAGCTGCTGGAATGCAGACCTGGCACATCAGCTGCAGTGCTCTGAGGGAGGGCAGTGACACGCTCACCGCTGTGAGGTGCAGCAAGGGGAACACGGAGTGTGCGTGGAACATTGGGCTTTCATCAGGTGTTTAATACACCAGGAGCCAGGCTTCTCAGTAGCAGCAATCGATCTTGTGTTCACTCCAATCACTCTAAATCAATGTGATTTTAGAGGCAATTTTTAATGCAGTATATCTGTGCTACCAGGCAGATGTGTTCAAATGACAGGTCCAGACCCCACACCGGGGCTGACAATTTTCTCTGTGTGGCACCTTGCAGGATCAGGGTAGTAGCAAACTTTTTCTTGTGTTGCAGATGATGCATTGTGCTGGTCAGTCCCTGCAGCATGCACAGTGATAGTTACGATGCTGTTAAAGACTGTAAAAGGAGACTGAGACCAGGCTATTGGCTTCTGTCTGTGTGGGGTCTGCCAGCTGTTGCATGTACCCTCAGGGTCAGGGGACACAGGGATGTTCTCAGCTGCTTATTACAGCTGCTAAATTCAATGAGATAAGAAAAAAATGCAAATCTTAAGATTAGGAAATAGTAAAACTTAACATCTATGTACATTTTAAGTATTGCTAGAGTACTATAAGTGAAAAGCAAATGGACCTGATAAGGGAAGCTCATACTTTTATGACTAACCCGAACTGTATTACAGAATCACAGAATATGCTGAGTTGGAAGGGACCCACAAGGATCATCGTCCAACTCCTGGCCCTGCACGGGGCCATCCCCAAGACTCGCATCATGTTACATCCGGTTTCACAAGCAAATCTGCAAGCTTTGCTAGAGCTTACCTCAGTTTTCATCTGACATATCAATGACACAATCTGTTTAATTTCCACCTTTCAGCAAGATGCTAAATGTGGGCTTGCTTTGCTGCTCCGATTAGAACCCCACTGGTTTTGTGCCTGTACTGCTGAGGTTCTTAATAACACCTGCTGCCATGTAGGAACTGGTGTGTTTTGGGTTGTTGGGTGGGGAGGGTTGTCTCCAGATTAACAGATAGATTTAAAAATAGGATTGGGCATGATACAACAGTTTAAAGTCTTAGTCCAGCAATCAGCTTTCTGTTGCAGTGCTCTCAGCTGGCTGCCCATGGTGCTGATAAAATTCTTTGCTCTATGGATCTTATGTGCAGTGTGATTTGCAGGATGAGACCTGCTAGTCTAATTAGCCATCACTGCATAGATGTAATGCTGTGAAGTACTATTTAAGCTAAAATCCCTCTGACATCAGTGGGATTAAGTGCACTCGGTGCTTCTCTGGGTTCTTAAGCACCTTGTAAGGGTTATAGTTTTCATATGATGTCAGCAGGTAACAGAAGAAAGTAATTGTAGTTTTTAAGAGTAAACACTTCTAAAAAAGCTAAGCCAAAACCACTGAAAATATTAATTAGTATATTATGTTTTTCTGCTAACATTCTGAATGTGCATGGGGAAAGACATTGATATGTTGTCAGTCCATGAGAGCCAGCCCTGGTGCATCCCAAAAGCTGGGACCAACTTGTAGAGGAATCAAAGGTGCTGAAATAGTCATAGCTGCCCTTGGATGTGTTTAATACAGACTCTTGAGGTAGGCAGGTCCCTCTCTGGAGCTAAATAGGCTTCTAAAGTCTTGGATAGGCCATTTCTCTGAAATTTCCATTTTAGTACCCAGAGACATTTTTATTTTTCAAATGGCAGCCAGCCTAGCATGGAGAGTAGGGAAAAATAAAGCAAAATTTTCATTTCTCAGACAGCAGAGTGATCTTTATCAAGCCAGGGCTGCAGGTGAATAGACATTTGTTGTCCTGCATAGGAAGGAGGGATACAAAGTGTCCTCTACAAATGTTGGGAGTATGCAGTCTGCTTTTTGAGACCCTGGGTTTTGTCATGTGGGCACAGTACTGAACTGGGACTTCTGTTACTCCTTGTTTGATTTTTCAAGATCAAAAAGAAGTTTTTTAAGCTGTTTGCATTCATATGTGCTACATTCCCATCAAACAGATGAGTAGGTGGTCCTTCAGCTGTTATTTGGTTTGTGAAGACCTTGCTGAGGCGGGGCTGTTGCAGCAGAACTTCATTTCTACTCTGAGTGAGCCAGTAAGCGTTGCTGTATTAAACCATATCAATAGGGCTGACTGTGCCTGGTCATGTCTGTCAGGCTGTCACCCCTGTGGTGCTCAGTGGTCATATGCAAAGCCCAGGAAACTGTAACTAAAACCCCTCCCCCTTAAACCAGCTTTCTTAAAAATCATGAGTTGAGTGAACCAGGGAGAAATGAAAAATTGGCGGATGTATCCTTTTAAATTTTACTTATCTTTACCATTGTAGTCTTTGCCCTTTGTCACACCAGCCCTGGCAACTGGTCTTCACTCACTGAAATTTTCTATAAAGGCTTGATTTGATTGAAAGTTCTATTGACCTTTTGCCTCTTTGTCTCATTTTTTTGTTAGTCAAGAATGTATAGCCAAGAAAGACGCTCTAAAAAAATTAAGGATAGTGAAGTGATGGGAATTAATGATGCAATGAAAAATTTAATGGAGTATTTGGGATGCAGGAGACTACTCAGCGTCCTGCTTTTCAGACAGTGCTGCTTTTCAACGCCTTCAGAATTTTTTTCCTGTCCGTTTTCCAAAGGAGTATATAAAAAGGTTTTTGCATTCATTTAGCTGTCATAAATCCAGTGGGCAGACATACAGAAATAACATTTTTAGTCTCCTAGAAGATAACTAGTGTTTTTTTTACTTTATCAAGATTATGCCACAGACCAGTTACATAGAGAAACATATATCCTATACTCAGTTTCTAGTGTTAACTCAATACCCTCTTTTCCTCATAAATATGTAAAATTTAAATTTCCATTTCCTTGATGTATTCCAAATTTCACTCAGTGACTTAGCTACTAATCCTGTGTGGATGAAGATTTCCAGCTGGATGCTCTAAACTTTACAATCTGAAGTGTTCAAATAAATTTTGCATTTCACTTGTGTGAATTTGGGAAAGAAGGATGGAATCTCACTTCTGTTGTGAAATCATGGGCAGCCGCAATGTGCACTTAGTGTGAAATCATCTTTAGTTTGTTACCCGTTAATACAGGAAGAAGTGATGCTTCTTAACAGATGGGACTCGAGGTGGTAATGTTTGTTCTTTATTCCTTCTGCCGTGGTTAGAACCCAGTGACGGGGCTGCTTCCAGCCGGGACGGACCATAAGGATGCCTGGGTACGGGACAACATCTACAGCATCCTGGCCGTGTGGGGGCTGGGAATGGCGTATCGGAAGAATGCAGACCGGGATGAGGATAAAGCCAAAGCCTACGAGCTCGAGCAGGTGCGTCAAGGCTCGGCATAAACTAGTTCCACTGTTTGAGTTTTCTTACAGTAGTGTTGTTGGAGAGTGCATTTGCACTGCTGCTGTGCCTGAGATCTGACAGGGTTTTTCCAGCTTGGAGTACATGTCTTGTTCCAAAGACAGCAACATCCATGCAGTGTGTGGTGTGCAGTATCCTTGGCAACCTTCTGGCAAGGAGGATTTGGGGAGCTGGATGGCAGAGAGGCTAACATCTGAATGAAACTACAAACGAAACAAAAATTTGTATAAGTCAAACTTTCATCGGTTGGCTGATTGTTGAAGATTAGGCTTCTGAGAGATTTTGTTCCCAGATTTACAAGCCTCTCTCTGATTAAACCTTGAGGTCCCTCATGAGGTGTGTTATGGAGCAGAAAATCAGGCCTAGGCTGCTTGGATCTTGCAGCAAATTATCTGCTAGACCATTCTTCCCTGTAAAGAGAAGCATGCCATTTAAAGTAGCAGCCCTTAGAATGTGCACAGAGGTTGTACATGGTGTGTAGGCATGTTTGATCAAAGCAGAGAAGGTAACGATCTCCAAACTGATAAGATCTGTGCTGGAGAATTGGAAGGGGACATAACTCACACAGTTAAATGCTAAAATCTGCAGCTTGGTAAGTAAGTATCAGAAGTGAGAGTGTAGACAGAGGTGGGTTAAATGGGAAGTGAGGGCTTGTTGGTGTCCTGCTGTTGTTTTGGAGTCACTGGATAAATTTTTTGCTGGTATGTCCTGCTCGAACCAGGGAGATCTATGGTGACAGAATAACCTTGACTCAGTTTGCATGATCATATTTTGAGGCTGTATTTTGGGGGTAGAAAGATGGGGTTGATTTCTTTACTTAAGGCACAATTGTGCACTTCTCTACATTCACACTTAAGGCCGTTTCTCGACTAATCACTTGCTTTTTGTTGTACTGTATAAAGAGTGGAAGAAGCTCTACAGGTCTTGCAGTCATGTCAATGTCTTGAAGTCACCTACCAGTGTTCCCCAGATCTGTCACTCAAAAGATTAGTATTAGTATTATTACAAGACATAGCATTCCTCTAACTTCCTTTAGCTGGATAGAAGGACCACAGAGAGCTGTTCCACTCTTTAGAGAGGACATTTGGGAAAATATTTCTTGTTCTACATAGGGATGAAGGAATAAAATACAATTAGTGTATTTAAAGAAAAATAGCAAATATGCTTTTTTTTTTACCTTTGGCAGGACATTAGTAGAGGGTGTGAACTTTGCCATTTTGAATGTTGTTTGCAAGAGCTGATGAGGCTGAAAGTGTCACTGGTCTGTTTTGTTCCTGCAGAATGTTGTGAAGGCGATGCGGGGTCTCCTGCAGTGCATGATGAGACAGGTAAGGCCATAGGATTGAGTTGAATTAGTAGATGTTGTATTTGCAAAGCACTTCATTGAAGTGTGTGGTTCTTGTGTCTTCTGTGGAGTGACTTACTTGGCGTGTGTGCAGATGATGGTGTGGGGAGTCTTCTTAAAACTCTTGAGCAAAACTCTGACCTTACTTCCACTTCTTGTCCAAGTAACATTTTGAGATTGTGCTTGTAGCAAAACAGAGTTTTGCCTTTGCAAACTGATTTTCACCAAGGTGCATGTCTGTACTTTAGATCTAAACTCAACAAGGTAATTTAATCTTATTCTTTCCTGTAGACATGTGGATTTAACTGGAGTCTAAAGTCAGAATTGTGTTTAACCCTCTGATTAATCAAAACACACTGAAGTGAGGTAACAGGAATTAAGACCTCAAGTTTCTCCTCACCTAAGAAAAGTTGTTAATTTTGAAATAGTTTGGAGAATTTCTTCCAAAATGTTTCAGATTTGAGATTTGTGATGTTTTTTAGGTAGATAAGGTAGAGAAGTTCAAACGCACTCAGAGTACCAAAGACTGCCTCCATGCCAAGTATAACTCTGCAACTTGTGCCACGGTGGTTGGGGACGACCAGTGGGGGCATCTACAAGTGGATGCAACTTCCCTTTACCTGCTCTTCTTGGCACAGATGACTGCATCAGGTAAGCAGAAGATATTTTTGCCTTTTGTTGCAGCCTTTTCTATTCCAGCTTGTATTTAAAAAGGGAAGAAAAGTAGTAACTAGCTTCAAAGATCTTTACATAATTATTACTCAGAAGCAAGTAATGTTTCTCTGGAAAAGAGATATGACTTACTTGGAATTTTATGTTTATAGTAACTGGCAGTGTCTATTCCCTTAATGTTTATTGGCATCAAGTACGTGAGATATTTAGAGTCATGTCAGAGAAGTCTCATGTTTAAGGACTTCATAGGGCATCCTACTGGACAACCACATTTCTTCAGAGAGTGGCAACATCAAGTCAGGTGCCACTTGTGCCATCAGTGTTTCTTGTCTTACTGGTGCTGTTTTACCTTGTGTTCTTCTTAATCATACTCCTCTTGTGAGGATAAATATTTGTTTCCTTACATGTTTTTCTGTCCTTGGAGCCCCTTGCAGTTGAGCCCTGCAGAGCAGGCACCTGGTCATCCTGAAAGTTCCTAGGTAGAGCACTAAGCAGGCAGAGGGCTGGGGAGCTGCAGGAATTGGTATGCATTGCTCTGGAGAGCCAGAGCTGGCTCAGATGTCTCTGCTTTAGACCCACAGTCTGAGTGTCACCCTCACAGAGGTGGTTTTTGGTTGGGCTTTGAAACAGTGGGTATTGGTGGACTTTGAATTATTTTGTCAGTAGCAAGTATTGAGGCTTGCTGCTTGACCTTTGGAAATAAGTTTGAGTTTTTCCTTTGATTTCAGTGGGCAGGAACTGGTAGCAAATAAACAAAAACATGAAACTCACTGAAGAGTAACTATTGCAGTTCTGATACAGTATAATTATTCTCTTCCCTTCTTTTGATCAGGGCTACGTATTATCTTCACTCTTGATGAAGTTACCTTTATCCAGAATCTTGTTTTTTACATAGAAGCTGCCTACAAAGTTGCTGTAAGTAGTTATTTGTATGTAAATCATCTGAACACTACTCAAGTGTGGGTGGAAAATTATTTCTTGCTGGAGAAGTAAAATAGGGACTTGTTTTTTCCACGAAAAGATATCAGAGCCTGTCAGTACTTTACGTTGTGGGCAGCATCTTTGGAGATGTTGGGAGGGCTGTGGAGGATTTACTGCTGCGTGGGTGAGGTATACTTGTTCTATCATAGTAACAGGAGCTTTTATTGATAATTAATAATATTTCCTGATGTCTAATTAAAAGTCTTGTGGGCCTTTCTAAAAATGGCAGGTTGTTAGCAAACCAAGTTGAAGGGACATGGGGAGAAACATGCACAGGGGGAGGGATGAAGGACTTAGTGTGTTCTGTGAAGGCAGTAATTCGTGACTGTATACCTGGTCCTGCTGGGGTATATTTTTATGTGATGCTTTTCAAACATGAGTAGAGTCTCTTTGGAGACTTGGAGCCCCTTTTCTTTTTTCTTTTTTTTTGAAGGCAAGTAATAAACTAATTTCATGTAGGGGTGTGGATTTGTTGTGGGACAAGGTGGGGAAACATTCCATTTGTACATAATCATGCCATTTTTTTCTTGATGTGTTTTTCTTGTGGTGTTGTTGCAGGATTATGGAATTTGGGAACGTGGTGATAAGACAAACCAAGGAATCCCTGAACTGAACGCGAGCTCCGTAGGGATGGCCAAAGTGAGAATGTCTTCCTCACACCTCCTTCATGGCTGCTGTGTTATGCTTAAGGGCTCTGACAAACCTTTGTATGGTCTTCTTGGCCACTGCAATAGTTAGCTGATTGTATAAGAATTTTTGTTTAGATGTGAGTGAGTGAGTATTTTTTAGTGTAAAATATTTGTGATAATGGCTCTCATTGAAGGACCTCAGCACAGTTGTTCCATGGATTGCAAGAAGGGTACCAGATTAATTGAACCATGAATCTGACAGATTCAGTAAGATGCAATCTCATAAAGCGGCCTCTGGTTTTCTTTCCCTCCTCCTTAATTCTCCAGCCTCAGTGTCATATGTGATGTTGTCGTGGTAAGATAAAGTCAGATGTAAATTCTAAAAACAAGCAGAATATAAGTTTAAGAAGTTTTCTACAAGTAGTTTAGAGAGAAAAATAAATGAAGTCATACTTAAAAGAAAGTGGATATTTCTGGTTCCCTCATAGCACAACGTCACAGAGATACTAAACGAAGCTTAGAAGGCCATAAATTTCAATGTGTAATTGACAGCTACCTTATTACATGGTGTCTGAGGGACAGACAGAAAACAAACATCATTAAGGTCAAAGGTATATTTGCCTTTCAGCAGGATTTGTTAGATCTTGTGTGCACTGCAAGAGGGAGAAACTGCTGGTCTTGGCCTCACACTGATATAGGAGGCTTATTTTGGAATACAGGACAGGAGAAGCACTTTTTATTAAGTACATCATTATTTAGATGATGTCTCAGTGGAAACCCAGCTCCTGATTTTTTTGCATTGCCTTTAAATTGTAGGAAGGATCATGAGCACATCAATGCTGTTGAGAACCAGAAATAGTCACTTTTTTCTAAAATATTGCCAAGCTTCCCTTTAAAGATAAAAAAAATGTCTGCGGAGCAAACTTTGGTCTTATGTAATTTCTTTCAGAGGTTAAGCACAGGTGCTAGGGTGTATACTTGTCTTAAAAGGTATTTAATGATTTTGGGTTGTGGTTTGGTTTTCTTTGAAGGCTGCTTTGGAAGCAATTGATGAGCTAGATCTTTTTGGAGCTCATGGAGGACACAAATCAGTGATTCATGTTCTTCCTGATGAAGTAGAACACTGTCAGGTAAAAATTATGAGGGGAAAACTTAACACCCTCTCCCTTTTGCTTTTAAATGAAATTTTGATTAACTAAGCCAAGGATGTAACATAATAAGGATGGCTTCAGGCTATGCTGCTCACCCTTTTTCTAGTAGATCATGTGAAACTGAGTAGTGGGAAGCATTCTCGTTCTAACTCCGTTAAAAATAACTGCACAGAGTTCTCTGTCAGCTCTCAAATAGTGTAGTCTCATTTGCACTTGACACAGTTTTTTGAAGTAGGCAAATTGTTTTACATCCCTTTCTTCTGTTCTTGTTTTGCTCAGTCTATTCTGTACTCCGTGTTGCCACGGGCGTCCACGTCAAAGGAGATAGATGCTGGCCTTCTCTCTATTATTTCTTACCCAGCTTTTGCAGTGGAAGATGTAAACCTTGTTAATATAACCAAGAGTGAAATCATATCCAAATTGCAGGTAAGGATTTACTTTGTTTTTGTTTTCCAAAGAGAGAAGCAGAACCTCTTTCTAAACCAAAAATCCTATTTAAACAAGGGTTGCCAGACTTGGTTCATCTGTGCATGATGAAGAGAGGGAGGAAGACCCCTAAGTGACCCCTAAAACTCAGCACATACTTTTATGCTGATGTTAGTCTGTGAGGGAGAAGTGTATGTGAAGTTTTTGATAATGTTGTCTGTTTTTACAGGGCCGCTATGGCTGCTGTCGCTTTCTCCGAGATGGTTACAAGACACCCAGAGAGGTACTTCTTATGTGTCTTTATGATGTATATTTTCAGTAGGCACATAGGAAGAATTTTATCTCTTCTTTATAGATATATTTTGTTTTATTTACGTGAAGGGGTGAAGTTCTCCATCACTGCTGAGACATCTTAGTGGATTTGGAGGTAATCCAGGTATCCACCTTGGAAAGGACACATATTTGAGGGTGGCTAAGGGTTTGAAAGCCAGTTATTAAGGACAGAACTTAATTCATAATTTTGTAAGAAATTAACCCTTAGATATGCTTATGGTGTCTAAGATGAAGTGGTGTCTCTGAAACATCCCGAAATATCTTTAAACTGAGGCAGAGCCAAGAGCATTTGGGAGACACTTAGATTCTGAGACCAGGAAGGATCAATTTGTCTAGAGAACCATTGAATGAGTTTAAAAGTGAATGTGTCAAAGAAGTCAAGAGACTGCATGGAAACTATTTCTGGTGGATTTATTGGTTTCTATGTTTTAATTTGTATAAAATAGACTGTGATTATGATTGGAATATAAGTGACTAATGTAGCACTGTGACTAAACAAATGTGGTTGAATTTTTTAGGATCCAAGCAGGCTGCACTATGATCCTGCTGAGCTCAAGCTCTTTGAGAATATTGAATGTGAGTGGCCAGTATTCTGGACATACTTCCTAATTGATGGAATATTTAATGAGGACAAAATCCAGGTGAGGAAAGAAGAAACTGCTTTCAAATTGCAAAACCATTTACGCACAGTATTTTGTAACTTTGCTCCTTGTTTGTTTTGGGTATCATTTGGATACCCCATTAGCAGAGTGGAATAGTCTTCAGCCGTTTTCACCTTCCTGGGGAGTTCATGGCACAGTATAGGCAGAAGAGTTGTGCACACTGGGCCCTGGTTGTCCTCCCCTTACCCAGCTGGAGTGGCTCTGTTAGCTGGGGTGGTAAAACTGGGCTGAACAGGGTTTACTTGCCTGGTTTTGTCTTATCACCAACCTTGATGCCCCTTTTACAATTACTTCAGGATGAGACAAGTTTCTTTTTCCCCAGCCTCTCTGCCTTGGCTGCTGAGAATAACATTCGTAGCATTTTCAGTCTTTTTGTACATTCAGAGAGATTTGGGGTTGGCTTATGTGGAGCAATTTCATTTTCACTAATTCTTTAAGTCACTTCATGCCATTACTGTGCCAGACATCCAGTGGTCAGTGGAACTAAATTGATTGTAGCCCTCCAAAGGTTATGGTGGCACCTGGGGAGTATTGGTGAGTTAAGAGCAGCAAGTAGCCAAGACTAGATGAATTCATACCAGAACTTCTGCAGATTGGTAGCTTGAAAGAAATAAAAAATATATGTGATTTAAAATTGCCTAGTATGCAGAGGGATAGGAGATTGCTAAACTCCTTAAAAAATCAAAATGTCACACCAGAAACAGTTCAGAGGATTTCAGACCAAAGAGCCCTCTTTCTGTATCAGATGTTGCAAATCAAGTGAAATTCTTACTGACACTAGACATATAAAATGTTTCCCTGAACACAGTAAAAGTAGTCTGATGAAGAGAGAAATGGGATTATTTAGTGAGGGGGGAAATCAGAAAGTTTACTGAAACTTCAGTCCTACCAATTAAATACCACTTCATATAGCAGTCTCTAGACCTTAGTTGGATTATCTGGGACAGTATGTACCTCGTTTTTATGGTGTGCAGATGGACTGTTCTAGGGCATGGTCAGGGCAATTGCTCCCAGTTTCCACTGTTGAAACATAGCTGAATGAGTCACTGAGACACTCAGGTGAGTGCCTAGTCCCCAATTACTGCTGCAAACAAATGGTTTTGCCAGAAAAATAAGCACCCTGAGGACTCAAAAAGAGAGGGACAGGATACTGACAATGTCAGTGTACGATAACGTGAACCTGTGGGTACCTTACTTTGAGTGATCCACTCTACTCAGGAATAGCAGAAAAAGGATTTCTGAGGCAGGTGCTGGTAGTGCTTGAAAATTTCCCCTGTAAGTAAAAACTTGGAATGGGTAGTTAATAAATGGAACAAACTAAGGAATCTGATAAAATGTATTACATGTTCTTAGCAGTCTGCTATTCCTGTTCTTAGTATGTTGTCTCATAACACAAGAAGAAGAGGATTTGCTTTTCAGTGAACTTAGATACTTTTAAATGTTTAAATCTATCTGAAGCTTTCCTTTTGACAAAATTTTAATCGAATCAGTTATGAGAAACTGATTTCCCAATCCTGCAAAGCAGAATTCAGTAAGCTACAGACAAATGTGCATGGCATACAGTTAACAATTTATACACTTTACACTCTGACAAATACTGGCAGTCTGATGTCCGTGTCACTGCACTGTCATCCATTGAAAATTCCATGTAGGATCTGTTCCAGTGACTTCTTAATCGGAGTATATTGGAAGTTTTGTACTGCAGCAATGTGTAACAGATTGAAGACAAGTGTTCATGTTTCTGGTAACAATGGGATGCTGAAACAGTCTCTGATAATTTGAACCCTGTTCTTCCATCAGCAAGTCATGATTCCTCCACCCCTTTTTTTCTTTTTAAAATATATGAACTTTCAGCAGAAGAGTTCTATTCAAAAGTACTTTAACTTTATTGTTTCAGTTTTGCTGACTGTAATGTGAATTCTCACTCTCTTTTAAAAATAATTCCAGGTGCAAGAGTACAGAGAGGCTCTGGAAGGAATACTTATTAGAGAGAAGAACGGATTAGTGCTAATGCCTGAACTGTATGCAGTCCCTCCAGAAAAGGTATTGTGAAAATGCAGTATCCACTTCAGTATGTAGAGAGAGCAAGAGGAATGTCAGTCTCACAGTTTTTGTGTTTCTGATGAATCTAAACCAACAATAAAAAAAGACTATTCCACATTATTTTAAAAAGTAAGAGACCTCTCACAGCTCCTGCTGAGAAATGGTAAACTTTAGCTTCCAAATGGTCACATTTTTTACTTTAAATTTGAATATCTGTGGAAATATTACAGCAGGTCTAAAATTTTACATCTTTAGAGCAAGACATATATTTAAGAAGTATTGATACTGACTTAGGAACTGAAGCTCAAAGAAGAAATAAAGCACAGACTGTCCTGCCTGTGTAGTCGATTGATTGATTGTGCTTCCCTTTTCCAGAGCATGTGTAGGAGACAGGTTTCAAATGGATTAGGGTTTGGGCTGGGATTTTTTGTTTGGTTTGTTTGGGTATTTTCTTTTCCCCCACCTTTGCTGTTACTGTTTATCTCATTCTTCCATTGTGACAGAGAAATTCAGATGAGCTTATGTGCTCTTCCATGCTATTTGCCTTTGTATCCCTCCCTGCCAACTTCTTCTCCCACTCCAGACTTCTCAGCCCTCACTCACTAAGGGTGTGGAGCCTCCTGGGTTGGTCTGAGTTGCTCAGCCGACAGCTGATGCCTTGCTCGCAGATCTGAGGTGGAAACTGAATTGCCTTCCTAGTGGGAACAAGCGTGTAAGAGTCCAGAGCCTTCTTGTGAATTTTGATATGATGATAATGATCTGACAAACATGCCACATAAACAGGGTAGATTTTGTCTGTCTTTAAAAAAATATGAAATGGCTGCCTGAAAATGTAATCTGGGAGGGTTTTTTCCCTGCCCTCAATAGACCTGTATACCGCAAAACTAAGGCAGTTTTTCTAAATTAGTAAGTCTACTCTTAATTTTTCTATTGACCATCCTTGCTAACACAGGAAAGGTGGAATAGTCTTAATATTGGGAAGCACCTTTGCTTCAGAAAGCTGGGTAGACATCAGTGAAGTTAAAGTGTCATCTTGGAAGGGGTTGGAAAGCAGACACCCAGTTACCTGTGAGCAGCCCAGAGGGAAGGCAGCAAAGGCACGGTGAGAAGAAAGTGGAAGAGCTAATACCAAAGCTATAATTGCATGCAGAGTCCCCATGCAACCTCCAGCTTTGAAGGGTGGGAAAAGTTACAAAAAGGAAGCATAGTTCTTGTCCCAAAAAATGTGTAGCCTTAAAAGTGAAACCAAGACATTTCTATGTCAGTAGTAAAGGCAGGCTAGAAAGGGTTGATGTTAGACTGTATGTCTGCAAATACTTACATGTTATTGATTGTTCTTCACAACTTTAGGGTAATTTTTCTTGCTTATGTATTTGTTTTCAGGTGGATGAGGAGTATGAAAATCCTCACTCAGTGGATCGTGTCCCAGTGGGAAAGTTGCCACATCTTTGGGGCCAATCATTGTATGTCCTGAGCTGCCTGCTAGCAGAGGTAATTATTTCTTGCATGGTAGATAAACTTGTATTTCATTTTGTTTGAGATAGCTTGGGCTTTAAGTACAGTTTGGTTGACAGGTAGAGGACAGTGTGTTTTCTGGTAAAAACATGTACATGAACCATGAAAGGCTGACTCTGAGCTTTCAGGAACTTTTTTTTTTTTTAAATATAGATATGCAATTGTCTGTTTCTAATCAAGCTGAGTAAGTTGTCAGATGATCTGGATATATGGTTAGAAGAGAGAAGTATGCCCAGGCTGACTTGGCTGTTCCAGAGCCAGGATTTTGTGCCATTTCAGCTCCACTAGGCTATTCCATGCTCTATAGCATGGTGTGTCTACTAGTCTGACGCATTAAAGTCAGACGAGTTAAGAGAAGCACAAATATCTCTGTGGAGCTACGAAAAAAATCACTTTCCTGGTGAAATTATGTCAGTTGCTGTAACTCTGAAATAGGAATTCTGAATGTGCAGATTGTGTCAGTCAGAACCATTTTCTTGTTTTTCCAAAAAATATTGCAGCCATTGTTTTTATTGAATGTACTACTTAGTGGACAGAGTAGATAAACCAGGCTTTAAGTCCTGCTGTCCTGAAAAAATACAAAAATTGGTTAGGATTTATTCTATATGTCAGAAGCCTTTTGCTTAAATTCTGCTTGTTTCCTTACTTTTTTCTTTCTTTTGCATTTGTTCTAGGGATTTCTTGCTGCAGGTGAAATTGATCCCTTAAACAGGAGATTTTCCACTGGATTTAAACCTGATGTTGTGGTACAAGGTGAGGGAATTTTGTGAACATTCTATGTGAATTGAATCATGTGGTAGCAAAGTGCCTGTGTACAGGAGAGATGAAAGATGTGTTTAAAAATAATGCGGATTTTTTTGCCTGGGACATAGATGCTTTGATGACACTGTGAGAAGGAGAAAGGGTTTGTTTTCCTAGTTGCTTTTTTCCAGGAGGGCAGAGCAGGTTTAAGACACTTTTAAAATATATATATATATTTGTTAAAATTTTAAGACTTGTCAGGAATTGGAGAGTGGCCAACTTAATTTTGTAGTGAAAAGGAAAATCTTGGCAGCTTTTAGAAAGAAGAAGCAGGACTGACAGGACATGGATCAGGTTAAGCAGGTTTCTTGTAGCCCCTTTTCAGAGGAGCCAGAGAGCACCGAGTGAGGAGGATCCCTGTACACAGAGGTGAGGCAGCCAGAGTTACCAGGTTTTGGCTGCTGCAGAGAGTGGCCTCTTTAGTTTGTCCAAGAACAGACAAAACCAGAAAATTAAGTAGAGAGCAAACACCAGCCAGATCAAGTCTTAAAGACTTTTCAGGGCCTAGACTGCTCTGAAAGAGCAACCAGCTCATTTATCAGGAGCAGCCTTTGTCAATGATCCTGTGACCTGGGCTGGTGCTTGTTTACCCCCTGTTGGTGTCATGGGAGTAGCATTTCATTATTCTGAAGTGCTTAATTTCCAATAGAAATAGAAGTGCTTGCTTATTTTTAGCATTCTTTAGCAAGTATTCACAATACAAAGAAGAATACTGCATTATTAGTTCCAAACCAATAAGCCACTTATTATGGGCAAAACCTCAAGTGGGATAAGAAATGGGTTCGGGGCCTGGATTGTAAATTCCTCTGATTAGGGAATTTTTTTTTTCTCCCTACCTCTGACATTTTATGGCCTCTGAAACATTTATTGCTATACAAGAGACAGCACCTGCTCCCCAGTGACTTGGCTGTATTTTTATAGTGTGCTGTGTTAAAATAACAAAGATTTTCAAGTCATATTTCCCCTTGTTCTATGGGGGAAAACCCCAGAAGAGACTCTCTCCTAAAAGAGACTGTGTGATCCAAACTAGTGGTACTGAAAGAAGTCGGAAGACACTGATTAAGTCCCCAAGAACCTGCCTTAACCTCAGCAGGTCTGACCCTGCTTTGAGCAGGAGGTTTGAGTAGAGACCTCACAGGACCCTTCTGACCACCACTGTGGTCCAAAGTGGACAGGAATGGCAAGAAATACTGAGAAACAGAGAATCAAAATCTGTCAGATGCCCTCTTGCAATCCCTTTTGATTTCATGAATCCACTGATTAAGAAAAAGCTGTGCCTTTTTAGTTAGCTAAATGCATTTGTTGAGAGGTGACAGTAGAGACAGTTAAAAAGAATAGAACATTGGTTTTTATTTGTGTTTTTGTTTTCTGTTATGCAGTAACTGTTTTGGCAGAATCTAATCAAATCAAGAATCTCTTGCAAGACCATGGAATTAATGTTCAGAGCATTGCTGATATCCATCCACTCAGAGTGCAGCCAGCTCGCATCCTCAGCAATCTCTACACCATGCTGGGTAAGTATTTCAACATGGAAGCCTCTCTACTGCCAGGAAAGGTATTTTTTTAGAAGCTTAACCAGCTTAGAACTTCTGTCTTAAATGAAGGACTCAAACAGGGGGCAAAAATTGCCTTGTTAGAAATGGTGGCAAAAATACAAGTTTCCCTGTGCCCTTAAAGTTAGACAAGAACTGACTCTTCTTTTGTCCTCTGGAAACTACTTCCACAGAGAAACTGGTTTTTGAAAAAAATGCCTGGAAAAACACGGAAGAAAAAGTAGAATATTTTTTCCTTTGAGAATTCAGAGTATTTCTCTTTTAGGTCTGGAAACTGGGCAGTATGATTTTTATCAGACAATCAGGGAAGTTTTCTGCTCCAAATCAGGGAAGCTGCTAGCAGAGTATCTTTGGGCTGTCAGGTTCTTGCTAAAGTTCCTTCCAACCCTGAGCTGAGTTGAGCTGCTGAAGCTCTCTGTCTCTGTTGCAAACCCAGAAGCCTTTAGGGCTTTTCTAAACACAGGATTTTAAATACATTCCAGTTCCTCAGCAGTGGCCCTCAAGTCCTGTTTTCCTCAGAGCCTGAATTGATTTAAATAAGTGCCCCAAAGCTCTGACTGGTTCTAGTTGTTAAGTCTTTTTATAACTGGTTCTTGATAATCCTTGCTGGAATTATTTGGGTCTTGGCGGAAAGTTTGTTACATGTATTCCTAATTCAGGCATGCCAGCAACTCATGACTCGAAATTGTGGATACTGCTATAAAATAAAATTGAGGTGGGGTGACTCAGCACTGGTAGATTCCTTTGCTGTGTTGACAAGGGGAGCTGTATCCTGCTTCTCTGTCAGTCTGGAGCATGTTCCCATGGCAATTTGGTTACAGATAATACTGAGGCTGTTCATGGGGTGAACATTTTTTTGTTGTAGTGGTGGTTTTTTGTTTGTAGGGTTTGGTTTTTTTGTTCTAACAGGGAGCTTTTTTGGAATCATTCAAAGTAATGGGGCCTTCAGGTAAGTTTTAGAAAGTATGCCCTTTACGCAGAGAAAGAAAATTGTATATGTTGCTTTTGGGAAAGAATCTGGCTCTTCATCTCAAAGTGCTATAAAAAACCGAAACATTTGCAGGGCTTTGCTGAAGCTTACATTTATTTTATTGTAATTCATAATAGCTTTCTTTCACTAGTGGGGGGGTGTGAGTAGGATGGTTTGATACATTGTTTTTAACAGTGACTTCTTTGGGAATGTTCACAGTATTATTTTTTCAGGCACATGGTTTGGGTTATATTCCATGTCAGAAAGATTCAAGTCAGCTCCTGGCTGCTGGTGCAAAGGTTGTAGTGTGGATCATTTGCTAATAAGCTCTACTGAGAAAAGTGGAGCTTATTAAAGCCTGATGAAAGTCTGTTGTTGTATTTGGATGTACTTTGTGTGTTGATTTAGCCTGCAGGCACAAATTTTTAAGGTCCTGTATTGAAAACACTGTATGGATGCTGAAAAAGCTCCTGCAGAGAATTTCTTCAGCTCTCTACAGGAGCTTTTTCAGCATCCATAACACTGCGATTTCTGTGTTATGTTGATGGCCTTGTTTTTGTAATGTCACATCTCTTGTCTTTCTTGGTGGGGAAGCTTTGGGTGCTGAACAATTACTATAATTATAAGACCAAATCCATGGTCAGTGAAGCCAAAATTTTAATTTTTAATCAGGCCATTGAAGGACTCTGGCTATTTCATTGGTGCTTGCTACAAAACCAACCAATTTGTAGCCTCACACTCTGTTACCTGTTTTCTGCCTTACTGGTATTAGTGGAGTAGATTTTCCTGTCTAAAGTGGTTATTTTGGAAAATAATGCAGAAAATGTTAGCTGAGATTCTTTTCTTTCCAGGCCGGAACAAGAACATGAAATTAAGTGGCCGGCCACACCGACACATTGGAGTGTTGGGCACCTCCAAGCTCTATGTGATAAGAAATCAAATATTTGCTTTTACCCCTCAGGTAAGCATGTAAAGCTGGCAGGAAAGTCACTCATTTCTTAATGGTGAATCATTAGTGAAGCGCTTTGCTTTTCCCTGCTGTCATTGTACTTTAGGTAGAACAGGGCTGACACAGCAGATGTACTTTACTTTGTAGGTTTTTTAAGAGCATGGGATGATCAGCGTGGTAGAACTGCTGATGAATCTCTTTTCTGTCATACAGAGTCTGGTTTCTTTGGCTTCTGGCTTAGGAGAACACAGCAGATCAATAGTACAAAGTTGTTACTGATCTCTGCCCACACCAACACTAATTAATGAAATAGTTTCTGCAGAAACAGATCACTTAATATATCTTTCTACTGATAACTTTGATGAAAAATTTAGTACATAAGTGTGCCAAATACTGTAACCCCTAGGAGGTATAAAGTGTGATCTTTTCATTATATTGTTGAAAGGGTCAATAGTGCTGAGAAATGGATGTTCTGTCTTTTTTTCTTTAGTGTGTTTTTTCAATGTTGCTGGAAGTTTGGATCCTCACAGAATCAATGGCTCTTATTTATACATTTAATGAAATGCAACACACTTATTGCAATAGGATTATTCCGACAGTTGGTACTAGATGGCCAGGGAGTCACCTGCTCCAAGCATGTACAACTGATGCAGGATAAAGAATGCATCCACCCTTCTAAATAGGTGTTTGACTAATGAAGTCTTTAAACTCCAGCTGAAGGCATTCAGTGGACTCTGTAGAAAGCTTCTGTACTGCTTCATAATGCCCAAACAAATCAGTTTTTCTGCAAAAAATGTAGGTCCCTTCTCATTCTTCCCCATGTCAGTTGATCACAAGCAGCTTTATGAAATGTTATTTGTTGTGTTACTTCCCTGTACCAATTTTCACTTTTGCAAATAAGGGAAAAATTCCTTAGAGATGTGATTTTTTTCAAAAGGCCTCTTTGTTAACATCTTACTATGTAAGTAGGACCCAACATTCCAGCTAAAATCTTGTCATGTATCAAATAAGGACATACTTATTAGTATATTCCAAAATGGCATTTATCTTACATTAGCAACACAGTGACAGTTCCTGCATACTCCATGTTTGACTAAAATCTCCATAACATTTTCCATTGTACTTTGAAGCCAGACACTTCCCTTGACTTTTTTTTTGAGGTGGATGGAGTTAATGTTTAATGTCACCTTCCTAAAGTTAGCAGTTAAATCGTCTTGTTGATCTTGACTAGTGTCCACAAATTTTGTGATTTTGTCATTGGTATTTCATTCTCTTTTCTAGTGAAAACATTGATTAGGTGTGGGGCAAAGGCTGACTTCATTCAGATACAGTCATTCTGAAAAAATGGTTAATAACTACCTTTTGAGAAAAATTTTAAAAGTAGTTCTGCTTCCTAGAATGTTTTTGTTCAGCTCACTAGTGTGAAAATTTGCAGAAGTTGTCAGGTGTCAACCATTTTCTTATACTTACCATCTGATTGCTCAAAAGAAGGAAATTGGACTAATCTGCTAAAACTGGTTTTTGGCCATCCTACTTTATAATTTTGTAATTATCTTGGCTGTCTCAAATTGGCTGTGTTTTCCTTTGCTTTCAGGCACTGGAAGTGGCCCGACTTTTTAAGTGGCTCTTCCTTTTTAAAGACAGGCAGTGTGTTTCCTTCTCTCTGGATTTCTGGGACTTGTTCTTCCTGAATTACCAAAGCTAACTGCGAGTGGCTCAAGGATTGTTTTGGCTAGTTCCTGATTCCTTCTGTGAAGAAATTTCTCTGGACTTTGCCAGCTTGAACTTAACATGTTCTTTATGCACTTAGCCCTCCCGAAGGCTTATGGGCTTCCTTAACTTTTGTTGTGGCTGCTTTGACATACTTTCCATTATTTGTCCTGCTTCTGTGGTTCCAGCTCCTGAAGCAGCCATAATAGTCTCTTACTGTGATTCTTGGCTTCCTGCTGTAGTGGGAGCAGCACACTTTGCCATTGCACATTTCATGTACCTTTTTTCCTCAGTAACCGCCAGCTTTTCTGTATTCTGCTTGACTTTCAGATGGTCCCCAAGGGACATATGGTTACTGGCTCCCAGTCCCCAGTGTGCACTTGAGCCTGTTTATTGTTTTTGTTGCTCTTGTTAGCTTTTTCTTCCACATTTAGAGTACTTCCATCTTCCAGATCATAGGTTAGTGTAATTGGTCATTGGGAAGATTCTGCTTCATGTGTGATTGCCTGGGTTTTGTTTGTATGGCTTACTTGATGGTCAGTCTGCAAGTGTAAGAAAATGGATTCTTGCACGAGAGTCCATGCACAAATGAACTCTTGCACAAGCATGGATTTCTTTTTCACAGTCTGAGGCCTTGTTAGGTTAATTCAGGTGGTTTGTGTTGTGGTCAGGAGTAGCTCATACAGCTTTTGTGAATGATTTAAGGGAAGAAATAAAAAAATAAGGAAAGCACTGACATCTACCCCTATGTTGTGTTTTTCTCTTCTCTAGTTTACTGACCAGCATCACTTCTATCTGGCTCTAGACAATCAGATGATTGTGGAGATGCTCAAGACAGAGCTGGCTTACCTCACTTCTTGCTGGAGGATGACAGGGAGACCAACCTTGACATTTCCCATCACCCACACAATGCTTGGTAAACTTAATTTTTTCTGTTTCAAGCAGAGTAGATTACTGCAGGGGAATAGGATGGACATTGGCTGGAGAGGAGACAGGTAGCAGGACTTCTAACATCAGAAATACGGTTAATTTTCTCATGTGTATGCTGAATTTGGATGACATGGTAGTATTTAATTTTGGTTTTACTCTCCCTTTATATGCTTCCATCACCTCATCGTCTCCATGCTATTTCTGTCTAAAGAAATTTCGTGGAAATCCCTTTGGAACTTGTCTTGAGTGGGTTGGTGTTTGTCTTTAGAACTTGTCTAGGGATTGTGTTTTGTTTGCTTGTTTTTCTGGGATTTTTGAATAAGCTAGTATTGACAGCAGCTGAGAGTTCTGTTTTAAATTTGTCTGATTTACACTGTAGGCAACACCCAATAATTCACTGTATTTGGATGTGATGATTTAAGAATGTGTTGGTGAGCTTCAACTCTTCCATTATTCTTTTTTAGTTGATGATGGTACTGACATTCATCCAGCAGTTCTTGCCACAATAAGAAAATTAGAGGATGGTTATTTTGGAGGTGCAAGGTAATGTCAGAATCACCAAATTATTATCTCCATGATTTTTAAAATTAAATCCTAAAGAAGTCTCAGTTTTGAACTTGTGATAGTGCACAGACCTTGTACTAGAACTCCGCAGAGAAGGAAGTTTCAGCTTTAATTATTATGTGACAATCAAACGGTAGCTGGACCTCAGATGCAATGGAAAAGATGTCTCCCAAAAAGTGTACCATCTCTGACTGCCATTAATGGATAAAGAAAACGATGTCAAGTCTTTGGAAATATGAAATCTTGACTCTGGCAGGGACTCTGTTATTAAAAAGTAAATTACTTTCACAGTTACTGGACATGATTTAAGCATGAATTGTATTTAGTACTTGTAAGCTTGCGTGTTCCATTCATCTATGTGTAAAATATGATGCCACAGTACCTCCCTGTGCTCTTCCTACTTGCCCTCTCAATCAGTATCTTCCTTTGACAATCATATACTGTCATGGTTTAACTCCAGTCAAAAACTCAGCCCCACATGGCCACTCACCCACCCTCCCCTTAGTGGGATCAGGGAGAGAATTCGAAGAATACAAGTGAGAAAGCTTGTGGGTTGAGATAAAGAGAGTTTGGTAAGTAAAGCAAAAACCACACATGCAAGCAAAGCAAAATAAGAAATTCATTCACGACTTCCCATGGGCAAGCAGTTGTTCAACCATCTTCAGGAAAGGTGGGCACTGTCAAATGTAACTGTGGCTTGGGAAGACAAGCTCCTGTATCCCTGAACATCCTCCCCTTCCTCCTTCTTCCCCATGAGCATGACACCCTATGGTATGGAATGTCCGTGTGGTCAGCAGGGGTCAGCTTTATGGCTGTGTCCCCTCTCAGCTCCTTGTGCACCCCCAGCCTGTGCTGGTGGGGTGAGGTAAGAAGCAGAAAAGGCTGGGATACTGTGTAAGCCCTGCTCAGCAGTAACTAATACATCCCTGTGTTATCAGCACTGTTTCCAGCACAAATCCAAAGCATAGCCCCATAATTAACTCTTATCCCAGCCAAAAATTAACTCTTATCCCAGCCAAAACCAGCACAGATGGTTTAGCAGCCTCCAGTTCTGTGAAAAGACACTGCCATTCATGGGGCCTTCTCAGCCCTAGTTTCTCATGCATTATCCTCATGCTCAGGTCTTTTTTCAGGGTCTCTCTTCATATGAACATACAGCACCCTGCATAATTAGGCTTTGAGTTAGGCCTGTAGGTGTTACCATAACACAGTTAAGATCAATTAGTACCTAGAGCAGTAACTACCCAGCTGGATCTGCAACTGTTGTTTTCCTTTTTTATTTTTCAGTGTCATTTTCTGTGGCTTCATAGTTACTAAAAGTGGATTGAACAGTAGGTTTCATAAATTTTGGAGGAGTTTCTGAAAGCTCAGTGAGCATTAATCAGTATCAGAATGGTGGATGTTAATGCTCCTTGGCATGTGTCCCCTTTTGCCAGGGTGAAGATAGGCAAGCTATCAGAATTTCTTACCACCTCTTTTCATACAAATCTGAGCTTCCTGGATCCAGACTGTGGCCTAAAACTGTTTGATGACCATAATGAAGACTGTAATAGTCCTGACAGTGAATACGGAGACTACCCAGCAGACTTCTGTGAAAAAGGTAGTAGTGTTTTTTCACTTGGTATTTTTTTCTCTGTTAAGTTCTATCAGCAGAGCCTGGATTTGCCTAGAGTGCAGAGTCTGTTCTGTGCACAGCTGATGGTCATTTGGGTTTCTCATGCATCCACCTGAGGACAGGACCTGCATGATTCAGTTTGGACAATGAATTCATGTGTGTTCTTCCTGCATTTGTAGTATGGCATTGTACCAGTAGACTGGTAACTGCTACAGTAAAGCTGAGTCTGGAGAGTGAGCAGGTGGGGAGGTGTGGAAGAGGTTAGAGGGAAGAAGGCTGTGAGGAGTCATAGACAAGAGCTTGTGTGGAAGAGATGATAGAGTCTTAGAATCATTCAGGTTGGAAGAGACTTTTATGATCAAGTCCAGCTGTGTTCTGTGATCTACCAGCAAGATAAAACTCCTTTTGATTCCTTTCACAGGCAAAGCTAGCTTCTTAATCTAACTGTTTTCAGTGTCAAAAAATTATTTTTTTTTCTTTTGTTTCCAATTTGTTTGGCTTAAAAATCTCTTCCTTATGCTATTCTTACATATTTGAGTGCCCTTCTAAATAAGCAAGAATAGAGAGGTGTGTTTGAATAAGAAAGTGATGATGGTAAATAGTGATTTTTACCTTTTAAGAAACCTTTTTTTAATGTATGTTACACTAGATAGCCAGGATGAGCTGGATCAGTATATAAATGATGTTCTGCAGAGCACAGCACTGAAGTCATACTTGCCTCCACCTTCAAAGACAACGAGTCAACCACCTGTGTTCAGTGCAAACCATTCCACAGAAGAGATACTGTCAATAATGGCCAAGACAAAGGGCTTGGAAGTTCCAGGTATTTCTCCCTATTATTTTTTTAGTGATAATAATAGAAAAACTGGTTTGGATGCTAGAAGGGGTAAGTTCAAGTATTTAAAAATTTTATCTTTTGACATACTTGTGCCACTAGTTCTTTCTGTATAGAGAAGAAATAAATTCCTTAAGAAGTAAGAATGACACTGAAGCTGTTGCTGTCGTGTTCCCACCGTATCCCATGTCATGGTGTATACATAGAAAACCTGCAATGAAACGTAACATTTAATCTAAGTTAATGTTGTGGAAGCTGCTACAGCTTCTAAGTTGGATAGAATTTTAGAACCCAAATCAGTTAATTAATTTTGTCTTTGCTTATATAAAGGCAGACAAAATGTACTTTTTTATTTTAATGAAGTTGCTGTGAAATGAAATGTTTCAATGCAAGAAAAACATAAATATTCACATGTACTTTCTAAATTTGTGAGAACAAATGGAGTAGAGAGGGAGAAGAGTCTTTCTAATTATGCTACATTTCTAATAGCCTGATTGGAAGATATACACTAAAATAACACTTTGGCTGAATTTGTAAATAGATTCCAACATATGCATTGTTTTATATGGAGATATGTAGTATTCAATGTCCTGGTCAATGGAAGACTTCCCTTAACTTCAGTGTAAATTAATAATTCCCAAGCTTTTCTGTTAGTCATTTCTGCTGTCTTTCATGTACCACATCATCTGATCCTCCATTGAATTCAGCAAATGAAGTTATCAGAGCATTAACCTGCATTTAGCATTATAATTTTAATTATGAAATCTTACCAGTTAGGCCATTTTCTCCACTTATTTCCTGTTGAAATGTTTAAAACACTTGGCAGGGTCAGTGTTTTAAACATTGGGCTGCAGGATTTCTGAGTCATGGGCCAAATAAGAGGTATCAGTTGAGCATGTAACCCCTGAGCCTTTGACATGCTGATCTCAGAAACTCTCAGAGTAAACCTGCAAGGAGATAAGGTTCAGAACATGGGCTTGTCTCAGAGTTCCATGCACAGCATCTCAGAAGCACTGCCTCTGTATTTTGA
The DNA here is from genome assembly GCA_014706295.1 of Lycocorax pyrrhopterus obiensis. Taxonomy (NCBI): domain Eukaryota; kingdom Metazoa; phylum Chordata; class Aves; order Passeriformes; family Paradisaeidae; genus Lycocorax; species Lycocorax pyrrhopterus. Next base: position 15,744,879 of record JACSVZ010000001.1, read on the forward strand.
CCCTTGGAGGTATTTCTGTTGTTTTTACCTAGTCAAGCTGCTTTATGTAGGTGTTTTTGATTTTCATGTTACTGAGACAGACTTTTTTTCTTTGTGTTCTGGTGGCTTTGCTTTCCAGCCATGTCTATGTCTCTTCCCACTAAAGTTCTGAACATGCACCGGAAGTCTCTGAATCTTGTTGATAATCCTCATTTCTTTAAGACAAAGGTAAGGTGTGGGAATTTTTATGCTGTTTGTGGTTTTAGGATGCAATGCTGTAGCCTTTCCTCATGGTTTCCTTCCAAACCCTATGCCAAGTCTCATTTTCTTCACAGACAAGCCATTCTGTCCCAGGCACTCCCTTGTTTTGGAAATTATTTTTTTGGCTGGATTAAGGTTTTTCAGTCAAATAGACACTATCAAGTGGAAAGTTTTTAATTGCATGTGCAAAACAGAAAAGAACATAATAGTTGCTTTATTTTTAAAAGCCAAAAATTAAGTCATCATCTTTAGTTCTAGCTGAACACAAGGGGAAGGACGGGATGTTCGCAGCCTTTAGAGATGTTTTCCAAGAAATGCTACTTATAGTAACATCTGGGCAACAGGGAATGTGTGAATGTCCTTAAGGCACCAGCCAAATCCCACCTCAAGGCATGAAGATGGGGTTGTGCTGGGCACTTGTTTTGTCTTGGTATATGTGACCAGCTGCTCAGAATGGCTAAAAGAGGTTGTATCCAGCCTCCTGAAGCATTCGGCTCTGCACAAGGCTTTGTTTGTGGAAATGGTATTTTAGGATTATATAAATTGCTGATATTTGATGGTACTTCTTGTTAAACAAAACTTCTTTTCATCCAAGAACTCACCATAGGATTGCGTCATCTGATTAGTTAACATTTTACTTTCATGAGCTTGGAAAATTTATAATGGCAGTATTTGCATCCATAAAGCACCACTTATATACAGGTTAGAGATGGAACTCAAAAAGCTCGAAATTATTTCGACTGAAAAAAAAGGATAGTATCTCTCTGCTTTTCTCTCTACTAGTAACATAAGATGACAGGAAAAGCATGCTGATAATTTGGCTTCTTTGTTTTGTCAAAAAAAATAAATAGATACAAGGTTCCATTCTCGGGGTCATGTTTCTTGGTATTAGTCTCCTTTCTGTGTCTGCAGTACCCTGGCAAGAACTAAGTGATGTGTCTGTATTTCAAGTGCAGAGCTTTCTTGCAAGTCTGTCGTGATTTTTTTAATGGGAAGTTTGAAGTTACAGGAAGCTGCAGATCTACTTTTTTCAAGGTCACGTCTTTTGATTTTTCATCCATCTTTGTTATCAGGACCGTGAAAATGTTTTGCACTTACCTAAAGATGCTCATGGTGATTTGGATTGCAGGAAGCTTGTTGATCAGCTGAAGGAATGTCCAACACTCCATGATCAAGCAGATATCTTGTATATCTTGCATATACTCAAGTAAGTTGCCTGAGTATGAACTTCAGCATCTCTAAGTTTGGTCACAGCTATCTGATTATTCTTGTGCAAAAGGTTTCCACTGTTCAGGTTGTGTTTTGAGGGGAGAATGGAAATATTTTGTGCTTCAGCAAGCATGTTTTCAGTTAGTTTGATTACACAAATTATTTGGATACAAAAGAAGACTTGTGCAAATTTTAGAGTTGATTGGCACAAAGTTGCAAATACATGAAGTCTCCAGGGCTCACAAATTAGATGCACAAATCCTTTCCATGAATGAGAACGCACCCTGCTATATTTGTGGCACTCCATTTAAAGTTCACAAAGATTTGGTGTGATTTTTATACACAAGAATGAAAGTGGAGGGAAAATGCATCTTGTCATTTTCTAAATAAAAGCAAAATGCAAATTTAATGAGTGTTCACTACTTTTCCTCTAATCTCCCTGCATATTTAAGTACACAACTGGCTAAAATTTGGTACTTTTTAAAACATTCTTGGAAGCAGTGTAGACCCATCTGCTGCGGTTAGTAAACACCTGCTATTTAAATTGGTTTGATGAGAACAAAATGTGAATACAAACAACAGAATCATCTTCTGAAGTGTGTTTATTGAGCTTTTTTTTTCCTGTGCAGGAGAATACTGCTGGAACCTGTCAGGCAGTTAGCTTTTGGTGCAAAGACAAGTATGTGTTAATCACAGATGGTCTTCCCTACTGCTACAAAGATTGCATTTTTGTTTATTTTAGTCTGTCTCCCATGATGACCTCTTCTTTGATCTTCTTGATTTCCCAAGCAAAATGTTTAGCATCCTCTCTTAAAGAGTAAAGGAAATCCTGTAAAAAATGTTTCGTTGTTTAACTGCATCTAACACCAGTAATTTTACCAAGGGAGTTTCTGTTGGGCAGGCAGATGGACCTCTGGTGGACTCTGTCAGCAGGAGTTGAAGTCATTCTGTGACACTTCAAAACATTACCAAAGAGAAGCCATAATGCAGTGAATTTCAAAACCAGGAGAGGAATAGAAATCTCCTTTGCTTTTTCAGTAATGGCATAAGCAACACGGAAGTTTAGTTAATAGCTAAGAAAGAAGCAAGGCAAAAAAATTCCCCTGAAGCATCTGAAAAATGGGTGTAGTCTTCAGCAGTACTGAAGATGTTGCATTCTGCTCTGAAAAAGCACTACATGGGGTGTTCCTCCAGCAAACTGTGCATGTGAATGCTCAATTTGAAGTATAGTAGGAAATCCTTCAGGTGGTTCATTTTCAAGTCACTCACAGCTGAGTGAATGCTCAAATTAGTGTGAAAGTTCCTGGTATCAAGAGGATTTTGTCCACATATAATCAATCTGTGGTGAAGGCACAGATGTCCCATTTGGGTCACCAACGTTAGCAAGGCAGTCAAAATCCGTGTGGTAAAGTTTAGCATCTCGCCTGATGACAATTACCTCCTGTTCTTTTGTGGCAGAGGTGCTGACTGGGACACAGAGCTGGATGGACAGTATGGTGTCACTGTTCATTGCCTCCTCAACGAGCTCTACAGAAAGGCAGGCCTCAATCAAGAATGGGGCTTAATCCGCTACATTTCTGGCATACTCAAAAAGAGAGTTGAAGTCCTGGCTGAGGTATGAAATGCAAATAATCCTGGTTCAGCTTCCTGCCTGGGAACAGAGAGAAAACTACCAGTTTGTTGTTGGGGTTTGTGCTTGCCCTTCTTCTAGTTTTACTTTACAACATACATAGTGCAGCATTTTTAATTAAATATCGGTTGCTTTTCTGATCTAGAGTCTTACTACATCTTTATCTTTCATCTGTACTGAGAGCTGTGCTTAAGTTGGCATGGACTGAGAATGCCACACTGTAATAGTTGTGAAGACTTCATTTTACCTCTGTTAATCAGAGAAGCTGAATTGTGTGCTTTGAAAGCTGCAGTTGTCACTGGTAATTGCCTATTGCTGTTGTGAAGGTATGAACACCTTTGGAGCACTGCTGTGTCAAGGTGCTAGCGATGACACAAAAACACGTTCTGCCCATTTCCATCCCCTTGGGTGGACAGTCTGCCCTGTGAATGGATGTTTGGAACCCTTTAAATATCTGTGACGATTAAGTGGTAACAAGAAAAATCCACTGTAAGAGTACAGATATGATTTTGAACATTACAGAAAGGTTTCCTCTCAAGTACTCTAAATGTATTTTTTTAATTTTCTAGTAATCCCCTGGATATTTCTGAGGAGCTCTTTCTGTAATTCCTGGCCATTTTCAAGGCTCTGACTGTCACATCTAGAATGCCTTATTTTAGTGACAGTCCTGTCTGTTGGGAGCAGTTTGTGATAATCACTGTGCATGGTACTTCATTAAGCACTGAACTTTTTCACTTCTCAAGACACAATGGACGAGCAGTACAGACATGCTCACAGAAAACCACGTATGTTAACTTGAGAAGGTATTGACAAAGAATCGGAGAGGAGGAGAATAGAGATGATCTGTTTTCTTCCATGTTAAGGGAGTGAAAATAGAGTCTTGAAAATCAGAGGAACACTGCTCTGTGATGTTTTTTGATTCAGGATATTAAAACAGGTAAACTGAACACCCACTTTTAAAGGAGGTCAAAATAAAAGAGTGAACACTGTGGTACTGGGGAAAGTACCTATTTCAGAATGTATCAGGAATGTGATGCAGTATGCTGGGTGTTTGTTTTAGGAGGTATTTTAGGACACGGGAATTTTTTTAGCTAATGCTGCCAAACTTCTCATTGATTAAAAATATTTTTATCTTAAATAAAGAACAAAAGTTTATCATATGATAAAGGATGAAAGCCTTTATTGATCTGCCAGCCCCACTGGAGTTCCTAATCTAATCATTATGCTGCTGATTTCACTGAGCAGGGAAACAGGCCACTTTTAGCCTGGGCAGACTCTCATAGCCCTGTTGACCTCAGGAGATCTTTGGAAACTATTTAACAGCATTCTTCTGGATCTGTATGTCTGGTAATTAATAGAAATGCATTTAAAATTGCTAAAGACATAGAATTAATTTAATTTTGGGAATTAAAAGTCATATCACTTCCACATGACTCAGAGAAAGGTCTCTTGCTTTTTGTCTCCTTATGATAGGCATGCACAGACCTTCTGTCACACCACAAGCAACTTACAGTGGGCCTGCCACCAGAACCCCGTGAGAAAATCATTACCACGTAAGTTGGAGCTCTGCCTCAGGTGTGCCCTTCATCTTCCTGCTGGTACCATTCTGTTGCTATTATCGTCTTTTAAACCTTACTCCTTGCCCTCAAAAGGATTTGCAGCCACCCAGGTAGAATTGTAGGCACCTTTGTTCTGGGTGACTCGATCCCAGTGCTTGTTCAAGAATTTAACAGCTGGTTGTGCTGAGTCACTGCTCCCTGTGGTTTGTCTTCTTGCAGCCCACTGCCGCCTGAAGAGCTCACAGATCTCATTTACGAAGCAAGTGGCCAAGACATCAGTATTGCAGTCCTGACTCAGGTATGCAGCCTGTGCAAAAAGGCTTCTTTGGCTGTGCCCAGTGCTGTGCCAGTGTTTGCTCTGAGACTAGGAAAGCCATGAAGACCCACTCTGATGGGTGCCTTTATGGATTTGTCCTTACAGGAAATAATCATGTACTTGGCGATGTACGTCCGGTCACAGCCCAGTCTTTTTGTGGAGATGCTCAGGCTCCGCATTGGTCTGATAATCCAGGTGATGGCCACTGAGCTGGCACGAAGTCTGAAATGCTCAGGTAGGAGACAGTTTTATCATAAGGGTACTTATGGTGTCATTTTTGCTTCACCCTTCATGGTTGATCTTTTCATTTATATGTGTTAAATCCTTTTATTAACCTCTTAGTTCATATGTGCAAATCACTTGAAAATCACTTTTTTTTTTTGACTTAATGAAAGATTTCTCTCCCCCTGGTACCCAGTTATTCAAAAAATATCAAAGGATGTTCTTTATGGAATAATTCTGGCTCTGTAATTTAGATTCACGTCATCTGCTGTTGGGAGGTGGTTGTAATGCCTTTCCAAGTGATGCTCTACAAGGGAGCAACTGCTTTCTCATCATGAGCTTCAGTGAAATTTTGCACAAGCTATGACAATATTCATTAATGCAAGTAGTATTATCCATTCAGTGTTTGTTGTTTAGTCCTGAAATGTATTTTCTTTGGAATGTGACTACATATTAATTTTTTTAAAGGAACAGCTAGCCAAAAAGTTACATGTGGTTGGACTTCATTCAGTTTCCTTAGCTGACTTTATAGCTTGCTGTCTTCCCAGTGACATTTGTCATTTTGTTTTGTTTTATTTTGTTTAACTAGGTGAAGAAGCTTCAGAGAGCTTGATGAATCTAAGCCCCTTTGATATGAAAAGTCTCCTACATCATATTCTCAGTGGGAAAGAGTTTGGAGTGGAAAGAAGCTGTAAGTTTTTCACTTTTATATGTTGTTAGATTGTCTTATAAGGAGGGATCTATTCCTTCTGCACATAAAATAAAGGAATAGGTAATGTTTTAATCATGGGTGACTAGTACATGTGTATGTCTGCTGTAGAATAAACAAAACACGTATGATGGAAGCTATCCTGCTCTGATATAAGATCGTATCAAGTTTCAGTAATATGAAGGCAAACTTTTAAAATGAAATTTTGTGGAACCAGAACAAAAGCCATTAAAAGGTCATATCTAACCTGCCTTCAAGAAGCATGTCTTTGATGCCCATATATTCCTGACTGGCACGTCAGCTGTCTCTTGGGCTCCTCTGTAGGCCCTCAGAGTCTTGTCACAATTCTGACTAAAGTTACAATTGCTCACTGTGTTGGAAAATCAGTTTCTGATATCCAACTATGGATTTAAGCCCCTTACTTGATAAAATCAGGCTTGAACTCTTGATGTGATTTGAAAGGATGCTGTCACCAAGAGCATTGCACATTTCTGAAACAATTTACGTTTAACTTCTTAGATACAATTTCATCTATTTTTCTACCCCTAGAATGTTAAAAATGTCCATTTGCTTCTTTAGTGCGACCTGTAGATTCCTCTTCATCCAGCCCTGCAATTTCTATTCATGAGATGGGGCATTCTGGAGCAACCAAAACAGAAAGAAGTGGTATTACTAAATTGAAGAGTGAGATGAAGCAGGTGAGGGTTTTCTGTCAATGCTCATCAGTAAGTACAGCTGTTCAGGAACTGTGTTATATTAGGTTTTGTTCTTGCTAAATGACAGAAATTTTCAAAGTTGCTTTGGTTTTAAAATTGATCACTAAATAGAAGGCAGTTAAGGGATGTTTCCTCCAAAAATGTGCTTCCTCTTCAGTTCTTGTTTCATGTGCTGAATGTAGAAGAACTTGAACAAACTCTAATGCATTCATGGTGTCCACTGTAAAAACAGCTCTTTTATCATGTTGAGCTAAGGAAAAGTCAGATGTACAAAGAGAAGCTTCTATGAGGTGTTTGTTTTTGTACTTGGCCCAAGTTGCAAAAGTGGACCACATGCCTTTTGGAAAAGATACAGGTGGAAAAGGAATCTTGGTTTGTTTTCTTCCAGTTCTGTTTCTTCAGGAATGGAGGATGGTTACTGCTAGAATTTATACATGTATATTCAACTTCAATACTTTAAATTACACTTCAACTGAGTATATGGAGAGATCACAGAAAACACAACCAAAATACTCTGAATCAATGTGACTGATGGTTTTGTTATGAGTGGTTTGATTTCTCTATTTTGTGTCTCTATTAGTAATTTTTTTTTGCTTTAAATAAATAGGAAGATAGTGGTCAAATAAAATACATTTGTTAGAACGGTTCTATTTTTCCTCATGGGTTATTCAAACTAGAGAAGAGAAGGCTCCAAAAGACATTATTGCAGCCTTGCAATATATAAAGGAGGCTTACAAGAAAGATGATGGCTTTTTTGCCAAGGCCTGTAGTGACAGGACAAGGGGCAACAGTTTGAAACTGAAAGGATAGGTTTAGGTTAGATACAAGGACTACTTTTTATGATGAAGGGGGAGAGGCAGTGAAAGAGGTTGCCCAATGAAGTTGTGGATGCCCTGTCCCTGGAAATGTGTATGGTCAGATTGGATGGGGCTTTAAGCAGCCTCATCTAAGGAAGTATTTGATGTTTTCCTTTGATTGTGTGAAACAGATTGAATAAGCCTTCAGAAAGGAGTGGCATTTTTGCATGATCTTAACATGAAGCATTTGCTGGTGGCAGTAAAGATCAGTTAATGATTCCTCATGGGTCATGGTCAGGCAGGGAAGCAGAGACCCCTGAGGAGCACATGGTGTCTGTCTCATGAGACCTGGTTGCTGTGTTTGAGCTGTGCCACTGCCAGAGCATCACCGTGGACGAGGCTCGGGAGTGGCTGTGAAGGTGCTGCCGATTGTGCTGCACCGGCCCTGAGGTGGCCGTGGAGGTCAGTCTGAGCAGGGCTCCCAGTCATAGGGCAGCGTCTGGATTCAGGGCCTTTCCAGGAAGGAGGAGGGACAGGGCACTAGATGGCAGCATTATTTTGTTTGAAATACGGAGGTGGGCCTGAACTGGAATATGTGGATCTCTGTTGATGTTAGAAACATAGTTCCTTTGTTGCTTTCGCATTCCATGGAAACTTGGTATTTTGCACAGAGGAGGAGTTGACTGGGTTTATTTTTGTACCCCCCATCCTTGCCTTTCCTGCTGTTTCCTGCCACATCCAACTGCATTCTCTGAATAATTGACCAGCAGCTGATGTAATGGCATTTTGGCAGGGGGTTGGGTGGGGTGGTGCAGGATACACTTTGTTGTTACAAGGAATATTTCAAGTACTTGTACTAAGATCTCTGGATGTGTTGAGCAACTGCAGCTCCCTCTTTTGTGGCTGTTCTTTCTTGAGTCTGAACATCAAACCTTTGCCTGAGCCATTAACACTGAATGTGGAGGCATGGCTCGGGGTGGGCAGTTAGAGAAAAATGCTTAAAGTATGAGTGCTTAAATGCTGCATCCACATTTCAGCAAAAATTTGGCCTTGCAGCTGTTTGTTTAGTGCTGCCCATTCAGTTGGCAGCCTGCTGTCTCTCCAGCAAGATGACCTTCTTGTGCAAAGAGAAGCTGGTGGCATTGCAACAAATGGGGAATGGAAGTGGGGAGCTTGGCTTTTACGCCAGCCCTGAGTCACAGGGGGAAGCTCTTGCTTGCATCTTAAACTGGTGGTTTGTGCTGGCCATGCTGGGAGCACCGTGGATGGCTTGGGCACCTTGAGACTGCCAAACAGGCTCCTGGCATGGCAGGCTCTGCCTCATGGTGACCCTGGGAATCAGCAGCAGCTGCCCTGATATCAGCTGAAGTGCAACACTTCAAGAGGCCAGGGGTTGCTGCAGATTTCCCTGAGTACCTGAGGTTATTCCATATTTCTTGTCTGTGCACAGATGAATTCCCTTATCTTGTCTGTGTTCTGTTCTCATGGCTGTCTGTCTGACATGTTGGTGTCTGGTTTTGTTTTGTAGTTTTTTCATGAGGGGCACTCCACATCCAACAGCATGTTTGCTTCCACGGTAAAACACTGTCTGTAGCTCTGCACCTGCTCTTCACCCTGTGTGTGTTTGTGTGCAAGGGTCTTGTCTCTAGACACCTCCTCTGTCTTCTGCCTAAAACCTTGTTTTCAAACCCTGCCTCTTTGTCTTGTTTGTCTCCATTGGGAACCAATTCTCATTAGTAATCTTTTAAAAGAAATTGAGTCTCGCATTTAGATCCACTTAGTTCTTCTGAAGCTTAAGCAGTTGTAACAGATAAAGTACTATAGCAGATTTAGCTACTTGATAGTGGATTATGTTACATGTGTCTTCAGTATTTAAAAGTAATGTAGTGTTGATAAATGCTGGCAGCCTCTGGACAGCAAGGAACCCAGAATAGCTTCAAGTTGCTGAGACAGGGGTTGCATGGGTATCTCTTCAAGAAGTCATCTTCTTTCAAGGCAGAGAACTGTAGCTCTTCTTACGCTCTCACTGTTAAGAAGGAATATAATTGCTTAAATATTTTACCAACAGAGATCTCAGCAATTCAAAGTAAGTCTGAAGCTCCAAATGTGTCATGGAGAGACAGGAAGTTTCCAGCTACACATGCCCTTTGAACTGGTGGTTTGTGGTTCTCTGCATCTTCAGACTTACTGTCAATGACACACCTCCCAAATGCCCTAAATGCACAGCTACAGAGCAGGAAGTTGTATCTGTCATAGTCAGTGAGCAGTTGAAGGGAACAGCAAGCACTGGAACATCGAAGGAACACCACCTGTGTCTCATGGACACCAGGAGCAGTGGAAATGGGCTGTTTGCTGGGGATTTTTTTGCAGAGCTATGTAGAGTCTATGAGCCTGTGCTTTCCAAACATGCGGTTTTCAGTCATTTTCCTCCTTCCCCATTATATTGCTCAGGTGGCTTCTTACTTGGAGGCAAGGGGATTTAAGATGGCACTTTCAGTGAAGTCCTTTCTGGGCTGAAAGTAACATATATCCAAAAGGAAGGAGAAAACAGAAGAGCACAGTCTCTGGGAGTGCAAGGAATGGGCAGACTGCGTGTGTGGAAATCACAACAGCAACTTGGTGGTATTGCCACAACTTTGAAGATTATTTGCTGCCTAATTTAGTGTCCGGGCCTGGTAGGGTAAAATAATAGTGCAAGGATAATAAAGGAAACAAGACTAATACTTAACAAAGTGGCAGGCATGATGATTTCATGGCTTCATTAAGTCAATTTTTAATCGACTTACTTTAATAGAGCTTTTGCATGAGGGCCTCTCTTGCTGGACTATGAACCCTTTGATACTTATAACACCATGTCCAAGTGAATTGGACCTACCTGCAGATCCCCCCACCTTGCACACCAGTGACACTGCCCTGGAAGCAGCTTGTGCTTGTTAAAATAGTCAGACGTTGCATTAAACCAAGCAGTGGAGGTCACTGGGTTGTGCCATGTTGAAGTGCTTGCCTATTTTGTTGAGAAACGATGGAAGTACTTGAGAAATGAAGCTCATTGCAAAGGGGAGAGATGAGGATGAAGGATCAATCCCACTGCATCATCCTGTATGACACCAAGGCTTGTATTTTTTCCCTGGTTCTGAGGTAGCATTATAACAGAAATGTATTGGCCAGGGGTGGCACTTGGGTGGGCACTAACCAAGGCTTTAATGTCCTTGCAGAGGGGCAGTACTCCATCATCTCCTGCCAGTACTTCTCCGACTGGCTCCAGTGGAGGCATGAGCTGGGATGACAGAAAAGGGCAGTGGCTGCGCAGGAGGAGACTTGATGGTGCTATTAACAGAGTTCCTGTTGGCTTTTATGAGAAAGTGTGGAAAATCCTTCAGAAGGTAAGCTGACTGCTGTGGAGGATGCAAGCAAGCTCTGCAGTAACTCGGGGAGGTTGTGGTCCAGGGGTGGCATCTTGCCAGGAGTGGAAGTTGGTCAACAGGTGGAAACCAGAGTCACTGGTAGAAGTGTGTCTCTTGAACATAAAAGGGCTCCATTAACACAAATTCATGTGTTGCTTTGAAAGTGTATTTTTCTCTCAAACCACCAATGCTGAATTTTGGCTGAATGATTCTGTTCCACCACTGCCTGTTGTGCATCCCCTGGCCTAATGCACATTGTCAGTGCAGCTAAAGGGCACTGCAATGCAATGTAGCTCTCTGCTCCAGATCAGAAAGGCTGTGAGCAATGGAGTAGGAAACTGCTCTATCTCTTCCAGAATGTGTTGAGACCTCTTGCTGGCTCTTCTGAGCTGTATGGCATTCTTAACCTTTTTTGTTTGTTAGTTAGTTTGTTTTTAAGTGAAAAGTAAGTCCTTGCCAGCACACTGGATATCAGGGGTATAGAAATGTGTTGAAGCAACCCTCCAGGAAGGAGGAGAGAGGAATAAAATATTTTAACTTATTTCAAAGTGATTATGCACCTGTTTTCCTGCTTTGCTGGATACAGGCCAGCATTTGGCACCTTGCAGCACTGAGCTGTTCATGCTTGCTTAGTTGGAAAAAGAGTACATCACCAATTTAAGGCTGGTTTGTCCTTCTAAAATCACTTACACTGAAGCTGTTAGTGTTGATGTCAGCCAAGACAAATCATATATGACCTCCTGGCTATATACTAATAGGATCTTTCAGTAGAGTGAGCATCACTTCTGACCTAATGTAATAGCTGGGAGTAATTGTATGGTTTTTCTGGCTGTTAAAATGAATTGTGCTTGTCTTCAATATTTCATTCTTAAAATCTCTTTGGACTATTCGTAAAATGTGTCTCCTCTTCTTGGTGTGTTTCTGTTCTATACCTCAGGTACCCAGATGTGTCTGTCCTTAACCTGCCTTTTCACCATTTAGGTTTTGTCACTGTTTTCTTTATACCACTTGGTATTTCTCTCCCCCAGTGGTTGACATCCTGAGGTGTGGTGTCCTGGATCTGAAACACATAACTAAATGTTGTTCTAGCAAAAATGTAAAAAGATTCTTGCTTTTGTGGTCTGTTGTCTTGCTTTTTTGTTACCTTTTATTTCCAAATCCTTTCCAACAGAATGCTCTCATTGATTTGTTTCCCTCCTTTGTGTGTCTTTGCTGTAGCAGCTCTCAAAGTGCTTTGCTTCGTTAGCTGGGCTGGAGCACAGCATGCTCTGGTGTGTCATATCAGGCTGTTTCTAATCTTTGCCAGTTACATAATAACTTCTTCAGGAAGGATGAAATAATATTTTTGAACAGGGACTTTTTGTGTCATTTGGAGGTTTTTGCTTTGCTTTTTTTTTTTTCCCTAACTGAAAGTTGTTACATATTGGCTTAGAACAAAGAACCCTCAGATTGACTTGCAAGAACTGTAATTTCTCTTCACTCTTGAAATATTTCAGTGCCATGGTCTATCCATTGATGGGTATGTCCTTCCTTCTTCAACCACCAGAGAGGTACAGTAAAATGCCAATTATTTTCTAGCCACATGTCTGAATGTTTGGTTTGACAGTGTAAGATGCACCAGGCCTGCTGTTGCAGATCCTTGGTTTTATGTTTAGAACATCTGAACCTTCCCCCAGCACCTCTGCCAGTTTCCCTGGGTCTGTGCAGGTGAGTTCCTGCCAGGCAGGCGTGGGAGGAGGTTTGTGACAGGCTTTCCTTTTGCTGAGCCTGCTTTCTGCACGCCTTCACTGTCCCCCTGTGCCCACTGGGAGGCTCCAGAGAGGGTGGGGAACAGCAGCCCTTTGGGGGGAAGGTGAGGCAGCACAGACTTGTTGGAATAAAGCAGACATGTTGCTTGCCACTTACTTTTTTTTAATATGCTGCAACAGCAGGCAGTGTATTTTAGTTTCACAGTCTCAAATACCAGTTAAGGATGATTGTTTCTAACCAAAGCTTTGGTTATTTAAATCCATAACATTTTCTTGCATTTTTTACTTAGCTGGATTCTGTCTTTAGGTGCTCTGGCAAATTTTGAATTCACATCTATAAAACAAACTCTTTTGAATAGTAATTTATCAGTGCAAGAGCAGTGCCTGTGTGCCCAAGACTGTTTTCCTGACTGTTTCCCTCAGGCTTGTCTCTGGCTTCCTTCCTTCCTGAGGGTCTGTGGTAACAGCTGAAGAGAGGAGCTGGAAATTTCTGCCAAATTTAAATGTTGGGGTTTGTGGTTTTTTTCAGAAAGGAGAGCTTTATTTATCCCTTTTGTGTAGATAAAGAGACTTCTATTTTTAGCTTGTCAGACCTGGACAGGATCTAATTTTGCTGTTTAAAGCAATCGAATAAAATAAGCACAAACCTTCTAAGGCAGCATAACATCCACAGAGCTATACCAGTGCAAATTAAGCTGTTCTACAAACAGAATAGTGATATTCCTGCATGGCAAAGCTCGGGGGTTATTTAAAAATCACCCCTCTAAGCAGGTGGTTGCTTTTAAAAGTCAGAAGTATGTTTGGCTTTGCAACTAACCTGCAATGCCAGAAAGATATGTACAAGGCAGAGTGAGACCACAGCCTGAGGAGCAAAGAGTTAATGTGCCAGCTAAGCATCAGCAGCACTGTATGTAAGTGAGATGTGTGTGTGATGGGTTGCAGGGCTGGAGCAGGCTTCTGGAAGTTGTGTAACTGTTTGCAGAATCAGGGTCTAGCAACACGAAAACTTTCTGTAAGTGTTAAAGCTGCACAAACATTTTGTTCGCTTCAGTCAGTCTGCCCTCATGTGTGGAGAAGAGCATATGTCTCAGTGCTTGCAGGATGTGAGGAGCTAGTCTTTTGGATTTGTCAGTTTGTCTTTCCATTTCCACTCAAACTTGCCAGATGACCCCGTGCGAAATCAAGTTTGCAGTGCACGTGGAGTCGGTGCTGAACCACGTCCCCCAGCCCGAGTACAGGCAGCTCCTGGTGGAAGCTATTCTGGTCCTCACGTTCCTGTCCGACATCGAGGTGAACAGCATCGGAGGCATCATCCACGTGGACAGAATCGTGCACATGGCCAATGACCTGTTTCTGCAGGAGCTGGTGAGCTCAAAGGGCAGTGGGGGGAAGCCTTCTCTTTTCAAAATTATCCCCTGCTCTTTTTTTAATGTGTGTGATGAACTTGATTTTGTCCTGGCTCTTTCTTTTACAAAGACAGACCAAAACACTTAAGTATCTTCTGGAAATATATTTGGGAGAACTAATGTAAGAACTGTGGGAGATTTAAAGGGAATAAAATTGTAGTGGCTAACAAGCTCTGAAGTACAAGGGTAGACTGAAGTTCTGCTTTATCAAGGCATTAGTATTACCAATATTTGAGTAATCCCACCCATTCCCCCCAAAGGACAAAAATCCGTGAAGTTATATGTTCTTCATTTACTTGCACTGATCCAACTAAGTCATGTGGGCCCTATAGTAATCCTGATTAAGGTTTTCATGAGGGGAAAGAGAATTGCTTTCAGTATTCAGCACAAATAGAAAATCATAATGTGGTGGGGTTTTTCCAATAAATAAGCATGCATGCCTAATTTGCCCTACTTCTTTGCTTGTGTCTTTACAGAAATCATTTGGAGCTACTGGTAGTATCTTGGAGAAAGACAGAGCCACAGGAATTTGCCACTTTTTTTATGACAGTGCTCCCAGTGGAGCCTATGGCACCATGACTTACCTAACAAAAGCCATAATTATTTATTTACATGATTTCCTGCCCAGCACAGGCTGTGCAATGCAGTAAGTGATGCCTCACGCGGAGGGAAGGCTCAGAGGCTCTTCCTCCCCAGTTCCCTGTCACACACCCCTTGGCTGGTTGCTGCCCATGTGTGCCATGCACTCCTTCAGCATTTGGCACTGCTGGGGATGCTCTGTGCACACTGACCTGCTGGGGACCGGGAGCTGGAATTCGGCCTGGTTTTAGGAGAGTGTGCGAGAAATAACAAATAACGAGGCTTATTCTGCCCAAAGTGCATAAATGTAATTCGTATTAAATTAGCAAGAATTATACAGTTCTGCCAAGGGGAAAACAGATTACTTTGTGGAGATCAAAAGGCATAATAAAACAAGGGAGCTGCATCTCGGGCACAGAGTCTCACAAATAAGGGAAATGATGGAATTCATTAATTTTTCTCCTGCTGTGTGTAAATGTACATCATTGTGAATCACTAATGCACAGTGTGAAACATCCAGGGAAATGTAAATTAGAGGAGTAAGAATAACTTAAAATAATGTGGTGATATTTCTAATACACTTTTATCCTGATTCTCTTCTCATTTGCACCTAGTCAGTGCAGGGCTAACGCCAGTAGGGACAAACATCCTACAATATCCACTAATTTGAGAGGATAGCCTCTGTCAGGAAGCTGCATCTGTCTTTAATCTGAACAAAATAGCTTCCTTCCCTGCATCCCCAAGACTTTGGAGGCAAAATCTCAAGACTCCAGCTTCTCCAATGTGACAGACAGTTTTATGCCTGTAATCCTTTCCTCTGAATAGAGCAAGATAAACCTCTTCCCCTTGAGCACCCTTTCCAAGTCTCCTGATCATTTCCCTTGCAAACAGCCTCAGAGTTAAGAATGGCATAATTGTGGCCCTTCCAGTGTAGTGTGAGTTTATGGAAGGCTTTGATGTTTCTCTTTTTTTTTTTTCTTTTCCTTTTCCATTTTTTTCTTTTCCTTTTTTTTCTTTTTAATTTGAAGTCACACTGGTCTCATGTAGTTAGGGGTTGGGCTGCCTGGAAGTCTCCCTTCAGACAATTCCGAGGTTAATGCTGTCCACTGGAAGCTCTGAGATGCTGCAGGGAGAATAGGTGTGTCCTGCAGGGAAATGACTCCATGGCCATTTCAACTGAGAACAGAGGTAGGCAGCCTCTGGAGAGGAAACCCCTGCCTTACCCCAGGTATTGGCAGCGGTTTTCCTTGTGCCTGTGCTGCTGGCTTTGCCACCAGCCACATGTCAGCACCTGGCTGACAGCTTAGGAAAGTGGCAGGAGCTTCAGCCTCTCCATGGCCACAGACAGGTTCCCTCAGCAGCACTGCTGCCATGTGAGCAGAAAGGATCAGAGCAATTCTGTCTTGCCAGGTAGAGGGGAAAAGAGCAGATAGGCCTGTAAAAAGTACTTTCTGAGCTAATAAGCCTGATAAGTATATTTCTGTAAGCCTCCCCTCCACTTACTCAGAACACAACTGTGCTGTTTGTATAGCATTTGAAATTTTTTTTTTTGGTAACAATAGTGTGTGGTGCTTTTGAGAGTGAGGTTTTTGTTTCCAGCAGAAGTAATGTCCTGTCTCACTTGCCAGTTGCCAGCCCTCATGGTCCCAGCAGGTCTGAGCTCCGAAGGCCATGACACCCTGCCTGCTGTCCCTCTACAGAGTCACTGCTGCTGTAGCAGTATCTGGGAACTGGCTCAAGAGAGTGAGGGTGTGGGAGGCCTTAGTGTGAGGTGATGTAATGTTTTTTGAGAGACAGAGGAGTTTGGTCGTCCAGAGGACCAGGAGCCCTATGTTAACCACCATGGGAACTGTGGGCCTGTGCAGGGGCCAGTATAAAGTGACAGTTCAGGTACAATTAGCACTTGGGTGTAGAAGTCATTTTATTGGTGTGGTGTCTGTTTTGTAAGGGTTTGCCTTTGTTATTGTTTGGTTTGGTTTTTTTAACTTTTCATATGTGTTGTGAGAGCTCACTTGGCTTGTTTCCCAGTAAAAGGAAGTAAAATCCTTTGTCTAGTTTAAGCAGATGTGACAGTGCAGAGCATAAGCACACAACAGCAAGGTGATAGTTTTTTATTTTACCAGCTATCATGCAAAAAGTAATAGCAGTTATTTTTGCTTTTCTAGTTGAATCCTAGATTGTGAGAGATGCAAGATGACTTTTTGCTCAGACTTCTAATTTTTTTTTTTTTACCTACCGTGTGAACTTGTTTGCAGAAACAAGAAGGCTGATGTTGGTTTTACATGCAGCTGCATTGAAGTCTAAGGCAATTAAATGTATGGCCTAACATACCTGGACACCCCTTAACACTTCTTTTTTTTTAATGAGAGTGTCATTGGTGTTTTTAATATCAAATTCACAGTATGACCTAGGTTGTGGTATATTCATGATGGTCATAATGAATTACCACGTGGAATGCAGGCAATTGGAAAGTATTTATGTGGTAATTTGAAGAGTTTAGGTAGCTGGTGATGAAGGGTGGAACTCAAACACAAGGCCAGTGGAAGGCAAACTAATATTACTTACAGGGTCAGGCACAGCTGCACCTTGCTGCTGTTTTACTGCTCAGAGCGAAGAACCATTGCAACTGGAGAGTTGCCTTGCAGTGCAAACCCAATTATACAAATAAGGTTTTACACAGACCCCCTGCTTTCCTGAGGATCCCTGTGTGTGTGAGGCTGCTGCAAAGCAGAGCTGGCACTGGCAGTGACCAGGGTGTGCTCCCAGATGAAATACAGGACGACTTTGCAGTTTGTGCAGGGCTGAGCTAATCGGCAGAGGCTCTCCTTGGCTGTCCAGCCTCCCTGGGGAGCAAGCACATGACACTGCCAGCTCCCAGCCCCTGGAAACTCATGGAAAGAAGGCAAAGGTGAACAGATCCTGTGAAACAAGGGCATTAGTGAATTAAAATAGACTCACCTGAGAGCTGCTCGTGCCAGCCTGACGAGCACTGCTGCCCCAACCAGTTTGCAGCTGTGGGGTCAGGAGCACCCGGGCAGTGCTGGGGGCAGCTGGGTGTGCCTGGAGACAGGCATGGGGCTGGGATGGGGAGGGGGGAACTGGCAGAAGAACAATCTGTGTCCAGCTCAGAGCTCACACCACATGCTGGCCCCAACCCCCAGGCCAGTGCCCTCCCTGCTCACAGCTGTTGCTTTCTCCCTGCTGCCAACAGGGACATGGGTTTGTCAAACTGGACAGATCAAAAGCACCACTGATCTCCCTTAGCTGCTGGTCCCACAGGTAACTGTGAAAACTGAATGGGTGGAGTACAAAGTTTGTCTGGCTTCTCTCTTGCTAATTGTAGTCTCCTTTCTCAGGGAAGGAGTCCTGCTTGTTCCTGGAAGGTGCAGGTGAGCCACACAGTGCTTAGCTGCCCTGCAAAGGGGCAGCCACTTTCTGTGGGGTAGTGAAACTCCTGGGCTGCCCCATGTGGGCACAGGACACTGCAGGAATGTGTCACCCCTCTGGCAGTAGCCAGGGCCTTGAGTGAGGCGGGAGCTTGAGTCAGTCCAGGTCCAACCTTGGGCACTTTTTGGAGTGGTCTGCAGGTAGGAGCAGAGTTGCCCAGAAAACAGGAGAGAGATGCCACCACTGGTGCCGTCTGTAGCTGTAGGGTGAGAGTTTGGGCACTCATCTGCAGGCTGATTCAGGCACTGCTCAAAGGACCACTCACATCTGGAATATTAAGTAGCTGCTGCATAGAATCATGACTGAAAAAAAGGGATTGAGGATGAGGGTCATAGAAGAAGAGCTTCAGCTCGAACAGTTTGGATTTAAGTCAAAGCAGCAGGGCTTTTTCCCACTCCCAGTTCCAGTCTCAAGTGGCATTTTTTTCTGGCATTAGATGTTTCAGTAACTCCCCCTGCCACCCTCCTTTTGTCAGGGGTAAGGGGGCTTTTTGTGCCACCAGCAGCTGACAGGACAGCGCCTTCTTTTTTAGCTCAATGATTCAGCTCCTCTCATACCACAGTCCTGCATCCCCAAAAGGCTCTCACTGCCTGCCGAGTGAAGCTGTGCTGCGACTGTACCTTGGCAGCCCATATCAGGAAGTGATCCCTCGAGGCCAGTCCCCTTTATGCCAGGTTCAGGAATGTGTCCCTAGTGGGGGACATCCACACCGGAGTCTGCCAGCCATCCTTCAGAGCTCCTGTGTCTCGTTGCACACCCTGGCTTTGTCCTCTTTACTGGGGCAGGTGGCAAGGAGGACTCCAGAGCTGTGGTGTCCAGTTCCACCTTGTTGTTTCACACCCACTGCATGGAAGCCAACAATGGGAAGCAAGATCCCACTACACACAGTGGTGTTTGGCCATCATAAGTGGAGCCTTTTTGTCACTCCACTGGAATAAGTGGGACTGATCATCACGGTGCATAGATCAGAATAACTGCATGCTAAAAATATACACTATGTATTACCAATGCCATTAAAATTTTACTGTAAATTTTGTTTGCACTATTAAAGATTTTTCTTTCCCCTTCCCCAAGGCAGTAGGTGTGTGCATGTTTGTTCATTCATCTGTCAAGTCACAAAATACTTCTGGAAAAGTGTTCTGTATTTAAATGTAGAAAATAAGATTTAAGAGAGACAGCAGTGCCTTAAGCTTGGGCTGCTGTTATATTCTGGGATGATAAACTTGGAAGGATGCTTTTTTTGTACTTTCAACACTCCTGTTAAATGAAACTGAGCTCCTTTACTTACCTCATCTTTAGCTATTAAAATTTAAAGGTGGACTAGGTTGGAACCTTTTCCTACCCAAAAAGCACTTTATGTGCATTGGATTTACTGAGGCTGAATAAGGTAATACAGTTACCAAAAAGCTCCTGACCTGATGTTGCTTTCAGAATGTAAGATGCAAGAGAATTAGGTCCAGATCTCCTGACTTCTCCCCCTTGGGAATTGCCAGGGTGGTACTGGCAGGAATGGGAATATTGGCTTGTAGTCAGGGGAAGGAGACAGGCATGTGAGGGCAAGAGACTCTTCTATCTTGCTAGCTTCCAAAAACTCAATTTCAGAATTTCTTAGTTCCTTTTCTTGGTAAAGAATTTATGTTTAACTATATGCAAGAATATTCAGGGTTGGTAGTATCAAAATATGTTTACTATTGTGTTCTTACTCATCTCTGTTTTTAAGAAACCCGGTTCGTCTTCAGAACAGTGCGTTCTATGGTGATCGGGGCAGGGTACCAAAACACAGGCAAAGAGACACCCCACTTAGGCATTGCTCAGAAAGCTAAAGCTTTATTTTGTGATCTATCATGTGCTGCATTAACATGCTATGGATTTAGCCTTCATTAAGGTGAGAGTTATCACGGAATCACCGAATCCCAGAAGGGGTCATGTTGGAAGAGACCACAATGGATCATCTGGTCCAACCTCCCTGCTCAGACAGGATCATCCCATAACACATAGCACAGCACTACATCCAGATGGTTCTTGAATATCTCCAGTGAGGGAGACTCCACACCCTCTCTGGGCAATCTGTGCCAGTGCTTGGTCACTGCACAGGAAAAAAGTTCTTCCTCATGTTCAGGTGGAACTTCTGGTGCATCAGTTTCTGTCCATTGCCTCTTGTCCTATTGCTCGGCACCACCGAGAAGAGCCTGGCTCCATCTCAGAAACAGTTGTGATTGATTCATAGCTCTAAATCCCAGCAAATGTGGGGGAAAGTAACCAGTGGCAAGAGGAAATCTAGTGTAAGTGTAAATACCTTTCAACCAAGATCCTCTAAGTTGTGCCTGTAAACTTTTGGAAGGATAAGATAGTGACCTGGAATGATTTAATTCCTCTGCATCATGCAAAGAGCAAGATTAAATGCAGAACTACCCATTTTGACTAGATGCTTCTTCCCTGTTTTCCTCTCCTGCAACGGACAACCCACAGCCAGCCTCTCTTGTGCCTGTTCCATCACCAGGGAGGGTCTGATATGGTCCTTGTTGTCATCAATGCTCTCAGCTGTCACTAAGGACTGCTGACAGACACATACCGAAGTCTCTTCCTACACAGCTCTAGGCATGACCTTGGCAATGTTCAGGGATCATGATGGGGGCAATGCCACCAAGAGGGGGGAGTGAATTGTAAGGTCGTGGCAGTGTGTGGCAATGACAGAGTAATACTGTAAGTGTGGGTTTTCATCTCCTCTGTCCCATTATTAGCAGGTACAGATCATCCAGGAGGGGCTAAATAAAGGCTTGCACAGTGACCCTATCGAGCAGCCCTTTTATGACTAATGACAGCAAGCTGAGCTTCCAAGACAACCCACAAGAAGTTCTGCCTTTTCATGAGGTTGCCTTTTTCTCGAGTCTGTGAACAATGTGAAAGGCCTCTAAAAATTCATTGAAGTCGATGTGGCCATCTTTGTTGTAGTCTATGCTGAGGACTAACTTGTCAATGGAGTCATCCTGTACATCAATGCCCAGGTGAGAGGTGAAGAGTCTCCATGTCTGGCTGAATTCCTCAAGCGAAATCAGACCTAAAGGAAACAGACAGTAGGCTGCTTTTTGCAGTGTTGTTTCCCCTTCCTGCATAAACACACATATGCACACTCCTTCACTGCAAGACAGTTACCTGCCTACCATGGTGAGGTTAGTGCTTTCATGATTGAAGCACGTTTTTACTTTAGGTGATGATCGAATGCTTTTGACAGTGGAATTAAGAAAGCAGTAAAGAGACAGAGTGGAAGGAAGAAAAAGCCCCCAAAAGAGTGAAGCCAATACTGGAGCTGCAGTATGTGAGAATTTTTTCTTTTTAGGCTCTGTGCACTGTCCCTTATATGGTTGCAGCCTGACTGCTTAAAATAGTCTCCACTAAACTGGAGAAATGACATCACCTCTGGTTCCTCTATTTTTAGAAGCCTTAAGGAGGAAACAGTGGGGAAAAGATAACTGGTACAAGCTCCCTTCAGCTGACACAGGGAAGGTACCTGGACTTACCTGAGTGGTCTTTGTCAATGATGTTAAAGATGATCTCCAGATCCTTTCTGTATCTGCACAGTGTTTCCACCAAAGCTGGCTGAGCCTGGTTTTGAAATCACATACAAGCTACTCAGATGCTGGTTTGAGTTAATTTAACCAACAGAGTATCTACTATCCAATTTCCATTTTCCCAGTTTAACTTGTCAAATGTTAAAAAAAGAACAACTTTATGCTTGAGTTCTCTGGAATGACACTTCTGTGTCTTGCCCTGAGGAATAATCAGATAAAACCCATCACTTTCAGATGGCAGGGCAAGGGGGAAAGGAGCCCTTCACACTTCCTACCTTCAGTAATTATTTGTGGAAATATGGAAAATCTAGGGAAGATGGTGTAGACCATGCACTCATACAAAGCACTCACTGTATGTATGTGAATGGATCCTGCTGTTTAGGAAAATGATGGTGATACCTCAGTACCAAAGCACTGTTCAGCCACTCGGTAACAGCTGGGCTCTGTAGGAGTGACCTCAGATACCATTATAAATATCTAAAAGTCCATCTACAAATGCGACTTCCTCCCACAGGGGCCTGAACTGCCTCTGGAGCTTGTTTGAAAAGCTCATTTCAAAGAGTAAGGGTTGAGTGCTCTGGGCAGGATTTGTCATATCTCCTCAGCTCCGTTATCTAAACGCCCTCAAAAGCCGACAGAAAGTAAGAAGCAGTTCTTGCATGTGATTCATCCAGCCTATTTTAAGCATCTACCTTAGCAGGGGATGATGATTCGTACCCTAGCAGTGCTCATTTTCCTCCAGTGACTATAAAAGGAAGCTCAGCAACTAGTTCAGATGTAGATGTCTACTTGATGGGCCAAACCACTGTCTTGTACTTCAATTTGCACCAAAAGTTGTTCCTCCAAGAACTGCAAGGAGTTGTTTTCCTCTTTACCTCTTTTATAGGTTGACCCATTTTCAAATCATAAAAACATGACATGAAGTCAACTTCTCCATCTGGGTTCATCTGTGCTAACTGAGACCGCAGCATCCTCCAGGGCAGTTCCAGCTGTAGGACAGACTCCATTGCTGCAGCCCAGTCGTTGACAGAAATCCTGCCTGCCAGAAGGGGTCAGGTCATGGTTACAAGTGGTACAGGACACAGCACACATCAGTCACCAGCACAAAGGGTTACGAAACACAAGGATTTTCTCTGAACCCTGGGGTAAAAGCCCTCGTAACAAAGGAGCAGTGGGGTTGAACTAGGCATTTCCACAGCTCCCTTCCCGACAGAAAGCTGTGATGCTATTATGATGTTCAGCATATTTTAACACCTTTTGAGAAAGCCAGATTATGCCATGAAGAGTACTTCAGATTTCAGCTGAGCTGCAGTTAGAGTGACATGTGGCTGAAAACTCAACCAGACAGAAATACGTGGAACAGCTGTTCACTGGCCAAAGAAACAACACCGTCATGTTATTGAGTGCCCTTGTAAGGGCACAAGGCACAGTCAAGTGAGAAGCCAGCATGAGGAAAAGTTGTATTTGTGGTAGAAATCAACTTCTTGCTTCTACATTAAAGGTTAATCTATTAACTTAGCACTGACTTTTCTTCAGCTGAGGGGTGTGTGTTTTTGCTGGAGGCATAGACAGGCTGTGTGTCTGCTGCAGGCACAGGCAGCCATCTTTCCTCAGATACCTCCCAGACTGAGAAGAAGACCAGTTCCCTCCAACCTGAGACCCCAGTTCCCTGTCTGACACCTTCTGAAGACACTCCTACATGAAGGTGGTGGTGACCTTTGAGCTTCTGGAACTGGATTTGCCTGCCCAAACTCTCTACCCAACAGCAAACACCATTTCTCTATTTGCCCATGTCTTTCAGTTTTCTTTTTCCTACTTCAAGCTTCATCCCCTCAAGTTATTGTCTGGGGCTAAACCCTTGCTGACATCTATTCTCCTCTGTGATCAGGAAGAACACGGTCAACCAGCCTCTGCTGCCTTCAGCCTGACACTGGCAGGCAGGCAGGACTCCTCTCCATGGGGTTTGTCTCCTCTGCCCCACATACACACGGAAGCTGTTTTCCCCATGGTGGCAGCTGGACAGAGAGGGAGTAGTACCTGTGCCATTGACGTCGTACTGTGCAAAAGCACTGGTGAGTTCAGACCTGTGAGCATAAATCTTCTCTCGTAAGGACTTTAAGGCAGATGATTCAATTGTACCTACCCTAGGAAGAAAAAAATCAGCAGATTATTAAAGGATTAAAATCCTCTAGCATTTTATGCTTTTCAACATTCATTATCAAATTCTTCTATCCTTTAACATGTAGTAAGTTTAGGGTCTAGTATGTTTAAGTAGGATGACCCAAAACATACTGGAACACTGGGGTGGGGGGGGAGGAAGACAACATTCAGAGGGGGAAAAACACCCCAAAAAACAAAACAAACAGTGCTCCATAAGAATAATCTGAGTTTATGAGATAATTGAGTTTATGCAGGTAATTCTAAGCTGCTTTCCTTTAGTAATCTGACCACAGTACTAGGCAAAGCTGTCATGATAAACTTTTGAGACTCAATTCATAACAGGATTTGTCCAGATTAACACTGCAGCTTTAAAGCAGACAGGTGCAGGCCATTTATGAGTCCCTGACAATTGTCTGTTCTAACTGCTTACCTCATCTAATTACCTGTGGGAGTTTCTCAGGAAGCCAAGTTAGAACACTTAGAACATATTTAGTCTACTGCATTAATTTTTAAATTGTAAAACAGAAAATCAGGGAGAATCAAGGAAAATGGATGCCTATTCAGTTATTCCATCAAGCTCGAGATTCGTGGCAGGTACACTCACATGTGAGGCGAGTCCCCGCTCACTGCATGCAACACCCAGCTTTACCTCTGGCGGAGATTCTGCCTGCGCGTGTACTTGCTGACTTGGTACTGCACAAACCGAGGGGTCAGTTCGGGATTCAGCTTGATGTAAGCACCCCGGTTACTGCCCTCTTCATAATAGTTCGAGGCAGAGAATATGGTGATAACCTGATCATGGGAAACAAAGAAACTGGATTGGCCAGAACAGCTCTTCTTGACACTGATTTCTGAAACTGATCTTAGAAAAAATTCCAAGTTACAAAATTATGTGTCTACATATAAAACTGTGTCATTCACCAAATTGCTCTTGCCTTTTGAGTCAGAGCTCTGGGCCTTTATTTTTGACTTGTCAGACTTCAGAGGGCAGTGAGATATAACATGCTGTTTAACA
Organism: Lycocorax pyrrhopterus obiensis; assembly: GCA_014706295.1. Classification (NCBI taxonomy): domain Eukaryota; kingdom Metazoa; phylum Chordata; class Aves; order Passeriformes; family Paradisaeidae; genus Lycocorax; species Lycocorax pyrrhopterus. The sequence goes on from JACSVZ010000001.1 coordinate 15,769,605, forward strand.
GAAACCTCTTTCTAAGAGAGACCTGTTTTTCAGGATTCTTGTTGGCCTCCCAACACAGCGTGTAAGAAAGCAGGGCCAGAAGAGAAATCAGTAAGTTAAAGACTTCTAGAGCCTTAGCGCATCTCTTGAACTGTAGTTACACACAACTCTTCTCAGGGATTTTGTTGATGTCCATTTGTTTTCATGTGAGTAATAAGCTGGTCCCCACTCCCTAAAGCTGTAAAGAATTTTGTTACTCAGAACTCAGTAATTTGTTGTAACATCTATCTAGGACAAAGTTCCCCCAAACCCAGTTTAACAAAGTCACTCTCTTTTTTTAAAATAATTTTTGCAGACAAATCTACTGTGGATGTTCCTGTGAAATTCACAGAATTCTACTTTACGTGGAAGCATCTTACCTTCCCATCATGACTGATCTCATAACCTTCTGGCTTAAATTCATGAGACCTGATGAGCATCTTCAGATTATACCTCTCAAACAGCTTGGCAGTGACATCGGGACCAAAGTAACAGCCTCCTCCTCGACACTTGTTTGGTGTACAGCCATTTTGGCTTCTTGGATCACTCCACAGAATGTCAAGGATCTATAAAGAGCAAACTCAAGCAAGTGAGGACTGACAGTAGGGAAAGACTGACAGGCTATGGCTGTCTAAAATCCTGGCCACAGCAAAAGCCCCACAGTACAGGGAGAAAACACATCCTAGCTAACATGTAGGTCTTGGTTTTTTTCCTTCCTTTCAGGAGTGTATTCTTTTGGGCTGAGACTTTTCTTTTTAAGAAACATTATCTAGATTTTGGATGAATTTTTTTTTCAGAAGAGATATCTTTTTAGCAATGTACCTCCTTTCACAGCTGAGGTTTTCAGACTTGGGCAGGTGCATCAGGAGCAGTATCTGGGCTATTTCAAAGAGAACACAAGCTGCCTTCTTCACATGTAGGTAGGAGAGGCATTTCTATTTCCCAGCACAGACTGGATAACCACGTGGGTCAGTGGTTTTACCTAAGCTTGGGAGTACCTGCTCTCAACATGATAAGAGTTGCCTTTGGCTTTATTGTCTTCAGTTAGCTCATGTTTCAAACCAACATTTCACGTATTAGCATTTTAGCAGGATTCAGACATGAAGGTGAATTATCATGGTTTAATTCTAGTCAGTAGAAAACATTAGTCAAAATGTGTTTGTTTAAACCTTGCTGGGCAAGGTTTGCATTAACACATTCCACTTCATGTTTGTGAGCATGCCTTAGTGGATGCTTGATTAGCTGGGGGAGTGTCAGATTTGGGGGGAAAAGGGGGCCTTGCTTGTGCCCATTTTGTTAGTTTGTAGGTCAGAGAGGTATCTTGGGAAACCAGATTTTCAGAGAAATTAAGATTTCCAAATTGTCACAATTTATTAAATTACAGTATAACAAAAGCTCCATGTTGGCTCTAATATTCAAGAGGAAATGAACAGCCAGAGGACAAAAACTTCCCACTTCTGAATAATCTGCCTGTAGGTCTCAGGAGCTGGGTGGCTTTTTGAGGCTATATCAACATTCGGCTGCCAAAAGCACAGCCAAAAAAAGGTGCTTTATCTCACCAACAATTGCAAAGTCTGACCTATTTAAACCGACAACCAGTTCTGTACCAACAGATCCAACCACATGAGGGCAGGCAAACCCATTTCGTACTGAGCAGTTTCCTCCTCCTAACGGCTAAGAAAAGAAAACACTGGGCAAATTTTACTTGTAACGAAAATCCCAAGCCTTTATTACCAGGTCTACAAAAACCTTCCAAAAAACTTTAGGTATCAAATACACTCCATAGAATGACTGTTTTCTTAATAAGAGACCGTTCCCTCAGACTCATAACCACACTGCCTGAACAGAACACCTGCCGAGTTTGTGCGGGAGGGGTTTGGTATCAGTGTGTCTTTGGTTTCACCTACTTGTTTCCATTCCTTCAGGGCGGGGTCTGGAGGCAAATTCGAGCCTGAAGGCTCAGTGGAGCCCGATGAAGAGATGTGTTGTGTCTTCCCTGCAACATGCTGGTTGGCAGTGTGTTTACTGGGTTTGGTCGTGGGTGTTCTCTTGTTCATTTGGTCCTGTCTGTCTCTCACTGACTTTGGTGGCCGCATCAAAGATTTCAACTTTAAGAAAAAAAAAATTACCACCACAACAATAAAAGTTGATACAGAGATGTTGACTGAAAGGCACATCAGCTCATGTTTCCTGTACTCAGGAAAACTCATTTAGAGTTTGACTAATGTTAACTCTCATAATGTCCTGAATTCACAGGTTTCAGAGAAGCTGCAGGTGTTTGGCACTTGCAGAAATTTTGCTTTATACCTATCAGTAACCAGGCTCTTCAGAGCTGCTTTCATATTCTTATCCAGACACACAGACTCATTCCAAACATAGTCAATCTTAAGGTCTCGCTATACAGCAACTAAGGCCTGGGCTCAGGGAAGACGCTTCAGTGCCCAGCTTCCCTGGAAACAAAATATACATACATATTGTATTGAAGGTGAAACTCCGTTCACTTCTGCTCTGACACAGTACCATGCTGCTAGATTAATTTGGCTAAAACAAATAGAGGATCAGGAAGACAGCAGTGAAATTGATAAAGTATTACATCAGGCCTTATACTGTTAAATCAAAGTCCTCCAACATGTGTGGGCATTTGCTTTTTTGGAGTGGTGTGCTATGGCTCCATGGATGACCATTAACACGGACTCTTCTCCAGGGAATATCTTCTCATTTGAAATACTACCATACTAGCTTATTTCCAGAACAAGGCCAAAATAAACCCCAAAACCAAACCAACCAACCAACCCAAAAAGCCCAAACCAAAACAAAAAAACCCAAACCAAAAAACCACCCACCAATAAAATATACACAGTCCACAGATGCCCGAATTTTACTCTTTAACAAAGAAAAGGACTAATTCAAAACAAAGTGCACAACACTGGGTTATTCTCCAGTGCACTGACCAGTATTTGAGACCTGTCAGCTGCCAGCTGTACCAATTAAAATACATCACTTGGCCTTGAGTGACACCACCCTGGGTTGTGGCCCACACATGTCTCATTAGCAACGCTCTCCTGTGGCAGCAACTTTGACCTGTTAATTCTGCACTTTACAGATACTGCATCAGAAACATGCAGAGCTGAGCCCTGGTGAAAGCATGGGCAGAACTCATCTCACAGTTAGGACACCTCTATCTGTAGTTAGGCACCCAGTTTTAGTGCACAGGGGTAGCGCCAATGGAGCCTAGACTCCAAGGATCAGAAGTGTTCATGCCCTTTTTCATATCTTTGAAAAAGAGACACAACTGACTGTCCTGTAAAGCATTTATTTCTGCATTGGGAAATATGAGGATGACAGAAATAGCTCTAGATTCCACAGACACTGATGACAGGGTACACTAGGTTGCTCGAACATTGGTCTTCTATGCCATCTGAGATGCTCCACTGTGTCTGTGAATGTGTCTGAGGGGGGCAGACACAAATCTCCCTAAAGGGGACTGGTGAAGGAGACCTACAAAGAAGACTTTCTTCAGAGGCAGGCAAAGGCCAGAGGGGACATCCCTAGCCTATGGGGCACTTCCTTCAACGGCATTAGAGACATGTGCCTAAGCAATGATCTCCATCAGATCCCCTGGATCTCCATTGACTATAAGGAGTCTCAGCACTCTGATCACAAGCAGACATCTAGATTTAGTTGTCCAAATCGAGACCAAATCCCACACCACTTTCCACTGATTTGAAAGATCTATGTTTGCTCACTATCTCAGAAAAAAAGCATGAACATTTCTGTCTTCCAAATCCATGAAAAGCAGTAGATTCTGTTTTATCAAGGCCAGTTCTTGAAGTTTGATCCTTCTGGAAAGGCTCTCCCACATGTACAACGCTCAGCTGCTGCCAAGGGAGCGCCTCACAGGTGGAGAACTTCCCCCACACAACAGATGGCAGAAGCACAGCCCCAGGACAAAAGGCAGTGCAAGAAATATGTGGCTAAATTGATTTCTAAAGTGTTTGGAAATGCCCAAGAATCAAGTAGTTTTCATACTTTCTGGCTAATGTGTCATCACTGCAGGAGGAGGCATCTAAAGTGGTTTTAGCTATTTTAAGGTCAAAAGGCCCATGTTATGCAGAGAGCCAAACAATTGGCTCTCAACACCTACTGCAACCTTCCTTCCTAAGCCCTGATTTTGAAGAAAAATTGGACTATTATTTTTCTTGCATGCCTTATACTGCTGCCATTTCCTTTCCTAATGTAAACAACTTGATCCTAGCATTTTTTACTGCAAAATTTTTAAAAGAAAAAAAATTACCCTCATATGAATATGATCTCTTACCTTATTTCTCTCAAGTGCATTCAGGAAATCCAAATCTGTGGTGTCTGAAATCCCCCCATGTAGGATAAGAACTTTGCTATCAATTATAGTGGCAAGGGGAAGCCAGCTAAAGACATCTCGCAGAAGACACAAAATCTGTTTCCAATGGTCCTGTAAAATATACTCTTACATTAGATCCTGTTTCTGGCAGATTCTGTTGCTTCTAAGTTCAAGGTTTTGCTAAAGTGTCTGCTACAGTTTATATGAACAGTGTTGTCCAGGTGACATCCTGAACTGCAACCCTGACAAACATGTTCTGACATTTACTTTAGGGCCATTTGATTGTCTCTGTAGCATTTAGTTTTTCTTTGATGTTCACCTCTTTTTGTGTTCTTGATTGGTCTTATGGATGTTACTTATTTCATCCCACACGTCTCTGGGCATAAGAGACTAGCACTTAAAATTGTTTTGCCAGTTAATCCACTGATAGGCCAAAATAATTTCAACTACATCACTAAAGTAATTCTCTGCTACACCTAAATGAATTGGTTGGAAGTTTCCTTGTTTACACAGGTTTCATTTTACATGTGCAAGACTACAAAAAAAGATAGGGGAAGGAGGAGGAATCTTACCTTGTACTTCTTTGAAACTTCTTTTGTGAAGCCATATCTGAAAACAGGACAGCATCATGAACTGATTTTCAGTATGCCCCTTCTGCATGGTTTCCTGTGCTATGGTGTTTTCCAGGAATTTTCTAGCCCCCTTTTTCACCTGCCATTCCATATCACTTCAGTTGAATTGTACTTTCCTCCACTCTGTCTCGAGAATTGAGTTAAACCAGTCTCTTGTACATAATAGAGGTCAGGAACAGAATCCAGACCAATAATTATTAAGAGGCCTTTTTGCCAGCTCTACCTTTTAGATACCAGAGAGAAATTCCAAAGGAACCTAACTGATGATGGGCAAAAATTCCCACAAAACCTTCACAGAGTTTTTGTCTTAAATATCATATCACCATAGAATCATATTATAGAATGGTTTGGGTTGGAAGGGACTTTAAAGATTACCTCATTCCAACCCCCTGCCATGGGCAGGGACACCTTCCACTAGATCAGATTGCTCAGAGCTTCATCCGACCTGGCCTTGAACATGTGACTTTCTTAGACAATGTCATCTGTCATGTCTTTTCCCCCACAAGGGACAAGGATTTTGATAGCTCATTCTTTTAACACCAAGATATCCTTCATCAAGGGGCATTTTCACAACACTCAGCTTTCAAATTTACCAATGTGCAGCACTGTTAATCAAAATGCCCAGGAAAGAATGATACACCGGACTACATCTGTGCACTCCATACCATCACAGATTTAGTTAATATTTTCTACTATTTTGGGTAGGAATTTTCCTACCTTGTAGATTAAGTAACTGATCTTGGTTTATGTTTGGGTTTTTTGGGTTTTTTTGGGTTTTTTAAATTAAGTGCTGAAAAAGTAACTATCATGTGAAACTGGTTCTCTTACATGGATTATTAATAGGACTTGACCATGGGCCTCTAACCTAGATGTTAACACAGGCCTCTGTGTTAAAACAGCAATACATCTTGTGTGCACACATCAAATGATCCAAGGGGTACAGCAGGTTACCCACCAGTCAGTCACCCAAAGACTTTCTGGGGTGGCCTAGAATTGTAGGGAGTAGGACCAAGATATTCTTACATCTGTGAGATGATTTTGTCTCCAAGTCACACTTTGACTACAGCCAGAGCCACTGGCTGTGCTCACTCCCTTGGCAGCACTGCACAGCTGAGTGCAAATGTCTGTGCTAGAAAACAGGGTGTCAGCTTTCCTGCACTGACACCTCCAACTAATGAAGCTCCACTGAGTAGAAGGTAGGATATTTACCTGCCCCTTGTGTTTGAGAAGTGACATCTTAGTTCCAAGTTAACTAAAATATCAGCTTTAGCTAAATATGTTCTTTAACTAAAATATCATCCTTCCATCTGTCCTTTCCCAGTTTTGATACTCTGGAAGCTGCACTAAGCCCTCTGACTTCAATGGATTATGATTAGATCAAAGATAAGACATGATTCCCATTCAAAAGTCTGTGTGTAGTGAGGATGTTCCTTCCCCCCACACATGTTGAAGAGGCAAAGCTACACCTGACTACTTAATAAAACATTATTTCTGTTTTAGGGTGTCACAGTGGCTAAAGTAGCATTCAAAAGCTCAAACATTTCTAGTGAAAGGCCAGATACTACCTGCCCCACCCCCAAAATCTACCTCAGGTTCATGATGTAGTCTTCATGGTTTCCTCTATTCAAGTGTAAATCATTGGGATAGATAAGAAGAAATGCAAATAGGATTATAAGTATTTCCATAGAATTTTTCCCTCTGTCGACAAAATCACCATTAAAGACATAGCGGTTTTGTTCTGAAGGCAGACCATTCTGCAGAAAGAAAAAAAAAAGGGGCATTTAGAGAGGCTGCTATGCTACTGTAGAAAAGGATATAGCATTTAAATGAGATCCCATTGCTAGAAATTCTGAAAAAAAATCCTACATAATACAGAGACCTAAAATGCAGCATTTATTTCCACTGCTTAGAATAAAAACCTTGATATCAGACAACCTGAGCCATTAGAGAAGAGATGACCTCTCTAGCTGTTTTTACAATGCCATCTCTAATCCTTTCCTCAATCTATTAAATTTAATTGAAAGGGACCACAAGGAACATCAGTCTTGTAGTAAAAGATACATTTTTGTTAATGCAACTGTTGCCAGGAAATTATGCACTTGCAAACAGAAGGGAGTCATTCACTTTGAATGGAAGATAAGGAATCCATGAAAAATTATCTTCTGACGTAAGTTTGAATGAATTTCATACACTTATATTGTTTGCAGTATATGCTTCCAGAACTCCTGAGAAAGACTATAGTCCAGAGGATATAAAATCTTAAGACAGAACTTTGAAGAGTTTGATTTCAGCTGTTTTAATCCTGAAAGCACTACTTGAATTTTATTCATGAGGGCCAAGATATACTTGAAAGCTCACAAACCTGAGAGGCTGAACATACAGCTATTTCTTATCTTTTTTTTTCTGAAGATACAGAGAAATGCCTTAGTATAAATGGTGACTTATTAAAAACAAGTATTTTGAACTGATGATATGTTTTATTAGATTAATTACCAACACATCAATGGGTACTGTCAGCTTACAGAAAATATAGCACCAACTATATGTAGCTTCATAATTTCCAGTCATGAGTATCAGAAATAGTATTTTAACTTTGACTTGCCAGAAAAGGGAAACCTCTGTTTTCTCAATTGATATGCACAAGAAGTATCAATAGAACATCTATAAAATCATATTATAACTGTGGAAGCCACTCTTAACAGTTTTGGCAGCATTTTTTGGCAGCATTGCAAGACATGCACATCCACTTCTTGAATGTATCTACTGTGGCAGTGTCAAACCTTTCATGTGTTCCTATGGCATTGCAGGTGTACTGCCTTAGCAGGTTTATTGCAGGATACGTGATTTGGCCAGGGACTCAATGAAACATGGAATTTGAATCCATACAAGAATATCTTTTTTTGTCCCAGTCAGTGTCCTGTGCTTTCAGGATGCAGAAGTGAACCCTGGTCGCTCCATCCTGGCTGCTGTAAATACAACTTCCTTGGTTTTTGCTATAGCCTGTCCTGAGCCCTTTCCAGGTTAACTTAGAAGGGGCCTGTGCTTGCTCTGTGCTCACAGGAGTGGCAATATATGAGACTCTGCTAATGCAGTGGGTTGAAGTGATTTTAAAAAGGATAGGATGGATGTCAGGAGCAGAAGAGATGCAGAAACTCAGCAGCAGTTTCTGGAAAGATAAAAAAAGCTTTGCCTTAAAACCAATAGGCATGTGAATTCACCAGCAGATTGTGAGTATACACACAACCACTCTAACTACAGTCCTCATGGAAAGACAGATCTACTGGAGCACTCTCCAGACTCTATCACCTTTCTTTTGGAAAAGCTTACACACAGTTTGAGTTTTAAGCAAGTTTGGTTTGGACTTACAACTTCAATGTGACATTTTAGTTTTGTTCCACAGTCATGCAGTTTCCTTTTCTGTGGTTTCGACCAACAATGAGAGCAAAACTAAATTAAAGGCTGTTGCAGCCTCTGACATGTCGGAGAGGCAAACAAGGCCCTGTAATGATTAGCAACTTGCTGCTGGGCATCATTACTGTATCTCCTGGGTCAGTTATTAATTAACTTCCGTTTGTTGTTGGCATTTTCTGCTGCTTCAGGCTATTTCTATCTATAGCATTCCTTTAACAATCTAATTTAGGAATACTTAATTTAAAATTCAAGTGTTTCAAGGAATATCAGGAAATGCTGTAATCTAATGATGATAAATGCAGGGACTGAATGAACCTTACAAACTGGTTATTGAGGAAAAATAAGTAACTGTCTTAGCTTCAGCCAAACCAGGTGTAAGGATTATACACCATCTGCAGCATTGTATCAATATGCTGTAGATTGCCAGCTCTGTGTGTTTGTGGGGGGTGGTTTGTGGAAGTGCTGTGACAAGCCTGGTCCGCACGCAGGCCTCCAGAATCCATTCAGCTCTGCACAGCCCTGTGCAGACTAAGAACACTCCCATGGCACTATTTAGGATTGCACCCTCTTGTTTAAGGTAGTTCATACCAACTCGGAGGATGAAATCCCTTCCAACCAAAACAGAGTTTGGGAAGGAAAAAAAAAATGGATCCTAGAAACTGACTGGGTTTGCTGCTTATCTGAGTAAACTGCTCAGAGGGGACAGAAAATAATGTCATTTAATTTGCTTCTAAATAACTAATCAGCTCTATCGTATACTCTATATATTCTCAACTACTTTGAAGTGACAAAATACTTGCCCATTTTATTTGGTTTGGTGGAAGGGACTCCCCTAGAAGTTTAACAGTGAACAACTGGGTGTTATCTCTAGTCTGAAGTCGGTGGGAGTTTTGGCTCTGAATTTACTGAAATCAGGATTAGAGTTGCTTATTTTTTTTCTCTTTATAACATCTGTTGGGGGGAGGGAAGAATCGGTATCTGTTTACACCAAAAGAGTAAAATGCAGGCTGACTGCAGCTGTAAATACAATTATAACTGAGCATTTATCTTCAAAATAAATTTCCCATTCCACGTTCTGTGTATGAAACCAACATGTACTCTTATTCCAGTTTCAAAAAGAGAGCTAAACAACTAAAAGACTGCAAGCTAAGGACCAGCTAAAGATGGTTGATTAATAAGAAAAGCAGAACTCTATAAAAAGATCTGATTATACTTTAACTATACTTCAACAGACTTCAGGTATGCACTTGGGCAAAACAACCACATTTACATTCAATGTGTCAGATGAAGGGTAACAAAGCTGGAAGCAGGGGGAGAATTACATCATTTAAACACCTGGTTTAGCTCACTTCAGTCTCCATTCAGTGCAGATGAATGTGTAAGGATCTGACACAAACATTTTCCCCCCCTCTCCCCGGAAAGCTCAAATCAAAGAGAGTACCTGCTAAATCAAAGGTGGTGATTCATGCTGAAGATAAATGTGAAACTAAATACACATCATCTTCAGTTAAACATACAATTGTGGAAAAGATAGCCTGGAGCTTAATTTGTTTTACACATCAGTAAAACTGAGCAATGCTTTCTTAGCATGATAAAAAAGGATATGTAAAGTGTGACCAAAGTACTTCTATTTTGTGCAGATCATGTGATTGCTTCCAAGACTTAAAAAGCTTTTAAACAGCACTCTTTCTTGTTTCCTGCTAAAAAAACCCCCAAAAAACAAACCAAAAAAACCAACCCAAAACCAAACCAAAAAAACCTGGAGGTATCAGTGGAAGGCCTAAATGAAAGCTTCTGCATTTTTCTTGAGAGTCAAAATTATCCATGGTGTAGTGTTACATCAGGAACTAATTTAGCTCCTGATTTTAGCAGACCTCAGTCAATATGGAATTTAAAACAGTGGCAGAACTTTGGAGACTTTGCAAGGAGTCCTCAAGTTTTGGCTCATGCTGCAGTTCAGCATTCAGGAAAATAATCATCTCCTTGATCTCCTCCTTCCCAGTGAACAGGAGGATATGAAGAAGGAAAAGCTCTGACAAAGACACCAAATTGTTCGAGAATTTGTGTGTGTGGTGTATGCACACCACATGAACAGTTCTAACGGTGATAAATCTGTCACACACAAATATGTGTTATTAATGTCATAAAGTGAAAATGCTACATCTCGGAGTACCTACTTACCTTATAGAATATCAGCAAAAGATCATCCAGGTTTCCATGCAAATCTCCTACAGGAAACAAAAACTTTTTTTTTTTAAATTTTCTCACCGAGGAGGAAGAAACTGGAATTATAAAACTGGAGTTGGTTAGACCTAATAAGTTTTCCCCCATGTTTTCCTTATGTATATAAACCCAGAAAATGTCACTGAAAGACATTTTGAAATATAATAGACTTCTACATACTAATGGGTTTAAATTTACCAAGTAGCCCTCTTTATACTGCACAACTGAATGTGTTTCAGGGACAGGTTTTGCTTACTACCAGCAGAAAGTGACGGAGAGTGTCAAGAACTATCCATGCCTGTGTGCCTCAATGCTAAGGCCACAGGAATGACAGATTGGGCCCTTTTTGAGAGGTTTGTTTGGAACAGGCAGGGGGATTTCACCCCAACACAAAGGATCACTGGAGCAGAGATTCCATGCACATCTGACTGCATTTCATGCTCACAGAACCAACCTTCTCATGTCCGTGACTCACCACCACAAAGCTGCAAAACAGTTTCAAAACCTATCTTGTGATAATATGATTTTACCACCAATGATTAGGAAAAGAAAAGTGACATTTTTACCCTATGTACATGTTTTCTGTGCAACTTTTGATTAATTATGAGCCTGCTGAATTAATTCTAAGGGATCTTTCAAGTTATGATAGGTATTCATCACATACGTGGAAGCAAACATTTCAGGCATATATTTAATCTGCATTATTTATTTGAAATTATAAGAAATGGAGAGAGGGATACCTTATTTTCAGGAAATCAACATTTTGGATCAATTATGCTTAAAAATGGGTTATCTGTCTTCTGCAGAGGCTCTTTCTGGTTACAAAAGCTTTTAGTTTCAGTACAGGACTGGGTTCCCTTTAGATGCTGCTTATATAGTACAAATGCAATACAAACATGAAGAGGAATGTTTGTTTAACAAGAACATGTGTTGTGAACAAGCATGCATCTGTGTTCCCTTGGTTTGGAAAGGGGTCTTGTTGGTTTGGTTAACAAATTATTGTTTATGCAAACCTCATTTAAACAAACCCTTTCCTGGCAAAGTAGGTCCATAACCACATCTTAAAAAACATTATTTGTTTTGCATGTCTCACAGTACCTCCCTTATACCACTTTACTATTACACAGAGCACACACTTATAGATGTCAAGAGTTATGTCACCATTATTGTTCTGTTTTGCAGCTACTGCATTCTGTGTCAAGTCAGGATACTACATCCCATTATCCATAATTTACAAAAGTGTAACAAAATAGATGGGCAAAGAACTCTTAGTTCTTTACTGTGTGACACACCATTCTGTGAGACTAATCTGTTGGTTGTATAGAGACTTATCCATCCTCTTGGGTCTCCTTAGAAATGAGGGGTTATTATAATTTCAATTTATTCTAAATAGTCATGCTGTCAATGAAAGGTGTTTTTTGCCACCCATATTAAGCCCTCATTAAAATCATTACTGAGTAAATTATGATTAAAATCATTAAAATCATTACTGAATAAGGTCTTTTTCCCAGTGAGAGGAGAAAGAGGTGAGATTTACAGCCAGTGATCAAAATACTTGGTAGCATTTTAGAGGTGGAAGTGCAGGAGTATTTAAGCTGCACTGCAGTGTTAGCTGAATTAATACTGACTCATTCAGAAATGTTAAACAAGAACAGGAAAGAGGAGGTGAGGGAATTTCTTAAAATATACTTATTATGACTCAGGAACTTTATTTTTTTTGTTTGTTTGTTCCAATTTATGAATTTGTGGGAGGAAATAAATAAATAAAAGTAAATAAATAATTTTTTAGAGGGCATTGAGAACTTTCTTGTGATGGCAAAATTTGGAAATGTTTCATTCTCTAACCACTTATAATAACAACCCATAACCCAAAGCAGTTATCTTTTCTGGCACCTTACCACAGACAGTTATCTCCTTGGAGTAGGAAGTTGAAAGATGGGTGATATTTGGCATCTCTTTGAGAACCCTCCTAGTTTCACTTAGTAGCTGCAGTACATAGCGGGCATGAAGCAGCTGTGAGAAAAAAAAAGCAGGTAGAAAAGGAAGACTCCTTCGAATTAGCAACAGATCTGTCTGCTTTATTAATATCAGACATGTATTGCCAAGGTTATTTATAGTGCAGACCTCTAGACATCAGTACAGGCTGTATGGCCTAGTGCTAGGAATTAGGAGTGTTCAGAGCTTTGCTTCTGTTTCCCAGTGAATGGATATGGGGCCCTGACTGAATTTATTTTACAGATTTTCCCACTTTATTTATACTGTACTGTTTCTACTCTTCCTATTTTTCAGAAAATGTAAGACTTATAGAGCACTCAGAATCATTGTATAAGGCCATCTGTTTAAAGTAACTGGGAAACAAAATTAAAAGGATGTTATTCTAGATGTGACTAAAACACAAACAAACAAACAAACAAAATCCTACAACCTCCAAAACACAAGCTAACAAAAAACCCCCTCAAAGGCCATAAATGATATTTCAGCAAAGTGCAAAAGCAATGATAGGAAAACTCCAGCAAGGGCTGTCTTGGTAAGGTTTATCTTCCTGTTCATGGTGAAGGAGTTATAACAATGCAACATTGAAGCTTCCAGTCTTCTCTCCTAACGTTTTCTATGAAATTTTTTTTAGTTGGTGATTTTTAAAGCTTTTAATTCCAACAGATCTGAGGAATCTTGGTAGAGGAGATAGATGAGCTACAGAACAACTTTTCAAGATTCATGTTCTCAAGCAAACAAAAAGGCCAATTACATATGATCATTTCTTTAATAAAATGCCAGCCATAGTAAGAGAAGGGAGAGTAGACAGTAAGGTGAAGTCTGGGTTGGCTCATTTATCATGTGCTTTATATTTGGTACTTTTGCAATCAGCCTCCACAGAAACTGACTCGGGAAAAAATATTCTTATTTAGGAAATTAAAAAGCAAGACAGACCCTTGCCCTTTATATACAACATATTGTTAAGCACAAATAATTACAGGTTCAAACAGAGCTGTGCCATGTAATGCCTCCGTGCTCCACCCTCATCTTGTGGGCAACAAAAGGGCTGGCTCAGGAATATAGAGAATGAGGGACAGCCTCCTCAGTGCCTTGGAAGCTGCAGCCTGAGCTCCAGAGATTTGTGCTATCACTGTGTTCTGCTACATTAGCACTGCTTTATAGTCACTCCCACTGTTACGGTGGAGTCTTGCAGCCTGGAATGAGGTGATTAACCCTTACACCTCAATTCCTCTAAAAGAATGAGGTGGGGGACAAAAGACAGAGGACCAAACAATGAGCACTTTTAACCCAGAAAAAGAAGATAATTAGTTTCTATTTTAGCTTAGGACACCTTCCCCCATCCTGCACTCTCACTGAGAACCCCTGCCTTGCAGCTGCTTAAGTGTTCCCATTTCATCTCACTACTCCCTGCCTCCTCCCCAGTGCTGGGCCTGGTGGTCATGCAGCAAAGTAGTGAATCAAATCTGGGAACTCGTCTGTCTGAGAACTGTCTGCTTTTGATTTTATTGTGTTAGCTTCCAGCCAGATCAATTTCCCAAGGAGGCTCACCATGCACATTTATCATCACACTGGGCTAGCAGGAAAAAGTAATGGGATGTAAAAGAAGGGTGAAATATCTCTTTGGGCACCAGTTTAGCCTTGCATTGAATTGTGGAACTACAAGTTGACAGATGTAAAATAAGTAAAAAAACCCCAAGCTAGTTGCAAATTACCTGTTCATTCCTGAAAGCATGAAGGAGAGCATTGGCATCTTCAACAGTAAGGGGGAATGAGAGTCGTGGTCCATAATAGGAGTCTGGAACATCAATCTTCTTTTCAAATTCTTTTAAACATAAACCTTCATCCACCACCTGAGGAGCACTAGGGCTGGTAAAAATTTGAGAAACTGGAACAAGAGGGAAGAAAAACAAAACTGTAGAAACTCCACCAGTCCCCCATAGAGCTGTACCAGCATGGCCAGAACTGGTTGAATGTAACTGCTTTAACTGCTGCAGTATTACAGTGGCTGACTCCTGCCTTGTATAGTGGAAAAGCTCCAGGTTTCCCCAGATTGTTCCACAATACTAAAACCAACCAACCAATCAACCAAAACAAGGTAAAAAAGACCAAAGTAAAGTTAAAACCAGGCGAAAATTCTTTTCCAACTGCTGGTAGCCGTGGTCAGGGTGCAAAAACTTTGCAGTGAAGTTGTGGAGCAGTCTGCTCACATAGGTAACGAGAACCATCACCTGGTACAAACTTCCTTCTCCTTCCCCCTGATGCAAGGAGACGCAAAAGTCATGGCTGATCTTTAATCACCATCATCTGTTTAAAGTTCAGTATCACACTTTTGATACAGGTTTTGGAGATTCATTTCTATTGCTTTTATTTTCTACTTAAAATTTTTAGGCTAAATACCAGAAGGTCAGTGATTATTTTAAAAGTCACCAACAAAATTCTATTAATTCATAGCGGATTGCAAATCACTCCTTTCTGATACAGCTAGGAAACAATGCCAGCTTTTGGTTGGCTGCCGTAAAACTATTGGATGAAATAAAGTAAACAAGAACAGAGTGGTGAAAGTAGAGCATAGCTTCTAATTCTCCTGGAACACGGAGAAAGGAGGAACAGGGCTAATTGCTTCAATCCAATATTTTTCTTGACATAACCTTGAAATGTAATTGAGTGATCAGCAGATTTCAGTGTTGTCTTCTTGCAGATTGTCTTGATCATATATTATTCTAAAAGAGAGAACCAGGCCCTAAATGAAAGTGTTCTAGCAGATGCTGTTGCAGAGTTGCTCTTGTGAGATGATTGTTTAAACACTGTTTGCTGGGCTACGGGTAAGTTTTCTGTAACCCTGATTTCCTGCAACTGCAAATAAAAATGTATTATTTACAGCCATGTAGCTGTATTATTTATTGCTGATTTACAGCTGACCTGTAGCTGTGACTCAAAACTCACAGTAGCCAAAACCAGCATGTGGCCTCCTAAATTACAAGATTCATAAAGGCCAACTTGTCTTGCAACTGGATAAAATCCATATTAAAGAAATAAACAGATAAAAATGTAATCTGGATTTTTAGAAGTCCCCTTTTACTATCAGCACTTCAGTTGTGAGCTGATTAGCACATTCAGTGCTAATGCAATGTTATACTCAGCCATGTAAATGGATTAAGGCATCAAATAACAGCAAGGTGCTCAGGGTTCACTATTTCCACCAAGTACAGTTTGATTTGCAGCCTTCCACCACAGTTACAGCTTTGTCTGGCTGGACACCAGAATGTCACCATGGACTGAAATTGCTGATTCCCATATAGTGATCAGCCAAGCCATTTTGCACCAGTTCTTGCTCCAGCTCTAGCAGCAGGCCTCTGGACAGTATCTCCTTCTGCACCCTACTTCCCAGGAACTGGGCAACTGCAGAACCAGCTCCTCAGACCACCCAAATTCCTCATTTCTTGCCTGTTCTAAGCAGCTGTCCTCATCTGACATGACTCCTTCAAAGTCAGTGATCTTCTCAGCACTTCAAGGCAGGCAGACACCTGCCCATGCCTGCTCCTACTCCTGCCTTCCCTTCCTGCACACAGCAAGCCATCCATCCATCCCTTTACCTCTGAACATGAACTTGCCTTCCTCACAGACTCACTTCCATTTTGGCACATGCTGAGGCTGGGAAATGCAATCTTTTTCCCTGTAGGGCATATCTCTGCAAAGTACACCCCATTTTCCACTTCTGGATGAGTTGTCAAAAGCCAGTCACGGTCATTACCCTTAGTGTGCTTACGGGTCCTCAGGCAGTCTTTCAGCTGGATTTTAAGGCTTCTTCCTGCACAGCATGATTGTCCCATCTCTGAACAGTCAGTAATGGATGACCTAAAGCAGCCTGGGGATCACCACGGTGGCCAGCGAGTATCCCAGCTCACCACATGCCCCATGCAGGACTAATTCTGAAGGATTCCGCACCCCTCACATTTTCCTGTTCTAGTCAAAGCTATCAAGGCTCTTTCAGTTCATACTGAAAGACAGATGAAAAGTCTAGGCATGCCTGGTTCAGGCACATGTGTCAAGACAGAATGAAAGGCCCTCTGCCAGCATCTGCATCTCTCCACTGACTAGAGGGAGCACAGGCAATGAAATGACCTGCTTGGTACTCTGACACCAGAGGTCAGGGAGTTGAGTCTTCACTTAACAGAGCCCACACAACTACCCTACAGCCATATTCCATGTTAAACACAAAGGCCCAGACCTAGGTGGAGTCAATTTGGCCACAGAAAGCCCAAGGACCTGATTCTCCTGACAAGATCACCTTGCCAGGGGAGTTGTTAGAGGCAAGTCAAAGCTGCCACTGCCAAGGATGTGCTCACAATCAGGGTAACCAGGAATCAGCTACTTCTGCAGCTCTGAAATCAGTTCTCTGTTCTGCCACGATCTGTGTGCCTTCAGCCTGACCACTGAGGTATCTGAGAGCACCTCTGACTTCTGAGAAGGGCTCTTACATATGCCAGATACTGATTCACAGCCCTCAGGTCAAAGCCAAATGGACATTGAGCCTACAAAGAGGAACGAGGAGGTTTCTATAACACTTCAAACATTTCTTCTTTCACTCCATTCCTGGCACTACAAACTACAAGCAGCTATAACTTATTCCCCACTGCAAAAATCACTGTGCAAAATATCTTGGAAGGGTGCTAAAGCTGTAAGGGAGGCATCATGGGGAGTGAAACTGCAGAAAACAACACTTTTTTTCTTTTGTTCCCCTTTGAAGAAAGGCTCCAGGAGGTGCCCTGGTGACCTCGAGAGGAACAGGCTTAGATTCCCAGTCCCACCATTTTTCCCAGGATGTGTCTGCAGTCTTCTCGCCCTCAATGTGCCCATAAAAGAGTGAGTAAATGGGTCACCTTTTGCTGGAAAGGCAGTTTCCAGCTTTCTCTGACCAGAGAACTTTCCATTGAAAGCTGCGAAGGTAGGAAGATTTTTTCAGGAAATGAGGGAGAAAAGTGTAAGGTAGAAAAGGTTTTTATTCTTATTTTCCACAAACTCTTGCAAAATAGCCTTTAGTAAGAAGCAGAACAAGACACTCAGCTATATAATATCCCAATCACAAACTACACTGATATCTTAAGGAGAATGAGAGGATGAAAAAAGCTTTAGGGTATAACAGATAAACAATCCCATCAAAAGCACTACTGTGTTAATGAGATGGCAGCTGCTTTCTTTCTTTGAAAAACATAATCTGCAAAAACAGATTAAAAAGAGGAAAGTAACAAGATTAATAGTGGAGACTGAGTGGTTTATAATATAAGGAAAACCACAGATCACAGAATTTTCAGATAACTTTCTTATCATACTGAGAAGAACAGGCAACCTATTCTCTGGTAAGAATATTATATAGTGTCTTCTTGGAGACAGCTTTTGAACTGTATGCAATCACTCTAATTTAAGTGAGCACACACTGATGGAAAAAAAAAGCACCAGAGAATTGTGGGGTTTGGAAAATGTTTGAGAATTGCAAAGTCGATTTGAAGCCTCTCTGGTTGTTATGTTTACGTTCACAGTGGTTCATATCTTAAGATGGTGATTCAGCAGAAGTGGAAGCAGTTCTTTAAGAATCCCTCTATTTAGCACTGATTTTGCTTACATCAGTGGGGCTAGCATGGGTGCTGCAAAGGTCACTTCCAGGGGCAAGCAATCAAGAGCTTAAAGCAAAGAATGCACACAGCCAGTAGCTGGACAAAATAACCACAACCCACACAACAGACATTTGATATGCAATTCCCCAAAAAAATCTAAGTCAGTTCCTTTGAATAGATAGGCAGCCTTGGCCATCTCTTTACTAAACATACACCAGAATTTTTCGGTTTTGTGTAGGGTTCTGGTATCTTTAACACATGGTGTTAGAAAGGGGGAACAAACCAAGACAAAAATAAAGCCTTTGGAGCAGTTATCAAGTCTTAACAAAAACAGTCCTAAAAATGGAGTTTTAAGCCACCAAGACAAAAGAATGCTTTCTCATAAACCATCTACACTTTATCATGTGTTTCAGCCTTAACCACATCTGCAATTCCCAGTATCTACAAGACCAAGAAACAGTCACCTGTGCAGTGGTGATGAGCGGCAGCCCACAGGACCCTCCATCTCCCTCCCTGTGCACAGGTGAGGCTTGGATCTCCACCTGCATATAAACTTACGCATGTAGCAGTGTGCTCTGCAATGTCCTGAGCCCTAGAAAGTCACCTGAGACACCTCACCTTTGTTCCTTCTGTCAGCAGACACAATTAACAAAGGTGGATAAACCATATCTACGACGAGCAGCTGAAAAATTCCATTTTAATATTAAAAATAGAGATTAACAATATTTTTCCAAATCTGAGACCTAGCACTACTGTTTTCTTTCCCATTCAGGTGGAAAAGCTGAACAGAGGTGCACTATCAGCACGAAGAAGTAGATGAAGTGAGCAGTATCTGATTTTCTTTAAGTTTGCCAATTCTTTCCCAGGAAGTTAAATGACTAAAGCAGATTTTTTCACAGAATATGGCCATAATGGAAAAAAAAAAATCAAAGGAAGGACTGTTGTATCATCTGCCTTGACTTTGGACCAAGGCTCAAACGTAATTTATTTTTCTGCACAGCACAGAAAGCATTAGGCACTCTAAAGTATTTAAGAGAGAAAAATCGCCATTTCTACCGGTTGTCATTAGAACACTGAACCACTTAAGGTTTTGATGGTGGTTTTATCCTGCTATTAAAGTATCTTGTGCAAATTTTAATTGGAATAACCCGTGGCTAGACCAGATGAAAGAGAAAGGGCATTTTCTTGTAATGCAATAAGAAGGGGACAGCCTCATTTTTAACTCTGCCGGGATTAGATCTATTCTGAAATTGTTCAGGGAAGTCATGTTTGTTTTCTGGACTTAAGAATCACTTTCTGTCCTTCTGTTGAGCTTGACCTCAAAAATAAGTTATGTTCAAGGATCCCAAAATACTTCAAAAATTAAAGGTTATTACTTGAATAACTGAAGCTTGATTGAGATGGTTTCTAAAGATTTGTCTCCAGCAGTTTAAATTTTTTTCATTTTTTGTCATTCGCACACTGATACATGTTGCAGTGAAATCTAGAACAAATTAAATTAAAAAGTGGTCCAGAACTGCCAGGGGGGAGGGGAAGGGGGAGGTGGGGGGAAGAGCAACCTCTTTGATTATACCTGCCTTAAACCAACTGAACACAATCTTTCTGAATAATCACATCTCATAGCTTAAGAAAACATGCATAGAAAGCTGTGAAAATTGGATTCTGTAGGAAGGGCAGTAACATAAGAAAACACTCTGAGCACCTCTGAATATTCTCATGAGGACAAAAGCACCTGTTCTGACTTACTGACTGCTCTGACTCACTGAGTAGATAGTGAGCAGTGTCAACACTTAGAGGATCAAATTCATATTACATTATCAAACCTCAACCCCAGCACATGCCATAGGCTGTAAATATCACATTGAAAATTAGCTTTCCTCATATCAAGTTTTTCAAACAGAATCTCCACATTACTTTTATTTTTATCGTTACCTGAATCAGGGTGAGTACAGTGATCCAGCATGAATGTAAAGAAGTTGGATAGCTGAGTATGAAAAAGAAAAGAACAAACACACTGATCAGTTTAGGTGACCCAACAAGCATTAACATCTTCTTTCTTACTCAATTACTTGCAATTTCCCATTTAGGGGGATCTAAGTCACTACTGTATATTCCCAAATTACCAACCTGCAATGACACGATTTGTGTCCTACTACAAAATAGCTCCCTTTCCTTCTTTTCTATGAATTCAGAATTGACACTTTACGAATACATAAAATATTTCAGGGCTGTGTCAGTGCTGCTGACATTTTTGGGTGTAATTCATCTTGCCCATCACCCAGAGTATTTGCCTAGACTTCCTTCATAGTCAATAGAAACAACTGCTACAATGCATTGAACTGACTTTACACACAGGTGCTAGGATGAACACAAAGGCCTGTAAGTTCCAAATTTCCTGTATTGACCCTAAAGGAAGCCTGGGCTGACATGCTGAAACACTGATACCTCTGTTGCACATATGTTGCCTCACAGACACAGTTAAGATCACTCATAGTGATCTGCAAATGACCTGCAATCCCTGGCTAACAGAGCTGCTATACAGGAACCTATACTCTAGATATGCTGTATGGGCAGGATGGTGTCCTGATGCCCATGTAGTTACATTCACCTGTATGTCTGTGTATGAATACACACAACTTAGTTCATGTGTCAGGCAGGGAAGCGGTTTTATTAATCAGGACCCAACTTTGTAGGAAGAAATCACCACATACCCATTTTGTTTGTGCAACCACAGTCCTGGGGATAACATAACTGCTTGTACAGGAAGAATGGAAGATTACAAACCTCTAGTTGATCCTGTTCATCAGCATATTCGATTGACTGAAAGATACTGAGGGAATAGCGGCGCCTCATCTCCAGCCGGGCCATCGTAAAGCGGTACCACTTCTGGATGAGGATTGCAGCTCTAATGACTGTCAAAACAGAAAGCAGTGGAGTACACACAGATGCAGGGTAATCTACAAGGAAAATATGTATGCTGCCTTTGCAGAATTTCACAGACAGATGACAAATTCAGTCCATTGTGCGCAGCCAACAGTAAGATGGAACCCGGTAAAAGTGAGACTGAAAAAAAATACATGATGCCTTTACTGTTTCTTTCTTTAGACCCAGATCCCAAGCTGGCTGACTTGCTCAGGCCAAAGTTGTTAGTAACCTTCCCCATTTAATTGCCTTTAAGACAGTACTCAGGTAAGAAGTCAGTCATGTTCAGCTGATGGGCACTATATGGGTTTTGGGAAGGTGAGGAAAGGAAGAACAGTTTAGCCTATCAACAGAATGTATTTCTTTATCAAGCTGCAGTAAAAAGCTTTCATTTTGCAAGCTGCAACATGAACAACCATATAATGACAGTATTTTCAACAACCTCTTCTACCAGAAAGTCTTTGCCTGCAGAGCTGCATCAGCAAGGCAGCAAAATTCAAATCCTAGGATAAAAAGTTAACAAATGGTAT
Source organism: Lycocorax pyrrhopterus obiensis (assembly GCA_014706295.1). Classification (NCBI taxonomy): domain Eukaryota; kingdom Metazoa; phylum Chordata; class Aves; order Passeriformes; family Paradisaeidae; genus Lycocorax; species Lycocorax pyrrhopterus. Next base: position 15,791,305 of record JACSVZ010000001.1, read on the forward strand.
TGAGGGGCAGAATATGTTGCTTAAACAGACAAGCCAAAAGGCAATCAGGTATATCTTTGGCTAACTTGGTTAACAAAAGAACACTCCCCCCAAAAATTCAATGGAACCAGCCAGAAGACCATTTTTGCCTACATGCTGAATATGCATTCCACTCAGCATTTTAAGAAGATGTATCTACTACTGTCTCAGACTGGAAAACTGCTGGAAACTTCACTGAAGGACAATCATCAAGACTGCAGGCTGGAGGAAAAAGCCTGCTGCCACCAGGCCTCATTCATGCCAGAAAGAGAGCACATTCCTTTAACTGCTCAGATAAAAGTTTATTAAGCAGAGCAACATCTGGTGGCACAAAGGGGTCCTGGGGTGGACACTGTCCTGCACTGCAAAACAGTAAAGAAAAGCTCTGTACTACAGGGACAACAGTTTACACCAGTCAATTATTGTAACTGATCTCAAATACCAGGAATTTTTATACTAGGATGAGTGGAACCTGAGTGAGAATGATTTTTTTTCTTAAACTGATAGTTATGCAGGTAAGGACAAACATTAATGGGAAAGTGATTCTATTAATGGATGTATAACATTAAGGAAACCTTTTTATAAAAATGCTTACAGATACCATAACAACATGTTGTTTGCTCATTTTACCATTAATGATTATACAGTATAGTTAAAGTGGTAAAATTTTCTAGTCTAGCCAAGACTAAAATCCATAAAGACTCCCATCCTGTAGATATTGCATCCACCCTAGAAAAATCCTCCTGCCTGAAGGAAATGTGATCCTGATATGACTAAGAGCATCCTTCAGACCCTCCAAAAACTATGAGATCTCTCTTATTTTCAGTCCTTTCTGGAAGTCCTCACCACCACAGACCTGAAAGCCTGACAGATTACATCAAGGCTGTCACCAACATTTCTATTTAGAAGAGTACCTAAGGGGCAAAGTGCAGTCACCAGCACAGAAACTGATTTCCAGCATCAGAGCCATTAAACTTCCCATTAAAGCCCCCTGGGTTGCTTAATGGTCCTGAGCACTTAACATGGCACGGTTCCATTGCTATCACATAAGACAGAAACATATCAATCACTGTGGTTAATGTTGCAAATCTAACAGAATGTTTCCTGTCCTTCTTTTTTTTAATTGTACTTATTACAGCACTGTTATTCTCAGGACTGAATCAGAACATTATTTTCACACTAGGCTAAACTGCATCTCTAAAAGAAATTGTTATCAGTTGCAGAAGGTCTCTACACCAACAAGTATCTGTTAAATTAATGTTATTAATGCATTAGAGAAATGTACAGCCTCAGGCTGCAGATAGAATGATGGTTCAACATCACTTGACTACTGTTGAAGAGCAGAAAGAAAACCATCCAGCAACTCCAGAAGAAAAAACACAGTCCAGCAAGCACACAAAATCATAAGCCATCTTTGGGCTAATGCCCCACATCAATGTGTGTTGATGGTTGTTGATCATGAAAGAGTACAGCTCCTCATGCCCAGTCCAAGCTGTTACACACTCAGAAATATTCCCAAGTAGCACATCTCCAAGGTCTTGCAAGGCACACGTAGGCACAGCATGCAAACCCAAAGCAGAAGGGCTGCCTCTGAGTTACAGGTAGGTCTGGGACTCCAGATGATTCCATTCTACTTTCATTGCTGTGATACAGCACTGATGCTGCTATGGAGTAGCACACACAAAGCTGAGGGCTGCTCTCAAACCAGTCAGCTGGGATCCCTGTAGCCATGACTAAGTGCTCCTGCTTCATAGTCACCAGCTTCCTGTGACTTGGGTCCTGGCTTGGTAGTCAAAAAGAGCCTTCCTCTTCAACCATGGCTGTTCAAAATAATAATGTCCAAAGACTATGCACAGTACCATGTAACATGGCTCTCTGCTGACCAATAAATTGTGCTTTAATGAAAAATCTTGAAAGAGAACACAAAGGGTCTGAACAAAGGTCTGAGTGAGTCCCGGAACCCACCTGCCTGTGCAAAGACTGCTGAGTTCATACCAAGGTGGGGTATGATTAAAAGGAAGGTGATGATCCATTAGTTTAATTGAACATCTGACCAGGTCCTCTGGGGACTTTCAGCTGACAGCCTCAGTAATTGTCAGGGAGAATGGCAGGCCAGGCACTTGGTAGGCCAGAAAACTGAATTTGAAGTAATTGTAATAGGTCTGCTTTATTACACTTGTTTTATAATTGGGGTCACCCAACAGCAGGGAAATTGGGGTAGTTTGCCCAGGAATCCTGTGGTTTGAAAAGCCATAAAAGGTCCCACTCAATACCTTACCACGTAAGCTTTGCCAGTGACAGAGCGAGCACAGACACCTCTGAAATTTAGCTACTGTCCCAGATGCTGTGAATCTTTTACAACCCAATCTGTCAGTGTTAGAGGTGGTCTAAAGCTGCTTCCTGACCTCAGCCAGCATCTAAAAGCTATGCACTCTTTTAAAAAGAAAATAATTAGAAAATAATTTTCCCTGAACAAGTATTTTGACAACAAGATGGGGGGAAACGTTACCTTACAATCTTCTTCTGGTGTTAGAGAGAGAACAACCACTTGCCCTGAAGACAAAGGCAACACTCACCATTCTCTGACCTTCTGTCAGCTACAGAACTGCTGCACCCCATGGTTCCAATAACGCTGCCCATCCGTTTTAATTGCTGCTGATACGAAGCATATTTCCCTCAGCTGTTAGCATTATACACATTTCCTGTGTTGTTCCTTCAGTGATGAGGGCTATACTCCTTTGGGCTCCTGGGCTCTTCCTAGTACTCCTAACAGGGATGAGACTGGGAGGAAGGGACAGAGAGAAAAAAAACATGGTGCTTGACAACAAAGAATCTGAAGTACCTTCAGCACATAACAAATTATTGTACAGCACATCCTACACAAACTGGACCACACTAGGTTTCTTTTTCACATCTGATTACTATCAACTTGCAGTCAAGAGAAATTAACTCAGTAATTAATACAGTTTACTCCTTACATGTTAGCTTAAAGTTAATGTGCAGCAGTGATTTCTGAATCTGAAGAATAGCTATTTAAAACCTTATTACTAGGCACAAGGGCCTATGGTGACACATTACTCTTCATTCTTGTGATTTGAAAATTGGCGCTGCAGAATTTTAAAGATTTTAAATTACATCTGATAGTACTGCTAAAAAAACCCCAACCCTCAACCCTCCTAACACTCCATTGATTTGAAAATTGCCTTACCACCCCATTTATCACTTTATCTCTCAGTGTCACCACCACCAAATTTACCAGGACAGACAGTACCATAGCAAATCACTTCATTATCAGACTTCATTTAAATAAAACATCCAATTTTCTGTTGCATTTCTATTGAAACAATCCAAGCGAAAGATTTTGTTTCATTAAATAAATGAACAAAATACATTTTGAAGTGAAGTCTTTTGGGCTTTTCTCCTGGCACTTGCTCAACTCTTCACTAAATAGTATCATTCGCTAATGCAATACACTCTCTAATCAACAAATTCAAATTAATACAATTCCTCTGAGATACAAAATGGATCAATTTCTAAGCAACAAGAAATTCACTGATGCTCTTAGATACTGAACTTTGTTTTAGCTGAAGATTTCTTATATGATCACTCTGACCCCTCTCTCTCCATCTCCAGGGATACATCTGACATCTAAATTATTTCATTTGTTGTTTTGTTTTATTGATATTCCTTTTCTTTTAGCCTGAGTTTTAAAACAAAGAAGAAATTCATCAGCATAAAATGAATCCTTAGCTTTACTTTCCTTTGGCTTTACTAGCAGAAATCAAAAGAAAAGAAGGATACAAAAGAAAAGAACTAATAAATGCATAACTAGGTGATTTTCAATTTCAATAATTAGAAAACATTTATAATTGTGGGACTATATATGCGGTTTTCTACACTTATTATTATGTATGATATCCTGTCATGTCATGTTAATGTCACACAACTCTTTGTAGTTCTGGGACTATTTTTCAGGGTCCCGCAAAACAAGGGTATCCTACACTTCAGCTGGGTCTGACTCATTATGAGTGAGTAATTATTTCAGGAAAGAAGGAGTTTAAGGTTTTTTCCCCGCAATGGACTGCTTTACTTCCCTCTGAAGGAGCCATCATGAAATCCACAAAAAAGTGCTCTTACATTAATTTTGAGCCACTCAATGGCTTTGGCAGCATCAAATACAGCACTGATACTGCTAATAGCTCAAATTTGTCTTCTCTCCAAACAATTCTTGCTGTACTGGATACCATCTCCTCACTTTTCCTCTTAAGAGAATCTCAAGCCTTCATTACTCCATGTCAAACAAGCCAGCCATGACTTGAATTGTGAAGACTGGCACAAAGAGCAAAACAGATCTTACAATCTAAGTTCTACTGCACCGAGACTCTTGATTAAAGGGCAGGTCAGCCTGTGCCCAGCAAGTGGGCAATGGCAGCCCCAAATAGAACCATTCAAACCACAGCAATGGGCTGACCCAAGAAAAGGGGGGCTGAATCATGATCATACCCTGCTTTCAATGACTTCAGCTTTCCTCCCAATCATCACCACTCTCCTCCACATACCTCTAAACTCATGGACTTCTAGAACCTCCTCGAGCAAAGAAATTAAAAGATAGAGGCATAGGGACAGAAATTTTATTGTGACAGCAGTAAATGAAAACTCAAACATACACTCAGAGCTTGGAGGAAAACTTGCACAGATATATCCTGTCACTAAACTTCCTAAAAAGGCCAAATCTGACCATTAAAGAGGTAGTCCAGGGGAATAATCATCACCTTCAGTCCCAAATATCTGCATTCAAAAATGGACAGAGCGAACATTCAACTACCTTTTCATGATGGCTTTTCAAGGGGCTACAGAGCCATCCTCGCTGCCAACCAGCATGCCCAGACTCCAGGCCAGGAGAGTAATTTCTGTGAGCTACTTACTACACAGTGTAGCAGTGTCTGGTGAAGAATCATTTGCCAGTACAAAATTCCCCCCAAATGTTGGCTGATGAAAGGGAAAGCTGGGCTTTTACCAAGGTATTGCAAGAGACACAAGGTAGCTGGATGACAATTTGAAATATAACTCTGTGTTAATATACTGGATACTATACCACTGATTTACCTTTAAGAGAGAATCTGTCATGTTGACTAAAAAGCATGCATTCAATTTCTACAAGTCAGTGATCTGCCCCACTTTTAGACATAACTTCAAAAAATTGCTAGATTTGTCTCAGCTTAGCAAAAAAAGTCAGTTTTGTGATAGACAGGCACTAAAAGTACAACCCATCCACTGAAACAAAATAAAATGTCTTTGCAATCATGCCAATGGATGTGCACAAAGCTAAGCCAGAGTGGCACATGCTGCTCCTTCCTGGACAGGAGTCGCTGAAGGTTACACACAGCAAGTGCTGAGAAATTTGGGGTTGAGAACCCGAGCTATTGAGAGCCTGATTTACAGACAGTATGGCTCAGCATCATTTGGTCGAGATGTAATAGGTGCTGCCCCAAATCAATCATGCCTCCAGTTTGTCAGTCACATAAAGACCATCATGTAAAGATTTATAGCTGACTTTTAATGAAATCAGATGGCAGGTTCTTTGGGCAGAGAGCCATCCCTTAAAGCACACCTTATCTTTTTAAATTATTTGAGCTGTGCTACTGGCAGACAAGTGTAAGCTGGGCTAAACCTGAGGATATGGGAGCCATACAAATAAGAGCCACTAGGATTTAAGTTCTTACTCCTCTGTCTTTTCATTTGTTTCTTACCTTTGGTAAACAAAAATGAAAGGCTCCTCCTTTTATTTTTGTTGGGATGGGGTTTCCATAATTATGCTACTTCCCCTAGAAGTTGTTTCAACAGCTCTCTCCAGCAATGTGCCTCCTTTTGCTACTCACCCCTTCTCAACCATATGTGTGAATAGGCAGCTATGATCTCCTCCCATGACACGTCTTAGGAGGTACATGTACTTGGAGAGTTTTCTGCATAAAGATCAGATGAATGGATGGATGCTTCTAATGACAGAGGCTTTCAATTGAAGTCATCTTGCTATGATTTTCTTGTTTTACTGTGACTCACAGATTTCCTTTAGAATTGTTTTCATTTGGATATGAAAACTACAGATACCATAGAGAAGCCATAACATGGTTTTGTGATGGATTTGCTTCTGTGCATTGCTGAGGACATGAAGCTGGCAAAAGTAAAACACCCTAGATAAGAGAATCCAGACATTAAATCACAACATTCAGGTCAGGACCTGCACTAGGACAGCTCTCCAAAATTGTCTTGTTGGGATTTTCAAGGATGGGAATCTGGAGATGAGTTAAAGATCTCATTAGCTAAAAGACCCACCCTGCAGAAAGTAGGATGAAGCTGTCACAGTCAACTAGCAGAGTGAAATGGAACCTGGCTATGGCACAAGAGCTGTAATTTTGACACCAACACTGAATTTCATCTGCCAAGGGGTTGATATGAGAACATCAAACATAGACAAATCAATATGTGATTAGGTCTCCATCATTTTACATCCATGGAACAAACTAACATTTCTATTAAGTGATTTTCAGTGATTATATATATGTGAAAGAAAGAAATGAGAAAGCCTCTTTGTTAACAGATAATTTCTTCAGCCCGCTCAGAGAAGCAAGGCTAAGCTCAATATAGAGCTGATGGAATGATTGCTATCAGTGGCCGTGTTGATAGACCTTAGTGTTGGGGCCAGGAATCAATAGGGAATGGGATGCAGTAAGATACCAGAAAGCCAGCAAAGCCTGAAAGAGAATAGGATGAAGTTTTAAGGTGGACTCATATTCCTGAGCCAAAAAATGCACTGCAAAAAGCAATAAAAGCAAGAGTAGCAGAGGTGTGAACATGTAGATAGTTCAAGCAATTCCTGAGCTCAGGAACTGCATGCAACCCAAAGAGAATCTGTAGAAAAAATGGTGGGAGAATGCCGGTTCATATTATTTATAATCAATAAAGGGTACATTTACACAAAACATTTTAACCTTTTTTTTTTTCTTTTGGTGCAAAAAATAAACAAACAAAGCAAGCAGCCTCATTTTTTCATGCAGCAAGACTTTAGGCAGACTTGTTTTTAAAAAGAGGGGGAGTAGCAAATACAAGCGTACAAATGGGGTCCAGATCACTTTGAAGAATAAGCAAACCCATCATATCACTTTCCAGAAATGTTAAACGCTTCTAGGGGGAGATTCCTTTAGGCAACAAGGGGAAAACTGAAAATCCTGAAGCAAAGTTGGTTCTAGTAAACTGAACCCAACTGGAGCATAAAAGTTAACATCCTTTAAGCAAAAAGCTGGATCACACACTGTCCTGCAGTTAATAAGCAGGGTCTTAATGACATCCTGAAAAAGCAAATATTCAGAATAAATATGCGTTGAAATCTGAGCCAGTTTAAAAATTAAATTCATGCTTCAGCATGGTTTTCATAAAATTTAAGTTAAGCATCAGAACAAGGTTCAAAAATATAATAAAAATTACACTTCTTAAAACAGAAAGTACATGAAATACAGTAGTCTCAAAGCTATTTGATCTCATCTGTACTCAGAAGTTCTGGATAACTGATTCAGTCCAGGTCAAACGTTCTAATTTGAAGCACAGTGATTTTTCTCAGGGTAAGATCATAAATAATGCCACATACATCTGTCATTTTGTCAATCTGCTCTTTAAACGTGAGCTAAATATATATATATATATATATGTATCCCACCCAAAGATATTACCTTTTCTTCTTTCTGCTTCAGCAATACCGAGAGTTTTTTGTACAAGAGTACCTTTAGAAGATTCTTTTTTTTAAGAGAAAGCAACCCCTGAGGGGTGCAGCTCTGCAGAACAGGTGCTCCAATTCTCTGTGGGGCTCTGGAGCTCAGGAGCTGCAATGCACTTGCTCTCCACCTATTTATACAGCTTCCCAAGAGGAAATTTCTTGAATGCTGCTCTTCAGAAACAGTCAGGGGAAAATGCTGTTTTCATCGTCCAACCTGATGTGAAAGCTCATGGCTGCAGCCCTCCAGCTGTGCAGTTTGTGTGTTGAAGAGCTGTTTTGTCACCATGCCTCCTGAATCTCAGGCAGAGAAAGGGATGGGCTGAAGTTATCTGCCTTGCATCTGAAGTCACATGATCTCTTTCGGCCTTTCTGCTGTGTTGAGGCAATGATTTGCATTTTAGCAGATCTAGCACACTGGAAAAAAACATAAGGCTGTCCAGGTTCTTTGGTTATCTGATGTGACTGGCATAGTTATGAAAGCCCTTAAGGAAAGGAATACTGAATTTACCACAAGGCACTGTATCTGCATGTGAGTGATGTAGGTGTTCTCCAAATCACTCAGTCATACCCAGATAATGGGACAAGTATGAAGCACTCAGATCTTGTGTTGGGAAGCACTGCGCTAATGCCTTCAGCTCATTTCTTCCTGCACATGCACATGTTCTCACCATAAGTGTGTGACTGGAATTCTGTGGACTCAGTTCATGTTTTGGCTCGTCTTCTCCTTGTGTGACTGCTGGAAAGGGATTGAACAAGCTGAGAACACTGCAGCCTTGCTCCGGTCAGAAAGCCGTGCTTTGAAATCAAACCCTGACCCCCCTGACACCTGGTGGCAGGTCCTGCATCTCTGCCCCATCTCCTGGCCACGCTGACCCCTGACTCTCAGTCACTGCACAGGATCCCTAGGGAAGGGCAGAGCCATCATGGCGATTTGTTACTGCCCACTGCTCACACAACAGCCCCTGAACAATCTGCTCCACTGGCAGTCTATGGATAGCATGGGGACACTGTGATTTTGAACACATACCCCACCAAACCACTCAAAACTAGGAGGTGTCAGTAGAAGCATGATGTTGTAATATCACCACTACAGTCTTGGGCCCAGTCCTCAGCATCACTTATGCTCATCAGGCCACATTTCCCCCACTCCAAAAGCCAGGGAGGGGGTGCTTGCTGCTGTGCAGTGATGGAACAGAGCACAGCAGCCACTTTTGTGGGGTCAGGGCAGGGGTCCGTGGGTCCCAAGAGAACCACAGGTTATAAAGCGTGCTGGGGTGGGAGAAAGCTCCATGTGCATGAGCACAAGATGAAGTTCACTGTGCCCCTTCCTCTGAAGCCTCTTCAGGTGATGGAGCCCCACCAGGACTGGATAGGAAGCAAAAGATTTCTGAGAATAGAGGCAAACAAAGTAATATCTTCATCCTCCTGCCCCTCCCCAAAGGTCTAATAATACCATAACGTGCTATTTTCAGAATTATTTTGCCATCAGTGTGGTGGCAGTTCTAAAGGTATCAACCACCACTCTGAAGGACAAAGTGATCAAATCCCCTTTTGAGACAGACTTTTATTAAGGTGCAAAAGACATTTAAAATGCCAAACCAGCAAGGCAGAAGACATTTGATTGACTGAGCTAGTCCTCTGAGGTTCTGGAGTCCAGGACACAAGTTTCCACTTTCAAAGCTGTTCCTCTCCTGTGAGACGAGACAGTAAATGGAAAGCATACCAAGCGCAATAATTCTGCATGACCCAGAAGAGCTTTGATGTTTGTTTTTCTGGCAGGATGCACTTTCCCTGATCTTAGTTACAGTAGCTAATCTTTTATGTATGATCACGCTGCTCTGCCAAAATGCATGCAAGCAAAAATACATCACAACCTCTTTCCACTGCACTCCTGGGACACACATTATTTATAAACATTTACTGTACCTGATAAGTTCATCTATACTGGCATTTACCAAGATCTCTGCATAATGAGAGGCTACAAGGTTTGCTCCAATTGCCAATAAATCCATCAGAAACATTTCATCCAAGATCAGTGGGAGAGAGATAACCTTAGCAATTAGGTTCTTTAGGACATGTTTTCTTTTGTTACTCATGGAAGTTCTTTGTCCTCTGTCTCAGTGATCTGACATGACTAAGCAACCTGATAAAGAGTTAGTGTTGCTGGACTGAGCCACCTCTCCAGTTACTTGTGGGGATCACAATAACATGCAACTTGAGGAAACACAAGTGTCCTTTCCAAATTAACCTTTCCCGATCAAGTCCAAGGAGACAACACCATTTTCCTTTCTACAAAGGGCAAAGAGAACATACCAGTCCCATCAACAAGGTCACACATACTACTGCTTTTTTGCTCAGCAGTCATGTACCACACACACACTTAATATGCTGAATAGAGTTTTAGTGATCATCAACAGCTGCAACAGAAAGTAGGCCAAAACATTCTGACAATATATGGTTGAGCAGTCTAGCATGACAAGAAAAAACCCAGTGATGGTGCTAGTGTAGAAATCAGGGGATCCCTCTAAAAGCAGCCCTTCTTGATGTAATAGCACATATTCTGTTTTCCAAATACTTTGGAAGCATTAACCTCCCGAGCAAGTCTTCATGCAGGCGTTCACATACATAATTCAAATTCTGCTTCAGGCTTATTTCTCAGAAGCACCCACTACAAAGTGATGTAACCAATATTTTTCAAAAAGAATGAAGATAATCTTAGTTGAAGTGAATGTGCTCCTTCTAAGCTGTGACCATGGTTTCCCTCCTCTTGTCCTACCAAGCTTAAAGAAGTATTTTTATGTGACCCAGCAAAGTATTTTAAAGTACAAGCCAGGGGACAAGTCCCTGACTGAGAGACTTGGATGGCCAATCAGAGACAGGAAGGAAAAAAAAAAAAGACAAACAGGAAAAAATGAAGAGACATTAATGTCCAGAATAAATTTAAACTCTGTCTCAGTCAGTGAGATGACAGAAATCTGTGCTCACACATTAGAAGAAGTAGGTTAATTTGTGTGAACAGAAAAAGAAATATTCCCCCACTGACAATTCTGGGTGAGAAGGTGAATAAAAGACATCAAAAGTAGCATCCTTGGCAAGAAGCATACAAAATCAGAAATGTGAAAGAAAGGCAGCAGTAGGGCCTCAAAGCTCCTGAAGACCAAGAAACTAGACCAGAACACTATGAAACCATAAGGATACCCTCTGTAAAAAATGAGAACAATTTTTTTTTTTAAAGAAAGTTTCCCAAATTATCAGATGAATGCAGATTATTCTGGGAAGCAATGGCTAATGACCTAATTTGCACAACTCTACCTTCCTCACATTAGCTTCAACCTCCACTTAGAGCTTATAGAAATGATAACTATCTATCTACAGCACTCAGGGTTTGACAGATCTTAGTAAAGCAACATGAGGAAAAAGAAATGGGCATAAGAATTGCCTCACAAAAGCTTGATGTGCATTTTGTTGGTCTGGTGAACCAGAAGCTACACACACAGTGCAAACCCTACATCCTGATGCCTCAGGCCCAGCAGACTGTCTCTTCCCCAAAGGGTTAAAGCCTTTAAATCAGGCTCTCCAGGTTAAATCAGGCTCTCCAGGTCAGGGGAGCACACAGATTTGACTCACACACTAATGATCAGTATGTAAAAGGATTTTTAAAAAAAAATTTGATTTTTTTTTTAAAGACTAGAAACTACCAACTAGTAACTGCAACCATCATACCCATGGTAGGGGTCAGCAAGTCTCTGGAAATAATTTTCTTCACCTGTATATTCATCTAACGCTTATTAAACTGTTTCTAATGAAAAAAAGGACAACATTTTCTACTTTATTATAGTAAATAAATCTGCTGCTTCAGCAAAATATTATTAATTACCAGAGTCATGGAAACTACACTATTTAGCCACAAACAATACAGTTTTACTTACAAGCACTACACTTCTGAAAACTCCCTTTTATAAAACTTACCTTTTATATTCCAAATAACAGCGTCTGTTTGTAACTTTTAACCTGTAAACATCGTACAGGTGCCTTAATTTGTGCTCATACAAGCCACTCCCTTTGAGATGTGAGGCAAGATGCAGTATGGTGAGGACTGAGGTGGCGCAAGTAGTGCAAAACCCCAGGTAAAACATAACAGAGGGAAGACGGCGATTATTGTGGGGTGTTAGAGGTGACAAGAAGGCCCATGGATGGATGGATGGATGGATGGATGGATGGATACCCAAAACACCGACTCAAGGAGCTGTTTCCCGCACAGGCCCCGGGCCCGAGCGGGGCCTGGGGCTGTGGGCGAGCGCGGGGCGCCCCCTGCCGGCGGCGGGGACTGCGGGGAGCCGCCCCCGGGCGGCCGCACACGGGAGGAAAACCCTCCGTCCTCTCCAGGGGGTTGGAGAGAGCTAGGTGTTCCTGCCTCTCACTGCCTTATGTTTCTTAAACAGCCTCCTGTACCGAGGAAATCATCTACACCTCCCTGCCCCGCTGAGAAGAGAGCTGAATGGCCCCGCAGTAAGCAGGGAGGCGCTTCCCATGGCCGCTTTAGAGGAAGTCCGCGCACCCGGGCTTCCCCGGAGCAGCGGCGGGGTTGCTGCAGCTCTCCCGGAGCTCAGCCCGCCCTTCCCACACTCGGGCCAACCTGATGTGACACCCCAGGCCAACAAGCTCTGTTCTCCCTCTGGGGGAAGAGAGCAGCCGAGCATGTCCCAGGAGCAGCGGGATGCGCAGGAAGGCTGGCAGCCCTTCCCGAAGCGGGGCTAGCGGCAATGGCGTTGGGAGCACACAGGCTGAAGGCAAAGATTTACTGAACACATTCGGTATGCGTGTGCCGAATACATGCAGGGAAAGGGAGTGCTCCCTGTAGCGCGGCCCGCACCCCTCAGGGTCGTTACCTGCCCCTGTGCGCCGTGTTCGGCCGGGCAGAGCGGGGCCCGCCGCTGCCCCAACACAGCGGCACAGAAGCCTTACCTGGAGCTGATTTACCCCCGTCACTGCCCCTCTGTAGCTATCAGAAGGGCAGAAAACGCATTAGGGTATTTTTTAATTACTGCATTTGTTTTTAATCAGCCAGCAATTAAAAAGAAAATACCAGACTTCCCTCCTCAGCCACGGAACGAGGCGTGGCCCGCACGTCGTCGATAGGGGCTGTGTGGCGAGCGGTAGTATGCGTGGCGGTTCCATAGTGTAGTGGTTATCACGTCTGCTTTACACGCAGAAGGTCCTGGGTTCGAGCCCCAGTGGAACCAGCGCCAGGATATTGATTTTCTTTTTTCCTTGGCTCACGTTGAGGTTTTTCTTAATTTCCTTTAACGCGATCAGTTTCGGTTTAGCTGTTTCCTCCACAAGACGGGGAACCTCCTAAGCAGTTAAAGAAAGCGCGGGCCCGGCGGGCGGCAGAGGCGGAGCACTGTGTTTCCACGGGAGCAGAAAGCCGCCTCAAGTGGGAAACCCTGTCTGTCACACGGGATCCTTGCCACAGGCTGCAACCTTGGCAGGGAACGCCCGCCTTCAAGAGGAGCCTTTCCCTGCCAGCGCGGGAGAGGAATGCCCACCTTACCGTGGTCCCTCGGAGGGGTAACCGAGGAGACCACAGAGAGCAGAGGCAGTGGGGAGAAGCAGCAGCCCGTGCCTGCTCCCAGGCAGCGAGGGACAAAGGCAGTGGCGAAGTCTGCAGCCCCTTGCATCCCCGAGGAGTCTCACCGGGACAGACTGGAGCATGGGTCCTTTCATCCCTGTGTTTGGAGGAGTGTTTGAGCGCTGGGGAAAGGCCAGCGCTTTTCACAGCAGACAGCTAGCAAACACGGTTAACTCCATCCGTGTTTTCCCCTGTACTATGTGTATCGTTTTTATTAATTGGGAAAGAAAGAGCCATCTCAGCTTGCCTCGGAGCAGCTTCACTTTTAAATTATAACATGCTGTCTCATTTTGCACGTGCAAGGCTTTAGAAAAGGGTACCCTCTGGGCATGGGTGCTGGCACGGCATCTGTCTGCGTGGGAGCCCTCTCGAGTGCTGAGGCTAAAACGTCTCTGCAGGAGGAGAAGAGTCCCTGAGCTCTGCTGACCTGGAGTCGGCTCTTGAGTATCTTTGCAGGATCAGAGTGGGAGGGTGTGATTTACCTATCTTAAAGATTAAAGAGGAAAAATTGGCTTAACTTACTTTAATCAGAGACTTTTAAAGAAACTTACCTTCATCATCATCATATTAAGAAAACTATTAACCTTTGTCAGTGCTTGTTCTCACTAAACAAACACTCTGGGGTACGGGCAAGCTGCAGTTAGATTGCAGATAGAGATTGCAGACCAATGCAGGGATACCTGGGCCAGCTTGCAAAAGCTTTTCTGGGTGGAAAGCAGCCATACATCCCATAGTGAGACCTGGTAGGCTAAAGTCATAACATTAACACCATACTGATGCTAAGGGCCTGTGCATCCTGCAACTTGAAAGTGCAGAAGTACTCGGGTCTGGCTTTCCTCTGCCTATTTTGCTTAGCAGTGTGTGTGCAGCCCACAGGAGGTGAAGCCAAAGCAATGTGGTCCCACGTCTGGGGTAAACTGTCTTCCACAGGCTGGCTGCTTCCAGGATACAGGCTCAAAGCTGAGTCAGACATAGCTAGACTTCTCCTAATGTAGGATATGCAAGCCTTTGGTGTAGGTACATCCTATCTAATAGGGATGGTGATGCCATGGTGCCTACCCTGCCATTGATGGCCAGAGCACCCCCAAGTGCGTGAGTTACAGGGAATGGGCCTGGGCCTGGTGGTCAGCACTGCGTAATTATCTGCCTCATGTTTTCTTACATTTAGGGAAAGGTCTCCATTTCAGAAGACGACTTCAGCTCACACTTGAGACTTGTAAAAAAAATATTTTATTCCAAGAGCCATATCTTAAATGTCCATTGACCGCTGCAACTCCGTCCATTTGAAGGGGATCCAGCTCCTGACTCAGGCTCTAAAAGCGTTGGCAGTCTTGCCCATCAGTATCCTGCTTCTGAGAGATGTCCGTGGTTCACATGTACATGTCTAAATGTGTGTTTTGTACGTTCCCTTACTGTGCTAAAACAAAAGTGTGCCAGTCACACATTCCTGCTGAGACACTGCTCGTCGTGTGTGTTCAGCTTCCAGGCGCATGGATCTGTGCGTGCTGCTCCGATTGAGCCGTCTGGCACTCTGACTTGGGGAGAAACATGACACTGCTACGTGGAGTTGCACTTCTCTCTCACACACAAGTACTTTTGCCTCCTGCTTCCCCTCCGAGGCCACACACACATGCTGCCAGTCAGACTAAAAGCATCTCCATGGTGCAGGGTGATCTCTGGGTTTTTTCCCACAATCTGGCAGAAGAAAACACACCGAGATTTCTGAGGGATATGAAAACACAGCAAAATGTCTTAGGGCCAATGGGACATGAGCTACAGGTGGAGAAGATGTATAGACAGAAGAGTGAACCTGCCCAGGCAGTTCCTATTCCACATCGCAGTGGGAATGTTACCAAACTGTCTTAATTTAGGCCATTTGTACTAGTCTCAGTTTTGTTCTGTAATCAATGCCAGACTAATCTTTATCCTTTTTAAAATTTTATTTTTCTTTTTTATTCAGGGCAAATGTAGCCATTTCTGGTGCTATATTATGTACTGACCATTAAATTTTTTCTGCCTTCTCTACCTGAAAATATTTCTGTGCTTGCTAAGAATTAACTACATGATTCATTTAGCAATGCTGTCTGCAGTGGCAGCGTGGTTTTGCTGTTTACAGTTATTAAAATGAAGGACTATCAACACCATTAGACACAGACCGTCTGAACTGCATACTATTTAAATAGAGACTTTAATTTTAATGCTCTTCTAATCTTCATGTGAAACAGTTTGGTTTTTTGAATGTTATAGACGCTTTTTTAAACAAAGGCTGCCTTTGCTTTTGTGTGGAGGGAGTTTTATAACTGGGCAGCCACCAGTCTTAAGAGTATCCCTTTGGACAAAATGTTCTTTGATAAGAGCTGCGCTATTTCTGAACACGTTCCCTGAGCTACTGTGCATTTCTTACACAAAATCAAAATGTATTTGAAGGGTGGGGTTGACCACAAACCAAGCTGATTTAAAACTGCATGTGGTGATGGGAGAGAATTTGGCTTTGCTTTTCTTTAAAACATGGTAGGTGATTTCTCTCTGTGTGAGTCGCTGTCCTTCACTGTGACCTGTCCTTATGAGACCATAAGGTGAGAGGCTGAAGCTCAGGTCTGGTTTTCCAAGAGATATGTGGATGAAGGTATTTAGGGATTTTTAAGCTGGGATTTTCAAACCCACGAGATTTAGATACCAACTGCTCATCAATGCAGAGAGGGAATAGATATCTGTCTTCAGCAGCTCTGGAAATCTCTGTCTCTGTGGCAGCCCATTTTACACTGAACAGTATAAAGAAGATACTTAGAGCCTGAAGTGAGATGCTGCACTGTAGCAGATGCCCAGAGCCTGCCCTGGACCCTCAATGGTTCTCACATTAATTCCTGGCTGGACCTTCTGGTAGATCTCACTGCCCTGAGATGGGAACAGCATATGAGCATGAGGCCTGTGGCAAAAAATCAGGAGCAGCCCCCTGCCCTTAGAAAAATGACCCCCCTCCTGGTGCCTGGGATGAGCTGCCCTGCTTGCTTGCCCTGCCATACGTTGATTCTCCCCCAGGGTTTGGGGTGAGCTGGCCCAGGTCCATGAAGCAGAGTGGCCATGTCTGTGCAGGGGTCTGCCTGGGACAACCCTTCTCTCCATATAGGTAGGGTAAAGTGGGAAAAGTGTTGGATTGAGGAGGTTAAACGACTCGAGGCTGAGCAAAGCAGTGAGCTCCCTTGGTGGGAGACTCCTCCCATCCATGTCACATACCCTAGTGAGTCTGGCATGTGTTGACACTGGAGGTGCGACTGTGGTGGGATGCTGTACCTGACAACACATTTACAGGGCATTCCAAATTTGTGGGTATCCAAAGGCAACTGAGATAAATGCTGCCCAGGGGATTGTTTTCAAAAAGCCAGCATCCTTGTTTGCACAGCATTTTTGAATGAATATAGACCAGAAGAGTAGAGGCACAACTAGCTTAACTCAACAGCAGCCTACGTGAGCTAAGCAGTGCTTTAATCTATTCCCAGTGCATACAATCTGACATCTCTTGAAACAAAGCAAGCTGCTTCTGAAGCAATTGCTTTCAAAAATGTCCATTAAAAATTCACTGCTAATTGCAAATAATCAACAGAGATTGGAGGGACAGGTGCAAAATCCACTGGAATCACTAGTAGTCTGTTTTTATCTTGAATCAGTCATTCTAAAATCAAATCTTTGATGTAGGCTGGTTGAGAGGATACTGTAGGTAGAATTGTTAGCAAAGAGAGGTTTGCATTTTTGGTTTCAGATTTTTGCAGCCTAGCAAGTAAACAACTGAGAAACGCTATTTTGGTTTGATCTACTAATTGCAGTTTTCAGCCCTGTGCAATTAGGTGACTGGAAGAGCAGTAAGGCCAGGGAAGATTTCTGCACACAACTATTGTTAGGAAAGGATTGATAGTGTAGAGGTAAATAATTGGGATGGAAGATAATGAACACATGCTATATACAATAGACAATATATACTACCCATTTTTATAAGCATTAGGCATCTGCATTTCTGTAGGGTGTGTATGTGGTTTGTATGTAGGTATATCCTGGTTTATTTGGACATATGTCTGCAAATACAATCAGATTCACACTCAGAGTGTCAGTACCTCAGTACTTGTTGCCTTTTAAAAACTGTTACAGATGGCACATCCTCTAGGATGGAGTTTGACAGTAACAACTGTGTGGTTGGCTTGATGGTGCTTGGTAAAATCATGAGAATGGAGTAAGGTGCTTAGGCAATGCTTAGGTTAATCTCATGCCTTCCTATCAAGCCAAGCATTACACTAAGGAGCTATTCACAACAGAGGAAGGAAAAGATGCAGTTCAAGATGGGAAGCGTCCTGCTGTCTCTTCTTTTCTGGTACAAAGGTATGCACTTTGCCTCCTGAGAGGCACTTTCAGATATCCCCCTTTGTATTTCCTGTTTCAGCCACGCTTTCTCCTGCCAGGGGCTGTGGGGTACAGAGCAAGCTCTTCTCTACATTCTCATGGAAACGTAATAATTCAGGGGAAGGCAAAATGTGGAGGAGATGTGTAATTTATGTACATGAGTGAGCAGCATTCTTACAGATCTATGAATATTCAGTAGTAAAACTCTGTTTCAAAAAAATAATTGCAGTGTAAAAAATTGCCATATAATTTGTCAAAATATGAATTTGCAAAGAAAATTGTAGTGCAGCTGAGCCAGTGTGTAAATAATAATGCTGATTTGAAAAATGAGGTACAGTATAACATGAAAGACTGGCCCTTCATTAATCAAAACTCTTGATTAATCAAAAGCTGATGATTTTCTCTAGCAGCAAGACATTGCTGATGAAGATTGCCTTTTTTCTTAAGGCCTTTCCAGGTATTTTGGCCTGGGAAAGGCTTCCAAAGACACTTTTAGAACAAAAAACAATTCATAAGTCTAGAAAATGAGTAATGTATTTATCAGTTTTGAGGCTTTCTCACACTAATTTTTCAGAAAAGTAGCAACAAAAATAGGTAAGTGGGAGCTAGAAGGAGCCAGAAAATTTAGGGTCACAATCTCCTTCCATTTTAATTCACCCAGCTCTGGAGAACAAGGAGATAATTTCCTGGTTCATATTTCAATTTCTGGCTTCATCAAAGCCAATGGCAAAGCTGCTTTTTTCTTAAATCAGGCTGAGGATTGCTCTTAGTAAGTGCTGGGCAGTGTCTACCAACACGAATGTGTGAATCAAGTATGATCTGTCAGGGTGAGAAACAGATTAATCAGACTGTCCAACTTTTCTCCCGTGGGTGTTGAATTCTGAGTGTTTGGGTATGTCTGGTTTTTTCTGTCTTTCTCTGTTTCCATTGAATATTTTGCTCTATCAGATTTCATGATAGTAAAATAAGTGCTCCTCCACTAGCCGTGCCTTCATTTCATCTTGTTATGTTTGGCTGTACCTAGCTCTGTCTAATTAATAGGTCTTTCTTTTAATCTCCCAGCAAATATTTGTATGTTCTCCTCATACCTTACCTCTTCACTCTCCTTTGTTTCATTTGGGAAGATTACTGGTGCCTGAGCTTCTAGGAAGAGCGTTTTTATACAGGCTCCAGCATTTTTTCCCCTATGGGTGGCATAGCTGCAATTAGTCCTTGGAATAAGTTCATATACCTTGCTCTGAATCCCAGACACAGCTTGCTTTTAATAGACACCCCCACATCAGGATATTTTTGGAGAGCCCGCAGTGAAAAGTAAGTTGCAAGATCACTTTCCAGGCATCACTCCTTTGGTATTTAATTTATTTTCTTAATTTATTGTATTTCTTAATGTACTGGTTTACTCTGCTTCGTGGTCTAAGTGTCCTCTTGCGGATAAAAAGAGAGCAGCCCAGGTGCCCCTCACACTCCTGCCTGCCCCAGCACGAAGGTGCCGCTAGGTCATCCCTCGGAGCTACGTGCGCTGATGCCACGATAAGCTGCTTAGCTTATTTTCCCTGGCAGAGCAAGTGGCTTAGAGGAGCCCCCGCAGCCCCCGCGCCTTGGCTGGGCTTGTGTTTGCTGGGGACACACCAGAGCAGCAGCAGCAGCAGCAGCAGCAGCGTATGGTGCAGCAGGAGGCTCCTGCGACGGGAGCGCAGCCGCTGCCGGGCCCAGCGCCCCGAGCCCCGCACTGACGCGGACGCGCTTCCAGCGCACTGAGAGCGCCGCGCCCGCAGCGCCTGCCTCCGCCCGTGCTCGCTGCGCCTCCGGGAACCAGCGCGTCTCGGCCGTTCGGGAGACCGCATTTCTCTTTTTTCACCTCTGTTTTCTGTAGCTTTGAAAAAAAACAAACCAAAAACCAAGAATACCCCCCTCCCAAAAAAAAAAAAAATTTAAAGGCTCAAACATGCCTTTGGATCACAGTAAATAACATCTTTAGTAGTGCTGCCCTTTAGTATAATCAATGCATCTAATGAAACTGCTATGCAGGCAATGTTCTGCGTAGTTCCAAGCAAGAAGGAACAAACGTCAATAAGATCAGAAAAATGCCGAAAGTTTTCTAAGGAACACTTTGGGGAAAAAGATAATTAATTATACATCTCTTAAGAAAAAAAAGGGGAAAAGGTTGATTTTTTTTTCAAATTATTTAAGTTTTTTTCAAATATTGTCACAACATTAAAAAAATTAGTGGAAACATTATGGAAAAAGAGAAATTAATATGAATTAAATAGGTGTAATTGTGATTACTTAAATGTGTTTTTATTGCCTTCAAATACATACCAGTAAATATTAAATGAGCCACAATACAAATGAATGAAAATGAAAACCTAATGAAAATCATTCAAGTAAAGAAAATTAAATGGAAATTAAAATAATACAACTGTGAAAATTCCCCATAAAACGAAGGAGGAAAAGAACAGCTGATTAAAAGCCTGAGAGAGAAGGTTAAGACAAAGCATGAGACTTCCCCTGTGCAGGCTGATGCTGGTGCTGGTCCTCTTGCCCTCAGTTTCTAGCTCTGACCGAGCCTGCCAGCGATCAGCAGAGATCAGTGCTCACAGGCTGGTGTGTGCCGGGGTGTTGGTGCCCTGCTGGGTGCTGCTGGGGCCACAATATCATCCACAGGAGATGCGGGCTGAGCTTTTGGCCCAGCTTTAGGGTGTTGGAGTCCCTGGATGGGCACCCTGCTTTCACCGGGCCAGCCTGGCTTCTGATGTCTTCAGGTGGACACAGATCTGCACGTGTCCTGGGGGTCCCTGCCTGCCAGCACAGCTCCCAAGGACCATTTAAAGCCCACGCTTTTTAGAAATAAAAGCACTGTTTGCACAGCACACGGTCCCATGGAGCCTGCCTGGTGTGGCCATGGAAAAAGCCCCGGGGGAAAATCAACAAAAGCAATCACGAAGCGTGTGGGCAGGGGACCTGTGCTTGCCAAGGGGATCTGGGGACTGGCCACAGCTGCAGCAGGGGCCCCTGGGGCCATTGCCTCTGGCACAGGGGCAAGGAGAGATGGGGAGAACGCCACGAATGTGGCAGCTTCCCGAAATGCGCCTTCTTACGGAGGCTGGTGCAACCTGATGTGAGTCACCTCACTCTCTTGGCACGATTTTCAGGGCTGGGATGTAAAAATAGCCTCAGTTAATAATATAGCAAGACACAAACTAGCACCCAATGGGCACAGAGGCACTGCAATGCTTTTTTCAGTGTCTCAACCCTCTGTATTGCTTACAGGCTGTTACCTAACTCTGCTTCCTAACTCTGCTTCCTAACTCTGCTGTCTAATGTGGTGCTCAAGTTAAAGAGAGCCTTTCAGAAAGCTTGATTAAACCAGTGCCACTCATTCCAGCCATGCTTTTCATTTTTGTGAGTTCTTGGAGCTTTTCTGGGGCTCCGGTCTTATTTTCCTGGGGCTCAAGCTGTTTTCCTTTCCCCTGCCCCATAACCCTCAGGTGCGGAAGGGAAGCAGGTGCCTATCTGTGCAAAAGGAGCCACTGTGCCCAGAAAGCACTGCTGCATCATGAGGGGACTGCTCTCCACTGGGAGGAGAGAAAATAATTTTACCTCTCTGAGTGCTGTTAAACTGAGATGTTGCTTACAGAGATGAGAGAAGAAGTTAACTATTTTCCAGCTGAAGCTTCTAGAACATCTACATAATAAAGTCATCAAAACTTTCCCCATACTTTTCCTGCAGTGATCAGGTTTATGTGAACTTATTCCAGTAAATCGAGCGACTGACATTTATTCTGTGTTCTCTTTTATTTCTCTCTTTTCATATTTATAATGTGCTTTCTCATGCTTGTATATCTGTCATTAATTCCTACACTAAAAGATGACTTGCTGCTGTGACTTTATGGTCAGGATAGTGAATATGATTTCTCAGAGTTACTGTATTGAAATGTGCTCAGCCTTTGGCAGTGTTACTTCTGCCCACACTTATCTTCCTCCTTTCTTTCTCTTGTTTAATCACATTCCTCATGATTACAACTTTTCTGAGACACGCAATTACCTGTTCCTGTCATTAAAATGCCAGCAGCAAGTTTCCTTGCTATTGATTGCTCCTTTTCCCAAGTAGCCCTCAGCTGTGGCTGCTGCGTTATCCAACTTCCACCTCACCTTGGCACCCCAGGGCTGCCTCTGCCAGCTCTTTTCCTTCTGCCTGAAACCTGGACCAGTTCCTGGAGTATCGCTCCTCTCCATCCTGCTCAGCAGGAGGTGCCAAGTGGAGACATCCCAGGACCTGGGCTCCAGCCCAGCCTCACCAGGACAGGTTCCCTGGCACAAAATCATCCCCTGGATCTTGTCCCAAGCCCTGGTCCCTAAATCCTGCGCTATGGGATAGCATTTGTGCATGGCAGTGCTCTGGACACGGCACACTGCAGGGTGGGATGAAGGGACAGGAAAGGCGCATGCCTTATCTCCCTGCCTCCCTCAAACACAGGTAATGATTTATTTCACTGAACTGATGGCTTGCTGAATGTCCTGGGGGGCTGTAAATAGAGCTCTTTCCTTTTTAGTGTTTTGGGGTTTTTTCAGTCCTGTGCTTTTAAAACAACAGCCCCTGGCAGCCGTGTACGACTTATGACTCGAATTGCAGCAATTCATTCTGTCTGACCTACAATTACCAATTATCTTTGTAACCTTCCTTGAAGGCAAACATGCTCGCTATAAAAGCATGCTGCCCATCACATTTTTGGACTATTGGCAGCCAGCTTTCCTCTTCATTTCCTTTGTAGGACAGGGCCCGTCACAGCTGTAAACACACCAATATATCAATTACTATGTTTTGTGGCCAACTGCAGGCAAGGGCATCTTTCGTTTGCTTTCCTCTCACAAGGCCAGGGGTTATCAGGCTGCACTGCCCAGGCAGGGCGTTTGGCCATCCATTGCTATGCTTACCCCAAGCCAAGCCTGCTGCTCCCCTGTGCCGTGGTTGGATGGCTGAGCCCCTAGTGGGAGTGAGCCCTTAGCAGTTCACCTCTCTGAGCTGAAAAAGGCGAACCTGAACTCCTGTTTGAGGTGTTTAAATCAGCAAGTCATGCTGTGAGGGGTGGAGGTGCCCAGCCCAGCTGGGACAGCCAGAGGGGCAGCACGCCAGCACCTGTGCCCTGGCACTGCCTTTGCACCACTGTGTGTTGTGGGGCTGACCCAATAAAACACTGCATTGACAAAAGGGCTTTTGTGCTTGAAATCCCCACACTTGCTTAATTTGCAGTGGTGTCCCCTGGCAGATGAGGCTAAAAGCCACTCTCGTAGCTCAGAAGCAGGCACCACTGGCCGAGTACAGCCACCCACGCAATGCTGGGTGACCTGGGGAAGTTGATTTATTCCTGGTGGTTGAATTGATGCTACTATACACCCACCCACCTGAAATCTATTCATTTTTTCCTGTTGTTTCACTCACAGCTGTTGAGTTTCCAGCTGCATGTGTCAATGGCATATTAAATTTTGATCTCGGCTCTGAAAGGGGAGGCCTATTGAAGGGCTCAGCATGGTCACAGAGCAATACCCTATATCATCCTGGTAACTCACTTCCCCTTTCCTCACCCCAGGCATGCAGTGCTCAAGAATAGGCCTCACCACACTACAGTCATGGAACTTAACTTCCTCAGGTTAATGGCTGGACTTGATGATCTTAGTGGCCTTTTCCAACCCCTTTTCCACGCCAAAGTACATTATACCACCATAAGAAAAACCCAAAACAACACACAAAAGTTTTCTCCACAAAAATCAGTCTTCTAAAGATGAAAATAAAGTGGTTAAACAGATGGAAGGAGCCAAGCCTCCAGCCCTGTGAGCCAGGGATTGCTGGGCAGTGGGAACACGCAGCAGGCTGTGATGGCTGGGGAGCTGGGATCCCAGATGTCAGGGTAAGGAAGCCCTTGCAGCTGGTGCTCCTGGAGCAGGGCACCTGTCCTGCTGGGAAAGGACACCACTCTATGGGCCAGAGGGGCAGGAGAGACACCTGCCAGCCTGGATCTCATGCCCCGGGTGCCAATGCCCCCCCAGCACTGGCATCAAACAGAGCATAGGGCAGGCAGGAAAGGCAGGCACTGCATTGCTTTTATTGGCAAAGATGGTATACTTTTCTTAAGTGATAAAATCTTGGTTTCTATTGTACTGACAGACAGCATTAACTTAAACCGATTTCACACTGGTTTAAGTCAAACCTCTTTGCCCCATGTGGCACAGCACAGGGGTGGCCTTGGGTTTTCCCCTCTGCCTTGATTTTCTCATTGCACGGTGGAGTCCCAGGGCTTGGCTTGGTAACATTTGTGCGGGGAAAGGTGTAGTGCAGTGTTGTGGGGGGCCCCCAGACTACGCTTTCCAAGATGCCTGGAGATGTGCAAGCACGTTTTCCTCCTGAGCATGCTGGGCTCTGGGTGCCCCCTGCTTCCCTTTGGGCCTGGCTAGAAGCCACATCTTTTTGTTGTAGGCTGAGGTTTACTTCTTCTGCCAGAGCCAATGCCTTGGGTTAATGTGATAAGTTCCTGATGGCAGAAGTGCTGCTGTGGGACACTGAAGCACAAGAAACCATCCTTGTGCTAGAGAAAGGAATTTTTAAAAATTTCTTTATCATTTTGTTTTTGGAGGCCTTTCTTTTAGATTTTTGATACATTTAGACTCATTGTCACATCCAAGGAGCAGTTGCATTTCAGTAATAAAGTTTGTATGCAGTTTATATTTCAGCTGATTACAATTGCTCTGCGTTTGTGAGTCTTTTGAGATGAAACCTGCTATAGAAATGAGATGTACATTCCCAGCATTAGCTAGAGCTTCCTAGGCTCAGCAAAGTGACAGTGTATGAATGAATAAACCATAACTAGATTTCAGTGAATAATTCAGAGTCTAATTCATTTGGTGAAAAAATCCTCTTTTCATATTCACAAAACCTCTGGAGATGGCAGGTTTCTCATGGCTCCTGTATGCAAGTTTTTTACCTGCTCAATCACTTATTCCTTAGTGGCTTGTAGATTCCCTACAGGCTTTGAAAACCTGATGTTTGACATTTGACTTGTGTTGATGAGTTATCAGCAGTCATGGGATTACTTTTTTTAATATTTATTTTCCTAGCTGTTTGGGAAATATTCTGCCAGTCTAAAAACTATTTACATGCTCTGCTTCAGATCTCACTGTGAAGCAAGAAGAGCCTTTTCAGTAAGGAAAGTGCTCATAAAAAAGCCATTGCTCAGTAAGAGGCAGGAGATAAAACAGGTCAGATGTTGCAAAAACAGCGTCTATTCCTCCACAGCCACAATGACTAGTTTTCCCTAAGAAAGGAAAAAAAGGGGGTCTTGTCTGTAAGATAGATTAGGAAGACCTATTTACACTTCTTTTTTTCTCCATCACATCCAGAGGGAGTGATCTCAGGCCCAGCACTTTGTGAGGTGTCCTGTCTCCTCCAAAGACTCTTGCAGTCTACCATGGCACCAGGCTAGGATTTCACCTTTGAAGTTCATCAGCTTACAAATTTTAAGGGGAAAACGTGACAGGGAGACTGTGGAGCAGAAAGACAGAAAAAAATGGATATGGGCAAAATTAGCTGTAAAGCAGAGACTGAGGGGTCCAGCATGTGTTTCTTCTCAGGGCGATTCAGGTGTATCTGATCAGGAAGAGGAGATGCCACAAGCATCTGAAACAAAACCCAGTGGAGGAGTAGCACAGACATGGGCACATGCAGTCCCCTGCTCCTGCCCATATTCTCTTGCCTTCTCCTGGCAATCAGCTTGGGGAAATGTGGTAGATTTGTCAGTCCTTCCTCTATTTATTTGTCCCTACCTCAGGAGTAAATGTTGATTGTATTTCCTGATGTTTGCTTACAGCATCTTTGTTTCTGATCTCTCTCTCCCTCTCTCTTCTTCCCTCCATGCCCACTGCCCAGCTGTGATGGCCCTCTCCCCAGGAGAGGTAAGTCTCTCTGCATAGTTTTGCTGCCAGGTAAATGCTGGGGGTCTGACCCTGCCCAGCCCTGGTGCCTTGGTGTGGGAGGGATGGCACCTGGGCCTTCAAGCTCAGGCACATGCTCTGACCTCTGAATCCAAGGGGATCCAAGTCATTCTGTGCTTCATGCTGAGCTGGCAACAGGAGAGGGTTTCAGACAAGGTGCAGCAGTCCAGACAGGCACAAACATTTGTCTAAGGTTCAGAATTCACATTTGGCCTCGTGACACTATTGTTGATAACTACATTGATTTATTACTCATTTTTTACCTTTCCTTTAGGATGAGAGACTGGAGCTGTGGCACAGCAAGGCTTGCAAATGCGATTGCCAAGGAGGCCCTAACTCGGTGTGGTCCAGCGGGACTAATGGCTTGGAATGCATGCCAGGTAACGGAGGGAGCCTTTAGCCGTGTTCGGCTGGTGCCCTTCAGCAGCTTCCCCTCTGCACCTGGCTTTGCAGAGCTGGCACGTTCCAAATCCAGGCTGGTGGAGCTGAACCACTGTGAGGTGAGGGGATGACCCTGCGCCATCAGGCAGAGGCAGCTCACATGCCTGGACTTTGGGAGGTCACCCGGAGTGGTCCTTGCTGGCCAGTAACAGTGGACATTTGCCTTTCTCTCCCTGGAGACCTCGGTGCTGGTGCTTCCAGAAACTGCCTGGGGCAGCTACTGCCATGGGTAGGATTTGCTGTAGGAAACCTTTTGTACCACCTAGGCTCATCCTCCCTTGCTGTAGTTTAGCCTGTGACATCTTCTAGACTCTCCAGAGATCAAGAAAAACAGTTTATTCCCTCTTTGCAGCATATTTTTAAAAGGGAAGGGAAGGGAAGGGAAGGGAAGGGAAGGGAAGGGAAGGGAAGGGAAGGGAAGGGAAGGGAAGGGAAGGGAAGGGAAGGGAAGGGAAGGGAAGGGAAGGGAAGGGAAGGGAAGGGAAGGGAAGGGAAGGGAAGGGAAGGGAAGGGAAGGGAAGGGAAGGGAAGGGAAGGGAAGGGAAGGGAAGGGAAGGGAAGGGAAGGGAAGGGAAGGGAAGGGAAGGGAAGGGAAGGGAAGGGAAGGGAAGGGAAGGGAAAAGGGAAGGGAAAGGGAAGGGAAGGGAAGGGAAGGGAAGGGAAGGGAAGGGAAGGGAAGGGAAGGGAAGGGAAGGGAAGGGAAGATGGTAGGTTTGGTTGATCTGTCCATAGCCAAGGGACATGTGGGCGAGGATCCATGCTGGGCATCCTGGCCAGGCCAGGTGTGAGGGGGTGTCTCTCACATTAGCATTATGTAGCTGAGTAACGAAAGCATTTTCCTTGTTCTCCTGAATGAGGAACATTTCCACTGTAACTCTCAGCTGTCACTGTCCCCAGACAGGGGCTTTGCACTCCCCTTGCCCAGCCCAGCCAGTGTGGCGTGGCCTGGCATTCCCTGCTGCCCGGGGACATTTTGCAGAGCAGCCGTGCAGAGCTGCCTCTGGCATGGCCGAGGGGAGCAGCCGGCCTCACAGACACTGCATGGCTTTTCTCTGGCTTGGCAGTAACAGTGTTAAATGGCTCAGCTGCTTTGGCTGGGCAGGCACCAGGCGTCTGTTTTGGCAGGTCCCTGTGCATGGCACAAACAGACTCACCAGAAGGTGACCTGCTAATTGCATTACCATTGTGTGGTCTGCAGATTAGTGTTGCTAAAAGTAAAGTTGGGCGGTGTTCGAGATAAGCCTGACGAATAGTAAACACACAGGGCCACCCTCTTGCACAACGAGAGTGAGGCTTTTGACGTGGTGGAAAAGCATGATGTTTCCATGCCTGGAGGAAGGCGGGACAGTGGCTATATGTTTTCATGGGGAAAAACGTGTTAATGAGGTTCCAACTGAGCAAGATATGTTAATGAGATATTGATGCATGCAATATTGACCTAGTAGAGCTTGCTAATGAGACATCGACCACATGGCTGCAGTGCTGGGGAGTTGCACTGGGGAGGCCACAGTCATGCCAGGTTCTGGGCACCCACTGATGCTCCCCATATGTTGATCGTTTTTAACACAAGGCACCACGGTGGTTGTTCAGGCATGGCTAAGGCAAGGAAACCTCTTATCCACAAGTCAAGCTGTGCAGAGCTTTGCTTGCTCCTTTATTGCTGAGACCCATTGTTGGGGTGCACTATGTGCTGGAAGAGAGATAGGCCCTGAGGGCCGGAGAGAGAGCCTCTTTCCTGGACCCGGAGGTGACCCTGGGAGTGCATCCAGGTCACCAGGGATGGGCTGAGAGAGGATTGTGGGTTTGTGGACAGTGTTGGACCTATGGGAAGTGATAATTGTAGTTTGTGACCTTATAGGGTATTGTTTACCTGTTACCATAATAGGCAATGTCTGTGCAATACCCCAGGTGATTGGGGGACACTGAGGTGAACATCTTTCCTGTTTATATGATGTGATATCCTGTTAGGTGCTGGTATTTAGAGAATATTCACTGTGCAATAAAGGCTTTGCACTTTTTCCACCGTGTGTGTTGAGTCCATGCCCTTGCGTGATTACTGCACCCATGAAACAGACTATGCTAAACTGGGGAAAGGGACAGAATTACCTTTGGAGACTCCAGAGGCTCCACAGGCTGCAAAATCAGAAAATGCTGCCCATGATATAGATGTTTGCCTAGGCAATCCCCATGTGACACTTGTGAGTGCCTTCTTTCTGTGTATCTTGATACACAATGATAACCCGATCACATAAAAAAAAGATCATAACAAAAACCTCTGCAACTAGGTCCAGGTAGCATGCAGGTGCTCAGCATCACTAAAGTCTTGCCTTCCAGAGCACTGTGTGGTGACCCACCACAGAAAGTTTTAATGACGAATGAGTATTTCTTTCTCCAGTAGTTTTGCAGCCAGTGGTAGTCGTGTTGAATTTCTCACTATTGCAGAAGACAGCTGTGGGGGCAAGATTGTTACCCTGAAGATCTGCAGTCAAAAACTGAGATGGAAATCCCTGAACCCTCAGCAAGGCTGAGCATTACACCTCACTGGCACCAGAGCACCTGCGAGTTTTCCACAAAGCAAGGCCACCTCCAGAAACAAAGAAGGTCCCCATAGCAGAAAATGCAGATCTGAGGGTGCTTGTGGAGAGATGACCAGAGCTGGCTCAGCAATTCTGCCATGCAAGTAGAGCCATAAGTCAAGACAGTGATTGGAGGAGCAGAAGGAGGTAAAGCTCTGCAAGCAAAGAAGTGGCCAGCATTACTCAAGGACCAGGCAAAAGCTGACAGCCTGGAGGCTGGATCCAGGTTGATGCATCCAGTCAGGCTCTTCTTCCACATGCTTACAAGAAGGAGATGCAGACTGCAACATCTGAATAAAGCCTTTCCCCCAAAATGTTGCAGGCAGAACAAGTCTAGTAAGTTTGAAAGAGAAAGAAGAGTTAGAAATTAACACGAGTGAAGGTTAGAAATGAAGACCCTGTAGCCCCAGGGCAGGTTGTGGTCTGGGGTAAGAGCATTCCCAGCATCCTAATCAGGGAGAAGAGAGAGCAATGAAACCCCAGGAGGTGTTGACAACGTGTGCAAACACACCCAGGAAACAGAGCCACTTCTGTCCCTTAAGGTGTTCTTTTCCCTTGTTCTGCAGAGTGTCCCTACCACAAGCCCCTGGGCTTCGAGTCTGGTGCCGTCACCCCCGACCAGATCAGCTGCTCCAACCCCGAGCAGTACACGGGCTGGTACTCCTCCTGGACAGCCAACAAGGCCCGCCTCAACGGCCAAGGCTTCGGGTGAGTTCAGAAGTGCCTCCCTGAGGGGCCCCAGGGGCTGTGGGTGTGGGGACTGGGGAACCCTGGCAGTGTGGGGGCAGGAGGGTCTGCCCGGGAGGGCACGGTTCAGGACAGAGCGGGGCTGGTGGTGTTCCCCCAGGTGTGCGTGGCTCTCCAAGTACCAGGACAATGCACAGTGGCTGCAGGTCGACCTGAAGGAGGTGAAGGTGATTTCGGGGATCCTCACACAAGGGCGCTGTGACGCTGACGAGTGGATGACCAAGTACAGCATCCAGTACCGCACC
This sequence comes from Lycocorax pyrrhopterus obiensis, assembly GCA_014706295.1. Taxonomy (NCBI): domain Eukaryota; kingdom Metazoa; phylum Chordata; class Aves; order Passeriformes; family Paradisaeidae; genus Lycocorax; species Lycocorax pyrrhopterus. The sequence goes on from JACSVZ010000001.1 coordinate 15,821,104, forward strand.
GACGAAAACCTCAACTGGGTGTACTACAAGGACCAGACCGGGAACAACCGGGTCAGTGGACTTTGCTCTTTGGCCACTGGTGGAGGCGTGACGTGTTTGGTGACATGAACACACCAGGTCTCCGTGGGAGGTGCCCCAAAAGGGAGATCCCGTGGGAGCAGCAGGGTGGATGGGTCCCAGTGCTCACTCTGCGTCAGGGAGCAGCGCAGAGAGGGGCCATTCCCCCTGTGAGAGAGAGTGTCATGCTGACCAGTGCAGAAGGACAAAATGCATTATTTGTGTTTTATAATTATCATACTGGAGTCCAGATTAAGCTCAGAGGCATTAGCTGGCATTGCAGAGGAGGCAGCACCTCCATGATAAAACCCCTTTCTCAGCTGTGGCCACACAGCCCCATCCATGCTTGGGTGCTGCATGGGGGGCTCCTTTTATTGCCATGTCCAGGGATAGTGCATGATCCTGGTGCAGAAAAGCCCCTCAGACAAAATCTGCAACTAGTTAAGTCACAACCCATCAAACCATTGTCACACTGCACTTCTTACTGGTTGATTTGAAGCAAAAAATTGCATTGGGGAGATCTTACAGAGGTGCCTGTGGTCCCTGTGCAGCCCAGCTGGGCTTGGGGATGCCACAGCTGCTGACTCCCAGGTGTCTTCAATGCTGAGCTGTGGGGATGGCACTGTCCTAGCATGGGAGGTTCTGCTGGCATTGCTGAAGTTCCTGCAGGCCTAGGGAGATGCTGAACTTTCCCAAAAAAACAGGTCATGGCAGCAGATGTGACATCAAGGAATGATGTCCAAGGAATGAGGAAAGGGCCCTCAAATACATTTTTTGGTCTATATTGGCATGTGTAGGAGCCTGGCTCATGAACTTCAAAGAGCCAAAGACAACCATGCTCACTCCAAACAAGCGGTGCCTTGCTACAAGAAGGCAAAGGAGAGAGGATGGGATGAGAATGGGGTGAGATTTTCTGGCCTAACCATAAAAAGTGCAGGAATGATGGGGGAAAGTGATCTACTTAGAAAACTGAATCAGTGTGACGAAAATTGTCTACATCTGGCTATTTTTAAAGTCTTTTGTTTTCAGGGTAGAGGGGAAGGAGCCTCCTCCTCCTCCTCTGCTCTGCACAGGCACCCCAAACTCATGGGACAGGATTTCCAGCCCCCTAACCAGCCACCCACCCCTCCCTTCACAGGTTTTCTATGGCAACTCCGACCGCTCGTCGTCGGTGCAGAACCTGCTGCGGCCGCCCATCGTGGCCCGCTACATCCGCCTGATCCCGCTGGGCTGGCACGTGCGCATCGCCATCCGCATGGAGCTCCTCGAGTGCCTGGGCAAGTGCGGCTGAGTGCTGTGTCTGGGGGTGGCTCTGTGGGTGTCTGTCCTGCGCAGCCACCCTGCCTCACTTACACTGCCACTCCTGCGGTGTAAATGCCCAGCCCGAAAAGGGAAGGGCTGTCCTGAATAAAATGTTACTTCACACCACGCCTGGTGATACAGCTGATGGGGAGTTGTGGGACACACTGGGGAAGAGGAAGGTTCAGGGCCGTGGCTTGGATCCTATGAGATGTGGTGCTTCTGGGTGTTAGGTTGGGGAAATGATCACCATGATGTGCTGTGAACACTGAAATAAATGCAGATGGGGTCCAAAGGCAGGGCTTGGATTCTCTTCGGGTGGGCAGGTGTGTATCAGGACAGAAATCCCACCCTCATGCCCTGAGATGGGGCTGGGGCCAGATCTGGCCTGTCCCCAGTATGAGAGACTGGGGACATCTGAATCTCACACTCTCAAGTCACCTCAAGTTTGCTTGTATCAGAAACCCTCTGGCCTGAGCTGCTGTGGCTGGTTTTGGGACAGACATCGGTGCCTTGAGCACCAGGTGGACAAACCCTCTCTGTATCCTCTCTGGTTTTGCACTGACACATTTCGGGGACCCCAGGGCACTTTGCTCCCTGTGGATGTTTGGGCACAGACAGAGGGACTCACTCTTATTAACTGTTGGATCTCCGTGGCGTGATCTCCAGGGGGTGTTTAGCACCCAAAGAATTTGGGGTATGTGGATGATGGACCCATCTTCCTGGGGTGATGGCCCAATTACTAAGGTTCATGTCTCTGCCTCAGCCCAGGAGCCGATGCCCAACACAGCCTAGATGGGAACTGCAGCTCCCACAGCTCCCATCAGGGAGGGTTGTGGGGAGCTCTGGAGTGACAGCTTTGGTTTGCCTTCCCACAAACCTGTAGCACAAACCTGGCAGGCACCAGAGGCCTTTTCCCTGTTTTCTAACAATCTGTGCATCTATCCCAAAGAGTCACAGCATCAGAACCAGAACTGTCTCAGGGAAGAGAGGTGAGGCATGAAGACAGTGGCACTGAGGCAGCCCATCTGCCTCTCCTGCCCTCTCCCTATGGGCAGAGAGGTGAATGCTTGGTGTGCAGGGCAGGAGTTCAGATGTGACTAAAACCAAATGAGATGTGACCAAAAACATGAGAAAAGCCTTTGGACAGCTGTGCAATTCATCACATTCATTTGTGAGAACAGATGTTTTTGCCTTGTTTTTTTCCTCTATATAGAGACAAATAATAGCTGTCAGGGAAATAAGCTCTTCTGGCAAGTCTGAAAGCTGCTCCACTAACCAACAGTATGAAGTCTACAGAGATGTAGAAAAGACCAATTCCCATCTGCTGAGATGATTGTTATACACCAGTACTCCCTTGCTTCCCTCCCACCTCCTCATCTGTGGATAGGATTTTTGCCTATCCACAAATTGGTCTAGGGACATATTTTCTTAGTAAGAAATCACTGTGTGGGTCTCTTAAAGCTGAACAGTTGAGGCAAGCTCTGCTGAGAAGATCCACTGAGCTTGAGGCACTTCCTCGGCAGCCAAGCTGTGGGGCCAGCGTGGTATAGCAGCCTCCCTGGAGGCACTGCACATCCAGCAACAGGGAGTCAAGGGCTCCCCACCAGCCATCACAGCTCGTCTTGCTAACACCAACACTGAGAGCTGAAGCATTTGCAGGCTCTGGATGCAGTTGCCAACATGTTAACACATAGCCCTCCCTGCCATAGAAGCAGCACAGGCGGCTCTGCCCCATGTCCTGGTGGATGGTAATGGGGGGCAGAGCCTTGGTGCTGATGTTTTGCTGCATGACTGAGGAGTGGAGGGGTGGCCGTGAGGGGCAGAAGGATGGACTGGGCACGAGCTGGTGAATATTTGTATCACCCCAAAGCAGTTAAGCTTTTGTAGCTAGTCAAAGCCTTGTCTGTGACTGGCCTCTGACAAGCTTCTATGCACAGTCCAGGGTTTTTCAGTTGTCTGGTTCTGGAAATGCACCCTGTGGCAAAGACCAGAAACTCCTGTGAGATTTCGAAGAGCTGGCAGGCTTAATGCACAGCCTGAATGGATGGACCACACACCATTATACACCAAGGCACCACACTAAATTATGTATCTTCACATGACCGATCCTACACAGAGGATATAGTAAAACCTTGGGGGAAGAAAATACTGTCTAGGTAGAAAGGACCTGTGCTACCACTCTTCCAGCCTCCCACCTTCAAAGAAATCACTAGACCTTTTTCTAGATTGAAATGTATGACAACAAATAACATGGAACTAACTGCCACGCAGTGCATTTCACAGTTCATTTGCCTCTTGCTTTGCCCTGTCCTTTGCCTGCAGTTCACCTCTCCAGCTTGCATGGGGAAGGGACCTACTTCTGACTTGCAACTAAATGGTTCCTGCTAAAGCAAGAGTTTCTGTTCTGATTCTTGCTATGCAGCTCACTTACTAATTGACCTCTGAAAATTCACTTAACCTCTGCCTCTTATATAAAAAGAAGAGTGCTGAGAGGCTTAATTAATTAAGTGGTCCTAAAATGCTTTTAGAATTGCATTCGACTTCCACTTCTGCATAAATTCAGCACATTGCAGTAAGAGTGTGACTGAAGCCATCATGAAAGTGAGACAGCACCAGCCGAAGTATAGTGACATAAATACAAAAGTTTTTCCTCATAATCATAGAATCACAGAATGGTTTGGGTTGGAAGGAACCTTAAAGATCACTTAGCTCCAATCTCCCTGCCATGGGCAGGGGCATCTTCCACTAGACCAGATTTCTCAGTGCCCCATCCAACCTAGCCTTGAACACCTCCGGGATGGGGAGTCCACAGCTTCTCTGGGCACTCTGTCCCAGTGCCTCACCACCCTCACAGAAAATAATTTCTTCGTAATATCTAATCTAAACCTGCCCTCCTTTAGCTTACAGCCAATCCCCCTTGTCCTATAACTACATGCCTTGTGAAAAGTCCCTCTCCAGCTCTATTGCAGCCCCCTTTATGTACTGGAGGGTGCTCCAGCTCTATTGCAGCCCCCTTTATGTACTGGAGGGTGCTATAAGGTCTCATCAGAGCCTTCTCTTCCAGGCCCAAATCTCTCAGCCTGTTTTCATAGGAGAGGTATGCCAGCCCTGTGATCAACTCAGTGACCCTCCTCTGGACTTGCTCTAATAGGTTCACATCTTTCTTGTGTTTGGGGCCCCAGACCTGGACACAGCACTCCAGCTGCAGCCTCACCAGAGCAGAGCAGAGCAGAGCAGAGGGAGATAATCCCGTCCCTTGCCCTGCTGCCCACACTGCTTTCGATGCAGTCCAGGATACAATTGGCATTCTGGGCTGCGGGTGCACTTTGTCATGCTGAACTTTTCATCCACCAGCAGCCCCAAGTCCTTCTCCTCAGGGGTGCTCTGGATCTGCTCCTCCTCCAATCTGTATTTGTGCTTGTGACTTTCTTGACCCACATGCAGGGCACTGCACTTGGCCTTGTTGAACTTCATGAGGTTCGAACAGGCCCAGCTCCCAAGCCTGCCCAGGTCCCTCTGGATGGCTTCCCTTCCCTCCAGCACGTCGACTGCACAACAGGGCTTGGTGAGAGTGCACCCAATGCCACTGTCCATGTTGCTGACAAAGATGTTAAACAATCCTGCAGGTCTTTACCTGCAGAGATAGGGAGACCAATGTATGGCTTTGCAACTGCATAAAACACAAGGGGTTTGAAACAGGGAGTAGGACCAAGAACTGCCTTCAGCTTTATGACCTGGATTTTTAGGATGGGATGCTTAGAGAGAAGTGAGGGAACCAATGGTGCTGAGAAGTCAAACTTGCCCAATCTAAGTTTTCTCATCAGAAACTGCCTCAGGCCTCCAGACCAGCCACTTCATTTTTAAGTCAATAGCCCCTTTATCTTAATGGGTACATGCAGGAATCATCCCATGCAGAGAAAAATGTCCACTCTGCCCTCCATCCCATGGGGGACTAATACTGACTACACTGGGGCTACCACATTGAGGTGCTCGACTTCTTCAAGGAGATGGCCGCTCCAATTTCTGGGGCTCTGCAGGGGGTACAGAAAAGGGGTTACTCCAACAACATTTTTGGAAGAGTAAGAGCCAAGTAAGATTTTAAGAGTAAAGCCAAGTCCCCCATAGCACTGGGCACCCCAAGGAAATGCATTTCAACCCCATTTCTGGATGGAACTGTTAAAATGCTGGACTGCTTGTCCTGGTGGAAGTTGAAGCCATCAGCTCAAGCTGGAAGTACCCCTCTTGGGGAGGTGATGGGCACAGCTCAGTGCAGGCACTGGCAGCAGCCTGGTCTCACCAAGGCTGTACAACCCATCAGGCGGCTGTTTCAGAAGGATCTAACAGACTGCAAATCCTGGCTTTCAGCAAATTTTGCTGGAGCTCAGAGGGAAAGAATGGAGGCCCAGGTAAAGTGGTCCCTACTCCTCAGTTTGTTTCCAATTACCCGAAAGAATGAGAGACTAGCAGGGAAATAGTTGAAGGTTTTTAAAGCTGCACATAGTAACAAAAAAACTCATAGCCAGGATACATTAAAGAGGAAACCATCAAAAACTCTTATTGCTGACACCTCAACATTTGCCTAGAAGTGTCTGAGTTTACATGTGACCATGATGAAATGCCATCATGACACTTTTCCTGCAGCCTGTTTTCAAGACCGTGGGCTGGAAACTTTCAGGGCCTGTTGATATCCGGTAGTGCCTGCTGAGGGGCTGGGTGGGTTGGTACTGTTCAAAAGAGAGAACAGCAGAGATTCTTGCCCTGAAAGGAAGAATCCGTCCTGCAATGAGACTAGAGGAATGGTGGGCAACAAAGTGCTTCAGGCATGTTGCCCCATGGAAACATCAGGTTTGTGGATGGATACAAGCGGCCTCTCAGATGGGGGAGTCAGCCAGGACCTGGCAGTGACCCACTGGGCACAGGGGTCCTGGTTCTGGTCTGTTCCAGTCATCTGAGCCAAGCTAACGTATGGAGAGGTGCTGCGGAAGAGACGTGTCAGGAATAAGATCAGCTGTTGAACAATGCCGGTGTTCTAGTGCAAAATCTGCATTTTTATTAAAGACATATTTTGGAAGGCCCATTCAAAAATACATTGTGCTCAGTAAAAATTAACCATTTTCATGCTGATAATTAAGGTTACCACAGGATTTTTTTTTTCTCTTTTAGAATATTTACAGCAACAATAGAAATTTTACAGAAGTAAAGAATGGAATACATGCTCAAAAAAAATTTGGTAAGGTGTACCAACAACATGATACAAAGGGTTGTATACAAACACTTTACAAATGGTTTATTAACTTGAATGAAGTCATCCTTAAATATTCAACACATTTTAAAATCAATTTGTATTCCAGGATTAAAAAGGCTAACACCACAACATATCCCTTCCACAACAGAAAGCACGGTAGATTTAAAAGTTTGTGCGCTTTAGATTTCTAATAGCTGTTAAAAAACATCAGGGACTCTTATCCATAAATTTAGAAGTTTTGAAAGCTGCCTCCCCAGCCTGTTAATCTGTACTGACAGATAGTGGGAAAAAAAAAAAGATTTTCCTAAACTTCATTTTTCCTTCTTTCTTCCAAATGACACAAATTTAAAATTAAACATTCCACAGTGGAGACCTAAGCAGTCCTGGAATTCCTTATCAGATTAACCAGATTTTAAAATGCCTGCATAGAATTTCCAACAAAATTATGGTTTCTGGGAAGATTTTAGCTTATTGTTCCATATCACCCAAATATAAAGCTACTTCTTTCAATTAGTCATTTCCTTCAGTAGTACGAGTCTAAGATGTGCACTAGCCAAAAAAAAAAAAAAAAAAGTCGAGACAGTTCCCTATGCTTAAAGTTTTGCCTTGTAACTAAAGAGTTAAAAGCTCTGCCATTGGATTTATGTGTCAGGAGTTTACACCAAGAGGTTCATATCCTATAGGAAAGTTGAATAGCGGCTTCCACCTTGTGCTATGAACATGCTTTATCTTTATGCTATTGGAAAGCTCTATGACAGCAGCTACTTCACAACGCATTTTTACGCCTGTACAGTTAAGATGCCACCTCGCATTTCTCAGAACGGATCCAGAGAAACAGTGCCCTGTGAAAACAGAGACCTGGTGGAACGAAAAGCCTGGTAGGCAGCGTGTTTTGGCGGGGGCACAATGAGGTAAGGTATCTCACCCAGATGAAATGGAAAATTAAAATGAAGGAAATCCTGAGCAAGTCTAAGGATAGCTGTTTGAGTAAAACAGCAAACAGGGTGGAGTAGTAGATAAGGCCTCTAACTCCCTGAAAATCTGCACTAGAGAAACAACAAAGAACAAGGCAACTGCAATATTTGAGATCCACAAGGGGAAGGCCAAGGGAAGACTGCAAAGCAGTGCAAAGGATGGCACTGGGATTCTAGAGGGAGAACTCAGATGGCTTGGAGATTTCAGAAGTATTTCAGATGAAGGCCCAACAACATTTTATTACATGGTTGCTAACAGTACCTAGAGGAAGAATCTTTTTAGATGTCTCTTCAAAATTTGGAGTCAATAATAAGCTCAGACTAAACAAACCCAACCTCAACCACATTCTGCAAGAGAGAGGAGGTAGATTGACTTGCAGAGAAGACAAGAGATGTGCAGTCATTCTCAGGCTAAGACACAAATTCCATGTTCAGGCTCTTGGGCCATGTTTCAAGAGTCACTTTTGCCTGGCTGCATATTTTATTATGTTCTAAAAGAGCCTGAGGAACAATTTGATTTGGTGGAATGAAAGCATCCAAACATAGTGGGGCCGTGATTCTCATGCATCTTCCATTGAGTAGGTCAAACCACAACTTCTGCATCAAACAGCTGGCTGCACACAAGGTCACAAATGTGCATCCAAGCAGAACGCAGAACAAGTAAAATTCAGACCTAATCCATCAGATTTACCTATGCTGTCTCATGTGGTAGTTGTTAAGATACTCCACTGAGAGAACAGACGACCTAACACAGCTTTTCTCTTACAATTGAAAGAAGATCTATAAAATCTGCTTTGCTTAATTTTAACAAATATGCTTCATGACTGCAAAATGAGGAATCTTCTGTTTCAGTACAACATTCAGTACAGCACAAGATTTCACTTGCCTGATGAGCCTGAGCATTGATGCACTGCTGCTGCTTGACCATTTGAAAAAGGTGCCAACATCTAGAACTTCCAAGCTTTGTTATATTAAAAGGGTTTACTCAAATCATCCCCTTTTAAGAAAAAGCCAGAAGTTAAATGGCTTTTTTCCTCATTCACTACTAACCCAGTTAATGAATGGTTAATATCATGATACCATTAGAAAGAGCTGTGTAGGGAAAGGCACCTGTTCTTAAATAGTGTCCTGATTTGAAGGTTATTCAAAAATGCTTACATAGGGCACATCACCTTTCCAACCATCTCCTGTGGCACTCCTATTTCAAATGGTGGGCCTACTAACATGAACAACAGCCTAGATGCGTGGTTTGTGATATTACCCCACTAATAGATGTAGTATGTATGCTAGCTGGAATGGAAAAAAACATTCATTGCCACCCCACAATTTGCAGTATATTACATATGGCTATCCTTTTCATACTCTTTGTGTGACTGGGATGCAAATATTCTCCCAGCTCTAATCTGACAGTGATAAACACATACAGAATTAATTACATGCAAGTATTTTAAAGCATGTCTCACTATCAAATCATTACAAGACAACAAAAAAATGAAACATGAATAAAACCCCCAATACTTCTAGAGCACAGCTCCTCTAGGTTTTGCCCTTGCTACCTAGATCACAACAGTGCTTTCAGAGCTGCATAATCTGTATTCCCATAGGTTCCCTGTGTTCTTATAGGGAGGTCTACAGAATTGTTGAGAATACATAGCTTTTTCTGGGTGAACCCAGGAGTCTACTCAGCTAACACCTCAACAGCTTTTGAAGAAAAGAAGAAAAGGTTGGTATGTAGCTTTTTAAACAAGTAAGATTCATCTCTTAAGAGACCTAACTGCAATGACAAGGAAGGTGAAGAGCCTACCAAAGGCCACTGCTTCCTGAAGAGCCACTCCAGCCTTGGTCCCAGAAACAAGTCGGTGTGGTAGAGAGAAAGGTGACAAGCCAAACGACAACCTGAGGATGTCTCATGCACTTGGAAGTTCGAAGCCTGCTTTAATATTGATCTGAAAGAACAAGTGGTGTTTGGGGAATGTTTTAAGAGACTAAATCTGGGATCATTGACTTCCTGCCAAGAACTCTGCCCAGTGCTCTCCTGGCAACCTCTCAGAGGAGCAACGAAGCTTGGACTGCAATAAACGGAGCAAAAAGCATTAAACAGGTTTAAGGGACTGCTCTCTGTGGCCAGGTCTGTTGAAAATAGATGTTGTTCTGGGTTAATACATTTACACGGCAGTTTAAAACGACAGCTTAGACACTTATACAATTTCAGTTAGGACGAGCTTAAGGTGCTTTTTTTTCAGTTAAAAAGAGCTCAAGAGCTATAGCAAAAACATATAGACAAGTTTAGGCAGCTTGAGTTCTGCAAAATGACTACAATTAATTTCTGAAACTTAGTTTCTTTTTTGTTCACATCATCAGTGATGCCATAAGGCAAAAGATTGCCAAAGAATAAAATGCAGTTTAACTAGGATCCTTTATACTAAGTAAATCTATAGAGCATGTAGTACAAGACTCACAGACCAGTGAAAAGGAAAGCTCACACTTACAAAATAGTTTGCTCTGTAATTCTCTTCCTCTTTAGTAAGTCAGAATATCTCAGTCACTATAATAAGACTCCTTTGAAAGCCTCGACAAAATTACATTAGCAATATTCTAAATATTGGGAAGCTAGACCAAGTTAAAAATACACAATTCATCCCAGCACCAGCTGGCCGAGCTGCTGGAATTTCTTTCCAACAGAAGAAAGAAAATACTACGTACATTCAGCACAATTTAGTATTCAACTGAAAGCTACTACAGTTTGTTGAATTCAAGAAGAAAATGCAGTATGAAGTAGAAACAACTTTCTGTAAATACGGGCCACCAAATACTCGAACATTCCTTGGATCACCTTTGAAGATTTGCTAACTACTTTAAACAGCTATATGTACAGTCAGGGACTACCCTGATTTAACTTAATGGGTACTGAGAAAAAAAATCCTTTTGGAAACATTTTTCCTTGCTAGAAATCGTAACAGCCACATACAGCTCAGTATCATCATCCCCAGCATGAAGCTCTTACCACCAAGCTAAAAATCTTGCAGAGGCAAAAGCATACATGTCCATGAAGCACAGAAGAGTCCAGACTGAACATTCCCTGCGAGACTGGATGACAAAATCATCAAGGTTGGAAGAAACCTTTAGGATCATCCAGTCCAACCATCAACCACCCCAGTCACCCCTAAACCGTAGCCCCAAGTGCCACATCCAGAACACTTCCAGAGCCGTTGACTGCACCATGTCCCTGGACAACTTATTCCAACACCTGAACACTGTTTCAGTGATCTTTATTCCCCTAATATCTAATTTGAACCTCTCCTGGGACAACAGATGGTCATTTCCTCTCATCCTTTCACTTGAGACATGGGAGACCCCCACCTGGCTCCACCCTCCTTTCAGGTGGTTGTAGAGAGCAATGAGGTCCCTCCTGAGCCTCCTTTTTCCAGACTAAACACCCCCAGCTTCCTCAGCCACTCTCATAAGACCTGTGCTCCAGGCCCTTCACCAGCTCCGTTGCCCTAAAAGAGACATTCAAACCGCACTGCTTAGAGCCTCACTCTCTCTCAGGGAGGGTTTTTGTGAGGGATTTCAGTGGCATCAGCCCATTTCAAAGCAGGGCTAACAGGGCTCATGTAGCTGTGACCAAGCAATGAATCTAACAGAGACTGCTAAAATAAGCTGCTAAACTCTGACAGTGACGACAAGTAAATATCACAATGTCTTTCCTGGATGCCCACTGAACTTAGAAAAAAACTGAATACCCTTTCATGTCTACTGTATTTATATATATGCTATATATATGATATATCAATACAGCATATATCATATATAGAGAGATATTATATATTATATCTATCTATAGAAAAATTACATGCACATTTCTTGCAGGCAATTGACAAAGAAAGAATTCCTATTTTGTAATTTTTCAAATTTAGTAGACTGATTTTTAGTCCTGGACAAACCTGATATAACATTCTTCCATACTGTTCTTTCTGACAACAATTTTTACAGTAGTGGTGCCGAATTTGCTGTTGTTAGAACTTTGGTATGACTCAAGAGGTACTGAACAGCATGTCCAGTTTGCATTGTTATCCAAGTAGGAAGTTCAGCTTTTACTGCCTGGCTGCTTCTGTTAACTACATCTATGGCTAAATCATCGCAGTTACATTCAGGTTAATCTCTTTTTGGAAAAGACAGTGTATTTGCAAGGACAGGTGTCTTACAAGGACAGCATCTAGAAAACAAACTATGCTGCAGAGTAATGAGGGAGTAGAACTAATGTCTTTAAAAAGGAAAGATTGTATTGTTCTGACACTACAGGCCTGGCTCTCCTCTTATTGCACAAAGTTTAGACTGGCATAACTCTCTTGACTCCTACTGGCTCACCTGTGATTGACTTTACTGGTAGCAACAGAGGAATCAGGGTGTGTATTTGCTACACTTGACATTCACCAAGGTAAAGGCAGTTTTAACTATGTTATACAGGAGACTGGAACCCAAGATCTAGTATTTTGCTGAGACTGGTAGCTGAACTGGGTATGGGAATATTTGGATAGTAAGACCTAAGGAGAAATCAAGTTGCATGGCAACCTTCTCCCTCAGTATCCAAATATCAGATTTGTAGCTTTAAATACATCCTGAAATATAATAAAAAGTGCAAGAGTAGTTTAAATTCTAATACAGTGTTTATCTTATTAGTTAATAGATTGCTAGAGATGTAAAATACACATATGCATAAAAGCTTATACCATGATCTGCAGTGCCATGCTATGCTTAAGTGTCGAAGTTTTGCATTTCACTTGCAATTCATGCTGTGTTTCTTTGGTTTTCACCCCTGCTATTAGGTGGAAGAGCACCTGCTTTCACTTGTAGTCATGGGGCACTTTATTTCTTTAGAGGAAACAAAAATTTGGTACTGGGGCTCTGTGCTCTCAATGCAGATGCAGAAATCCCATTAATATTACTAGGAAAGCTAAGGACACAGGGGAGAACATACCACATTTAGATTACTGTACAGTTCTGCAGTCTCTTACATTTAGCCAATACTTCCAACAAAATAGCCCATAATAAAGCTTGGAATTGAATGCTATCTTTTGTTTGTTACCAATAATGCCTATAATACTGGGCTCTCATAGCCAAGCAAGATTCATACTGTTACAGTCACGTTTATATCCACATTCAACTTCCTTTTATTAGAAGTATAATACTGCACTTTATATCACAAATGTATAAAAATATGGCAGATAGTGTCATAACAATACTTTTCTTTTAAATGAGTATATTTAAAAAACAGACAGTTATTTTCCATTTATGTATATATTTATATATAGAATAAAATACTCCTGATGCAATATATAAATGTTACTGTTAGTTTTTTATAGAAACTACTGTAGCTGTTGCACTGCTTCACAATGTTTCAAACAGCTCAAAATAACTTTACATTATAACATAAAAGATATGATTATAACAGTACGATATTAGGTCATCATAAATAAATATTACAAATCCTATCAAATATGGAAGTTTAAAAAACAAATTTAAGACATACAATTTAACTTTAAACCCTTAACAGGGATACACTTTTATCACATAAACCCCACTGTTTTAACTAGGCAGCAAAAAATGTAGTAAGGGCATAGGTCTAGACAATGTTTTCACCCTTATAAGTGCCAATACATACCAGAAGTCTCTCAGCTTTCAGACAGAGATGTGCACTAAGCTGGAATGTAAATGAGAGAAAATGACAATGCATTTTTCTCCCTGACCGGCACACTCTGCCTGGCATCCAGTGACATTTCTGATGACTGGTAATTCATAGTTCAACTTGTGTTCCTGTATAATCCCTGACTCTCTCCGTGGTGCCGAACAGCATAGCTCCACATGTACATATTGCACACCTTTATAAAGCTGAAAATGCAGTCTTACCATCACCAGAATCACCACCGCTCCCCTACGCTGATCTCCACCCACACTGGTCTATTTGCTGGAGTGCAATTACAAGGCTGTCTCTTTGAGATCGTTCAGATTTGGCATTCGCGACCGGTTTGTTCGGTTGTAGGTGTGCCCGTTCTGTCCGCTCTTGGAAGGCAGCTGGTCCGAGTAGGGGGGCCCATCGCTCACGCTCCTGTTCACGGGGGACACGTGCCAGGTGGGCTCCAGCTGGCTCGGGATCTGCAGCGTTGGCCGGCTCTTCGGCTGGGGCTCCGGCCGCACGTTGCTGCTGCCGCTGCTGGAGCTTTGACTCATGGGATGAATCCGCACTTCAGGAAAAGAAGCTTTGGCTGGCTGGCTGGGTAAGGGCTGGAAGCGGGGCTCGGCAGCGACGGGATGATTTGAAGAGAGGTGTAAGAGCTTCCGAAGAGACTTTAATGGCTGGCTCTGAAAGACGCACAGCAAAGCTCCATCACATCAGACTTCCCATAAAAAAACTGTCCTATCCTAAACTGAACATCTTGACCTTTACAGGACTTCTTCACTTTTAACTCATATTTGTTTGATGTATTCCATTCCAAGCTATGACTACACACACAATCCAATCTCATCACAATCCAATCTATTAGCTACCTGAAAAGATGGAACCTTTTCTCCCTCAGAAAAAACTGCTCCCTTGTTTCCTTTGAAAATGCAGGCATGGACAATCGCATTAGCTGTCCATCTGTCACTTCTCCTGCTACTAACTTAAGAACCTCAGCCACATTTTATGAATCACACACACACAGAATCACATGGAATCACACAGAATCACCAGGTTGGAAGAGACCTTCAAGATCACCGAGTCCAACCCATGCCCTAGCACCACCTCAACTAAACCATGGCACTGAGTGTCATATCCAATCTTTTTAAACACATCCAGGGATGGTGACTCCACCACCTCCCCAGGCAGACAATTCCAGAAATTAAGGCACAGATTTCAGAAATACAAAGTTCTTAAAACTGCTGTGAACATCAGTTAGGGGTTAGAGTGAGTCTTGAGTAACCATCTGAACTGAAACAAGGTCTGGCAGAACTCAGAAGTTACGTATTTTGTTTGCTGGCAGCTGGGTGATAGGCAGCTCTAGTCTCCTGCAGCTTCTTTCACTGGTGAGGTTGAAGGAAAATGGTGATATGGGGTTACTGAAAATGGGTAGCAAGAGCCTGGGGAAGCCTGAGTACACAAAGTGGTATGAAAGCAGCCTCATTAAATGCCACAGCTCACAGAGCAACTTGTTTCTTCAAACACTGCAGCTGCAACAAACCCTCTTTTCCAGTTTCCAGTGTGACAACAATGGAGCATGGCACTGACCCTCCCTTCCAAACACTGCCCGCTGAGCTGGTTTTAGAACTGGAGAAAATAAAGTTGCACTTGTGCAGTGCTCTGCTCCAAAAACATAGCCTGCTGAAACTGCAGTCTGTGCCAGCCACACTGTAACTTGGTCTCGATGCTCTGGTGACCACATCAAGCATCAAACTGTGCCGAGCAGCAGACAGCCCTCAGGATTCACCATTCCTCACAGAGTTGACTTGAGGGCTTTTGTACAGCACTGCATCACTACCATAGATGTGCACTGAAACACTGCTTGCCTATAATACTAAAACATAACCAATATTTTGAAGGGCTCAAAGACTGACACAGGACATTTAGTCTCTCTTTTCCTTGTCATTCATGTCTCCCTGTTAAAAAAATTACGCAGGACTGCAGGTACATGATTTTTTACATCCAATGAGAAAGGCATTAGAAAATTGGGAAACAATGTCAAATGCAATTTTTCTATTCACCAGAGAAAAAGCTGTCAGGATACGTCAGTGATATTAATAGATAGGAAATTGATAACACCACTTACATGAGGCTGGATTTCTGTCATCTTCTCAGGATGCCAATCCTTCTGCCTGCTGCTCTGGTGATTGGAAGAATGAATGGCTTTCTGTAATGCCAAGAGATCCTGACCTTCAGTGTTAGGCATCTGCAACCAAATATTAAATACTGATCTCCTAATATTTTCTTAAGAATAGGTGTAAATAATTTCCCACAGTTAATTACAGAACACAAGTGAAGCCCATTTCTGCAGCAGAATTGCAGTGACCTCAACAATTTTCCCCATAGTAAGAGCAAGTGGCCGTGGACATCATGCAGATTTGCTCTACCCTTACCCCTTAAAGCATGCTGTTAGTGTTATTTGCTGTAAGAAAGAGCAGTTAAACAAGGCCTCAAAAATAAAATTTAAAAAAAAAATTGTTGAGCCTCATCTTCATTTAAAAAGCATTCCATACTGCAGTTAAGACCATGGATCAGTTCTATAAATTTGCTCCTGAGTGAAGCAGACCAAAATCTCTCTAAACTGATGTCTTGACTGACATCACAAACCCAAGAGCTTCTCCATTCCCATCTTTCTTCTCCTCCACAAATATCCCAAACTAAAGCAAAAATTAAGAAACAGCTGAAACTTTATGGCAGAAAGATAATTTAAAACTTACACGTAGCTTTTATCTCATTTCAAGAATTCTAAGCAAAGAAAGGACAGTCAAAATATAACCTAATTTTAATCCAAGCTGTCTTTTATCATGAACAATTAGGACAAACAAAAATACAACAGACACATGAGCTAAAGTTCTTTTCCGATAATGCATTGTTAGTATTTGATTTATTTAAATTTATATATAAAGGAGTATTTTGTATAAAATTATATATTTATGATATAGGTATAAACCAAACCAGGTTAATTTTTTTCCTGACTGAAACATAATGCGACAATTTAATTTTAAACATACACTATTTAACAACTATTTTCCTTCCTTAGTCTTATTCCCAAGGCTCATTCTCTCTGGGACTGTGTATGTTACATTTTCACTATATCAAATAAAAAAAAAAAATTTGAGGCACAATCTGTTTCAACAGAACTGCTGATTTTACTTAAATTTATTGAACTGGCCCAAGATACTTAACTGGCATGAAGAGGAAGAGATACCATGAAAAAAAACCACATGCTGCTGTAGTCAGTAAAACAAATTTGCTGGAGCATTTTACAGTGCTACTGTACTTAAAAATGAATACCATTGGTAGAGTGACTACAGGAAGTTTTTTCAAAGAAGAACTATGCTTTAAATTATTCTTTGAATTAAAAAGAGGAAAGAGGGATTTCTTGATGCTTGGATTCTCGCCGTTGGTTGAGTCTGTCTGCAATATAAGACACAAAAACTAAATGCATAGTATTTCAATTCAAGATATCTGCCCTTACTATGTTATTCTTTTTCTTTCTTTTTTTTTTTTTGGTTGTAATTTGACAATACATGTTACCAAGCCTATAATTTGCTTTGGGAAAATACAATAATGATTGAAAAAGCCTATGGAACAAATTCAAGGAACTCAGTGCATAGAAAGCATGTAAAAAGATCAGCACACCTATTTTTATACCCATGTTCATTAGGAATACAGAATGCATTTGTTTCAAAGCCTTTTGGAAACAACTGGTAGGTCTTGTTGACTTTACTGAGCTTTGGATTAAATCCTGTAACTCTGGCAATCATTTGTATTTCTGATAATGAACTAAAGCAGTATGACATTTCTTATTTCTATATAAAGAAAATATTAAAGATACACTAACAATAATAGGAGCTCGTTTCAGAATGAGCAGTTGATAGTTACTCTAGGAAAAAAAAATCCTATTTTTAACTTGCAAAAAGAGCTAAGGCTCCAAGATGAATTATTTCAGTTCTAACATAAATATGCCATTAGCAACTTCACATATAGCTGCAAGTACCCTGGCTGTTTTATTTTAATTTCTGTAGCACAACCAAAGAGCTTACCAATGGATGCATGAATAACCAACAGAATTATAAGGTACCAGAATTATAAATGGGACTATTTCTCCCCTGCTTAGGTGCAAACAAGCATAGGACACATGCTGTGCCTTGTATTTTCCTGTCTATCAGAAGAAATCTTTATTATGCCATAGAATTATTATATGACTAAATAGAATGACAGGTACACTACCAAAAGCAAGGGGTTTCAAACAGCTTTCTCAGCTTCTAGAGTCCATCCAAGTTAATGAAAGTCAATAATTAGCATAGTTTATGTTTAGGAAATTTATGGTCAGAAGAATGTCCTGTTTCAAATTCAGTAAATTAAAAAGGAATCAAGGCATTGCTAAGAGAAATGCTCACCTGCAACTGTTTTTTCCAAAGCAGATAATTTCTTCAGACCCATAGCTTGAAAAAAGTGCCAAAACCTGCAAAACTCAGGCTCCTCTGAAGATAGTGCCTACTGACACTGTGCACAGCCCTCATGGATAGCAAATTGTTTGGTGGCAGATGACAGATAAAACTGTGATTCTAGCAATCCTCAAAACCTTTTGCTACATTACTAAAACACTTCAAATGATGAAAAGGAGAATGGATAAGAACAGCTCTGCAAAAACACTATTGCAAAGAATTCCTGTAACAGGCAGTAACAATTCCTATCCCACGAGGTGCTGCACCTGGAGAACTCCAGGGAGAAATGATTCATGGGAACAACCTGCAGGAAGAAGCGTCAGGAACTGGGATCAATTCTGGGCTATTAGATATTTCGAGAATGACATTACTAAGATGTCTTCAATCCAATTTCAGGTATCTTTTATGACTCCTGTGATGATGATCACCAGCAAAATGAGACTTGCCAAAGGGTATCAGAAGGAAGTCACAGCTAGCTATTATGTGCTTCCCAGCTCTGTGACAGTCCTCAGGTCTAATTTGTTATTTGTTGCAGAAAGTCTTTGTTTGAGTAAATAATTTCATACTTGTAGGACCCTACATGAATTGTTGTCTCAGAAAAAAAATAATTGTGTCGTCACAAGCTGTCTACTAAGACTTTTAATATGATTTCATAGGAAACATTCTATGTGTAGTTGAAGAGCTAATATTACAGTGCTGTGAACAGCTTTTACTACTGAAGCCAAACTTGGTGCTGAATTGAAGACAGTAATTTTTGTTTGTACTGGAAGGTCCTAAAGAATGTCTCAACATTTGTTAGGTAGATGTCTTCAACTAACAGATGAAGAAGAACAAAGAACAGTGTCTGAACCAGAACACTTGCACACACATCGGTGGTACAGTCTGTCCCTAGATACTGTCCTGGTTATCAGCTGTAAATAGAAATGAAAGGAGGTTTTTCTGGCTCTGGTTGGCTCCAAAACTCA